>OY747136.1:13829551-15299731 GCA_963556465.1 Berberis vulgaris | reverse complement strand
CCATCCCTTCCCAGCCATATAACCTAACAAGCTGCAAATGGAACTAAGTTCCATAAAATTTTCCCTATGGGGGAGTTTTTTTCCAAGACTTCAATACTTCCTCCATGGATCTCAGCATAACCCAATCACAATTAAGTAGGTGTGTAGTGGTTTATGGTAGGACCTCACATAAAAGAACAAGTAACATCCAACATACCCCTGTGCGCTAACTCCACCTTGGATGGAATTTTGTTCCATACATATATCCAAATAAAGAACAAAATTCTAGATATAACTCCTTTCCTCCAAATTAGCTTCAGAGGAAAATGCACCCGAGCATAGTCAGGTAATTGGTTTCTAACCAATTTAAAAAAGAATGAACAAACTGAAAAACCTTTGTCCCTATCTTCTTTCCAAACCCATTTATCTTCTTGATTCTCAAACACCACCTCTTCCAACATCCTAGACAAATCCACAAACTCATCCAACTCCATCATAGAGAGAACCCCTACGACGATGAAGATTACAGCTCAATGCACCATCAACATAACTAATGAATTCCTCCAGCGGTCGACGTTTCATAATCTTGGAAATTTGTTCTTTGAAGGACTCATCCCCATGCCAAACACCGTACAAAACTTTACCTTGTTACCTCTCCCAACATCCACCTCCACTTCTTGTAAAAACTGTGTCATGCAGTTAGAAATTGTCTTCCAAGTGTTTGTACCATATACATTTCCTGTATGTCTTGGAACCCAATTGATACTCATCATATCGTATTTAAATCTAATCACCTCTCTCCACAAACTCTCCTTTTCAACCCTGTATCTCCATAATCACTTGCTCAAAAGAGTTTTATTCATCAAAAGTAATGGACGAATACCAAGACCTCCTACCTCTTTTGATATACAACGACATATAATAAATTAGCATATTGGCTAATGCACTCCGGATAAGAACTCCGGATAAGAACAAGTCTCCATCCCTTTGAAAGTAACCTTACTTCCATATAGCCAACCTTTTCCTTATCAACTCCAGCACTAGATCCCACCAATGCTTACATCTATTCTTCAGCTCCCAACGGAAGGCCTATATGTATAGTTGGCAATACCCCCACTTGACACCCTAAAACCCTAAATTAGCATATTGGCTAATGCACTCCGGATAAGAACTCCGGATAAGAACAAGTCTCCATCCCTTTGAAAGTAACCTTACTTCCATATAGCCAACCTTTTCCTTATCAACTCCAGCACTAGATCCCACCAATGCTTACATCTATTCTTCAGCTCCCAACGGAAGGCCTATATGTATAGTTGGCAATACCCCCACTTGACACCCTAAAACCCTTATCCCCATACCACTATTAGCATCCTCTCCCACACCATACACCACACTTATAGAGATTAATTTTCCGACCAAAGCAAAATTGAAAAATTAGAAGAATATATTTCAAATTCTTCACATGATCCCTATTATCATCCAAAAAGAAATTGTATCATCAGCGAAATGAAGATGTGCAATACTCCTCCCTGTCGGGGAAACTTGAAAACCAGCTAAAAAATCTGTTTCTTGTACTTTAGCAAATAACCAGCTCAAACCTTCAACCATAATAATGAACAAAAATGGTGACATTGAATACTCTTGGAGAATGCCCTGTGAAATCTTGAAGAAAACCCGCCGACTCTCCATCAACAAGAACTGAAAAATGTACTGTAGATATACATATTTTCACCCACCTAATCCTCTTCTCACCAAAACCCATTTTGTTCATAGACCAAAAGACAAAGTCCCATTTCACATGGTCAATTTTACACAACCATGGAACACCACTTCTTAACCTTGAATCCACTAGCTTATTAGCAAGCATCACTCAATCTAATACTTGCCTATCTTGAAAAACACACACTGATTGGGTCCTACGATCGAACCCAAACAAGATTTTAATCTCCTAGTCATAGCTTTTGCAATAACCATATACAAACCACTGACCAAGCTAATAGGTCCAAAGTCCTTGATAGACCAACTCCATCCTTTTTGGAGATCAAGGTAATAAATGTAGTATTCAATCTCCAGTCCAAAAAGAAAAATTTTGAAGCTCTCAAACACACACGGTGAGCTTATCTAAGCCGCGAGCTCTTGTCATAGCGTGACTTACACTTCATGATCAGTGTAGTCAAGGCGACTGTCTAGGCGCGCCTCAAGGCACTTTTATAGAATTTCGCCTCAAAGTGAGGCAACGCGATGCGGTGAAATGAGGTGTCCGGCTCAGACCACCTCAACCTAAAAATGGTTGAAGCCAGCCCAATTGCAGGCCATTTACAGCCTAATTGCAGCAAAATGTGGTTGCAACCCACTCTATAATAGGGTTTTATGTTTCTTGGTATAATATTTGATAAATTTGATAAAAACAATATAATTTTTTTTTAAGTTTTGATAAATTTATCACTTTTTTTAATTATTTTTTTTAGAGAAAACATATTTGTGATCAACATCAATCTTGATTTTCATAGCATAGCTCAATGATTTTTATGCTTTTGGAATACCAATAGTGATCATACTTGTGGATTTTTACCAACCATTCCAACAATTTTTTTCTAACAAATGCTCAATATTCTCAAGTTTTTATTCTTTCAAGATTATTGATTTTTAATAATTTAGTGGATGTTTGCAAGTTACTTGACACTTATGTAGTGCATCTTTTTGCTATGTCATACAACTTGATTATATTTCCATTTTGATTCTAGTAGTGTACACATTTGCTTATGACACTAATCAAAATGACGATATATACTACTATGCTGATATGTTTCAATTTACTATTAAAAAATGTTAAGACCGCCTCACTTCACTGAGGCATCCGCCTTAACTACAATGTTCATGGTACATACGGTTAAGGGTTTATAGAGAGAATTACACAAACATAAGAACGTGAGAACATGCCCTAGGCTACATAATCCACTACCACATTCACAACTACATACAACCCCCACTCCCCCCCCCCCCCCCCCCCCTCGACAGTAACTAGCCAAGTCACTTCCTTTTTTTTGGGATCACTATAAGGTTCAAAGAAGAGGAAAGGGGTCAACATTCTCTCCATTTGTCATGGCTATTTCTTAGCGATCTCTCTAGTGATCCTTCTAGTTCCAAGCTTTTTTTTTCTTCCTTTTTCTTCACCTATTGGTAAAGGTCCCTAGCAGACTCTCAAAAGGACTCGGGGGTAAATCATGTATGATTTCTCTAGCCCTCATCATGACCCCAATACAATCGGATCTTCTTCTTTCTTTTTATTCAAAATACTAGAAATAATTAAGAAATGTGTGCAATGGATGTGCATATTTATTTCGGTAAATTTTCAAATTTTTGTATCTAGAATAAAGTTTGACCAAGTTCTGATTAGGATTCATGATCAGTTAGATCAAGTCCTGAATTATTATTCAAGTTCGAGCATCTAGAGTCAAGTTTGACCAAGTTCTGATTAGTGTTTTAACATAAGATATATACTTCAATATATCTGATGAAAGTACCTGCAAAAAAAAATATCCGCTGAAAGGTAATGTAATTAAACACTATCATAAAATCTCTCTGAATGGAAAAGGCATCACATAGGTCATTACCCGGTTCTTCAATGTCTTATCAGCTCCTTTGATTAGCAAAATCTTCACAGTGTCAGTTCTTCGGGTTTGAACAGCAATGTGCAATGGAGTCCAACCATCCTGTGAGGCATCAAAACAAGGTTATTATCATAGCAGTTATCACATTTTCATACTTGTTCAAACCATTATTAAGACATGCAAAATAGAACCTCTTCAATAAATAAATAAATAAATAATAAAAAAAGGTAAAAGCACCATAAAAACTTCCACCATACATTATCTGCAAGGTTTATGTCAACATTATATAGTAGAAGGGTTTTGATTGTTGGAACTGTAGCAGTTTGCACAGCATAGTGCATCAATGTTGCCCCCTCCTGTTGTGAGCAAGAAATTTAAAAAAAAAAAAAAAAAAAAAAAAAACGGCTATCAGTAACTAAACCAGTTCATTAATCATGGCTGGAAAAAGATTACAGTTTCACTTCAACGTTGAAAAGAGAATGCTGCACCAAAAGTAAGTGTACTGTACTCTCATGTTGAATATTTTCCTCGTTAAGATAAACATAGAATCAAGTTTTAGAATGACATCATTTTTGGAAACCACCATTAGAAATTAGAGTTTTACAAATAACTCTTTTCTAATTACCTTATCACGAACAAAAGGATTTGCAGACTCTCTCAAAAGATAGTTCGTAACAGCAACCTTTTTGGAGAGTATCGCTTTGTGAATTGCTGTCAATCCATCCTGGAAAGAAAGTGTGATTTTTCAATGGAACGCCTTAAACTCAAAAATGGGATACATGGACAACAACTTAGAATCTCCGATATGCAAGCTCACTTTAAATGAATTACATGAGAAGGCATAAAGAGTCATTAAGAACCCTGTCAAAGTCCACTCTGATTGCATTAGCAAATGATAAGAATATACTTATACCTTATCAGTGGCATTGATATCGACATTGTATTTCAGCAATGCATCCACAAGGTAGAATTCTCCAGATGCAGCAAGAGTGTGCAGAGGTAGCCATCTTCCCTGAAATATGTGTTTGTCAGAATAGTTGGTAACCAAAAGTTGTTATTGAGTATTTATAACCATTCTGCTCGATAACTATTCACCAGTATGAATAAGAAACTGATCGTCCCCAGGTAAATGAGCCACAAGAGACAATTCAAAATTATGAATGCCAAGAAGCTCTGCAAAATACTTTATTTTCTATGAATCAAATATTTGGTGTTGCCACAGATAAGCCTGTTTTCAATGAGATCGTAACTTGGTTATGGAGGGAATTAAACCCAGGTTTATCTTCTTAGAATCAAATATTAAGTTTTTTTCTTTAACGTCAAGATGATTCCTTGGAGAAACTCCAATAAAGAAAGAGTAAAAATCTCAGTAATGAGATTTTAGCAAGAGAAAAGCAATACATTCTAATGAATCCCTCCCCCACCCCCCACACACACTTACACTTCACCCACACATCTTATTTTACTGTTCCCGTTTTCTTATCATGGTACAAGCGTTTTTCTAGTTTTAACCGTTCAATGTTTACTTTAGAATGACATCATGCCATCATCCAACCAAAATTTGTCGAAAGTAACCATCATATAATAATGAAGCAAAGAATGAAGAAGCATAACTAATGAAGAAAACTATCCAGTGTCAGTGGCACACAAAACTTACAGAGGTAGCTGCCTCCAGATTAGGTGTGCGTTTATTCAAGAGAGCTTTTTCCTCCTTGGTGAAAAGTTTTCGACGCCCTGCATTTAAGATGGAATAGCAAGATGCAGGAACATCAAATGATAACTAATATTCTACTCGACACTGTGATAGAACAAACGCAAATAATGATAGTGGATTTCGCTTAAAGTTACAAACTCAATTACATTACACTGACCAACTCTCTTAAAATTTTTTGGTTGCCATGGTGTCAAACTTTCAAACATACTAAACTGTCATCATTTATTGATACGAGTATACGACTGATATTATGACAATATGGAAAAGGAATTGAAGATGTTCGTGAAAAGCAATTTGATTTCACGAGACTAGGTTGGGGAAATCGTACAAGGGTTCAATCTATGTAACAATGTCACAGATACGAAGTGTCGGACAGGTAAGCAAAAAGAGGTAGGAGGGATATGCTAGGGACACATGTACTTTTAGTATTATTTACTTTTAAGCAATAAGTTTTGAATTATTAGTCATAGTCATTCATTTCTAGGTCAATCTTGCTACTCATGTACTGCCAACTTGCCATAATATGTTTTTCAACGATATGCAAAAAAATTGATAATCTACGCATAGAGGGTTTGATGGGAGTATTGTTGAGTGTCGACATTTTTTTTAGAAGTATCGCTGTTACATAGGGTTCAATTAATATCATTTATTAACTATAGATACTGAAAGTAGACTTGTTCAATGTTAGCATAGGATTTTTTTTTCCTCCATGAAAAAACACATAGCTTATGTTCAACATGAACACACACTGATAAGGTCTTTTACCTATCATACATGAACACCTAACACACCTTACTACAATTTCTTTCTCATGTTACATGGGTTATGGCACTGCATGCATGGAGCCATGGACACGCCTAAATAGGTTTTTTTTTAATCCATTGTTTCAATTATTGACCATGATTTTAGGATACAATGCGTAATATAGCATACGCAAGGATGTATCTGGATATTTTGAACACTTGGTTTCATCACCTTCATATGGGTAAGGGTGTCTGAAATTTTGGTGAATGACTGAATGGCAATTTCAATCTGTACCTTCATTATAGGAAAGATCTTTAAGCTGAATTGGTAAATAGTCTTACCTTAAAAATTGGAATTAGCTTCAATATCATTTCATTACTAAAGAACCATACAAGCTGCAAGTAGAGACGTGGAATTATGCATTTGGCATGGCAGTATTGAATTTCACCATATATAACAATGTAATAGAGGAGAACATCGTTTATTTTACTGAATGAGAAGTTGGCTTTTAGAACAATCGAAATCCACTGGTTTAGATGTCTTGAGTCTTAACTATTCCAATCTAAAATATTAGCTACAACATTCCAATAGACACCAAGCTAGAAATTCAAAATTAAACGCGATGTAGTAACTAACTTTTACTGTAATTTTACTTATATTCACTCGGAAAGAAACTCATTTCGGAATGTTATAAGCAACAATACCCCTAAACCTACAAAATATCAAACAATTAAATGCAGACTAACCCATTTAGACATATAACAAGCAATTACCTTCCGAGTTCTTTTCGGCATTCTCCACTCCTGGTTCATAATACCCACTATTGAAAACCTTCGAAATGTCTTCCAAAGTGTTCTTATACACTGCCATTCTCGGAATCCTGGGCTCCACTCGACCACTTCTAGTTGTCGTAGGCCGACCCAATTCATCCTCATCCTCACTCACCTCTTCTTCTGAATCAAAAGTAGGATTATCAAGCACAGCCCTTCTCTGACTTGCCATTTTAGCATCCCTATACGTCAAGAACTCTTCTGTTTCCGTCAAAGGAATAGTTTTCTTCTTCTTCTCAATCCGGCTTCCGAACTCAATTTCCTGGGCAATCTTCCTCCTTTCCTTCTTCGTTATATTAATTTCCGCCTGCACTTCCTTCCACTTCTCAGGGACCAAGTTATTCTGCTCAATCTCCTTCCATCTCGATTTCGACTTCTTTCCAATGGGTTTATCTGTTTGTTCTTCAATGGGGATTTGAGATTCTGATTGGAATTGAAGATATGGGTCTTCGAAGGCGTTTTCGTCGAAGATAAGGCAGTCCCCGACGACGTAATCGTCGTCTTCATCCGCTTGGGTGGAAGGGGTGAAGGAATTGAGAGAAACATAGAGGGATAGAGAAATGGGGGTTCTTGAGAAATTTAGGGATTTGATTGAAAGGGGGGAGAGAGAGGTGAGAGTTGAGAATGGAGAGTTGGGGATTATGGAGAAGAAGAATCTTTGGGTTTGGGGTTTGAGAGGAGTGAGTGACAAAGGTGGCATTTTGTTCCCCTCTCCCTGAGCGAGTCAAAAGCAGAGGAGGCAGAGTGAATTTAGAGGATAATGTGCTCAATGGGCTGGGTGTAATCTTGGACTTGATGAATGGGCTTGAAGAGTTGTTCTAGTTTTTTTTTTATGGAAATATGTTGCAAATTTAAAAATGATTTTTGTTAGAAAAAATCAAGTGTTTTGAGTTGTTGCTTGGTAATGGTATGAAAATAATATCATCGAAATTATCCTAATGCCATCTAAACTACGATAATAGTCAATATTGTCATCCTCGAAATAATCACACTATCATAACAATTACACCAACACAACCACCACCAAACAATCCAAAATCCAATAAATAGGAGAACCACTAAATTGAGTGTTTTTTTTTTTATAAATAAATCTCCGCTATGGAGAGGCAGCTATGGGATGTCAGACCTTAATTACTTGTCTCAAAACAGGATATAAAAACAAAGTGGGATAGGAAAACAGAAACTAGACAAATATATCAAATCTAGACTGATCAGACCCCTAGATCAAAGCATGTACTTGCTGTTACATTTCTTCATTCTAGATGATCTTCGTGGAAAAACCTTGAAGTCTTTGAAGCAGTCGCGATCCAGCGAATTTTCTATTGTTATATTCCTCTTATCGAATCTTTTCATTAATCGTATATGGTCTTTCTTTAAACCTGACATTATCCTTGATCTAATGGTGTTTTCATCCAAATTTTCTTCATACGAACTGTTTTCATTCGAAATGTTGGTATCGGACTCCTGTTCGTTTTTGCTGTTAGCCTGACGAACCACAAACCCTGAACTACCAGGACTTCCAAAGGTCTCCACTAATGGAATCGGTTTAAACAAGGAAATCGCCTTGTCTAAAGTATCTCCCAAATTGTGATTCGCAATAGATGGACTGAACTTCGGTTTAAACAAGGTCTCCTTTTTATTTTCAGCTTGTAGTGGACTAAACACGGAACAATAGTTTTGCATTCATCATTGATGTGACTCATGGTCACTATACCAAATTGGCATATTTGTAACAACTTAAAAAATAGTAACACTTTTGAGCTATTACAATCCACTAAACAATGTCAATTCAAAACTAAATTTAGTCAATAAAATTAAAAATAGCTACACAAAAAAAATGATACAATAAATTAGATCACCATGAATAGCATCACTTGTAAGTCCATACTATTTGTGGTGATACAATTATTGAATCACTTTGTTTGTGAAAATGTGTAAAATTGCTTTGTGGATTGTTATAGCTCAAAAGTGTTACTATTTTTTGGGTTGTTACAAAAGTGAAAATTTGGTGTAGTGGGTGTTAGCTAAGTAGTAGCCTTTGTGAAGATAAATTTGAGATGCAATATTTCAAGGGAGTTTGGTCCCTAGTGCCCGATTAGTGCATGGATGGTGCATGACACATGTTTTGTGATGTGGCAATAAGTGTTTTGCTTGGGGAAGGTCAATGCTAAATCTGCAGCCAAACACAACTCCCTAAATTAATGCTTAAATTAGATCGCACTCTCCTTTTCTATCTACTCAGAACAACGCAATCTGTTCATCCACCCCTTTCTTGCTCCAACTTAATCAGAACACAACCGACATTCTTTTCGGACTGCTCCAACATGATTTTTTTCATGCGGAATCACCTTCTTCACCGCGGCCTGCTCATTGCCTCCTCCTCCCTCCCCTTATTCGTCAGAGCCACTTTCTTCACGCAGTCTGTTGCTCCTCTTCCTCTTCAGTTGCAGCTGTTATTCCTCTTCAGTTGCAGTTGTTCTTCCTCTTCACGCACAGTAAGTCACAAAACATAATTCCATTATTTCAATCAATCCATTATTTCCATGTTGTTGTTAGTGTTGTTTGTTTCACTCTTCCTCCATCATTATTCTTACCACTTTTTTTTTGTGGTAAGTGATCTATTTGGAAACACATACATTGGTAGTTCAATCAATCAAATTCTGACCCGAGTACCATACTATGCCTATCAAATTCAAACATAACAAATTGGTTTTCATCTGGGTACCTAAATTGGGACTAACCATTCAGACATAACAACATACTACTTAAACCGAGTTTTTATCATTAATCATGCTTCATGATCATAACTTTCTCAACCTTGTTCTTTGCACACAGTGAGTAAAATCCACTGAGTAACATTGGTGTCTCCTTATTATTGGTTAATATAGTTAGTCGATATATTGAGTTTTTTTTTTGAATTTATTTTCTTTGTCTGTATGTTGAAATAAGGATTTTAACGCAATAATGATATACAAGGCATATGTGGTGTATCGTGGTCGTGATCCGAGAGTATACCTAACATTGGCATGTTGTTCAATCCAAGTAATCGGGTATATTGGTAGTTTGTATAAGGGGTTTACATCAGTTGCCGAGGCATATAACAATTATGACTTTTGGGTTCGCTCATAAGAGGTGAGAAAGAACTGCGAGGCAAGAAAAAACGATGAAGAGATGAAAAATCATTATCGCATTCGTGAGGGTGAAGTTGAAGAAAATAATGATAGAAGACGTGAAGCTCAAGCAAACAATGATCATCGGGTATTGAAAAGGGATTTGATCAATGTACTACTAGTGGTGGTTATTATGATAATGGTAGTTGTTTTGTTCAAACTTGTGGTTTATTGAATGTTCTGTAAGTCATATTTTATGTAAATGAATTATTATGTAAGTTTTATTTTATGTGAATGTTGTGTTTCCTATTGTGTGAATGGAACCCGAATCATAAAATATACAAGTGAAAATATTGGTAGAACTCAAGGCTGACAAGATGGAAAGACATATAATAGAGTTCTAATGTTAAGTTGTTTATGTTGAGGAAGAGATGATTGTGATAAATGAACTGAACCCTTTTTTCAGTTGCAAGTGTTTTATCTTGTGATTTCTATAGACGTAGGAGTTATTATATGGTTGAAGCTTTCAAGAGCAGGCAAATGATTTTATACCTTTAACGATTTTGGTAAGCAAATGATTTTTATACATGAAAATTATTAATTATGGCAACCACAGATTTTTATACCTTAATTATTGGAGCTTTTAAGCAAGCAAATGATTCGTTTATTTCATAGTTAGCCTGGTTGAAATATGAGTACCTCTCTACAAGATCCGGATATTAAAATGAGTATTAGTATTGGGTTTGAACCTTGTTGATGTTATTGTAAGTGGAACCATTGATAAGTTCTAACCACCATTTCTCTTTTAACACTAAGAATGTTGCAAGTTTTGGCGAGGTTGTTGTGTTAGGCAAAGTTTAGATAGGTACAAGTTGAAGGCACACTTTTTGGACAAGCATCCACAAGATACATGGAGCTTTGGTGCCTATAAGGGGTGCTTGAGTAGCTATCTTGTCAATTACTCCATCAGGTTGTGTGAAACATAAATAAACTCTTGGAAGTAATGTTACATTCAGATAAATATATTATTACAGATACTTCTGCACAAATAATGTTACAGCTTATTAAAAGCACTCCAATAAGCATATGCATAACACAATTATGCACAAAACCTTTTCCTACTACACAAATAATTCAATTAACTGTGTCTTCAACCCTTTCCTACTAAGCACAATTCTACAAGACGAATATCAGCTAGACCAGTACCAATTATGAACACATCAACCTGCAAAGCATATAACTGGGAATAGTTTGCAAATATTTGATACTTCCATATACTTCTATGTGGTAGAAAAATGCTAAACTTTCATATACTTTGTTGCATACACGAAAAAAATGCTCCGAAAATAAGTTATGAATACATTCATGTTCTCTATAACAATAATAAAAACATTCAATAGCAAAAAACAAAAACATTCAAAACATCATATACTTCCATATACAGTTATCTATATGACTATATCAATAACAAAAAACCTTCAAAACATCACATACTTCCAGTCAGTTTTTTTGGGTTCACTTTCATAATGAGTTGTAGTCTCTCAACTCCATATCGTTGCTAGAAGCGCGTGGCTGCAAATAAATAATAAAGTCTTACATTGTTTACGTGGTCGTTAAAATTATCTTACACAAGTAAGTTACATACCTATCTTAGAAATGCATAAAAATTTTCAAGTCCGTCAATTGTAGCACCAGCTTGTGAATAGTATGACCCCATACTTTCATCCTTCAAAATGACAAACACATAAATCATAAGTGAACAACCATAGTGAGAGATTCATACCTTGTAAATTTACTAAAGAGGTGTCATACATTGTGAACCTTCAAATCCAATTTGGGTAGAACCCTACAAATGATATGTAAAAATAAAACTAAATATTTTTGACTTAAAAAATATATATATTCATAAAAGTAAAACATACAAGTAAAAGTACCAAATTATTTTCAATGGCATATGCTCTTTGTCAATACTTCTCGTTTTCCTCGATTATTTTTGTGTTTTTTTTTCTTGCATTGTATCTTTTTACAAATTTTCTCCATGATGGATTGCATCCTCGAATTAGAATGTCGACATTTGCAACGAACTGCCAATTGACTATGAATTTTGCTCCCATAATCAGTAGTTTTAGTGCCTACTTCCAAAAACCCCTCTGAATCAACATCAACACCATCGCCGTCATCAGTCTTTAGTTCATCCATCTTCAATTTTATCTAATTTTGAACCTTATTTGTCATCTTTTGATATTTAGAGGCTAAGTCAGCCATTTCATAGAAGACACTGCACATCTTATCAAACTATTCATTTCCAGGCTTCATAGTTCAATCCGAATATACAATTTTAACCTTCTTATGACATCTCTTAACATCTTTCCTCGACCTTCGAAAAACATATTTGTCTGGTACAACATAAATCCATCTTTGACTCCCTTGAGTTAAAGACATCCCAGCCCAAAAAATATTTCTCTGAAATGTTGGTACCAAACGAATTCTTTCATCTTATAATCCACTCGACCAATAATTATTTTGAAGGTTATATTTCTCAATGAAACCACGCCGATATTCTTCAAACTCTTCATGAGATAGAGAATCATAAACCTTATTTACATTACAAACTTGATAGCCTCATATTGATTGCAGCCAGGCGATTTTTTGGGAAACTTTTTCATAATATACCATAAGCACCATCCGTGTTGTTGGGAAATACAATTTTGATGACCCTCTTTATTGGTCTGTCTTGATTAGTGATTATAGCGGTTAGAGCACAATCATTCATACACACAAGCTAAGATTGAAAAGCCAAACAAACTCTTCCACCGCTTCACTACATATCAATCCATATCCAAAAAGTATCGACTAACCACGATGACTCACTACAACAGAAGAAACAAATGACATTTTGTCACGCCCCGATTTTCGAAGGAAATGAAAATCCTAAAAATCCACGTAGGATTATCCGTTTTCCCCAAAACTCGGGACGTGAAAATTCAATAGCAACATAAACAAATAGCAGCAACAACTAAACATGATCTAGATTACTGAAACAAATAAAAATCTAACCCGGAGAAGAATGGCATGGCTAGCTCACTAGCGGAACTCCAGTAATGCAGCTCAAAATCTCTAAACCTGAAAAACTACTCGGCTACATTCCAAAAGGAATGTACCCAAGAAGCAAAAGCTCACTCGGGTCAGCAATAAAGCTGGTGTGAGAAATCTTCATCTCAAAATCAATAAATCCGCGCATGACAACATCAAAATAAACAAAACAATAAACAACCACACCAGGTAGTTCCTCCATGAGGCAAAGGTGTTATCATCCTAATAAATTATTTATTACTAATGAATAAAATTTATGAGTCATCAATCCTCATAAATGCAACAACAATACATTTCATAATTATATTAGATTATTATTGAAATATTAACAAAACACATTTTCTACCTTTAGGAAGACAGGTAGTTCTCATTCAATGGTCGAATGAGCATTTAGTTTCTTCCTTTAAGGTAATCACGCACATACACAAAAAGAAATCTCGCTACTTTTCCACAATCGCACTCTCCTCCTGTGCCGAACACACCTCACCCAAGTGTGCCTCCCTTGCCTTCGAAACCACTCGGAGCGTACATGTTCCAAGTGGGGTGCCACATTGAGGAACATGTCATCTCACCGGAAGTTCGATCCATGGCAAACATTCTTCCTAAATCTACACGTACAACCGAACTCACATGGAACGGTGCATCGATATGCAAGCAAGTCTGCATACCATAATAATATCACACGTATACAAGCAAGTCTGTATACAAAAATTTCTTTTCTTTTCACATCTTTTTTTTTTTCGGAGTTGTGAAAAAGAGCATAAAAAAATATCAACTAAAACTCAAAACTCTTTTATGGAGACACTTTGTCAACCATAAGTAAATCAACCACAATATCCACCATTCTTTTGGGGAACAAGTAATATTTGACACATTTGCCAAGTAAGCATGTCACACTCTAAACTGTACAAACAAATGAATTTAATAAGTATTAAAAAATACGAGGTGTTATACCCTTGCTTGATTATTCTCAATGCAGAAAAATACTACCCATCTGATGGTTGTGTTTTTATCACGTTATCAACCAACCAAGTGATTGCGATTTAGGAAAAACTTTAGTGGTCACCCATTAAATAGTAGGTCCAAACCTATCTTTCATGTACTACACCGTACTACGTAAGTTCATAAACTGCTTCAGCTAAACACCAAGGAACCATCAACAACTCAACACAAAAGCTAGTACCAAGGAACTAACGAAGTTTCTACCAACAATGTCTCTACTAGAATTAGATTACACTTTCTGTATTATACTCCTCTATTCAACATTAACCAGGCTATTCATGTTACAAATACAACCACCACTACAATCAACTGATGAACTCCCGAATGCCGAAAATAAAGTTTCAACCTAATGCCTGAATTGAAGATATATATAAACAAACAATTAGACCACACCTGAGGTAACCTCTTACACATGGTGTCAGAAGGACAACTAAGGTAGCATTACAGATGAAAGAATTCAAATTACACTAACTAATGATACAACCAACATTAAACATAATAATGAAATACCAGAAATAAAATGAGTCCACTAAAACTTATCTCATTGTCTGCATTAACTAGTAGAAAACTATGGAGGAAACTCTTTCAGATGGTGTTCAGTGGGCTAAAAGAGGGAAAAATTCAGGTTACAAGGCAGCTACAGAACATATGATGACAAACTGCTCAAAATAAAGAGTCGAACAAGGTTTGATCTTGTCTGAATTGGAGATAAGTTACAGGTAACACAACTCCTAAGGATACTGTCACAAGCTTTAGGTGGGGTGACAACTAATCCAAACAAATATTTACGGATGAAACAATTGAGGCAACTAATCCTAACGGCAGTCTCCAGGTTGTGGGACTACAAACTCAAATCCAACAGGACTCCTTGTCAGGTATAAATAACACACACTGGGAGTTAGAAGCTGCAAAAACTGTGTAGATTCAAATGAGGGAGAGGGATAACTTAAAGAGGATATGCTCACATCTCAAATACAAAAAAAAAAAGTAAAGCTACAAGCACAAATGCAAATTCTGTCCTAGAGTTGTTACACCTCCAAGCAATAAGTGCTAAAGACAGAAATAATAAATTGCTTAAACATCATAAACAAACACCAAAAACACATAACCAATTACCACATGTTTGTGAACATTTCTTCACAAAGATCAAACTGAGAGAGCCTATAAAAAAAATACTGAAAGGGGTAAAAGAGAACTCACCGGAAAGATCGCAAACCGTAAAAGATTTCGCAGCCACAACCAAACAGAACCCTCCCTTTTCTTCCCCTCTTCTTCTTCAACTCGTCCTTCTTGTTAGCTCTAACAGCACTTCCATCTTCTTTCCTCTCAAATTTCTTCTTACCCAAATTAGGACTTTCCTTTTCCCTCTCCACAGACATACCACTCATCTTGTCAAACTTAGTATGCATTTTCTTATCAATCACCACACTTCCACCGCGATCAGTTCCAGTCTCTTTCTTAATCTTTGTAATGTCAGTATCAACTAAATCATCTTCAGTAACATCAAAAATATCCAACCTACTCCTCTTTTTACCACTTTCAGTCTCCTTACCTTTCTTCGAACCCAAATTAGACTCCTTTCTACATTTCACTGCTTCTGACCTACGCCTCTTCTCATCAGTTTCTACATCTTTCTTAACTCCACGACTCCTCGTAACAACAACAGACTCACTACTAACTCTCACATTCTTCCGCCCTTGCTTTCTCGGGGGAGTAACCACCACCTCTTCCTTATCAGTCTCCTCCTTATCCGACACCAAATCACTTAATTTCACCTCCACTTCAGGTTCCACTCTCTTCTTCTTCTTCTTCTCGCCTTCCCTTCCCTTGCTTGGTATCTTCAATTACTTCATGATTCGGTTCCACTGAACTGAACTGATATGAGAGAGAAACAGAGAGAGATACCCGATTGATATAGGTGAGTGAGGTGGGACTTGGGAGCGAGACCAGGTTTACAACTTCTTCTTCTTTAGAACAACACTAATAAAAACCCTTGCTTGCTTGAAAACCTGCGGCTCCGACTTCGACCTCGGTGACCACTGAAGCGAAAAGGAGGTGAGAGGAAGAAGGGAGCCGCCATTGAGAATAAGGAAATGAGAAAGATAAGAAAAGCTTAAGGAAAAAAAAATTTGTTTCTTCTTTTTTTTTTTATTTTTTTTTTTATATATGGTGGGTGACTATTCGCCCCCACCGAAGTTCCGAATGCACCCACCCTCTTTCACAAAATAAAAACCATACTTATTAGTTTAATAAAAGCCCAAACCCAAACCCAAATACAATTTAGGTAACAACTCATCAACATTAGGGTTTTCAAAATTTTGGCTAAACACACATACACACCTTATTTTATTTAGTAATGACAAACAAAAATCTTTTTCCCAATAAATGAGATTACAATATACGCCACAATTAATAAATAAGAAATTTTTATATTTATTTAATTAGGCGGGTATTACAATATATACAACTCAAAAGAATCTCGTCCCGAGATTCGGTAGAGGAAGGTAAGTAGAAAATTAATTCTTAAATAAAAAAACTACACATCACATGGACAAACAAATAACTCATACATATGCCCATAACTTAATGAAGACAATCACACAAAAATATAAAAATATTCAGTAAGTACAAAAATTACGGGGTGCTACACATTTCCTACTTATTAGTTAAGTATTTAGTGTCAAAACACATCACCAACTCCTTGTAAGCTGCTCTACTCCATGCATCGGCCCAAAAGTCATTTCTTAACCTCCCTTCATCATCCAAATCTATCAAATAGAAGAAATCGACATTGTTAGTTTGCATTTTTTGAAAGTAGTTATGAAGTGTCGCCGTATCCCCCTTACCAAGTCTCAACCTCCTATTTTTATGCAGATAATTATAACAATCTTTCTAAAAAAATGTCACAATATCATGCCCACCAACTTCAACGACAAACAAAGAAAAACTCTTATTTGGCCAGATGCACGCCCTATCAATATAACAAGCCTCTTCTTGACATACTGGCTCCTAATTTGATTTTTCTTGTAATATCTCGATTTTTCGGAGCTCAAATCATGATTGTGATCAAGTGTTAATGTTGTCACTAACAATGTTCCATTAGGGCGTATAAGAGCTATAATCTTAGCCTTACATCGACATTTACCTATGGCACACAATTTTACAACACTTTGTGTTTTACTTATTGGATGCCCAACCTAAACAAATGGAAGGATAAGATATTTAGGATTTTCATGTTCATCTTTTTCAATTGTCCTTATTTTCATTGAAAATCCTCTTTTATTACCATAATCAATATAATAAGCTTGATATTCATCAATGTTGTTGAATTTCATCCCTACTCTAGGTTCTCTTATCTCCTTTAAAATTTCTTCATTCTCCATACTTTCGTTATCTTCTACTATGTCCATTCCTTAAAAGAATGATTATAGAAGTTGCTATTACTGTTAATTTTTTTATGTCAATAACAGAGAAACAACAACAATTTAGCATCAGAGAGTTACCAAACATCCCGAAGAAAAAAAAAACATAGAACCAAAATAATTGATGCAAAATATACAACATGCCCTAATCTCAACCATGAAAAGCTGGAAAGATAAAACTTCAACAATTTAGCATCCAATTAAATAACCAAGAGACGAGAATTTTATCAAAGAGTTTGTGTTTGATAGGATCCGGAACCTATCCCCCGAGGTGCCGCCTATAGGCCAACATCACCCCGAAAGAAATTATGCCGCCGGAGGGTCTCGAAGCAAGGACCTGGGGATAAATCCCACAAGGCCTTAACCACTCGACCATAACTCCTTTGCATTACTTGCATTACCTCTTTGCACTTGGAAACATTTAGAATTCTGAATTTTATCAAGGAGTTACACTTGCATTACCTCTTTGCATTACTTGTTATCCAATGTATGTGTTTACAAACAATACTAACAACAATATGAAACTAATGGAATTGTGTTTGGTGAGAGGAGGAGGAGCAACAATCGAAGATGAGGAGCATCAACAGTCTGCGTGAAGAAAGTGACTCTGACGAAAAAGGGACGGAGGAGGAGGCAATAAGCAGTTCGCGACGAAGCAGGCAACATGAAGAAGATGAGGTTGGAGCAATTCGAAGAGAAGCTCGGTTGCATTTTGATTAATTTGGAGAATGAGAGGGGATGAGGAGAGGGGAGAGTGGAGGAGCAGGTTGTGTTTGTTCTGAGTAGATAAAAGAGGGGAGTTCGATCTAATTGAAGCCTTAATTTAGGGAGTTGTGCTTGGTTGCAGATTTAGCATTGACCCTCCCCAAACAAAGCCACCTCACAAAACACCGTCCAGACACTAATCAGGTACTAGGGACCAGACTCCCTTGAATTGTTGTTTGGGATGAATATAAAGTTATTTTAGGAGGGGTTGAAAAAGGCTTATATTCATTTCTTATTGCTTGCAAGTTTTGAATGACAAGAACCTTGAAAATTGAATACCATATTAATTTCGTATAGAAAGAAGCCTATACAAATACTTTGCTACATTATACAAATGCTTGCTACAAGGCACTTTCCAATTGACAATTGTCATTTCCTTATATACATTCTAGACAAATATTGTCGAAAAAAAAAGACTTTGTACATCTTTCACTCTCATTGTATTCTTCACCAAAATCTTTGTTGACAAGTAGGTATAATTCATTTTTCATCATTCATTCATATTCCTTCCTCACTATCTTTTGTTTCCACCAATACATGGAGTTTGTGTTCATATTCAAATACTTGTACTTTCTGATAGATAATTCCCATTTCTATTATGTTTACTAGAAAAACATTTGATTCAAAACCAAACAAAAGCCAGAGCAATATCATTTTGGTTGAGACCTCAGCCTAAACATCCTTTTAGCTTCTTGTAACTCTCACTCCTTTCCTTTACAAGCCCTCTCAGCATCCCTTTTGTTTTTGTGACCAGGCTCTACTCAATAAATATTAGTTTGTTCTTTTTTTAATTTTATTTATTAATTTGCTGGATCATCCACACAATCACATACATCATCGGTTGTGCTGCCATGGTCCCACATTGAATAAATCATGCACCTCAAATTAAACCATCCGCACCTTCAATCCATGCTGCAATAACCCATAAAACAATCATCTTCTTTGCACTATAATCTCTTAACACTTACACGTACCCCTTCCTGTCCTTAATAGTCGTCAGTCATTCACGTTTGAGTGAGTGAGAAAGGAAAAGAACAGAAAAGAAAGAAAGCGAGAGTTGTTTCTACACACAACAGAGAGAGATGGGAAGAAAAGCAAGGAACTTTATCGATTCCATGCCGTTTATCTAAGTTTTCTGATCTCCCCCACTTCAACAAATCCTTCATTCAATCAATCGAGCAAGAACAAACATGAAGAGGATGGCAAGAAGGGCAAAAAAGGATGGAGAAATCGTAGAGTTATGGAAGAGAGAAGTCGGTGAAGTCACCCCCAGAAGCTTTGCTCTTCGGTATGGAGCTTCTCAGGTATCTTCATCCAAAACCCAATCCTTGATTTTGCTTACAAGAATCTATTTTTCTTCAATTGGGGTTATGTATTTTTGCATGAAAAGTGACTACTTGTATTTGTGATTTCATTACCGCTGTTTGGGTTTCTGTTTGTGATTCTCAAATTAGTATATTGAGGTTTGTAAGTATTGATTAAAGTTGGAATGTGTTGACCCCTTTTTTTTCTTCTTCTGTAAATCAATGGGGAGATAATGAATGGTCAAATACTGTTGCTATTGTTACACAGGGGTGATTCTTTGTACCCTAATGGAAGCTTTGGTACCAAGCCATATAAACAAATACACGCGATAACTTGAGGGGATTTTTAACATAAAAATTGGGATATTTGAGATAGAATAGAGTGTCATTGACTGAGTATTACGTGTTAGTTGAAGTTGAGATATTCTTTTTGTAGTTAAAAAAAAAATGTAATTACAATCAATGTCACAAAAGCTATGGATTACTCAGAGTCAACATAGAAGATGATTTTCGGTAAGGATTAGATTGAGCAAGCCTCCCCATTGTGTCACATTTGTGACTGGATAGATGATGAATCAACTAAAAATAAGATCAGAACGACTAAAACTGAAATTGATGTTGTAAGGAAAGATTGATACAAATGAAGTGCAACTCAATCTCTAGCAGAGAGAGAGCCTCAGCCTCAGCCTCTAATTCATTCTTTCCTTAACTCTCCTCTTGCACTTTCTATTTAAAGAAGAACCTTAACCGAAAAAGAAGAAAAAACAAATGAGAGCTTAACACATGGCCACTCGACAATAGGAATAGGATAAGGTGGTCCTAACTAACCCATGTGCTATGATTAATTTACCCTCGACTCTTTCAATTTATTTTCGTTCCTTCCAATACTACATTCATGACACATTGGTCTCGGTTTCTCAGGTTTTAGACCCCAATCCAATACAAGAGCGTCGGCATTGAAAAACAAGTTTTCAAAGAAATCCCCTTGAAAAATGACAAATGAAACACTCAAGTAATAAGAACTCTCATCATAATCAAATCCTCATGTTTCTTAAATCTCCATTCAAGGTTTCCTTCTGACCTCTTTCTTAAATCTTGAGAATTTATGAAGCATGACATCTTGGCTATTGTTGATGATTTCCAATATAGAAGCTTCTTTGAATTGCGGCTCAACACCACCCTCACCACTATAATCCCCAAAGTCCTCAAAGTGAAAGGGCTTTCATTTGTTATAGATTCATACCCATTAGTCAATTTACAAGATCCTTTCTTCCACACATGAAAACGTTCTGCCACAATGTTCTATCACAGATCATCTCTCCTTCTTAGTCTGAAGGGGTTGGTAAGAGGCAATTGATTGATGGTCCTAATTGCTAATAAAATTCTTGACTCTGGATTGAAGCAAAGTGGACTAGGCATCATGACTAAGTAAGATTTCATCAAAGCTTTTGATTAAGTTTGTAGCACGTCTTCAAAGTATGATGGGTGCTTTTGGTCTTGGTGAAAACTGGAAGGGTTGGATGCACACCCTACTCTTCACAGCCTGTTTCTCAGTTGTAGCTAATGGTTTCTCCTGCTGGACACTTGAAGTTGTAGCTAATGGTTTCTCCTGTTGGACACTTTAAGTCTTCTAGAGGACTGAGTCCATGGTATCCACTCTCTCCACTTCTCTTCTCCCTTGCAGGATAACGATTATCAACTCCGATTACAAAGTCCTACAACCTGGCTTAATCATGGGTTTTAAAGCGTCCCCTTCCTCTGAGCCTATCCTCATCCTCCATTATGCAGATGACACTGTGTTCATGCGTCTCTTGAACATGTCTCGACTGTTGGAGATATTCTGTTATGGTTTGAAGTTTGCTTAGGGCCCAAAGTTAACTTTTCAAATACTCAAATATATGTTGTCGGGGAAGTACAACAGATTGATAATTGGGCTGTCATCTTGGGTTACAGAAAAGGGGTTTTTCTTTGCATGTATCTTGGGAGGAATCACAAAAATACTAGAGTTTGGGGTTCTTTCGTATTCATACAATGTCTTTGTGTGTGATCCCTTCTTCGGTTACTACAAGAATTGAGAAGTGTATGAGAAATTTTGTATGGGGTTCTTCCTTCCTCTGATAAATATCATCTTCTCAATTGGTTAAAAGTCTATCAACCTAAATGTAAGGGTGTTAAAAGAGAAAGAATTCAATAAAGACTTGATTATCAAGTGGATCTAGAGGTTTGGGGTTGAAACAAATGCTTTATGGAGAAAGTTATAGCTACAAGTATGGGGCAGGGCCCCTTGATTGGTTCACCTCTGAACCAAATTCAACTTATGGTTGTTTACTTTGGTAAGGCATCATGAAGAACAAGTCCAAAACTTCATAACAGGGTTTCTTTTGAGGTTCATAATGGGGAGGGAATCAAATTTTAGGCCCATGGGTTGGGCTTCCTCTCTTAGAAATACCAGCCATCTTCAATGCTTCCAACAACAAATCTGGTCTAATTAGGGATTTATTGGACATTAAGCCCAGGGATGGAATTTTCATTTTAGAATAAAACTGAATGATTTGGAGATTCCACAAATGAAAAATCTACTCTCTTACTGAATGCGTTGTTTTGGATGACCAGCAAACACTCCTTTCTCAGTTAAACATTGGTATCAAATCCTAGCACCCAATTTGCAGCCTTCTCCCTTGCACCAGAGAATTTGTAAGCTGCAGCATTGAGTTTGGTTGAAAAACTTTCCTGCTTTTTTTCTTTGGACTCTACTTCATGGTAGAACACTAAATTTGTAAGCTGCAACATTTAGTCTGGTTGAAAGAGGTTCCTGCTTTTTTTTTCTTTGGACTCTACTTCATGGTATGGATTAATTAATTATTCCCAACCATTGTGTCCTCCATACTCAGGTAGAAGAATCCATTGACCATATACTCCGTTGCCCTTTTGTATCTGAGCTGTGGTCTTTTGCCTTTTATGAGTTCCATCTCCAGGCCCCCTGTCTCCTTCCTGGTTTGGGTGGAGAGTATGCAAGTTGCTGCTCAAAACTTGCTTTGTTTTACTGCGTTGCTTTTGGCAAATGGACTTAGGACAACATAATTCATGTCGCAATTTGGGTGGTATGGAGAGAAAGAAACAACAAGATCTTCAAGAATGTGAAGAAAACTATTTTGCAGTTGTGGATAGATATTAAAGTGACATTGTGGTTATGAGGTCAAATCGGGATAGATTTAGAGACATCAATTTTGCTTCGTGTATGTTCACTTAGGAGTGTATAGTTCTGCTAACACCTTATAATGTATAGTCTTCTCGGGATAGAATTAGAGACATCAATTTTGCTTCATGTATGTTCACTTAGGAGTGTATAGTTCTGCTAACACCATATAATGTATAGTCTTCTGGGGAAGGTTTCTGGTATTATCTTTACTCCCCTTCCTCAACCTTCTTACACCTAGTCCGTAATCAATACAATACTTTGTTTTTCTGATTAAAAATCACTTACTAAGAAATTGCTAAAATTTTAATAATCAAGTCCTAAGTGATAAAGGCAGACTTTAACTCCCATATTGCAAGATACCAATCAGAGAGGAGGCTTAAGCCTGATGCTAAAAGGGACCGTGTCGATGTGAGCCTCAAAAAGTTTTTAAAACAATTATACCAAGCAAATCAACCTTAGATCTTGAACTTTCAAGGCTTTATCTTAAATATTGTTGTACAATGCAGCGGAAAATGACTATTTGATTAAGTTTCCCTCCAAAATATTACAATATTTAATACATTCTAATGCTTCTTGGATCAGTGTCATTTGATGAGTTCAAGAGAAGAAATTTGAATTGTAAAGGAAGTGAATAAGTTTTGGGTGCAAAACTAAAATATGGTTTCGCTGGCAGGCAAGATATAGTCATGTAATAGATGCTAACAAAAAAAACTGAAGTTTTCTATAATTTGAATCATAAATATCCAAAGACAAAAAATTGAACTAATTTAATTGTTTACAAAGAGAAATGATGATGCCATATCCTAGAATTGGAAGTGACCTTTGGATCAGTACTGCTGGTCTTATGAAACAATAGGTCTATGCTTTGCAATTTCTTTGAACTCTTACTTCAACTCTATTCTTCACTCATTTATTTGTTTTACCCCTGATCTATAAAGGGTTATTTCCCTTTTGGACCCCATCACTTTTAGGCTATTCCTGTTTGACACCCAAAAATTTTTGTATTCCAGTCAGACACCCATTTTGGTGCTTGACTGCTAGTTCAAACATATTTACCTGCATATGTCATCTATAAAACCAATAATGACCAAACCCCCCCAAAATTCACACCCATATCAAGGAAGCTCATATAGAATTCGCCAATGATCAAACAACTAGGATTGAGGGCTCTCATCCATCATCCCTTGCTAGCTCTCAATTCCCACCCATCATCTCCACAGCCACCGATCACCTTCCCTGCCTTCAATGTCTCCTTCTCCCTAACTTCATTTTCCTATTTCTTTCTCACTCTCCCTCTCAAAGGTTTCGTCATTCACGGTGTCTCATCCCATCACCATAGATCAAAGGAGGGGTTTCGAGTTTCAACTTAAAGCTGGCACAAATTTTGTTGGAAGTGAAAAATACAGTCAAAAGACCCAAAATAATTTGTATCATCAATTTGGGATCCACATCCATTTATTATTGATCCAATAGGTTCATCCTAACAATGCACACTAATCAACCATTACACCCTTTCATGGAGCTTTCCCTTCCCAAGTCAAAAGTCCCCAAACTTTTTCCCAAAAATCATCTCAACAATAGATAAGAAAATAATCAAAACAAGAATATCATCAATAAGAGAAGAAATGTTGAAGAGGTAGGGGTAGAGTTCAAAGACTAGCTTCTTTCGTTTGCGTCTTCAATCGACAAGGAATCTCACATGTGTCAGCCTTCTTTTGCTTTTATTTTGTGAAGAAGAATCCATGAGAAAGGGTGATGGAGGGGAAGAGATGAGAGGAAACAGAGATGCACCCATTGATCTTTTTTCATATACATATTAGATTTCATTGAAGATGTGTAACAAGGCTAAATTGGTCATTATTGGCTTTGAAGATGGTTGGGAGAAGTCAACCTTTTTGACATAATAGTCAAGCTTAAAATGGGTGTCTGATTGGAATATCAAAACTTTTGGGTGTCTAAAACTAATGGCAATGAGGGCCAAAAGGGAAATAAACCATCCATAATTGCATATTTTGAGTTCATTGCAGGTTTGAGTTTTATTAGATTTTAGTTATTCAAATTCTATCACTCCACAAATATATGCTACTTTCTATCTTTCCAATTAAAACTAGATTGAGTAAGTAGTTTTTTTTTTCCTCTTTCAAGGTTTGAATTTTGTGATTATTGCACATATTTTCAAGAAATTCAAACCTCTGGGGCTGAAAAAAAACTGAATAAACCGCCCGAACCAAACCTAACGTGTCAATTTGGTTTGGTTTTGTTTCGGTTTGGTTTGTAACATTTTGAGATCGAAGGGATCAGTTTGGTTTGAGGTTGGAAAAAACCGAGGAAACCGAACCATACCTATTTTTATTTTTTAATTATATATATAATATAAAAAAATTAATAAATAATACTTAATTTTTGTCGGTTTAGTTCGGTTTAAATTATTTTAGCATAGTTTTTGTCGTTTCGATACAATTCAATTTTCGGTTTAATTGAGTTTTGTTTCGGTTTAGTTTGGTTTTGATATACATTCGATTTGGTTTGGATCAGTGTTCTAAAAAGCGCTAGGCGCTAGGCGGTGGGCGGGTGGCGAGCAGGTGCCTAGCGCTCAGGGGCCTAGGCGGTCTTAGGTTTTGTATTATGACTTTAATAATTTATAAAAGTTAAGCATAATACCTTATCAATTACATCCAATTTAATGCCAAGATACATATGCAAAATTTAAAAACATGAAAAATTAACAATCATGAACAAAATTTATTAAAACTCAAATGACTGAAGTTGGTCATGATGGGTACTTCATACAAAGTTGAATTTGTGGACAAATATCCAACCTACTATTTTATTTTTCTTCAAATTGCATAAATGACTTCAGTCATGTTTGATAAACATTATTAAAATTGGTACCGGTAGATCCTTTGAGAATTTCATTAAGTAATCATCATTTGCTACATTCAGACATATACTAAAAAAAAAATAATTAAATTGTTTATTTCCAAAAAAGAAGAAAGAAAAATAAAATAAAAACACAATCAGCCTTATTAAAAAAAAAATACTTGCCCAGATCGCCTAAACCCTGCCCAGCCATTAATCCGGGTGTTTCTCTAACACTTAGCGCCTAGGCGCCGCCTAGGCCGATTTTTAGAACACTGGTTTGCATTGTTGTCAAATCGGTTGATATGGTTTGGTTTGCAGTTTCATGTTGAAATAAAACAGCCCTATCTCTGACTAGATTAAGAAGCAAAAGCAAAGACACCCACCCCCCTCTCAATCTTTAGAATTAAGTTTGATAGCTTTTTATACCCGTTGGGTCCCATGTCAGGTTGGATAAATTTTTGTTATTACTTGTGTTGTTTATAAATTTTTTTAATGCAAGTATTTTTTTTATTTTTTTTGCTTTTGCAAAATTGTTCTTGTGGCTCATTTTGTTCTGCCTCGCAAGACTTGGATTGGTTGGTTATCTACAATTTCCAGAAAAATATCTTACATTAGTAGTGATGATTCTTTTCTGGTTCAGGATCTTGTCCTCCGACTTGAAATGTACAGAAAGCTACAAAAACACAGAGGTTGTGTAAACACAGTGAACTTCAATGCTGTTGGCGACATTCTGGTATCAGGCTCAGATGATAGGATGGTTATGCTTTGGGATTGGGATGCTGGCCGAGTCAAGCTTTCATTCCACTCAGGGCATAACAATAATGTTTTCCAAGCAAAATTCATGCCTTACGCTGATGATCGGAGCATTGTCACTTGTGCTGCAGATGGACAGGTAATTTCCCTAATTAAGAGTGACCATGCTGAGTCCAGGATATACTAATAGGCTATAGCAATCATGACTCCGATTGAGATTTTCTTGGTCAAATGGTTTTATAAAATATTATGCTGACGATCCCAGGAGAACTTTTGTTGAAGGATTATGAGGGGATCCCATTTTTGAAACATTAGATGGAGCCTCTACAATGCTTACTGATTATTATTGTTGATGATAATCATTTTGTTAGGTCTTTCTTTAGATATATTATAGGACCTATTGGGTGCTATAAACGAAGCTTACCTGCCATTGACGATTGTTCTGTTCTGTGGATAAGTTCAAACTAATTCCTTACAATACTTTATAATCTGCTCTTCCTATATTTAGGTGAGACATGCTCAGATCCAAGAAAGCGGACAAGTGGATACACGAATGCTGGCCAAGCATCATGGACGAGCGCATAAGTTGGCAATTGAACCTGGAAGTCCACACATATTTTACACTTGTGGTGAAGATGGGTTAGTGCAGCATGTGAGTTTAATATTCCTTGATACACTGTATTGTTGGTTTATGTTTCAAAGCACTAGTCTGCTAGACCTTCATATTTGTTCACCTACTGGGGTTGGTACCCACTTCTTCGAGGCATGTGATTGTAAAGTGTTGTTTTGATCATAACATTGACATTCGACCAATATCCCGTCTTCACCTTTCTTTAGGGAAGCATTGCTACAGTAGTTATAACCATTTTACTAGATTTTGTTGACGGAATCTGTCAAGGGGATTTTCAATGCTCCAAGCAGAAAGTCTTCCCAACACAAACATAGGTTCTAGATTTGCTTTCCTTGCTCACCCTAAGTTCAGGTTTCTAATGATGTCTCTTTTTGCAGTTTGATCTCAGAACCAGAACTGCTACAGAGCTCTTTACATGCAAAGCCTTCCATGATAAATCGAGATATATGCCCATCTTTCGTTTACATGCAATTGCAATAGATCCAAGAAACCCAAATCTCTTTGCAGTTGCGGGATCTGATGAATATGCTCGGGTGTATGACATCCGCAAGTATGCTTGGGATGGGTCTAGTGATTTTGGTCAACCTGCCGATTGCTTCTGCCCTCCACATTTGATTGGTGACGAGCAAGTCGGAATAACTGGCTTGGCCTACTCAAACAAAAGTGAATTGCTTGTATCTTACAATGATGAGTATATCTATCTTTTCACAAAGGATATGGGCCTGGGGTCAGATCCAGTTCCAGCAAGTCCATCATCCGTGGAAAGCAATGTTAGTGGGATTGGAGGTGATCCAGCTGCTTCAGCATCTCCATCCGCCATGGAAGCTGATGAAAGAGTGGGACCCCAAGTCTTCAGAGGACATAGGAATTGTGAGACTGTTAAGGGTGTGACATTCTTTGGTCCAAAAGATGAATACATTGTGAGTGGGTCTGACTGTGGCAGGATCTTTATTTGGAGGAAGAAAGATGGTGAACTCCTGCGTGCTATGGAAGCAGACTCACGTGTTGTCAACTGTATTGAGCCTCATCCTCATGTACCCTTGATTGCTAGCAGTGGCATTGAGAGCAACGTGAAGATATGGACTCCCAAGGCCACTAATAAAGCTTCTCTTCCTTTAAATGTTGAACAGGTATGTCCAGTTACTTCAAAATGCATTTTATGCAAGTTTAATGTATGTTGTTCCAAGTACTAAGCTGGAACCCCAAATATAAAACATCTAGATTTTAGAGAGAGCCAATAGATTTTATGCCTGGAAAACTTGTTTTGTCCCCTGAGTCTCGAGGTGCTGGTGAAACATTTTATCTCATAGTGAGAGTCTAAAACTGCATGCCACCTTCTTGGCAGAAAATAAAGTATGCATGCTACCTCATACTGCATTTCCAAGTATCCCTTGCCACCTCAGTATGCGTGAAATCTGATACATCTACCAGCAGATACTGACTGCACTGACAATCTCTGTGACACCTCCTCCTTGGATTAAATTTGGCAAATCTGCCTACCCGACACAGCATTGAACCATGTCTGTTAAACTGCCGTTTGGTAGACAAAGCTTTCTATTCTTTAAAGTTATATATGCTTTAATGTTTTATACACGGTCCTCACCTCTCCGTCATGGTTGCCAATCTTTCCCATGAAAACTATTGTAATTTCCCACCCAGTTTGACACCTGAGCCTTTTGAAACACGTACAATATAAAAACTCTTTTCCAAGTACCAAGGCAGGTAATTCAACTCTTTGTTATTACCCATTGAAACTGACGGTGTGTTCTCATTATCCATGGGTACATGGATAGATCTGCTTCTCTCATAGCATTGGCCTTGAGAGGTCACAGCATATGACAATTTAACATAGCATTGGCCTTGAGAGGTCATTGGTTTGATTCTTGCACAATGCAAGCGTTTTGGTATTTTCTAGCACTCACTTGGGGGAAGTATTGGGACTAACAGTCATCCCCTGTTGTCCTCGTCTATTGGTCCAAAACAAAACGACTTGATATTTTATTGGATTTTCCTTCTCTAGTAGCTAGTAAATGACAATTCAAAAAATCAGGAATAACCCTCAAATAATGAATATCCCTACGATGCTTAGGATAATCTTAACATTTCAAATACCACTCATACTTGCATGATACATTAGATTCTTAGGATCACAGTCATGTCTAAGCCTGGAAGATCTTTTGGGTATTGCATGCTGTTAGCTATCTCCATAGCATCTAGTAAAACATCTTGATGAGTTTGTGATTACGATAGACCATAGACAGATCTCTTTTTTTGGGCAGCAGAGGAAGTTCTAATTTCTCTGCTGGTACTTTTTTCCAAAAGGTTCTCATACCTGACCGCATTGCTTGCTTTGAAATCACTTATGACGACGAATTTGCTTCTGATGACTACAATGATGTGGACTTCTTTGATGGTGATGATGATGATGATGAATTTGATGATGACGACGTCGACGACGACGACGATGATGATGATGATGATGATGATGATGATGATGGTGACGATGACGATGATGATGATGATGATGATGATGATCTTGACTATGATGCTATGGTTGCTTAAATGAAACTGAATGCAGTTGCAGAAGAGAAGTAACGATCACATTTTACATCACTTCACTTCTCCTCAAGACCTTATGTTGCGGATCCTTCCCCTGCAACGGAGGTCTAGTCCAGATAGTAGCAATCAAGATGAAGTGGTTTCGGGCAGAGAGTTGTTTGAGCTTATTATGGCCTTCAATAGCAACGGCAGTGGCAGTGGCAGCGGCAGCGGCAGCAGCAGCAGCAGCGGCAGTGATGGTGAGGGTGGTGGTAATGGTGATGAATCGGGAGACGATGCTGTTGCAGATACCTGTAGAGTAAATTAATGGCAAGGAAGTTTTGTATATGGTTCCGGAAACATATTTTACAGTCTTAGACTTGAGAGCTCTGGGTGCATCTTTGATATTGTTTCATTATGTGGCTATTTCCTTCTATTTGTAGGTGCATGTTGAGCGGAAATCACAGTTTATAGGTGAAAGTCGTTCTGACATGATCAAACCATGAGGAAATCTTTAGGACCATTTGGAATAAGCTGTTTATTTTTATTTTTTTCAAGACTACAGCATGCACTAGATACTCCATTGAACTTTAAGAGGTTCCAAATTAGGCAGAGGCATATCGTCTCAACCGAGTAGGATTTTACTCTCATGATTTCTCTTGTTCTTGCTTAGGTGTTAGAAATACAAACTATTGTTTCTTGATAGGCTGTCAGATGAATTACTGGTCGATATGATTTTATCGAGAATTGTAACTGGGAGGGATGTTGCTGGCAAGGTGGTGTATAAAGGCAATGCAGCGAGGATGTTATGAATAAATAAAACAAAATGACTTCTAATTCATTCTCGAGGCATACATATATAAATCCCCACTACGCCCTGAGTGAATTAAAATGGATCAACCAGAGGTTTTGTCGATTGGATCTTTCATTTTAGAAAGATCGCCCCCCACATCTTCAGCCACATATAAACCATCCATTCCAAACCAATAAGTCCAACACACTAGCTCACAACACAACCTCCCTTTCCGCTTTTCTCAACCAAATGCTTTCAATTTCATTACTTCATAATGAAGTTTGTTATGTGAGTGATTTTTATGTAATATGTAGTCTGTATGAAAATACGAGTTGTGTGAGACTTTTTATTTAGTATTTAATAGTTTAAAATGCATAACTTATGTTTTTAAATTTGAAATTTCAATCAAAATTTTTACGTTTTTTCTACATATAACAAAATATTTCACGAAATATCTATTAAAATCGAGATAACGAAATTAACTCGAAAAGAGAAATCAAAATCCTTGTTCACTTGTATGAAGAAAGCACACATAATTCTTCTTTTATTCTCATTTTTCAAACTCTTCTATTCTGGAAAAGATGGAATTAGGAACGGAGTGGGAATAATGGTAGATAAAGTTTTTAAGGATGCAGTAGTCGATGTTAGGAGGTTTGGGAATAGAATCATAAGTATTAAATTAGTTTTAGACCTAGAGATAGTGCATGTTATTAGTGAGTATGCACCCCAAGTGGGTTTAAACGAGGAGACTAAGAAGGGTTTTTGGGACTCTTTAGAGGAGTTAGTTATTGGGATTCCCTCTTCCGATAAGGTTTTCCTATGCATGGATTTGAATGGCCATGTCGGTAAGAATATAGTAAGGCTTTGGGGATCGAAACACTATGGGGATTTCTATTCTAGATTTTGCTTTAGCTAAGAATTTTGAGATCATGAATACTTTTTATAAGAAGAGGGAAGATCACTTGGTGACCTTTGCGAGTGGGCGCAATAGAAGTCAAATTGATTATTTTTATGTTAGGAGACACGATTTAGGTAGGTGTAAAAATTGTAAGGTTATACCAGGGGAGTGTCTAACAAACCAACATAGGCTGTTAGTCCCCGATATTTGTCTTAAGAGTAGGGGTCGTATTGCTAAAGAACGTGTTAGACCGATAATTAAGTGGTGGACCTTATAGGGAGATGTGTGCCAAAAATTTAGAAAAAAAAATTTGGGTGGCCAGTCAGTTTCAGAGGGTTGGGAGAATTTAAAACCAAATGATATGGCGGATCTTTTTGAACATTTGGCAAATCGAATAAGAAGATGTGCGAATGAAGAATTAGGAGAGGCCAAAAGAGGAGGCGTATATGATAAAGAGACATGGTAGTGGAATGCCGATGTGCAACAAACCATTGCGAAAAAAAAATATGCTTTTAAGGAGTGGCAAAAAAAATAGATGCCTAGAGTCTTATGAGCTTTATAAGCAAACTAAGAAATTGAGTAGTAAAGCAGTAGGGGAAGCTAAGAAGAGAGCATATGATGATCTGTATAATAGGCTAAGTACAAAGGAAGGGGAGAAAAATATTTTCAAGATAGCTAAAGCTAGAGAATGAAAAACTAGGGACTTGAGTCATGTTAAGTGTGTTAAGCATGAGAATGGAAGAGTTTTAATGCATGATAAAGCTATTTTAGATAGATGGAAAGATTACTTTTGGAACCTACTCAATGGAACACATGTAGAGGAGTTAAACTTGGAGGGGTATGCTTCATAGGAAGGGAGACATCGCGTGTTCCATCGTAGAGTTAGTGCCACAGAAGTGAAATAAACTTTAAAAAGAATGAAGACAAGGAAGACAGTTGGACCGGATGATATACCAATTGAAGCGTGAAAATGTCTGGGAGAAGTTGGGATTCAATGGCTAACTAAGCTCTTTAATAGGATTTTGGAAACTAAAAAATGCCAGATTCGTGGAGGCATAACATTGTGCTACCAATTTATAAAAACAAAAGGGATATTCAGAATTGCTCGAACTATAGAGAGATAAAGCTTATGAGTCATACGATGAAACTTTGGGAGAGGGTTATAGAACGAAGACTTTGGAGTTTAACCACGATTTCGGAGAATCAATTTGGATTTATGCTGAGTAGGTCTACTACGAAGGCCATCTTCCTGCTTAGGCAAATTATAGAAAAATATCGAGAGATAGTTTTTATTGATCTGGAGAAAGCTTACGATAGGGTCCCCATGGAGTTAATTTGGTGGGTGCTTGAAATGAAGAAAATGTCTTCATGTTATGTCGATATCATTAAGGATATGTATGAAGGGGCTGTAACAAGTGTTTGCTCAGTGGGTGGGATGTCCAGTGAATTTCTAGTGTCAGTAAGACTTCATCAAGGATCGGCCTTAAGTCCACATCTCTTTGCTTTGGTCATGGATGAGTTGACGAGACATCTGTAAGAAAATGTACATTGGTGCATGTTATTTGCAGATGATATTATCTTAATTGATGAGACTAGTAAAGGTTTAGGTCATGAATTAGATAGGTGGCAGGAGGCTTTAGAGAGTAAGGGTTTTAGAATTAGTCGTTCGAAGACAGAGTATCTAGTGTGCAACTTTGGTTGTGAATCACAAGGGAGGAGTAATGCAATTGAGATCGAAGGTGTGGAGGTCCCAGAGTGTGAGACTTTTCGATATCTAGGATCTATAATTCAAAAGAATTGGGCTATTGGAGAAGATGTAGACCATGTGATTAAAGCCGGTTGGCTGAAATGGAGAATGACGTCAGGAGTATTATGCGATAGAAGGATGTCTGCAATGCTAAAAGGGAAATGCTATAAGACAGTTGTTCGACCAACCATGCTATACGGTTCATAATGTTGGGCTACTATGAGATAACATACACATAGATGGCAGTAGTAGAAATGCGTATGTTATGGTGAATGTGTAGTAAAACCCGTAAGGATAAAATTAGGAATGAAAGAATTAGGAGACGCTTAAGTATAACGCCCATAGAGGACAAAATTAGAGAAAGACGTTTAGCTTAGTTTGGTCACGTGCGGAGGAGACAAAACACGACACCAATTAGAAAATGTCTAAATTGACAAGTTAATGAAGGGTGTAGACGGAAGGGACGACCGTTGAAAACTTGAATGAAGGCGGTAAATGAAGAGATCATTGAGCTTGGATTAAGAGAGAATATGTGAGAAGACCACATTGCTTGGAAAACCAAAATTCATTTAGCCGGCCCCAAAAATATCAAGAAAATGATGACTAGATGAATAGTTGTTTGCCTAGTACTGCATAGTAAACAAAGCGCACCTGGAATGGTAGACCCTAAACCCTTATGACTTAAATAGTGTTGGTTGGAAGAATCCTCCAATACCGACAACCCAAATGTTGTGGTCTCCAACTAAACTTTCTGAGCTGATATGCTCCAAAATTTTCTGTACCAGACCATAAAAACATGGTAAATCACTTGGCATTGTGTGCTAAAGGTGGACGACATGGTGGTGGATGCCTTTATTAGCATGGTGGGGGAGAAGAGAGCAGTGATTGTTTTAAAAAAAGATCAATGGGGTTGGATATGTGAATCAGATCAGCGATTATACATTTAGATTCCAATCAAAAAGAGAAAATTTAGATATGATTCACACCACGCGCACTGTAAAGTAGAAAAATAGTGTTCAGTGTTCAGTGTTCAGTGAGAGTGAGTAGAGACTGCACAGATCCCAAACTTATAAATCAGTTCCACTTTGTTTTTTGGCCTTCTGGATCTCCTTTTTCATCATGTCTTGTGTTGAGATTGTCCACGTGACCAGCACGAGACCTCGCTCTGTACATGCATGTAGTAAGGCCACCAGTTTGTATAGAGGGGTTGTGTATATCTTATAGTTAATTAGAATTTTGTTTATCATAATCTTGATTAGTTTAAGAAGAAAATCAACTTGTGTATAAACTTGATCATCTTTTAAGATTTTGGGATGTGAGTCCAAGGTGGCAACACTGTAGAATCATATAAACATCTAATTTATCACTTGCTCCATGTGATGCTCCCTTCCTTTTCTAGATTAATTTGATTGTTTTTATTCCTAAAAACATGATTCAAACTTGCTCCATTCTTAATTATTTAATATTAGCTTATTTAAAGTAAATTATTTCAAGTTAAGTGTCTGATATAGTTTATTTTAAGTGAAGCGACCGATCTATGGTGGACAGTTGCTTATGTCGTTAATACAATACTATTGTGTTGGCGGGTTAGGGTTCGGGGTCTGTGGTATGTCATCTACAAGTTTATCCAATTAATAAAGCTAGTAATTGATGCTTTGTTTCAATATTTCATTCTTTATTTTATTTTTGTAATACACCATTTGGATAAATCTGATCTCAAAATTAAAACAAATGAGATTGTCTTACAGATTTCATTTCTGTTGGATATATATATATATATACCTCTTGTAACCATCATCACCAAGGATAAAAGCTTCCAAACAAAATAAGACTACAAAGAAACCAAAACTTGATATAAGTGGGATCAAATGCAGCCAAACGAAGAAAATTAACAAGGCTGAACTGCAGGAATAAGAATCTTCTCTTCAGGAAATTACAATGGCCAAACTCCAATCAATACATCAATGGTGTTTTTGAAATCAGTAAAATCAAAACTCACAATGATTTTATCTAATTTTGTTCTAACTAGGTATAGGCTTGGACATGTGCCTGCTCATGTCAGGTTCGAGTTGGGTTATTATGGGTTGGTTGCTTTAGTAGATCATGACATGTTATCTTGTAAAAACTGAAACATGAACACTACTTGTCAATAACAGGTTGACACCAACCCGACCCATTACATACTTAAGTAAGTAAAACGTATTAAATATTTAAACTGGTTCAATAATCAAATGTGCAAAGCCAGGAAATGAAATAAAATGTGTTTTTTTTTTGGTTAAAGCATTATGCATAGATAACTAAGAGAAGTTATACAATCCATGGCTAGCTCTGGCTGCCAATTGGTTATTGAGGATTCAGTTAATATATTTACAGTGCCAATTTGGAAACAAAAGGAAAATACGCTTAATATTCCAAAAAAGTGGATGCTAGACCCAATCCAAAGCAAGCTGAGTTAGTGTCCTCTGATGAAAGCGCCTGAAACAGAATAGTAGAGTCACAAAAGAGTAAGCATGTCCGCCATCTTTCGGCTGAATCAATAAAAGGGCCGTCTCGCCCGCATATTCAACCATAGTGTTGTCCAAAACCTTATCAGGAATCGTACTAAAAACAATGGTTAGGATAGTGCCATGTGGATCCATCGCAATGATTCCCACCGCTCCTTGGTGTGTGGTAAAAAAAAAACATCGAAGTTAACAATAACTGAAGCAGGATCCATAAGAACTGACAGTTCAGAAGATGGAGATAGGCGAAGGTTAAGGGAACGTGAGCTGACCAACTCAACTTGAGCTTGGATAAGCTCAAGGGTATACTAGCTACAAGTGCAACAGATGCAACAGCTGGCCCTGTAGGATCAAGGGGGAAGGGAGGGCGGAATTATGGTGGGAGGTCCCTTTGGCTGTATTGAAAATGATGGGTGTCGAGCTGATGGTGAGGGTGGTACCTTGAGAATCAGGAGTTAGTTGAAGAGAGGACCAGTAGGACCAAATGTTGTAGAGGATGGCTGAGAAAGCGTTTGTGTGAAATTTGTCATTAATGAACACAATATTATTACGGAGCCTCCAAATAAAAAGAATTGCCATAAATTGGGAGAAGATTTCTCCGGAGTCGGGTTGCTCATAAGTTGTCTTCCAAAGAAATTGGAAGAAGCTTGTAATAGAGGGTGGGGAAAGTGAAGGATTGTGCCAATTGATGGGAAGAAAAGACAACATCCACAACCTACTAGTAACCGGGCAGAGAAAAAAAAGATGTAAGACCTCTTCCGAGTGGTTATTGCAGAACACACAACTGTTGTCAATAGGGACATGAACCCGTACTACGTTAGACACGGTTAGGAGCAAGTCTTGGCTGACTTTTCAAAGGAAGAGAATGGCATTAGGAGGGGCCTTGATACGCCAAAGATGGTGATGGATCTTGGGGTTAAGGGGGATGGCTTAGAGTCAGAGGAGGAACCCGTATTTAGAGAAAGAGAGAAAATTTTGGTCGCGTTCCTGATCGAGAAAAGACCTTTTTTTGTCACCCAACCAGATAAGTTTATCAGGGCGGATCGTTTGCTAAAACAAATGTCACAGTATATCCTTAGCATGAATGTTTGCATGGAAAAACCGAAATAGAGCTAAGGATCGTTATAATCATGACCGTGCGTCCAGTTTGAGACAAAACTTTGGATTTCCATGAAGAAAGTTTAGAGTTAATTTTTTATTATCAAGAATGAACTGAAAATCCGAAGCCTTTCGCCTAAAGAACAAGAGTGGGGACCCCAGGTACTTATCCTTAATATTATAGAATTTAGAACCCAGGATTCTGTTGATCATCTTAGCATGTTTGAGATGAACATTAGAGCTATAAAAGATAGATGACTTGTCGAAATTAACGCCTTGGCCGGAGGCACAACAATATTGTTGGAGGATATCTTTGACTTAATGAGCCTCAGCCAGAAAAACGCGACAAAAGAGTAAGAGATCGTCCGCATAAAGAAGATGGCTGAGAGAAGGGGAACGATAATAGACTTTGATCCCCTTAATGTGCCCTTCTGCTTCAACCTTAACAAACAAACGCGAAAGAGCTTCTACTAGGATGAAAAGATAAGGGGAAAGGAAATCTCCTTGCCTAAGTCCTCTGGAAGGCCTTAAGGAAGGAAAAGAGGAACCACTGAGAAGAACCCGGAGTGAAGTAGTGGATATGCATTGTTGTAAAAGCTCAGTCCAAGCCTCCGAAAACCAAGTTGCCTAAAGATCTGAAGGAAAAAAGCCCATTCCACTCTATCATAGGCTTTGGCCATGTCAATTTTAATAGCCATCCATCCTTGAGCTTTTTTCCTAAACTGCTTCATTTGGAAGAAGGCTTTATGAGTTAGGCTAATGTTATCAGTGATGAATCGGCCTTTCAAAAAATCCCCTTGATTAGAGGAGATAATATTTTCAAGCAGTGGTTTAAGGCGATTAGCCAAGATCTTAGAAATCACTTTGTAATAACATTACAAAGTCCAATGGGCCGAAATTTGTCTGACGAGACAAGATTTCCCACTCTAGGAATTAAGGCAATAAAAGTTTCATTAAGTTTAGGATCCAATCGTCTAGTGGAAAAGAAATTTCGCATCACCTCTATAACATCTTGTTTAACAATGTCCCAATAAAATTGGAAGAAAAAGGTGTGGAAACCATCGGGACTAGGGGCCTTATGGCTGCCCATATCAAACACCACTTCCTTAATGTTTTCAGGCGAGGGGATAGCCAAGAGAGCTTCATTGTTGCCGAAGAAACAACTGGTTGAAAAAGGTGGAGAATGTTAAGGTCAGGGGCCGAGAGAGAATAACGGAACATGTTAGAAAAGTACTTACAGAGCTTGGCCCATAGCGAATGGCTCAGAAACCCATTCATTGGCAAGGTTTTGAAGGCGCAAGATTTGATTAGATTTACGATGCATCAAGGTAGTGAGGTGAAAGAATTCATTGTTCCGATCACCATGGGTTTAGCAAGTTTACAACTATCTTTGAGAAAAAGTTAGCCACTTTCATTAAAAACGATAGATAACAGTTTATCTATACTAGGCAATGTAATAGCTTGTTGATAACAAGTCTTGAGGTTGGATTGTGAAAAAAGGTCACATTTTTTATCTAGATATTGTGTTGAATTCTGGTTTGGTTTGTGTTGAATTCTGGTTTGGTTTATGTTGAATTTTGATTTCGTTTGTGTTTATTGGCTTGAGTCCTCTTTTATCGAGGTCGCGAATGTATTATTAATTTGGTTCTTTTCTAATAAAGGGGGGACCCTAGTCCTAGCTTATTGTTAAAAAAAAGTTGTATCTCTGTTTCGGTAATTTGCTTTGTAATATTGAGTCTTAGATTGAGTTGTCCTTGAGAGTTAGTCATGAGCTTCTGGGTGCTTGAATAGTCTCGAAAGCGGAATATGTAAAATAACATTATCAACCTTAGTAATGGTTTGATCTTTTGTCACATTGTTGAGTTAGCTACAATCAATAAGATATACACCAATACACTTTATGAATCATAGTTAAACTTATAATTCAAATACCTACTTTATGAAACTGTAATCTCGATCAAGGTTAAACCTCTTACTTGAGTTTTTTTTAACCAAATATATATTGACTTGTATATTATTTAACATAAATAAGCGTACAACAATCTCTAGCATCAAATTACAAAAGTTCAATCAACTAAATCGATAGTGAATCACCAATAAATTCAATAAAAATTTACTTATTGCCTCTCCCACGAGATAGTCATAAGTTGTATATCCTAGTTGTTGTTGTTGTTTTTTTTTTTTTTTTTGGATAAAAGGCACATGCATTAAAAAAAAACTGGAGATTACAAATAGACCTCCCAACTGTCTGGGTAGGTTATGGGCCTCCATATTGAGTTCCCTATTAATATATTTACATCTCCAATTAGGGAGCAAAAGTAGCATCCTCCTAATATTACAATAATTGGCATCCAGGCCTATTCAATTGCAAAAGAAGAAGTGGATTCCTCATGTTGGACAACTTGGATAATATTGGCCAAGTCGCCTAGCAATAAACCCGACTTCTATTGTTGGGCTTGTATCATCATCAGAGCGGCCTCCGCTGCATACCCTTCTGCCATTGTGCTGTCAAAAACCAATCCTAAAATTGGGCAAGCAAGAGTGGCAAAAACTGAATCACCAAGATCCATAGCAATAATTCCTACAACTCTCTGTTTGGTAGAATCATAAAAACAATCATCAAAACTGACAATCATAGTTTGGGAGTAGACGATCCAAGACTGAGGTTCCTCTATGTGAGATCTGAAGTTGAACCAGTGATTCCTGGGCATAGAAAGTTGGGCTTGGATACTGGAAATTCGAGTAGCATCACTTTCTGTCTGGGGATCAGATTCAGGATTGAGAAGGAGATTACAACTGTGGCTTATATACTGTTTGTCTGTGTTGGTTGTTAAGGATATCAACAGTTGAGGGTAATGTCATGGGAGAATCGGTGGGGGTGATTATAAACCATTGTTTATTCCAGAAGACCAGGTTTGGCTGAGCATGGAAGTAAACAATTGCCTACTGATTTTGTCTCCATTGAAGTTGACTCGATTTCAGATCTTCCAAATAGTGTGAAGGATTGTCGTAAATTGAGAAAGCATCTCATTTGTGTCAGGGGGATGATCTTTGGCTATTTTCCACATAAAGTGAAAAAAACTGATAGCCGAGATCAGATGAAGGTTCGGTCTTTTCCAATCAATTTGGATGTAGGAACATTTCTAGAATCTGATAATGAGTGAGCATTGAAAGAAAATGTGAACTACATCCTCAGGGTGAAGGTGACAATGAGCACAAACATTGTTAATTGGAGTGTGAACTTTGACAATGTAGGTAGCAAGTCTTTGCTAGTTTTCCATAACAGGAATAACACACTTGGTGGAGCTTTGATCCTCCATAAGGACTTGAGGCTGGTTTGGGGAGAACTAGAGGAATATGTGGAGGTAAAAGTGGCATATTGAGTGGATGTGAAGGCTTGTGTGGCACTTTTGACTGAGAACAACCTTTTTTTGTTAGCTATCAAGATGAGTTTATCCGGAGTTGCAGTATGTCTGATCATAACGTCCTGAATATCCTTAGAGACAGGCATCGGGAACGTGACATTGAGAAGAGCAACATTCTAAGTGACCATTTGGTTCTGATGGAATATCCAAAGATCTTTGATGGAAGTTGGGAGGGTCGGATTCAGATGATCTAACACACTCAGCCAGTAACAGACCCGGTTTGACATAGCAGTCATGCCAAAGGTCTATCTGATTCCCTGAAAGAACTTGCCAAAAAGTGAAACACTTCATAATATTTAGTGCAGTCAAAGTGCCTCTCCAAGTAAAGGAGGCCACAGATGGGGGTTTAGAAAGTTGAAGAATCCCATTATTTTTAAAGTATAAGGCTTGGAATTGGCAGTTCCTAGGAAATTGAGGGGAAGAGAGAATTTGCTAGATGTATTTTTGCCAATATGGCAGGATTTTTGCATCTGGTGGAGGGAATATTTAAGCCTCCCAAATGATGGGGTTTAGCAATGTTTTCTCAAGTGCACATGTGTTTCAACTTACCATCTATCATACCATTCCACGAAACTTTGTGCATTTTTTTTGAGTTTATTAAATAAAGTACACGAGGTAAATGTGAAAAAACATAGATTTACTAATGAAATATTTGATACCTACACAACGCACACCAAAAATTTAGTTTTAATTTATTAGTTTTATTGTTTAATTTGGATTATATGAATGTATGGATGATCTTTAAAAATAATCTCTATCTATAACTACAATTCAAAAGGTAGGTTTCTACGTGGGTGGTGTACATAAATTTCCAAAACTGCCATCTCCCTATTCACCAAATCCTGACAATTCCCCTCCCACCCCTCCATTAGCTACATTACGAAAATGCCGCTCTATTATTACGACATTGCCCCAATTCATTTGCAAAATTTCAAACTTACCTTTTCCCATTCACCAAATCTTGAAAACATCATCCAATTCCATTGGCCAATTTACAAAAATGCTCATCTTTCGGCAAATTACGATACTGTCTCTATCCATTTACAAAATTTTGAAATTGCCCCTCTCCCAATCACCAAATCTTAAAAATGCCCCTCCCATTCCCATTAGCCAAATTGCTAAACGTCATTCTGGGCCTACAAGCCTATAAATTAAATCAAAATTTTGATTTTATTATCTTATTAAATCAAAGTAAATATTTTTTTATCCTATAGAAATAACATGTTTTATTGGATATGGCTATGAAAAGTGTATGACTTACACTAGTTAATAATTAATTTTTATTTATTATTTATTATTATTAATTTTTTTTTATGACAATTTATTAGATCTCAGTCAGGATAATCAAAGGCAATAGTAGTAAGCGAAATACATGGACATCCCGTAGAACGCTCCCAAACACGTGAGCAGAGCAGAGGAATTTACATTTTTGGACCGTCAGATCCAATTTATTTCCTCTATTTAACTCTTCAGCTTTTCCTCTTCTTCTTGTTCACTCTCACTTCATCTCTCTCTCTGTTTTCCGCCATGGATTCTATCACTCTCTGTTTCACTTCAGCGCTTCTAGCCTTTGGGCTCTATTGGTTCATCTGCCTTCTGGGTTCGGCCGAACAGAAGGGCAAACGAGCTGTAGATCTCTCAGGGGGGTCGATTTCAAGGGAGAAGGTTCAGGACAAGTACAAGCAGTACTGGTCCTTCTTTCGCCGCCCCAAAGAGATAGAAACCACTGAAAGAGTTCCTGCATTCGTTGATACCTTCTATAATCTTGTTACAGATATATATGAGTGGGGTTGGGGTCAGAGCTTCCATTTCTCCCCTGCAATTTCAGGGAAATCCCACAAAGATGCGACGAGGTTGCACGAGGAGATGGCTGTAGATCTAATTAATGTGAAGTCCGGAGATCGAATTCTTGATGTTGGGTGTGGGGTTGGTGGTCCCATGCGCGCAATTGCAGCTCATTCTCGCGCAAATGTGGTGGGAATCACTATCAATGAGTATCAGGTGAAGAGGGCTCAGATCCATAACAAGAAGGCTGGGTTGGATAGTTTATGTGAGGTGGTTTGTGGGAATTTTCTGCAAATGCCTTTTGGGGAGAATTCCTTTGATGGGGCATATTCTATTGAGGCAACCTGTCATGCTCCTAAGCTAGAAGAAGTGTATGCGGAGATCTATAGGGTTTTGAAGCCTGGAGCGTTGTATGTTTCGTATGAATGGGTGACAACGGAGAAGTTCGATGCAGGGAATTCGGAGCATGTGGAGGTGATTCAGGGGATTGAGAGAGGAGATGCCTTGCCTGGGTTGAGGAGTTATGATGAGATTGCAGAAATTGCGAAGAAGGTCGGGTTCGAAGTGGTGAAGGAGAAAGATTTGGCGAGACCCCCATCGAACCCGTGGTGGAGTAGGTTGAAAATGGGGAGAATTGCTTACTGGAGGAACCATATTGTGGTGCAAATTCTGTCTGCTCTCGGGATTGCCCCAAAGGGGACTGTTGATGTTCATGAGATGTTGTTTGTGACTGCAGATTACCTGACTAGAGGTGGAGAAAGTGGGATTTTTAGCCCAATGCACATGATCCTTTGCCGAAAACCCGAGTAGGCGAAGATGGATTACAGATTAAGAAGAGATTGATTGAATGGATTAGGTACTCTGTTTCTCACTCACTGATTTGCTCTGTTTCCAATTTAATTGTAGTTTTTTGTTTGAATTATTCTTACTATTATGTTGAATTTAGTTTATTTTTTTTCTTCTTCTTAGTTTTGTGGTTGGTATTTGTAATGCAGTAGTGGTGAGAGATTGAGAATGGACTAAAGATGAAAATTTTCTTGGTTTTTAGTGTTTGATGTTATTATGTAGAGATGTAAAAGAGAGGAAAAGATAGTGCAGGAAATCTCCTCTTTATTTTAATGGAACTTTTGACAAAAGGTTCATCTTTGCCACAAAGAAAAATTTTGCATTCTTCTTTAGTGCTAAATTGCTTTTTCTTTCTTTTCTTGTCATCTTTTCATTTATGAATCCTCATTTCACCTAATTGATGTAGAGAGTGTAGAAAGCTATATGGTAATCAATAACCATCCTAGTTTTTTTTTTTTTTTTTTTCAATGTTTGAGTTCTCTATATAGATTGAATTAACATATGTGTGATAGTGGGGATCCTTGGTGTTGCATTTTGCTAGTCTTTGTTGGCCGGTGTCATCGGCTTCTCGTTAAATCCAATAGACTTACTTTCTATATGTATCGTGACGAGTTAGGTTGATTTTTATTATTGGTACATAATTGTTAATTGGTTGAAGTTAAAGAGGGACCACTGGACTTGAGGATGAGTTGATGGTTTAGGTAGGGACACTGTATTTTATTGATCATTGGTGTTATCAGAGTTTCGAGCTTTGATGTTGATGATATTTTCTCTAATTGAAACAATTATTTCCTTAACTAGTAGTGCTTGTATTGTGGATCACAAGGGTCGTTTGTTCTACTGGACTGAGGGCTCACTAGAATCTTGGGGATTATCTTCCAAGTTTGTCGTTGTTAATCGGCTGTGGCTTGCTATTATGTTTTGCATAGGAAGTGTGAATCTGTAGGTTGGGTAGTGTTTTCCTTGTCTTTAGTCTTGTTTGTGGTGATGTGGGAACTTATAATCTTTGTTGTTAGCAATACATGATCCCTAGCTCAACTTTGAAAGGGTATCTTAGGATGGGTTGTTGATTCCCATAATTGGTTGTTATCATCATAATATCTCACGTGATTTTCCTTTTTAGGCTGGTACCATAGATATTGGATGAATGAATAATCATTAAGAAGTTGTGTTGAAGAAATAAAAGGTGTAGCTGGATATTTACTAGAGAGTTTCACTACTCGGAAAACAAATTTGTTGATATATTGGACATCACTCAGATGTATCACCTTCCATGTATTGTAGATATCTGGAATACAAATAGCTAGCGAGTGATGCCGAACCTCATTAAAAAATTGTTCTCCTAATGTGGAATGGCTTACCTAAAGTGTTTTTAAGGTAGTGGAGTTGTCTATTCGTGTGTCTTCCTGGTAACATTTGCCATCAGACATTGATTAGAGAATTAATGTCTCTTCTTCTACCCCTTATTCATCCTTGTTGTCCCTTGCATGCATTCCTGCTTTTGATACTCACCCTTTTCCTTTCTCGTTACTGAAACATCAATGAGATGTTGAAAGTGGTTCTTCACTTCTTAATGATCAAATTGCAAATTTTTGGTTTTAATGAACATGAGGGCTTAAATGTTCATTAAACAAACACTTGTACGATTATCAAACCCATTTAAACAGTATCGACTATCGACAACTGTAGGAAGACAGTTTTTCATTATCCCAACCCTTATGTCTCTCTCAGAGGTTCTAGTGTACAAATAACACATGGGCCAGCTGTTTGGCTTATTGTTAAACTACCATTCATTTCTAGATAATCACATCTGACAGATTTTTAAACTATGAAGATGCATGTGATGGCAGGGTTAGCAAATTTTCCTTATTTTGAGGATGAGAAAGAAGGATCAAAGAGACAGAAGCCTGGTAAGGTGCACATGCATGATCTCTGGATCTGTATTTGTTCCTTGGCACAATCTAATTGTGTCGTTTCACTTTGCAAAGAAAAGAGTGAAGTGAGTGAAGAAGAGTAGAGTAATGCAAGCAGTGTTGCCAGCTATTTGTATTACACTATTACTTGTCTCCATGTGATCCCTCTGGTCGTTTCTTGCATTTTCATATATCAGCTACAGGGTTCATTGGCCCCTGATTGGTTCACATCTTACTTTGTAGTGTGCTGTTGTCATCTGAACTCCACAAAGACACTCTGATGGAATCTTCCATGTTCTTCACAAACCGCACCATCAAACTCAATAATTTGGTTTTTTTTCTTTTTCTTTTTCTTTTTCTTTTTCTTTTTCTTTGAGAAATCTGTGAGAGGCCTGCCTTTTCTTTTTCAATTTCGTGTTCATAATTTGGCAACGAAATGGATTGCGTGGTTTACAGGAAAGGCCATTTTGGATGAATTATAAGGCATAAGGGCAAGTAATACAAGACAGACAGACAGTACATACTGTTTGTTAGGGGTTTTTGTTTTTTGGGCTTTGTTTTGTGGCCAATCACCTTTATGTACTAGTATACACTGTTTGTTAGGGACTTTTGTTTTTCGGGCTTTGTTTTCTCGCAATTCACATTTATTTTTGTACTTGTACATGTGGTTTTATGCACCAGAGCATTCTCAGATTGAATTCTGTTTCAGGTAAGAAGACTGATTGAGTCTAGTTCTCAGTAAATTTGCATGAATTCCTCATCATTTTATCATTGGTTGAGTCTGTTTCAACTCAATAGATTACGTAAATTTGTTGGTAAATTTTTTTTTTGTTGCGGTGAGACATTTGGTTTGTCTACACTCCATTGAAGGATCCATGGTGAAATCTGACATCAAATAATTGTATGTAATGTCCAAATAAAACCTCCAAGGTGAGGAAAAAACCACGGAACCTGACCAAGGTGAAAACCCCAAGGGTGAGAAATAACCATGGAAACCGACGAAGTTGAAGAAATCATCCACTAGAATCCTGTAGAGGTACGCTGCAGGGACCATAGAGAGAACAGGAGACCCAGAGGTTCCCAATAGGGCCCATTCCAGTGCAGAAAATCAATATTATAGCATGTTTTTCAATCATTTTGACAAACTTCTTGATATCTCTAATAGTAGATCTCACAAAGAAAGAGATAAGAGATTTATAAAAAGCTGCAACTTCCATATCAATCCTGTAATTAACTTGGATCTCGTTCATTCGAATCCTCTACTTTTAACAAGATTCACTGTGAGCTTGAATCCTACCTTTCACATGTTCAAATCTGGGACCAACTCACAAAATTTTTCTTTTCGTTACTATCTGGATATCTTGAATTATCAAGCCAAGAGGCCCAAAACACTACAGTTATGCTATGTGGTAGGCTTCAAAGTTTGATTATGCGTTAAGCATCGTTCAAGATTGTGAGCGGCATAATCGATCATTCTAGGGGTGCTACAGCATAAAATGTCAAACACTTGAAACATACGAAATATCCATATGTCAAAAGAATATGGAAGGCTTCAAAGTTAATGATGTTGGTGAAATATGAGGGTCACAGCAGGATTTCGCTTTCATCCGATGCTTGCAATGCGCACTCTGCCAAACTTTCCATATCACTCAAACACGAGAACAAGAAATATCAGAATTGCAAATGCCCATAGCCCGTCCAAGTGCAGCCCATAAAGCTAACTTGAGGTTTTGATCTGATCCAACCGTTCCATTCAGTAATTCTCTTTGGAGTTTAATCACACTCAGGTCATCCTTCGAGGGGCGGTTGTTCATAACAACTAAGCGATTTACACCAACAATGGCACCGTCTGTGGGATATAAGCTCGAATGCAGAGAGAATTCTATGGATCTAGGACAAAGTACACTCGATGGGAACAAATGATGCAATATGCAAAAACCCTTCTTGCCCCACCCCACTGTGCACTCATAGAACTTGAGACCTAAAACTGAACTGTCTCACAACAAATTACTTAACAGCGGTGAGGAGGCTTTTTACCTAAATTTCAGATCACCTTCAAAGTGGACATGGAACATGCTATATCAAATCCAACAATAAGTTAGCCGATTACACTGGATTTATGCATAAAGCATTAGTTTGATCATTCACAGTAAAGCTCTCAAAGCATTTTTATCCTGTGAGAATTTGTTTATTAAATGATTATGTCCATTCTAGATTGTCAAAGGAAGCTTGAAACACAGAAGAACCATTTTCTGCTGGAGACATTAATGGGCGTACGTAGACATTGTAAACCCACAATCAGAAGTTCAGTTCATACGAATCAAGATTTTTTTTATGATTCCTGAAGTCCTATATGCGGACAACTCAGTCACCTCAGTGTTATATTTTCTTATCTCCTTTGATGGAATATCCAAAGATTTGAAAGAATGAATCAAAAAAATCTCCCAAAAATACCCCATCTTGGATAACATGAACCACAGACAAATTGTGTGGATATGATCTTTAATCACCTAAAGAGGTGGGACTCCATCTCATTATATTCCTTCCTCCTCTATCTCCCCTTTTCATCATTGAAGCCTCATCTTCAAACATCCCACACTCTTTTCATTCCAATTCACCTCCTCTACCTTTCCCTATCTCATCCCATCTTCACTAACATAATTCACTCTTCCATGGCTTCAATCAGGACCTTCTTGTCTAAACCTCTCCCAACCTTCACCAAACTGTACCTGTTCCACTCTCCATCTTCATCCACCCTGCTCCCTTTGTTTCCCATGCCTAGACCTGTAGCTTCAAGGCTCAAAACAAGGCCTAACAACGTCGTTGCAATGGCGGCGTCTGTCAAAGGCGATAAAAAGGCGAAGAATACTGATGAAAGAGTGGTACAAGTCCATACCATTTCAGAGTTTGATGAAGCTCTTCGAACAGCAAAAAACAAGCTAGTAGTGGTTGAATATGCAGCCAGTACTAGTTACCATAGTAGGAAAATATACCCATTCATGGTAGATCTTAGTAAGACATGCAACGATGTAGAATTCTTACTAGTCATGGGGGACGAGTCCGAAGAGATGAAAAACCTTTGCATTCGAGAGAAAATCGACAAAGTCCCTCACTTTAGCTTCTACAAAAGCATGGAGAAGATCCATGAAGAGGAAGGTATTGGACCTGATCAGCTAATGGGTGATGTTTTGTACTATGGAGACAGCCACTCTGCTGTTGTGCAATTGCACTCAAGAGAGGATATAGAGAAATTGATACAAGAACACAAAGTTGATGACAAGTTGATTGTTCTTGATGTGGGATTGAAGCACTGTGGACCTTGTGTGAAGGTTTATCCAACTGTTCTAAAGCTTTCGAAGCAAATGACCGATACAGTGGTGTTTGCGAGGATGCATGGAGATGAGAATGATAGTTGTATGCAGTTCTTGAAGGACATGGATGTTATTGAGGTGCCAACCTTTTTGTTTATTAGAGATGGTGAGATCTGTGGGAGGTATGTCGGGTCAGGTAAGGGAGAGTTGATTGGTGAGATACTTAGATACCAAGGTGTTAGAGTCACCTATTAGTTGATTGGGTTGTGATGTCAAATAGAACATGGGAATGTATTGGTAATTATATATAATTTACCTATATGTTACTTGTAACTAATGTGAATGATTGGGGTTGAGATTATATTGAGCTAAAATCATACAAATTCATGACAATTTGTCTTGCAAGTTATTGCAATGGTGCACTACTTTGGAAATGACAATATGCATCAATAGTTTTATCTGAACCGTACGTAATGCAAAGTAAAGGGATACCATAGGACATCTCCAATAGGAAACTTCAGCTTCTCTCTTATTTTTTAAAACAAGGTTAATTTTTGAATTGAAGGGGCAAACACATTTTCTTTGCTTTTTGCAGGATTGTTTTTTAAAATGAAATTTTTTTATTTGGAGTCTTGACTTGAGCTGGAGTAGTTGCTCCCTTAAACCACTCTGTTTACTGTTAATAAGCTTATGTTTCTTCTTCATCTGCTCTGATTTGGTTGTGGGATATAAATGAAAGCCAGAAAATTCCTCGAAATTAAGGAAATATGAGTGAGACTGAAAAGTACTTGAGCTATGAAGAAATTGTAAAATGAGTCCATTTGGACACAGCTATTAGCTTTAGGAAATAGACATTAGTGGCCACTAAAGAGGATAGGAGAATTGATTTTTAGTGATAAGATAGGTTGGAAATGTAGATAAGATTCAACCGCCAATTGAATTATCGATCACAAAACTCTTAAAGACAAATTCATTTAATGCACAAGTGGATGCACCTACGAATGACTTTTTGGATTGCATTGAAATGTGCGGGCTGGTGGATTGTGGATATTCAAGGCCAATGGTGCAACAATCAAATAGGCAAATACGGTACTTGGGCTAGGTTGGATAGAGTGTTAGTGAATGCGAATTGGCTAAATTTGATGTCGCATACCAAAGTAGAAGTAGAATACTTTCACCGCACTTGCTCAGACCATGCACCCTTTTAACATCCATACCGTCCCAGGCAAGGTCATGTACACTCCCATTTAGATTTCAACATATCTGGACTACACATCATTATTTTCATGCTTTTGTTGAACTAGATATTTCTTACTTCAATTACAAAAGCGTCGAGCCATCTTGCAAACTACTATGCATTCTGGGAGATTTTGCAGGAAACTAATAATTATTTTTATAGTTCTTTACTTCGCAAGGATATTGAGATGATAGGGACCTAATAGAATGCATCCCTATGGTGGTGACACCTATGTAGTGTGGCGACTTAATGTGGCCATCAGACGTAGACGAGGTGAAATAGTTACTTTTAGTATTCTCAAAGATAGTGCATTGGGTCTAGATGGTTTACGTCGTGTTTCTTCCAAACATGTTGGAAGATAGTGTGTGATGACTTTTGGGAAGCGGTGAGGTTTCTTCAATGGTACTGCTCTAACCGAAGCCTTTACAGCTAATCTAGTGGCCCTAATCCCAAAAATAGAAGAACTGGGGTATTTTTAATTTTAGATTTTCAGCCTATAAGTCATTGCAATGTCATCTACAAAAGTTTTAGTAAGATTTTGTGCAACAAAATTGCTAGTTTACTGATAGACTTGGTTAGAGGAAGATCTATTGTGAGAAATATTGGGTTGACACAAGAATTAATAAGAGACATTGGAAAAAAAAAAGCTTTTGTTGGAAATGTTAATTTGAATATTGATATGGAAAAAGCCTATGATCGCATTGAATGAGGATTTTTGTTATCGGTATTAAGAAGATTTGGGTTTGATAATCAAGTGTGCCAGGTGATTTCCAATTGCATAACTAAGTGCGGTTTTTCACTTCAAAGGGTCTATAAGGGATTTTTCAAATCTTCAAGAGGGTTGAGGCAAAGAAACCCACTTTCCCATTGTTATTTGTCTTAGCATCTGAGATTCTGAACAAATGTCTGATGTGAGCTTTTGCCAATGAGAGATTGGGTACTATTACACTCCAAGGTATTATGCGTTAGTTACACATCTTTTGCATGCAAATGACACATTAATCTTCCTGAATGTAGGGAAACATTTGTTTTGGGTTGCATCAAATTTCTAGTTAGATACTACCAATCATCAGGACAAAAAATTAATGCAGACAAAAGCTCTTTTGTAGTGAAAGAAAATGTGTCAGCCGAAAGAGTAGTGTCGATCAAAACCTAGATGGGTTTTCAGTTTAAGGCTTCCCCCAAGAAGTACTTGGGAGCTTTGATTTATTAGGGCTGATGTAAAGCCATTTATTTTGATGAGTTGATGAATAAGATTCAAAGGCGGGTGGAAAGATGGAAAGCAAAATTATTATCACCTGGTGGCAAACTTGTTTTGATTAAGCACGTGCTTAGCTCGATCCCAATATATACAATAGTGCTATGATTGTCCCAAAGAAGGTAATTGGTAGAATTCACAAAATTATTGCAGATTTTTTTGGCGATTATGAAGGTTGGCTCAAGAAGAAATGGGTTGGTTGGGCAGATCTTAGTGTTCCTTTCGGGGAGGGTGGATTAGGAGTCTATAATCTTTTCCATTTGGTGAAAGCCTTCAGAATTAAAGCTCTCTAAAATTTGATAAATTCCAAGTCTTTATGGGCAATCTTCATGTGCAGAAAGTACCTAAAATAGGGAATCCCACTGGGAAGGCAAGAATGTAAGAATGGAGTTTCTCCATTTGGAAAAGAGTTGCTCAATATGAGGGCGGTTCTAGCTGTGATTCTATATGAAAAATTGGGAGAGGAAACACTAGTTTATTTGATGAAAATTGTAATAGCAAAGTGATTTTTATAAGGATAATTAAGGTGGCGGAACAAAGACTTCTGCCGAGCATAAGAGAAATAAAGGATGGATGGCTTGGCATGGTTAGTTTTCATAATCGAGGTACGACGATACAATCGTATAAAACTCGTCTTAGGTTGAGAAGATGAGAATTCTCTTTGAAATCAGCCTATGAGCTCATGAGAGAACATGGTGAATCTGACCCTATTTTTCAAAAAATTTGGCACCTAGCGTTACCATCAAAGATATCGACATTCATATGGAAGTTGGTTAAACAAGGGATACCAGTCGATGGTGAACTCTATTGTCGTAGATTTAGCCTCGCATTTTGGTGTCATTGATGCACAGAACCTACATGTGAAACAATTAAGTGTCTCTTCATTGAGGGCAAGATGGCAATCTGTGTTTGGAGCCATTTCGAGTTGGGTTTTGGCATATACTTGTGCAGACTTGTGGAGGTTATGACCTTAATTAGAGCTTGGTTTTGCTGAGAAAATCATTCCACTTAGGTTGGTATGTTGTTTAATTTGGCTCCCCATTCATTCTAAAGGAGATTTGGAAATAGAGGAACCAACAAATCTTAGAAGCCAAGAACTATAGTGTTGCCTTTGTCATCGTTAAAGTCGGGCATTGGTTGCATTTAGCTTCTGCGATGGTATCGTCGAAAGAAAACAGATAGGCCCAAGGCTTACAAATTGATGCGCCCAAATCTGTTATCCTCGAGATCTAACCTGCAAAACAAGGTTAGATTGCCAAAGATCACCTTTTTGGTGGCCGAAGGCACTCCGATGGTTAAGTCAGTGAACTGAGGAAGAAGATGAACTTGGACAGAGTATAGTTGTATGGTATTTTGTATCTCCTTCTTCTTCTCTCTCATTTACCTTATATAATAATAGTAATTAATTTTGTACGTGACTTATATAATAAGAGTATAGTTGAGAATAATTAACTCTTCTTTACCTACATTCCAGCTCTACTTCCCTTTTCATTAGATGCTCCATCACAATGCATGATCCACCCTTGAGGGTGGGATTCGACAGTTACTTACTCCTTATCGTTGTCTGGTTGAAACTTGCTATCGCTTGTGAATTCAACAATGAAGTCCGCCAGTGCTTGAGATTTTATTGCTATTTTTGGAGCATAGTTGATGCCAAACTGACCGAGCTCTATCACCCATCTCACCATTCTACCGGACAACTCGAGTTTGTGCAATGCTGACCAAAATGGATGATCAGTCATTGCAGAGATGGAATGGGACTGAAAGTAGGGGCGTAGCTTTCTGGAAGACACACTAACACCAATGCTAATTTTTCCAAGGTTGGATAGTTAGTTTGTGCCCGCAAATGTTTTGCTAACATAGTAGATTGCCTTATGTATTCTTTTTTCCTCATGTATCAGGGTGGAGCTGGTTGTGTGTTTCGATATTGATAGATACAAGTATAGTGTCTCGCTTGGCTTTGGCTTCGAAAGTATTTTTGTACTCCCAATGTACGTTTTTAGGTTTTGGAAAGCTTGTTCACATTCCTCATTTCATTTGAATGCTTTGTTCCCCTTTCAAAATCTTGAAAAATGGGAGGCATTTGTCTAACGATTTGGAGATGAACCTATTGAGGGTTGCTACCCTGCCGTTAAGAATTTGTGCACCTTTGATTTGATGGGTGATTGCATGCTAAGAGTGTTTGTATCTGTTTCAGACCGGTTCAATTCCTCTTTGGTTGACCATGTACCCAAGGAATTTTCCTGACTCTACTCCGAATGTACACTTATGTGGATTGAGTTTCTTCCTATACTTGCATAGTTGGGAGAATGCTTGTTGTAGGTATTTGATGTGGTTGTCTTTGTTTAAGCTTTTTACTAGCATCTTATCGATGTATACTTTCATGTTCTTGCCAATCTGATATTTGAATATTCTGTTGACCAGGCATTGGTACGTTGCTCCAACGTTCTTTAATCAGAATGGCATCACCCGGTAGCAGTACATACCTCTTTCTGTTATGAAAGATGCATTCTCTGGTCTAGTAGATGCATTTGTCTTTGGTTATAGCTGGTATTTGCGTCAATGAAGCTGAGGAATCTGTGCTCGGATGTTGTGTCCACTATTTGGTCTATACGTGGAAATGGAATGTTGTCTTTTGGGCGGATTTTGTTGAGATTCGTGTAATCCACGTAGACCCTCCACTTCCTTTTTTTCTTTTTTTTCTTTTTAACCAGAACTGTGTTTGCTAGCCAGTCTAGGTAGTGGGACTTTTTTTTATCATTTCGACACTCAGCAATTGGTGCACCTCTTCATTGATTGCCTAATTGCGCTCTGGGACGACTTTATTTTCTGTCGGATTGACTTTTTGTCTAGGTTTTCTTGCAGTATATGTGTGATGATGGAGGGGTCAATACCATGTCCTTATTGTCCAGGGGAATACGTTCTAAATGTCTTTTAGCAGTTGGATCAATTGTTTGGTCAGCCCCGGATGAAGTTTTGATCTGATCCTAACAGTTTTACTGCATTCCTGACCATCAAAGTGGATTGGTCTCGTCTTTTCCTTTGGTTGGCCAGTGTTCGACCTTCCTAATGGACTGGTTGGGGCTGCGTTTTCGTCTGGGGGGATTGATCCTCCTGCAGTGGACTGGGTGGCTAATGTGATGGTTCCCTTAGTCCTAACAATGATTGCTATTTGTTGGGAGTCTTCATTACTGCATAGTGACATTCGCGTGCAGCTTGCTGATCACCTCTGATGACCCCAATATCATCATCGATGTGATACTTGTGACAAGTGCTATTGCACCCATATCGTGTAGCCATGGTCTCCCCAGAAACACGTTGTATGTTGACGAGATGTCCACGACAAAGAAGTTTATCAATAGGACGAGTTGTTTACCTGGTGTTTTTGCCACTACTGGCAACCGGATTCGTCCGGGTGGGTAGCATTGTTTACTGCTGAAGCCCGTCCTTGGTTGGTTGGCGGGTGTGAGTCCTTCCACGTTGAAATGCATTTTGCAAGAACGTTGCAATATACAAGAGGTTGGTAGAACTCTCCGTATCAATGATACTTATATGACTTCCCATTTGGCTACTGAAATTGATATTACCAGGGCGTCATTGTGGGGAAAATGAACACCCTGCGAATCTTTCGAAAAATGTCGAAGAGGGTTGGGTGGTCTATTTTGGCATGTTGGGTGGGAAAATCATGGTGATGTGTTCTTGTTCGCAATTCTTTGACGGATCACTTTCGTGATCGGTTAGATTGCCTCTGATTTTCATACCTGCCATGTAAGACATATATCAAACCTCCAACTTGTTCATCTGGTCTTGTTGCAAGGTCCACATTTTCTTTCCCCTGGATTGTTTTTCGTTTAGTCCAACGAACTCACCGAGTCATCCCCTTTGGACCCAATATTTGATTTCATTCCGCAGATTGTGGCAATCCTTGGTATCGTGTCCATGGTCTTTGTGAAAAGAACAATATTTATTATTATTTGATCTTTACGTCTTCCCAGTTTGTCATGGTCTTCAAAACCTTTGCCATACTCAATTTTAAATCAGTATACGGCTTGTATTTTGCGGCAACCGAGTTAGTTGACCGTTCGGGCTTTATTCTACCCAATTGCAACTTTCTGAACTCCTGTTTGCCATAATCGAACATGCTACTAGTCTGATACCTTTTGGGATGACCATTGTCCTCCCACGTTCTATGGTTTTGCCTCATGTTTTCTCTTTTTTCTTTTCTGCTTTCCCTGTTCATTGGAAGAGACTTTTTGTCGGTCTCGTTTATTTTCTTGGCAGCCCACATCTCTTCAAGAGTGATGTACTTTTGTGCACACTTTAATAGGGCCACTATGCTTTTTGGGGGCACAAAAGTTAGAAAGTTGTATAACTTTCCTCCCTTGAGTCTTGAGGTGAAGGTAGTGACAACTATATCATCACTACACCTGTCAATCATAGTCAACTTGTTAGTGAATCGTGTAACATATTCCTTGAGTGTCTCATCAGGTTACAACTTGATGTAAAACAAATGTGTGGACCCTTTTTTATCCACTTACTGCCAATGAATTTAGTGATGAAGGTTATGGACATTGTCTGAAATGAGTCTATTCACCGTGGTGAAAAGTTGTTAAACCAAGTTATCGTCGTGGACGTGAGGCTGGTTGGGAAGGTTCTACATAGGGTAGGGTCTGAACTTTGTTTTAGCGTTATCATATGGTGAAAGTGGTGCAGATGATCCGATGGATCGGTGGAACCATCATAAGGTTCAAACTTTGACGGGGTGAACTTCTTGGGCAGAAGGGTGTTCATGACCCGATTTGAGAAGGGTGGCATGGCCAGTTCATACAACATGTTTGGATTCGTGACTCCAATCCTGAATGTGATTTGTGAGGCAAGTCCACCAGTTTTGGATCCATCGTCTTGAGGTTCGTTTATTTCGAGGTTGGATCTTTGAAGCTCTGCATGGACTTCTTGGTTCTCCTAAAGATGATTGGCAAAGTTTTGCTGAGGTGGATCTCTGGCGTGCTCAAAAAGTTGAATGAGTTCTTGTTCGAGTCTCTCGACCATTTTGTGAGTTGGGTTATGTGGGCTAAAAGTTGATCCACACGAAAGTCCATTACTATTCCCTCATGAGTAGGGGATTGTTGGAGTTCCAGTCGAGTGGTGGGAACCACTAGATCTTGTTTTGCGCACCTAGTTCCCCCAATGCTGGATTGGGGATGTTTCAGCTTGGTAGCTGAGTTCTGCCAATGTAAGGGTTATCATGTGCATTGCCAAGATGAGAGTTGGTAGGGGGTTCCATTTGCACTGTATTTCTCGTTTGCTGGGTTGTTCTAAAGAAACACCAACTTTCTTATTTAAAGGAAATTGTCGTTTTCCACAGACCGCGCCAAACTGACGCGACCAAATTTGTTCTCCTCAATATCTAACATGCACAACAGGGTTAGATTGCCAAAAACCACCTTGTTGGTGGTCAAAGGCGCTTCGTTGTTTAAATCAGTGAATTGAGGAAGAAGATGAACCCACAAAGTATAGTTGTAGGATTTTTCATATTTTCTTCTTCTTCTTTTCTCTCATTTACCCTATATAATAAGAGTAATTAACTTTGTATGTGATTTAAGCATGCATGGCGCAATTAAGGGGGACGTTTCTCATAACAGTCTCCTCCTTCATCGAGATACGTCCTTGGGGGAGAAATTCCTACCATGACTTGTCTCCTTCGTAATGTCTCTGTCCTCTGAGAGAGATTCGTTGGGCCTGAGGTCTGGGCCTTTAACCTGGGTCATGGTACATTACTAATGCATTTTTGGACTTTAGTGATGGGACTTTACTGATTTTTGGTTTGAACTGATTGTCCCTAATGAGCGATGATTTGTGCCACGTGTTCGACCACGATCAAATGGTTGTTTGATATATCATCATAAGTAATACCTACTTTGTGCAAACCCATCCAGATTTTGTGCTGGCAATTCCCTCTGACAGGGTGATGTGCTTTTGTATACGGATGGATCTTCGATTAAGAACAGGGCAGCGGGTGGAGTTCTCTTCCGAAATGAATGAGTGAGATTGTGTGATGGCGAAATAATCATATGTTGGGAAATTAATGTGATTTCGTTTTTCGAGGTAATTTTGATAAGTTGATTTTAAGAAATATTTCATTGTTTATAGAAAACCATAAAAATTTTGGTTGTAATTTTGAATTTATCAATATAATTTAAGAATTTTAAATTCTTCTATACTACGTAAAGAGTACCACGTGACTCATAATATCATGCAAACAATATATTGCATACAAATCAGTTATATAACAAAATTTTAATACTAAACTAATGTTAAAACATGTCAAAATGTAAGGAAAAATTGGTATTTAGCCTAACAAAATAAATGAATATTTCAGATTTAAAAAGAAATTTTGGTATCTTAAAAAAAAGAAATATTTTGTGAAATTTTGACATATTTCGAGAAATCACGTTTCTTGATTTTGGGGAAGAATCAAATAAGAAGGCAGAGGTTTGGACTTTATTATATGGTATTCGGAAGCAAACAGTTGGATATTAAGGAATATATGGTTCAAACGCAGTGACAGAGCAAAGTGATGAGTCATAGTTAATTAATGGTAATATTATAATTAATTACTTTAATATAAATTTTTTAATTCGAACAATACATAAATAACTATACAAAAAACCAATTGCTAAACAAAACTCCATCTAATGGATAAAGAAAATGAACCCAACAACATTTTTTATAGGAGCACAAAAAGGTAAATATATGAGTGACAAATCAAATTGGTATATAAAATTAAGAGGCAAAAATTAATTTCAAATGTAAAATTATATGCGGACAAAAAAATTGGGTTATTTGTGATTTCCCATCTATCATAAATTGCAAATTAGAGGTTACTCCGATCATTAATCATTATTGTAATCTCCCCCCTCCCCCCTCCCCGCGACTAGCAGTTAATGTGCATTGACTGTCAAAAGACTCATGTTGATTATTAAAATGTCATTCAAACAATAACCCACAAATGAGCCTTGATATACAAATATGTATCTTGAGGAAAAATTAATTTTGGATCAAAATTTTCATTTATCTGTAGAAAATCGTATGAATAAAATACAAAAGTAAACCTCGAGATCCAAATTCATCTCGAGAAAATATTTTTTCTTAAAAAAAAACCTTATTCTTCCTCAAAGTAGGCAATGGAGGTTGGGGTTGCTTGTGGGAAAAAAAACTAAATGAAGCAGAGAGGGAGAGGGAGGGTGAAAAAGAGAGCACGAGATGGGGGCGGGACGACATCGTCGACGTCACAGGGGTGGGAAATAACTCAAAAAAATTTGAAAGTCAGGGGGGGGGGGGGGGGGCGGGGGAAGTGCCTGGATGTAGCTTTGTGCCTATTCAGACAAACTCGATGCTGGTGTAGGGCTGGTTTCGTGGAGAGTACATAGTTCCTTGGTTTCTAGAACAAGCATGGAAGGAGATACAAGAGTCACAAAGGGGTATGGAGGTGTTGTGTATTCATGTATTTCGGGAAATCAATGCGGTAGCAAATGCCTTGGCAAGGCTAGCTCAAGTGGAGGCCCAGTCCAAGAATTTTGATAGTTTTTTTCTTGTTAGTAGACCGAATGCGCTAATGATTTTAGATAAAGTGCAGTCAGCTTATATATGTAGGCCAACGTGACCAAATAGTTTTAGTGTAAAGTTGTAGTGTACCTTGATGAATTTTTTTTCCACAATTGCCTCTACACTCTAGAGATTTAATTAAAAGAAAAAAAAAATTGGCCACTGACTGTTGTATTGGTCATGAGCAGAGTTCTCTTGGTTCGTTTTCTCGGTGTTTGGTAGAATTTTTTTTTCCAGATGCACTAGGGAAGATGTGTGAGACAAAATAGGACTCATAGTCCATTATGTAATTGGTGTGAGTCCTTCTAGCCGGCCTGAGTCTGGCACCTGGTTTTCACACTTGGTCGAAATTTTTACACTTTTGCCCCTCTGATGCAGGAGGATTTCTAGAGTTTCTAATTTGGGTTCCTAGAGTTCTTAATTTGCTCTCAAAGTTATTTAGTAAATAACTTTGAGAGATCTTTCAATTTAATTAGGAGTATTTTTAGTTTCCTTTTAGAATTAGGCTTTACTTTTATTTTAGGAATAAATTACTTGTTACTATTGTTAATTTTAGGAATATGCAGTTTCCTTTTAAGATTTACTTTTTTCTTTTAGGTAATATATCTTTTATATTTTAAGAAGAGATTCTGAACCCAATTTTGGCCAGATTCTTGGCAGATTATTTCTTTTATTAAGTATTTTGTTTTAGTATGATTATTGGAAATTGTCATTTTTTTGTGAAATTCTAATAATGAGTTTTAGCTATAAAGTCTGGCTTGTGGGCTAATTTAGAGATAATTTTGATTTGATTAATTTTAATTGAACATTAGAGTATTTCTCTGTGTTTTGGGTAATTTTCTTGTGTTCTTCCCTGTTAATTATCTGTTAAACTAGCCCGTAGGATAATCGCTATTCTGCCCGGCGTCAGTTGGTATCAGAGCTTCAACATCTTCTTAGGGTGAGATTTTATTAGTTTCTATGGCTGGTGGTCGTGGTCGTCGCGGGCAGGTTCCGAACAAGGAAGCCCCTCACCGTGATCGTAGCGTTCAGGAAGTGATGATTGAAGATTTATAGAGGCAAGTTGCAGAGCTAACCCAGCGTCTAACGGCGCAGAAATTTGGTAACCGTGAGATGGAAGATCACGATTCTGATTCCAGTTTCGAAAACCCGTATCACAATCGTGCTCGATTCCAGGAGCGTCGTAGTCGGGAGGATCGTCATGGAAATCTTGGTTTCAAAGTAGATCTACCCGAGTTTTTTGGGACGTTGCAGGCCGAAGGATTCGTGGATTGGTTGAATGAAGTAGAACGTATCTTTGAGTATAAGGAAGTTCCAGATCCTGTCAAAGTGAAATTGGTTGCCATCAAACTCAAAGGTAGATCATCTACGTGGTGGGAGCAATTGAAGCGATCACGCGACAGGCAGGGCCATGCCAAAATCACTGATTGGGAAAAGATGAAGAGGAGGATGAAGATTCTGAGTTCGAGGAGGATCCCTCGAAGATTGAGTCAGAAGGTGTGGACGATGATGAAGATCAGGAAACTACTGATGGTGTTGGAGATTGGGAGAAGATGATGAGCAAGACAGATAAGCTCATGGACAAAGAGTTCATGAGGACCCCAGTGAGATAACATGGGGATCAGTCGATAAGAAGCTCAAGGTTATTGTAGCTGCAAATGGTTGCAAGGGAACTGGAAGAGTTGAACAGGTTGAGCAACTAACTGTCTTGACGAAGGTTGCTAAGATTCATGCTCAGAAGCTTGAGATCCTCTTCAATGTTGTATCTGCCGAACACCACCATCAGCCGCCACCTCGCCTACCTCCCTCACCCACTTTCTCATCCCTCCCCCTCGTTTCCCTCTCTTTCGTGCAGGTATTGGAGCCAAACAGAGAAGAAGAACAACGAGCAACTCGCGAGACGCAGGACGCAGATCACTGGAAACGAAGACCGCGAATTTCTGGCGGGAGAAAACTGATTTACAAATATGTTCGGCTATTTGCACCCTGAACACCTGCTCTTTGTACCACCACATGCAGCCCTTTGCGTCGCGTGTTCGTGCAGGAATTGATGGATTCCACCTACACAGTGTTGTGTCGTCATCCACCATGATTTTCTAGTCCCTGTAGACGTGAATTCAGATTTACCAGCAGAGGTGCAGCAACTAGCAGAGTTTTCTGACCTGGTGCCAGAGGATCTTCATCCTGGGCTGCCGCCTGAAGATTTCGATGAAGCTGTTGTGAACTCGAGGACGAGTTCTTTCCAACCCGGGGTGACTGATGCAGGAGGATTTCTAGAGTTTCTAATTTGGGTTCCTAGAATTCCTAATTTGCTCTCAAAGTTATTTAGTAAATAACTTTGAGAGATCTTTCAATTTAATTAGGAGTATTTTTAGTTTCCTTTTAGGATTAGGCTTTACTTTTATTTTAGGAATAGATTACTTGTTATTTTAGTATTTGATTTTATTTTTAATTTTAGGAATATGCAGTTTCCTTTTAGGATTTACTTTTTTCTTTTAGGTAATTTATTTTAGGAAGAGATTTTGAACCCAATTTGGGCCAGATTCTTGGCAGATTATTTCTTTTATTAAGTATTTTGTTTTAGTATGATTATTGGAAATTGTCATTTTTTGTGAAATTCTAATAATAAGTTTTAGCTATAAAGTCCGACTTATGGGCTAATTTAGAGATAGTTTTGATTTGATTAATTTTAATTGAACATTAGAGTATTTCTCTGTGTTTTGGGTAATCTACTTATGTTCTTCCCTGTTAATTATCTGTTAAACTAGCCCGCAGGATAATCGCTATTCTGCCTGGTGTCACCCTCTCTCTTTAAACACTACTCTTTAAATATAACCACAACAAAAGAGAGGCAAAAGGGTAATTACGCTCGGCCAGGCGTGAAAACCAGGCACCAAACCCAGGCCGGCTAGAATTTTTTAATTGGTGTTGGCTCCCAATTTATTGGGAGTTAAAGTCCTTCACAAACAAGGATCTTATTCGCTCGTACGTTCAGGACTTGTGTTGAAATTATTTCCATTAGCTAGTATTTCCCTTACAAAGATGTTGACAATGATTGTGTTTTTTTTTCCTTGTGTTATTTCTTTCCTTGAGTTATTTGTGGATGATTCTCCATGGTTTTACATAATCCAAGTGATGTCCCAAATGATCTGTAAGTATCTTCACCAACTCTGATGAATCATGCAAAATCAAAGGTGGCATGAAGAAGTATAATTAGGACCTATCATCGCAGATTCTTTCTATGATCAAACCAAATGATTGATCCAAATAATCATGAATACAGCCCATATATATATATATATATATGTGATCATAGAAGATTTGATTCATACCTGAAATTTTAAGGCCATCAGAGGAAGTTAGTAGTTTGAGATTTGATTTAGAATATGCAAGTGGCTCTGCATTGCAGTTACGATTTTTCTTTGACAACCTGTTTCTTCTTCCCTTTTTCAAATAATTGTTTGCACTCAATAATGTCTTGGAGCATAAACATATGTTCTACTTTTCATGAAAACTTAGATAATACATCAACAACTATACTAAAATACATATTTGCGCGTTTTCTTCATTTTATTCTTGCGTAACAATTGGCCTTGCATGTGATGAGTTGGTCAAATACAAATGTATTTTTGAGCTTAACGTATAAATGCATTTCAACAATATAATAACTTTTATATCTCAAGGCTTGCGGTGGCCGGTGAGGTTTAATCATGTTTTAAAATACAGAAATTCCAGGGAGCGAGCTCATTCCCCTCGAGATAAGTGAAGCTGCCACGAGATGCGCGGCGCCGCTTATCTTGAGGAGGATGGGTGGTTACATCCATCCCTGCTTTCCATCTCACAAGCCCTAACTTTACGTAATTGAAACACATGCACAGATCGATGCAACGACATTTGTCACCTTCATAATATGTATATTTTTGTGACAAAGTCAAGAGTTAATGATTCATCAGCCAGATTGAATGGAGAGGGTCCTTCAAACTGAATTAATCACAGCTAAATCAACCAAACTCAATAGTTTATTGAGGTTCAACAGAAACATTGTATATGGATCCTTAAAGCCAGGGCACAGCAAGTCCTATATATATATATATATATATATACATATCAGACCTATAGACTATATATTGCTCTATCAAATTAACACAAAATCCAAAACAAGTTGAGAAATGGAGTTGAAGTTTGTAGAAGATATTAACATCAGGGGATCTCCTAAGAGATTCTCAAGAAGTAGAAATCAAAAGTCCATCAAGTGCTTAGAAACAATTGCAAAATCGAAGGGTGCAAGTTTTGTTTCTGGCGTTAATGAAGATGGTACGATGCACATGAAGATTGTTGTTAAGAGGCATGAACTCAAACAAATGCTTGAGATGATGGGGGGTGTTAAAGTTAACAATATTGTTTGTCAAGCTTCGCCATCAGCATTAACTCTAGAACAACGATTGAACATTATGCGGAGAAGGAATTCAAGAAAAGCAGAGCATTCCAGAGGACACAATCAAAGCGCTTGGAGGCCTGTACTCCAAACCATTCCTGAGGAGCTCTGAAACTTTCTGACAGAATGTTTTAGTATCACTAACATGTGTCTGTATGGTATGACTTGTAATTAGGACAATAATGTGATGATTAATTGGATTGGGGCAATGTTTGACAGAAAAATGCGAAATGATGATATACCTGATTGAGATTATATTGTGCTAATTTGTTGTTACTAACTCCTGATTTGTTCTTATTATTCACAAAAAATGCTTAATTATAAGCTTATGTTTCTTCTTTGGTGCTTTGATGGTGTGATATAAATGAAAAATCCTTCAACATTTAGGAAATCTATGACAGTTAGACTACTTGGGTTCCGACAAAAATGAAAATGATGCAAACCTTACGATAAAAACAATGTCTGCCTCTCTGGCTCTTTCATTTTAGTTATGAGTAGAGTGATTAAATCTCTTAGCTAGTTTCAGTTTCTCTGGTATTGTTTAGTCTTTTTACAAATGCAAGAGAGCGTTTTAAGGAGGATAAGATGATGATAATTATTGTAAATGTCCTTTTTCTTTTCTTTCTTTCCTTAAAGTCAAGAAAATTGTGGAGATTCTCACTGGTTGTATCTAATCCAACTGAAGTCGGAGATGAGATGAACTGTAAAATGTCACTGCACCAACTCCCATCAATTATGCATAAGCAAGGGTGTTATGAAAGAAGTATATCAGGACTTATCGCTGATTCTTTCAATGATATTCCTACATGATTGATCCAAAATTGTCCAGACCGCCCATAATATGTGATTAAAGGAGACTTAATTCACACCTAAAAACTTTAAGGTCATCACAGGAAAGTTAGAGTAGTTTGAGATTTGATCAACATCCAAAAAGGGTTAGAAGGACAGTTACGATTTGTTTTGACAATCAAAATCCAACCTGTTTCTTCCTCTTTTCTCATATAGTTTGAGGAAATTTTTTTCTCCTGTCATTGTTCAATGGGAGAATGACAAGTAGCTTCAAATGCTTACATGGGGGTGTTGGTTGTAAATAAAAGGAAAATTCAAGTAAAAAACTGTCTGGTGCATAGTTATGTCGCATATTATGATCTTATTGAACAATGATGCAAGGAGAAAAAACCCAAAGAGCAAAAGTTTTTCCTAATTGTTGCTCCCTAGAATGTTTTGAAGCTTAAATTAATCTTCCTTCTTTTCATGAAACTTAATAATTCATCAACAACTATACTTTTAACATGTTTGCGTATTTTCTTCATTTTATTCTTGCGCAACATTCAGTTTTTGCATGTGAGGAGTTGGTCATATAGATTATACATATTTTTATTTTCTTTAATATACTGAAAAGATTCAGTTCAACCAGATCATAACTTTTACAATCACCCTCATACAGAAGCTGCTTTAAACATATTATCTTCCATCTATCAATCCTTAACTTTGGGTAGTTGAAACCATCTCCAATGGGAAAACGGAGAACCCAAACCCTGACATGTGAGGGAATTTTCATGTTATAAGAGCAACCACTCCATACTATACTCCAACCACTAAAATAACGAAGTCTGAATATGGCGTTCACCCTGCAAAAATGAAGGGGTAAATATTGATTATGGAGGGAGCTAGTAACAATGATATCATGCAAATAATCCTTCGCTCGGATACATGTTGTGTCCAACATCCTTCTTATCACACAAAACTCAAGACCATCGATGGCAGAGTCTACATGTATCGTGTGACATTTGTCACCTTGGACAATATGTATATTTTGAATGACAAAGTCAAAACTGAATGGTTCATCAACTTGACTGATGGAGGGTCCTGTAAAACTTGATAACATACCTAATTAATAAACCAAACTCAATAGTTTAATATTCAGGTTCAACTGAAACAATGTATAAGGACCCTTAAAGCCAGGGCATATCATCCTCAATATATCGTGCCATGGAAGCATTTATTGCTGAAATCAACACACAAACCAAACTAAATAGAGAAATGGAGTTGAAAATTGTAGAAGAGAATAACAAGGGGTCTCCTAAGAAAGACATGAGATTCTCATCAAGAAGTAGAAATCACAAGTCCATGAAGTGCTTAGAAGCAATTGCAAAAGTGAATGGCGCAAGCATTGTCTCAGGTAGTGATGAAGATGGTATTGTGCGCATGAAGATTGTTGTCAAGAGAGATGAACTCAAACAAATGCTTGAGATGATAGGTGGAGTAAGAATTAACAATATTGCTCGTCAAGCTTCACCATCAGCATTAACACTAGAACAACGATTGAGTGTTACACAGAAAAGGATTCAAGAAAAGCCGAGCATTCCAGAGGACACCGCCAAAGAGCTTGGCGACCTGCGCTACAAAGCATTCCTGAGGAGCTATGAAATTTTTTGACAGAATGTTCTAGTATGACTAACATGTGTTCGAGTGTCAGTTTCACCTGCAACAGTACATGATACCACCTATGACTTGTAATTAGACTTTAATGTGATGATTAATTGGGGCTTGAAATGCTTGGAAAAAAATGCAAAACGCTATTACCAAATTGAGATTATATTGTGCTATATGCCGATACAAATTCCTGATTTGCTATAGTAATTTGCAATCTCATCTATGCAGCTGAACTAGGGAAAGAGTCTGGATTGTTTGCACCATGGTGTAGATGATTTCAGTTCTTTTGGAATTGATACCTTTTTATGTCCATGCATGTCGCTAAGGACTTCATCACCTTCTTTCAGCGTGCTTTTCTGTGAGATATGTACAGAATAGGTTCTGAATTATAATGCAAAAGTAAAGTTATCTACAAATTTGGTACTTTATAAGCTTCACTTTCTTTGTTTCCTAGAACCTGACCCAAACTTAGTAAAGTCTCAACTTTTGTGACATTAGACACAGTTGTTATGGTCATGTACGTCAACACCACCGCCGCCGCCACCACCATTGGTACATTAAATCCACCATACACAATCAATGCCGGCGCTGATCTGAAAAGAACATAGCACCATCACAGCCATGGTAATTTACATGACCAAAAAAGAATATCTGGTACAGTTAACTTCACTGACATGATCTTCATTGCCACAACTTTACCAACACCATGGGGTCGTTTCTATTGTACGGACTGTAATACTGAGAAATGGATGTAGGCCACTAACAATAAAAAGTTCAACTAATATGGAGAAATCTCAAGTATGGTTAAGTATGAAATGTATATTGAAGAAATTTCACCATTAACTTGAAGATAACATTTGATGGAGTTAGCCATTCACAAAAAAATGTTCAGTAAGTTTATGTTTCTTGGTTGGTTTTTTTGTTCCTTTGTTGGTTCTTATTTGATGGTTTGATGGCCAACCGAATGAAAAATCCTTCAACATTGAGAAAATCTACAAGAGTTAGACTACTTGGGCTCTGACAAAAATGAAAATGGTGCTAATCTATGATATAAACATTGTCCTCTGACTCTCACGTATTGATTATACGCAGAGTTTAGTCTCTTGGTTTCATTTTCTCAACTTTTGTTAAGTCTTTTCTTCCAAGATAGACAGCGAGAAGGAAAATGAAGAAGAAGATGCTGACTATTATTGTGAAATCTTTTTTTTCTTTCTTCCTTACATTCAAGAAAATTGTTGAGATTCTCCGTGGCTTTATCTAATCCAGCTGAACTCCCAGATGAGATGATCTGTAAAGTATCTCTTCACCAACTCCTATCAATTATGCAAAAGCAAGGGTGTCATGATCAAGAAGTATAATTAGGTATTATCGCAGATTCTTTCAATGGTCATCCTAAATGATTGATCCAAAATTCTCTAAACAGCACATAATATGTGATCGGAGGAGACTTAATTCACACCTGAAAATATTAAGGCAACTACAGGAAGTTAAAGTAATTGTAATTTGATTAATTAAGAACATGTAAGTGCGTCAGGATGCCAGTTAAGATTTTTGATAATAAAAATTTAACCTGTAGTCTTCATCCTTTTCTCAAATAATTAAGTGCACCCAAGAATGTCTTAACGATTGAACTAATGGTTCTTCCCTTCTTTTCATGAAATCTTAGATAATGCATCAACAACTATCCTAACATATTTGTGTGTATTCTTCATTTTATTCTTGTGCAACAGTAGGTGTTGCATGTGATGAGATATCAGTCAAATACAAATGCACTTCTGAGTTTATTATTTTCCATCTATTTGGGGAGCATCTCCAATTGGAGAACCCAAACCATAAAACATGCAAGAACAACATGTTAGGAGCAACCACTCCAACACCACACTCCAACCACCAAAATTACCAAGTATGAAAAGTCTTCTTCCTGCGATAAGAACAAGTAAAAATGTGTTTTTTTCAATATATTTTGTGTTCTAAAAAAATAGTTGACAGACTTGTGTCTAAGGGGTAAAAATTCATTAATTACGAAGTGAACTAGTAACAACTATTTCATGCAAACACTCATACTTGCAGATACATGTTCTGTGTATCGTTGATTTTATCACAGACATTAAAATCATCAATGGCAGAGTCCACACGTACCGTGTGACATTTGTCACCCTTCATAATATGTATATTTTGTGACAAAGTCAAACAAAACAAAGCTAATGTTCATCAACTTGATTGATGGAGGTTCCTTCAAACTTAATCACATGGCTAAAATCAATTTGTCAACCAAACTCAATAGTTTATCGAGGTTCAACAGAAACAATGTATATGGGACCCTAAAACTAGAGCACATGCTCAATATATATGAAAACCTTTATGGCTCAAATCAACACACAAATCCAAAACAAATATAGAAATGGAATTGAAATTTGTAGAAGATATTAGCAACAAGGGGTCTCCTAAGAGGTTCTCATCAAGAAGTAGAAAGCAAAAGTCCAAGTGCTTAGAAGCAATTGCAAAAGTGAAGGGCTGCAGCATTGTTTCTGGTAGTGATGAAGATGGTATTATGTGCATGAAGATTGTTATCAAGAAACATGAATTCAAGCAAATGCTCGAAATGATAGGTGGAGGAAGAATTAACAATAATACCATCAGCATTAGCACTAGAACAAAGATTGAACAATATGCGGAGAAGGAGTTCAAGAAAGGCAGAGCAGTCAAGGGGACACCGCCAAAGCGCTTGGCGGCCTGCACTCCAGAGCATTCCCGAGGAGCTGTGAAATATGTTGACAGACTAACACATGTTGTCAAGTGTCAGCTCCACCTGCAAGTCTGTGAAACAGGAAACGTGTTTGAAACAAGAAAGTGTTTGGACTCCTGTTTGAAACAGGAAACTGTTTGGACTTCTGGAAATTGTTTTTTGAACAGGAAATAAATTCTAGGAAACAAGAAACTGTTGTGAAACAGGAAACTACTGTGAAACAGGAAACTGCTGCCAAACAGAAAACTGTTGTCCCTATATATACTAGGAACTATAGGTGTTTTTATTATGATGATTGCTCCTAGAAAAACTGTGATGCACAAGGAGTAGAGAAAGACAATTGCTGAAATTGTTTCATCTCTTGTTGAGAGATTGTGTGAGAATTGTCATCTTCTTGTACCTTGTTCTTGAATATAGTGGAATCACCTCACTGTGGACGTAGGCAATTGCTGAACCACGTAAACCTTGTGTCTCTTGTGGTATGTTCTTAATTTTCTCTAATTTCTTTCATTGCTAGTTGCTCTATTTAATTGATTGGATCCTTGTGGTACTTGTGTGCAATTGTTGGTGTCTACCCGCTTCCGCAATAAGGCGCAACAATTGGTATCAGAGCACTAAGGGAAATTGATCTTGAATTGTTCTACTCAAGATTGTGAATATTCAAAAGTGCTAGGATTTGTTTGTGCACAAGTTGTTTGAAAAAAAAAAAAAAAAAAAAAAAATCTTAGTGAAGCTTCTTGTCTAGAAAGTCACAGGTTTTGTTTGCAATGGCATCCAAGGTGAGCAAGGCACATGTGGGGAAATATGAAATCGAGAAATTTAATGGTAAGAACGATTTCGGATATTGGAGAATACAAATGAGGAATTTGCTTATTTCTCAGAAATTACACAAGGCATTACTAGGGAAGGATAAAAAGGCTGAAACCATGTCAGATGATGAATGGGAAGAATTGGATTTGGAGGCGCGTGCTGCTATTTGCTTGTGTCTGGATAGAGACATAGTTTTTTTAGTTAATGAAAAGACTACGGCAGCTGATGTTTGGTTGAAGCTTGAGTCACAGTTTATGACTAAGACATTATCAAACAGGTTATACTTGAAAACCCAATTGTACAGACTAGCAATGGATGAGGGCACTCCAATTGGTGATCATATCGCCAAGTTTACACGGATTATCTCAAATTTGAGAGATGTGGATGTGAAGATTGAGGATGAAGACCAAGCAATTATATTGCTTTACTCCTTGCCGCAGTCATATGAAAATCTTGTACAAACAATTTTGTTTGGGAAAGATGAACTTACATTTGATGAAACTACCGGTGCACTCTTGTCCAATGAGATTCGGAAGAAAACTTCATCAAATGGTAGTGGGAAAGATCAAGCTGAAGGGTTGGTTGTTAGAGGAAGGTCTCAAGTGAAATCATCTTCAAATAGTGGAAAATCTAGATCAAAGTCTAGAGGTCCACAATGTCACAAATGTAGAGAGTGGGGGCATATTAGGAAAAATTGTCCAAATCAAGGTAAGAGTAATCATGATAACAGTTGGAAGGGCAAGAAAAAGCAAGATAAGGGTGATACTAGTGAAGCAAGTTATGCATCTAGTATGGAAAAGGATGAAGAATGTTATTCAGTTGCGGGTGAAAACACAAAAATCTCTGGGAGATGGCTCCTTGACTCTGGGTGTTCTTACCATATGTGCCCAAACAGGGAGTGGTTCACTACCTATGAGCACATTGATGGTGGTACTGTTCTAATGGTTAATGATTACGCTTGTAAGACAGTTGGAATTGGAACAATGAGGATTAAGATGTATGATGGTGTTGTGAGAACCTTAACTGATGTGAGGCATGTCCCAGCCTTGAAAAAGAACCTTATCTCACTTGGTGTTTTAGACTCCAATGGTTGTAAGTTTACAGCGGTAGGTGGAGTTTTAAAGGTTGTCGGTGGGTCTTTGGTTGTCATGAAAGGGATCAAACAAGGTAACTTGTACACCTTGATGGGTAACACGGTAACAGGAAATGTGGCAGTGGGAACTTCTTCATCGGACAGTACTAGGTTATGGCACATGCGACTTGGGCATATGACAGAAAAAGGATTGTCTCTACTGAGCAAGCAAGGGTTACTGAAGGGTATGCAGAAACCGACTATGGAGTTTTGCGAGCATTGTGTTTATGGAAAACAATGCCGGGTAAAATTCAGTACAAGCAAGCACAGGAGCAGAGGTATTCTAGACTATGTGCATACAGATGTGTGGGGACCAGCGAAGGTCGCCTCTAAGGGAGGTTCCAGGTACTTTGTCTCCTTCATTGATGATTATTCCCGTTATACATGGGTATATTTTTTGAAGTCCAAGAATGAAGTATTTGAGACATTTAAAAGGTGGAGAGCAATGGTTGAGAATAGAACTGGAAGAAAGGTGAAGACTTTGAGGTCTGATAATGGTACCGAGTATACTGAGGGTACTTTCAAACAGTTTTGTGATCAGGAAGGAATTGTTCGACATTGGACTGTTAGAAACACGCCACAACAAAATGGAGTTGTTGAGAGATTGAACCGTACTATGCTTGAAAGATCTAGGTGTATGCGCTCCAATGCTTGTCTTGGCAGAGAATGGTGGGCTGAATCAATAGCCACCGCGTGTTTCTTGATTAATAGATCGCCACATTCTACATTAGACTGCAAAACACCTTATGAGGTGTGGTCAGGTGAACATGCTGATTACAGTGTACTGAAAGTTTTCGGTTGTATTGCCTACTACCATGTGAAAGAAAATAAGCTTGATGCTAGGGCTAAGAAGGCCATTTTCTTGGGGTATGCAAAAGGCGTGAAGGGTTATCGTCTATGGTGTTTAGAGGATAATAAATTTGTGATCAGTCGAGATGTTACATTTGATGAGAATTCCTTGTTAGCTTGTACTAAAGCTAAGGAGTTGGTTGATAGTGGTGGTGAATCTAGTAACACTCAGAAAGTGAAAGTTGAAGCGTCTGTGGATGCAGCAGATGAACAAGTGGTTGAAGCAGGCACACATGATCTGAATTATGAGCCTGAAGACCATGAGGAACAACAACCAGTTGAAGATAATCAATCCCAGCAGCAACCTTTGGCCTTAACTAGGTCAAAACGATCGGTTAAGCAAGTTCAAAAATTTGGCTTTGAAGAACCGTTGAAGCACTATGGTCAGTTGAATACAGTTGATTTGGTTGCATATGCACTCTCTGTGGAAGATGATGAGCCAACTACTTACAAGCAGGCCGCGCGTCATTCAGATAGTCAGAGCTGGTTAGTAGCTATGCAGGGTGAGATGGAGTCTCTCCAGAAGAACCATACTTGGGATCTAGTGTCGTTGCCTAATGGAAGGAAAGCAATTGGCTGCAAGGGGGTGTTTAAGAAGAAACAGACTACTCTAGAGTCTGGTACTCAGGTCAAGGCAAGATTAGTAGCTAAGGGTTTTGCTCAGAGGGAAGGCGTTGACTACAATGAGATATTTTCGCCTGTGGTAAAACACACTTCTATTCGTGTGTTGTTGAGCTTGGTAGCTCATGGTGACCTTGAGCTTGAACAACTTGATGTGAAAACAGCTTTCTTGCATGGAGACTTAGAGGAGGAAATTTATATGCATCAGCCGGAAGGTTTTAAGGTTGTTGGAAAAGAAGACCATGTTTGTCGTTTGAGGAGATCACTTTATGGGTTAAAGCAATCACCTAGGCAGTGGTACAAACGGTTTGACACTTTTATGTTGAAACATGGGTTCACACGAAGTAAGTATGATTGTTGTGTTTACTTGAAAAAACTTCGTAGTGGCGATTTTATTTATCTTTTGCTCTATGTTGACGATATGCTCATTGCCTGTAAGAGTATGGTGGAGATAAATAAATTGAAGTCTCAACTTGCTTCTGAGTTTGAGATGAAGGATATGGGTGCTGCAAGGAAAATACTTGGTATGGAGATAAGAAGAGAAAGGGAGAATAAAAAATTATTTCTTTCACAGAAGGGGTACCTTGAGAAGGTCATATCACGGTTTGGCATGGAAAATGCAAAGCCGGTTATTACTCCTTTGGCTTCACATTTTAGACTTTCTCGAAAGTTATCTCCAGTCACAGTGGAAGAAAAGGAATACATGTCGCATGTTCCTTATGCTAGTGCAGTTGGCAGTTTAATGTATGCTATGGTGTGTACACGCCCTGACATTTCACAGGCTGTTAGTGTTGTGAGCAGGTATATGGAAAACCCTGGGAAGAAACATTGGGAGGCAGTGAAATGGATGCTTAGGTACTTAAAAGGTACCTTGGATGTGGGTTTGGACTTCGGTGGAGATTCATGTCAGGTTCGTGGGTTTGTTGATTCTGATTATGCTGGTGATCTAGATAGACGAAGATCTACTACTGGTTACGTATTTCAGATATACGGTGCTCCGGTTAGTTGGAGATCTATGCTTCAGGATACAGTGGCTCTCTCTACTACAGAGGCAGAGTATATGGCATTGACAGAAGGTGTAAAAGAAGCATTGTGGCTTCAAGGTCTTGTAAATGACTTGGGTGTGGAACAAGATAGTGTTGAGGTTCTCTGTGACAGTCAGAGTGCCATCCACTTGGCTAAAAATCAGGTTCATCACGCAAGGACTAAGCATATTGACGTCCGATATCACTTTGTTCGAGATGTAATTGAGGATGGTGATGTGTCTTTGGTGAAAGTACACACAAAAGACAACCCTGCTGATATGTTGACAAAGGTTGTTCCTGGAGTTAAGTTCCAACATTGTTTGGACTTACTCCACATTGACTCATGTTGATTGAGGGCCCTTTGGGGCGTTGCCCTTCGGGGCGGTTTCGTGAGGTGACAAAGCTATGATGGAGTGTTGATCAGTTTATTCTCATGCCTTGTTTCGGCTCATTTTTTCCTTATAAAAATTCGCCGAGGTGGAGAATTGTGAAACAGGAAACGTGTTTGAAACAGGAAAGTGTTTGGACTCCTGTTTGAAACAGGAAACTGTTTGGACTTCTGGAAATTGTTTTTTGAACAGGAAATAAATTCTAGGAAACAGGAAACTGTTGTGAAACAGGAAACTACTGTGAAACAGGAAACTGCTGCCAAACAGAAAACTGTTGTCCCTATATATACTAGGAACTATAGGTGTTTTTATTATGATGATTGCTCCTAGAAAAACTGTGATGCACAAGGAGTTGAGAAAGACAATTGCTGAAATTGTTTCATCTCTTGTTGAGAGATTGTGTGAGAATTGTCATCTTCTTGTACCTTGTTCTTGAATATAGTGGAATCACCTCACTGTGGACGTAGGCAATTGCTGAACCACGTAAACCTTGTGTCTCTTATGGTATGTTCTTAATTTTCTCTAATTTCTTTCATTGCTAGTTGCTCTATTTAATTGATTGGATCCTTGTGGTACTTGTGTGCAATTGTTGGTGTCTACCCGCTTCCGCAATAAGGCGCAACAAAGTCTAATTAACACCATTGCAATCACCACCATAATCTCCATGATCACAACTGCGTAACGAAAACAAGTTCCATCAACAACATGATCTTCATTGCCAACATATAGATTGACATGTTGAGAAATTGCTTTTTTTGTGATATATAGTGATATATAGTGATATAGTAATTTTCATTTTAATATTTTAGCTAGAAAGACAAAAATAGCTATCCTGCTTCAACCTCTGTAAATGAAAATACATTTTTTTGTACTGAAGGTCTAGTTACAAATACAATTACAAAACAACAGTGTTTAAAGAGCAAAGAAATTAATACTCCTGGCCATATGGTATGGCAAGCTACGGGTAGGACCCAACCACTAGAAAGACGATGGTTGGACGATCGCCAAGGGTAGACATACATTCAAGTCAAAGACTCCACCCAGTTTAGAGGGTAGCCCAGGGCCTATCACAGGAACAACAGGGAATGTGACCAGTATAGAGGCCGCCAATGTGGCAGAGCATAACATAAATGACGACCACAGTGATGCCATAACGCAGAGTCCACAATCATTGATTCTTATCAACCCAATGCTTGAGCGTAGTGCTACTGTGGAGGCAAGTGAACACACACCGACTCAGGACGACGAGAACACCACAACAGATGAGCAGAGTAGTAACGAGGAACATGAGCAAGATCCTTCTAGTGAAGAGGTTGCAAGCGATTTGTTTTCAAAATCTTGCACTAAAGATTTTAGTCTCTGCCCTCGAAGATCCTCTAGGGCTAAGAAAGCAAACAAAAAGTACAAAGGTTGAATCATTTCCTCGTTAACAAAGGAGATATGGATAAAAAAATAAGAGGTTTCTTCTTTGGCTGATGCTAGTTGAAGATTTCTATAGGCCTAGTAACCATGTTCACTCTCACTAGAATTTTCTTTCTTGTGAGAGTTTTTTTTTTTTTTTTTTTTTTTGCTTTTGTTTCATTTGTATAAAGGTTTTGGGGTCCTTAAAACCCAGCTCGCTTTCCAAAAAGAAAAAAAAAATTATTTACTCATAACATATTAAAGTTTAGGTTTGATCAACTCAAAAACATTGTGTTCCTCAATTTCATACTACAAAAATAAAGATCAAACATATCCATTGACAGGGTGTTTACCACGAAAATTAATTGTTGATTGTTTCGTCCTATAGTACCATCGAATAAAAAAAAACATGGTACCTTAAATATATTTGTTGTAACGAGTGTTCAAAATATATTCGTGATTTCTATCTATATTTAGGGCTCAATAATCTTAATATCAAATAAAGTTTAGAATTTAGGAGGCAAAACACATTTTCTTTGCTTTTTGCAAGGAATAATTTTTGAAACTGGAAAAGTTATTTGTTCTTGGGGTCTTGGGTTGGAGGGCTTGCTTGCTCCAACCAAATCTCCCAAAACTCTCCCTCCTATTAGAGATGTTCTAACTTCTAAGCTTCACATTTCTTTGGCTCCTAACACCTATCCTCATAGACGCAAACTAGTACGGTCTAACTTCTGTGTCATTCATATACACAATTCTATGGCCATGGACGCCACCGCCACAGCCACCAACATCACATGGTAGATTAACTCCACTGTACACCATCAACGCCTTGACTGAAATGAATATAACACCACCATGACCACTGTAATTGACATGAACACACCAGAGTAACTGAAAGAATTACCATCAATGACATGATCTTCATTGCCAGTGGCAACTCCATCAACACAATTACGGTGCTTAGGATCAACATTGCCACCACCATAAGGTTCGTTACTATTTCAAGGGCTGTATTGATCTATCAAGAAATGGATGTAGGTCACTTCTATTGAACTTTTTTGGAGATTTGCAGCCTAGTTAAATGTGTATATGTTTCTTCAGTTGTTCTGTTTTGGTTGTGTTATGTTAATGAAAACCAGGAAAAAAAGAAAAAGCTAATAATGACAAAGCTCTTAAGAAATAAATATTAGTAACCTTATCTTTTGCGTTGGTTATGAACAGAATACTTGGTCTACTGGGTTCGTTTTCTCTGGTTTTTATGAGTCAATTGTACGTGAAAGATAGACAGCTTTAAGAAAGATGAAGAAGAAGATGACAATGCCTGCGAGCGTCCTTTTTCTTTTTTCTTTCTTTCCTTGAAGTTAAGAAAATTATCGATTCTCCAGAGCTTTATCTAATCCAACTAAAGTCCCGTAAAATTTCTCTTCATCAACTCCAATCAATTATGCAAAAGAAAGGTCGTCATAGAGAAGAACAATTAGGATTTATCGCAGATTCCTTCAATGATCATCCCAAAAAATAGTTTAAACAGCCCATAATATGTGATCAGAGTAGACTTCATTCACACCTGAAAAATTTTAATTTCACCACTGGAAGTTGAGTAGTTTGCGATTTGATTAAGAACATGCAAGTTGGGTCAGAATGACAGTTGAGATTTCTCTTTGACAATAATGAAAATCCAACCTGTTTCATCATCCTTTTCCCAACTAATTGTTTGCTCCGAAGAATGTCTTGAAGCTTAAACTAATACTTAATGGTTCCTTCTTTTCCTTAAAGTAGAGAAAACGATCAATTCTCCACAGTTTTACCTAAACAACTGAAGTTCCAGATGATCTGTGAACTATCTCTTCACCAACTCCGATGATCAATTATGCAAAAGGCAAGGGCGTATAGACTCTTTCAATGATCGACGATCCCAAATGATTGATCCAAAGTTCTAAACAGCCCATAATACATGATCACAGAATACTTGACTCACACCTGAAATTTTAAGGCCACCAGAGGAAGTTGAGTAGTTTGACATTTAATTAAGAACATGCAAGTGGCCGAGTAGGAATGACAGTTAGGATTTGGCAACCTGTTTCTTCTTTCTTTTCTCAAATGGCTGTTTTCTCCTAAGAATGTCTTGAAGGTTAAACAAATAGTTCCGTCCTTTTCATGAAATCTTAGATAATGCGTACCATCAACGACTGTACTTGCGTGTTTTCTTCATTTCAATTCTTGCGCAACAACAGGACTTTCATGTGCTGAGGAATCGATCAAATACAAATGTACTTTTGAGTTTATTATATAAAATGCAGTTCAACAAAATCACAACTTTAAAATCCCATTTTAAATTATGATTTTACATCTAATAATCCTCAACTTAGGTGATGTGGAGCATCTTCAATCAGAGAACACAAATCCTTAAAAATGGGAGAATAACATGTTATCAGATCAACCACTCCAACACACTAAACTTCATACTGCCAGAGTTACCAAGTTTGAAGTCCTTTGTCCTGCAAAAACAAGTAAAAATGTGGCTCACTTTCACTTGAGAATATTTTGAGGAACAAAAAAAGGTGAAGAGGGAGCTAGTACAATGATTGATTTCATGCAAATAATCATATGGGTGGATGCATGCATGTCTGCATCGTTGTTCTTATGACACATATCTCAAAATCACTGATGTGACATTCACCCTTCATAATGTATATATTTTGTAACAAAGTCAAAGGTAATGAATGATTCATCCTTGATTGAATGGAGTGTCCTTAATTCAAACTTATTGCTATGTCATCCAAACTCAATAATAGTTTATTGAGGTTCAACAGAAACAATGTATATGGGTCCTTGAAGCCAGGGACTATATTGGTCATCAAATCAACACAAAAATCCCAAAACAAGTAGAAGCAATTGCAAAAGTGAAGGGTGCAAGCATTGTTTCTGGTGGTGGTGAAGATGGTATTGTGCGCATTAAGATTGTTGTCAAGAAACGTGAACTCAAACAAATGTTTGAGATGATAGGCGGGAGTAAGAAGTAACAATATTGCTCGTCAAGCTTCACCATCAGCAATTAACACTAGAATAACTATTGAGTGTTATGCGGAGAAGGATTTCAAGAAAAGCCGAGGACACTCCTAAAGTGCTTGGCGGCCTGCACTATTGAGGAGCAATAAATGTGCTTGACGCAATGTTTTTGCGTCACTAACATTTGTTCAAGTGTCCCTGCACCTGCAACAAGGCAGCATTGCAACCACCTTGAGAACTGACAATATTTTGTCTATGGAAAATTAGATATAGATGGACAATGTTGAGAATTTCTTTTTCTGAAAAAATAAAGAAGCAAAAAAGGAAAACATAATTTTCTCATATTTGGAGTAGTTGTTCAAAATTCTTTTGAACCCCAAATCTTGGAATGTCTTTGGCACGGTTTGATACTATTTATGGTGATCCACTTTATTGTATTACTTTATTTGTGAAGCTGTTTTTCAAAATTTTGCGTGAATTTAGTTTTGACTTGAAATTGTTTGGTGAACTATTACATCCTGGTTGCAAAACATGGTTTCCTAGCATTTCTCTTGTTACAAAACTGTCCATTTGGTGTAGTGATATCACAATAGATCTCCAAAATCTACCCCTTTGCAACTTTCTTTTTTGGCATCTCTCTCATTTTTTCTTTTTTCTTTGCTTTATTTTGGTGTGAAAAATGAAAGCAAAGTCCCTCAACTCAACGTACACTAGACTTAAATGGGAGACATGAAACCTTGCCAAACCTACATTGTTTGGGGTGTTGTTATGGCATTAAAAGTGCTTCACCTCCTGTATCATGTTTATTTTCGAGCACCATGACATTCTACCTCATTTTTTACGATACTTAGGCTACGCTTGGTACACAGTAAAATAAGGCATAATGCAAAAGTTTACAGCAGTTACATAAATTTGGTGCTTGGTTGCCTTTACGGAAAACAGTTATTGGAATTTGAATTCAAGACCTTTGCATCTCCTAGTTATAAAATTTTGCGGGACAAAATCTCCCGTATTACTTTGCAAAACTCTCATTAACTCCTTGAGTACTTTCAACTCTTTCATAAACACCCACACAATCACCACTTTCACAACTACCATCGTCGCCACTACCACGACCACCATACCATAATCATCACAACCACCACCACCACACCACTACCACTGCCGCCGCCACCTCCACCACTACTACCACTACCATAGTGTAATAACCACCGCAACCAACTCACCGCTACCACTACCATAGCATAATCATTGTCGCCTCCTCCACCACTACCACTACCACTACCACCGCCACAACCACCATAGTCTCCTCATCCATCACCGTCGCCACCACCATCATTGTCCACATTCGCAATCAGCATCACCACAATCACAACCACCGTGACCATGCAACAATTACAGCTACTACCATCATCAACACCATCCACAATAATTTTCTGATTTGCATTGATTTTCTTTAATTAATACCAAACATCTGTAAAGTAATGCATTACAAACTAATGCATATGCATCAATTTGTGAAATGCATCATTTTACAGTGTACAAAGCGAAGCCTTAGTCAAGGCATAGTAATCTTAGTTATTTGAATAACTTTTGCAAAGTTGCTACATTTATTGAATTGTTTGGCTCAATGGCACAAATTCTCTTGCACCATCATTTTACAATGCATAACCATTGTAAGTTTATTCAAATGTTAAACAAGTTGTGTTTATCAATTGACATTGCAGTTAGTTTGTTATGATCGTCTTCCCATAATTTGTAGTGTTTTGGGGGTTTATTTATATGGGGAAACACGTTTTTAGGGTAAACAAAATGGAGTGGGGTACTAAATAAATTTTTTTTTTTTTTTTTTTTTTTCTGAAATGTGAAGTTGAGTGCACCAGAACAAACAGTAGAACTAATCCCAAATATTAAACTACTCTAAAAGCTAACAGCTAACGAAGAAGTCAAATATATAATGTAGATCTCTTAGAGCCAAATGTTACAATGTCATCTACTCAAAAAACTTGTTAAGCTGATAAATAAGACAAATCTATCATGCTTCGTTCGTTTCTAATTAATCTAAATAACAAATAATGTAAAGAAAATATTTGAGAATTGTTTATTGTAGTTATATTGTTCATTGATTGAATACAAGCTTATATAAGTTAATTTTTACCCAACTTTGTGTAAATAGGAAACTTAAACTTGCTATACAAAATAGAGTCTTATTCTCACTTTTCTATTTTGACTTTACTTCTTTAACTATTTGGATTTTCACATTCTTGTACTTTTCTTTGTGAATCAATCTTGGACTTGGGCTTACATTTTTTTTTGAGTTTGTGTGGTGGTGCTGACTAAAGATGATGAGTGTGAATAGCGGAGAGAAATAGATTCAAATTTCTTTCACTTCCCTTTGTTTCTTCTTCTTCTTCTTAACTGTTTCTTCTTTGTTTCTTTCCTATTGTGTGATCGAACATGTGACAGGGAGAGAGGGGGGACGAAAGGATAGCAGAACGGCGACAGAAGGATGGCGAGTGACGGACGGACGTGTATGTCCAGTTGTTGTGTGGTTGCGGTTGTTGTTGATGGCGTAAAGAAAAAGATGGCTCGTCCTGTTGTTGAACATGAGTTTGTTGAGGTTTTGGCTGTAGGTGGTAGTTTCATGAAGAGAAGTCTATTGAGGATATGATTTATTGTATGTTGATTGCGGTGTTGTTTGTTCTGTTAATGCATGAATGATTGATGTAGACTTTTGTTGTTGTTTTCCCTTCCCCGCCTCTTGCGACTAGCGTTCGGAAGCGGGGAAGAGCTTGAGTTTGAAAGTGGGGAAGAGCTCGAGTCTTCGGAGTCTTAGGTCACCAAAGAAAGTTGTTCTGATACTATGTAAAGAAAATAATTGATAATTGTATTATTGTTGTCATGTTGTTTATTAACTGAATACAAACTTATATAAGCTAACTTCTACCTAACCTTGTGAAAATATGAAACGTAAAACTTGCTATACAAAATAAAATCTTATTCTCACTTTCCTATTTTGACTTTGCTTCTTTAACTATTTGTATTTTCCTATTTTAACTTTCTTATTCTTGTATTTTCCTTCTCGTAAATTTTGAATCAATCTTGGACTTAGGTTTGACTATGTTGAGTGCAATCCCTACATATTCTAACAAAAAAACAAAAAACAAAAAAACAAGCCTTGCAAGTGTTCTATATGATTTGTAAATGCTCTCTCTTCGTAAACACTGATCAATTATGCAAAAGCTAGGGTGGCATAAAAGGTAGAAATTAGAACTTTTTGGAGATTCTTCCAAATTAATATCCCAAATAATTGATCCAAAATCTAAATAACATACCATAACCCATAATGCTATTTCCCACCTGAAATCTCACAACAGGAAGTTGAAATGCGTATTTGACTATTTGATCTAGTATTGTAAGAACAATGTGCAAGTAGCTAGATCAGAAGGACAGCTAAGATTGGTTGCTTTGACATTAATCGAAAACATACGCGCTCGGCCGCCCTTGTTGGCCCATTCAACTAATCAATCCAACCTGTTAGTACTTCTTCATCTCTTTTAAAACATTTTCTCCAGTGGAATTGCATCGAAGAATGTCCTGAAGCTTAAACTAACTAATGTTCTTCCAAGGAGTTTCAACAGCTATGAATCAAAGTATACCAACAGAATCATAGTATCCCACTCATCTAAAAGGCTGCTAGAAATTATTTAAAATGCTAGTTTCTATTTAATTAATAGAATACGGGCTTCGGAGGGACTAAAACCAGTTTTCTCGTATCAATCAAAAGTCAGAAATTCGGATGACTGAGAACATCTCCAATAGGAGACCTAAAATAGTAAATATAACAGGGAAATCACATGAGGAGCAACTAGTAACTACTCCTCTCCAACAAAAGACTCCCCCAACCTCCAAAATAAAATCTCAAGGTCTTTATTCTGCAAAAACCAGTGAACATGTTGTTTACAACTTTACATCCCATATATTTTGCTATTGGCGTGGCATTGCAATTTAGTTTCGTTTCGAATGCTTCAAAATACCCAAGTTTTAACAGGGGGGGCAATAAAACTTGTTAGGGTTTAGAACCATCAATTCAATAAGGGGGTAAAAATGTAGTGAGCCTAGTAGTCATGCAGAATGTTATCATCACATGCATCTCAGGAACATCGGTTTGTGCCTATTGGCATTGCTTGTATAAAGTATTTTGTGACGACAAAGTCAAAGCTAATGGTTCATCACCTCATGGAATGCCTTGGGGCATCAACATGAAAATTCAAATCCAGTCACATTGCTAAATCAACCAAACTTAACATATTTTATTGAGATTCAACAGAAACACTGTATGAGGGTCCTTAAAACCAGGTTACATTTCCTATATATACTTGGCCTTCTATTGCTCAAATCCAAAACACAAAACAGGAACATCAATAGTGAAATGTAGTTGAAGTTTGTAGAAGATATTAACAATAAGGGGTCTCCTAGGAGGTTCACATCAAGAAGTAGAAACCAAAAGTCCATCAACTGCTTAGAAGCAATTGCAAAAGTGAAGGGTGCAAGCATTGTTTCTGGTAGTAATGAAGATACTATTGTGCGCATGAAGATTGTTGTCAAGAAGCATGAACTCAAACAAATGCTTGAGATGATAGGGGGAATAAGAATTAACAATGTTGCTCGCCAAGCTTCACCATCAGCTTCTTTAGAACAACGACTGAATGTTATGCGAAGAAGGAATTCAAGGAAAGCTGAGTATTCAAGGGAACACCGCCAAGGCACTTGGCAGCCTGCACTCCAAAGCATTCCTGAGGAGCTATAAATTTATATTGACACAATGTTTTATTACCACTAACTTGTGCTCAAATTTCACTAACAATGTTTTAGTGGTAGTGATTTTCAATTAAATTTAGCAGATGCACAAAAGAATAAAAATGTTCATAGAATTTGAAATTTCTTATGGCACAAAACAACATTTTTTACGATGGAGAATTATGAATCTACTCATTTGTACTACAAACAGACCAAGGCTCTGCTTAGTTTGTCGTAATATAATGCACTTGAATTGGTTTAATGCTCCCCCCTTAACACACACAGACACCCGATAGCATGATTATCAGATTTCCGATATTCTTCTCTTATTTCTATAACATGACACTACATCAAATTGACATATTTGTAACAACTTAAAAAATAGTAACACTTTTGAGCTATTACAATCTATTAAACAATTTCAAGTCAAAACTAAATTTAATCAACAAAATAAAAAATAGTTACACAAAAAAAGTGATACAATAAATTAGATCACCGTGAATAGCATCACTTGTAAGCCCATACTATTTGTGGTGATACAATTATTGAATCACTTTGTTTGTTTGTGGATTGTTATAGCTCAAAAGTATTACTATTTTTTGGATTGTTATAAAAATGTCAATTTAGTGTAGTGTGATCAAAGTTTTCCTCGTCCTAGATGTGGCTAAATTCATTGACTTGGTGTCTTATGTTAATGGTAAGAAAATGAAATAGAATAATTCAATATTGTTTACTTCTCTTGATTGAGACCAAAAGTCGATTTCACCCATTTCATAGACACAGACTACTTGATCTGTACTATATTTGCTTTCTGTATAATCTTAAGCTTTTAAGATACACTTTACAATGGCAGGCACTTGATTTTTGCTAGATTTTCCTTCTCTACAAACTTAACCTCTTATAGTAAATGGCAATGTAATACTCTTGTGTATTAATTTTTCAAATTTGGGCTTTTATTGAAGGCAAAGAATGTGACCCAGGGGTTATTGGGTTGTTTGTAAACCAGCCAAGAAACATTTTAGCACCAAGCCAAGAAACTAAGGGTATGTTTGGTTGCATGGAATTCTATATCATGGAAATTCATAAGGGAGTCCCTTTATTTTAGGCTAAATTGATATATCACTTTACATCCACCATTTAATTTTGTGATCAAATGGTGGGAATGGAAGTCCCATGAACATGAAAATCACATGCCTTGGGGGACCAAGGAGTGGGATTCCATGTTCATGGGACTTTCATTCCTACCATGGATCACAAAATCAAATGGTGGATGTAGAGTGATATATCAATTTAGGGGTCCTCTCATGAATTCTCATGACATAGGATTTCATGCAACCAAACACACCCTAAGCAACAAGCAAACCCAAAACGCTCCAGAAAATTTACAACCTTTTCCTTTATAAGAGCATCCACAAGAGTTTGCCAAATTTTCCATGCGGCCGCAATTTATTATTCAAGGACAATCTCAACTTTTACCAATGAAAATTTTTTCTTCTAGCTTTAGCAATTTGGGCTGACAAACGAAGGTTCAGCCATCACCCTTTTCAGGAACAAAGGTCAAACCTTCAACTCTCAAAGGGACAATATATAGTTAAACCAAGGTCTGTAATCTAACAAACCACCTGAGTTTTTTTACTTAGCAAGATTTTGATGTTTTAGCTTAAGTTCCATATGAATTTCTCCACCAACTCTGAACAATTATGCAAAAGCAAGGGTGGCATAAAGCTATAATTAGGACCACACCCTACAGATATTCTTTCAATGATCATCCCAAATGATTGATCCAAAATGTAAATAATTCACCTAAACATCACGTAATATGCGATTTGGTATCACGATTTAGTTCACACCTGAAAGTTTGGAGAGCACCTCAGCAGGTAGTTGAAGTTGAGACTTGATCATAATATATCATAAGAACATGCAAGTAGCTAGCTTGCAGGTCAGAATGACAGATAGCATTGCTTATTGCTTTGACAATTAAAAGCAAATGCGCTCTTCCACCCTTATTGGCCTCTATCAATCAATCCAACCTGTTTCATATAGTTTTCTATGAAAATTGCACCAAAGAGTCTTGAAGCTTAAACAAATGTACTTATCATATTCTTCATTTCATTCTCCCGTAACAATAGGTCTTGAATGTGGAGGATCAGTCCTTCACAAATAGTCAAATATATCTTCTGTTTTGATGTTTATGTTGTAACTACCTTATTCTACTAAAGAGAATCATAACTTTAGTATTGCACTTGTTTAAAGGCTCATAAAAATTGCATCTCGTGTTTAAAATACTAGTTTCCATTTAATCCCAGATTTTGAGTGATTGAAAGCATCTCCAATGGAAGACCTCGAACAGTAAAAGATAGGGAAGTCACATGGGGAACAACCACTCCGATGGAAGGCCCCAAACCGCTAAAAACAGGTCTGAAGGCCTTCGTTCCGAGAAAACGTTGTTTTCCCACATACATATTTTGGTATTCCCAAACTTCCAATATTGATTTAGTAGGCATGCCCGCAAATGTTCTGACCAAGCATCTCAAGAACATTAATAGCAAAAAAAAGAAAATTTTATATATATTTTTGTGACAAATCAGCTGCTAATGATTCATAACCTGCAGTTGAATGACGAGTCCTTATGGACCTTAATATGAAAGTAATCACATTGCTATGTCAACCAAACTCAATAACTTATTTGAAGGCCTTCAAGGCAGGGTAACAATGTCCCATATATACTTGGCCTTTTTATTGCTCAAATCAACACACAAATATACAACAAAAATTGAGAAATGGAGTTGAAGTTTGTGAAAGAGAACAAGAGATCTCCTAATAGGGACATGAGGTTCTCAAAAAGTAGAAACTAAAAATCCAATGAAACGCAATTCACTTTCAGAAGTAATTGCAAAAGTGAACGGTGTGAGTATCCATCGTTTCTGGTGGAGATGGAGATGGCATCACGAGCATCATGAAGATTGTTGTCCAGACTCGACACATGAACTCGAAGAAATGCTTGAAATGATAGGTGGAGTGAAAACTGACAACATTGCTCGTCAATCTTTGCCAATGGCATTAACATTAGAACAAAAGTTGAGCACTATGCGGAGAAGGAATTCCAGGAAATCCAAACATTCAAGAAGCTACTGCCAAAGCGCTTGGAGGCCTGCGCTGCAAAGCATCACTAACATGTTCATATTTGCATTATTTTACCATTCCTTACCTGTTCTCAACTCTATCGGGTTAACATTTCACTAAGTCATGTCTAGAGAACTTGATCCCCTAACAGTTACCATAAGTTTAGAAAACCAATCACCAGGTCTTCATTCCAAAATTTATCGATGAATTTGGAATGCTTGAACAATTGCTGGTGCAGCACATAACAGTTTGTGTTTCGTAATTCCCACAGAATGCACAGAAATGTAACTTCCAAGTTACGCCTGAGCTCGACTCAAGCTGTTGCACCATGCAAAACAAAACATTAACTAGCCATGCTCAAACTACAACAACTCAAACCCAATTAATACACACCAACATTTTTTGCATGCTACAGGCAGCACATCTGAGACACACCTACACCTGAACAACTACCAAATAAATTTCCTTGATGAATAAAAAAAAAAAACTTTCTGAACTTTAAGAGTTCAAACCCAATTGAGATGCTCAAAAATATATTGAACAGTCTGATTGTCGTGGTGGCCAAAATGAGGAAAAAAAAAAAAAGATTACCGTTACAACCGTTAAATCAACTCACTTGCATTAGCCAAACAAAACCAACGGCAGGACACGACCTACGGCCAAACATTACAGACAATCTATCACAAGGCATGGGGAGAGACTTCATTGTAAGAAGGTAACAGGCACCAGATGAGATCTACTCAAAGGGAAACATTACCACATCAACTATGGAAAGTTTGGAGAAACAATGTGTTGTATGCCAATCATTATTTGACAATATTTGAAGTCAAGACGAATGTTCATATTGTCGAACATATATCTTCGTGGGGCCCAAGGTTACTTTGCTCAAATGCTTACCCCCTGATGCTCAAGAGTTGCAAATAATCTTAGTATCTCACCGAACCTTAAACGGTATGTTCAGTATAGAATACAAGACTTGTCCTCGAACAAAAGCAAATTTTGACATTGTTTGATCAAAATGCTTTCTTCCTCTAGGCTCCTCATACATTGTACCACTCAGCGAGTACTCCCCTCATCTTTTTTAGATCTGTTCCCCTCATCTTTGTTGCTCTGTTGTGGGGTGTACTGGCTGGTAGATGAGGGCGAGTAGCCTGGTGCAGTTGGTGAATACCCAGCACTTGGGCTGCAAGAAGATAGAAATGTAGTCAGTTTCTGATGTGGCAGTACAGGATGCAGCATTATACAAAACTAACAAACTATTTTGCATGGTAAAAGATGAAAATAACCAAGAAGCCAAACAGAAAAATAGTTAGCTCAATCACCTATATTGAGGGGAACTCGGGCTATAGTCTGGACTTACACCAGAATTATTGTAGGGACTGCAAAAGAAGGAACATATAGTAAGTGCAACTGTACAAGAGCCCTTGCTCAGAGAACCAACCGCTATATCCTTACTGCAAATTTATTTGTACTGAAATGCAGAAATGAAAGGATGTGTTGAAAAAAAAAAAAAGTTTAAATCAGTGAGAGTGGGGATTGCAACAGATAAGCTACATTGATGGGAACCATCGTCATCGCTTATCCCGTCATAACTCTCAAGAGGGCCAACAGATCATGCAACAAATTCTCATAAAATGAATAACATCAGTGCCTTAACCCAGCAATTTAAGTTGCCTTGTTATCAGATCAATCAAGCCCAGCAACTTGCTATTCTTTCATTAACATACTAATATTTATTGAGATCAAGTGGAACTCACTTATTTCAAATCCAATCAAACATATAATGGGCTCAATCCCATCCAAAGCGCAAAAATATGACTCAAAAGATAACATTTCGAAAAGAATGTATCGCCCTAGGCATATAGAAAATGCAAAGTTTACCTGCTGGGACTGTAGGTAGGGCTCGGAGGGGAATATGATGGAGATGTTGGCGAATATGAAGGTGAAGTTGGACTGCCAAAACAAAGAGTAGATGATAAGTAAACGTAAACAAAGAAATATAGAAACAAATCACAATGGCATTACTTCCATTAAAGCCAAAGGCCCACAACCACATGAAATTAACAACTACTTAAAGAATTTGAGATAAAGGAAAAGACACCAAATAAATAACCTCATATTTTTAAAACACAAGATGTCTAACAATTACCTGTAGTTCGGCGATGAATGACTGTATGGACTCGATGGTGATAATCTGGGACTGCTGGGCGAGTAGGCCAAAGATGGACTATATTTTGCTGAAGGATTGTAGCTCGGGGAAGTGGGGCTATAGCTCGGCGAGGTTGGGCTATAGCTGGGTGAGGTGGGGCTATAGCCAGGAGAGGTGGGGCTGTAAGCAGGAGAGGTTGGACTGTAGGAGGGCGAGGTTGGGCTATATGTAGGTGAGGTTGGGCTATAGGAAGGAGAGGTGGGGCTGTAGGACGGTGACGTGGGACTGTAGGAAGGTGAGGTCGGGCTGTAGGAAGGTGAGGTCGGGCTGTAGGAAGGTGACGTTGGGCTGTAGGCAGGAGAGGTCGGGCTGTAGGCAGGGGAGGTCGGGCTGTAGGCAGGGGAGGTGGGGCTGTAGGAGGGCGAGGTTGGGCTGTAGGAAGGTGATGTTGGACTGTAGCTGGGTGAGGTTGGACTGTAGCTGGGTGAAGTTGGAGAGTAGGACGGACTTGTAGGTGAGTAGGCAGGGCTGGTTGGACTATAGCCAGGAGAGCTTGGGCTATACGTTGGGGAAGTAGGACTATAGCCTGGTGAGGTGGGGCTATATCCAGGTGATGTTGGACTATAACCAGGAGAGGTCGGACTATATCCCGGAGAAGATGGACTGTAACCTGGAGATGATGGACTATAGCCTGGAGATGAAGTAGGTGAGAAGGCCATTCCACCAACATACGGTGAAAATTGGGCATCTGTGATGGGTGAGGAACGGACATTTGGGCTTAGCAAATAATTTGGCGACATCATTCCCTCATGATAAGGAGTTCCTGTGATTGGTGAACGTGAAGGTGTCACACCAAAATCCAGGCCTTCCATATAGCTAGGAAGTTGAAGCTCAATTGCTTGCTGCAACATTTGATCATTCAGATACAATGCACAATCTCCTGTGCCAATAGGAGCCAGCTGACCCAGCATGATATTTTCAGTAACACCCTTCAGACAATCTCTTTCAGCATATACAGCAGCATCCAAAAGAATGTCCACTGTTTCTTCAAATGAACATCTCATCATAGGCCCAGTATCATTTCTATTAATCCCATGACGAGTAATGGCCATCAAATGACCTCGATATGTCATGGTGTCACATAGAATAGCTAGATGCCTATAGTTCACATAAGAACCATCAAAAGAGATAACCACTCGTAACTCATCGAGCAAAGAACGACGAACAGCCTCGATACCAAGAACTTCAATCACTTCAATCAGATGGTTACTTGTTGTCCTTGTAGCGTCAACATCTTCATGACACATAACAGCAAGTAGATTCACGCCTTCAGTATCCAGCATCCACTCAACTTCGGGTTTAAAGCCTTCTGTCTCGTCGAACTTGTTTATCTTCCCCGGCTTGATGAACACCTTGTTAATATCAGGAATTCCTCGAAGCGCCATCTCTGTCAGCATATTGCTTTCAATCTTCTTTAGGAAAACATCGTCTTCCGCTGATTCATCTTCCAACTCTCCCTTAGGAGCTTCATCATTCATGATACGGATTCGAAGTATGAGGTGTTCAGCATTATCATCATTATATATACAGGTCAGATCATCATCAAACTCAAGGTTGATCTTCCCAGCGATATCAGCCATGCTCAACTTTTTATCCACCATCATCTCCCTATTCAACTCTATACGCAGCAACCAAGGAGAGATCTTGTCAGGGTTAACCTCCTCATCTGGCATTTCATAGTATGACTTGACAAAGTCAATATCTGCTTCAATGATGGTGCTCATGGGATCTGGATCATACCATACTTCAGTGGCTTGAGTAACACTTCGCAAGGTAGTGTACTCAAGAGCACACTGAACAGTTTTGGCCCTTTCCTTTGTCTTATTAACTTCAGGCTTCAGGTAGACAGAGAGTGAAGGTGTTTTAATTTTCTTAGCCACATTGATAATTTCTCTTAACCTAGGAACACCAAGAGTCACATTCTTAGCACTAACACCAGCATAATGGAAGGTGTTCAGGGTCATCTGAGTGGCAGGCTCTCCAATGGATTGGGCTGCAACACATCCAATCATTTCCCCTGGCGCAACCAGTGATTGGAGGAATCGTGTTTCTATTTCCCCAATAACCCAATCAAATGCTTCACGAGTAAGCCTATATTCTTTCAACACCCTCTTACTAGCAAATGTGCTACGGAGCAAGATATTGAAGAAAAGGGTTGCATTTTTCTGCGCTTCCTGGCTCAGAAAATCATCGCCAGGAACAACTTTGAGCCTCTCTTGAAGTTTATCCACAGCTTCTACAATCTCCATGGGATGCATATCAGAAGGCCGTCTCAAATCAACCTTAAACGTTTTCTGGGCATTCCAGATAAGCCTCTTGAGGTTCACCGGCATGGGCCATTTGTCATCTCCAGTTGTTGTGATCTCAGTGCCCAGCTGATACCTATCTGCTTCCAACTTCTGAACTTCAGCATCAAACACATTGCGGAACTCTGGGATGGTTTTCAGATCTTCAACATGCTCTGGTAACATGTAACTTGGATTCCAGTTCTCATCATCAATCTCATATCGGAAAACCTTCTCAAACTTTGACTTGTGCATTTTCAATGAGTCCAGAATCTGTGTTTCAATCCAGACAGCATCCATGCCATCCTCTCCATAGAGAAACTGAATAACATCTCCCAATGAGTTGCGGACAGTTCCATCATATTTGACCATGATGTCCTCCATAGCCTTGACAAGACGCCTCTGAATGTACCCCGTCTCAGAAGTTTTCACAGCAGTATCAATCAAACCTTCCCTACCTCCCATAGCATGAAAGAAGAACTCCTGTGGAGTCAGTCCACGAAGATAAGAGTTCTCCACAAAGCCACGACTTTCAGGCCCATAGTCATCTTTCGAGAAATGAGGCAATGTTCGATCAATAAAACCAAATGGAATTCGTTTACCCTCAACATTTTGCTGACCCACACAAGCAGTCATTTGAGAAATATTGATAAAACTTCCCTTTGATCCTGCTGTAACCATAGCCTTAAGATTGTTACTCTCTGCCAGACTCTTTTGGGCACTGCTTCCAGCATCATCACGAGCCGTATTCAACACCTGAAAGAGTTGAAAAGGAAATGTAATATTGGAAGGTTAGCATTACAGTTGGTCTCAAAGGGAGGGAGGGTTATATGATTTGCAGAAGCGCATGTACAAATGCAAGTGATCCTTAAACTACATATACTTTATGACAAAAGAGGATTTCGAACCTGATTAACTTTGTTTTCAAATGATTCTGCCATAGTTCTCCCTGGTTCAGCCTCTAAATCCCCATCTTGGAAAGCCCTGATGAGATCTTTCACTTTATTTTTAGCATTAGAAATTGTTTCATTAATTTTCTCCATTGTCGCTGCATCAGCAATTGTGTCTCCAATTCCAATACTAAACCCATTTTGTAAAAGCCAGTAGTTAACAAGCCATTGGGTATGTCCCAAAAACTTGCGAGCTGCATCTGGACCAACCTCTTCCCTGTATGCAAACACACTTATTAGTGAGGCAATACCTAAATAGCAAAATTAACATCAGGAGAAGCATGACAATTGCACACCATATGACATGAATCAGACTTCCAGTAGATGTTCCAAGGGCCTTCTTGCAGAGTGTTCCAGTAAGAAGCTCCCCTTTCTCAATTCTAACTTGAGTATCTCCCGGTGTTATAAACCCCGTTTCAGATTCAGAATGCCATGCTGACGTTCTCAAAAGATTAATCTGTTTTGGAATGATAAGATTGAACACTTGCTTTCCTGTCCAAAGTGGCCTAGGCTTCAAAATAGCTGGGGCTGGTATTTTCCCATCAAAATCCTCCCACCACATTAATATGTTCATGAAAACATCCTGCAACAATTAACAGCTACTTGAGAAATGGTCCTAAGTAGGCTAATGAAAAAAAAAATTGAAAATGGAAGCAAAGTTGAAGGCTTTCACACCTTCTCTATAAATGTGTCTCTTTTTGTGATTTTCCGACATCCTAAAAGAGTATCTTGCACAATTCCCATTACAGGACGATTAGACTGAGGTGAAACAATGCATTTTGGAACCATCATAAGCTCTAAGACTTCTGCTCTGGTTTCAAAAGACTGGGGAACATGCATATTCATTTCGTCTCCATCAAAGTCAGCATTATAAGGTGATGTCACAGATAAGTTCAAACGAAATGTCGAATATGGCATGATCTTGATTCTGTGCCCCATGATAGACATCTTATGAAGACTGGGTTGACGATTGAAGAGAACAAAATCTCCATCATTTAAGTGTCGCTCCACCTGCAACAACGACAAAACTTCAGAAAGTATGAATCCAAGCCTGAACCAAAACACAAATATCATTCACTGGTGGAACCATGCCTTATATCCTAGCTCCAAATGATGATCACTGCTTTTCTTCAAGTACCGAAGATCAAGCCTCTGGCCATCCTCCCTTATGATGTACTTGGCACCAGTTTTACCAGGAGGAGGATGAGGCCCATACTCCACAAGCTCCTTCAATCTGGAAAATATGGTTTCTTGTAAAACCTAGAAGGCGCAAAACTCACCTAAATATTAGGGGGTAGGGCCATATATACGATACCTTTCAATGTTATATGGCGTAACAGTCTCTGGGTATGTAAGATTTAAAGCAATGCTCCATGGCACTCCCAATTGATCAATGTTAATGGTTGGATCTGGTGTGATTACAGTACGGGCAGAAAAATCCACACGTTTCCCCATCAAGTTACCTCTAATTCGACCTTCCTTCGCTTTAAGCCTACTACATATAGATTTGATAGGCCTCCCTGAACGTTGCGTAGCCTGAAATGCACAACACACTCAGTTGAATTTATACTGTTTATCTAGCAGCAGTTAGTTGATCCAGTTAAACAATCATACCCTTGGCTGACCAGGCAGCTCATTGTCAAAATATGTAGCAATGTGAAACTGCAACAACTGAGCGAACTCTGAGATTATGTGGGCTGGAGCACCGTTCTTCTCCTGATTCCTTAAATGTTCATTGTGTCTAATGATCATAGCCAACTGATGAGTCAAGTCATCCTGTTTAACAAAAAGATACCATTATTAGAAGATAGACTAATACTGGAAGTAAATCGGTATTGTAACCCCTTTATATTGCGCACCAATAAGCAGTCTGATGCAAGTGTTAACTATAAGCAGTAAAAGGAAACTTACCTCACTCCTCGATGAAGTATCCATCATTACAGAAGGTCTAACGGGAGGTGGAGGAATGGGTAGGACTTGTAATATCATCCAGTCTGGACGGGCATATTTGGGGCTCAAACCTAACAGAACACAGTCCTCATCACTTATGCGCTTCAGGACACTTAGAACCTGGAAAACATGTAAAAGTGTTTAGATCCATGAAATACAAGCATTAAGAAAACAAAAGAGGAAAATAAGCATTGACATAGAAGGATACCCTTTCTGCAGAAAGTTGTTGTTTTCTTTCGGCGGGTTCAGGAAGCTGCTCCTGGTCATCACTCTTTTTCTTTTGGACCTTGTATTCAGCAACCATTTTCATACCATCTATAGATATTTTTGGCTGCTGAGCACCACAGCCTCCGCGAGTCCTTTTCCGAGGCTCTTCCAAATTCTCATTATCCAAGTCGTCACCACCCTCACATTTAGTCTTGTTCTTACAAGCATCTAAAACCTTTCTCAACCTATGTTTTGGATTCCTGACTCTCTGTGCTTGCTTGAACTTTGTATCCTCCTACAGTTATTCATGAGATAAAACAACACAATTAACAAACAGCTTTTTAATATTCAAAATTCTATCTAGTCCATTTAACCATCTATATATTGAACCCCATTGCAAATACAGAAAATCAAAAAGAACATATCCACCATCTAAACCCTAATCAGTTTAAAAAAATAAAATAAAAAATCCAGTCAATAAACTAACCTCGTCAACAAGGATTTTAGAACAATTGAAGCAAACGCAACGCATAATACTCAAGACAGTTTTCATAAAGCCAATATGAAACATAGGCTTGGCAAGCTCAAGGTGGCCGAAATGGCCGGGACACTCGGCCATGTTAGCGGTGCAAGTCTCACACTTGATCTTTCTATCAATGGTCCCTAAGCGAGGATCACTCAGCCCGCCCGGCTTAGGCTTCCCTCTCTCAGTCGTCTCGCTGTACTCAATCTGCACCACAGACATTTGCCTCTGCAAAACCAAAACAAAAACCAGAATCAAGAAATCGAAATGAAGAAACCCTATAAAGAGAAAGGTTGTGATCGTACGATTTCGTCGGGGCTGAGAATCCCAAACTGAACCATCTTCACTTTGGTGACCTCCGCGGGGGAGTAAGGGAATCGGGAATCCATGGTGGTGGATTCAGAACCAAGACACCGATTAGGGTTTGTAAGAAGCGAAGATGAAATTGAATGTGAGAAGAGAGTGAGTGAGATGAGTCAAGTGGTTTTCATTTGATTTGAGTGTGTTTTTAATTTCAATTTGCGTTTGCTGCAGCAGGAGAGAAGGCAGAGAGGTCTCGCAGAGAATCGCCTCTGCGAAAGAGGGATCGAGGAAACTAAAGCCATTTTGGGAACCCTGAGGGTGTATTTATAGACAAACTGGCTGCGTTTGGGTCAATTCGGGTTGGTGGGTTTTTCATGGATATGACTTGATGGGCAAATTTGTTGGGTTATAATTACCTTCAATTCGGAGGAGCCCCGGCCCTAGGTGCTATATGCAGATGATCTTATGTTTTTTTGTCGAATATCCCCTGCTGAAGTTCACTCAGTTAAATATATTCTTCAACATTATTGTCTAGCTTCGGACCAATGGGTAAATTTTGACAAATCCTCAGTGTACTACAGTTCCAATGTTCATCCAAAGCATGCGAAAATGATCAATCGGATTCTGGGATCAAAGTTCTACAATCCTAAGGACAAATATATTGGATCGCCCATACTCATATCAAACAAAAAGGCTCCTAATTTCCATTTCATCATTCAAACTCTCTAGCTGAAAATCCAAAGTGTTTTCTCATGCAAGCATAACAGTTATGATCAAAGTTGCCCTTAACTCGATTCTGATCTACAACATGCAAACTTTCTTTCTTCCCGCCTCGATAACTACCAAAATTGATGTCTTGACTCACAATTTTTGGTGGAATGACTATTGATAGCAAAGCTAAGCACATGTGTACCTGGGACCGAATCACTAAGCATCGACACCTGGGTGGTCTGAATATCCCCTCAATGAGGAATAAAATTTTGGCAAAACATTTGGCAAGCCATATCTTCCCCCCACAGCACTTGGGTTATCCAACTTAAAGCGTTTTATTTTAACAACAAAAGCTTTTTCCAAATCTCCAAACCTCCATCCTTAGCTTCCTTTGTCTGGCGAGACAATCTCACCACTCTGGCGAAAATGAAACGCTATCTCAAATGGCAAGTGCTGTCAGGTAATAATATTGACCTTTGGAGTGATTGTTGGGTTAAGCCCGAATTACTTCAGACTGACTGTTTACTTAATCCCCTAGCCCATAATTTGCCGCACAGAATCCTAGATTTATGGAACAATCCCACTGGTCAACATCTGGAATGATAACCTCATTAGTTCCATCTTCCATGCCCCAGTGGCTAGTGACATTCAGAATATCCTAATCTGACGATCAGATTGCCCTAACACTCTGATCTGGCTCCCAGATAAAAAAGGACAGTCAAGAACGCTACTAAGGTGTTCACTCTGGAGCAATCTGAATGCTCCAACTCTCAGCATTGATGCTAAGTTGCTAAGAGAATTGTGGATAATCAAGGCACCTTCGTCTGCCCTTTTTCTTCTCTGGAAACTCAGTCAGGATATTTTCCCTACCATGACCAATTTGTCCCGTCTGCACACACCTTTGGAGGATTATTGCACTTTCTGCCACAGTCATACAAAATATGCTACTCATATATTCTTCCTATGTCCAGTCATACATCAACTCTGGCTTCTCTCGCTCATCCCTATCAACTGGCTCAATGATAACTTTGGAGTGCCCAATACTCTTCCTAAGTTCTTGTGGGGTACTGCGAAGACCCACCTCGAGTTTAAAAAGGAAATGCTATCAATTTGTAGCATTCATTTTGACCATATGGCAGACTCGTAACAACTGCATTTTTCAAAAAACGAAATTCAACGCTCTGGTCTAATTGGAAACACGAATGGTTTCTTGAAATTCCAATCACACAAGTCATTGGGATGCCCTTACCTCTGCGAATTATGTTGATCCGGCCTCTATTAATCAAGTCCTTCAAACGGTTGTCATTGACAATTGGGCTAATTCGATTTCACCCTTATTATCTCCATTGGGTCCTCACACTGAGATAGCCACTACCCGAATAGCATTGATACGGGCGCAAATCCATTCAGCCAGATGTCACAGACTTAATCTTAGATCCTTACAGCTCAAATTTATTCCACTTTCCCTGGATCCGGACATGATTCTGGTCATATATGATGCTAGTTTTTTAGCCCAATTTCAATAGGGAGCGGTCGGAGTTTTTGCAGTCAACATGGGTGGTGAGGTGCTAGCACGGGTCGCTTACCCGATCACTGGGAAGGTGATGGATAGTTCCATGGCGGAGTATCATGCAGATGAAGCGACTCTTCTTCTTATCCAAGCTAAGCAGTGGAGATTAGGCTTTTTATGGGAGACTCAGGGACGTTTCACTATATTCTACATGATGATCAGCGACAACCTAGAACAACCATGGACTTGGCATGGCGACCACTCATTAGCTGATTTTTATTCACGACCTTTGGTTTTGTAATTTTATTTATAGAGACCTCAATTATGAGGCTCATAACCTCGCTGCTATAACAACCCAACAGTTATGTACTTCTAATTAGTATTATATGCTATATTCTTTTAACAAACAAAAAAAAACATAATGTTTCATGTCCTACTTGAAATTGTCCCTTGATGTAGAAATCGTTCGAGAATTGGATGGAGCTAGGGATGGCAGTGGGGTGGATTTTCACGGATATCTGCACACCCATTCCGTTTGGGGCGGTTTTGGATGTGCCTAAACGAATATTGGGGCGGATACGGATTTGGCTATATCCGCCCTTGCGGATATCCGTTTATTACTAAAATACCCATTACTTATAACATAAAAACCCTACTCTCCATTTCCCCTATCTTCTCTCCAGCAAACAATCCATAAGCACTTTCTCAAACAATGGTTCAAAGAGGGAACTCATACTCAACAGAAGTTCTCAAATCAACGTTGTGGAGATCATGCAACTCTATTGATTCTTCTTCATTTTCTACTCCACATCTCTTATCCACCTCTTCACATTCGCTTCCTCTATCTTATCAAACTCAAAAGGCCTGCAACAGATTCTGGATCCAATCCCTTTGTTGAATCCTTCCTCCTTGGTCATCGTTTGGGGCATTAGGTACAAGATTCACATCGAAAGTGGCATGGAGTAGCTATTGGGGGGGAAAAGGAAGACGGAAAGCTATTCGATCTGATGAAGGAGGTGGATGCGTTTAGAAGGGCTAATGGTTGGGATGAGATGATGGTTAGATCAAAATCTGGTTTGCCTGTTATTGAGTTCCTTGTTTGCTTCTTCTATTGTAATGCTCTTCGCATCTTGCTCTTCTCATCTTGCTATGTTCATTTGGTGTACTCAAGCAATTGGATGCTCTCAACAATGTAGTAACATCACTTTTAGAATTACAGAGTATCCACTGTCACTTTAGGAAAACAAAGGCACCACAATCATTAAAATATACATGGGAAGTAATGACTCAGCAGAAAAAAGTGAAACAAATGGGTTGAAGCTTATTGACCTGTCATTATTTATTTATTTATTTTTACTCTTTTCCTATTTCTTACAAATATCTGATAAATGGGTATTTGGGATGGGACGGATATCCGCCAATCCGTCTGGGGCGGGGATGGTTTTAAAAAATTTATATAAACGGATATTCGAGGCATATTTGGGGATCTGCCATCCCCAACAGGACGAAGATGGATTTGCCCAAATTCGCCCCCTTGCCATCCCTAGATGGAGCATGGTATTGGTCAGTCAAACAAATTTGAGAGAGGTGAAGAGGAGTTGATATTGACGTAATTATTACATAAATTACTTTCGAATTTATTTTTGTGAGTTGTTTAAGTGTTTTATTTTAATTATATTATTTTCATGTTTTTGTAGGATTTAGAGCTTAAGGGCCAAAGAGAAAAATAATTTAGGTAAAGAAAAAATTGAAGCTTTGTAACATTATTCAATGAGTTGGTGTTAAATTTATTCAAACTAGTCAAATGCAAAAATGTGCATGCATTGCGGTTATGGATATAATAGGACAAATGCCCAACCATGAGAAAATGAGAAGATCTAAAGTGAAATGTCATGATTAGGCTTATTTGCATATGGTATGCCATAGCCACAATGTTTGGCCCATAAACCACTAGTAACAAATACTTTTATACGTTGCAAATAGTCATACTACAACACATTTCTACTTCTCTACAACCTTCTTCTTCATACCATCTCAACTCCACTATGTCGATAGCTACACTTGAAGCTCTTTCCAACCAACATTTATTGTTCTTGTCTATAACATACTATTAAAGTAGAGAGCAAATAGTCTCTCCTACGCCGCTTCTTCTCTGCGAAGGAAAGTATCACATGGGCAATTTCTAGCCACATTATCTCAACCCACTTCTCCATTATAGCAAATTCTATAAATAGGAAAAGAAAAAAATCTCTAATGAAACTTCCCCCGAAAAATCTCTCCATAACTCCTTAAAAATAGCAAAAAAAAATAAAAACAATCCTCTACTAAGCAAACATTTCTAGGAGTACAAATTTGCTTTGCGAACTCCTTAAAAATAGCCAATGTTCTAAAAATCGGCCTCTGCCTGGGCGGGTTTTTGAAATTTTTTATTTTTATTTATTTCAAGTTCAAGAAATAAAAAATTAAGACTATTTTTTTTAATAAATTTTGCATATGTAAATTGACATTGAACTAGAAGTAATTTGTATGATATTATGCTTAACTTTTATAAATTATAAATTATAATACAAACTGCCTAGGCCTCTGGGCGCTAGTCCCTTGCTGCCCGCCTGCCTATCGCCTAGCGATTTTTAGAACACTGAAATAGCAATATAAATATTATTTACTAAGTAACCTTAAATGATATTTCCTCTACTCTCTCCATCTCGCGTGCCTTCAATAATAGAGATGGTGGAGAGACGAGATGGCTTACTACCTTTGTGAATATTGTTAAATCTCATAAATCAACATCAGTCATTGATTGTTCATTGAATTGGCTTCACAAACCAAACTTACCATGTGTTCCCTTTTAAATATCCGAATCAATTGTAATCTAGCCATACCAGTCTTTGTTTTCGAATCAAACCCAAACTTACTTTGCCATTTATCACCGAACAAAATAACAATCTTAACAAAATACACAAAATTACTACCTAATTTGATAACAACAAATTATTGTTCAAGATATTCCAATCTTACAAGGAACAATGTAATGTGATTGATAAGAGTCTTTTGAAAAGGCAAGGAAAAAAAAAGTGTCCATATAAGGGCACAAAACTTCACATTCAGAGCTTTATACACTTTGTTCAACCACGCTTCACAGTTTTATTTTGTTTGTGATGATCAAGGAGATGGAGATGAACCAAGACAGTGCAGTGATCACCATCACCACCATGAATTTTTAAACTCTAAGTTGAAGCGAAGATGAAACATCAATTTTCTAGTGGTTTTATGTAATCCATCCTTTCATAAGTCAGTGGAATCCTACCCCTTATTGCTTGACGTTTCTTCAACGACATTCAATTTAATGCTTGAAAAACCCTTTTTAGCGGTAATTAATGCATGACTTTCTTGGAAAAGACGAAAACAATAAGGCTGAACTTAAGGTCCTTATTCAAATTTATTTTATTATTTTTTGTGCCTCAATTACTCTTTGTTAATATTCAATGCCTATTTTTTTTATTGCTTAAGTGAATTAAAAACGAGTGTGTGTGTTATTGCAAGGCGTGCACCTAATGCTATGAATCTAGACCATTGTTGAAATTGGTTGCGAAGCTAGATACATTGAAATATGTTAACCCCATCACCTCATAGATGCAAACAAGGGGTTGTTCGTCCCTAGTGCTCATCACATTACAAAAATGATATTTTTAAATTAAAATATTAATCTAAGAGTTTATGGATTGCATACGCCGGAGACTTGGTTATAAACACGGAGTCTCAGTAGCTGCAAATGGACAATTTGGCGGCATTGCCCTCTTCTGGAAGGAATGTATTCACCTTACTATTCTTTTGTCTTGTAAATATTATTTTAATTGCACTATTGATGGCTATTTCGATGTATCTTTTTAGTCGGCTCTATTTGTGTATGGTGAACCCAACCCTTCTCTCTTTGTCCGATTCTGGAAAACAATGTCCAATAGCTATAAATTCCAAACCACACATTGGATGAATTTTTTCCCCTTAGCCACTGCCCACACTATCCATACTTCTGCCTCGAACCATAGAGCTCTATCCCTCCAACTTGTCTCCAACATTAGTAATATGGGCCCCAAACCCATTAAACTTTTTCACATGTGGACCAGGGACCGCAATTTCGTCATCTAGTTAACTCCTCCTGGTCTCCATGACACCATACCATCCCAGCTCACAACTTCTATCTGAAAACAAACAAAAAAAACTTAGTTATAATCTAAGTAGATGGAACAAACTTGAATTCAAAAATATTCATCTTAATATTTTGGAGATGCAAAAAGCTCTTGATGCTCTCCAAAGTAAGCACCCTTCTAAGGATAATGCTATGGCGATCTCGGTTCTGGAAGATAGATTAGATGGACTTTTTGTTAGAGAATAACTTTTCTGGCAGAACACATTTGGCCACTCCTGGCTTAGAGAATGTGATAAGAATATCAAATTCTTTCATCTATCTACCCTGTTTTGTCGTAAGAATAACCCCATTCTTTGTTTAAAAGATGAAGCCAATGTCCGACACTCTAACCATGACTCTGTTGGGAAAGTTCTGAATGATTATTTTGTTAATATCTTCCAAACCTCATGTCTCACTCCCAATTCTGAAATTCTCTCTCTATACCCCTATGATCACTATAGAGGAAAATGAAGCTCTTCCCGCCATCCCAAGTGAAGCAGAAATCCAAAACATTGTCTTTGAAATAGGTAGTCACAAAGCTCCTAGCCCTGACAGGTTTCATGTTTTTTCCCCAATACTATTCGGACATTGTGAAACATGATCGAAGTTGTTACACAAATTTTTACCACCAGACAATTGGACCCCAAACTCAACGAGACTTTTATTGCTTTGATCCCTAAGATAGGTAACTCGATAACTCCTGATAAATTTATGCCCATAGGGTTTTGCAATGTCATCTACAAGAGTATCTTTAAAATCTTGGCAAACCATCTGAAACCCTTCTAGATAACATCATTTCCCCCAATCAAGGAGTTTTCCTTCGAGGTCATTCTATTGTGGATAACGTCAGTCTCGCGCATGAGACTTTCTTTCAATTGCGACACTTCCTTAAAAAAAAAAAGGTTCGATGGCCAACAATTTGATATGGCTAAAGCTCATGATAAATTGAATGATATTTTTTCACCCAAATTTTTGAGAGGCTGGGTTTTTCTCTAGAGGTTGGATACAAATGATTGAACAATGTATTTCCACCTCTTCCCTTCAAGTTCTGCTTAATGGGTCACCCCTTCTGTCCATGAAACCTACTCAGGGTATCCGGCAAGGGGATCCACTTTCCCCATACCTCTTCATTCTGATAGCAGAAGCCCTCTCCCGGGCAGAATCAAATGTTCCCATCAAATGCATCAAAATCAAACGTCATTCCACTTCGATCAGTCATCAGCTATATGCTGACGACCTCATGTTATTTTGTCGGGCCTCATTAGCTGAAGCTCATTCGGTCAAAGACATCCTCAATCAATATTGTCTTACTTTGGGGCAAGGGATAAATTTGGACAAGTCCTCAATTTTCTATAGTTTTAATGTTCATCCAAAACATTCAAAGATGATCAATAGAATACTAGGCTCCACATTTTACAATTCCAAAGACAAGTACCTTGGATCTCCGCTGCTCTTATCCAAGAACAAAGCCAACAACTTCCAGTTCCTTATAGACAAAGTCAATGCTAAACTCTCGAGCTGAAAATCTAAAGTGTTTTCCCAGGCTGGCAGAACAGTTATGATCAAAGTTGTTCTCAACTTTATCCCAGTTTACACCATGCTCAATTTTCACCAAAGTTGACAACCTGACTCGCAATTTCTGATGGAATGGTACGGCGGATAGCAAGGCCAAACACATGTGTACCTAGGGTCACATTACATGGCCTCTCCATCTTGGAGGACTGAACATTCCTTCAAATAAAAACAAAAATCTTACTTCAATGGCAAAAAGCACGTGGCATCTCTTTTCCTCCCTTCATAATGCTTGGGTTCTTCAACTAAAAGCTCTTTATTTCAATAATAAGAGTATTTATCAGCTTTCCAAAACTCCATCCATAGCCTCATTTGCGTGGCGAGGTAATCTTACAACCCTGGCCAAAATGATAAGTCGTGTCTTATGACAAGTGATGTATGGCAATAATATTGACCTTTGGAAAGACTATTGGGTAGAATTAGATCTTCTGCTGGTAGATTGTATGCCTAACCCATCAGTTCCTAACTTTCCCACCATAATTTCGAGTTTGTGGACCACACCATCTTGTCAACATCCTCAATGGAACATTGCCTTGATTCATTTTTTATTCCCTGCTCCAGTGGCTATAGACATTGTTGACATCTTGGTTAGACCATCAGATTGTCCTGACAAATTTATTTGGACCTCTGACAAAAAGGGGTTTTTTCTGTTAAAAATGTGACCAAGACTTTCACAAGCAAAACCCTTGCTTGCTCCACTTCAATTTCTTATTCCAATCACACAGAGGAAGTTACCCACCTATTTTTTATTTGCCCTGTCATACACATTTCTGGCAAACTTCTCCTATCCCGATAGACTGGCTCAATGAAAATTTTGATGTTCCCAATGCTCCCATGTTTTTCAAATTCATGTAGGCCACAACTAATGTCCACTCTGAAGTCAAAGAGGAAATGTTCTCCCAATTCGCGACTTTTTTTACAAACCTTTTGGCAGCCTCATAATCAAATTTTGTCCTTCAAAAATTCCTCTTTGACTTTCACTGCACCTAGAAAGCTTGGCATCTTCAATGGTTTTCTGCCACCTCCCCTTCCTCTGGTTTCTCTGGAATCCTAACCAATATCACTATTGATGGACCGTTCTTCATCCATCATGTTCTTGAACAAGTCGTTACCGACTCTCGGTCAAACATTCTCTCTATTAGGTCGGACCCAGTTTTTTATGGCCCTTTTACTGAGTTGGCAACCACCCGTATGGATTTGATCCAAGTCCAATGACAATCAGCCAGACATCATAGACTTAACTCTAGACCTAGTCAACTTCAACCCTTTAGACCCGGATATAATTATAGTTACTTATGATGCAAGTTTCTTTGCCCCAACTCAATAGGGAGTTATAGGCTTATTTGCGGTCAATATGCTTGGCGAGGTGCTTGCTTAAGTAGCAAGCCCAATTGCAGGGAAGGTGTTGGACAACATAATGGTCGAATGTTATGCGGCTGAGGCGACTTTTTTACTCGTCCAGGCGAGGCAGTGGAGGACGAGGGTTATGCTGAGAGACGCTTAATACTATTTCGCTAGATGATCAGCAGAACCCTAGGACAACCACGTGCTGGATGTGGCGCCCTCTCATTAGCAATATTCAGTGACTGCTCTCTATTCAAACTTTTTGGGTCAATAATTATATCAATAGAGTTCTCAATTACGAGGCTCATATTTTAGCTACTAATGCAGGACATCAGTATTGTATTTCTTCTTTTTAATCTATATTCATTAAGCTTTTAACCCAAAAAAAATGTAGTGAATGCACACTTCACACAAATCATACATGTACTTTACAACATTAGCTATAAATTTCTCATATTCTCATTTATTAGCCAACAAAACCCACTCACGTCTCTGCAGATCAGAGAAACAATTGAATTTGGTGGTGATGTCATTGAGATTGTAGATGTCCATCACTGCTGAGATTGTAGATGACCAATCTTCCTGAAGGTCCTCCTGCTTCATGCTTCTTCTAGGTTGCCAAATTTTGGAAACCTTCACACTTCGTAGTGACTTAGCCCAGAAATATACACGTGGGGCTTCCTTGGATACCTTTTCGGTTATCTCCCAAATCTCAAAACACCCCATTCTAAATAAACAAATGTTCATTTGACTAAAATTTCCATATGCACATGCAATGCTGGTCAAATTCAAATCCAACAAATGCTAAACTCCTATAATTTAATGACTACTACTTTTTATAACATGTTTCTTGGGTATCAAATTTGTTAAATAAAAATAAATGCTTCAACATTAATACAAAGCCACTAATATTTCTTGAAATATACCCTCGAAATTAATTATATATGTTACATATATCCTTGAAATTTGTTACTCGTAGGTTTGGTAGCGAGTTCAATATGGATTACTGGAATTTTTTGTTTTATTGAAAACAAAATGCTACTGTAGGAAGGAATACATTAAACTCATAGGTTTGGTGGTGATTTCAATATGGATTAAAAGAAGCAAAATCCAGTTGCGAGGAGTGATTTGTTCTCAAATTGAACTCGCAAGGTTTTTTTTATTTATTCACAAGTTGGTTTTGAGGAACCGAGGATAGAGAAACATAGATGTGTTTGAGAGAGGGAGACACAAACATGTAGAGATGCAAAGACGTTTGAGGAGGGAGACACAGAACAGGGAGTCATAGAGGAGATGCAAAAAGGGAGTTGCGGAAGAGTTTTCTTGCCGTTTCAAAATTATGGTGGGAAGTAAGTTGTGGTGGTAAGTTGATTTTTTTTACAATTTAATTGTGGTGGTGGAAGTAAGTGGTGATGTGAAAAACTAAAAGGGTGTTTATTTTTAGTTCTTAGAAGTCTTAATAAGAAGTGAGACACTCTAAACAGGATGTTTGTTATTAGTTTTGATTAAATTTCAAAGTTTTGATTAAAGTAAACATCATAGGGGTGTTGATCACTTAGCACTGAGTGTTTAATGAAAATTCATTCCAATAATAGCTTCATAATAAATTTGTAATGGCAATTGTGTTATCCCTTGTCTCCACTGACCATCACATCTTCTCTACCTCCTATTTATCACGTAAGCAATGCCGCCGCCACCACCCTCCCCTCATTCTCCCCCTCCTCATTTTTTTTCCTTTTTTTTTTCTCTTTATCTTTCTTGAGATTATAAGAGGACTGAATAGAAATATAGGGTGATTTCTGGTGGTAGTAGAATAAGATCTCCATGGTGCTAGGATGAGAGAAAATAGGTGGAGAATGGAAGTTAATGTTAGTGGTTTGTGGTGGTGGTGAGCAAAATGTAAAAAAACTTCAAGTCAACATCTAAAAACAAACACCTTTAATTTTGGTTTATTTACCTTTTGGCCCCCATTAGTTCTTGCCTATTTTTATTTGGGTATCATTTGTTCTCAAAATTCTGTCGGACCCCCATTTGAATATAAACTGTTAAATCAATACCATTGACCTCCTCATGTCATCCATAGTTTTGAAATTCCCAAATTACCCATAACTTGAATCGCTAAGATACAAATATCACATATCAAGAGGAAGGGCAAATAACCAAATTTATAAAAACAAAAAATTAAATATGATAAAAAAAACAATACCAAAAACTAAACTAAAGTGATCATCTTCTACGATACATTCTACATCTACTTTTGTTGGCTGCATCTTCTTCTCCCACATGAAGAAAGTGAACCTCTACACCGCTTCTCTGAAACCTAAAACAACCAATTTCCTCACCCACCATTATCCACTGCACCGATAGCACTCAATCCACTCATCACATAGACGCCTCGCTGTCGCCTTCTGGCGAATTGGGCAATGCTTTCAACCAAATCAATGCTGCTTGCCACCTCCATCACATGGCTTCTCAGCACATTAGGGCTATCCCGCGTTACAAATATTGGGGGCTTTGGCTTGTTCTTTGAGCCTGGAGGGCGACCTCTAGTTCGTCGGTTCCCTACCTTTCTAGGCTCATTTCATTTATCTTTCTTCATCATCGCCCCCTCCTCCACTTCAGCTTGCACTATTTTTGTTCATCGGGAGCTCATGATCAAATTTCTTCATCGTTGGTGAACCAGTCTCATTTTGTGTAACCAATATCTTGAGTTTACTGTAGACAAGTAGAACCAATATCTCATTTTGTAACGATGCCAATGACTGAGCTGGAAGATATATGCAAGTCCTAGCCATGACAAGAAAGGAGGAGAGTCCTGACACAAAGAGACCACACCGCACGCCGATGTACATCACCTAGCTAACACAAAAAGACCACACATGGTAATTAACCTTTGGTCAAGGGTCAGCCATCTATAAGTGCTGAATAATGCATTTCCCATGTGGGAAAGTTGGGTAGAGGATGTATATACCAACAAGCAAACTTAAGGGTTGGGTGCCTCAAATTTGTTTGTTAACTGAAGGATAGTGAGAATATGGGAGGGATCATTGAAACCTGGGATGCATTATTAAGCAAGAATCATGGTTTGTGTCCCTTCAATGAAACAGAGTAATTTAGGGAATGAGATGGGATGGGGGAGGCAGTGAAACAGAAAGAGGTGTAGGGTAGTGGTCGTCGGTGGTGGCAATGAGGTGAAGTTGCAAGAGGTCTCTGGTGGTGAAGATAGGAGAGATGATCTCTTGGCTGATTGTAGAAGAAGAGAGTAATTGAAATCAGTTTATATTGACTCTGAGATGCAGATATAGAATTATGTCTATCTTGAAGAAATATACAATCTTGACTTTAAGACAAATATGGATGGTTGAAATAGGTCAATGTGTTTGACCTAACAGTCAAATTTCAAAATGGGGGTTAGACTATAATACATAAACTAATGGAGGTTAAAGAAGAATAGTGATTAACTAATGGGGGTCAAATGGAAAATAACCCTTTAATTTTACAATTTCAAATCAACGACCTATCTAGCAAAAAGAAGAATAGTGATTAACTAATTGGTAGCGACTACTCCACACCACCATAACCTTTTTCTCACACCACCATTGCGTTTTTTTTTTGTACTTACTCACACCAACAATAAATATGAAAAAACTAAAAAGAAACCAAAAATAAAATCGAAAAAATCGCAAAAAACCACGTAAATCCTTTCCCTCTCTTGATCTCTCGCACACCTTGCTGCGTGTTGTCCCAAACTCGGCGACCAAACTCCATTTCCTCGCAAGCTTCGTCGTCTTCATCCTCCTCCTCTTCCCTATCTCTTCCTCTTCGCAAAAATCCCAAAATCGCAAAGGAAAATAGTAAAAACCCTTGGTCTCCTCGTCCTCGTCGTCCTCCTCCTCTTCCGCTCCCCTATCTCTCCCTCCTCGGTTGCATTTCACTACATTTCACTTAGAAGAATTTATTTGATTTCATTAGATGCAAATGAAAGAGTTTAGTGAAGTTGATGATGTTAGAGATGAAGATTTTAAGGGTGAAGAAGATGATCAATTTAAAGAGCAAGGACAATCATTTTCAATGGAGGTAATTTGCATATAATATTTTTATATTTTTTTCAAAATAATTGATTGATTATTGTATGATGCATAGGCATTTCTAATGGATGTAATAAGTATGGAGATGCCTTTTAATGATGTTGAGAACCCAAAGACAAACCATTTAGAGGTAACCACCATTTTGTTGTTAAGTAAATTAAAATTTTAATTAATATATGAAACTGATTATAAAATGAATCATTATACAGAATGTTGATGGAAGTGGTGACAATAACAATGAAGAAAGATCACTGGCACTGGTAGTCGATGATAGTCACTTATTTGTTACGGACGAGGTAAAAAAGTTTGTGTGTTTTCGTTTTCACCGTTTTCCATTTTTTATAAATATGTTGTTGTTATTAACAAGTTTATAAATTTTTTTAGGTATTCTCATCAAGGTCTGCGTTGATAGTTTGGGTCCAAGGCATCGGTAGGAGGGAAGCCCGATAAAAGACGGACGGGAATGATTCATTTTAGTTGTGAAAGAGAAGGGAAGCCCGATAAAAAGGTTAAAAAAATTTGTTCAATCAAGCAATACAAAGAAGTGTGGATGCAAATTTCAGTTGAGAAGGATCCCATTGGAGAATGACCATTGGATGTTGCAAGTGACATGTGGAACCCACAATCATCCTCGATCAGAGTCACTTGTTGGTCAGTCATTTGCTAAAAAATTGAATAAAGAGGAGATGATTTATGTGCAAAATATGGTGAAGTCAGGCATGAACCCTCGCCACATCTTGTCTCGGCTGAAAGAGATGTATCCGAATAATATCTCGAATTTGAAGCATATTTACAATGTAATTTGTCGGATAAAAGCACTCCAACAAAGAGGCATGACGACTTGGCAACATACTCTAGAGTTGTTGAGGGAGCACAAGTACATAAAGTGGCATACCGTCGATCAGGGGAATAAAGTCACCAACATTTTTTGGGCGCATCCTAAATCTATTCAGTTGGCAAAGTGTTTTTCACAAGTAATGCTTATGGATTGCACATATAAAACGAATCGCTATAGGATGTCGTTGTTTGAGATTGTTGGTGTGACGTTGACCAGAAAGACATTTAATGTTGCATTTTGTTTTATGTGTTCTGAGAAGGAAGAGTCATACACTTGGGCATTAGAAAAACTTGCAGAAATTTTTTAGCCATACATCTTGCCAAGCGTGTTTGTGACTGATAGAGAATTGGGTATGATGCCCATCTTCTGTACTTGATCTATACAAATCTGAAAAGGAATCTATAAACTCGATCTATACAAATCCGACAAGGCCACAATTGAGTTTGATAGAAGATGGGCATCATACCCAAAATGTTTGGAATATGTCAGGACAGTTTGGTATCCCTAGAAGGAGTACTTTGTCAGTGCATGGACCGATACATTTATACATTTTGGCTAACAGACAACCGGTCGAGTTGAAGGTGCACACTCGAAGTTGAAGCACTCGTTGAAAAATTCACAAAATACACTCCTGAATGTTTTGACAAAGATGTGTGATATGATTGAAATCCAACTGTTAGAGATAAAATCTCCATTTCAACAGAGTCTGATGAAGGTGAACACTGACCATATGTCAGTTTATTTGGCTTACTTCATGGGTCGATGGCGTACAAGTCTATTGATTTGATCAATTCATAAATTTAGAGATGTGAAAATGTGGGCATGACCCTGACAAGTATTGGCTTCAACTTGGCACAACACCTATTCGAATGTGGGGATGTGATTATAGATCCAGTGGTCGATGCCCTTATGAATAGGTTTAATGGTTCAACTCATGATCAGAAGTTGGTGATGAAGATGAAGCTTATAGAGTTGAATTCCCCGGGTGACAGTGTAATGATTGAACCATTAGCACTTGTAGCTGGAAAGGGGAGACCTAAAGAAAAGAAGTTGGCTAAGCACGTGAGGTCCACAAAAAGGGATCTATCTGGACACGAATACGCCATGACACAAAAAGAAATGAAAGGCAAAAGTAAGAAGTTCTCAAACAAAAAGGAGAAGTCGGAAATTCGTAACAATAGATTGATGAGGCAGATTCCGTCTTGGATACGAGATTATATTGACAACGTTCTAGGAGACGAAAATTGTGGCTTTCATTGCATAGCTAAATTCCTACATTACGACGATGAAAGCGGCTGGAAACATGTATGGAAAGACCTACTGATGGAGCTTGAAAGTAATGAAAAGTTGTAGGTTGTAATGTGGCACAAGTCAAGGATCAAGGTTGTAAAAGATTTTTCGCTAATTCTAGAAGGCTATGTGCGGATAGACAAGGACAATTGGTTTATGGACCCCGATATGTTAAAGCTCGCCACAAACCATTACCAATGTGTCTTTGTTTATTATGGAAACCAAAACACAACCTGTTTTCCATATGTTTACCCGGCACCACATTTTGACGAATGACGTGTTTGTTTCATGGCACACTTAGCACAGAGCAGTCACTATATCTTCCTTCATATGCAACCGAAACCACCATTGCCTCCTATAGTACCAACTTGGTTGTGTCTCATGTTTCCTTTGACAATTTCATTGAAGAGTAGTTTCGATATCCAGCTCGGTATTGGTGTGACAATGGTGAAGAAGTTCAATGAGAAGAATCAAAAGAATGTCAAGAAGTCGAACGAGGTCGTGACCATATTGGACTAATGCACATATTTTGATGAAAAAATGTAAATAGCAAATGTGATGAAGAAAATGTAAATGGAAAATGTAAATTTTTTGTGACATAGGAACCATTGTTTTGTTAAAAAAGTCACATTTTTTTTTATTTACGGAAGACTTGTATGGTTCGATTTTTTGTTAATATATTATATGAAATTTGACTCTATTTAGTTCGAGTTTTTGTTTATGTTTGATGCGACAATGAGAAATCAGAAAAAACAATTAGTTTGATGCAACAATGCGAAATAAGAAAATAAAATCAGAAAACATTTTAGAAAAATATAGTTTGATGCGACAATGTGACTTGTATGAAATTCACATAAATGATTAGTTCAGAACACTTGTATGGTTCGAATTTAGGTTTGATGCGACAATACGAATTAACTTCAAAAACTAAATTTCACAATTATTTTTTTCAGAAAACAAACTTTGTGAACTTTTAGAAAAAAAATTCCCAGAAAATTTTCTAGTTCCCAGTCAGCAATGAGAACTATGTGAAAAAAGTTTACATTGCAAAATGCAAACATAATTTTTTTTGCAAAAACATTTCCTGTTTGCAGGGAACAATGTGAACTTTTTCACAAAGCTGGCATTGGTCCAGGTGAGGTTTTTCAGTAAAATTTTTTGCAAAAAAAAATTGTTCGCCTGGAACCCTGCGAATTTTTTCAAAAAAATCGCATTATTCCCTGCAAACAGGAAATTTTTTAGCAAAAAAAATTTTGTTCGCATTGTGCAATGTGAACTTTTTCACATAGTTCGCATTGCTCACTGATAACAAACCTAATGTTTGGCAAATATATTTTTTTTTTTTCTGAAACTCAGTTTTCTGAAATTTTGTTTCTCAATCTTTGTTTTCTGACCTTATTCGCATTGTCGCATCAAACCTAAACTTTGTTAAGTCGCATCGAACCTAAACTAATCCTTTATGTGAATTCTATATAGTTGGAATTGTCGCTTTGTTTTCCGACATTATTTTCTGACATGATGTCAAACCTAAACTAATCCTTTGCAAATGGCAATATTTGTCATTATCATTGTCGCATTGTTCGTTATTTTGTTACAACAATAGCCGCGTATTAAATTCATTGTAACAATCTTAAAATATGAAAGTTTCTTAACAAATGGAACAATAAATATCGAAGATAAGAAAAAACTCACAAGTTTACAAAATAGAACAATCAATATTTCTTAACAAATATTTCCCCAAGGTTTTTTTTTTTCGAAGTTTACAAAATGAAGACACTATCTTTGTCTTCAAACATAGTATCTTTGTTCATGCCTTGATTTGCTTCTACACTCACTTTTTCCACCACCAATTTCACTACTGTCAACACTAGGACGTACGTCAGACTCTTCTTCCTATTGTTCCAAGGTAATGGGCGTAGACATTTCTTCTAGCAAATCTCGTATTCTATTTTGCCGGGCGAGCAATGTAACCCTGTCGACATTCCCCCATTCTTCAATAGAGACATTGATCAACTAACGAGCCTGAGCAATGCCAATCTCTTGCAGAGAAACATTAGATAATAATGCAAACCATGTAAATTTTTGATATTACATAAGTGTAAAATGTTTGTAATTACCCTCTTATTTGAAAAAACAAATGTCTTCTTAGGAGATGATTTCTCCTCTTTTTTGATGTTTGTACGAAGGGATGGCTAATGCGGTGAAATCAGTCCAAGTAATCCTCCCTACAGTCCCATGCAAGCTTCACGGGGGCACCTTGTTTGTTAGTTGATATGACATGATAATGTCACCTTTCAGCGAACAAAGACAAAACCCCGTACTTCACAGAATAGTGCTTGCCAGATCGAGTTATATTCTTCATTTTGGTTTGGATTGGAAGAGTTGGGATGACTTGTACATTTTTTATTTGTCTCATAACTCTATCGGGGTGATAGGGTTCTTCAATGTCGAGGCATAACAAACATCTTGTGAACCATGTGATGCCATGAAGAGGAGTGTTTTCCTTGGACTCCACGTAAGGATCCCAAAGTACCTGCGAATTATAATAATTAAAACTTATTAATATATGACACACAAAATTTCTATTGAACTTAAATATGTATTTTTACCTCTTTAGGAGACATGTCATCGAGATGTTCTCTAAGAGTGATAATTTGTTCATCCAAAACCCCTACAATTTGTAGGGGTTCCCCCTTAGCCATAGTGAGGAGTCTAGCATCTCACTTCAATTTTGCATTACTCCAAAGTCTGAAGTGATCATATATCCATGCATATAAACAAAAACAACATAAATAAATATTATGAAATTTTTATATATTATTATGAGGGTAATTAACAAAATAAAAATTCGAAACATACCTCTAAAAGAGGCAAATATCCATAAATTTGCTTTGTCCCCTCTTTGCTAGCACCGCCCAACCGACGAAACAAGAATGCCAAAGCTACTACGCCTCATGCATACTTGTTAATATCATCCATTTTCATCAGCATCTTTAAATATTCAATATGAACATTTGTTCCACTTTTATCAGCAAATTTAGTCATACCCAGAAGAAACAACAATAACCCCTATACACTTGTTCTTTCCTTTAAAGAGAATCAGTTTCCGTAGCTTGTCCACAATAGTGGTCTTGAATAAACTTCATTTCCATAGATCTATCATTCTTCTTGACATGGACTTTTACTTCTTTATTTTCAATTTCCAAACCATCCACCAATAATGTAACACATTCATCTACCATCATCTTCATCGACGTTCTAACCGCCTTACTAACTATCGGCAAATGAGTTATACGGTAGACCTCATCCAGGGTGATGCTCATCTCTCCAAAAGGTAGGTGGAAGATATTGATCTCAGGTTGTCAACGCAACACGAAAACACAAATGGTCACCTTATCAAGACAATCCTTACAATATTTAATCAAGGGATACAAACCACTATTGCAGATCATTCTCTTTACTTCTTTCAACTCATGTTTCAAATTCCAATCTAATAAGTTCCTATATTGATACCGACATCGCATTGCACATCGTTCTTAAATACAATAAACATATACATTAAGTAATTCAATGTCCAAATATAAACACGCTTATATAATTTAACCAACTAAAATTATTAACTTACCTGCTCACCATCCCAAATGGCACGAGAAATATGTCCATGGTAATGTGGAACAATCCATAGGACCACCGGGATAAGAATCTCGTCTAACATCTTCTTTTTCTTTACCCTACTCTACAGTTGTTTCTTCATCATCCCTTGCTTCATCCTCATCCATAGGCACGTTTTCATCCTCCTCAAACTCCTCATCTTCATGTCCAACACCCGCACCACTCCAACCTACTTGTCTTTCTGATTGTGGTTGACTTTGCGATACAATTACTTGTCTATATGCTTCTTGAGCATCTATTTGAATCCTCATTTGCTCCTCTCTCATCTTCTTCTTCACTTCTTCGTCCCTTATTTTTTCCATTCTTAAACCGGTTCTTTGCTATTTTCTGCTCTCTGTTTTCGGGGAGACACTGTCATGGGTCATTTTTTGACCTCTATCACCTCGATCATCCCCACCAACATCACGATCAAAAGAAGACATAATCAAATAAAAGGAAACAAATACTCCAAGTCGATTTTTTTTACAATAATTTTTAAGCAATACTTTAGCCAATTTGGATGTAAAACAACATTATATATATCTCATTTCCCTATACTTTAATAAGAAAAATACCAATTTGGAGTCCTAGTGACCACCAAATTTGCCTTCGCAATTACTTTCAATACTAAGAGACGAACTAAATGATTAATACACACAAAACATAACAGATGTATGATTCTACTTTAAAAATCAAAACAAATACAAAAACAAATAATGGATGACTCACATACAATCCAAACAAATATCCTAAACCCAAAGATATAATGGATGATTCACTTACAGAAGAGTTGGAGTCGCAAGAGAGCTGATGTTTTGCGTTTGATAGGTGACGTTTTTGAGCTGCTATGTTTTGGAGATTTTGAGGGTTTCAATTTTTAGGGGATTTTGAAAGATTTTCGAGGAAGAGGGAGGAGATTTGCAAAGATTTGAATGTGGGGATAGATTTAGAAGAGATTTGAAGGTGGAGAGGAAAAAATTTCGAATGGGGGAGGGAGGAATCTCCTTTCAATTTGAATGGGGAAGGGAAAAAAGTTTGGTTTTTTGTTTATATAGGTGGTCTAAAAAAGTATGGTGATATGAAAAAAAAAAGTAGATAATGTATGAGAGCAGAATGATGTGAGAAAACACTGGTGATAGTGTAAAATAGTCGGTACCTATTTGATTGAGAAGCTCGTTTAGAACTTCACTGAAAAAACCAAATAATTCATTGAAAAAAAGCTAACCCCGTGTTTGCAGGTGTAGGGCTCAGCAGCAACAGCCTTACTCTCAAAATACTCCTTTCGTCTTCCCAAAAACAACAGAGCATAATAGGAAGTAAATTGCAGGCTGAACTCAGACACTAACGCCTGGCTACTCCAACGTACGCACCGGTTTCTTCCCGCCATAAAATCACTTTCTAAGCGATTGAAGGTAAACCCTTTCTTCAACTTCCTCTTTTCCACTCTTCGAATCACAAAATTTCGACCAATTAGGGCTTATTGTTTTTGCTTTGCATTGTTGTTTGGTGAGATTAGCTTGACATTGATCTTCAAAGACAGTTTTATCGAAAATCTGGAACGAACTTTAGATGGGTTAATGGTATTTGATAATGATGAGTTAAGGTCACATTGTTTTCTTAATTGGGTTGTAGCTGTATTGATTTCCCTATGGACATTTGGGTCCTCATTTGGTTGAATTTCTGTGTCGATGCTATTGTTGCTTTTGATTAATGACCCATAGTACCGAGAAGCAACTGAGGGTTCGTTGAGAAGTTCGGGTGTCATTTTATGGACTTAGATTGCGTGTTTAGGTTTAATGTGCAAAGTCTAGACGAGAATGAAGACATTGTTTATATCTTAGAGACATTGTTTATTGGCAGAAAGTGGATATTTAGGTTGTAAGTGCTGCAATGGAGACATTATGTGCCTTGTTTCAGGGTTTGATTTGTTAGTGGATTGGCAAATGTAGGTTTTAAAATATCTGCTGGTTGCTCCAGACTTTAGTAAATGCATAAGCATGAAAATGGTGGGTAAGAACCTTTCCTTGGTGGATTATGGCTCATAAACTTCTATGAATAGAACTTTTCTTAGCGCCCAATTTCAAGCAAGATGCATGTGAGGGTTCAGCGATCGGGAGTCCATTTTTTTAATTTTCTTTCTCTAGAGTTTAGGCTCTTAGGCGCTATACCTCAGTCTACCAATTTGTTGTGAGGGTTTGTCTCCGACTAATACTAGTTAAATTATTCTTTTTTTTTGCTGCATTCAACAACTTGGACCTGAATCCAGCCTAAAATAAAGTAGGTTATGATGGTCGGGGCACTACAATTGCAATTTCAAGATGCCAAAGCTTCGCCATCTAACTTTATAGCCATCAGTTGCTTTGAATTGCATACAATACCTAGGTAGATAGCAATTGGCTTTATATTTGTTGCAAACTTGCAATTTTTAATGTTTTCACCATGTAGTAGGAGGCAATGTACATACTAGCACAATCTTACTTGCAATAAGCGTTACTTTATGTATTCTATTTGATTTTTCTTAATCTATTTCAACTATTCCTTTCAAAACAAAAAAGGTGATGAATAAGCAATAATTTTTGTTAAGCAAAAATGAGTCCTTAGATGCTGAGATGTTAAGGGGCGCTGGTTTAAACAAAAAGGTAGTTGGGTCTAGAGACACGCGGTAACAGTGGAGAACTTGATTTCTTCAACAAAGAGAAGACATGGTCTGATAATGGAGGAATGAATGGTGGCAGTAAAGGAACGGAAAAGGAAAAGAGTGATAAAGAAACACATGGGCTGACTGATGGTAGCAGTGATTGGTTGCTACTGTTGTTAGAAAATTGAATAGTGGTTCACTGGTTTGTATGAGCTTGAGCTTTAGAGCTCTAATACCATATTACAACTCAATGTCATTAATGAATTCTTGGAAGTTGGATGAATTACAATGTCCCACTGATGCGTATATAGCAATGAGATACCTAGTAGGAGAAATACTACCATGAGAATATATGAAAGGTTTTATACTACTAATGGTTTGTCATATGGTATTAGAGGCTCTAAAGCTCTTGAGAATGACAGTCCTAAGTTTTTTGCTCTTGCTTCAGCAGCCTTGGAAGAATCTCCTCAGTTGCTTTCTTATCCAGGTCCATCATGTTACCATGATTTCAGCTTCAATTGTTCTGTCGTTGATAATTATCATATAAGAAATCAGTAACTCAGTTCTTATCTCTCTACAATGTATCTGTTTTCTAAGATCAAGGAAGGAGTTCACGTCAAAAACTATGTGATGATCTTCCCTTTGACCCTTCTTACTTTTTCCCCTCGAACCAATGCCAAATGATTTTCTTCCTATTTTCTGTTTCTCCAATTCAATATCAAATTCTAAATAAACATTCCTTGTTATTATGTTTCCATCGTCTTTTGCATCCTAATCAATTTCTTCATGGCCAGTTGTCTGGCTGGTATTGTGCCATATGCTTGGATCTCCCAGTTACGCAATTATATTTTCTTCTTTGGTGGGTTACAATAAATTATTCTCCGGATGTGGTAGTGCTTTCCAAGACAACGAAAATCCCACCATCTATCATGGCTAAATCTCTCTTCTCAGCCTTATTACGGACAAAGCATCACATCAGTCCCGGCTCCACTTTATCTCAGTTTCCCTTGTCTACCATTTTTTATTAGACAAACAAGGTGTTGTATTGATATATCCAAAAAGATGGTTAGAGAAGACTCTGACAATACAAAAACTATACACTGTCATGTGCATTGTGTCACGACAGTACAATCCCAATTAAACATACAAGAAGAAAAATGAATGTCTTGGTTGTTTCTAAATTTCTTCCAATTGGAGGCTCACAGCCAAAGAGTAATTTATATCTATCCATAGATTGGCCACTTTCTTTGTGACCTCCTTAACGATTTTGTTGTTACTCTCCCTCCAAACCACCCATATGAAAGCATGAAGATGAAGTAGTCTCTCCCAAGTCCATTTCCCAAACAGGGTTAGATTGGAAGGTAGCTGATTAGTGGAGTGCCCCAACTCTGCCCTTGTCTACACTTATATCATCCTTTTCTTTCCACTTTTCTGTTTGATTCACCTTTCTCTCATTAATAGCAATTTTTGTTTTTGTTAATCTAAATTCTAACAGCAGCAGCTCTTTTTATTATTTCTTCCTCACATATATCCACCAAGGGATTCGTGGAATTTAAGATTGTGGATTGTGTTGGGGGAAATCTACCAAAGCTAGGCAGATAGACTCATTTCCCTCTGCTAACGGAGAGCAAGAAACAAAAACAAAAAATGATTGTTTTTTAACCAGCGCCCTAACCAATGGTGTCCTCCCTTTGGACTCTTATCAATCACCTTTATCCTTTATTTCCTTTACCAACCAGCTAACCCAAATAGCATCTGCATGCAAGTCCTTTAGCCAAAATTCTCCTAAAGAATTAGGAGATTTAACGGTAACATTATTTTCTATTTGTTGAAAAACCTTCCTATCAAATGTTCTCTCAATGTCCAGCATCACCATTAACATCGTTTTGTCATGCCCTCAAGGTTTAAATCGGGACAATACAAAGGCCTCATTGGATAATGAATCTGTTGCATAATATATAGAGTCCGGACATTTTTACCTAATTGAAAATGCCATTTTAGATTTATTCCCATATCTGATCATCATAATAGTAATGTTAGCCATTCATAAAAGTTGATCCAGCGAGCCAATAACTGATTTAAGCATACCAGATGAAATAAAATCAGTGGCAGTTCTGGCAACTCTAACCAAATCCGAGCACTTGTCATATCTGACGAGAACTCAATGTCTGGACTCCACCCGAAGTGAGGAAACCGGAAACCTGTACAGTAACTCCTTTGGCATGTATTTGTACAAAAGTGCTTCCACAACAATTTCACCAGGGATATCCCTTGAATGAAGGTGTCTTCCCTCAAACTGCATTATCAGCGCATTGGAAAAACACCAGATCAATGGAAGTTGTTTGGAGAATATGTGGTGACTTGTAACCCCATCTCCAAAGAGGAATGTATTCCAATCATAAGGCTCTAGCTTCTAATGGATCTTGAAACAGAAGCAAAACATAGAGGAGCAGTGGTTGTTGGCTTCACTGTGGTTTCTTCTCCCCTCTAGTGAGGACATGTGAGCAGTCCTTAGATAAAAAAGAGCCTATAAGAAAATCTCCCAGTAGAGTCTTGTCCTCCAATTTATAGGCACTCACAATAGTGTTTGGTATTATCTAATAAGAGCTCTTTGAACTACGATCTCTCCTTTCTCTGCCCGAGGAGTGGGCAAGTCACACTATCTCTTGAAGCCACTTGTCAAAAATGATTGGGCTGTTGCAAATTTTTTTTATCCTTTTCCAAACCCCAAAATAAAATGGTTTGAAGAACACCCACTAGGCATTGAAGTGGCCACTAAGACGAAATACCTTGCAAAGTTTTTTCATCCCACCGGTCTGGAACAACAGGAACATTGTATCATTAGGCATTCAATACTGGAACTCACTAGTTGCTACTCCAAACTGTGTTTCATTGATTTGGCTATAATCAACCAGGTCGAGCATATTGATGCATCTACCCATATGCCTAACGAGTACACCCTTATGGAGAAAATTATAATTGTTACTCATTTATTTATTGGGTTACACTGTTATTTTATACTAAACTGGTTATTAATGGTTTGTTGATATAATGAATCTTATCTTTGTTGCTCATTCTCTGATGTCTGAATGACCAGTGAAACAGGAAAAAGAGAATCCAGTATGGTTCTCACCTTGGAATTGCAGTCTTTCATTTTACGAGCTCGTGTGCTGAAGCTTTACAGGCATGCACTTAGGATTTCAAGGCGGGCTCCTATTCCTTCTAGAGGTGATGTTCAAACATTTGTCAAATAGTTTCTGTTGTATTAGGATGATCTACAATTATAAATTAGAGGAAACATGTGGCTCGCACTGACAAGTAATGTAATGTAGACATTGCATTTCTTGAAGTTTAGGTGTGTTTTTGACATATATATGAAAAACCATAAAATTAGTTAAAAAAATAGTGGAGAGGAGAAAAAAAATCTCACACCCCCATAGTAGTGAAGTCACAATATCAGTACCTGAATTTCGAATACATCTATACAGGTGACTTGAGACGGGCAATTCGACAAGAGATGGAGAATAATCGGAACTGTGATGATAAACAGAGAATCCGCTTTTTGATCAGTGAAGGATTGGAGAGAGTGAAAGATCTAGATGAGATGCTTGATATGCAAGGCCACTAAGTAGCAATATTTGCAGGCAGTTTGTACTAATTTCAAGAATTAGAGGAATATTCTTTCTTGTAATTAGTTTACAAGAGCTATAAATGTAGAATTTTTTGTATAAAGAGCTATTTGGATCAGATTAATTATTTACTGGATAGATGTGCTTTAAAGTCTTAAGTTTAAGGTTAATTGATGATAATTGTTGGATAAAAAATTGAACCTCTTTGATCAAATTTCGATAATTGCTTACCACGGCTGAACCCTCAAAACTTCTTACAATTGGTTTTCTGATTTTTACATTTTGGGTGAATGATGTTAAGCACCTCAATTGTAGCTCAGCTTCGTATCCATGGTGGGGGTTGCGCTTGACTTGTATGGTTCACTCATCCATTAAAACTACCTGGATTGAATGCACGTTCTAGCAATTAACATATTGGACACATGCTGGATCTAAGAAGGGATTCAAAAAATTTGTTAGATTGCTAAACACTTTGCTAGATTAGAGAGTTATGTAATCTTTGTTATATCAATTGTATTCAGGGTTTGTGATATCTTTGATTGTGTAGTGCAATGAAAAACATATTGTTTCAAGTCCTTGTGTAGTGCAATGGAAAACATATTGTTTGATAAAATCTTTGACATTAAATACTTGCAATCACAAATGCCATCTTTCCATGAATGAAGCTTTCACAGTATCTCAAAATTCGTAGAAAGAGAGATTATAGTTTCAGACAATTTAAGGATTTATGATCACGTTCTTGTGGGGACTTTTTTTTTTTTTTTTTTTTTTTTTAAATTTTAAAATTGGGTCGTTGACCCTTTTTATTTATTTATTTATTTATTAATCCATGCCCGAAGGCTACATGACTGACCCTATAGGGTTAACCAAACCAGGCCCGAAGGCTACAATATTGTTGCCACTTAATGTCTTCGTCGCCTTCATCTCACATAAAGACTTGCTTTCGCTCCGGTCCATCGGCTCCACCTTGTATGAAGACTCGCTTTCGCTTCGCTCCGATCTAGTCCCTTGTGGGGACTAAACAATAATGTAACAAGACAACCAACGAAAAATACAACAAAAAACATTGTCATTTCTTAAACTTAATAGATATCCACCTTCTTTTCATGAGATATCTAAAGAAAACTTTACATTTTTTTTAAGACTTTCTTCTAAGACTTAAAAACCAAAATGACATTTTTTTGTGAGAGCTCTGTTTTTAAGAAATGTGTTTTATCTGTTTCTTCCAATATCTGATTATTTTGTATATCTTTTCTTGATTACCTTATTTATACACCTATGCACATTACTTTGTCCTATAAATTTTTTTTATCACATAAAAGAATAGCTACTCATAGTTTTTTTTTTTTTTTTTTAATTATTTTTTTTATATATATATATTTGAAGATCATTAAAAAATAATGAAATATCTCATCTAGCCAAGTGCATGATTTGAGTATGTATTTTTGTAACTGCACCAAACATAGGAAATATGAGTTAAATTTTTTTTTTGTTACTAGGATTCATTTGTAATTGCTGAAGGCTTTTCTTAGATAACATTTCAGACATGTCAGGTGAGGCTAGTTAGTAATTGGTTATTGACCTGTTTTATGCTGGGGCCTCTACTTACTATAGTAAATCAGTAATTCAACCTCAGAAAAACGCAGAAAAATGCTAATGTGGAAAGACAAGGGGCTCAATATGTGAATGAAGGCTAAAATTTGAATTCTAACTTCTTAACACATCATCTCATGCCACTGGCAGAGTTCGAAACGTGGACATGTGATTCCATTTGTCACATGAATACCACTGACACTACACTAAAATGGGTAATTAGTAACATCAATATTTTTTTAATTTGTAACTCTTCATTGTGTTACAAGTCTTGTAACACAAAAAAATGTTACCAATTATTGACTTAAATTACTATTAGTAATTTTATAAATAATAACTTTATTATTATTTTACTACACCAAAATAGAATTTGCAACATTAATATTTTTGAGTTTACAACTCATTATCATGTTGCAAGCTTTGCAACATAAACTTGTGTTACAAAGTTATGGCAAGGTGAGTAATAAAAAAAAATTATTTTCAAAATTAGATAATAGAATTTCAGATATCTCCTCTCATCTCTCTCACTCTCCCTCACCATCTCTCCCACTCATCCGATCTCTCGAGCTCTCCATCTCTTTCACTCTTCTTCTCCATCTCCATCTCTAATCACTTGGGGAGTGAAGAACAGGAACGAAGTCATCGTGTCGAATTGAAGAGAGAGTAGAGAAAAGAAGAAAATGAAACCCTCGCAATTCGATCTTCGTTTTGTTTCTCATTTGCATAACGATCAATCGATTTCACTCTTTTTGTATCGAAAACCAACTCTCTCACTCTTTGAACACACATAGATCTCTCTCTTGATCGATTGATGAATTGATTGCAAGGTAATTGTGCTACGCTTCTATCTTGGCTTTAACATTTCGATCGATGCGATTCAATTAGTTGTTATAATTCTTTTCGCCTTTCCCTCACGGTACTACTTCTTTATCGGTTACCCAGGAGTATAATGATGAGTTGAATCTTGATTTGTTCGTCGATCAATCTTTTAGTGGATCTTGATGAATCTGAGCTCGTGTGTGATGTGAAAATGGTTATGTAATTGTTGGAAATTCAATGTGAGATTTGAATGAAGTTCGATGTTTTAGGTTCCATTTGATTTCGGCTGGAATTTGATTTTCTTGCATTGTTGCTTAGATTTGTATACGAAATGAGAGTGTGATGAAGTGATTTTTTTTTTGTTATTTTAATGATTAATTCTACAATGTCTGGTCATCTGTGCCTGTTTTGTACCTGGATGGTACCAGACAAATGCATTGCTGACGTGGCAGTGAAAACTTATGTAGGTATTGATGCAATGTGTATTTATATATAAAGGAGCAATGTACAATATATATAGGAGCAATGTGTATTGATGCAATGTGTATTTGTTGGATTTCTCTCCCAATAAATTTTCACTGCCACGTCAACAATGCATGTGCCTGGTACCATCCAGGCACAGATGACCCGACACTGGAGAATTACTCTATTTTAATAGACAATTGTATTTGATTGTTAGCTGAGATTGTAAGTAACGTAAAGATATGGAAAAGGAGATTGGTAGTTAGGATTTGTTTGTTTGTTTGACTTGATGTTAACTTGAGGTGAATCGGTGAACGGAATGTTCGAAATTGTTAATTTGGGTGGTGAATATGTTGTAGTTTGAAGAGGTTTAGTTCGAAAATTACTGCATCATTTTAGATTTGTAAGAGAAAGTAAATCGAATGAATTCGTGGTTGAATTTAAAGTTTCATGCTGAATTTACGTTTTCTTTGGTTGCATTTTTCAGTAATGTGGGATTCGTGTCGTTAGTTATGATCTATCGTCATTGTTGAGTAAATGATTGCTTGGTTGACTTGGATGATCTATTTGAGTTTTGGCTGTGCAATGATTCACATTGGAGGGCAGGTAAAATGTGAACACTGATGATGGGTTTTTGTTGTGCAGATTCGTGTTCTTGGATTCAATCCAACATGAGATTTAGTTGTTAAATTGAAGTTTATAATCTTCATGGTACAAGATCTGAGCAAATCAAGATTGGTTTCTGTACTGCTGTGATTAATATCGATGAAGGCATATAAGGCGTGGCAAATAGCCATTGGAAATTTGATCATGCCCACGCCTCGACACCGCCCTCATTTAAAAATGCCAATATGGATTATAGTTTTGGCGTTTATTTTTTAGCATAATGCTTATTGGTGCTTATGTTTACCCGCCCCGGAACTATGCGTCCTGTTATATCTTTTTTTCAAGTTTGAAATGTCTGTCTGTATCGGAGTGGATTCCACCGGCCCCTGTTGGGGAACTGACTAACGATGAGGTTGCAACTCGTCATTAGGGATATTTTGATGACACCTCCTCTTCAGTCAAAGAATCCCAAAATTGCATTCATGTTCTTATCTCCTGGTACATTACCTTTTGAGAAGCTCCCTGACAAATTCTTTCAAGTAAGTTTTTCTTTGGATTTTTTGTTCATAAAGTTTGTTTCTCTTATCTTAATACTAGTTTTCTAGAGTTAAGTTGTATCTTGTGAGTTGGAGGATACATTCATTCTACAAGATGCATGAACTCTTCCTCAAAAATTTAGGCCTTTTGATATTATTGAATCTTGTTTACTTTATGTTCTTATCCTTTTATTTTTTTATTTTTTTTTTTTATTTTTTTTATTTTTTGAAAGGCAAGCTGGGTTTTTAAGGATCCCATAACCTATCAACTGGGCGACCTAGAGGTCAACACCCATAAGAAACAAACCATACCGCCGGCGGGATTCGAAGCTAGGACGTGGGGGTCAAACCCACACAGCCCTAACCACTAGGCCAACACACCATTGGTGTTATCCTTTTATTTTTAATTCAAGTTACTAGATACTAGTATGGTTTGTTTGCCTCTATTTGACCTCAAGAAAAAAAAAATCATTTTTTGTACTTTGTTATCTGTGCGTATTGCAGGACATGCCATATCATATGCTTTCACACCTCAAACTGCATATATACTGGGTAGAATACTTGGTTCACTTGAGCTCCATTATCCAGAGTCATAATTTTTACGCTTTACATAACATATATAATTTTATCAAGTGTTGATGTTCGAAGACAGTGGTAAACTTTATATAATTGTTGTTTTATGTGCGAGTAATAGCTTTAGTTAAACCACTATTATTTCTTGTTTAGAATTATGAATAGAATTGCTTTTGAGAAGTAAGGAAGCTCACTCCATTGTCGCTTTAAATCCTTTGAACTAGAAGATTGACAAACCTGGTTCTAGTTAAAAAAAAATGTATACTAGAATAGAAGAGAGTATTGAGAGAGTATTTATTTAGATTAGTGAACTCAATGAGGTTTGTGAGGAGTGTGGCTACTCATTGTAGGAAAATCATTCTGGAAATGGACATATGAACCTCGTAAGAACTTACAGGATTGCATACATAAGATAATTGGTGGGCTTGGTTTGTGTGGAGGATAATTTATGTTAGCAATGTCCTTTGCACACTCTTATTTCACATTTGCATACACGCTAATTCTGTTTAATGTTGGTGACAAAACTTTGTGAGAATTTGACCACGAAATATTTATCTTCCCGTGCTTAGGATGCAGAAGAACCGGCCGGGAAGTGATTTAGTTGGGGGAACTAAATTCATAGATCTCCGACTTATTCTCAACACTTATGTCCTGGTAAAATTCCCAGTCCTTTTATTTCTTCCTTAGATCATTTCTGTTAACTTTCATTAGCCATTTTTATAGTTAATATTTGTTTGTATTCTGTGTTGTGTTTGAAAATAATCTTTAATAACTGAAATTTTGTATAAAGCCATGAGGGAAAATCCAAGGGAAACAATTTAAGACGGAATTAATTAATGACTTCAAAATGAAGTCTTTTGTTTAGTGAGAAATGGTACGATGATATGGTAACCTTTTGAGAAAAGAAGCTATCTATAGTATAGCATTGGATTCAATAGAACTCTTGAGAGTCATTAGATCCTAAAAAGTAAAAACTCGTTAGTTTGTGTAAATAGTAACTCTGCTTTATTATCTTGGAATATAATCAGACTCATGTTCTTGGAATTATGAGTTATCTGGATTTTCTCATCTATGAAAGATTCTTCAGTCTTCTAGTCTTAGAAGTCCTAGAAGATGAGTTCTTGAGATAAATTATTAGTTTTCCAGTCTCCATGAGATTTTATGGGCTCTTTGAAAAAAATTTATGATTTTAGTTTCTGATGTAATAAAACATGTTGGTACAATACACATAGTAGCATCAAACGTATTTCTACGATCATTAGCATTTAGATGACTATTTGCTTGGTGGTGTAGTGGGTCAGTATCTTTCTCTGACCTCATTTTGTTTTGTTGATCAGTAAAAGTTAGCTTCCTGAATGTCTAATAGGGAATAATGTATAATGATGAAACAAAAGAACAAAACAATGCATAAGTGACTAACTTGACTGTCCTTTACACCTAGAATAAAATCCTTTTGATGTTGGTCTACAGACATGTGTTCTTAATCCTTAACCAGTGACATTACTCAGTATTCTTGGCTATATCATGAGAGAAACATAGCAGGAGAGCTGAAGTATGTGAAATCATGTGCCAACCAAAGATGGATGGCCGTCCCATGAGTGGAGACATAGGCCAAGGTGCAACTAGAAAAGCAATAAAATTTGGCATTCATTGGCTCTATTAGTAGATAGACCTAATGGTATTTTTTATGCCACTGTTTAAATGAGGATTTATCTTTGCTTTCAATCACTGCTAAATTTATCGGATGATATTCTTGTGAAAGGTTTTCTTCAATTGGTTGTTTTACTCTGCTCAATAACAACAATCAGTAATAATGTCATTGTTGTAGTTCATAGCCTTGTTTCTATGTAGACATTTACTTCTAGTTAAAAAAGTGTTTTGATGGTGTGACATGTTAGGTTTCATTGACTAGAATTTAATGCATGTTTGTTTTGTTCGATACTGTCATTTCCTTCTCATGCATGAATAAGGTTCGACTATGATCGGATTCAGAATCGGATGTTTTGAAGGTAGAGATGTCAACACAACCAAGTCACAGATGGAGATGCCATGCATACCCACGTTTCTATCTGGCCATTAGTAGAGTGAAAAAAGGATCAGAGTGGCATGCAATTTTCTTTTCTTAGCAGTGGCTTCCCCAGTTGTTGACACGTCGGACATTTTGTGTGTTCTTATGTTTGAAGACAATGTCCAGGGTGTTTCCAATATGGAATTTTCGAGAGCGTGGAATATTTTTTTAGTTTTCTTAGTTGTTAGCATACCAATGATGTACTTGATACTTCTACTTTTTTTTAAAATACTAATCCAATATGAAAAACGATGTTGTAATTTATTGCAACTATTTCACTTTGTAATGGTTGCAAGATTATTTTAATTTGGGTATTAACATTGGTATTTGAATATTTGAGTCTTATAATCTCATTGGATGTCATTCATTTGTTGATATTTTTTTATTCAATTAAAAACAAATAAAATTTTACATATTGATTTTTGTAAAAAAAAAAAAAACATTTGTAACACGTCAAGGTGTTGCTAATATTTGAACATTGTAACATGCTATAGTGTCATTAGCAACATTGGACAACTCTTACGAAAGTTGAAAGTTTGTAACACGTCGAGGTGTTACTAATATTTGTAATGCCATGATTTGCAAGACTTTTGTGGTGTTACAAAAATATTTAGTAACAAAGCTAGTGTGTTACAAATTACCATTTATGGTGTAGTATGAGTTGGCATTCCATTGACGGGCTAAAAAGTTTATTACCCACTCATTTGCATGTTAATTCTTGTGCTTATAACTTGTCTATATTATTTTTAACTTTAATTTTAATCAAGGACCACGACAACTAAGGAAGAACGGGTGTCATCAAACCCTAGCTTCCCCACTTGCAAACCCTTTTTAAAAATTTTAATTACTTAACCTCTCCCACCTCATATGCCGCAGACACAGTTTGAACCCTAGACCTATAATTCCATCCGCCACAAGCCTACCGCCAAGTTGGCTCCCATTGGCCACCTGCAAACCCCACTGGGTTAGAAATACAAAACTTACTAATTAGAAAAACTAATAGAACCGTAACCCCTAATATATTTCCGAAATAAATGAATAAAAAAGAGAAATCCAATCAAACATAAATGTTTTTTCTCTCGACAAATGACTAAACATAACAACTTTCTGTGTGTATATTTGATGGGTTCAACAGAAGCTTACAAACCAAATCATCAAGACTAACAAAGTTTCAAAACTCCAATCATATTTTCAATACTCAAAACAAAAAACTAATTGCAACGGAATAAGCCTATTTACCAAAATAAAACCCTAAACCTAATCTAATTGGGCTTGTAATCCTACTTGGGTTAACATGGACTGGCCCAATTATTTAAACAATAATAATAAATAATAACAACTCATATTTACATCATTATCCCCGGCTTCGAAAAGCTCGTCCTCGAGTTTTGAGGATGCAATTTTTGAAAAATGCACAAGTAAAAGTCGCCTTGAAATTCCCCTTGGTAATTACTCATATCATGAAAAATCAAATCAAAGTGTTGCCGCAAAAAATAATATCCCATGTGAATCTCTGCTAGTAAGATATCCACTTCATGATTTGAATATTGTGCATACATTTTTCTCAAAATTCAAGAAAGTGTCCCAAATTGGATCACAAAATCTGTCGTGCGGTGGTAAATAAGCTATGATGTAGCGGTGAATAGTCTGAATATCAAAATCAGAAAAATCAGTACACTAAGGTGGTATAAAGTGTTCCCTAAGCTGTCCAATAACCCGATCCTTATGAAAGGAGGGCCAGACTCATGTGGTGGTACAAGGACTGTTCTGCAACTATAACATCATATAAGTGTGGCGTTACTTATTTGGGTGGGGTAAATAACCACCATGAATTGTGGGTCGTCTTCTACGACGGAACTAAAATAACCAAACTGAACAGTGGGATGAATCCCATTAATTGTTGGTGGTTGAGAGGTTGTTCGAATAGCCCTTCAACGCTGGGTATCGAGTACATCATATTGCGCAAATGTGGAGAACAATTATTTGACGATGAATTACGGACAACTATGCAGCCTGTTGATTGCAGTGTGGCTGTTGAATAGATTGCATTGGAGATGATGAATAACGAGGTTGGGGTCCACGAAGAGGTTGTTAACATGGACTGACTCAATTATTTAAATGACAACAATAAATAATAATAATAACCCATATTTACATCAATGTCATAAAAGCAAATATGCACATCTTTATCAGTAATGGAAAGAAGGTGAGAACTTGTAATATTTTACAATGCGAAAAAGAGGGTTTGCACACTCTTGTGGAGGTGTGCATTTTGTTGATGGTGGCAATCGTAGATGGTCTACAAGGAAACCCCAGAGTCAAAGGTTCATAGACCAAAGTCAAGGATAGGAAGACCAAAGTTAGTCATAATATCAAAACAAAGCCCAAAGACTAAAAGACTAAAACCCAAGCCAAAACAAGAAGTCAAGCAAGTCAACCTAAGGCTGGTTTGACAAATTCGAAGCCAAGTGAAAACCAAGACCAAGGGATTGAGTTTAACTTTTGAATTATGGCATAGGCTAATCAACTCGGCTAAGGAAACCCTAGTCGATTTGACCAGTCATTCTCAGCAAGCTAGTGCTTTTAAATATGACCTTTAGGGACAGGGTAGTCAACTAGGGCTTTCTAGATGTCCCCAAAAAAAAATTTCTATTTTAAAGTACATGAATCTTTCAATGTTTAAACAATGTTTAAAGTTGGCTTAAGTCTCCATTGGAGAGTAAGAACGCTTTCAACCACTTCATCTCATCTTGAGACTTTAAAAGAGCAACGAATCTTTCCATCAAAAAAAAAAGTGTCACTAGCTACAAAAGAAATCATCGATTGAAAGTTTGTCTTTACTCAACTTCAACCCATTTGTGGATTTCAAACTCTACTATGAGTTTCAATTTGGCCTTGCAAAGTTGGGGATCTGAGTTTCAATAGAAGAACTATCATTAGAGCTAGGTTTGTACCCTAGTTCATGGAGAATACAGTGAAGGAAAGCTCGTGTTGCGTGTTCGCCCTTCCACCAAGGAAGCAACTAATCGGAGTCATTCAAACTTCGATTTAGGTGGACCTCATTATATTGTCTTCTCATGGTTTGCTTTTTTCTTCCCTTGGTTATTTACTCATCTTGCATGCTTGTATAGTTTTTTTTTTAAAATTTTCTACTTGTTCGCTTAAATTGAACTCACAACTCGCATGCTAATAATCCAAATTTGAGGATTTTGAACTTTAAATTGAATTGTAGCTTACAACCAAATCGACTAGGCTACCCCAGTCAACTACGTAGGCTACTATAGTGAGCTTGTTCTTCATCTAGTTTCTCACTTGTTTTTCATAAAGTTTTTCAATTAAAGACAGTGCCAGAGAACTATTTTTAGTCAATTTCTCTAAATATGCAACATCGTTTACTGACATGTTAAAGCGACTATCTTTGAAATCAACAAAATATTCATATATGAATTGGTTTTCGAAGAATATACTATTTACCCCCCTCTAATGTGATTCACCTAACACTTTGAGATCATTCAAATAATCTACAAGAGTGTATTGCATGCACCAAAAATAAATAAATAAATAAGTAAAGCCCTTCAATAAATAAATAATCAAATATATGAATAGATATTGAGCCCCAAGAGTATGCTTTTGATTTTGGATTGTTGGGCACACCCATGGTGTTTTATGTGTAAATTAAGGACACGTCTCGTGACATCCCCTCATAACAACTCAATACTCAACGTTTCTAATGTTCACACGCTGATTCGCAGAAAATGATTAGGATCTAGAACTCGAAAATAATAATAAAAAAGCAAAAAAAAATTGACAATCGTGATTTTTTTTATCCAATCCTTCCACTAGATTATTTGAACAACGATTTCAATCTCTTAAGAACAAACTCGCTTGAGGCTCCAATCCTTGCTAACTAACAAAGATTACAATACCGTCGATAACAAACTCTCGAGACTGCTTAACAAGCTCTCCAACCTCTCAAGTACAAACTCTCTTAAGGCTCCAACCTTGCTATCTTAATAACTAGCAAAGATCCAAATACACTCTCAATAACAAAAATCTTCGAGAGGCTGCTTAACAGGTTCTCCCTCAAGATCAAATTTTGTAGGCTCTCTCTCAAGAACAGCTCCCTTGAGAACTCTGTTTCACAAACTCTGAGTTTACATATCTGATTTTGCTCTTTGATCATTGGATCCCCTATATTTCTTGGACGCCTTAAACCTACATACAAAGATGCTATATATATAGACCAAACAAGTACCAACCAAACAAGGGAAAAAAAAATACTCCTAATAGGAAAGTGTTTTCATATTTTTTTTCTTGTCCCATAGGAGAACTCTAATATTTTCAAACAAGGAAAACCGGCCTACTCCTAATAGGAAATTGTTTATTGTGTCACTTTCATTTCCCACAAGGAGAATTTTCCTTATTATAATTTCATAATTGATATATGAAAGTTTTTTGTGTTAATTGAACAAGAAAATCTAACTCAAATAGGAATATTTTCTTATCCTAATTGGTCAATGAAATTTTTATCCAATAAAGAAACTTTCATTTTCATTGTCTTAATTAATCAAGGAAACATTATTTAATATAAAACTTTCCTTAATTAACCACTCCTTAATTAACCACTAAGCTCTTAAAGGAAGATACTCTTGTATCACATGTAGAGCACGCTCCTCGTCCTCCTCTTTCTCAGATTTCTCACTCTCTTTAATCTCCTCTTCAGATCCTGTACGTGCAAGTCTCCCCCTCGACATGTAGATTTCTTTCTCCCTTTCCCCTTGTGTGTTTTCTTTGTTTGTTTTAGTAAGCTCATGCTGCTGGGTGTAGTGAAGAAGTTTAATGCGTAAAATACAAATTTGCATACCACATTGGCACATATTTGAAACAACCTAGAACGTGCAAGTACATATGGTAGGTAATCATTTTATATGCATCTTAGAGTGCATATTTATAGTAAGAAATGAAATATTTAATGTGAGTGTGTATGACAATCCAGAATGCATTATATGGTAGGCACAAGTTTAAAACGACTTAAAACATACAAGTATATATGAACAATGCCATGACCGGTATTTTTGCTAAGTGAGCATGGATCCTTATTTCTGAACAAAATATTATTGGGTCTTCTTGCTGAGTAAAAACTTTTTTTCACCAAAATCCTATTACTTTATCACCCGCCAAAACCATGAACCAAACCACCAACACTTGACCATCCATCAAACATGCTCAACACATCACTCACTCAAACATTCTGCAGACCCTTCACCCCCACCAACGCTTCTCAAAGCAAAAGCAAAAACAACACAAAACAAAATGGAAACAACCCCAACCAAAGAACCCTCAAACCAAACCCCACCACCAACAACAACGCAAACCCATCAAGGGCCAAGAAATCTATAATAACACCCTACAATCTTTCACTGACTCGAACAATATGGTCATACTTAGACACCGGGTTGGTAGACAAAGCACTCCACGTGTTCAACCAAATGACCAAACCAGATACATTCATGTGGAACACTATGATCAGAGGGTTGACGGACAATTTGTTTTACAAAGAGGCGATTGAGTTTTATCGTTTGATGGAGCTTCGTGGAGTGAGGTTTGATCACTTTACGTTCCCATTTGTGATTAAGTCCTGTGCTGAGACTTTGTGTTTGGATGAAGGTTTGAAGGCTCATGGGAAGTTGATTAAGACCGGGTTGGATTCGGATGTTTATGTTTGTAATTCGCTTATTGTTATGTATGCAAAGATGGGATTGGTGGGTGATGCGGAGTGCGTGTTTGATGAAATGCCGTTGAGGGATTTGGTTTCGTGGAATTCTATGATAAGTGGGTATGTTTCAGCTGGGGAAGGGGTTAAGTCGTTAGATTGTTTTAGAGAAATGGTTGGTTTGGGAATGAGACCGGATAGGTTTGGGATTTTTGGTGCGCTTGGTGGGTGTTCTATAGAGGGTTGTAGAAAGCAAGGGAAGGAAATACATGCTTACGTGATTAAATTCGAGCTTGAATCTGATCTCATGGTGCAAACGTCCCTCATTGATTTTTATTGTAAATGTGAGATGATGGGATATGCAGAGAGGTTATTTAATACGTTGGTTACTAGGAATGTTGTGGTTTGGAATGCTATGATAGGTGGATATGCTTTGAACAATCAACCATTGGATGCGTTTGCTTCTGCCACAAAGATGCAAAAGGTTGATTATATGACTCCTGATGAGATCACAATGGTGAACTTAGTGTCTGCTTGTGTACAATTAAGAGATTTCTTGGTTGGCAAATCCATCCACGGATTTGCTATTAGAAGAGGTTTTCTACCTCATGTGGTTGTGGAGACTACTTTGGTTGACTTATATGGAACATGTCAGAAAGTGAAATTGGCTGAGCGGGTATTTGATTTGATGGTTGAAAGGAACTTAACATCATGGAACGCCATGATGGGTGCTTATGTAGAGAATGGCTTGGATAAAGAGGCACTTGATCTATTCCTTGGGCTCTGTAATGGGTCTGTTAGACCAGACGCCACTACATTCGCGATCATCCTTCCTGTCTATGCAGATATGGCTTCATTGAGAGAAGGGAGGCAAATCCACTGTTACATAAAAAAATCAGACTTTGGCGTGAATAGATTCATCTCAAACGCAATGATTTATATGTATGCTAAATGCGGTGATATACAGACTGCACGCCGGATTTTTGACAGAATGGTGTCGAAGGACATTATCTCATGGAACACAATAATTATGGGATATGCAATCCATGGGTCTGGGGGAATAGCCCTCCATTTGTTTTCAGCAATGCAGGAGATGGGTATTCCACCAAATTCAAGTACATTTGTTTCTTTGTTATCGTCTTGCAGTATATCGGGCATGGTCAAGGAAGGATGGGAATATTTCAAATCCATGAAACAGGACTATGGTATAGAGCCTGAAATAGAGCACTATGGATGCATGGTTGATCTTCTTGGCCGCACTGGAGATCTTGATGCAGCCAAAAAGTTTATAAATGAAATGCCACTACTACCAACTGCGAGGATATGGGGATCTCTATTAGCTGCTAGTAGAAACAACAAAAATATAGAAGTAGCAGAATTTGCAGTTGGGAAAGTTTTATCTTTCGAACATGATAACACTGGGTGTTACATTTTGCTGTCTAACATGTATGCTGATGCTGGGCAGTGGTGCGACGTAGAGAGGATCAGAGATCTTATGAAAAAGGAAGGAGTGAAAAATACAGTTGGGTGTAGCCTAGTTGAGCTGAGTAGTAAATCACGCTGTTTTGTCAATGGAGACAGGTCAGGCACAAGCACTAACAGGATCTACAATGTGTTGGATATCATTTCAAGGCATGTAAAAGAAAGCATTTATAATCTGCAGGTCTCCAAGTTCAGGCCTGAGGACCTAATGAAGAAAAGAATGAGCTCCCCAAGCACTCATAGTGTGAGATTAGCTATATGTTTTGGTTTGATTTCTACAACAATCGGAAATCCTGTCCTTGTTAGAAAGAATATCAGAATATGCGAGGATTGCCACGATGCTGCGAAGGGGATCTCAAATTTCACAGAAAGAGAGATCATAGTTGGAGACCATTCAAGGATTTATCATCACTTCAGAGATGGACGTTGTTCTTGTGAAGACTATTGGTGATTTTGTTTTCTCACTATCACACATGTATTAGATGTTGTAAGAAACTAATTCTTATAAAAATTATGTTGACAGGCAGAGGAAGGGAACCTTGAGAAAAAAAAATTGTATACTATATCAAATTTAATTTAATTAACCCGTAGAGATAGTGTTTTATTATGGTATGGTAGGGCTACGAACTTATTATTTTCTATTTATCTTATTTACTTATTTTTAATGGTAGGATTAAGATCTTAGGAATTATGACCTAGATGATTTTAACAAAAATTATGTGTTTACAATCCGATATAAATTTCTTGTTCTTGAATGCCTCATCAAAATCTTTAGGCTTATGTTCTACTCTGGTTACAGGTTATTATTACCATAATGATAGATACAATTGGTTTTTATTTGTACATGTATGCCAAAATTTTAGAAAGAAGATTTTGGGTGGTCAGTCAGTTTCAGAGGGTTGGGAGAATCTAAAACCAAATGATATGACTAGTAGCGCATATCTTTTTGAGCATTTGGCAAACAGAATAAGAAGATGTGCGAATGAAGAGTTAGGAGAGACCAAAAGAGGAGGTGTATATGATAAGGAGACGTGGTGGTGGAACGCTGATGTGCAACAAGCCATTGCGGAAAAGAAAAAGATGCTTTAAGAAGTGGCAAAAAGATAAATGCCTATAGTCTTATGAGCTCTATAAGCAAGCTAAAAAGTTTAGTAAAACGGTAGGGGAGCTAAAAGAGAGCATATGGCGATCTGTATAATATGCTAGGTACAAAGGAATGGGAGAAGGATATTCAAGATAGCTAAAGCTAGAGAACGAAAAACTAGAGACTTGAGTCATGTTAAGTGCGTTAAGCATGAGGATGGAAGAGTTTTAATGCAGAATAAAACTATTTTAGATAGATTGAGGGACTACTTTTGAAACCTACTCAATGGAACACATATATGGGAGTTAAACTTGGAGGGGTATGCTTCACAGGAAGGGAGACATCGCGTGTTCCATCACAAAGTTAGTGTCACAGAAGTGAGATAAGCTTTAAAAGGAATGAAAACAAGGAAGGCGGTTGGGATTCAATGGCTAAGTAGGCTCTTTAATAGGATTTTGGAAACTAGAAAATTGCCAAATTCGTGGAGGCATAGCATTGTGGTACCAATTTATAAGAACAAAGAAGATATTCAGAACTGCTCGAACTATAGAAGAATAAAGCTTATGAGTCATACGATGAAACTTTGGGAGAGAATTATAGAACGAAGACTTAGGAGTTTAACCACAGTTTCGGAGAATCAATTTGGAGTTATGTCGGGTAGGTCTACTACGAGGCCATCTTCTTGCTTAGGCAAATTATAGAAAAATATTGAGAGGAACGTAAGAGTTTGTATATGGTTTTTATTGATCTGGAGAAAGCTTAGGATAGGGTCCCCAAGAGTTAATTTGGTGGGTGTTTGAAAGGAAGAAAGCTTTTCAATGTTATGTCAATATCATTAAGGATGTGTATGAAGGAGCTGTAACAAGTGTTCGTTCAGTGAGTGAGATGTCCAGTGAATTCCCAGTGTCAGTAGGACTACATCAAGGGTAAGCTTTAAGTCCATTACCTCTTTACTTTGGTCATCGATGAGTTGACGAGACATCTGCAAGTAGATGTACCCTTGTGCATGTTATTTGCAGATGATATTGTCTTAATTGATGAGACTAGTGAATGTTTATGTCATAAATTAGATAGGTGGCGGGAGACCTTAGAGAGTAAGGGTTTTAAAATTAGTCGTTCGAAGACGAAGTATCTAGTGTGCAACTTTGGTTGTGAATCACGAGGGATGAGTAATGCAATTGAAATCAAAGACGTGGAGGTTCCAAAGTGTGAGGCTTTTCGATATCTAGGATCTATAATTCAAAAGAATGAGACTAGTGGAAGATGTAGACTATAAGATTAAAGTTGGTTGGCTGAAATAGATAATGATGTCAGGAGTATTATGCGATAAAATGATGCCTACAAGGCTAAAAGGGAAATGCTATAAGACAATTGTTCGACCAGTCATGCTATACGGTTCAAAAGGTTGGACTACTACGGGACAACATACACATAGGATGACAGTAGCAGAAATGTGTATTTTAAGGTGGATGTGTGATAATAAGGATAAAATTAAGAATGAAAGACTTAGGTGTAGCGCCCATAGAGGACAAAATTAGATAAAAACGTTTAACTTGGTTTGGTCACGTGCGAGGAGACTAAGCATAGCGCCAACTAGAAAATGTCTAGATTGGCAAGTTAATTGAGGGTGTAGACGGAAGGGACGACCGTTGAAAACTTAGATGAAGGCGGTGAATGAAAATATCATTAAGCTTAGATTAGGCGAGGATATGTGGGAAGACCGTATTGCTTGGAGAACCAAAATCCATGTAACTGACCCCGAAAATATCGAAAATGGGTTTTGATGATGACGCTGTAGGTTAAATGACTCCAATACTGCTTATTTTTTATACGACTTTTTTTTTGAGAAAAATCTACGTGAGTTTATACCTTGCAAGAGTTCTTTGGGGCGAGATACATCTTGATGCTAATCTAAGCAATTCAACATAAAGAAATACCAGAAGAATCATCCATAAAAGAAAAAAGAAGAATCAGATTTATACAACTTTATTTATTTATTTTTTATTTCAACTGAAACACACTGATGGATCACTAATTTCCTAATTGATAACCAGTTAAACGAAATCATCAAATCATTAACTCATATATACAACTGGAAAATTATATACAGACAGAACCACTCCAACCATCAATCAATCAAACTCCCTAAAATGTCAAAACCTAAAACCAAAAAAATAAAAACTTATTACCTAAAGAAAAAAAAAACTTAATAATCTCATCGCAGCCAATATTTCGAGGCTTATATTCTATAGGAGGCAACAAGTCAGAAAAACTCGTATACGCAATCGTTCCTGAGATGAATGAACCCCTTCTTAAGGAGGTGATTGAAGTTGGAGTAGAAGAAGAATTATGGTTGGAGCCCTCCTTGTCAGTCAAGGGTTGCTTCTAGTAAGCAACCATTGTTGTTGTTGGTTTTTTTTTTATTTTTTAAATAAAATAAAAGAATCACATATTTATAAGGGTTGAAGTCTCCTAAGAAGTGAATGAAAATATAATTCATTCATAGATTCAGAGGGCATTTGTTTTTTTAAGTGCTTAGAAGCTCACTTCTAACTGGAGTAAAAAGTTATGAACTAGCTTCTGAATGAACTGTTTGTTTTGTTTTTGACATGATAACTCGTAAAAGAAAAAAAATTTATATAAAACTTTTATTTCAGTTCAATTCTTTTAAAAATTTTAGACTGGTCATTCCATTGTCTTTTATTTTATTGGATTGGTTTTACATTAAGTTTTCCCTCTTAGGTAGCCCCATCTTTTTAGATAGCTCAAGAAGAACCTTTAGCTAAAATTCAACAATGTCTAATATAACAACGATTGTCTTACGAATATTGTTTGTTATGTTTCTTTCTCTTTTATGGCATATTATCTACTATTGTTATTGTACTAGAAATTAATTTCTTTGAAATTAAAGGATTCAAAGAAAACCCTTTATTCTACAACCATTAAGAAGGGGTTTCTCTATTTCGTATCTAATTGAATTTTGAGACTATAATAATATATTTCCTGTCTTATTAGAATCCAACTAGTCGAATTTGCACTTTATTTAATGGATCATTGATCTCTAATAGTAATGGAAGGGAATCCTATACTACAGGAATTTTTGGAAGCTGCTGATTAGAAGCTGTAAAATTAAAAGGTGTTTGTTTTTAGATGCTGAATGAGAACTGCTTAACAATTTTGCCTCACTTAGCTGAAAAAATTTATGACATAAATATTGTGCTTAAAATCATAGCCAATAATGATTCAAATCCTAGAGAATGTTATAATACCTTTCTTACAAGAATATCGAAATATGACCAAGTATATTTAAAAAAAATTATCAAACCAAATTTCTTACTAATATTTCGTTTGCAATACGATCTCATAAATTAACCATATTGGTTTGTTCACATGATCCAAATACTTGAAATAGTTGTGGTTGTTTACTATCAGTTTTCTTGGTTCCTCGTGCATACATGTTAAAACTTAAAAATATACATGAAAGGGGGAGTTGGAGAGACAAAGAAAAACTTGAAAATACAGATAAAGAAAACAAAAATGAAGGAGAAAAATGAGATAAGTTTCTTACCGAGTCATTGTAAATGTAGGTAGAACCACAATGCTTGGTGAAGAGAATGAAGGTGTGCCGTCAAAATTTAGCCTTAATTATTTTTAAGAAGATGACGACAACAATTGTCATTACAAAATTATGTTAAAGTTATTATTAGAATAATTTTTTACTCAGCACTCAGTGCTAAGATCAACACCTCCATGTTGTTTACTCCAATCAGAAGTAGAACTTCTGATCAGAACTAAAAACCAACGCTCTAAACAAAGTGGTTCACTTCTTATTAAGACTTCTGACTCCATTCAGAAGCAAAAACAAACACCCTTTCAGTTTCAGTAAAACTTGGGGAATATTCTGTATTTTGTTTACAATAGATTTCCTTTCTACTACTAGTTTGAATCACAGTGTGATTGTCACAAAAAAGAGTCAACCAAAACTATTATGAATACAGTGGTTGTAAACCGATGATTAAGCTTTAGAAAATTAAATTGAAACTGTTACACAATCTCTCGAACTGACATGGTCGCGTTATTATATATAGAGAGATTTTTGGTTTATGCCACTTCTTCTAATAATGCTAACTTAGATTTATGTTTACTTTTTTTATGTGAATTAGATTTTGGCCAACAAAATAGAATCTGTTTATTGGGAGTTAAGGTCACAATAAGTGACCTCGCGCACACCCTACACTCGAACATCACTTACCACAATTAGTTTTTGTTTCAGTCCTAACCCAGGCTCTGCTTGGTATAAGGTAACAGAATGCATATGCAAAAGTTTACGGCGGTTACATAAACTTAGGTGTAGGGATGGACATAGGACAAGAGGGGACAAGATGAACCTCATCCCTATTCCATCCTGACCTCGTCCCATCCCAAACGGGTTCGGGACGAGATGAGATGAGCATGTACTAAATTTTGGATTGAAAATTTAACATGCAATATTGAAAATTTTAGATTTACCAAACACACAACTCTAAGAATAACTACATAACTTTAAGCTATTGATTATTGTTTTCCCATTTCATTAACTTTTACTCCATTTTTTTGTACATTGCTAATGAAAATGATCAATGGGTTTGTCATTTAAAAACTACGAGGAACACACATTATTGTTGTCAAGAGTTGGGAAGAGGAAAAAAATGGAGAGGGTTTGAGTTAGATTCATTATCTAGGTGGGTCACATTGAAGCGTGTGAGAATAAAATAGTCATGTCAATAAATAAAACAACAAATAAAATAGTTACGTCAACAAATAGTTTCATAGTTTCGTACTACATATTTCATACTAAATATTAAAAAAATTGGTTCGAGACGGGACATAATAGGCGGGATTGAAAATCTTCATCCCGATCCCATCTCATCTCACTCTAGATCGGGATGAGATCAGGATGGGATTGATCAATCCAATAAGATCCGAAAAATCGGGACGGGATCGCAGGATGGGATGCCCACCCCTTCTTGGGTGCTTGGTTGACTTTGCAGAAAGCAATTATTGGAATTTGAATTCAGGACCTTCACATCTTCTAGTTATAAAATTTTGCAAAACTCTTTGGGACAAAATATTTCGCATTACTTTGCAAAACTCTTATCGCCTCCTCTTACTTGAATTCTACTCCCAACTCCTTAAAAACACCCAAACCATAATCACCACAACCACAACCATTATAGCTACTGCCACTACCTCAACCACCATAACATAACCACCTTCACCACCACCGCCATCTCCACGATCACACTACCATACGCTATTAACCACAACCACCACCAACTTCACTACTACTACCATAACCATTGTCGCCACCACCCCCACAACTATCATAGCATGACCACCACCACCACTATAGTATAATCACCACAACCACCACCATAGTATAATCACCACAACCACCACCATCACTATTATCACCGCTGTGACCACCATAGCCACCACAACCATCCACCACCACCATACTGCTACTACCACCTCAACCATTATATCCACCGAACCACCACAACCACTATCGTTTCAACAACCACAGTCATTTCCACCACCACCATCACCCACATTTGCAATCACCATCACCACAATAACTTTTTTAAATTGCCTTTGATTTTCTTTAATTACTACCAAGCGTTTGTAAAGTAATGCATTTGTATTAATTTGCAAAATGTATTATTTTACAGTATACCAAGCGAAGCCTTGGTTAGATCTGTCCGTCAATGGAAACAATAAGGAATATGAAGTACGATTGTACTTGACCGAAATCCATTTTTTCTCCATGTGGCCACCCATAAAACTCAAATTCTCCAAGCAAAGTTCCATCTAGTCAATCGAACCTCGACTTAAAGTTTGGTTGTTAAGCTCCATCATGAATTAGTTAGGTTTTTTGTTTTAATGTTTGTTCAAAACCCTAAAATCCCTAGTGGGTCGTGGAAGTGATCTAGTTTAATCCAAAGTCAGACTATATTGTTGTATAATGTTGTCTTTATATATGAGTCCAATAGTTTAATTTAATGGAAAATGACTTTTAAGGCTTACTTCTTCACAAAATATACAATTTAGATATCACAGTTGATGTAATGGCTAATTTGTGCCTACTTTTATGACCAACAATTACTATTTTATTTACCCAGGTCAATTCATACAGTTATAGGACATCTTGATCCTTCTTAAACAAATAGAAAACATAATTTTATATTTTATGACCGACAAGGACCATAATTTTATATTTTATGACCGACAAGGACTATTTATTAATGATTCTAAATTTTAATTTTAATTTTAATTTTATTTTTATGTTTTTTTTATCCTTAACCCCTCCCACCCCATGCCGCTGATAGGTTTCGATACTAATGATTCTAATTATGACCAACCAATTATACTTTTTTTTAATAAGTTTTCATTGACCGACAAGTTAATTAATTATTATGCTAATGTTTGGTAAACTTTTCATAATGTAGTTAATGATGATTACAAAATTGGTTTTAATTAGTAAATAAAATCAATTTGATTAACTTGTCATAAATTTGATTAGAAAAGTTTACATGTACCCGTGCATTACCTTTCATGATGATGATTAGAAATTTGGTTTTAGTTATCATTGCTTCTTATTCCATAATGTAGTTAATAAATCAATTTTTCCACTATCGAAATTTGATTTCCTATTCTTCAATGCACGGGTACCTGTAAAGTAATAAATTTTATTCTTTGTCGCTATTTAGTCACAAACTATCTACCACATAGCATGATCATAGCCTCATAGTTAAAATGATAACCATTATTGAATAAGATAATTTCATGTAAACTAAATAGTGATAGAGAATTGAAGCAACCATTAATTGTAACAAAAAAAATTGTTCTTCAAACTCAAATATATCTTTACAACCGGTCAAATACAAACACATTCAGAGTGACAAAACATTCATGAATAAAAATATGCTAATATGAAAATATTAATGCACTCATTTGTAGCAAACAAATAAATAAAATAATTGCTCAAACTACAGTTAAAGAAATTATTTGCAGCCATCTGTTATCTACAAATAATGGGAGGGGTTAAGGGTAAAAAAAAAGTAAAAATAACAAAATAAATAAATAAAAATAGAATCATAATAAAAGAGTCTTTATTGGTATAAAAGTATAAAATTAGGTTTTTTATTTGTTTAGGATAAATATGTCCTATAATTTAATGAGTTATCCTTGGTTAATGAAAGAATAATTGTTGGTCATAAAAGTATAAAATTAGGCACAAATTATCCATTACATCAATTACGGTATCTAAATTGTTTATTTTGTGAAAAAGTAGGCCTTAAAAGTCATTTTTCATTAATTTAATATGTAATAAGAAAAAGACAAATAATGTACACAAAACATTTAGCAATCAAACTTAAATGTATCAGAATACTACCTACTGAATTGTGTAGATAATGAACTAGGAATTGTATCAATCACGAAGCAAGGATTTGAGGATGACCAACTCCTGAATTGCCAAAACGAGAAGATCCAAAATTTTAGAAGCGGGATATTTTAAAGGGTTATGTACCTTTTGGCCTCCATTAGTCTAGTTTATTTGTCCTTGACCCCCATTAGTTCTTGAAATCTAGTCAGACCTCCATGTTGAGTCTTGACGGTTATGTCAAGGCCTTTGACTAGCAGAAACCATCCAAACATTTCTAATATCAAAATTACCCTCATCTTCTTCACCAACTCTCTCATTCCTTTCTCCTCATTGAATTTCCCACCACCACCGTCCTCCTGTGACCACCCACTGACATGCGCTCAGACAATGACCTCACTTCCCCTGCGATGTCGTTACTATGTTGTGTTTGGTCGTTATTCTCCAACTTAATCTCCACCATAATCAGATGAAGCATGGGTTGGGTAGGTTGGTGGTGGTGTCCACAAATCTGTGTAGAGTTTCCTCATCCCTCTCTCATCATTGTAGGCAAGCTGAAGGAACTCTTCTGTTCTTCATAAGCAAATATGGAACGCTCACTATTCATAGCCGACGCCTAATCAAAACTTATGGGTTCAAAGGACGCATATTTCTGATGTGATGATTTATAAACAAAAATAGTCCACAGTTCCTCTCGAGGCGCACAAGTTGTCTCAACAAAGCTTATTGAAAGAATAAGACATCATCATAGGCCTAACAAAATTAAGGAATCAAGAATCACGAGAAAATGATTATAAACAAAAAAGTTTGGTATAGTTGAGAAATATCCAAATTCGAAAAGTGAAATGGATATTTTACATCTCAAAAGTGCTAATTCAATCAAAACTCTCCCAGTTATGGGGAATTCAATACCCTACTTATTTTGTATTAAAAGCTAAAGAATGTGAAAATCTTAGCAAAATCACAATCAAACATAGATCATCCAACCATAATACCCTAAAAAGTAAGTAAACTATTAAATTCAAACAATTAACACCAACCCATTTACAGAAACAACATAAATGATCACATAAAAGCATCAAAACTTAAAATTTTGTCAAAACAAGAAAAAAAAACCAAATTCACCAAAGGTTACCTTGTTTTTCTCATACTCTTGACTGCAACTTGATCCTCGTTCAACTTATTAGTTGCAACAAAGGTCTATCCAAATTGTCCATGGCCCAACAATTTCCCAATCAAATACTTCTTATCAAAGTCCTTATTGTACCCAAAATGTCTTTTTCCCACATGAAACAATCCCACTACTGGGTTTCTTCAAGTTCTTACATTTCTACTTCTGCTGCTTTGATTGTTGTGACTTTCTCTGTATTTGTTGACTCTTGTTGCTCTGATGGGTTGTCTTTGTCATTGAAGATGGTTGCTTTTGGTCGCTCCGGTTCTGATTTCGATTGTTGTTTCTGGTTGTTTTCAAGGATAAGATAGGGATGAGGAAACTCTGCACAGATTTGTGGACGCCACAACCAATCTACCCAACCCTGCTGCATCTGATGGTGGAGATTGAGTTGAAGAAGAATGACCAAACACAACTTAGTAACGATGTCGCAGGGGGAAGTGAGGTCGCAGGGTGAGCGCCTGGCAGTGGGTGGTCGCAAGAGGACAGTGGTGGTGGAAAATTCAATGAGGATAGAGAGTTGGTGAAGAAGATGAGGATAATTTTGACATTAAAAATGTTTGGATCTTTTCCACCAGTCAAATACCTTGACTTAACAGTCCAAACTCAAAACGGGGGTCTGACTAGATTTTGATAACTGATGGGAGTCAAAGAGATACACAAGAATTAATAGGGGGCCAAAGGTAAATAACCCTATTTTAAATCAATAAAGCTCGGGGAGCGGCTTATATCCCCCTGTTTTGAGCAAATTGTTGGGCTTATTTCTTAAACTCAAAAGTCAAAATGCTCTTCTTATCCAACACTATTCTATTCTAACTTCCATTTTCATGAGGTGTGCCAACAACTAGGCCATTAGTCTATTTTCTCCTAGAACATTTTGAGGAGACCAAAAATATTTTCTAAAATATATTTTAATTCTCTTAAACAAAAAAAATATATATCTTGCCCGCCCTCAAGGTGAATGACATATTTTAAAAAAACTCACTTACATATTTATGAGCTATTAGGGTTTAAGTCTCGTAAGAAGTGGAAAAGGATTCATTCATAGATTCAGTTTAAGTTAATGTAAAACTTGATAGAAACTACGGAATTCTTTAGTAGCTTTTTCAATATAAATTAGACAAGGGAGAGACACAAAACTGTCTACACTACATCAATCAAAATGAGAGATCCACCTTCTTTTTTTGAGAGATCTAAAGAAAACCTTACATTTTTCTAAGACTTTACTCTAATACTTCAAAACAATTACATTTCTCGTGGCATCTCTGTTTTTAAGAAATGTGTTTTCTTGGGGTGTGTTTGGTTGCATGAAATCCTATGCCATGGGAATTCATGAGGGGACCCTTACATTTTAGGCTAAATTGATGTATCACTCCACATCCACCATTTAGTTTTGTGATCAATGGTGGGAATGGAAGTCCCATGAACATGGGAATCACATGCCTTGGGGGACCAAGGAGTGGAATTCCCATGTTCATGGGACTTCCATTCCCACCATTGATCACAAAATCAAATGGTGGTCAAATGGTGATTTACTTACTATAGCAAATCAATAAGGTTCAACATCAGACAAACGCTAGTGTGGAAAGGCAAGAGCTCAATACGTGAGTGATGGCTAAAATTTGAATTCTAGCTTCTTAACACATCATCTTGTGAAGGCTAACAGTTTATTAGTCACACATTTTTCATATTAAATCTTGTTCCTATAACTTATCTATTTATTTTTTAATTTAATTTTAATCAAGGACTACGAAAACTAAGAAAGAACGGGTGTCATCACACATTTTTATCGACAAATAACTAAACATCAAAACTTTCTACGTGTATATCTGATGGGTTCAACGAAAGCTTACAAACCAAATCATCATGATTAACAAAGTTTCAAAACTCCAATAATATTTGCAATACTCGAAACAAAAAACTTATTACAACTTTTGAATTAGCCTATATAACCAAAATAAAACCCTAAACCTAATCTAATTGGGCTTGTATTCCTACTTGAGCTTAACATGAACTGACCCAATTATTTAAATGATAATAATAAATAATAATAACTCATATTTACATCATTCTCCCCCGCTTCGAAAAGCTCGTCCTCCAGCTTTGAAGATGTAATTTTCGAAAAATGCACGCGTAAAAATTGCCTCGAAATTCTCCTTAGTAATTGCTCATATCATGAAAAATCAAATCAAAATGTTGCCACAAAAATAATATCCCACGTGAATATCTGCTTATAAGATATCCACTTCATGATTTGAATATTGTGCGTAAACATTTTTCCTAAAATTCACGATGAAAGTGTCCCAAATTAGATCACAAATCTGTCATGCGGTGGTAATTGAGCTATGATGTTGTGGAGAATAGTCTAAATATCAAAATCGGAAAAATCAGAACAATGAGGTGGTACAAAGTCTCCCCTGAGCTGGCCAATAATCCCATCCTTATGAGAGGAGGACTCAACTCATGTGGTGGTACAAGGACTGTTTTGCAGTGGTAACTAGCACATATAAGTGCGCTGTTAATTACTAATTTGGGTGGGGTAAATAACCACCACAAAATTGTGGGCCTTCTTCTCCGACAAAACTAAAAGAACCAAACTGAACAATGGGATGAACCCCATTGATTGTTGGGTGGCTGAGAGCAGGGACGGAGCCACATGGGGGCAAGTGGGGGCAAGTGCCCCCACTGACTTTAAATTTTTATATTTTTATTTCTAATATGCCCCGTTGCAATGTCGACGACTCGGTCCCGTCTTGCCATTTTTCTTTTTTTGTTCTCCCTTCCTGCTCCACCATTTTCCTCTCTTCTGCTCTCTTTCTCTGTTGACTACGACACCGACAACTGCCTCGTCTCCTACTCTCTTCCTCTCCCTCCCTTTTTGCTTGATTTAGTTTTTTTTTCTTACCATCACTATCAGCCACCAACAACCGTAACCTCTTTTTCATGCATTGAGGAAGGAGAAGGTTTTTTTTAATGTATTTTCTCAAGATGAATTCGTATCGAGGTCTATTTTTGTATTTTATTCATAGGCTTTTTTTGGAGATGTATGAAATTTGGATCCATTAATTTTTTTCTCAAGATATATGTTTGTATTTCGAGGTTCATCTATGGGTTATTGTTTGAAGATATTTTGATAATCAACGTGAGCCTTTTGACAGTCAATGCACGTTGACCATTAGTCTCGGAGAAGACTGTAATAATGATTAATGATGGGGTAACCTCTAATTAGTTATTTATGATAAGGTGGCAAATTGCAAATAACCAAATTTTTGTGTCTACATCTAATTTTACATTTGAAATTAATTCTTGCCCATTAACTTTACATACCAATTTGATTTGTTCCTCATATATTTATTGTTTGTGCTTCCTACAAAGTAGCTTGTCCGATCCATTTTCTTTCCCATAGATTAGATAGAGTTTTGTATATTTATTTATGTAGTGTTCGAATTAAATTTTTTTGTTAAAGTAATTAATTCCTATATTTCTTATATTAACTATGACGTCACTCCGCCCCCCTTCATAAAATTTCCTGGCTTCGTCACTGGCTGAGAGGTTGTTCGAGTGGCTCTTTGACGCTGGGTATCGAGTACATGATGTTGGGGGGACTGTGGAAAACAATTTTTGGCAATGAATTACGGGCGGTTGTGCAACCTGCTCGTTGTGGTTCAGGACCATCAACAATTTCCGACGAGGATATGGTTGTTCAGTTGTTGTTTAACGTCGTTAAAAGAGCGTCTACTACTCTGGTTCATGTACTATATCCTACTCCCTGTGAATACTTTCTACTACATTGTCTCTTCTTCCTTTTTGAGCTTTTGGGCTTGGGCAGGACTAAGGTTCACATTAAAGTTTTTTCTTATTCTTATTTTGCACAAATTCCAAAATTTCATTTGAAGACCTGGGGAAATTAGGATCATCATTTGTGACAACCACCCAGTTCTTTTTAATATCTCAATATTCAGATTTTCTTTAACGTAGAAAATCAACAAAAACTTTGTGATGTGTTTCAGTGTCACAACGCATTGACTTGCAGATAACTATATACCCTTCGTACACATTGAACATGGGTGGTTTCTTCAAATCAATGGTAACTTTTTGCGACATTTTTCTCCAAGATCTTACTCGCTGTAATACAAAAATTGATGGGTTCAGCAGAAGCTTACAAACTAAATCATCGAAACTTGATCAACAAAGTTTCAAAACACCAATAATATTTTCAATACTAAAAAAATCTAATTAAAACTTCTGAGTAAGCCTATTTAACCAAATGAAACCCTAATACTTGAGCTTAACATGGATTGGCCCAATTATTTAAATGATAATAATAAATAATAATAACCCATATCTACTTCAATGTCATAAAAGAAAATATGCACATCTTTATCAGTGATAGAAAAAAGGTGAGAACTTGTATTAGTCTACGATGCGAAAGAAAAAAAGAGGGTTTGCACACTCTTGTGGAGGTGTGCCTTTTGTTGATGGTGATGGTGGCAGTCGTAGATGGTCCGCAAGGGAATCTCAAAGTCAAAGGTTCATAGACCAAAGTCAAGGATAGGAAGACTAAAGTAAGTCATAATACCAAGTAAAAGTACAAAGACTGAAACCCGAGCCAAAACAAGAAGTCGAGCAAGTCAACCTAAGGCTGGTTTGAAAAATTCGAAGTCAAGTGAAAACCAAGACCAAGGGATTGAGTTCAAATTTTTAATTATGTCATGCATAGCCTAATGAACTTGGCTAGGAAACCGAGTTGATTTGACTAGTCATTCTCAGCAAGCTAGTGCTTTTAAATATGACCTTTAGGGACGGGCAAGTCAACTAGGGCTTTTTGGATGTCCAAAAGTCTCTATTTTAAAGCACATGAAGCCCTCATTGTTTAAAAAGAAGATATTGATTGCTTTCAAGAGGTTTCTAAGAGGAAAAAAAGCTAGAAAGAAAGTTGAAGCAAAGTTTAAAGTTGGCTTAAGTCTTCGTTGGAGATTAAGAATGCTTTCAACCACTTAATCTCATCTTGAGACGTTAAAAGAGCAAAAACTCTTTAAATCCGAAAAAAGTGTCACTATCTACAAGAGAAATCATTGACTAAAAGTTTGTCTTTACTCAACTTCAACCCATTTGTGGATTTCAAACTCTACTGTGAGTTTTGAATTGACTTTGCGAAGTTGGGGATCAAAGTTTTAGTAGAGGAGCTATCACTATAGTGAGTTATGTACCCTAGTTTGTGGAGAATATAGCAAAGGAAAGCTCGTGGTGCGCGTTTGTTTTTCTAACCAAGGAAGCAACCAATCAGAGTCGTTCAAACTCTGATTTAGGTGAACCTCGTTATATTGTGTCTTCTCGTGGTTTGTTTTTTCTTCTCTTGATTGTTTACTCGTCTTGCATGCTTGTATAGTTTTTTTAGTTACGCTACTTGTTCACTTAAATTGAACTTACAACTCGCATGCTAAAGAACCTACATTTGAGGATTTAAAGCTTTAAAGGATGTATCAAATTGTTAGCTCTAAATGGTGCTTGTATTAGCTTATATACATGTTTTTAGAAGTACCCAATTTAGTGGCTCGATTTGATTACAAGCAAAAAATGAAACAAAATTGAATTGTGGCTTACAGCCAAATCGACTAGGCTACCCTAGTCGACTAGCTAGGCTTATGCAGTGAGCTTGTCTATCATCTAGTTTCTCACTTGTTTTTCATATAGTTTTTCAATTAACGACAGTGCTAGAGAACTATTTTTAGTCAACTTCTCTAAATATGCAACATCATTCCCCAACATGTTTAAGCCAGTATATTTGAAATCCGCAAAATATTCGTATATGAATTGGTTTTCGAATAACGAACTATTTACCTCCTTTAATGTGATGACCTAACACTTTCAGATAATTCAAATAATGTAAAGAGTGTAATAGATGCATAAAAAATAAATAACTAAACAAAGCCTTTCAATAAATAAATAATCAAATAAATGACTAGATATTGAGCCCCAAGGGTATACTTCTGGCTTTGGATTGTTGGGCAGGCCCATGGTGCTTTATGTGTAAATTGAGGACGTGTCTTGTGAGATCCCCTCATAACAGCTCAATACTCAACATCTCTAATGTTCACATGCTAATTCGCAAAAAAATATTACGAGTTAGAACTCGAAAATAATAATAAAAGAAGCAGAACAAGAGACAATTAGAGTTTTTCCAATCCTTCTATTATATTACGAGGCTGCTTAACAAGTTCTTCCTCGAGAGCAAACTTTTGAGGCTCTTTCTCAAGGGAAACTCCTTTGAGAGCTATGTTTCACAATTTCTGAGTTTACATCTCTTACTTTGCTCTTTGATCATTAGATCTCCTGTATATCCTGGATGCCTTCAACCTACATACAGAGACGCTATATATAGACCAAACAAGTACCAACGTAATAAGGAAAAATTACTCCTAATAGGGCAGTGTTCACATATTACTTTCCTTGTCCCTTTAGGATAAGTCTCATATTTTCAAACAAGGAAAACCTACTCTTACTAGGAAAGTGTTTATTGTGTCACTTTCATTTCCCGCAAGGAGAATTTTTCCTTATTATAATTTCCTAATTATTGAACAAGAAAACTTAATTTAAATAGAAAACTTTTCTTGTCCCTAGTGGTCAATGAAATTTTTTTCCAACAAGGACACTTTCATTTTCGTTGTCTTAAATAATCAAGGAAACATTATTTAAATATGAAACTTTCGCTAACTACCCACTAAGCTCCTAAAGGAAGATACTATTGTATCACACGTAGAGCACGTTCCTCGTCTTCCTCCTTCTCATATCTCTCACTCCCTTCAATCTCTTTCTCAGATCTCTCACTCACCGAGAAAACTAGTCGTTACTTCATCACCCGCCAAAACCATGAACCAAACCAATCGAATATCGATCGAGACAACCCAAATTAAAGAATCCTCAAACCAAACCCCACCACCATCGACAAATAGGGCCAAAAAATCAATAATAAGACCATACAATCTTTCACTAACTCTTTGTGAACGAGAGACCATTCTAAGCAATCCATCATTGGCATTAAGTGCATTTCGATTGGAGAGCTCAAGTTCAAAGTTAAAAAAAAAAAAAAAAAAGGCGAACCAATTTGAGGTTGCTGGTGACTGTACTCCAATGGCCCATTAAGCAAAATCTCTAAAAAAAATTATTTTGGGGCAAATAACCATTTTTATATTATTTGCTTTTGGGTATAGTCACGCATGCACATTTGCATGCTTAGCTCCACCCAAACCTGACTAGCCCATATCATTTTCTGGCAATTGTTTGGGTTTAAACATTAAATCCACTGAGTTTTGGGTTTTTTTATTGGAGCATATAATTTCTCTGTCAAAGCTTAAACAAAATTCATATTAGACTTTGAGTTTACCTATTGAAGGTGACATGGATGCTAGGTGAAAACAATTAATGGTGCAGCCTTCGAGCATGGTTGATTTGGTTAGCTTTTAGACATTATTTCAATTACCCTTTAGGAGTTCGCATTGTAGCTTTCAAACATCGATTAAATAAATAAAAAGGGTAAATGATCAAATTTAACTAAAAATTACATAAAATAAAAGGCTAATTAAAATGTGAAATAGAAACAAGGTATTACAATCAACTTTAATGGTGGCGGTTGTGTTGAGCTGTGTATGCCACATGCTATAGGCTTTCAAATAATGTTCTGCTAGTGTTTTCTTTTATTTCCAAGTCTGACTGTGATATGTTGGGAATGTGTTGGCTTGAATAGTCTCACATCAAGGAAAAGTTGTCACAAAAGTTTATATGTCACGCGTTAAAGGCTTTCAAATAATGCTCTGCTAGTGTTTTCTTTTATTTTCAAGTCCGACTGCGATATATTGGGAATGTGTTGGCTTGAATAGTCCAACATCAAGGAAGAGTTGTCACAAAGATTTATAAAGAGATGGTAAACTCCCTAATAGCAACGAGGCCTTTTGGGAAAAACCCCACACCACCTAGGCCCAGATGGAAGGCCTGATAGGTGGTGTTTAAGTTGGGGACAATATCGTTGCTATGTATAATGGACTAATGGGTGTGTGCAAGTGCACGTGCGCGGTGCCCTAACAAGTGGTATGTCAGATAGATGGTGTTTAAGTTGGGGACAATATCGTTGCTATGTATAGTGAACTAAGGGGTGCGTGCAAGTGCATGTGCACGGCGCCCTAACAAGTGGTATACCTGATAGGTGGTGTTTACGTTGGTAACAATATCGTTGCTATGTATAGTGGACTAAGGGGTGTGTGCAAGTGCACGTGCACGACGCTCTAACAAGTGGTATGCCCGATAGGTGGTGTTTAAGTTGGAGACGTGCGCGACGCCCTAACAAGTGGTATACTCAATAGGTGGTATTTAAGTTGGGAACAATATCATTGCTATGTATAATAGACCAAAGGGTGCGCCACGCCCCAACATGATATACATTTGTTTTTCTACACTTCAACATGAGCAATTAATTAATTTCAAATAGCTAGTGCTACATAATTGCTAAACTTAAATTTGTTTAGTAATGACTTGATGAAGTCGGTTATTCTCACTCTGGAGAAAATCTTCACTGATATCCTTGATTTGTACTTCTCATTATTGCACAACGAAAATTATACCTTATTATGATAAAACTATATTCTCGTTACGAAATAAATTTGTATGAAACTAAGAGTCATGAGCATCATAGAGATAAATTATAATGTAAAATCTTCCATGCACCTAAATGTTTTGGATTTTTCTTTTTTTTTAAATTGGGTCATTGACAATTTTTATCTATTTGTAATTCATGCCCAAAGTCTACATCATTGTCTCCATTGGATTAATCAAACCATGCCCGACGACTACATCGTTGTTGTCACTTAGTATTCAAGTCGCCTCCATCTCGCATGAAGACTTATTTTGGCCTCCACTTAGCTTTCAAGTGTTTTGGATGTATGGTGCATGCTAACTTACGACGTTAAGAGTGGTAAGTTTTGTGAATTTGGTTGGTAACTTGAGTTGAATAGACTTCTGCCTAGATACTTTCGCGTAGTACTGGTATAGAATCCAAGACGTGGGGGTTAAATCATCACAGCCTTAACCATCCAACCAGGCTACCATTCATGTAGTACTTTGTAACACTTCCGGCTGAGTCAGGCTCTGATACCCCCTTTAAAAGCCCAATGTCCTAGTTGGCACACTTACGATTGGATCATGCGCTAATACGATTATATCACGCCCCGATCCACAAAGTACTATATTGTCCGCTTTGGGCCAAAACATGTAATACTTTGTATATCCAAACTCGTACATATATAGTACATCACTCTTCCTTACCCAGGCAATGTGGGACTATGATCTCCTTTTGTAGTTTGTCAACCCTTTTGAGATCCATGAGCTTCTTTCTCACCCTCCCCCTCCCCCTCAGATCCGCCCACACAAGATATTACAAAGATCTACCCCAACCAATGGTTCTGCCATTGTTCAATGAAACCATGCTTTATAGGAAAATACCCTTTTTTTCATTTTTATTTTTATTTTTTGAGAAAAATCGTGAGTTTCACAAACAATGACACCACTAAAAAGAATGATAATTTTTTATACCAAATACTCTTCTCTAGATTATATAATTCTTCTGAGACAAAACATATCCCTTCTATGAATTTATACCTTGCTGGAGTTCTTTGGGGCGAGATACATCTTGATGCTAATCTAAGCAATTGAACATATAGAAATACTAGAAGAATCGTCCATAAAAGAAAAAAGAATAATCAGATTTATACAACTTTTTTTATTTCAATTGAAACAAACTAATGGATCACTAATTTCCTAAATGATAACCAATTAAAAGAAATCATCAAATCAGTAGCTCATAAATACAATTGGAAATTATATACAGACAGAGCCTCACCCAACCATCAATCAATCAAACTCCCTAAAATGTCAAAACCTAAAACCAAAAAAAAATAAAAACTTATTACCTAAAGAAAAATAATAATAATAATAATAATAATAATAATAATAATAATAATAAAACCTCGTCAGAAAATCAAAATTTCTTCAAAACTACCTCAGAGATCTGATCAAGTGATGAATGCGCTTGTTAATAACTTAATAATCTCATAGCAGCCAATATTGAGACGATCTCATCAATTCAGGTTTAGATTCTCTAGGAGGCAACAAGTCTGACAAACTTGCATACATAATCGTTCTCGAGATGACTACATCTTTACCAACTCAGCTAGTACACCTTTGACATAAATACAGTGATTGTAAATAAATGATTAAGCTTTAGAGAATTAAATAGAAACTGTGACACAATCTCACGATCTGACATGGTCAAGTTATTTCCATATGGTAATTTTGGCTTATGCCACTTCTTCTAATAATGCTAACTTAGATTTATGTTTCCTTTTTTTATGTGAATTAGATTTTGGCCAGCAAAATAGAATCTGTTTATTGGGAGTTAAGGTCACAATCGCACACACCTTACACTCGAACATCACTGACCACAATTAGTTTTTGTTTCAATCCTATCCGTCAATAAGGAAAATGAAATACGATTTTACTTGACCGCAGTCCATTTTTTTTCTACATGTAGCCATCCATAAAACCAATAAGGCTGGGGGAGTCATATCAACATGTTTCGAGCAACCTGTTGGGCTTATTTCTTAAACTTAAAAGTCAAAATGCTCTTCTTATTCTAACTTCCATTTTCATGAGGTGTGCCAACAAGTACACCATTAATCTATTTTCGCCTAGACCATTTTGAGGAGACCAGGAATATTTTCTACAATATATTTTAATTCTTTTAAACAAAAAAAATCTATATATATATATATATTGCCTGCCTTCAAGGTGAATGACATAATGAGGGAACTCCACTTGGCATTGACCTAAAGAAAGAGTTTAAACAAGAAAAAGTAAGAAGCCAAATCCAAACTCCAAATGTCTGTCTCTTCCTTCTAACTTGTGTGACCTGAGGAAGTAAAGAATGTTTCACTCACTACCTAACAAACCTCTCTCTTTCCTCAATTTATCGGATTTCACAACACTTCTCTCCTTTATAACATCGCTGTCTCTTTGGCATTGTCTTCCAAACAACATCACTTCAACAAAACTGTAAACAATAAGACAACATTTCCTACACTCCACAATAAAAAAGAATACAAACAACAACAATGGCAATTTGAAGAAGAAGAGAGGAGGATGAGGAGGTGAAGGAGAGGCCACAATGGGGGCTAAGAGAAGTGTCACTAGAGTCTCATCAAAGAGGAAATCAACCACTCTTCAATACTTGTTTGATTTAGATTCAAACAGAACTGATAGCAATGGTAATAACCCAAGCAAGCCTTTTGAATCTGAAAATGATGAGATGTTATCCATCATCTCCTATTGTACCTTCGTCTTCACCTTCACTGATCCATCAGAGTCTCCGTCCCAACAAGACCTTAAGAAGATCAAGCTCAACCAGCTCTTTTCCTTTGTGAAATCGTCTAAGAAACCATTAGATGATACTATTTTATCGTCTCTCATCACTATGATATCCATCAACCTCTTTAGGCCACTCCCACCGTATACCAATGCCTATGTTACAGAACTTCCCGATGATGAAGACCCCATGACTTCTCCCATCCCCTCATGGCCTCACCTACATATAGTCTACGATATCCTACTCCGGCTAGTCCTTAACTCTGACCCCAAAACCTTACGCCTTTACATTGATCACTCTTTCCTTGTAAACCTCCTAGCCTTATTTCAATCCGAAGACCCAAGAGAGCGTGATAGCATGAAGAACGTGTACCATAGAATATACTCAAAATTCACTTTCTACCGGTCATTCATGAGGAAGTCGGTGATCGATGTGTTTTTGCACTTCATATTCGAAACAGACCGTCATTGTGGCATCCGTGAATTGCTTGAGATATGGGGAAGCATTATAAATGGATTCACAGTGCCTCTGAAGGAAGAACACAAGCTGTTCTTGATGAGAGTACTTATTCCTCTACACAAGCCAAAAGGGCTGCAAGGTTACCATAGACAGTTGGCTTATTGTGTGTCTCAGTTTGTGCAGAAGGAGCCAGTGCTTGGTGATGCTGTCGTTAGAGGAATTTTAAGGTATTGGCCCATCACTAATTGTCAGAAGGAGGTTTTGCTTATTGGAGAGTTGGAAGAATTGGTAGAGAACATAGACCTTGAACATTATAAGAAGGTGGCTGGTCCCTTGTGCACTCGGATAGCTAGGTGTTTGAACAATTGGAACTCACAGGTATTTGAATCATCTAATACCTTTTCACATTTTTTGTTTGGATCATCTATATATATTATATATGAATGATTTCTGGTTCTTTTCGATCTCATATGATCTAGATTCACATCATCTAGATGCCCATGCCACACCTACTATTGTAGAGAAATCAAAGAAACACGCTGAAAAATAATAGGCTACAGCAGTGCAGTTTGTATCCAGAGCCTCCTAATTTACAATGTTTGAAGGAAAAAACATAAAAATGAAAACTGCGCATAGTCTACACTAGAAAACCAAACAACTAAACTTTGAGATGGAACCTGGAATTCTAAGTATCAGATTATTTTTTCAGGTTGCAGAGCGAGCGCTGTATGTGTGGAACAGCGAACACTTTGTGAAGATGGCAGCACATGCAATGGAGGAAGTATTTCCAGCAGTAGTTGAAGGTATTGAGAAGAACCTAAAGTGGCATTGGAGCAAGAATGTACGTCAAGTAACATCGAGTGTTAAGGTGATGCTGGAAGAGATGGAACCTACACTATACTTGAAGTGCCTTGAAGAGATGAATCTTCGGGAATCCCTCGCAGGGCAGGAAGAGATGAAGAGAAAGCAAAAGTGGGAAAGACTAGAAATGGCAGCAACGAGGGAAAACAGTTTTCTTCAACAACGGATATGTGTTACCCATTGAAGTAGAACTTTCAGAACTTCTCATTTAGCTGCATGCGTCAATATTTCGTTGTATTGTATGAAACAATTGTTTTGTACAACGGATTTATCTCTTCCTGATAATTATCAGACTTGAGCTCAAAAGGAAAAACCTTTTTCCATCTGCTCGCTCTTCACCTTTTCTTAAAGATTCTTTCCCATCTTCACCTCTCTGCTCTCCCTGGTCGCCAGAGCAGTGAGGTTCACACCACAATCACAACCACCATGACCACGGAAGGAGGAGAAACAAAAAACGCAACAGAAACGGGGGGGGAGTGACACTAATGGCAAAATTATTTTAAAAACCAACAGATTGTACTTTTTGTATGCAAACTGATATACCTTCACAACAGAGCCATTCGGTGTTCTTACAAAGATTAGAAAGCAAACAAACTTTACGACCAATTTTGATGGTAAAATGAACAGTCATTCAGTGCGTCTGTATTTGCAGTATTAATATCGGCTCCTCATCAAGTTGGATAAACTTTAAATTTCCTAAAGCAAAACTTTGAAGGGGCCATTATACAAAAGATCTTTCAACAAACAGCTTGAAATGCAAACCTCATAAATATAAAATACATAACAAGCTCACACTTGCAAACAAATGAAATCTGCCACAATATACACAATGAGGTTCAATGTAATGAATGCGAAAAAAAAAACAAGATCTCATTTTCGAATAATATTTTGCTGTAGAACAAATTGGATTCAATAATGTCAAAATTCAGCTGATGTTTCACAAATATATTTAAAAGAACACTTGAAATTTCCAATGTCCAGAACCAAATTAGTTGACAAAATCAAACTTGGCAGGGGTCAAAATCAGTAAACGATCTTCTGAAATATTGATCAAGCCCACCATTTCAACAGTAGGAGTCAACAACACATTCCACACAAAAAAAAAAATTTCCTGTAACACCGAGCTCCTTAGCTCCATGATCATTCTCAAGCAAAGAATAATGACCAACCAATAGAACTTCCCACTATAAACAAACCCCCTTGTAAAAATCAACCAAAATTACAGATGAAATCAATCCACTAAACATAGCGAAAGGGGGTATGACCGGAAGATGAATCTGAGGCTAATGATTGATTTATATAAGTAATATAAATATAAAACACCGAAGGGGTCAACACTGTAGCCGAAAGTGCCTTATAAACTGCAATCTTTGATTTGTATCCACCTCGAGATATGAATGAACTCAACCTCCTATTTCTCATCACACAAAATTGTATCAACAGTCAGAACTACCAGAGCTCTTCAAGGAAGCAGCTTTAGGCTTTGCTCCCAAGACTAGAGAAACAATTTTGCATTTTTGCTTTTTGTTGCATAAGACACTTTGGTGTTTGCAGCTTCACTACTAAGATGCACATCTGGGAACATCGGGGAAGCATACGAGGAAACGACTCCAAAGCACATAAAGAAGATTTCAACCACCATGAACAATACAATACTTCTGCTGAACATAATTATACTTGATATTTTGACAACTTATCCTTCACCGGGGGCTCCAAAGCAGACATGCACTGTTCCCATGCTCCATTTCTAAGCATCTGCAAGACATTGGGTCAATGGGTCAATTACCAATTCTTTTATTTTTATCAACTCCTTAGCATGCTTAAAAACTGGCAATAAGAGTCCACTTAACACTTATTTTGTCACCAAAGACTTATCTCTAAACATCGAAAGCTGAAAGTGTTCCAACTTTCAATTTATGTCTTATATTTTTATCTTTGACATTAGTAACATCTTAAAAACTTTTATCAATTTATTTATCTTTATAATAATTCCTACAAACAATATTTTTTTCGGACTTTCATATTCAGCATTCAGAGTTTACTTTCACTATCACCATTTAGTATAAGCATTCATTATCAACTTTAAACAAGTGTTTTTCAGATTCAGTGTTTTTATTAACAAACAGGCTTTGAGTGATATAGTACACTTGGTACCTTACAAACTAAGGGTGTGTTTGGTAACATGAAATCTTATTCCATGGGAATCAATGAGGGGGACCACCTATCTAAAGCTAATTTGAGGTTTACTCAACAATCCACCATTAGATTTTGTGATCAATGGTGGAAATGAAAGTCCAATGAACATAGGAATTGCATGCTTTGGAGGGACCAAGGAGTGTGATTCTCATGTTCATGAAACTTTCATTCCCACATTTGATCATAAAATCTAATAGTGGATAATATGAGTTACCTCAATTTAGCCTTAAATGTAAGGGTCCCCTCATGGATTCTCATTGAATAGGATTCCATCCAACCAAACAAACCCTAAAATTCTATTCCAAGCCACAACTTCTGCCAAAACTTTTAGAAGGTTCAAAGTTTCCAACTTGATATTTTGTGATGATAATCTTCTCGTGATCTAAAACCTCAACAAAAAAACTCGGCCATTCTGAAGTTTTGGGACCCATCAAATACAATCCAAAACTCTAACAATAACACTCCGCCTGCATAACTCTTCAACTTATGTGTTGGGATGGATATATGGGAATGAGCGAAATATTCGTGTGAAGGTCATCCAGACCACATTTCATACACTTCTTGTCAAGTAAATAACATTTGAAGCTATTGGGAGGTACAATAGATGAGCTTAGCTGATCCATTTTCATAAAAAGTGCTAGTCTGATAACATTTCCTTTCCTGACACTTTGGGATGGTAAAGAAAAATTATGACAGTGGACAATCTTCAAAAGATAGGTATTCAGACCCCCAACCAGTGTGTTCTTTGCTCCCTGCTGAAGATGAAGAATCAGTAGACCACCTCCTTATGAAGTGCCCCTATTCTAACGAGGTTTGGAAATGTTTCCCAAGTGAATCCAGTTTGACGGTGTCCTCCAATGGGACGGTTAATGAATGGGTCAGGAATTGGAAAGCTGGCAACCTTACTCCTATGGGTAAATGGATTTGGGAGAGGGGAGTTCACTTTGTGACTTGGGGAATTTGGAAGCAGAGGACAATAGAGTGTTTGAGGGAAAACTCTCTCCAAAGGAATGCCTTCTATCTATAAAAGAGTGTGTGGAACTGGGGAACCACAAAGCTATTCAGCAAGTCTCCTTTGATAGAAAGTCAAAGATTCATGTTTAGCTGGGAAGATATTACTATTACTTGGTTTGTGTTTCCTTTTCTTTTCTTTTGTTTGTGAGCACCTCACTCACTTTGTACTTCTTTTTTCCTCATTAATAGAAATCCGGTGTGTTTGACCTCTAAAAAAAAGTTACGAAATATCTAGCATCCATTAATGCATTATGGATTACTGGAAATCGAAACATGAAAAAGGCAGATCAGACTCGCATTTTATGAACTTTTACAATACTACAATGAAAAAATACCAAAAATGACATGGCAGAAGTCAAGTTACTATTGGATCCATAAAAAGGTGAAATCAAAAGTAGGTGGAAGATATGGAAATAAATATATAACTGACCTGCTTATAGCCATTCAACACCTGGCAAACTTCCTTGTGTAGATCCTCACTCCTTATCTCCTGAAGAACAATATCCATGTAAAACAAAAAATAGGCATGTTATATCTTCAGTTATAGATATACACTTTGCGTCATTTACTAACAAAAGATAATGTGATTCATACATGCCAACTTGCAATAGCTTTGCACATGTAAACGAGTGAACTTAGTGCCCCTGATGGATTTGCCCTAACCTGTCCAAGTTCCCAAGTTTTTTGTTAAAATAATGCTCAGTTCAAGAAAGAAATATAATCAACAAATACCATCCATACCATTGCACATAGTCCCCTAAAAGCATCCTCTTTCTCAATATCATCACGTATCCTGACACAATTTCAAATTACTTTATCATAACTGTTCTAAGGATTGAATTGTTAATGCGGGAGTTGAGCTATTATTCGAATAAAAAACTGAGATCCTACATCTACGATATAGAAGACATTCAGAAGTAAACATAAGAAAGCATTAAATCAAATAATTACTTCTACATCTTGCTATAGCTCTTTTCAACACCATACATACAATTTCCATTGACCAAAGAATATCCTTAGTTCCTTATATTTAATTTAGGGGACACAATGAAACGACTGATGGGCAAAAAAGATTAGACTTTTACCAAAGCGATTTCGAATATTGTCACTGTAATATGTAAAGTAGACTTGTACTATACTGTAGACTTTTACTATTATGATTTTAGATGTCCTGGTTTGAGGACAGTTTCAAGCAGCGGTTAGAACAGTGGCAAGGGGAGGTGGATGGTTTGGGTCAGCTAGTTATGTGCTGTGGTTAAAGCTCAAATATCTCAAGGAAAGATTATCGAGTGGAGCAAGGATTGTATTGGGTAAGATAAAGATAAGGAAGCCACCCTTTGTGAGGGAGATTGTTGAGATTGATACCTGGAGGAAGAAGGGGGCCTCTTGACACTGATGCTTCAGGATCGATGGCAGAACAGGTGACATTTAAGGGCATCCGACGGGATTGAGAACGAAACATGGAGGTGAGGTCGGAAACCAAGTGGCATGATGCATTAAAATTAATGAGTGTTTCCATGACTTAATGACCTCTCCAAATTGTCATAGATTGGATTTTGGTGAATGAACTTGTCTCTATTAAGAGGAATGTAGTAGATTTCTTAAATATCATGTGTGCAAAGGAGGATTGAGGAGGCCAACCCTTTTTAGTTTAGTAGCAAGGCTCTTTTTTAGTTAGTAGCAAGGCTCTAGATCAATTTAGACAAGTATCGTGATGGGTGTGGGGATGAGGCGTTAAGTGTCTCAAGCAGCCTCTATCATTGGTTGTGAAATTCAAGCTCTCCCTTGTCGTAATTTTTGTGTTCTTTCGGTTGCTAAGTGCATTTCCAATGATGAGTTGTGGAATCATGCAGTTGAAACTTGGGGTAAGTTAGCCTCGTGGAAGAGTATATTGATTTATAAAGGGGGAAGGGCTCACTTCAGCTAGGAGTGTATTCTCTAATATTCTCATCTATCATGTCTCTCTTTTTGTTGCCGATGTCCATGGCTAATAGAATGGAGAAGATGGTCAAGGATCTCCTACGGGGTGGGATTTGGTGGCTTAGCCGATGTAGCTCTCATGTATGTGTCATGGTAGATGCAACACATCATGCATTCCAGCAAGCTGCCTACTAGTGAACATTTTCTTACATTGACAAACAGTCCTCTCTAGAGGGTTTTTTTACTTATAAATTGCAAGGTGCGTGTTCAAATTCATCATCATCATCATCATCATCAAAGCCCATTCCCGAGATTTTCGGGATCGGCTACATGAATTTTGGTTCTCCAAGCAATGCGATCTTCCCACATTTCCTCACCTAATCCAAGCTCAATGATATCTTCATTCACCGTCTTCATCCAAGTTTTCAACGGTCGTCCCCTCCGTCTACACCCTCCATTAACTTGTCAATCTAAACATTTTCTAATTGGTGCCGTGCTTGGTCTCCTCCGCACATGACCAAACCAAGTTAAACGTCTTTCTCTAATTTTTTCCTCTATGGGCGTTACACCTAAGTATCTCCTAATTCTTTCATTTCTAATTTTATCCTTACGAGTTTTACCACACATCCACCTTAACATACGCATTTCTGCTACTGCCATCCTATGCGTATGTTGTCCCGTAGTAGCCCAACATTCTGAACCGTATAGCATGGCTGGTCGAACAATTGTCTTATAGCATTTCCCTTTTAGCCTTGCAGGTATCCTTCTATCGCACAATACTCCTGACGCCATTCGCCATTTCAACCAACCAGCTTTAATCCTGTGGTCTACATCTGCTCCAATAGCCCCATTCTTTTGAATTATAGACCCTAGGTATCGAAGAGCCTCACACTCCGGGATCTCGACACCTTCGATCTCAATTGCATTACTTCTCCCTCTTGGTTCACACCCAAAGTTGCACACTAGATACTCCGTCTTCGAACGACTAATTCTAAAACCTTTACTCTCTAAAGCCTCCTGCCACTTAACTAATTTCTGACCTAAACCTGCACTAGTCTCATCCATCAAGACAATATCATCTGCAAATAACATGCACCAAGGTACATCTTCTTGCAGATGTCTCGTCAACTCATCCATGACCAAAGCAAAGAGATATGGACTTAACGCCGACCCTTGATGTAGTCCTACTGTCACTGAAAATTCACTAGACATCCCACCTACTGAGCGAACACTTGTTACAACCTCTTCATACATATCCTTAATGATATCGACATAACATTGAGACACTTTCTTCCTTTCAAGCACCCACCAAATTAACTCCCTGGGGACCATATCATATGCTTTCTCCAGATCAATAAAAACCATATGCAAACTCTTACGTGCCTCTCGATATTTTTCTACAGTTTGCCGAAGCAGGAAGATGGCCTCCGTAGTAGACCTACCTGGCATAAATCCAAATTGATTCGCCGAAATCGTGGTTAAACTCTTAAGTCTTTGTTCTATAACCCTCTCCCAAAGTTTCATCGTATGACTCATAAGCTTTATCCCTCTATAGTTCGAGCAATTCTGGATATCCCCTTTGTTCTTATAAATTGGTACCACAATGCTATGCCTCCATGAATCTGACATTTTTCTAGTTTCCAGAATCCTATTAAAGAGCTTAGTTAGCCATTGAATCCCAACCTCTCCCAGACATTTCCATGCTTCAATTGGTATATCATCCGATCCAACGGCCTTCCCTGTCTTCATTCTTTTTAAAGCTTCTCTCACTTCTGTGGCACTAACTCTGCGATGGAACACGCGATCTCTCCCTTCTTGTGAAGCATACCCCTCCAAGTTTAACTCCCCTACATGTGTTTCATTGAGTAGGTTCCAAAAGTAATCCTTCCATCTATCTAAAATAGCTTTATCCTGCATTAAGACTCTTCCATCCCCATGCTTAACACACTTAACATGACTCAAGTCCCTAGTTTTTCGTTCTCTAGCCTTCGCTATCTTGAAAATATCCTTCTCCCCTTCCTTCGTACCTAGCCTATTATAAAGGTGACAGAGCAAGTCGCAAATACAAAGCAGGGGAAGATCCCTGAAATACAAAACCAACAAATTACAACCTGAATAAACTTTTCCAATAAAAAATACAAACATGGAACTCCAACCCAGAGGTGATCTCTCACACTTGGCCCCAATGCAATTTCCAAGTTCCACTTAACGTAAAAAAGTATCGCGTTTTTTACGAATTGCAAACAAGCAATATCTCATCCATCCATGAACCTCTTGTCCTTTCCCTACTCTTCCACTGATTTCTTGATGTTTCTTGATCCACACCTCAATTCAGTCACTGTTAGTACAATCATTGCTCAGTGTTACTACAACCAGTCATAGACATTCACCTTACTCTTGTCTAAAACATGTTCGACCCTATTTGTAGAACACCTTTCAGTCATAGGAAACTCCCCAATCATGTCCATCTACAAATCATCATCCCCGAGATTTCAGTATAACATTATAAACTAGAACTAGACTGCTTTCCTAGGACATATCCAGGTAAGGCCCATCAAATGTGTACCATCCACGTATTGTGTCCGAACAGACTATATTTCAAAGTACTAACTTATATAGTCCTGAGAGAAAGTAAAGCTTCGGGTATATAGTCTCAAGGCACAAATATATTGCTAGACGTAAAACATAAAGTGGATTTTTTTGTCTTTTTTATCAGCATACCTCAATCAATGTGACATGAGGTTGAAGACTTTTTATAAGGGCTAAAATCACTTCTTTTGGTATCACAAGTCTAGTGTACGAACCCTACCAGGGGCCTTTATTGGTTCTGGGATCCAATAAAAACCTTGCTCACCTTTAAAAAAAAAGAAATCACTTATTTTGGCTTTTTGACCCATATTGTGGATGGACCTCAAAGGGTTTGGAAGATCTTCCTCTAAGCCATATATACGACTTTCATCAAATAAGTTGTGAGAAAATACGTTGCAAGATTTGAGTATATGGAATTATATTTACTCAATTTAACAAAAAAGCCATGCATAATCCATACATTAATAGTTGATGATGTTGGTCTTACATGGATAATGCAATGCACCAAGATTGCATGAAATGCTCCATATGCGGTGATACAAGTTCTGGGCAAACCCAAGCAAGCCTCCCAAGAGTGATGGCACTATTTTCTATAAGTGACTTGTTAATCCCCTATTCAGAATCAAAAGTTAACAATGTGAGACAAGGTTGCGCCAAGAAAACTACTTTTGATTCATGTGATGGACGAGACAATCACCTCAGCTTTTTGAAGAATTGGAACAAGGCATGAGATAACAGTCATCACAATAGGTGAAACTTCTTGATGAACCTGAGATTTGGAATATAATAGCATCATTGATCTCAATTCATTAAGTATAATTTATTAGCACATAGTTCAATCCTGGAAGTCTTAAACAATCAGCTTCAGTAACATTTTCTAAATTTATTAGCACATATATCAATCAGCATCATTAACTGCCAACCCTTGCAAACATACCTTTACTGCTAGTTCTCCAATTGCCCAACAAGCATTATTTGCAACTGAGACAGTCTCCTTCATCTCAGTAGTATTCTGCACACAAAGTAATCATGTTAAGGTATAGACTTACCAGGATACAGATGATCATCATCATCAAAGCCCATTCCCGATATTTTCGGGGTCAGCTACATGGATTTTGGTTCTCCAAGCAATGCGATCTTCCCACATATCCTCGCCTAATCCAAGCTCAATGATAACTATTAAAAAAAAACTTCACTTACAAGCTGGTTGGCTGCAACACTTAGAAACTCGGACAGACGAGGACGCAAATGAGCAGGACAAACCTGGTATAAAATCACAATGATTGGTTAATGACTAAAAGTGAATACAAAATGTAACATTTTATTTTATACTTCACGCAGAAAATATTTTCCACTAACCCTTGCAAGGTCACCTAAAAGTGCTAGAGCACTTTGCCGAACATCAAATGCATCGTCCATGCAACATTGCAGCAGAAGGTCCCTCAAACTGCTTTGTGCAACCTACAGAAATTGCATCACGTGTATGAGGCATATCCCCAAGTGTTTTAAAATCAAAACAAACAACCCCCCCCCCCCCCCGCGACACACACAAAATCAGAGGAAGTGCATCCTGAAAGAACTTCATGGAGAGTGCACTCACGCGAAACAACCAATCAGTGAACTAAATGTGAAAATAATATTAAGTGAAATGATCGTACTATGGGTGTCATGAAGCTGTTCGGGTAAGTTATTTCTCATACATCTTAACTTAGAAACCAAGTGCCTAGCTCCTTGGTTGAGGTAACAATATTCCATCAGAGAGCATGATATTGTTCCTTAATTTGCCATTGGTTTTGCTTGTTATCTTTGGGAAAGTATGATAAAACTAGTATGGTGCACTAAGACAGATCCTTGGTTTGATCTAGCTTGGCATCACAAAAAAGGATAATATCATTTGAACCATTGCGCGATTGAGAATTTGGTTCCGGAGGCGGATCTGAGTGTGTGTTTTTTTGTTGGGGGGGGGTGGGGTGGGGCGCGGGTTGTTTAGGAGCTTTTCCACGAAAATGGGCCCAATTCCGTTGTTTGATTGTACTGGTTTTTCCTCGGGTAGAGTTCACCTCATTTCCTCAAAACCCTGTTTCCAATTCTTTGCACCTCCTAAGAATGGTTTTCCCGGAAGCGGTGAAATTATCTGCTCTGCTGGAACATAAAACAACTATGAACATGACACCTTCATCGTCTTTAACCTCCTAATCCATCTAGACCAACTCTTCTAAGTACTTTGAAAGACTCTATAATCTCACATTTCTATCCTCCTCAAGTGTTACACTTTCAAGGTTTTGAATTTGGGTTAATCATTGATACCTCGGGTTATGGATAAGTAATGAGCGATGACCCTTAGTTATGTGAGATTAGTGTTACCCCTAAACTCAGAATCTCCATTAGGAGACTGTTTGAAACTTTTTTGAGAGAAAAATATGCCCCCAAAATAAACGACGGTGCAGATTAAAAACAAATAGAATCTCAATGAGAGCCAAAATTAAAACCCAAAAAGGAACTTGTTGAAGAAGGCAATGTGATAGGAGAATTGTTGGAGACTATATGGTGTTGCTCCAATGGTGTGGAATTTGTTGACCACAAAGGTTTCGATGTTAGCAAAAGATGAAGAATTGAATTGGACTAGTGATAGGGTTAATGGGATTTTTCCAGAAAGTTGATTGTTTGAGACATTCAAGTATCTAAACGTTTTGAGTAAATGGTTTTTTAGTCTTTTTGAAAGTTGACTGTCTCAACATAGATGTCTGGATTTGCAAATCCAACAACTGCCAAAGGTTGTAATTGAAGAGTTATTGGGGTCGGGGTTTTGTTAGAAGAGGGATTTGTGGAAAAATAATAGAAATGAGAATCTTTTGGTTTCATTGGATTTGATTAAAAAATTAGAAAAAGAATAACGATGAAAAGGCTTTGGGTTTCAGTGTTGCAAAGATGATGATGTTGATGCCAAAAAATGGAATCTGATGAGTGGTTTTCGTTTTCCTTTCCAGTGAATCCCTCAAATTGGTGGTGTTGCAGATTCCACCTCCTTTTAACGATCACCAAAGCAACCGAAACCACAATTGAATTGCCACAAAAAATCACCCACCAGCTACAACAATTGAAGAAAAAAACCTCGTACATTCTTTTCCTTCTCTTCTAGTAATACCTATGCTTTGTTAGTCCATCTTTTCTTCTTCTTCAGTGGGTGATCTCACCCGCCCTCATTGCAGGATAAAAATAAAGGTTGGGGTAGCGTTGGCGGCGGTGTTGGTGGGCAACGATGAGGCAGGAAAAGGAGGGGCAGCGGTGGTAAATGGGTTGTTCAGTTTGATTGGAAAATGAATGAAAGAGTAATGGATGGCATAGGGGTGTTGTTCAGTTCAGAAATAGTGGTGGGGGTGGGAGAAGGTGGGATGGGAAAGGTTGGAGAAGATGGTTTTTTTTAGAAAAACAAAAAATCAACACCATTCATTTTACTTAAGAGTAAGATTTCACATCTTGAGTTCCTTTTTGAGTTTTAATCTTGGTTCTCATTGAGATTCTATTTGCCTTTAACTGCACCCTCGTTTTCCTTGCGGACAATTGTCTCTGAAAGAGGGGTGATGCTAATTTCACATATCTAAGGGGGTCATCGCTAATTATTTATCTATAATAGGGGTATTAAGAATTAACCCTTTGAGATTTTCCTATTTGGATTTTCTATATCTCTCTACCATGTCTTCTCTTCAAGGGGCTTTAAGGTATTCAATCCCATGATATGAGTGTCAAAATAAGTGATTTGATTCGATCTAGAGAGTTCCATCACTATTACATTTTTGTGTTTGTGATGATGTTTTAGGGGCTTGAATTGAAAGAAATTTTTGGGTCTTTTCTATAATTCAGGGTCATGAGATGGGATAAGAAAAAAATAGTGTTGTTGATTGTGAAGAGAAACAATGATAAGCAACGGATCATGAATCCCATGTTATTTGGTGTTAATGCTACTCTTTCAATGGACAAGACAACCCCTATATGAGCAGCTCACCCATGAGTTTGATTTGGCTGATTTGTTGAACTGGGTTTATCATGAGTTCATTACCACTGCCTTTGAGTTGTGTTCTTCAATGGTACATGTTGAGTTTGTATCAAGGAACCATTAACAAATGAAAAGTTTGTTTTGAAGGAAAAGACGCGAAGAGAGAATGCAAATACGTATAAAACCATTGTTCAGTTGAGTAAATGAAAACTGAAGTAAAAAAAAAAGAATGGTGGGACCCATAGGACGGACTTCACCCAAAAGTATTTAAGGAGCAAACTCTTTACTGGGAACCTCCAGATGACATTTCTTTGAACTCCCCTCCACCCACCCTCGCCCAAAAAGAAAATTTATATTTTTCTCTTTATTTTTTGAACTTTTTATTTATTATTTAACTCAAGATTGTGATCATAACACAAGGAAAAAGACTACAAAATGAATTATTTTAGTTGTACTAGAATTATGCTAAGAAAAAAATGTCATGTATCTTGCTCTCAGGCAAAATTCCTGGTTCCACACCAGTTTAGTATTATCATTAGTAACCTTGGGACAAATAAGCTCTCTGCACTACAGTCCTTCTGCCACAATAGAGAGAGCAAGGGAGAGAAGGAACCTCCCAGCTCAAATGTTTAAGAAGAACCCACGAATCCCACCATTGACTTTGGTTGTTGATCTACAAGTATTCGTCCATCTTCTCCATTTGAGAGACAACTCCATCCTTTCCAACAAAAAATCTCCTTTTTTCAATTGGGCAAAATTGAGGGAAATTAATAGAAAATCCCCTTTTCCATTTAGGAGATGGTTTTGAAACAGCTTCATAACTGAGAAAAATAAATGTTGAAGCACTCGTTGCCCCAAACAGGAAATTCAGTCGGTAATGCGACATCCTCAAAAGTCAAACTCGCCTAACCCCAGGGTGACGATTCCAGCGCTGACAAGGTGTGCTAAGCCTCACAGTATCCCTCTCAACAAAAACAAGTGTTGAATGGCAAATAGCATTGGAGATGTTGGCCAATAGAAGTGACGATTGAGCTACCATGTATGGGTCATGGTGGAGATATGGAATTATGTGATCATATGCTTTCTTGTAGCTTGGCCCATCCAGTGTTGTTAAAGCGGACGCCTAGGCGCGCCTCGAGGCGTTTTGGCAAAGAGACACCTCAAAATGATGCAAGGCGGAGCGGTGAAGTGAGGCATCCACCTCGGACCGCCTCACGCATCACCGCTTCAGACCACCTCGGGCCATTTACAGCTTAAAAACCAAAAGCCTATTGCAGCCCACTTGTTAAGAGGGGGGTATTTAGAGTTTTAGACAAGAGAACGACTCCTTGGGGGCTATTGTTGTTTCTGTGTGTTCTTTTCCTTCTAATCAGGTTCCTCTCCTACAAATTATGTGTTGCCTCTTTCATATCAGGATGTTTCCTCTCTTCTTCTTCCTCCTTCCTCTTCTTCTTCACTCTCCTTCCTGTGTTTTTTTTATAAGATCTGTCCTGCAGCTTCTGCTGTGTTTTTTTTATATGATCTGTTCACCTTTTTTTAATAATATGTTCTGTTTTTTTTATATGATCTGTTCTGCTCCTTTTTTTATATGATATGTTCTGCTGCGTTTTTTTCTTCACAATAAACAATAATAAGTAATATTTCAGTGTATGGATCGTAATATTTTAGCATATGGATCAAAATTTGGCGCAAATTTCCAAAGTTAAACCAATGAAACTTGTTGGGCGATGCCTCACCAAATTGCAATTTTCCAAACACTGTTTGTTTCAAATTCAACCATTAATTTTTCAAACACTGTTTCAAATTTCCAAAGTTAAACCAATGAGAAGTTGATGAACTAGTTTACATTATGCTTTGATGTTTTTCTTGTTTGTTTCATTTTTAGTGATTTAGTGGATAGGCAAGTTAAGTACACTTATGTAGTGCATCTTTTTGCTATGTTATGCAACTTTATTATGTTTCCATTTCAATTCTAAATAGTTGTATGACTTTTTGTACATATTGGCATATGCAAGTTATCAAAATGATGATGAATATTACTTATCTAAATGTGTTTCAATTTATTATAATAAAAAATCTTTAAAAAATGTTAAAGACCGCCTCAGTGAAATGAGGCGTCCGCCTCGCCTACCGCCTTGCCTCTGAGGCGTTTTCAAGCTCATCTGCCTCAACGCCTTAACTACACTAGGCTCATCACATTTGGGGCTATCTGTGTATGCTGCATGAAAGAAAGAGTTTTGTTAGACTCATATTTTTAATTTTTTTAGAGGGTTTGGTTTTTGGTTGCTCTTGTTGGTAGGCAGACTACCTCAGCCTCCTTTGGTTCTCTTGATTTGGTTCGAAATTACTTTTAGGAGCCTTAATGTGGACATTATTGACATCTTGGGGTATTGGCCCCCAGACTATCACAATTTCTCAATTAGAACAATAGCTTGTTAACGATGATACATATCTACTGAAAAACTTTCATTTTACGACTTCCCCCTTGGTATGTGGCCAATTTTCTCCTGTCAATACAATATTTTCCTTAAAAAATATATTCAAGGAGGGTACAGAACTCAAAAAATAAAAATTAAATGAAACAAGCACATGAATGCAACTAAAAAATCAGGGCAGAGAAAATTATGATTAAGATAATCTGCAAAAAGGAATACCAAGCTTTCTATGCCACTTCCAAGACCTTCTGCCAGCCCTGAGAGCAAGTCTAAGGCACAGACTATAAATTCCTTATCATATGGAACTCCAGCTGACAAGGGATCAACCTGCCGATAAATAATCAACTAGGGTCAATAAAACCAAAAATTATAGTGTCCTCAAGCAATCATACTAACAATGAAAAACTATTTATGAAGAATATATGGGAAACCAACAAATAAATCATAATTCCAAACCAAACACCCATTTTAGGTTTCCTATTCTTAGATTGTTTATACTATTTTATCCTTTTGTCCCTCATTTTAAAAGATCACTAGGTTTTGCAGACCCAAAAAAAATTATCACACCTGGAATTGTATTTTATTAGTCCTATAACTACATGAAGATGTAAAAAAAAAAAAAAAAAAAAGCTCTCAGCAACACAAATTCCAAATAAAGAAAACAACCTTCTGAAAACCAAGCACAGACCATACAAAAACTTGTAGTATCCGTGTCCGACACATGACACGCGTCGGACACTTGGTCAACATGTTGGCAGGTGTTAGACACATGGTCAATGTATCGGACACACCTCCGATACACCAGTTACTTGGTCAAGACACAGTCAAGACTCGAAAATCAACTTTGTTTTATTTTTTATTTTTTACTTTTAGATGTTTGCAAATAACCACGTAATATGATGGTTGTTGATCCATCTGAAGTGAATTACTATTTCAATTGCGATTTAAGATGAATAGGGCAAAAACCACTAAAGCATAGAGGTAGTTTATGTTTCTTCTTAATCTTTGCTTCTTATTTCTTTCATTTGCTTCTTCTATCCTCTATTTTAATTTTTTCTTGTAACAGTGTCATTTTCTTCAAGACACTCTAAGAATGCACTTTATTAGATTATTATTTATATTTATATAACTTATTAAAATAAAATAGTACGACGCTTCCCCGAGTCCTAGTTTTTTGGAAATTGTCAAGTCGGCATGTCGTGTCCGTGTCCGACACGACGTGCGTGTCCGTATCTGTGCATCTTTGCTAAAAACTGAAGAACATACAGTAAAACTACATGTCTACAAGCTATATGAAATTCTTTCACTCTGGCAGCATTTGAGTTCATCGTGACAATGAAATCAAACATCACAATTGGAAGCTCACCATCGTTATGGTAAAAGATAGCCAATAATGACTGCCTCTGAATGTATGCATGAGCAGGGTGTGGGTTTGTGATCCAATTGGGTTTTGGGCAGGTAGCATAAATCCGTACTTATACACGACTCTCAGGCCCATTGCAGGGATGCAAACTCGTAGTGATAACTCGGGTCTAGGGATCCTCACAGGCAACTCAGTAACATCCGCCACTCTACATGAATGCATATACATTTGTTTGTTAATCGCTCTTTTTGAATTATCTCTCTAATCCTGGAGGAGATCCTCAAAAGGCTATTCATCTTAGCTCTACAGTATTCATCTTTCAGTTGCATCGCTTCATTTTAACACCAACTATGAAGATTGACAACTTGTCACTGTTAAATATCTGTTGATGAAAGAATCTGGAAAGGGCAGAGTGCAGAAGGGGACATTGAACTCATGCAATTGAGACAAGAGTTCCCAATAAACGGATAAGAACTAAAACACAACGCAGATCTGCAGAAGCTCAAGGAGTGCAACCAAGAAACAGCAGAACTATTGACAAATAAATGATATACACAACAAAAGTATGTAGAAACCTTGGCCAATTGCTGAGTCTGGATGATATTTATGCACCTCTGAAACACAGGTTCTGCAAACTGAGCAAACCCAGAACCTAATGCCTGAAACAGATAGAACAAGAGTATAAAAACTCTGTTGTTTCATTCGGTCTAGAAGAGACTTCCAAAAGTTTTAAAAAAAAAAAAGTCGTGTAGAAAGAGTTTTATGGTGGAATAACTATAAGTTAAAAGTATTAGTTCGACATGAGCCTGACAGCTGTTTAATCAAATAGAACCTTTTTAAATGACTCAGGCAAGGGAAAAAGATACCTGTGCTATAGATGTAAAACACTCGAGCAAGGGAAAAAGATCTCTGTCGGCATTCAAAAGTTGCTGCCACTTTGCAATCAGTGGAGGCATTAAAATCTCAAGATATCTTGGCTGTAATTCATCATCATAGAGAACAAGTTAACTTACTATTTTTGTTCAATACTGGCAGCCAACAAGATGAAACACATTACATGATACCTGATTAAGCTCTGCTCCAACAGCATCTGCTAAAGTTCCAATAGCATCATATACAATCCGAAGGTTTCGTTTCTAAAGGAGTTTAGACAAAAAGGGATTAGCAAGTGTCAGATATTTGACATAATAGCCAAAATGTAAAGTGAAAGACCACTTATATAAAACAAACCTGATATTGCCCAAAAGCACACAAGAGATGCTGCAAAATGACTTCCAACCGTGGAGCCAACTCCTCAGCAGCTTCCTGGCATTTATAAATTTAAAATTGAGAACTTGTCGACAAAAAGTTTTTGTAACTAACGTGTCTTAGATATAGTAGACACCTCTTCGAGTGTTGCAAAGGCTGAACAAGCAGCTTCTTGCACTCGCTTGTTAGTATCCAGTACTCTTCGTAGAAGACCCATAAGAACTCTGTCAAACTGCTCGCGACCTTCCTGATGGCCAGTGCCCTGAGACAAACAAAAGAGAAAGGGCTCAAAACCATCTGCAATTCAATTTAATAAAAATGTAAATTAAAAAGAAAAGGAGCAGCATCAATAATCATGCACATGTTACTTGCTAGTCGGACTTTGACACTTATGATGATCAGCACTATACAAGAGAATTAAATGGGACGTGCAAGTTCATTACCAACAAAAGATCAAAGGTGCAGATGCAACATGGGCATGACATAAAAAATAAACTAAACTAAACTAAAATATAAAATAATTAAAATGCTTCAGCAGAACAATAACTTTAGTTTTGGGGAGAGTACCTTACCTGAACAATAAATTTGCTATACCGAGATAGCGTCCAACAGGTGATGCTCCGCATAAGAGGAAATTTATCATCTAGGCGGGGAATTAGAAATGACACAATCTGTACATTTAACATTTAAAATAAAAAATAAATAAATAAATAAAAAACCAGTCTCTGTTAATTTCGTTGTCTAGTGACGTAGATTGACAATTAGAAAGAAGAGTTTAGCAGGTACCATGAAACACAAGCTGTGTAGACCAGTGAATAACGTAACCATCCCTAACGGGACTAGGTATACTAGGTTCTATGCGTTTTCCGGTCGTCCAAACGAGAATCTGGACTATGCAATATCGGTTTAACTGCTTTACAATTTAAGTTGTCATTACCATAAATTAAGTGGGAGAAAAGGAATGTGTGGGTCCTAATGGCGGGGATAATAAAGGAAGCAATGGCACAATTTGCCAGATGTCTCTCGGATCATCTTGGAGTCAATTTTATCTTTGTATTTGTCATATAAGCAAATGTTGTGGTTGTGCATTTTATTTGTTTTATTTATTAATTTTAAGTAAAAGTGACCGAATGGTTGCCCTGTATTCATTGTCATGCTGCATGCACATTTAAAAGAGTTTGGATTTCACGACACAGACCCTAGGTCACCTAATTAGAATTTTCAAAATAAGATGATTTTTGGTAAGGTTGATCTCCACACCTCATACTCATAGAACATCCATCAGATGTAGTCTTCAAGTTAATAATGAAACTAGTTGACAATTATCTAATTTGTGCAACATGAACCATGCTATGAACTTCCAACCAAGTTAGTATTTTGTAAGGATGATCTACATGGTTAGGAGGAGATCATCCCACAAAAAAAAAAAATCTTTTGAAATCTCAAAGTGGGCGAAAGCTGCATGTACATACATGTTTAAAAAACCATGTCCCCTAGTCCTAACCCTATTTTAGCATACATAAGCCAAAGAAAAGTGTGTACTTCGCACAAGCCCGTTGGAGATGCATAATGCATCTTATGGGACAAAGCCACCACCAAAAAAGTAAAATAAGTGATCAAAATAGAAAGCAAAACAATCAGAAAAAAATAAAATGATTTCACAACAGAATATTTCTTTTGTTACAACTATGATTTGATATATTTAATTAGGTGGACGTGGAAAGACTCAAAATGTCTAAACATTGTATTTAGCTACACAAATTAAAGAAAGTTATAGATAAACAACATTAAGAAATCCTGCTTATGCAGTTTTTTAGCTATATCCCCTAGAAGTTGAAAGCAATGAAAGGGAAGTGGTATTGCAATAAAATCGAATTAATAACCAATTCTATGACTAGTGAAAATACTGAGGAAGTTAGCATTACATCAGGTAGATGAGGATAAAGACCATTAATGCAACCCTCAGCTACAGCACCCAGTGCTAAAACAGCAGCTTCCCTTTCCTTCCAAGTCGCGTCATCAGTAGTCGCGAGCTTTCCCTGCACAAAGTTGAAATTAAAAGCATGAAAAATTGATAGCTTAAAAAAAAGAACATCAAAGAATGAACCTAGTTTCAAAGTTTTCTATAACTTGCAAACAAGGTTAACGATTGAAAACCAAAGGAACATGTACTGTAAATGATCAAGTAAACATACAACTCCAAAATGCAAGATCATTCATAAGTGGTTCCTTAACAAATAAATAAATAAATAAAACAATAAAAAAGAAGAATGAATTAATGAAAAAACACCTTCAGTTTACTTAAACATAGAAACATCGCTAAACCAAGAAAACCAAAAATAAAGCCGAAATCTCAAGTGTAAAAGGACGTAAGCAAATAAGTGAGACCACGATCTTCCATATCGCCACTAAAAAAAACACATTCCTCCGAAAGCACAGCCCTGATTCTATTCCAAATGAGCCTCGCTGAAGAAAGAGGCTTTTTGTGACATCTATTGCCAGGTTCACCATAAAGTTCAGGGAAGTGTCACCACGAAAAGAAGTCAACATATGATTAGAACAAAAAAACAACACTACACACTCCGCACTGTTTAGACCATTTCCATTACCACCCATACCCACTTCTTAATGGTTGCCAACAGTTATGACTTCCAAATGAGTATCCACTTCCCCATTATGTTTCTGTTGAGGCGTCCTCTAAGGTAAGGTTCCAGAGCATGTTCTTCAATGAATTTCCAAGCTCAACAACCATACCGTCAGGCCTACCCAAACAATTGAGAAAGCCTCTCCCTAAACACTCTCCCACCCAAACACCATGCCAAAATTGTATGGTTGTTACCGGTACCAACAACAAAGGAGTTTCAACTAAAAACTAAAGTTGGAAATGCTTGACCAATAACCCATAAAAAGTCCTTGTCCTTGAGTGTATGGGAATCCAACCATTATTATCACAATTTGTACTATAATAACCCTTATCCACAAGTTTTTTTTTTATCATGATAAAGAAATGAAAAGGATCCAAACCCATACTCAATCCAATATTACACATTTACTTTTCCCATATACACAAAACAATGAACTTTTGAAAAAATTAATCTTCCAAACCACGACCCTCCCAAACACCACTAGAATAATTTTGAGCACTTCTAGTTGATGTGAAGCAGATAGAGCCAATGCAAACAGATACGCGTCATTCTCCGCCACTTTGAAGTTCAGATAAAAGGGCTAGCTCCACCATAGCTTTAGCGATCCTTCAAAGTTTGGAGAATAGGACCCAAATGTCTGTCACACTTTTGAAGAATTTGAACGGAGCTTCATTGACAAATCAAGAAATCGGCGCACTGTGACCCATCTTATCCACCTCTCCCAAAAAAATTTCTTATTATGCAAGGAAATACCAACTAACATGTTCATACGTTTTCTCAACATCAATTTTTTTTATAAGCAAGGAGACACCAACTAACCCTACCCCTACCCTTGGAGTTATTCAATTCGTTAGTAATCAAGGATTTGTATTTTTCCACACTCACCTAGCCAGGGTTGTGGCAATGGTTTTGTAAACTTCATCAATGAGACTAAGGATCTAAAATTTATAATAAGTCCAAATACCACTAGTCAAGTACCCAATTCAAGAATGAGAATCATTGAAAATCCTTCACATCCATGATGTCCGTATCCACGAATGATTGCGAGTTACTATCATAGGGAAAGCCAGGATCTATACCAACATAAATTTACAAAATAGAAACTGCTGACCTACATTTTGAATCAAAGGGTTCGTAAGGGTTGGCCAGGAGACCCATTACATGGGGGAAATGGTATTAAAAAAAAGTTGTTAAAATCATGCTACAAGGTTAAATAAAGAGCCCAAAGAATAGTTTATAATGTCCCAATGAAACCTAGCTCTGATTCAAGAACATTAATAGCTTACCTGAACTGTGGGCATCAGTGTTGGAAGAATGTCATCCCCATACACATTTGAAATAATATCTAGGGCAGCTGCACTGCACTTTCGAAGATTCCAAATGTTCACTATGTCATCATCCTGTAACCAAGTAACCATTACCCAAAGGAAAGTTCAAGAATTACCAAGTCATCGATGCACAAGAGGTAGTAAGTGATCAAAAGAATGGAACATTTTCAACAAGTCAAAAAGTGAATAAGATCTACCAGCTGAACAAAATGTAAAGCACTCTAAAAGGCAGTTAATATTGGATTGAGAACATACATCATCTTCTCCATTTTCCCCTGCATGCAATCGTGAAGAATGGAAACGCGGCTTAAGATCCTGCAATGCAAAAATGTTAATTAAAAAAAAATTGCAGTTAGGATGCATTCCTATTGAATTCATAAATGCAACTAAAGAACACACGTGAAAAGAGCGAGAAGTGCACCTGATCTCTATCTGGATTAGATCCATCCTCCTGCAATTATGTACTGAAATGTGAGGTAATCATAGAAACTTGAAACAATTTGTTACATATGATTCAGGTATAACTCAAAAAGTTCACCTCAGCATCCACAAGCGACTCATCATCCTCAGCATAGACCATATTTGATAACAAAATCTGCATAAGATACAGAGATCAGTATACCAGAACAACTCAAGAAAGAAAACTGCCCAAAAAGTTAAGAAAAAATAGAAGATAGACTTATGAGAGAGGTATACTGGAATTAGGCGAGGCAGGTAACTGCTTAAGCTTTCAGGGGGAACCTGAGCTTCACAATAAGCTGACCTGAAATTAATTAGGAAATAAATACTGATGTACACCACAAGTACACACAAACACACAACAAAAAAAACTTTCTAGAGCAAATGGCATAGTCAAAGGGTCTGAAATTTTGAGAAGATGATTTTACAAAATGATTTAAGCCAGGGCCATAGAAAAAGAGAAAGTAGTAAGAAGAGAAGGAAAAGAAAAAGCACGTGGTCAAATAAAATATGGCAAGTGGAACAAGAAGAGAAGAAATATTGTGCTCAAATGATGTTACAAATTGTGTTGTCAAAGGCTAGCCTAAGCATGATGGACATCCTGACTGCCTCGCCTCACATAGTGATGCAACGGTTATGTGACTTTGCACCTAGGCTTAGTAGGTATCACCTCGACCTCCTAGTGATGCGCAACTTTGTGCCCATGCTTAGCGTAGGTGATCGCCTTGACCACCTTGCCTCCTTGTATAGTTTTGTCCCTCGACTCACAAGTCGATGTCATTATTCGCTTCTTCCCTTTCATTTTTGCACGTATATTTTAGCATCATTCCAAATATACACCCCACATGGATTTCCACTAGTGGACGAATAAGAAGAGGACATGGATAAAGAGGTTGGGGATGGAGAAGGGTATGACTTGTTCGGAGATGATGACGATTTGTAAAAGGGGGAGACAATGAAGTTTCTAATAAATATTTTGAGATAGATTCATTTGATTACTTAAAGATGTTATTTGAATTATGTATTGATGATATAATTATAAAATCATTGCATGGCTTAATGGGTTTATTCAGTGTAGTCAAGGCGACCGCCTAGGCGCGCCTCAAGGCGTTTTTACAAAATTCCGCCTCAAAGTGAGGCAATGCGGTGCGGTAAAATGAGGCGTCTGCCTCAAACCGCCTCGCCTCAGCCCAAAAACTTGTTGTAGCCAGCCCAATTGCAGTAAAAAAGAGGTTGCAACCCACTATATAATAAGGTTTTATGTTTTTTGGTGAAATATTTGATTAATTTAATAAAAACAAGATAAAACATTTTTAAGTTTTGATAAATTTCACATTTTTTATATTATTTTTTGGAGAAAACATACCAAGTTTTGATCAATATGTGATCAACATCAATCTTGATTTTTCATAACTTAGTTCAATGATTTTTATGCTTTTAGAATACCAATAGTGATTATACTTGTGGATTTTTTCCAACAATTTCTTCTAACAAATGTTCAATATTGTCAAGTTTCTATTCTTTTAAGATTATTGATTTTTAATGATTTAGTGGATGTTTGCAAGTTACTCGACACTTATGTGGTGCATCTTTTCGATGTGCTATGCAACTTTATTATATTTTCATTTCGAGTTGTGTCACTTTTTGTACATATTTGCTAATGATACTTATCAAAATGATGATGTTTACTACTATGTTGATATTTTCAATTTATTATAAAAAATCTTTAAAAGTTATTTTGAATCTAGGTAGTTGTCACTTTTTGTACATATTTGCTTATGATACTTATCAACATGATGATGTATACTATTACTACTATGCTAATATGTTTCAATTTATTATAAAAAAATCTTTAAAAAATTGTTAAGACCGCCTCGCCTCACGCCTCACGTCTGAGGCATTTTCAGGCTATCTGCCTCGCCTCAATGCCTTAACTACAATGGGTTTATTCTGTATTAGATTTATTGGGATTTGTATGCATAACTATAAATATGCAATACCATCAATAAAGGGTATACTAGCCTTGGAAGGGCCCAACCTTGAAGCTAGCCTAGGCAATCATAAGGTGTGATGCTAGGACAGATCGCCTCGCGACACAAATTGCCTAGCTTGTGACATAGCTCAACGCAGTACAAGGAGATAATAGAATAAAATACAATGTTTGGCAAAAAACATAATAACAATAATAATAATAATAATTATTATTATTATAGTATTTGGCAAGGGAGAAGTACAAATAAGTGAAAAAAGTAGAACAAGAGGGGTGAAAAAGGAAGGGAAAATGAAAAAAAGGGGGGAAGCATCACTGAAATGCACCAAAGTAGCAACACCTTCTAGGACTTCCTCTTGGTTGAACTCAAAATTCAACAATTCAAATATGTTATATTGAGAGGCTTAAATTTAAGTTAGATGTATTTTACCATTTTATGGAATTAAATTCAATATAACATATTTCTCTTTTCTTTTATCTTTTAAAAGATTGGAATCAATGACATATCTCGTATGCCACAATGCGTGTCACGAGCAAATAAACACTTGAGCATCGAGGTCAAAGCAAGGGTTTGAAACAATTCTAGGATGCAACATCATTACATCATTGCAAGACATGCGCATAATTGCACTTTTAATAACGAGTTAACCCAAACATCCTCGAGCTCTAATTTCAATTTACACGTTCATTCCTCACCCTAAGACTTATCATCTATATTCTACCAATATTGAAAGCCTTAAGGTTGAAACTAGAAAACACTACTAAAAACATCAAACACCTTTCCAGAGACTAAACAAGAACCAACACTACAAGAACATTAATATCCTCAACAAATTGACGATGGGCAATACATTGTCTTTTTCAATCCAGTGGGTACTAGAAGGTAAAAAAACAATTCTAGCGTTGGCTATACATCTAATTAGTGGGAAATAAATAAATGTATCTTTGAAGGGGAGAGATTATTGAATAGGCAATCATCCAAAGGAGTGGTAGTTGCAAGAGAGCACTTTCATGACAAGGTGAAAATTTCCGTTATCAAGCTACCACAATTCTATGACAGATGGGGTATTCACTTCCAACTGAGTCAAAGCATTTGTGGTTGCTCCTTCAGTGAAACCCAGTTGATTCCTTTATGGGGTATTCGCTTCCAACTGAGTCAAAGCATTTGCAATTGCTCCTTCAGGTTGGATAACACCGAACACAGCTGGTTCATTGAGGTCTTGAACTCAAGCCAACATTAGGAAAGTCACTAAGATAGCCGCAGTAAGTTAGGCATAGCTCTATCAGGAAAGCTATAACTGCATTTTCAGCTTTCTTTTTTATCAATCAAACAGCAGCAAAAAACATATTATAAAAAAGCAAAAGTTACTTAGCAAGGTTGGTAGTGAGCAGATTTTCACGGATACTGCTCCACCCCGATGAGGCAGATTTGGATTTGCCTAAACGGATTTCGAGGCGGATTCAGGGTCCAAATTCTATTTGTCATGAATTCGAGGCAAATTTGGCTATATCCGCCCTGCGGATATCCGATTATATAGGTTATTTTACTAACCTACCCTTATTCACTTGAGACCAAAAAAGCCTTAACCCTAAACCACCCATCCTTCAGACCATCACGCTTCACTGGCTCTCTCCACTCTCTACCCATCTCCTTCGCCATACCCACGACCACCCCCACCTCTTCCGCCACCTCCTCCATCGCCATGATCCACCCATCACCATCATCCCCTAGCTCAATCTAGAACTCCACGGTATTTCCCTCCATCCAAGATCTTATTCTGAGCAAGTCTTCTTCCCTTCTTGTACAGAGTTGCAATGCAACACCACCGACCCTTTCGAGAGTTCCCTATCTCTACTCATTTGTTTGAACGTCAAAACCCCAAACCTTCATACTGACACCCTAATTTCCACCCAAAACTCCGCAATCGACGAAATCAAGCAAATCGTCAAGCGATACAAATCTTGTTCAGATTTCCTATTCAATTGGTTGATTTTATTCATGTGTTCATCAATTTGTTTAGGTTTGTAATGTAAACTAAAAACGCTAGCTTTTCAAAATATAGTTCATGTTGAATCAACAATTGATTGATTGTAGAAGAGTATACAAACAAACATGTTAGGGGTATTACTAATTTTGCTCCTCAAGTTCCTTCTTTGGATGAAAATTTTGGTCCCCTTCCACCTGCTCAAGTCACTACTGAGAATTCCCAACCAGACACTGAATAGCATAGCAGAAAGAGAACAACAGGAGTAGAATATGGATGGCAGGCGGATCAAGTCAGGTATCTGTCATCCATTGAACACACAACGGTTTAACGGGGGAGACAGATATCCGCCAATTCGAGCGAAGCGAGAATGATTTTAAAAAAATAAACAAACGATTCTTTGAGGCGGATTCGGGGATCCACGATCCTTGGTGGGGCGAGGACAAATTTGCCCAAATCCGCCCCGTTGCCATCCCTAGACTTCTCCCAAACAATTACTAAGACATTCATAGATTTCATGGGTGCAGTCCTACTCCAAAGTTACCATCGACGTGATTAACAAGATTCTTGTTCCTATGGAACGCTGAGGTCTTTATTATAGGATTCAAGAGTGGTGTTCTTTTCCATTATGTCAAATTCATGTCTTTGCGATAGCCAACATTGCAGAATTCATGAACAAGTTCAAAGACCTAAGCAACACATATTGCTTTCCTTTGTTGTCTATTGGCTTGGACAAAATAGTTGGTATAGCCATAGAATGCATCTTTCACGTTGTACTCTCGCACATAAAAACATTTTTGAGTAATCAATCTTGTACGCTTGAACATAAAAACATTTTTGAGTAATCAATCTGGTAGCAGGCTGCCTAACCCCACTTGCCTTGAGCAAAAGATAAAACTAAACACAAATACTAAATAATAATATCTAATTAAAAAAACTGGTAACAGAAGAAGACACATTAAGAGACCCCCCCCCCCCCCCCCCCCGAATGAGGAACAAAAAACAAATAAGATATCTTCCACGAACAACTCACTTAAAAAGTACCTTGTGAAGCTTACATTGATTCTCACTTCACAGGACCCAATGCCCATACGTAAATAATATGATGCAAAAAAAAGGCTTTCACAAAGAATGTAACTATTAGTAACTACAGCAGTGAACTTGAATGCTTAAATATAGAACAAACAGGAACCAAAGAATACCAAAATTCACAAGCTTCAAGAGATACTTCATCATCGGCGTCCTTATTGGCTAGTAACATGTATTCAATTACATTTCCCAAATGTGGCTGCAATACAATATCAAATATTGGTTCAAGTAAAAGAACGGACAAAAAAATGTATAAAACAACTAAAGGAAGATGCATATAAGCGTAAGAAGACAATGGAAGTCAGCCTAATTTATCTTGTTTGATCACTCAAAAACGTTAAGTATGAAATCATTGAGCACAACCCAATTACTTGGGGATGGATATGAGATCTTCTTCTTTTATCATGCCGAAATCCTACAGACTTGGCTCTCATTGCACCATATGACAAAATTTTCACCAGATAATGATAAAATAAGGTAGAGTGCTCATCTAATTCAAATGAAAAGTATAAAAGACACTGACCTCTAAGAATGATGGACGAATTTCAATTAACTGAACAAATGCCGAACAGACCTGTGAATCACAGTGGCAGAAAATGAATGTAAATTTCAGTAACAGTCATTCATCAAGTATAGCAAAAAACCTAAAATCATTTATCTAGTAACAGGTGTATCCTGTCTAGTGCGAGCTTGAAAAAAATTAGAGTGCACAAAATTGGTGCACATTTGCAATATAGAAAACCTTCATAGGGACATAGCCCCTGCCACCATCCGTAAATCGTAACCAAACATGCAGTTTTGAGAAAGGATTTGTAATATTTTTCATAAAATAAAGCAGGTTGGACTTTCGTTTAACTTGTCGTTGAGATTTTATTTTCTACCAAGATCCAAAGATGAAAGGAAAGGAAGGAAGCAATTAAAAAAACACACATGGAAGGCTTGGTCTATGATGAACCCCTCTAGGTTACCCCCCATTGCCACACTAGGACTTGATTGCTCTGGTTAAATGCATTATATCTCTAGTTTGACAGATAGTAGCAAAAAGAACCCTGTCACATATAGGGATAGCACCAGGGAGGATCCGGCCAAAATTTTGCCTCCCTGAAACCGCCCCGTCCCAGGAAATTTTTAAATTTTGATCGCCATGCTGCCCAGCTATAAGCGGGTTTCCCCACCCCAGACCGTTTACTCCCTCGTTTAAAGAGTTTAACTGAGCCCAATAGCAGGCCCATACCCAAGCCGCCCCATGAGGGAGTCCGAATGAGCTAGCCCATTCGAGCTAAGCCTAATGTGTGAAGAACACTTCTATAGATTGCTTCGAGTTTATTCATGGTCATTTACTTCTCAAAGTTTTGTCAAGTTCAGTTCTCAAGTACTTAGTGAGGGTGGGTCTCCCATCCGGCAATTCCAATCTTGTGCCGATCTAGTCCCATCTCGTCCCGATTTTTTTTGAGCCCTTTTGGAATGGGATCAAGACGAAGATTTTCAATCCCGCCAGTCCCATCCCGAATTGATTTATTTTAATATTTCTTTATCATTATATGGCTATGTGATTTGTTGATTAAAGAGTATAATTGAGTGAGTGGGTTCATTAGGGGTTGGTTATTTGTTTTGATATAATTTTTGGGGTAATGAGCTTCAGGTGTTGTTCATAGGCATTAATTATGTTTGGTTTTAATAATTTGTTCTCTCTCAGTGATTTGGTGGGTAGGTGGTATTTTAGCTTGATTTTATGATTGGACGTTTAATGGTGATTATGTTTTTTGGATTTTATTAGGTGAAGTTTGGGTTTGAATTTATTGAAATCAATCATAATGTATGAAGTCTAGTTGTGGCGATACTTTCTTGGAGTACTAGAATTAGTTTAGTATCTACTCATCTCGTCTCACCCCGTCCCGAACCCGTTTGAAATGGGACGAGGAGGGTGAGGTCTATCCCGGGATGAGATTCATCCCGTTTTGTTCCCAACCCTAGTACTTTAGGCCCACATTGTGGAAAATTTGGAAAAGTGGAAAACAGCTAGTACTCACCTTACGTCTTTGCTTTCCTTGGTTTAGTCCCACATAGGTTAAAGTATGGAGGAAAACTAACGCAGTCTCTATAAAACATTTAGATTCTTGATATTCAAGCCTGTGCTATTAATGCGGCCGAAAATCAGTCAAAAAAGTGTTATGCGGGGTTGGACCGAATCGCACAGGGTCGACTCGGTCGGCATTAAGCGGAACCAGTAAAATCGGTCAAAGTCGGCGAGACAGCGCTTAATCGGCCCAGTTGACTCGCCGATTTGTTGGTCTGTATATATGAAAGGAAAAAAAAAAAAACCTAATCGATCTGGTTATCTTGGTTTGGACCTGACTGAAGGAGCGACGAAGAACTGAAGAAGAAAAGAAGTAGATCTGAATCATCAACCTTTCTTCCTCCCTTCAATCGAATCATCAAGTAGCTTGCTGCTGAATCGATCAATCGAAGACTACGAAGAGATTGGCTGCTAAGTTCCAAATCAGGTATGCCTTCCCTCTGCTGAATCGATCAATCGAAGAGATCCCATCCATTTGTTTCTTCCCTCTTCAAACAAGAAGCGAATGGGTGGGATCTCTCACTCTCTCACAACTGCTTCTCCTCTTCAAATTGCTAGCTTAGAAACAAGGTATACCTAAATTGCATTCATACAGTTATAGCTTATGATTTGAAAAGTAAGAGTGAAACACTCTCAATAATAAAATAATGAAACACTCTCAATAATATGACAGAAATGAAACATCATCCAATTCCCTGATTATGCTTATGATATGAATGTGTTTCATCTTTGTTGGGGGAGGTTACTTGATAATTGTTGTTCCAACAGAGATGAAACACTCTCTGATTAGATTATTTTTATCCCTGATTATTTTACTTATTATTGTTTCGTATTTATATTTTGTAGATTATGTCATCGGGAGGTTCAAATCCTTTTTCCAATTCAACATCGTCAAATTCCTTGAAAAGGGCATCCAACGATATGGCATGGGAATGGGGAGTTATTGCTATGCCTATGAGTTGCTGTTGTTGCTTTCGTTGTATTGGTTGTTCGTAAACAAGTCCAGGTAACTATAAGCGTTCCAACCTGCAAAATTAAATTCATTTGATTAATTAGTAAACTAATACATGACTATGATTACATATTTACACCCTTTTGATTAATTATTTATTTTGTAATCTATAACTATGATTAAATTTTAAAAATATATACTTTGAAAAAAATTGTCCGCATAATTCCACTTAGTCCCGCATAATTATGAAAAATCCTAATGCGGTCCTGACCGCTTTGCGACCGCTTTCCGCATTAATTGCATAATAGATTCAGGCACTAAATTTAGTCCCACATAGGTGAAAGTATGGATAAAAACTAATACATTTTCTATAAAGGCTCCATCCTATAATTTCAAATATTAGATCAAAGTGTTGGGAATCCACAGATAAACTTATGATCCCCGTCCCCACCGAAAATTCTTGCAGGTTTTAATTTGTTCCCCTTTTTCGCCCCGAAACAGGATAAAGGATCTCCATATTCGCTCCATTAGGGGAGGGGCAGCCCAAGTATCTGAATTTTCGGATTTAATTGTCATCCCTATTTCGACAACCACACTCCTTTAACTGAAAGGCGAGTTCTCCCCCCAATCCTTTACCTAGGGAAGCAAAATTGTAACGAATAGCCCACAGATTGAAGACCATAGGTTGTTGGAAAAAGGACAAGAAAATAAGATATAATCTATGGAGTCTATGGAGTCTGGATTCTGCTAGCAAAGGGTACACCTATTAATGATTAGGAAACCTCTCTTCGCAAGGTTATCGACTGTTGGAAAACCTGTTAGGAAACCTTTTTTTAGCAAGGAAAGTTTGCACTAGTAAAAATAAATAAATAAACTGAATTTCATTTTTATGCTTCCAAGTATGATTGTTGCCTCAATGTACAAGATCGTGTTGATCTTTGAAACCTAGCTCATGAGGTGGTGAAAGGAATTGAGGTCAATTCATAACAGGTAACAAGTAGTAATGTTGAACCTCAGCGACAGCAGCAGGAAACAATTATGAATAGGGAAGAGGTTGATGTTGCTAATAGGGGTGATCAATGTTAGTGAATCGTAAATCGTATTGTAAATCATAACGTGTAAGATTTAGATTTAATCGTAAATCGTAAGATTTTTTTAATTATAATATATATATTTGCCTTAATTTAATGGGGGTCGAATTTGCTCTTTATAGACAAAAACTCTCTAAAAATAAGGTTGTCTCTATTATATTAATTATCTTTGAGGGTTTAAACATGATAATTAATAAAAAAAAATTATTTAAGGGTCCCTGACAACACAACACACACAACACAACCACAACACACAGCCAACACAACACACACAGCACAACAACAACACACAACACAAAAATCGATTCAACCCACACAACCGCACAACACAAAAATCGATTCAACCCACACAACCGCACAAACATCGATTCAACCCAGATTCAACCCACACAACCGCACAACACAAAAATCGATTCAGCCAACACAACACACAGACGCAGAGATCGATTCAACCCACACAACCGCACAGACGCAAAGATCGATTCAACCCACAGACGCAGAGATCGATTCAACCCACACAACCGCAGAGATCGGGAGATCGATTCAACCCACAATAGAGAGGCAATCTGAGCCGAAAATAGCTCGATAGTGAGCGGATCTGAGCCGGAGTCGAGGGAAAGATGTCATGACGGAGCAGATCTGAGCCATCTTTCTCAGATCTGAGCAGAAGCAGCGGATCGAAGCTTTTTGTTTCTGTTTTTTTCCATCTTTTCTCAGTTCTTCCCCATCTTTTCTTGATTTTTTTGTATGTATTCATCTTCAACAACACTCAGACGATTTGTAACAATCGCGATTTGGTGATTTACTCCTTAAATCGGGGGCAATTTGCTCCGATTTGGGAGAATCACGATTTAATCTGTGATTCAAATCGATGGTGTACCGATTCGAGTCAAATCGGCGATTTGATTCGCGATTTGGACCGATTCGTATAACACAGGGGGTGACGAGTCACAACGAGACAGCAGTGATGTGAAGAGAGTTCCAGATTCAATTTAAGAAAATCACGAAAGGTTGTCATCCAGTGAAGAAAAGGGAGGTAATGAAGATGATTGGGATTCGTCAAAAAAAGCAAAGCCTAAAACTAAAACAGTGAATGAACTTATAAGCAAGCCTCTTCGGAAATCTACAATAAAACCAAAAGGTGCCAAATGATTAGCTGTGGATGCTGGAATATACAGGGTTTAAATGATCCCGTTAATCATAAAGAGGTGCATAAATTATTTTATTTTTTTAAAATTAATTATCTATCATGGGTATTATAGAAACCTATGCAATTAAAACAACGTTATAACGTCGATATAACTCCGATATAATGCTTAACGAGAGTGAACCGTTACATTATGAGATTATCACGTTTTTGTATGACGGATCCGAAATAACGTCGTTATTGAGATACGTTTTTTTTCAATAACGCCGTTTTAACATTTTCTTATATATATATATATATAATAAAATAAAAAAATCGCCCATTTCATTCTCGATCGAAGGACCAGAGCTTCTATCGCCGATCGATAGAGAACCAAACCTTGTAGGTTGACAATTGACAAAGAATGAGAGAATAAGAAAGGAAGAAGACGAAGAGTCGATCGCACTCTCTGTTGCGATCTCATTCGTATGAGGGAAGATATTTTTTATTAATGTTTTGATGTTTTTAAATTTAATGTTACAAACATGATTTACATTTTTGTCTCTATAATACATCAATACTTTGTGAGGGTATTAAATATATTTAACAAAATATTCCGTTATAATCTATAACACTCCTGGACCGTTATCCGTTTTAACTGTATAGATGAAAACTAATAGTAGATGTGAAGAACATGCAAAATTGAAAGGGGTGCATTTTATCTGGATGGGACTTGTATGCTAATAACGACCAGCACAGTGGAGGTCACATATGGGTGTTATGGGACCCGCTCATTCTCAAAGTCACTATTAGAAAAGTTTCTGAAAAATACAAAATTGATATTGTGGACGTGGTGGTTATAGTGTTTGTAAAAGTGGCGTTGTGGCATGAGCAGCGAAAGTGAATCTGGAGTTGAAGTGGTGGTAGCAGAATTAGCAATTGATGGAGTTGCAGCAGTCAAGAAAAAAAAATCATAATCAAATTTCCATTTCTTAACAAAATTTTGATTTTCAACCAACTAATGTAATATATATATATATTGCAAAGGTAAAACAAGAGTTTCATTGAAAAATGGGAGAAAAAAATCCCCCCGCTATCCAATTACTAGCTTTTGCCAATCAGACATCATGTAAAGCAAAAATTCATGGGCGCTATACATATATATATCAATTGTGACAAATCGCCCCTAAGGATGCAATTGTCAGTTATCCTGTAAGGCTTCACTGAAGCTACTAACCAGTTTTCGCACTTCGGCGGCAGAGTCCTGTGCAAGGCCGAACAAACCCTGAAGATATTGATCCATAGATAGACGCAGCGCCTATACCACAAGAACGAATATAGTGAAACTTGCATCCGATTCTTAGAATACTCTCCTAGATAGAAAGACAGAGCAAGTGGTAGATACTTACTGTGGGCATCAACATAATGAATTGGTTTATAGAACACAAAGAATGCTTTCTAAGTGAGGCATGTGGTGACTGGAAGAGCTGATACAATCAAAAGAAGGTTTTTAGGGGGGGAATCTGATAATCCCAATCAAACGAATTAAAAAACTTTAGTCACCTGCAATAATCTAGGAATGAAAACATTAATAGGACGTTCAGCTAATCCAGGTACATCTGAATCGAGCTCTTGTGGGATGTCCTCACAGATCTGAGATGGAGCACATGATAAATTAATTATATAAGTTTGCATGATTAAAATAAACAAATAAGTAAATAAATAAAGATAATATTAAAAAAATAAAAACGAAACGGATCTTCAGAGGAAACTTCCTCAGCATTGATGTTTGTCCTTGTAGATTTTAAAGTTGTTGTAATTATCAATTAGTATCAGACTACTTTTGAATCTGCAGTTCATTTTAATTATTACAGTATGCATGTGATACATCTTGGTTTATGAAAACGAGACAGTAATGGCTCGTAGATTTCCAACCAAAAATTACATGTAGAAGCTACGAGGACGATCAGAAACACCACGTACAAGAATATGGACAATATCTAAAATCCATAAATCCAAATAGACCAAATGAATGATAACTTGTTTTCTTTTTATGTTTATATCTTAACTAATCAAATGAAGATGAGAAATAACAGCGAGCGAGAAGCTAAAAAAAAAGGTAAAAAATTAATGACTAGAAAGGAAAAGCATGACAGAGACCTGATCTCCTAGAATGATGTTATCCCAGTTATAGAGAACTTCTGGAATGATTTTTTTCCGAACCCATGTTCCAGCTTTTTGCCCATTAGATAACTCAATCTTGATATTTATAACTTCTTTCCAGAGAAAACGTGATTGTTCCTCCACAGAACCCAGAAAATGATGAGAAATTTTGAAATTCATCAGCGAAGTTTGGATTTTTAGAAACGCACTTCTTAGCATAACTTTTCCTTCCCTTTTCATAGGTAGAGATATTTCGAAAACCACCAAAATTCGTTAATGATATTTGGACTTCCTTTCACTTGTCATAAGAGGAGGCGGCTCAACCAAGACATCTTGAGAACTATCTAAATTCATTGATGATATTTAGAGTTCATTTCATAAAAGGCTATCGCTAAATAGATTTGAACTAAACTTTTTATCTATTTCTTTCGCAAATAACACCCAACGTTTCATTAATGTAAAGGTTCATACTGATCACCAAAATTAAGAAATAGAAAAATGCGGCCAAAGCCTACAATAGCCCTAAAAATAGCTAATCCACACATGCTATGATTCTCCAAATTGATTAGAAGGCTCTCAAAGCCCACCTTGAAAAACAAGAAAAAACGTCAACAACAAATTATCCATTGCTTCAAATTCAAATTTGATTTCCTTCCAAACCTCACAAGCAGCAGCTAGAGCAGCTAGTTCAGGCCTCCATTTGCAAGCATCATGGATAATTTCATTACATTCACGAGCAAGATCACGCCCTTCATTACAAGCTTGTACACACGCTTCTAGAGCTATTATTTTTTCAATAAGCTTGATCTCAAAAAATTCTCAAAACTTCCACAGTGGAGTAAAGAGAAACTCAACACACCCTTAAATAGGTTGAAACAACTCTGCAAAATATATTGGGCTATTGTATGACAGAACAAATATCTCGGGCTAAATTGCACCCCAAGAACAAATTTCAAAATTGCACCCCAAGAACAATTTAGCCAAATCACACCCCCACACACTCCTCACATATGATCAGCCCTTTCCACGGCAACAAGTCTCTATTAGGGCACAACTACATTAGCGTCAACATCCATCATTCTTTTATTAAGAACAATAAAGGTTATTCGTCATATCAAAACTACAAATATAGAGGTTTACAATACTTCTGATCATTTTTTTTTTTGCTTTTTGGCCTTTGTAGGATGATCCCCTCCCAATCAACAAAAAAAAACTCCTAATAAGGATACTAAGTTCTACCTTGCGAATATCATTGCCGATGAAGCCACATAACCTCGATACATAGCATCCTTTCCTACTGGAGAACTCCTTGAAGAACACTTATATTACTTTCAAGCCATAGAATCTAACACACATATAAGGGATCGTGCTCCACACAAGTTGTAATGCTCCTCTATAAAAAGATTTATACTTCCATAAAATGCTTGGCGTTGGTTCTACCATTGCCACACATTTGCCCGCACGATATGCCTAACATTGTAGCAAATAGCATCCTATCGCATAACCAATTTACCTTGGGTGTCAAATTTTGATTGTTCAATTGTGAGGCCGATGTAGAAAACTCTTGTGCTGAAGGGCAGACCCCATCACAGGTTGCTGCTAAATGATGCCATATATCCATAGAGAAGGGATTAGGGACACATAAGCAGCATTGGTAACCAGTTGTAAACTATACTGTACCGTTTATACAACCATGAGCTACTACTGTCCATACAAATAAATTTGCTCTAGGTGGTGCTTGTTTTTCCTAATAAATACCTGATAAAAAAATTAAAAGTCAGAGATCGACGAAGTTTTTGATCAATTGGGCTTTACGAACTCATAGCAACTTTGACATTGAAGCTTTGGACTCATGATGGACTCGTATGTATTGGTACGGGTTGTAGTTTCTTGAAGTCAACCTCAAGCGTCCCTTCTCTCCCTCTTTCTTGCTCACTCTTTCACAGTTTTCCATGGATTTTTTCCTTCATCCAAAACAACTTCGGCAAATACTTATTTTGCCAAGCAAAAAAAACACATTTAAGTTTTTTTTCATTTTTAGATCAAACACACACTGTATTTTATTGATAAAAGAAGCAAAGTACAAATGTGAGTGAAGAAATCACATAAAGAGCAAATGGTGGAGGCAAAAATAAATAAGACAGAGTAAGGACCAGGGGGACTAAAAATCTAGCAGATTATCCCAGATGAACATAAAACGATCAGAACAGCTGATCCCCATTGAGTAAATATGCACTGTTCATTGGACGAGGCACTTTTAATGGGTGCATATGAATATTTATGTGTATGGGTGCATATGAATATTTATGTGTATGGGTGCATTTCTAAGATTTCCAACAGAAACATTACAAGTTTAGGTAGGTCAAATATTAGAAATAGGAAATTTTCGTTATCAAGAAGCGCCTTACTAACCTTTGATAGAGAATCCATTGCACCATCCATATGATTTAAGTCATTACTTTCTAAGCATTGTACAAGTGCTTGCAACAGCTCTGGCCAGCCAGAAATTTTTCCTTGTTGTACAATAACACTTATGATTGTCCCAACTGTAGACCTGATGTGTTTATCAGCTGCTCCTAAACACGGCAACAACTCTGATTTTATATGCTGCTGATTTGAAGGTACCATTGATTTGAAAGCACTCCTCAGATTATTTTTCAGTAGTAGTCCAGCCGCTTGTCGAATTTCAATCGGGGTACCCTAGTGGAATAACAAAGTTAAAGGTTCAAACCAACAGTAAGTGCCATTCCGACGAATAATTATGATCAACAATATGTCTAATATAACATATGAAACCATTGCCCAAACCAAACAATAGCAGCTGCAAAAGAGTAAAAACTGAGGTTTCAAAATATAAATCTAGCACTCTGAATGAGTTAAACAACGTGGCACGATAAACACATCAGAAAAAATAGCTAAACCAGTAAATCGGTCCTACTTGGTCTAGGAGCAATTTAAAAAAATAGGGATTAAAATGGACGACTTTATAGAATATATTTCTTTCTACTAATCTAAGCAATATATGTAATACCCATCGTTTATCCAAAAGTGTATAATATCATGTATCGGAAACTTAAATTTAAGAAATGTGTATCATAGTGAACGGTGTATAGTAAGATGTGCGGCAAAAAAAAAATGAAGAAAGACTTCTTATTGGGTGGCCAGACAATATGATACAAATACAATGTCCATATCTCACACTACAATGCAAAACCGACAGAGGCGCTGATACGTCTCTTAGTCCTATTGCTACGATACATATCACTACATACTGTAATTAAGCAGTATTTTAGTCTTTTTAGATTTTAAATTGTCACTTAAAGGAGTTTTTGTGTATCCAAAAGTTATGTTCCTTTTTCACTAAATTATTCCCCAGGTAAAGACCATGTCGGATCTCCCATTTCATATTTCCTAACACAAAGCAAATGCTTACAAAATTTATAAAAATGGCACAGCCAAAATTTCTTCTTTTTAAAGGGTGACAAGATTGACTTCAAATTATTCTGGTGACCCTAATAACTCCGAATTAAATAACTAGCTGAGATAGGTAAACGACTGCCATATTTATTGTCAGGAAATCCTGGCAAAGCAATTCAAAACAGAACTCACAAAAGATACATGTAACTTGTACAAATAACTAGCATGTTACAATCGCTTCAAAACATCGATTTTACACTCCTAAATATACAATTGTTAAGTCCAATTATCAAATAAAAATATCCCATTACATGTATTTTGTGCATTTTGTAAGAATTCAAGTACAAATCTATAATTATGTATAAAGTGACACAATAAGGCTAAATTCATCAACTAGAAGACCCAATGGGAATTCGAATGCATTCATCAGGATTAAAGAATTTCAATCTGAAGACCCATGAAGTCAAACCCACAAAACAACAACTACGGATCTCGAGAAAATCAATATGAAGATTTGGACATCCACATTACCTACTTTATCATAAAAAAATTTCTACAAGACATGTTTCCTTATTGAACTCCAACACCATTCCTTGTTTCATTCAACTATGTTTCACTGTTTAACTAAAACCATTTCACTCAAACCTTTTTTACCTATAAAAAACCCATAGTATAGTTTTTCTTTGATAGTTTTTTTTATAGAGTTTTTTAATTGTAGTTCTTGGCTTTATATTTTTACTTGGGAGAAAAGTGCATGTACTACAGTTTAATTTCATTAAAGAAGTAAGTTTTATCTTTGTTCTTTTAGTTTAATACTTATTTTCACTATACATTATTTTGCTATTCTCTTTATTCTTCAAGTTGAAAATCAAATATTGTCTTCTAATCCACGTGAAGTAGTCGATAACCCCTACTTCCACTATACATTGTTGAATTATATTGCAAGTTGAAGGAAGAAAAAAAAATAAATAGAAACAACTTATATTTATTTGATTGATGTCGAAAATCATGCAACGACATTAATGTCGGTTTTTGGCATCATTCAATCAGCAGCACAAATTCAGAGTCAAATCACTATAAAATCAGTCCAAATGCCGATAAACAATAACAAAAGAGTATAATTTCTTCAACTACTTACACTAACCAAGAAGTGAAAACCTAATTGACAATTGACACTTGAGCATTTCTAGAAACCAAACCAAATTCACTGAAAAGCTGATTGATATTTGACACTTGAGCATTTCTTGAGATCAAACTAACTATTCTACGATAAAATGCAACTCTCAATCTAGTTGGCAGAAAATGTTCCAAATCGCACTAAACCCTAGGTCCACAAAAACGTGAATTGAACAAAACTTGAAAAATTGATTTGCCTAGGCAATGTAATGAAAGATTGATTACCTCGGCACGGGCGAGGATGAAGGCGAGATAGTTATTGAAATCGGGGAACTGACTGTAGTGCTGAAGCTGCTGCCAAATCCGAGGTTTATCGGAGGAAGGAGAGATGTGCTGTCCGAGCAAGCCGCAGATCTCTCTCAGACCGTCTTCTTGAGGTTGCCAGATTGCAGAGGCAGCCATGGATTATTGAAGAAGATGAACGAATCTAGGGTTTCGGAGAGGAGGATTTTTAGGGTTTGTGAAGAGGAGAGGGAGTGATGAAGAGAGAGCAAGAAAAAAAAAAAAAAGGAAGCGAAGACTGAGGACGACGTTAGGGCTATTATGTGAGAGAGACAGGGAGAGAGAAAAACGGTGTGAATGTGAATGTACAGGAACACGAACACAAACACACGGATGCTGCTGGTGAACGAAAGAATATAAAACAGTGGAAGAAAAGAGGAGATGACTTGGGGATTTTATGAAGCTTTTTTGTCCAAGGAAATGGACACGTGCTTATGCACGTGATGGATAGCAATAATTATTGGAATTCGTTTTTTTTGCAAATTATGTTGTTGTTCTATTCATCACGAAATACTTAGTTGCCAATTGCGGATCTAATCTAATATTATCATGTTTTGTAAATAAAATATTTGTAGAATTGTATTATTGTATTGTTTTACTTGATTGAATACAGGTTTATATAAGTTAAACTTTTACTTGACCGTGTGGAAACATGAAACTTACACTTGCTATATAAAATAGAGTCTTATTCTGACTTTCCTTCTTTAACTATTCTGACTTTTTTATTCTAACTTTCTTATTCTGACTTTACTTCTTTATCATATTTAGACTTTCCTTGAGGTAAGAAATCATTGAAATAAACAACATTTTTTTAATCAGGTTCAGCAAAGGCATTTTCCATATAAACATTCCACTTAAATTTTGGATTTCGTATGTGAACTTGAAGATTGCAAGTTAGAAATTTAACAGATCGATGAAATTTTATTAGTAAAGTTTTGGGCCAAAGTCTTTCGCATCCATTATCATTACATCATAGACCTTGCTTCAACGCATGGAACCAGTAGCAGAGTTTAGGGGTGGGCATCTCATCCGCGATCCCGATCCCGTCCAGGTCCCATCCCATCCCGTGACGATTTTTTTCGGGACCTTTTGGGATTGATCAAACCCATTCTAATCCTGTCTTGTTCCGATCTAAAGTGTGATGGGATCGGGATGGAGATTTTCAATCTCGCTCATCCCATTTCGCTCTGAATTTATTTATTTAATATTTATTATTATTAATTTTAATCACGCTACTCTCTTAAATGAAAGTTTAGGATGTGTTGAAATTAAATCAAAACATCTATTGTTTTATTTGATTGATTTGGTACTTTTTATTTGGATAGAAACTTTAGTTTGAATATTTTAGGTCATATAGAACCCATGAAAATTTAGGTTTTTTTTACATTTTAGATTGGTTATACGATAATTATTCTTGTATCACATAAATGATGTTTAACATTTAATGTTGTTATGATGAAATTTATATGTACATAAATTAGGCATTATTTTTGTGTGAGCAACATGAGATGAAATTTTTTGTTATTTTTCACTGAAGGACTATTTGGTATATGTTCATCTCATCCCAAACCTGTTTGGAATGAGACGAGGTCAGATGAGGTCTATCCCATCCAAATCCCGAATAAACGTGTTGGAATAGGAATGACGTCCATCTCGTCCCATCATGTCGTGTGCCCACCCCTAACAGAGTTGGACTTAAAAAAGTATGTGTGTAACCTGGAATTTAGCATTTCCTTCTCAACATAACTACTAGACTCCTCGCCATAAATACCTGACTTTTTTACCTATCAAAAGAAGCACCACAAAATAATGAAATTTTATAGCTTGGATGATCATTATAAATTTAAAATGCGGACCTTTTAACCCATTTGCTCATACTATTCTTTAAGGGTTGGTTAGCTTTCAGTTCAACTAAATGGAAATGGTTTGATTAGTATCTTCATAATTATTTGTTACTTGTCAAGGTCCTCGAGGATCAATGAGCTTCTTTCATGCCAAATACATGTTAAAACAATAGTTGTTCTCCCATGGATGGAACCCTCTTCTCCTCAAACAAACACCAACTACTTCAATTAAACACATATTGCTTCAACCAAACATGGTGGCAGAGAGGAACACAAAGGGGATTATGGAATGCTCTTGTTATTATTGCTAATACTCGTAGACTATGGTACTTATGTGATAAATGTAACTGACAACTGGTTTATGTTAACATGAACAATGAAAAACACACCTCCTTGCAAAATATGTAATTGAGCAAATGAAGGTAGTGTGATGTAATATTAAAGTAGGTGTTCTGTTTAATATGATGTTTGCATTTTACCAATAAAAAGGTAGTGGATGTGAATTGTATGATTACATGCGCAACTTTTCTTTCGGGATTTCCTACGAAAATTTGATAAACATGCAAAATAAAAATTACTTTATGTTCAACAACTCTTTCCTAATAAACAACATGAAAGGTTGAAACCTTAGAAATTCACTTTGAATATTAATAATCACCTAAATAATCATCTACACATTGGTTGTGTTATGTGTGTAATTGAAAAAAAATCTAAAAAATCAACTTTAGTAGAGAAATATGTTTTTTCATAACTTTTTGTTGGAACATAGAATGCATACTCATTTTGCCATAACTTGTTTTGGAGACGGCGTCTCTCGACCAAAATACACTTAGTGAGATTAACTATTTTTTTCTAATTTTTCTTTGTTTACCATTTGTATCTAGTTAAACATAGCCTATGGAAATCAAGTCCTTAGTTTATCCTACATAAACAAAATACACTTCCCTTTAAGTTCAATCTGGTTTTGGACATTGACAAAAAAAAAAACATAATTCAATAATATATATAGTATTATTAGCATGTCCACTAAATTAGGTAATTATTAGGGCCTAGACAGTTAGCTTTGGAACCATACCATCTGCATATTGTCAGTTTTAACTTTTAGGGATGAAAACAATAATATCGATGATAAAAAAAAATGGTGGCTAATGAAGACCTAATTGCGACCTATTTTTAGACATCATGCATAAAATACTTTACATGTGAACTTAGAGGTGTCTTCTGAACCTTTTCGAAGTCTGCAGAATGTGCTAATAATTTCATTAATCACATGGTTGATGAACATTGGGAGAAAGATCTATCGGTTGACCATAACCATGTTAATTATTTTGGTTTCTAGCTAGGTAGTATTCTTTGTCAAACAAACACGTATCATCCATCACTTGATCCCTTGGCCAATCAGGGTTCACCTCAACAACAAACAAAAAACTTTGCTTTAGAACAAACCATGAGTACATTAAAAGTACCTATTACGGCTGGTTCAAGCAAATCCACCTGCAGATCATTTCTCTTAATCTTTGGCTATGTAATATTATTGACATTACTATTATTTTTTCAAATCTTTTCTTAGTCTCACTATTCTTAATCCCCGCCTCATTTCTTTCAAAGCTCCGCATGAACACATGTTCTACTATATATTTGATATCAATGAAATAATTAGAAAAGTGAAACAAACATGAATAGTAAACGATGTCATTGATATGCACTCTAGTGTGCTTATTTTTACTTGCTTGAAATACATGTTATACTCTGCTATTGATATCAAAGACAATTCAACCTTTTTCATTTAACAATATAAATTATCACAAAGGATAACTGCAAAATGTTGAGTATTGAAACAAACATGAATAACAAAGGATAGTAATGATATGCTTAGAATAAAGGATGACAATGATATACTCTTTGACATGTTTTTTCTGTTCACATAGAAGATGCGAAGGGAAATGCCTCGAAGTGGAAAGAATCATTGGTAGAAGTAACCATTTCCAGGCAAAACATTAATCTCATGTAAAATTGTATTTGGAAAACCTTTGTCAAAGTCAACAAATTCAGTTGAGGAATTACATGATAGTACCGAGAATGAAGACAATGACAATGATTGTTACACCTCGTTATTTTCAATCACTTTCTACATATTTTTCATTCATTTAAATCTTTGCTTTGACTATTCAAATGTCTAGTGTTTCGGTTTCATAACCTTGGCATCGTTGGGTTGGATACCTCGATCTTATGACTTGTTGTTAGTGAGTTTGGCAAATAGCCAAAACTAATTCTTTGTGTTATTTGGTGTATGTGGTTTTTGATTGAATGCCTTCAACATTTCGACACTTCGAAAATTATGAGCCCGGGCTGTTAATGAGACCCATATCTACCTGGTGGACCATGTGAGCATGAAAAAATATATATTTGCTACTTTAGGACTTTCTTTGATCAATATTGATGGTCACACATTTCTAAGTACGATTTGACAAAAATCGGATCAATAGTTGTGGTTGTCTGAACTTTGGTAGTGGCAAACAACCACCTTATGTAGAAAGAGAAAAAAAATTTGAAGCAATAGTTGTGGTTGTGAGAGAGGGCTGAGAGGGAAAAAAACCATTTATTTCTTATTTCCCTTATCATTTTCCCACTTGTGAGAGAGAGTTCAGAAAACCTCACACCAGATTGTGAGAAAAACCAAGGATTTGAGGGCTTTTCGATGAGTTCTTGGGTGTTATTTGGCTAGGTCCTCACAATAGGTGTTGTTAGGGAGCTTGGAGAGTCGGGTTCCACACTGATCATCATGAGGGGAATGTGTAAGAGCTATATTTCAGATGGAATAGGCGAGTAAGACTTGTAATTGTCTATCTTTTGGTGTTTAATCATCCCCCATTGGCTTGCATGTTAGTTTATGAAATGATTTGTCGATGATCCTTGTGTTCATGGGTGTAAATATGAATTTGAGTCCATTTTGTATGTTGATCCAGAGTTTGTATGTGCATGATTAGAGTAGGTGAGAGTATTTAATTGTTAGAGACGATGATTTCGAACTCTCATCATGAAATTCAATTGATTTCTCTATGAATAACTTAGTATTTTTGTATTTCAGCATGGTTTTGGGTGTGTATTATTGGATTGATGACAATTATTTATTTTGAGTTTATAGCAGTTTATTTAAACGCTTTGAAGTGTTAGAGCAGCTGTGTCTACCCAAATATTGATTTGAATGTCGAATTTTGAGTGGTTAATTTTCGTACCCTGTTTTTGCAATCTTTGAAGCAGGTTTTGAATGAGTATTTGTAAATAGAAGAAGTGATATCTAACAAAAGTTTCATTTTTCTGTCTAGTTTCTATAGAATTTTGTAAAACATGGTTTTGATTTGTATTGAGTGCGTTATGCCCAGAGTTGTGAAAGGTTGTCGAAATCGTCGATAGTCTAGGTTAAGCTGGATTGCTATGGATTTGGAGCTAAATCCGACTTGAATGCTTTCACTTTAGTAGGACTACTATCTATGTATGAATTCCCCTTTGAGTCTAGTTTCTAATTCCTTAGTTGCTTTTTGACTTGTGTAATAGAAGTTATGGCCTAAATAGTATTAGGGTGTTAATCTGCCGACAACCTGCAAATAACCTTATGATAAGCATATAAATGAGACATTTTATGCTCCTAAATATAGAATTGTCAAGTCCAATTATCTAATAAAAATATCTCATTACGTGTACTTTGTGTATTTTGTAGAAATTCAAGCATTAATCTCAAATCATACACAAAGTGGCACAACAAGGCTAAGTTCAACAACTAGAAAACTCATTGGAAGTTCACATGTGCATTGTCAAATACCAAAGATTTTCAAGCCCAAAACTCATGAAGTCAAGCCCACAAAGCACCATCATTTACGGATCTCAAGGAAATCGACATGAAGATTTAGACATCCACATGACCAACTTTATCATAGCAAAAAAATCTCTACAAACTCCAAAAGTGTTAAGTCAAATATCATTAATTCTCATATTTTTTTACTCCATCACTTTTGCATTCCACCTTATTTCACTCCAACACTTTTTCTTATTTCACTCCAACACTCCGCCACCCACCCCATTATCATTACACGTAAGTCTCACCCTTATTCACCAATAAATGCCCCATGTTTGGAATTCATTGGAGACACACTTTTGGAAAAGGGAAAAAAGAAGAGTTTGAGATTTAGCACTTGTAAGATTTTAGTTTTTCTTAGTTGTTTTAGTAGTTATGTTTAAAACCATGAATGACTTAGGGTCTACTATGAGTAACTAAACTACACCTTAGGGTGTGGGTGAGCCCCATGGGAGGAGGATCTCAAAATTGTCCTCTTGAGTGATATCTTTTCATTTTCATATATTAGAGAAATATTGTTGGTGAGATTGACTTTGTAGGTTGGTTAGGTCATAAATCAATGAAGTAAGATAGAAGTCTTGTATTTCATATTTGAATTCAATTCATGCTTTCATCTTCTATTTTTTCAAGTTCAAAATTATATAATTTTTTATCCAGACATTTCTTTAACAAGCCAAAAACTTTATGTTTGTATATTATTAGTCTAAGTTTCACCATGGTTTGTTAGATATTAGGTGTTTCATCTAGCTAAATGAATTCATTTTATGCTTTTAAATATTATTTGATGCTTAGCTTAGTAGTGTAACTTAGGCTTAGAACAAGTTGCTCACATTGTTATATCTTCCATCCTAAGATGAGATGACTGTCTACCTTAAGATGTGCTAGTGAAATAGGAAATGCTGAACTGAATAGTGGCCAAGGGGAGCTATCAATCCATGGTGGTGATCCCAAAAGCTCTAAGATTTTATATTAAATTGTCATCTTAGTTAGATTTATATTGTTGTTCTATCTTAGGATTCTTCATAAAAAAATCTTTATTCTAACTAGGTTATAAATTGATTTACAAAATTGGTTTTCAAATACTAGCCCTCCTTGTGGGATTCGACTTGTGTTTGCAGGTTTCTAATTCAATAGACAATCGTGCACTTGCGGTAAGATTTGAGATCAATCGCCTAACTTTGTCATAAAATCTCTATTGTTTTAGAAATGATCAGGCAATGTACCTTATATGGTTGGAAACATCTTTGTGTCTACTTTTTAGCCTCAATCAATATTCGATTTGGAATTACAGTGTGAGAGTTACATACGTTTGGGTGATGCATTGTTAAGTTGTTCTATCAAAACAACTTGTTCATTTCAGTATTGTTTAATAGATATTTACATGAATATTTTGGGCCCGGATCGGGTTGTTTTGGATCCTTAAGATTTTAAGGGACTGAAACATGGTTGTTTTGGGTCTGTATTGGGCTGTATTTTCACATCTAAACATGTCATTTTCGGGGGTCGGGTAAAGTTGTTTTTTGACATTCAAAACTAGGTTGTTCCAAGGCTGATTCGATAGCACGTTTCGGCTGGATTTAGGACAGACGTTAGATGAGCTTTAGTACATAGTATGGTGTATTTACGATAGGTGTTGGTTGAGTTTTAGAGTTGGATTTGGATGGATTTAAGTCGTGTTTTGGTCGAGTTTAAGAGAAGATTTTCGGTTGGGTTTAAGATAAATAATGGTTGTGTAAATATAGGTTTTAGTTGAGTTTAATGGCAGAGTTTTGGTGCGGTATAAGATAGGTTTTAGTCGAGTAATGACAGGTTTTTAGTTAAGATTAGTGGGAAATATTAGCTGAGTGTCGGGGTATGTCGTTGTTGTAGGTTTGAAGCCATGTCGTGTTGTTTTTGCTGCTTAGTTTTCCAAATCCATTTAGCTATTCAATTTCAAAGACTTTTGGTCCTCAGTTTTATTGTGTGGAGCGTATTGAAAAACATATAGAATGTTTGAATTAATTATGTTTATCCGAACTATTAAATAGAAAAAATGAATGAACTTACCGTCTTAAGACTATGTTGTGCAATTATGTCATAAAACCAATAAAAGTTTATATGAACATGATTACGAAATAGAATGAATTGCAAAGTGATTTCAATCCATGAATTAGTCCATGGTGACATTTTTATTTACGAAATGGTAAATATAATTAACTATGAAACTGTGTATATTATGGATATAATGGAAGGAATATTCCATGTTGATTACTTATGCATTATAATGTTATGAGATGTATTAATGTGATAATGAGTGTGTTCAAAGTAATGGTTAGTGTATCCAATACTTATGATTGGTAGTTGGAGACTTGATAATATTTATGATTATGTGACACAGCTGGAAAGTCTAGGGGTGTTAATCGGTTTGAAATTTGATAAAAACCGAATCAAACTTGAGATTCGGTTTTCTGTTCGGTTCGGTTTTCTAATTTTTCAAACAGAAACCCGTAATCGAACCGAACCGACTAATTTGGTTCGGTTTCGATTTGTTTCGGTTTTTCCTTTTTATTTTCTATCATATTTCTTCTTCTTACTGAAACAATTTTGCGTTGCCATTACCATACAGCTAGACCTAAACACAAAGATAAAACCTTTTCACACATACAAATTTTAAATAAAATTTGAACCTCAACAAGATTATATTATCCAAAACAAAAAAAAGATTATACCAGCTTTTCTATTATGATAAAAGAGATTAGTATTATTACATTATGATTAAACAAGCTCGAATGACCGTACAATTCGACAAAACCCCCAATAGTGCTAATGCAAAAAAAATTAGTCGAACAAAAAGAAAAACATGCCCAGACACACGGTGCTCAACGAGTATCCGAACCTCCGTCAAGCTTGATCGTCGAAATTCAAGACTCGATTTGGCATGAGCTTCAAAGAGTCACATTTCTTGGCTGATTTGATCCCTCTATGGAACCCTTGGCGGCACCGAGGATGATGTCGGAGATGTACCCGCTGCCTTTGTTGTAATTGATGTTCCCCGACCATGTGCGGCGTTGTGCGGTGACTTCTTCGGCGAAAAGGAACTCTGGCGATGTTGGGAGGATTTTTGATATATATATACAACAACTCTACAACAAGATGACCAAGATCACATGGAAATCACTTGTATCTAGTTGTTATAAAGCAACAGAAACTCCTTTCAACAACAAAGTCGATAAAGTCTCGAAACAAAGCTCATTTACAAGATTATCAATCATGGATCTTAGCACACAAGGCTCACCTATATATATGATATCCATGGAGGACCTTTATACTTCTCTAGTTAGATCTAATCTCTATATATTCACCTTAGCTGAACTAAATGGGGTAGGTGAGAATTAAATGGAGGTGAGTGGGTTGGGAATTGAGTTGGTGGGATTGGGATTTGGAAATTAAATAAGGGTGGGTGGGGGTTGGGAATTGAGTTGTTTGTGGTGGGATGGGAGCTAAAAAAACAGATAAAAAATTGATACAGTTCGGTTCAATTTATTCGGGGCTGAACAAACTCAAACCGAAATCGAACTGAAGCAACTCGGTTCGATTCGGTTTTGTCAATTTGGTTTCGGTTTTCGTCCGATTTTGGATTTTTTTGGCTCGGTTTAGTTTGGTTCGGCTAATTTGGTCAGTTTACTTGGACCAATTAACACCTTGATTATGCCCAAACAATACACGCGGTCAATTGCAGTAAAGATTGGGGTGTCGATCCCACGAGGAAAAATGATCTACAAAACAAGGTGAAAGAAGAAAAAAACTACGCGAAACTAAATGTAAGAAATTTTAGCAATTTTAAAATGTGAAATTAAATTTAATTTAATAGAAATCAAGTTTAGAGAAATCACAAGGTTCCAAGAATTCCTCCTAGATTTCACGCGACAACTATTATTGATTCGCTATGATGACTCGATTACGTGTTTCACATCCCAAACAATATAATCGAAAAAATAGTCTTTAATGCATTAATATATTCTAATGTAAATGGATTTTAGATTTCACTTTTTCTAGAAAGCACAAAGGTTGGTCATATGTGATATCCTAAACTTATGATATATCCGGAGACAATAACGTAATAAAAGATGATCACATATAACGAACCTACCGGAATCAATTGATACTTAAAAATTTCACACATAAGAAAAGCGTGACTAAACTTATATGGAGAAGAAAAAGACAACCACCGGAATATTAATAATCTACGAAGAAATTGATGAAATCTTTGTCACTAAAATAACATAAATTCCTATATTAAATAAAAGTGAAAATCATAAACATCATTATTCATCGTGAAAGCATACAACGAATCAAATACTAATTAAGTGAGTTACATCTAGGAGTTCGTCTCTTCACCTTGCGTGGAGTTTAGTGACACATGGCAAAGGTGAGGACAACAACAGCGGTGTGGAGCTTCATCGGCATGGCGGCACGTAGTGGATTAGCGACACACTCCCTGCTTCTGCGCACTCCCTGCTGATGCGTTCCCTGCTGCACTGCTGCGTTCTGGACAGCGTTGCTGCTTCGTCGCTGCTGCTGCATCCTGGACAGCATTGTTGCGTCATCGTTTGCTGTTCTGCGCACTCCTCGCTGTCCTGGACTGCTCTCCCCCTGCTCTGTCGGCTGCCTTTTTGTTCCAGCCAAAAAACCTCCTAATTGGTTGTTGTCCTATTTGTGTTAAAAACCAAAACAAAAACCTTCTCCAAATTGGCTATTGTTGTTGTATTTGTGGTAAAGAGAAAACCATCATTGGGCCTAATTAGAAACCCAATCCACAATACAAATGGAAAAACCCAATCCAATTTGGACCCCAATGGAATTTGGAAGCCCAATAGAATTTGGAAGCCTAATTTTCAAACAAATGAGTCCCACCCATTGAAAGGTGGGTTTGGCTATGTTCATCCATACTACTTCTTTGTACCACCAAAATTCAAAACTAATTTCCTTTATTTTTTTCCTTTGGTTTTCTTAATCTTTGGCTCGAGTGTCTTCGGCTCCACTTCGTCAATTTGGCTATGAATCACAATTATTCGCCACGCTAATGCACTTTTGTCATTTAAACTCCAAATCTTACAAAAATACAAAAATAAAATAATTAAACTAAAATACACTATTCGAAACACTAACAAACATAAGTTAGGAGGTATATTATGTAATAATTATGTGAATATCAAATACCCCCAAACCTACATTTTGCTAGTCCTCGAGCAAAACAAAATTAAGAATAAAATCCTAACTCACTTTCGTAGGAATCACGGTTGCACTTACCTTAACGTGCAACAAGGCTTTAAACCTCTAAATTACCTCTAGAGAACGAGTTATAGTCTCGTGAGGGTTTCCAGAAATGTTACCCCCAAACATTACTGACTCAATAAAACAAAATCTATTTCTAAAAACATAATGCAAAAACATGAGCATTCTCCTTTATTTTCCTTAGAGTAATTTTCTAATTGCTTAAAATTCAAGAAAAACAACAAACTAAAACTATCACAAAAGTATATCAATAGAGTACAATAATTTAATAGTATCTAAAGGTTAAATAAATTTCATAATCATTCTCAACTCGAAGTGTGTGTGTGAGGAACCTTATCAACATAACTCTTCGTCTCATAGTAAAGATGTGACGAGATAACCTTTAGAAAGTACGTTTCGACCACAAATCTCTCATGTCACTCAGAAATAAAACACTCAGAAATTGAGCACTCAATTTATATGTGAGGAAAATGATATAAATTATGGATAATGCATACGTCTCACATATAATCATCATGAAAAATGGAATTTTCAAAGAGTGAAATGAATATGATCTCATGGACAGGAATATTGATTACTTTTGAAAATATTGAATCAAACACCATAGTTCTTGCCTATTTAATCTCCACATCTACTGAACCAACTTTCACTTAAGATCAATTAGGTCTTTACTAGGTTATAATGGGGTTTGGATTATGACAAACAATAATGGACAAAAAGGATACAAGAATTTCCTGAGAATGGTTACACCCTTGAATAAATACATAGGGCATTGAAGAAAAAAATCAATGTTGTACACCATTAACTTTTTCTTCATTATTTTCTTCTGCAATTTTTTTTTGTTCAACCCCCTTGTTTTTTGCAACTTTTTTTTTTTTTTTTTTTTTGTATGCTTTTCCCCATTGATACAATCCAACACTTTAACTTCGAGGGCACATAAAATATCTATTTTCAACTTTTTTTATTTGCCCATTCCATAAATATATCTCACCGTATACATTCTCAGAAAACTGGGTAAGGATAAAATAATAGAGGTATTACTCCTTGATTGGAGTAGGTATTGGGAATGTGGATAACAAAGAGAAGGCTATATAAAGGCTCAAAGGGATGCAAAGGGATATTTATTATTGGGTAGGCTAAAAGGTTAAAAAATATGATTTAAAGAAAGAAATGCCTATATCACTTCATAAGTTCTAGTTAGTACTAGGACATCTCAACTAAATAAAGCAAGAAGTTCTAGTGTAAAAGTTCAATTTTTATGTCATTCTTAAAGCAATCAATAAGAAAGTCAAGAATAATGAGATCATCAACGAAATAATGCGGACTCAAGAAAAATCAGAGTGTAATTAATAACCCTCAAGAAATAAAGAATGGCTCAAAACTCACAAGGGTTAAGTCTCCACTATTATTCTAAGGTTTTCTAGTTCAATATCTCACTAATCAATTTCAAATCATGTTGACTCGACTTATAGTGCACGAATAGTCGAGTTGAAAAGTCTCACGAAATACATCTAACATAAGGATAATATCAAATATCATGTTTTCTACTAATATAACTATGTGACACGTGTTAGTATGTGTTTTCTCAAAATTAAAGGCAACAAAAATATTCTCTAAAATTAAAAAGACTCAAATTTTTTTTATTTTTTTATTTAATTCACCAAGAGTTCAGATTTCGAATGCATTTTCATAAAGATTTTACACAATTACCGTAATCATCTAAGTATTCAATGGAGATTGAGTAGAACACAAAAATGACTCGGTTTAATTGTAAAATACGTTTTAAGCTCAAAGATTCTTGAAAATTGCACAAAAATTCTAATAAACCACACCCCCAAACCTAAACCAAACATTGTCCTCAATGTATAAAATAATAATCAGGACAAATGAAGGCAAAAGAAAAGATGAGGGTTATAGTGATATTACCATGGTGAAGCTTTACCAATTTCAAATAGACAATGTCCTCACAGTCACCAAAATATAAGAAAATCATACCGACGGGAGAAATGAACACATGGGATGAGGGTCTCCGAGTGACTTCAGTAGCAACACTTAAAAATAACCTGAAACACTAAAAGAAAAACATAAAAGCAAAAATCTAAACTAAACTAAAAAGAAATGAAAAATAATAAATGAAAAAAAAAACCTAAACTAAAGATAGGGTGGAGAACATCAAATCAAGTAGACAGGGGCAACCAGAGAGATCTCCTCTGGTACCTCTACCCGCTCCACATAGTGCTTCAAACGTTGCTCATTTACTCTAAATACTCTCCCATCTTTTGGATCTTCAATTTTTATGGAACCATTGGAAAAGACTTGTTTTACCATTAATGGGCCCGTCCATCTCGATCTTAGCTTGCCAAGATGAAGATGAAGTCGTGAGTCATAGAGATAGACTCGTTGGTTGGGCTCGAAATGTTTCCTCAGAATTTGCTTATCATGAGCTGCTTTCATCTTCGCCTTGTATATTCGGGAATTTTCATAGGCATCATTCCGCAACTCCTCAATTTTAGCTAACTGAAGTTTTCGCTGAATACCTGCATCATTGAGATCAAAGTTAGTGTTTTTTACGGCCCAATAAGCGCGATGTTCTAACTCAACAGGTAAATGACAGCTTTTCCATATATAAGCCGATATGGAGACATCCCGAGAATTGTCTTATAAGCGGTACGGTAAGCCCAAAGTGCATCAGGAAGGCACAAGGACCAATCCTTCCTATCAGGATTAACCATCTTCTCCAAGATTTGTTTTACTTCTCGATTCGCCAACTCAACTTGGCCATTTGTCTGCGGATGATAGGCAATGCCAACCTTGTGATGAACTTCATACCTGCGCATCAAAGCTTCAAAAGAGCGATTACAGAAATGAGTCCCCTGATCACTAATAATGGCTCGTGGTGTACCGAAACGGGATAGAATGTGTTCTTTGATAAACTTGACAACAGTGTTGTTGTCATTGTTTCGGCATGCCACAGCCTCAACCCATTTGGATACATAGTCCACTGCAAGCAAAATATACAAATATCCAAAGGAAGGTGGAAAAGGTCCCATAAAATCAATCCCCTAACAATCAAATATCTCAATGACTAAGATGGGGTTAAGGGGCATCATGTGTATCCGAGACAGTGCACCCAACTTCTGGCATCTATCACAAGAACGACAATAGTTGTTAGTGTCCTTAAACAATGAAGGCCAATATAATCCAGACTGTAAAATTTTTGCAGCGGTCTTTTTCATAGAAAAATGGCCTCCACAAGCTGCACTATGACAAAAATGCAAGACACTTGCAATCTCACTTTCAGGGATACAACGCCTCATGATTTGGTCGGGGCAATACTTATATAGATAAGGATCATCCCAATAAAAATTTCTTACCTCGACCAAAATTTTTGCTTATATTGAGCACTCCATGATGATGGAACTTCGTCAGAAACCAAGTAATTAACAATGTGTGCATACCATGGTACTTGAGTGACGGCGAATAGGTGTTCATCAGGGATCACAGATGGGTGGGCCATTGGCAGAGTCACTGAACTCTAGACGAGACAAGTGATCCGCCACAACATTCTCGACCCCCTTCTTATCCTTTATAGTTAGATTAAATTCCTGCAGAAGTAAAATCCACCTAATCAATCTTGCCTTAGCATCTTTTTTAGAAAGAAGAAACTTAAGAGCCGCATGGTCAGTAAAAACAGTGATAGGTGTACCAATCAAATAAGCACGAAATTTATCTAAAGCAAAAACTACGGCTAGCAACTCTTTTTCAGTAGTCGAATAATTCTTTTGAGCATCATTAAGTGTTCGACTAACATAGTAAACAACAAATGGCTTCCCTTCCCTTCGTTGTCCCAAGACTGCCCCCACAACATAGTTGTTTGCATCGCACATTATCTCAAATGGTAAAGTCCAATCCGGTGGCTGCATGATGGGGGCAGAGGTAAGCCTATCAATGAGTGTTCGGAAGGCGTCCTCGCACTCTTGTGTCCATTGAAACACGACGTCTTTGACCAGGAGGCTACTTAATGGTCTAGAGATGGCAAAAAAAATTTGTATGAACCTCCTAAAAAAACCCGCGTGCCCTAGAAATGATCTCACATCCTTAACACTTTTAGGTGTAGGTAATTTAGAAATCAATTCAATTTTAGCTTTATCAACCTCGATTCCTTTATTAGAAACTATGTGTCCCAAAACTATTCCATAGGAAACCATGAAATGACATTTTTCCCAATTAAGCACCAGACCCTTCTCTTCACATCTACTTAAAACAACCTTCAAGTGAAGTAAACATGAATCAAAGGAATCACCAAAAACAGTCAAATCATCCATGAATACTTCCATATATTTTTTTAACCATGTCACTAAAAATACTCATCATGCATCGTTGAAAAGTAGCCGGTGCATTACACAAACCAAATGGCATACGCCGAAAAGCATAAGTACCAAAAGGACATGTGAAAGTAGTCTTATCCTGATCCTCTAATGCAATCTCAATATGATAATATCCTGAATACCCATCTAGAAAACAATAGAAAAAATGACCAGCTACTCGCTCTAAGATTTGGTCTATGAATGGAAGTGGGAAGTGATCCTTGCGGGTGGCAGAATTAAATTTCCTATAATCAATGCACATGTGCCACCCTGTCACCACCTTAGTAGGAACAAGCACCCCCTCATCATTAGTCACCACTGTTATTCCCGATTTCTTGGGAACTACTTGAGTTGGACTAACCCACTTGCTATCAGAGATGGGATAAATGATGCCTGCATCTAACAATTTTAAAACTTCCTTTTTCACCACCTCTTTCATAGTAGGGTTAAGTCGTCTTTGAGGGTCTCTACGAGGGTTAGCTCCTTCTTCTAAGTGGATCCTATGGGAACATATTAAGGGGCTAATACCTTTAATGTCAGCTATAGTCCAACCTAATGCAGATTTGTGCTCACGTAACATATTAATCAATTCTTATTCTTGTGAGCTATCAAGCACGGAAGAAATAATAACAGGAAAAGTATCACCTGGTCCGAGGAATACATGTTTAAGTCCCTCAGGCAGTGGAGCTAGGTCAACTTTCGGAGTTTCCACGGTGGATGGTTGTGGTTTCTGTCTTTCCTTTGGCAACTCCTCAAAGCATGGTTGCCATTGTCGCCCTCCTTTATCCTTTAACCCTGAAACAACAAAAATATCAAAAGCATTGTCAGGATAAAGTGAATTCTCAAAATCAGAAATAGAAAGGAGGTACTCTAAGGTTTCAGAATTTGCGCTCAGGAGCGCCTCTTCTGATATCAGCGTGTCTATCATGTAGGTATGATGACACTCATCATCATCACGTGGTTGCTTGCTAATATTGAATATGTTGACCTCCAGAGTCATGTTCCCAAAAGACAACTTCATTAGACCGTTCCTACAATTGATAAGAGCGTTAACTGTGGTAAGAAAAGGTCTACCTAAAATAATCGAAACTGTAGACTCCATATTAACCGCAGAATGAGTATCTAAAATAAGAAAGTCGACGGGATAATAAAACTTATCAATCTGCAGCAAGACATCCTCGACTATTCCTCTTGGCTTCTTAACCGATCTATCAGCCAATTGTAGTACCACGGATGTGGGTTTAATCTCTCCTAGACCCAGTTGCAAGTAAATAGAATATGGCATCAAATTTACACTTGCCCCTAAATCCATCAAGGCTTGGCCGAACTCGTGAGTCCCAATCTGGCAAGTGACTGTAGGACACCCTGGATCTTTGTACTTGGGTGGTGTCCTCTGCTCAATCACCGCGCTTACCTGTTCTGTCAAGAAGGCAGTCTTCTTGACATGATGTTTCCTCTTGATAGTGCATAGATCCTTGATGACCCTCGCATAAGTTGGTACCCGTTTAGTCACATGCAGCAAAGGTAAGTTAATTTTAACCTGTTTCAAGTGTTTTAGAATCTCACTATGCATTTCCGATTTCTTTCCAGTAGGTCGTAGTGCTTAAGGAAAAGGAACTGGAACTGGAATGTTCCTGTTGGGCTCATCCTCAGGGATGTTCTCCTTTGCACTTGGGGAGGTGCCTATAATCGTGGACGAGCTTGACTCGTCTAAAATCTTACCACTTCGAGTAGTGATGACATTAACCTCTTTGACATTCTGAGCGTCTGAAATAGAGGTCTGTGCCATAAGTTGGCACTTCGGATTTGCTTGAGGCTGTGACGAAAATTGGCCCCGCTCTTGTACTGTTAATGAACTTGTCAGCTTGGTTATCTGGCTTTTGATCTCCTTGTTCTCTTCTGCCAACTGTGTCAATGCAACCTCACATTTTTTATTAGTTTTACCTTGTGCCTCTATAAATGCATGTAATGTGTCTGATTAAGAACTTTTGTTAGATTGCGCATTATATGGAGGTGCAGGGTATGACTTAGGTGGTTGTGCCTGTGAGTGTGTAGGTTGGTCTGCCTCGGACCTCCAGCCAAAGTTAGGGTGATCTCTTCAGCCAGAGTTGTAAGTGTTAGAGAATGGTGAGTAAGGCTTCTTGTACATCCCTAAGGCGTTACATTGTTCCTCATAAACCCCTCTCATCTCAGCCAAGGTCGGGCAATCCTGTGCTAAGTGTTCAACTCCCCCGCATATAAAACAGGCGTCCTGTAACTCAACTCTGGCAAAAGTATGTGTGGGCCTACCATCCTTGGCCTTAAGTACCTCTAACTCCCTAGTCACTCTATCCAATTGGGCTCTAAGGTTGTCATCTTCCCTAAGTTGGTAGACGCCAGCTGGGCGTGTTCTATCCGTGCTCTCAATGGCACTTGGACCAGTCCAAGTATGAGCCTTTTCAGCCAAGTCATTCAGGTACTCAATGGCCTCGTTAGGGTCCTTTTGCAAAAACTCTGCATTACACATCATCTCAACGAAGTGGTGAGCCCCTAATAAAAATAACTGACTAAGCGCCAACTCTCATACCCATGGTGTGGGCATGTATTCAAAAGATCCTTGAACCTTTCCCATGCTTCATATAATGTCTCGTTATTCTTTTGGGTGAAGGTAGAAATCTGTCTCTTTAGACCGTTGGTTTTGTGGTGAGGAAAGTATTTATTAAAAAATGCTTGGGTCATCTCCTCCCACGAACCTATAGACCTTGGTCGCAAAGAGTATAGCCAACTCTTCGCTTTTTCCTTAAGGGAAAAAGGAAAAAACCTTAGTCTAACCAAGTCTACAGCCTCAACTTTGTTGTGAAAAGTGGCCACAACTTCCTCGAATTCCCTAATGTGAATATAAGGATTCTCAATCTATAGGCCATGAAAAGTGGGTAATAATTGTATCATACCCAGCTTAAAATCTAGCTTTGGTGTACTTGGTGCAAACATGATACATGATGGAGTAGCAGTGCGCGTGGGGTGGAGATAGTCATTTCTCGACTGAACATGGTCATCTTCGTGATTACTCATGGTGTTAGAATTAGAAACAGAACTTAATTTGGTCTCAATGTGAATTTGTGGGTGTTCTAAATTTGGGATCCTAATTAGTCTCCCTAAGTGGTCTCTATTCCAACTCACTCCCACAATGTTTTTTTTTTAGAAATAAAATAAAATTAAAATTAAAATGGACCTAACACCTAAAAATAGAATAAAATAAAACAATGAGCAAGAAAGATAATACCCGAAACCTCCCTTGTAGAATTACGCTTGTTCCCCGGCAACGACGCCAAAATTTGATTACGTCCAAACAGTACACGCGGTCAATTGCAGTAAAGATTGGGGTGTCGATCCCATGAGGAAAAACGATCTACAAAACAAGTTGAAGGAAGAAAAAAACTACGTGAAACTAAATGTAAGAAATTCTAGCAATTTTAAAATGTGAAATTAAATTAAATTAAATTTAATAGAAATCAAGTTTAGAGAAATCACAAGGTTCCAAGAATCCCTTCTAGATTTCACGCGACAACTAGTATTGATTTGCTATGATGACTCGATTACGTGTTTCACATCCCAAACAATATAATCGGAAAAATAGTCTTTAATGCATTAATATATTCTAATGTAAATGGATTTTAGATTTCACTTTTTCTAGAAAGCACAAAGGTTGGTCATATGTGATATCCTAAACTTACGATATATCCGGAGACAATAACGTAATAAAAGACGATCACATATAACTAACCTACCGGAATCAATTAATCCTTAAAAATTCAACAAATAAGAAAAACGTGACTAAACTTATATGGAGAAGAAAAAGACAACCACCGGAATAATAATAATCTACGAAGAAATTGATGAAATCTTTGTCACTAAAATAACATAAATTCCTATATTAAATAAAAGTGAAAATCATAAACACCATTATTCATTGTGAAAGCATACATCGAATCAAATACTAATTAAGTGCGTTACATCTAGGAGTTCGTCTCTTCACCTTGCGTGGAGTTTAGTGACACATGGCAAATGTGAGGACAACAATAGCGGTGTGGAGCTTCATCGGCATGGCGACGCGTAGTGGATTAGCGACGCACTCCCTGCTCCTGCGCACTCCCTGCTGATGCGTTCCCTGTTGCACTGCTGCGTTCTGGACAACGTTGTTGCGTCGTTGCTGCTGCTGCGACCTGGACAGCGTTGCTACGACGTCGCCTTCTGTTCTGCGCACTCCTCGTTGTCCTGGACTGCTCTCTCCCTGCTCTGTCGGCTGCCTTTTTGTTCTAGCCAAAAAACCTCCTAATTGGCTGCTGTCCTATTTGTGTTTAAAACCAAAACAAAAACCTTCTCCAAATTGGCTATTGTTTCTGTATTTGTGGTAAAGAGAAAACCATCATTGGGCCTAGTTAGAAACCCAATACCCAATACAAATGGAAAAACCCAATCCAATTTGGACCTCAATGGAATTTGGAAGCCCAATAGAATTTGGAAGTCTAATTTGCAAACAAATGAGTCCCACCCATTGAAAGGTGGGTTTGGCTATGTTCATCCATACTACTTCTTTGTACCACCAAAATTCAAAACTAATTTCCTTTTTTTTTTCCTTTGGTTTTCTTAATCTTTGGCTCGAGTGTCTTCGGCTCCACTTCGTCAATTTGGCTATGAATCACAATTATTCTCCACGCTAATGCACTTTTGTCATTTAAACTCCAAATCCTACAAAAATACAAAAATAAAATAATTAAACTAAAATACACTATTCGAAACACTAACAAGCATAAGTTAGGAGGTATATTATGTAATAATTATGTGAATATCACACCCCTAGGAAAGTCTATTGGATATTTCAGGTATGGTATTCATAGATTTATTCAATAATTGACCTGCATCATTTTATAATATATGCACACGTATGATTTTATTCTCATGTTTACCCGTTTGACACTAGGAACTACGCCAAACCTTGATAGGGAGTTTGGCCTTGAGAACGTGGTTGATTCCCCACATCCAAGAAAGGAACTGATAAAAACATATTTTATGCAATTTTATTTCTATATTTTCTCCATATTTTCTTAGATATTGTGTGTTATTTTTTGTAATAATTCATGTTTTTGTGTTTGTGTAGGTTGCAATAGCAAAATTCCAAAATAGAAGCTAAAAGGTGCACATTGGTTTTAATTAGTAAGACTTACTGCAAAAGAAAAATATGCAAAGAAGGAAACCTAGAGAAATCGTTTGTAAAGGGAACAATACCTGCTCAAGAGATATGACCTCGCTCGCAATCTTACAATCGCTTGCAATTCATCCCTTCATAGCCATCATCATCCATCTCCGTCGCTCGCACAAGAAGAACACGGACTCCATCGCACCCTCTATCTGTCACCTTCATCACCTCTCCGTTTCACACGCTCACAACCAACCAACCGACTCCCTCTTCACCTCAATCATATTGCAACACCACCATCGACTCCCCCTATCATGTAGCAAACACACACCACAAAACCTCGTCGTCGTCCACACCCTTCTCGCCCTGGTTCGTTTCTCTCGCCTTCATCTCTCTCGCACGTTCTTCTCAAACTCAAAGCACCACACAAACAGGAAGAAATCGAGTAGCAGATCAGAAGATGAAGAAGCTGGTTTTCATCCATTTCACACTATTTGCACCCAGCACTCCACTATTCATCATCGTGTGTAGACTATAACGTTTATTCTTACCCTATCTTATTTTTAGTTTGATAGTTAATTATGTATTGTTATTCAAACATGATTAATATGTCTAGCTAAATCCCTTTTTATTTAGGGTGGATTCGAAGCCCCGAACATGTGTTTTATGAATTAATTGAATTCAATATTTCCTTGTTGATTAGTGATTGTGTTTTGCTTAACTGCTTTATAGAAAATTTTTCTTTGTATGTTTGTTAAGGTATCCAACTTAGTAAGCATGTTAGGATTTGATGCTAGCGTATAGGAGAGTTCCACCTAATTGTTATAATCTTATATTCACAAGTAGTAAATACCAATGAACATTGGTAAGGTTAAGTAAAAACTTATGTTTAAAACAAGATGCTGATCATACTTGTAATTGCCTAGTCAATGTTCTTATTTTTCATAGAACTTAATGATATTCGATTGTTTATCTAACATGCGACTCCTAATTAAATGACGTGAAAAAATAGTTTGAAAGTGATGCTTAGTTTAATTCAATGAATTTGGAAAAATAATAAGGTTAATGCAGTGCGATCACGGTTAATCTTGAGCATTGTCTTTCACGAGTTAGTAAGAGATTTTTGGAGTTTAGCTCATGAGCATATGTTTGGTGTGTGGAGATCAAGGTAGTCAAAGCGATGAAGTTAAAAATGAAGCGAAAAGCGATGGCTTTACGCAAGTAAAACGACTCCCTAAAAAAATAAATTTAAATTTTATATCAAAATGCAAATGTTTTTCATATGACCAGTATACTTAATTTTGGAATTTTGTGGATTAATTAAAATGTGTTAAATTTATTTGATTTTAAATTTCATTTTTTAAGATTATTTTTTGAGGTGGGGTGCCCATAACGCAGTGGTGCAAATAACCACCCAAGTTTTAAAACAAATTCCGTCCATTTCTTCCTCATTTCTCGCCTGTGTGTTCTGCTCCAGCTACATTCGAGCTTCGCCGACACTTTCTCTTCCCAAATTCTCCTAATTTATTATTCATTTATCTTCCTATTCCTTTATTCTCTTTTGCTTTTCCGCACAAAATCAGTGTGTAACAGTTAAGAGAATAAGAAAAAAAAATCTAAATTTTTTTGGAAAGCTTTGGATTCGCTTTTGGTTAATCAAGAAAAAGGAAAAAGCGGTCATTTTTCTTCACTTTAAGGTTGTAGCTTCGCTTCAGTCGAAGCGAAATGTGTTGTCACTGCTATGTTTTTCGTTTTGACTACACTGGTGGACATAACACCCTTAGTTATTTTCATATCATCTATTTCTTTTAAGTTTTATTAGTCTTAAAGTAATTTTCTTAGTTTAAAATTAGAAAAATCCAATCCCCCAACATTTTCGTAGTTAGTTTGTTAGTTATCTGTTAGTTACCCTTAGTGTTAGTTAGCGAGCCCTCTAATCCCTAATCTAAAATCATCCATACTTATTCTTTACTACAACTACAAAGCAAAGTATTAAGTTGTGTGCTAGTAAAATAGTGCATTTAGTTGATGTTGACCACTACCTCGGCTTTGAGGATCGTTGGGTTGATTTTCCATATCCAAGAAAGTAATTACTACCTCGGCTTTGAGGATGTTTGGACTTTTATTCGGGTTGAAGTTGTGGCAATCGGTCTTCCATGGTGATGTGTGTGTCTTAGAGGTGACACCCCGCTTGGAAACATACATGCTCGGAATGGCATTAGTATGCGTATGGAGGCATGTTAGTGTGAAACATGTTCGACACTACGCACTCAGGTGTGATTGTGGGAAAATTATAGAGTCGCGTTCCATTTCATATCACTAACTTGTAATAAGTACTTTATAAGCATATAAATGATACATTTTATGCCCCTAAATATACAATTTCTAGGTCCAATTATTTAATAAAAATATTTCATTACGTGTGTTTTGGGTATTTTGTAGAAATTCAAGCACTGATCTCAAATCATACACAAAGTGGCACAATAAGGCTAAGATCAACAAGAAGAAAAGCCCATTAAAAGTTCACATATGCATTGTCAAAGATCAAATATTTTCAAGTCCAAATACCCATGAAGTCAAACCCATAAAGTGTCATCATCTACGGATCTCAAGAAAATCAACTTGAAAATTTTGACATCAACATGGAAACTTCATCATAGCCAAAAAATATCTACAAACTCCACTATCCATTCTCACATTTGTGCTCCATCACTTTTACACTTCACCTTATTTCACTTTTACACTCATCCATATCTTTACTTCATCATTTTTACACTCCACCTTATTTCACTCCAACACGCACTCTTCCTTATTTCACTCCAACACTCCACCTTCCACCCCATATTCTCTACACATAAGTCTCACCCTTCTTCATCTATAAATACCCCCACACATGGACACACTTGTGAGACTTTGAAATACTTTGGAGAGAGAAATAGTAGAAGCAGTTTTAGTTTGGAGAGAAATAAGTGAAGTTTGGCCTAGAGCTTACCATGTTTCACTAACATCCCACCTTGGGGTGTGAGTGAACCCATGGGAGGATAGCTCCAAGATGACTCTATTTTAGATTAGTTATTTTCATTTTCATGTATTAGAGAATCATGTGTAGTTAGATTGGTCTTGTAGCTTAGTTGTATCATGAATCTATGAGGTAAGTTAGATGTTTTATGTTTCATCATATGAATTTAATTCATGCTTTCTTATTCTATTTCTTAAGCTCAAGATTAGATAAGTTTCAATACTTGCAATTTCTCTAACAAGCTCTTTACAATGTTTTACATATTATTAGTCTAAGTTTCATTAAGATTTGTTAGATATTTGGTGTTTCATTTAAGTATGAATTCTTTGTATGCTTTTAAATCCACATTTGATTATTAGGTTACTAATATACTTAAGCTTGAAATCAATTGGCTCATAATGCCATATTATCCATCCTAAGGTGAGATGAGAATCTACCTTAGGATGTGTTAATGAATTTGGTAAAGATTAATCTAAGAATGGCCTAATGGTGTCATCTACTCATGATGGTAAACTCAAAGCCCTAACTCTCACATTTAGGTTTTACTTTGCATTTTTATTTCAAATACATCACCAATCACTTATTTTCTAACTAGGTTAAGTTTCAAAAGAGATTTAAAGATTAATTTTCTGAAATTTATAGCTCTCATTCTGGAATTCGATCGTTACTTGCCGTTATCTAACTCAATAGATAACCGTGCACTTGCGGTAAGATTTGATATCGATCAATACTGCATTTGAAACCCCCAACATTGAATGTCTTGTGATGGCACACACAATCACAGGTTTAACATAATCAATTAAAACATGCTTTGAATATTAACAAAGAGTACTCTAACTACCGACTAGTCTAGATTTAAGTCCTATATAATCGGTGAAAGCAATTCATCAATATTCAGAAATTAATTGTATTTAACAATGAAAGATAATAAAGACAGTAAATCAAATTAAACCAATTTTAGAAACCCATGGTTTCATCTTCGCCTCAGTGTGGGATTTAAAAATTCATGGTGGAAGAGATCTAGGCGGTAGCGTTGGTCAATTCCATCCCCTTCTTAATGAACACATTTCCCCAAGGGATGTGGATGCTCCATGGTGGTGCAAAAGATAATGATGGTATGAATAGCGTGAAGAAGAAATTTAAACTTATTTTCCCTCATTTCTTCTTCATTTTTGCGTCTGTGCTATGCGATCGTGCTCTGTTGTGTGTGTGAGAAGAGAGATGCAGGCGAGATAGAGAGGATTATTGGTGGGAGGAAGTAGAGTCAGTGCGAAGAAGAGGGTGGCTAGAGAGAAATGACGCAGTGAGAAGTTGTTGCTCTTTGCGTCTGGTCAATGACGAGAGAAGAGTGGCAATCAAAGAAAGAAGAGAAGGAACATACGATGAAAGGTGGTTGTGGAGTTGGTTGTTGTGAGATGGATGGGGAAGAATAACAGAGAAGATGAGGGGGCGATGATGCTGCGATTTGTGGCTGGCGCGACATGATAAATGGGGAGGCCGAAATGAAATCGAGGGAGGATGTGTTTGGCCTGTTAGTTGTTGGACAAATCCAATAATGTGGGCACACATATGTATTATAATGTGTATTGCTATCTTAAAGTGTAGTCCATCTAATATGTGATCTAATAGGGTGTTGGACTATAAGGTATTAATAAATAACATGGTGTAAATAAGGATGTAATTTCTAATTCAATGAGGGGCAGAATTGGAAATTCACAGCCCGTAAGTTGAAGGGTTATGACTTATGAGCATTATAAATATGGATTGGTCCCCGATTGAGCGTTGTGCGTGAAAAGAGATAACCTTTGGCATTGTCTTCTGTATCCTCTCAACAGAGAATCTAAGGAAACGCTTGAATCAATCGGAAGATCCAAACTCATCACAATCAAAGGGAAAATCGCTATGGATCAATGTATGTTTCTATTCTTCTTGTTTCCATTGAATCAACTAGAGTCTTAAGTTTTTGGTTTAAATACAACAATTGGTATCAGAGCATCTCCTGTTGATTCCATGTGAAACTATAAAGAAGAAAACGTTTTCCTTATTTTCATAGAACAACAATTTCATTATTGATTCATGTTACAGTGAACAGTGATATGCGATTTCATTATTGATTCATGAACAGTGAACAACGATTTCACTGTTACAGTGAACAGTGATATGCGATTTCATTATTGATTCATGAACAGTGAACAACGATTTCACTGTTATAGTAAACAGTGATATGCGATTTCATTATTGATTCATGAACAGTGAACAACGATTTCACTGTTACAGTGAACAGTGATATGCGATTATGCACTATGATTATGCACTATTATGATCACACTATCATGCGATTCATCATGGCTATAGATGATAATGCGCTATGGTCATGCACTATTATGATTATGCACTATTATGATCACACTATTATGCACTGTTATGCGCTGCTTATGCGATGATTATGCAACTTATAATAGATATACATTCACAATGCGAATCACTGTTACAGTGATTATGAATATAGATGTTACAGTAATTATAATCAACTATGCCTATGTTTTCATTATTTCCTTCTTTACCGACAATGGACTGAAATAATGATGTTTGTATAATTGTTTAGTGTAAACAATTGCTTGTTTACAATTGGCTGAAATAATGATAGCCTTATTTACAGACCCATTATTTACAGTGATATCATTATTTCAGTGATTATGTTGAAATTATATTCATATTCATTTTTGAATCTATATAGATATGTATTCACTGTTTCATTGTACTTGTATTCTGTGATTATATTGTAATTGTGTTCACTGTTGACCGAGGTGACTGTTCACTGTTGGGCATGTTGATTGTTGGTTGGGCTTGTTGTTGTTGGGCCTGTTAGAAAATTTTGCTTTATCCTGTTTTATTGGGACCTATTTAAGTTTTGGCTACATTTTATTTATTAAGGTGATAATTTAGTTAATACTCCAAATTTATACATAGAATATAATTTTGGTTTCATGTATCACTATTGTGTTCCTTATTTAAACTTTACACAATTTAACTAATAGGTTGCCAAAGCAACCACTGTTAGGAAAATTGGTTGATTTTAAATAAGTGAGCATGCTACATCCATGTGAAACAATCGGCCCAAAGGAAGATTATTTGGACCGGATAATCCCTAGTCTTAAATATGTGATAAAGTTTACTTTACCATGCTTTTATTATGCCAGTCCAAAGAAAGACATAATATTAGGCCAGTTTCGTTGTGTACGAAGAGTACCACTTACAGATTGATATTTTTGTCCAAAGACTAAATAACAATGCTGTGCTAGGTATCTTGATATGGGGTTTTTTTTTTTTTTTTTTTTTTACCTATTGTATGAATTTAAAAGTTTATGCAATTGAATAATGATGTGAATATGTTATTTATGTAATTTATTCTCTGTACAGTACTATGTCTGCTACTAGTATATCTGCTGGTGTAAATAATATTCCCATGCTTAATGGGACAAACTTCAAGGACTGGAAAGAGAACGTGTTAATCGTTCTTGGATGCATGGATCTGGACCTTGCCTTAAAGATTGAGCAACCCGCTCCTCTTACAGATGCAAGTACTCCTGATGCCAGGAAATATTTTGAGAAGTGGGAACGCTCCAATCGCATGAGTCTCATGCTCATCAAGTGAGGTATTTCAGAAGCCTTTAGGGGTGCAATATCCGCAGGGGTGACCAATGCCAGTGAGTTCCTTACTGAACTTGAAAAGCGTTTTGCTAAAAACGATAAGGCTGAAACAAGCACGCTTTTAGCTAGCTTGATTTCATTGAAGTACAAAGGCAAAGGGAACATTAGAGAATACATCATGGAGATGTCTCATCTTGCTTCAAAACTTAAAGCACTGAAGCTTGAGTTGTCTGAGGACTTACTCGTGCATCTAGTTTTGATATCACTTCCTCCACATGCAGTACAGTCAGTTTAAGGTCAGTTACAACTGTCAGAAGGACAAATGGACTCTTAATGAGCTCATTTCATACTGTGTGCAAGAAGAAGACAGGTTGAAGCAAGACAGAACGGAAAGTGCTCATTTTGCAAGCACCTCTAAAGATAAGGGCACAAAATGAAAGAAGGAGAATGAAGCTGCTAAGGGTCCAGCACAAAAGAAACAGAAAGGCAATGAGGGTTGTTTCTTTTGTAAGAAACCTGGACATGTAAAGAATGAATGTTCTGAGGGTATGTTTCTGATGGCGTGCTAAAAATGGTATGTTTCTTACTTTGGTATGTTCTGAGGTTAACTTAGCTTCAGTACCTAGAAACACTTGGTGGTTAGATTCTGGTGCTACTACTCACATAAGTGTTTCTATGCAGGGTTGTTTGAGCTACCGAAAGCCAAATGATGCTGAAAGACGCATCTTCGTGGGCGATGGAAAATCGGTAGAAGTGGAAGCAATAGGAAACTTTAGGTTACTCTTAGGAACTGGTTGTTATTTGGAACTGAAAGACACTTTTGTAGTACCGTCATTTAGATGGAATTTGGTTTCTATTTCCTTGTTGGACAAATTTGGATATTGTTGTTCATTTGGAAATAATCAATTTAGTCTTTCATTAAATTCCAATATTATTGGTACTGGTTCATTAAGCACATTTGATAACATGTATCTTCTTGACACTATTGACTCATATAATGAAACCTTGCATGTGGAATCACGTGGTACTAAGCGTAAGCTAAATGGAGGAAATTCATCAAAACTGTGGCACAAACGTTTAGGACATATCTCGAAAACGAGAATGGAGAGACTTGTGTCAGATGGCATAATAGATTCTCTTGATTTTTCAGACTTTGATGTCTGTATTGAGTGCATCAAGGGAAAACAGACCAAACAAAAGAGATTGGGTGCTAACAGAACTTCAAACGTCTTAGAATTGATCCACACATATATTTGTGGACCATTCCCTTCGGCTTCTTGGAATGGTCAACAATATTTTATATCATTCATAGACGATTACTCACGCTATGGGTACCTATATTTCATTCATGAGAAATCTGAGTCACTGGACATGTTCAAAGCTTTCAAAGCTGAGGTTGAGAACCAACTCAACAAACGAATTAAAAGTGTCAGGTCTGACCGTGGTGGTGAGTATTACGGCAAATATGACGGTTCCGGTGAACAACGTCCAGGACCATTTGCTAAATTCCTAGAGGAATGTGGAATCGTCCCACAGTACACCATGCCGGGACCACCTAGCATGAATGGTGTCGTTGAAAGACAAAACCGAACTCTGAAGGACATGGTAAGGAGTATGATCAGTCATTCTACCTTACCTGAATCACTCTGGGGAGAAGCACTAAAGACTGCAGCTTACATCCTTAATAGAGTACCAACTAAAGCAGCTGCCAAAACACCTTATGAACTTTGGACAGGCAGAAGACCTAGTCTAAAGCATTTTCACATTTGGGGATGTCCAGCTGAAGCAAGGCCTTATCGGCCGAATGAAAAAAAATTGGACTCCTAAACAGTGAGCAGCTACTTCATTGGCTACTCTGAGCGATCAAGGGGCTACAAGTTCTATAATCCCACTATTAAGTCCATTTTTGAAACGAGGACAACAACGTTTTTTGAGGATGTCGAGTTTGGGGGGAGAAATAAGGTAAGAGACATTGTCTTTGAGGAGGAACCGATTTTGACTCCTACTACTGTTGTTGACAATGTACATGTTCCAATACCTGTCATTGATCAAGAAGCAGATCTGGAACCTCAACAGGACAATGTTGAACTACTCCCTGCTCAAATTGAAGTAAATATTCCAGAAGAACAAACTCAACAACCTCAAGATCAAATGCCATTAAGGAGATCCACGAGAGAAAAAAGAAGAGCTATTCCGGATGATTATATGGTCTTTCTCCAAGAACATGAGGAAAATGATGGATTGGTGGAAAATGATCCAATCAACTTCAATCAAGCCATGCAGGATTCTAACTCTCAAAAGTGGATAGATGCTATGAATGAGGAGTACAAGTCTATGCAAGACAATCAAGTTTGGGATCTTGTCCCATTACCTGCAAATACAAAGCCTATTGGTTGTAAATGGATATTCAAAACCAAGAAGGACTCAAAAGGTAATGTGGAAAGATATAAAGCTCGTCTTGTAGCTAAAGGCTTCACTCAAAAGGAAGACATCGACTATAAAGAGACTTTCTCTCCGGTGTCAAAGAAAGACTCATTTAGGACAATCATGGCTCTTGTTGCACATTTTGACTTTGAGTTGCATCAGATGGATGTTAAAACAACGTTTCTCAATGGCGACATTGATGAAACAATTTATATGGTGCAACCAGAAAACTGTGTCTGGAGACCCAAAGAATATTGTTTGCAGACTAAAGAAATCCATCTATGGGCTCAAGCAAGCTTCCCGTCAATGGTACTACAAATTTCATCAAGTAATTGTCTCGTTTGGTTTTGAGACAAATGTTGTTGATAATTGTGTGTATCATAAGTTCAGTGGGAGTAAGCATATCTTCTTGGTTTTGTATGTTGATGACATATTGCTTGCCACTAATAATATAGACATGTTGCATGAAACCAAGAGATTTCTATCAAAGAAATTTGAAATGAAAGATCTTGGTGAAGCTTCTTTTGTCTTAGGGATTCAGATATACCAGGATCGTTTTCGGGGTATTATTGGATTATCACAAAAGGGCCATATAGAAAAAGTGCTTAAAAGGTTTGGCATGCAAGATTGTAAACCAGGAGATACCCCTATATCTAAAGGAGACAAATTCAGTCTTAAACAGTGTCCTAGGAATAAACTTGAAGTTGTAGAGATGCAAAAGATCCCCTATGCATCCGTTGTTGGGAGTCTTATGTATCATAAGTTTAGTGGGAGTAAGCATATCTTCTTGGTTTTGTATGTTGATGACATATTGTTTGCCACTAATAATATAGACATGTTGCACGAAACCAAGAGATTTCTATCAAAGAAATTTGAAATGAAAGATCTTGGTGAAACTTCTTTTGTCTTAGGGATTCAGATATACCGGGATCGTTTTCGGGGTATTCTTGGATTATCACAAAAGGGCTATATAGAAAAAGTGCTTAAAAGGTTTGGCATGCAAGATTGTAAACCAGGAGATACCCCTATATCTAAAGGAGACAAATTCAGTCTTAAACAATGTTCTAGGAATAAACTTGAAGTTGTAGAGATGCAAAAGATCCCCTATGCATCCGCTGTTGGGAGTCTTATGTATGCTCAGGTATGTACACGTCCAAACATAGCATTCATTGTTGGAATGCTTGGCAGATATTTGGATAACCCTGGGATGAGTCACTGGAAAGCAGCTAAACGGGTTATGAGATATTTACAGAGAACTAAGGATTACATGCTCACATACAAGAGATCAGATCAGTTGGAGATCATAGGGTATTCTGATTCTGATTTTGTTGGATGCCAAGATAGTAGAAAATCTACATCAGGCTACATTTATCTGTTAGCTGGAGGAGCTATTTCTTGGAGAAGTGCTAAGTAGACACTCATAGCTTCTTCCACCATGGAAGCAGAATATGTGGCGTGTTTTGAGGCCTCCAACCACGGATTATGGCTGCGTTATTTTGTCACTGGGCTGCGCATTTTGAATGACATAGAAAGACCACTAAAGTTATATTGTGACAATAAGTCAGCAGTTTTATATGCCAACAACAACAAGAGCTCGTCTAGGTCAAATCATATTGACATAAAGTTCCTGGTTGTGAAGGAGAGAGTAGAGAATAAACAGATTTTCATAGAGCATATTGGGACAAACTCCATGATTGCGGATCCGCTTACTAAGGGCTTACCACCTAAGGTCTTTCATGAGCACACCACTCATATAGGTGTTATGTCATATGAGGATATCATGGTTTAGTGGGAGTTTTTTTTGTTCTATGATGGTTTTTTGAGCACATTGGTGTAATTTAGTATTTTCTGCAGAAATAAAGTCTTCAGTCAATTGTCTGTTTATTATATGTTTGATCTCATTAAAGATTAAAGTTGGACCGGTTGGAAATAGACATGTTTGGATCACATCACATGTAATTTCCATGCTCTACATCCATGTTTGATCTTTGTCATTTGATTATATTAGTATATGTGACTATTGATGGATTTAGTTACGCTACTTGTGACGCAAATCGCTTTAATCCTATATCAGTATAGTCAATGGATGAGATTGTTTCGGAATACCTTTACTTGTGATAGCAAGTTTTGAGCTCATAAGGTTATACACATTAAAGGTAACATATATGGCCCAAGTGGGAGATTGTTGGACAAATCCAATAATGTGGGCACACATATGTATTATAATGTGTATTGCTATCTTAAAGTGTAGTCCATCTAATATGTGATCTAATAAGGTGTTGGACTATAAGGTATTAATAAATAACATGGTGTAAATAAGGATGTAATTTCTAATTCAATGAGGGGCAGAATTGGAAATTCACAGCCCGTAAGTTGAAGGGTTATGACTTATGAGCATTATAAATATGGATTGGTCCACGATTGAGCGTTGTGCGTGAAAAGAGATAACCTTTGGCATTGTCTTCTGTATCCTCTCAACAGAGAATCTAAGGAAACGCTTGAATCAATCGGAAGATCCAAACTCATCACAATCAAAGGGGAAATCGCTATGGATCAATGTATGTTTCTATTCTTCTTGTTTCCATTGAATCAACTAGAGTCTTAAGTTTTTGGTTTAAATACAACATTAGTTGGCAAAGGCGATGGGAAAGGAGAAGGAGCAGGGAGGAAGAATTGAATAACAAAGGAAGGAAAAATTGATGATGGCTATGTGATGAGGAATAGGGGAGGGCGCTAACTACGAGCTGGATTGTGTCGCAGCGAAAGGAGAGGATGTCTGTGAAGGAGAGCAGATTCAAAAGAGGGGTTGAATAGGAAGATAAGTTGTGGCGTGATGGAGATATGGTGGAGATGAGGGTGTGTTTGTTGGTTGTCTCCCCTTCTCTTTCTCTCTGGAGGAAGAAAATATTAAATATCCCTAAGTCTTGAGTTTGGGCTTGGGTTCAGCGCCTCTTTGTGGTTGTCAAGTACTTGTTCTTCCAATTTTGCTGTGCTAATACGATTTCATCATTTAAGCTCTGAATCATAAAACATGAAAACAAAATAATTAGAATAAAGTACACTACTTAGAACACTAACAAATATAGATTAGAACATATTTCATATAATAATTATGTAAATATCAAATGCCCCAAAACCTAATTTTTCCTTGTTCTCGAGCAAAAAATAAAACAAAATCCTAACTCACTTTCGCAGGCATAAATGATTGCACTTACCTTATATGTGCAACTAGACTTTGAACCCCTAGATTACCTCTAGTGGAGGGTTATAGTCTCATGAGGATTTCTAGAGATGTTACCTACAAACATTATTGACTTAATAAAAGAAAACCTATTTTCTAAAAATATTTCAAAAACATGGTCACTTCCATTTATTTTCCTCAAAGTAATATGTGTGTGTGCATAGCCTTATCAACATAATTTTCCATTTCACAGTAAAGACACTACTAGATAGATAACATTTAGAAAATACGCTTCGACTACAAATTTCTCATGTCACTAAGAAATAAAGCACTCAGAGATTGGGTATTTATTACTCAGTTAATATGCGAGGAAAATAATGTATTATGGAAATACAAAAATCTCACATATAATTATCATGAAAAACAAAATTTTCAAAGAATGAAATGAATATGATTTCGTGGACAGGAATATCAATTATTTTTTAGAATGTTGGATCAAACATCATAGTTGTTTATTCGATCTTCACATCTACAGACCGAACTTTTACTTAAGATCAATTAGGTCTTTATTAGGTTGTAATAGGGCTTGAATTATGGCTAACAAGAATGAAAGACGATATAAAAAATTATGAGAATTTAATTATACACCCTTTAATAAACACTTAGAGGCGCTGAAGAATAAATCAATGTTTTACGCCATTAATTTTTCTTCCTTCTTACTCTTCATATTTTTTCATTTGAAGCATCAATTTTTTTATTTTATTTTTTACTTTTTTTAATCAATGACATGATTTTCCCCTTTTACATAATAAAACATTTCACCTTAAGGATTCATGGAATATCTGGTTTCAGTTCTTTCTATTTGCCCATTCCAATAACATATCTAACCATATATATTCTCAGGAAACTGGGTAAGGATAAAAATAATATAGGGCATTACTCCATACTTGGAGTATGTAATGGTGAAAGGGGTTAGCAAAGAAAAAGCTATTCAAGGTTCAAAATGGCTGCAAACATATATTTATTAGTCGGTAGGCTAAAATGCTAGAGAACGGTTCAAAGAAAAGTGTCTATATCACTTCCTAAGTTCTAGTCGGTATTGCCAATGGTGTTATGGCCTAGTGGTTAGGGCTGTGTGGGTTTGTCCCCCACGTCCTAGCTTCGAATCCCACCTGCGGCATGGTTACTTTCTAATGGGTGTTGACCTATAGGTCGCCCATTTGATAGGTTATGGGATCCTTAAAAACCCAGCTCGCCTTCCAAAAAAAAAAGTTCTAGTCAGTATTATGACATCTCAACTAATTAAATCAAGAAGTTTTAGTGTAATGATCTAATTTTAATGTCATTTTCAAAGCAATCAATAAGAGAAACAAGAATAATGAAATCATCAACGAGATAATGCAGACCTAAGAAAAATCATAGTTTATTTAAATAACCCTCAAGAAAATAGAATGGTTCAAAACTCATAAGGATTATGTGTCCACTATTATTCTAAGGTTTTCTAGTTAAATATCAAATTAATCAACTTCAAATTATGCTAACTTGGTTTATAATGCAAGGATAGTCGAGTTGAAAAATCTCATGATATATCTAACATAAAGATTATATATCAAACCTTATGTCTTCCTATTAATATATCAATGTGATAAGTGATAGCATATATTTCCTCAAATTTAAAATGTATCAACCACTTGAAAGCATACTCTCTTCATTGAGAAAGAACTTCGACAAGTGCATAAAAAACTGAGTTTTTTTAAAATTTACCACAACTTCGAATTTTCAGTGCATTTTAATATCAAAGATTTTTCACAATTACCATATTTATAATCATCTCAAGTATTCAATGGAGATTGAGTAGAATACAATAATTAATCGGTATAATTGTGAAATATATTTAAGCTCAAAATTTTGAAGACACAAAACTCTTAAACCCCACCCCCAAACCTAAACTAAACATTGTCCTCAAAGTATAAAAAGAATAATCATGACAAATAAAGGGAAAAATGATGAGAGTTTTAGTGATATTACCATGGTGAAGTTGTTACTAATGAAAGTTCAAAACATAAGAATTTTGGACTTATCGTGAGAAACTGATAAAACATATATATGACACGAAAAATTGCACAAACGAAAAAATTGCATGCACCAGTTGTAAGTCAAAATGGTTATGGAGCTAACGAGTATGAGTGAAATGCAACTAAAAAGAACTCGAAAATCAATCCAAACTAAGCATAATGACACAACTGAAGCTGGCTTGCTTCCCAAGAGCGCTTGGTTTAACGACGTCGGCTCGACATACATTCCCCCTTCATAAATGATGTACCACAAAATGTAGAGGAAGAACATAGTGAACAACCTTCCCTAAACCTAAACACTTAGTTCATGATGTAGACTAGGTAAAAAGTGTCAAAGAATGCAAAATCAGGCCAACCAAAACTAACAACCACATGCGACACAACATACACTAACACACTCCAAAAGCTACAAGGGTACCATGCAAAAATCATAGAGAAAATGCAAATGAATTGGCATTCCTAGGAAATCCACAGGGATCTGGAAGGGGTCACAGACAATGATATGCAACAAATAATTCTTGCATACTCCTAAAAAAGTAATCCTAAGCCAAGTGTCAAATTAGAAGATTTCATTTTCACACTGAAATAGTGGAAACGAAAATCATCACTTAAAAATAATGGATCCACATAAGTAGCGTCTGTAAATGTGAAATAAATGCAAAAAGGTGTGCCTATAGATATATCGGGCGGTATAGGCTCATCACAACAAAATAAATTATACAAAGATGATAGGCTAGACAACTCAACAATACCCTCAACTATGGAATTAACACTACTTATGACATGTATTATCTCATTAAATGCATCTTCCGATAATGCCTTGACTATTTCTTGAATTATGGGGTCATTTTATCGTGAAAATAGTCGAGACAAGATTCCAAAGAATACTGAAAATTAGACTTCATGCATTAGTCACTCTGAAGACATATGTCGAACGAGTCAACATGAAAAGGTGAGGAGGGAAATGGGCCAGGAAGCAAAAAAATCTCAATCATATTAACCTCAAAAACGTCATCTGACTAGGAAGGTTGTTGACTTACATTAACGACAATGAGTTCGACGGTCATGTTACCAAATGACAATTTCATGATTCCATTCCTACAGTTAATAATAGCATTGGATGTGGCAAAAATGGCAACCAAAATAACTGGAATGCAACTAAAGGGATTTTGAACATGTTGTGTATAAAAAAACTATTAAGTCCACTGGAAAATATAATTTTTCAACCTTAATGATCACATCCTCTATAATGCCACAGGGAATTCTTATAGACATATCTGGCAATGTAATGTTACTTCAGTCGATTTTAACTAGCCGATACCTAATTGTTCACATGACAATAAATTAACACTCGCTCTTAAATCCAACAATGTTTTATCAATCATATGATCACTAATAACACAAGAAATGGTCGGACACCCCGGATCCCTATACTTTGGCGGCGCTTTATGTTGAATAATTGAGCTGATTTGCTCGACAAGGAAGGCTCTATTTTGTACATGTAGCTTCGCTTCTGTGCTCATGAACTCTTAAAAAACTTGGCATAGGTAGGAACTTGTTTAATAGCATCGAGCAATGAGATATTAATGTGAACTTGTTTAAGAAATTCCATTACGTTGTTGACTTTTGTTCTTTTATTTGTCGGAGTTAACATGAAGAAAACAATGTTGTAGGCAAATAAGATACCTGAGTGGGGTTAGAGTGAAGATAATCATCTTTATAAGGTAGGATTTTCAGCCTCCTTGTCAGATGGAGATGTAACCCGACTTGACTTAGACTGGACTACAACAACACTTGAATTGGACATTCGTACCTAATTGTCAACTTGTTTTACATCTTCATGGCAGGATTTAGATGTGCTACCAATTATGAATTGACCCTTTGTGTTTTGAACAGATTGACTATGAAATTTTCCTTGCGCTCTCTCATTGAATGCCTGATCAATTTGACTCACAACTATCTCAAGTTTATAATGGCTTGAGATTATTGTTGAGTCATGACATTTAACTCTAATATAGACTGAAAATTCTATTCAAGCATAGATGTCAAGAAATTATTTGACATTAAGATATGAATCTTCATTCTCAAAACCATAGAAGGAAGGAAAAAAATGGATGATGGATGATTTAAGTTCAAGGCTATTTGAAGTTGTCTCATGTAAGACAATGCAATATGGAGCATTGCTAGAAAGATGGGAGAACTAATCATTAAAGGCCTTCTCTTCAACCATCTCCTTAGTCTCAGTAGGCAAGAAAGGATAATCTAGAAATGTAACGGGAACTTCAAAGAACTCCTCGGGGTCTTTTCGGACTAGCCTATTCTTAGAATCACGCACCCAGGTACGCATAAACAAATGGACACTAGAGTTTTAAAGTTAACACTCCTTAAAAGGTTCAAGGTTTTTTTTTTTTTTTTTTTTTTTTTTTTTTTTTTTTTTTTTTTTAATGCGAGCCTAACCTTTATATGAAGATGATCTAACTCTAATTTTTTTTAAAAAAAAAGAACCCTAAACGAAACCTATATTATGTGCAAACAAGATGAATGAAAAACAAATCTAGACAAACACCTAACAGAAACTCAGTTTTACCTAGAGTTTTGCTACTAATGAATGAATGAAATCCAATTTACCTAACCGTGGGTGAGGCACAACAATCCTATCAGTACGCTACTACAAATTGCTCCTACCTTTTTTTTCCACTTTTAAGCTCAAAGTGTAATTTCAGTTCTAGAACTATTCTAAGATAGGATACCGCAAGTGCACGATTGTCTAACTAATAGACAATGACAATTATGGGTCGATCCCACGAGGATTGAAGACAATCAAGAACTAAAATCTATTTAAACTAATTTAAAAGAGGGTTACAATGATTGATAATTTCTAAATTAGCGGAATAAAATTGACTTAGTATGACAATGGGGAAGTGAACCAAGGTATCGAATCCACTGTAGGTTTTTTCAAGAATTATTTAAACCTAACTTACTGTTTCCATTAAAGCGAAAAATAGTAGGGATGAGTAATCACTTGCTTGCATCGATGATGTGATCGTTAAAACCCTTAGGATTAATTTGTTGGTGGGAGATGAATGCGAGATGGAGAGGGCTGTTGGTGGGAGGAAATAGAGTCTGTGTGAATTAGAGGGGGGCTATAGTAAGATGACGACAGTGAGAGGCGACTGTTATCCGTGTCTGGTCGGTGAAGAGAGAGGAATGCGATCAGAGAAAGAGAAAAGGCTAATGCGATAAAAGGTGGTTGTGGAGTTGGTTGTTGCGAGATGATGAGGAAGTAGAACAGAGAAGCTATGGAGAGAGGCGATGATGGTTGCGATTTATGGCTGGCACGAGATGATAAAGGGGAGGCCGAGATGAAATCAACGGAGGATGTGTTTGGTCTAGTAATTGGCAAGACGATGGGAAAAAAATGAAGGAATGGGGAGGAAGAGATGAATAACAGATGAAGGAGAAGGTGATGATGATTGTGTGATGAGGAACAGAGAAGGGCGTTGGTTGTGAGCTGGACTGTGTCGCAGGAGAAGGAGAAGATGTATGTGAAGGGAGAAGATGTATGTGAAAGAGAGTGTCACGACCCGATCCACAAAGTACTATATTGTCTGGCCCAAACCGGTCCGCACGGGTTTAAAACGCGTAGTACTTTGTAGATCCAACCTCATACATATATAATACGTCACCCTCCCACACCTAGGCGATGTGGGACTATAATCTCCCCTTTGTAGCTTGCTAAACCTCTTGGGATCCATGAGCTTTTGGGCTTCTCTTTCACCCTCCCCCTCAGGTCCGCCCACACAAGGGTATCACATAGAGCATATGAAAAAGATGGGCTGAAGAGGAAGAAAAGTTGTGGCGTGATGGATAGATGGCAGAGATGAGCGTGTGTTTGGTGGCTGTCTTCCTTTTTCTTTATGACTGGAGGAAGATAATACTAAAAAGCCCTAGGTCTTGACTTTGGGCTTGGGTTCCGCCCTCTTTGTGGTTGTCTAGTATTTGTTCTTTCAAATTCGTCACGCTAATACGATTTTATCATTTAAGCTCTAAATCCTACAAAACATGAAAATGAAATAATTAGAATAAAATACACTACTTAAATAATAAGAAATATAGATTTATATTTTATGTAATAATTATTTGAATATCATGGAGCCACTTTCATTATACTTTTGATAATGCATTTCTCTAGATTCTAATGGTTTCCATGGTGTATTAATCAGTATAAATTTTACTTGTCTTTATGATGCATAACTATATAGAGAAATGAACCCTTATGGTTATGGCACTAATAGAATGTGGTATGTTCACCAAGATGGAAAAATTAAGCCATTGCTTTAGGGTGCTTTAGCATAATGCAATGGGTTGTTCCCGAAGATTTTGGTTTAGAGTACGACATGAGTTCTTTTCGAGCGTTGTATATATGCTAGTTTAGAAATATTTATACATGTAGTTTTGAAGGTGATAATTAACACACATTTATGAGTAGTCTGATAACACAATTGTAATACTTTATAATTTGTATGTTGGTAGGTTCACATGCTTAGTAAAGTTCTTACAAAATTATTAATTATGGTTTATAGCTGGTGGCGTGAAATGAAACTTAGTATCATGAACCTTGAGAGATACGTTGGAGAACTTAGAAGTCATGCTTAGGACCATTTTTCATATCGGGTCTCGCATCTCATTCGTTAGTTGCACTCATATTTCTTTTTTAAATCATGTCTAAATTTTCATGAGGTTTTGGCGTATTGAGAATCCGGCGTTACAATCATGGGCAGATCCACTACTTGGATAAGGGGGTCAATTGACCCCCTTAGGTTTTGTAAAAAATCCATTAAAGTAGTTAAAATTTCACTATTGCCTCCCTTTTAAAATTTATATTGCCCCCCCCCCCCTTGAAATTTCATATTGCTCCCTCTTATAAAAAAAATCATAGATCCCAAATCGCAAGAGAAACCGAGTCTCTTGTGTCTGCGTATGCACTTGCGTCTTGCGATATCTTCTTCAGTTCTTCTTCATCTCCGTCTGAAACATGTGAGTTTGTTTAATGTTCTTATTTCTCCATCTCTGACTTGTTGATTTTATGCCCTAGTCTTGCAATAAAAATTTAGATGAATTTCTGAAACCTAAATTCCTGAATTTAATATAGTTTTTCATGTCAACCGATTCAGAGATTCTCCATCTAATATTACAACTAACAAGAAAAAAAGAAACAATGACAAACCTACATGTCCGATGAATGTTGTGTCAATCAAAAAAACAATTGGACCGGCTGCTAAAGCCATTGCAGCAGGCAATACAATATGAAATATCTCCAAGCCAATCTCATCCTTCTTGAAAACAATCTCATAATAAGCCTTAATGATTTTTCTATAAAAGCAAAAAAAAATGCTCTACATAAAATGTTACTAAGCAATCAATCTCACACTCAAAGACAAACACACCCCATACACACCACATGTACACATTCCACACTACACAAATAGTGACATACATAGCCTGTTTGCAATGTACAGAAAAAATGAAAATTTTATGCTGTATATCTCCATCAGTTAAACAGAACCCAGAAAAATAAGACAAACTTTGATGCCTTTACTAATTTCTTGGAAACTTCTTATACAAAGGACATTTTTTATGCTGTATACCGAGGAAATTTCTTGAAAATGTTACATATTTTTTTGCTCCACTTTGTCTGCAATCCTGAATCTGCCCCTGATTACAATGACAAATTTTTCAAGCCAAAAGGAGAGAGCGTCAAGGTTTCTATACTTGTCATATGGACGTGTACACTAACACTCTTTTTTTTAGGGAGGGAATCTTTCTGCTCGAGTTTGATTCGGTTGAGATCCCCTCATACCAGAAAAATGCTATCTATGTTTGTCTAGATTGAATTATACAAGTTAGAAAAAAAGATGCAAGAAGGTTTTCTATATAAGAGTACAACCTTATGTCGAAAACTGAAGTACCCCTAGAAATAAAAGTGTATTAGTGTAAATCATCCCACAAACCTGTGAAAGTCGTGATGGGATTATGAATAGCATGCATAGTTTTTGCTAAGTGGAAACTAAATCGCAGAATGGTGAAGAATCAAGTAACTATATATAAGAAGACACATAAGGAGAGAGATATAGCGCAACCATGGTGAAGAAGTTGTAGAAAACAAGAAATTCAATTAATCTCAATGTGTTAGTTAGCCTGCTCACATAAAACTAAATTACTAGCAATTTGGAGTGCACTCTGATTGTCACAGAACATCGGAGCTAGTGGTAGGCATTCTATTTGTAAGTTCGTCTGCATGAGGGAAGATCCGAATTAATTTTCACTTTGTTCGCGTTGCTATTGGGACTTTTTTTTTCTCCATCTCTTTACATAATTCGCAGATACGAAATACACCACCAGTCAATTTGTGAGTGAATTGTAATTACAATCTAGTCTAGAAAAAAAATGCGGATTCAATGAAGGAAAAAAAGCAAAAACCGATCACGGTGGGACTCGAACCCACAATCTCCCGCTCCGGAGGCGAGCGCCTTATCCATTAGGCCACGCGACCATTATGAGAAAGTTTGTGACAAATAAATTTACAACAAGAAACACAACACCTCGTTTCTCCAAACACACATTAACAAAACCTTCTGGTGGATGGTTAGCTCAATATGTATGAAAATAACAAAGAAAACATGTTGCACAATTGATTGCAAGTTAGAGTTATGTTAGAAATTAATATTTACCCAGCATGGATGTGCTATGAATGATGTCTCCCTTGGCACCAGATTTTGGAGTTTTGACAATAATTTTCAATTTGCTTAGCCAATTTGAGTTATTGTGATCTTTGATACTATAAACAAAGGAGGGAAAATGGAGATTTGATGCTAACATTCTGGTAGTTTGGGCTACACATACATATATAATCACTTTTTTTATGACATTGGGCACTAAGCAAGAATCCAAGCCTCTTCTCTATCCAATCTGCGTGCAAGGATTTGAACCTCAATCTTGCCGGCTTCTCAAAATATTAATTTCATCACTAACCAGCATATAAAGAAAAATCAATCCAGAATGTTCATTTTGTTTTTATTCTTCACGTGCTCTGTTATTAAAATCCATAATAAAAAAATGGATCTCACGAAGACAAATAACCTCCAGCGTTTTATAGTATAAATTTGGTCTATAGATTAGCCAAGGACCTGCTGTAGTAACCTGAAATTGATAATCTGGACAACAGATATCATCAAAACATCTCTTCCGCGTGTGGATGATACAAGGAGAACAGATCAGATAATGACAAAAGTATGAAGTACCTCATGATATGGTGACTGACGGAGATTTATTGAAGAAAAAAAATGAGTTGCACTTTAGTATACTTTTCATCTAAATTATTCTCCAGTTTACAATATGTCACAAGTCACACGATATATCTGCAAAGAAACCTACTCTTCCAACAATGTAATTCCCGTTATATACTTGTCCGAGTAAGACAACCTGGTTTATTCTTTTCAGAAGCAAACAGACTGATACAAATCCCAACCTGACTGCAAATTAGTATATGATTCAGTAGCCTATCAAAACTGAAGCATGATGGCACTTGAACTGTAATGGTTACATTGTGGGTCAGAGGCCTTTACAATGTCTTCTTGCATGAACAGGACACCGATTCCGTTATACTACAACAGCAACCCGAAAGAACCAACTCATCTCAACAACCTGCAAGTATGGAACCACAATACTGAGGAAAATAACAGTAGAAATAAGTCTTAGAAAGCTTAAACAACTGCAACTGATAATAAATAAATAAATAAATAATACTATCACAGAGAACCAAGGATCAAATCAGGGAGCAACCACTAAAGAATGAGAACTGAGAAGCAACCTTGAAAAATAAGTCATTTTTGTTCAGCTTATCCAGGTAATTACTCGTATCGAAATATGAAGATCTGGAAAGTTAGCAAAACCCCCCTTCACTTGGAGAGAGAAAAAAAAAAAAAAAAAACAGACTATGCTAGTCCCAAATCTAAGAAGAGGTAGGAAAGAAGAGCAAAGGTAGTTCTTCTACAACTTCGTACCCCTAAATATAAAAAAATGTGAATGTAAAATGGCACTTGATCTAATTTGGTATAGCTAGGAATTAGTGAAAACTGGTTTAAGGCTAGCACAACAGCAGGGTTTTTACTGGACTTCAGCGTTTGAACTTTGAACCTGTGTTACAATCCGCTACAAGTCCTGCCAATTGAGCTAGCACGTGTCACGTGAAAATTAGGTAAGTATCATACATCTTTTCTTGTTAAATTGTTTTTTTTTATATAATAGTGGAATGCTATTGTGACAGGGATGGTCACACACCAAGTTTGAAGCTGAGGGCCTGCCCGATGATTTCCCCGGGATTAAATCTTGCCTTTTATCTTGATCATTTTGTTTACATATGGATGGAATGATCATCGGTCATATAAGTTTTGTTGGCCTGTTAAATGGATCCTTTGAGATCATTAAATCTGCAATTAAACAACTACAAGAAAATGACATTGAATAATTAATTGTCAGAAAAGAATAATTGAGCATTTATGTTGGAAAAGGACTTCATAATTTGACGATTTGTCAATAAAATAAATATTGAATGGCGGTGAACCTAGAAAAAAATATCTTCAGAAATTAGAAATCTTGAAAAGGTATAGTGTGACTGCTTATGGGTACGCAGTAGTAAGAGTAGTACCTTTCTTGCAGTAGATTAAACTTTGTACTCATTTACATGCAGCCACTTAGTGGATGACCACTTGTTTCCTCGTATAACAGGACAACCACCTGAAAGAGGAATGCATTAGAGTGAAGATATGGGTTTCTGATGCAAACCATCCGATGCTGAACAGCAATAACTAACAAAGATGCTTTATGAAATGTAACAAACATTCATTTTGAATATGTGAAGTGAGACTTTCTATTGGGTTCTATCATATCATCTAGGAATCCACAAACTTACCATGCAAACTTGATGGATCTAGAGTGGCATCAGGCCTCATACTCCAGAACAGCAATGCATCACCCCTCTTTGGTTTAACAGATATGCCTTTCTTTCCACACTCTGATAACTCATCCCACCAAGGTACAGCACTGAAGTTTCCTTTAGCAGTTGGAAATACTGTCTCGCCTCCTTCTTCAACATCTGAGCTGTAACAACAGCCAATCAAAAGGATTAAAGACCAAAGCAAATAATCAACTGTTCAATTGAATCTAAAGTTGGACAATATAACTAATTAGTAATTGAATAGAGTAAAACTCTTACAGATACATAAGAACTGTAGCTATCCGCTGACCACCGTTCTTAGTGTTAAATTGATCGAGAAAATAGTCGAAGTGAGGTTCATATTTTTGTCCAACTTCATAGTGGAGAATTTGGAGTCCTTCTCCATGTTCTGCATTTGCAATATTTGCTTAAAGTCAACATTGTGGATTATGCCTAAAGGAAGTTCAAGAATGGAATACTCATCATCCAAATTGAATCCACACCTACAGGTATGAAGGTAAAATCTGCAATCCTCTTCTCGATGTCCCTGATGATCTTATCTCTTCCTCTCCTGAGAAACATTCCAGAGCTAGTACGCACCCTACACAGACAAGTGATACAGTGTGTATCTCCCTAAATGAAAGCCTTGTTTCCTTACATATTCGAATTACCATCAAGGAAAAAATAATGATGATAAAGCAGCAAAGCCATCAAGACTCATGAGAACAATTACACCAATGAATGATAGATGGGGAATGCAAACCTGCTATCTTTACTCTTTCCAGTTGCACTATCAACCACAGTTGACTTTTCCATATGAGGTTTGGCAAGATCAATTAAGTATTCACACTCATCCTTAGACTGTTCAAATAGTAGGCAAAGTCAAATTTTGACTCCAAAAAACAAAAACAAAAAATGCTGCCATGCATGTTTAGAAGACTAAGTTATACATAAAAGTCAGCACATACATAATTGAACAAGCAGCACAGTTACAATGAGAATGGAACTAAAATAAATAAATAAAATAGCAGGCACCTAACTACAATATTTAGTAAAAAGGTGAGGCAGCGGGGTGAGTTGCATTACACAAGAAAATTGGAAATAAAAATAAAAATAAAAGTGAAAAAAAGGAGAAGAACAGTAGATAATGAGTTGTCGAAAGAAAATAGAAAAATGTTCAAATTGCCAATAATGTGTTTCAGAATAAATCAGAATGGGAGACTTTATACTAGTGTCATTCTTAAAATGCATCAAATATCCTCAAAGACCATTTACAAACAGCAACGGAGAAGATGAGTCTATTGGGCATCTTCTTCTACACTGTAATTTTTCAGCGTATCTGGAGAAGGTTCATGGATTAGTTTAGGGTGTTTAAATCCATCGGTGCGTGCATTACGGCTGGTTGTTGAGTTAGGAGTGCAATAGTTGAACTGTGCTGGGGAACTGGCTGTGACATTTGGCTCTCATGTAATTATGTGGTACATTTGGTAGGTTGTTGAGTTAGGAGTGCAATAGTTGAACTGTGCTGGGGAACTGGCTGTGACATTTGGCTCTCATGTAATTATGTGGTACATTTGGTAGGAGTAAAATGCCCATGTTTTTCAAGGGAAGCATAATTTTGAATCTCAGCCATAGTTAGGAATTAACGAGCTTTTTGCAGATAGGATAATTCTTGGAAGCACATTTGGCAAGTCTCCTACACGAATTTACATTTGATAACACATTAGTGATTCAAAATCTTTCACAATTTTTCAGCTTTTTGCACTTGTTTCTCTGTTTTGTTCTAAGACATTCTCTCTCACATCCCTGTACTACTTTTCTAGTGAATACACCTCTTGTTTTGCCATGTTAAAAATATAAATATAAAGTAAATACGCACACTTGGAGAATGGAATGAATACATGAACAAGAATTACTTGTGAAGAGGACATGTCTTATAGGCAGATTAACGCCAATACGCTAATCAGACATAAGTTTCTCTAAAGAGCTCCAAGTTTCCCTAAAAAGGGATTAATTATGTTTCTAACCAAATGTGGATAACATCTCTTGGCGGTACTGGGCTTTGGAGGTATGTTTACCTCTTAGCGGTTCTTAGGGGATGTTGTTACAACAAAACATTAGGATCTCTTTTTTTTCAAGAAAATGCTGGATCAAAGGACCCAAATTAATTACATCAACTTGGAATTTCCAAAATTTGTTGATTTTTTTGCAAGTTCAATCCCCTCATGATATGCACAAATCCCACATTGTCTGATCACTTCTTTAAGTGTCTGACTTAAAATTTTATAACTGTTCTCAGTATCTTTCAGGCAAATCTCCTTGGCGTATAGATCCATCCAACAAAAAGACAACATTGGAGATTTCTAACTTCATCAAATCATAAGGCAATACTAAGAGTGTGCGAAGAGGCTAGAGAGATAAAAAAAAATTAAAGAAAATTTATATAGAAAAGATTTGATCTGTTTGGTTGTGCGGAAAATAGAGATGAAAATTGAAACCGTTTTTGAGAATTTGATTCCGTGGCCTCCCCCTAGGACTTGGATTCCCATTAGTGGGAAAACAATGTTATGAAAAGTCGATTTTTTGTCAGTAAATGGACAACTAAAAAACGGAAATTTGCATTACAAGAAAATGGATCCATTTCCCGAGGAAATGGCTAACCAAACATATCCTATGAGAAAAGACGGCCAAAGAAAAATAACAATCAAAACTAAAGAATATGGAAAACCACACCTTTATTTAACATTGAACATTTTATGTCATTATAACTTGCCTTAAATTGTGACATGTGATGTTTACTACTTCAATATTCATTAACCTTCAATTTGTTTTTCCTTGCATTAAACATATTAATCTTCAATGTCTTTCTACTAAATTTGACTGTAGCAAGGCTACCAACAACCCCCACCTTCAGTTGAATCTTGTTAAGCCTCCTTGGAAAGACGAAAAAAGCTCCCTCCATGGTGCGGGCAGGGTCACAAAACACATGCAACGGACTCTTGCTTTGAGTCATCAATCACTGCACCTCTCTAGATCATCCTCAAGCAACATACCTTCCTCTACAGCACGTAGGATAACTATCTCTCACAAGAGACTAAACCCCTCAACTGTTGGCTTATGGTCCCATTCAATTCACCATTTTTCCACTAATAAAATGTTCTTCCCTCTAGAAAATGTTTTTCTATCTCAAACTAAACCGGTTTTTGGTTAAAATTCATGTTTTTAAATGTTAAGGTGTGACGGGAGGCATTCAAGCAATGGCGTGAAAGCTTTTCATGCAAGTTTTATTAATCTTAAATATTATAAAATGAATATAAGTTTAACTTTCGAGAACATATATGAACTTTATATATTAAAACTTAAAAAGTTGGAAAGGCTCACATTGGAACCATCTTATTGGCCTTCTAAACTAACAGCTCTACACATAATTGGCACTTCATCCAATATAGTAAAAGGGTTTCTTAATCCCACAATCTCAAATGCGTCTCAAGTTGCTTTATACTACATGCTAGGGCTGAACAAAAAACCGAGCAAACCGACTAAACCGACCGAACCGATTGGTTCGGTTTAAATTCGGTTCGGATCGGTTTCGGTTTTAAAAAATTCAAAACCGAAGTGGTCGGTTCGGTTTTCGGTTTCTATGTGATTTTAACCGACCAAACCGAACCGACCGAATATATATAATAAATAATATATATTTTATATATAAATAATATAATATGTTTAAAATAGTCGGTCGGTTCGGTTTTATTTCGGTTTTGGTTCAATTTTAGTCGGTTCGGTTCGGTTACGGTTTGCATAAATTAGAATCGGTTCGGTTTCGGATCGGTTTTGTTAATGGTCGGTTCGGTTTCGGTTTAAAAATTTTAAAACCGACCTAGGTCGGTTCGGTTCACGGTTTAGATGAAAAACCGAACCGATGGTTCGGTTTTCAGCCCTACTACATGCACGCCATCAATTAAAGATATGACAATCTCAAATGCGTCTCAGGTTGCTTTATACTATATACATGCCATCAATTAAAGATCTACAGACTGCTAAATTATTAATTTGCTAAGTTCATCTCTCTAACCCAAGACAAAGCTCAGATCTTTACAGACTCGTCACAATCAATTGCATTTCCACAAAACAGATTCCACCCCAAATTTCCAAAACGTTCAATTCGAATCAATTACTCATCAAAAGCACAAACATAAACAAAATCCAAAAAAACTCACCAAAAAATTGTGATAAAGAAACGCTCTAGGCTCCCAAGAGAGAATTTCCGTCCACTGCTCACCTCTTTCCCCTAACCCATCGAATCTGCATAAGAAAAACCCACTAACTTTGAAACCCAAAACACCCAGATCCACCACCACCGACACACACAAACACAGAAACGAGAAAACAGAAAGCTAAAAGCATGCACCTTTCTTGGGTCTGTCGCATGACGTAGCTGAGATCATTGGCTTTGGGGGAGTCATTGGTGTTGACAGGGAGGGAGAGGATGCCGAGAGCAAGAAGCATAAGGAGGACGAAGGAAAGCATGAGAAGCATCGCAAGGACGAGTGTGAATGTTGACGATCTTCGACTTAGCATCCGCGAATGCCTCCCTTTCGCCATTGTTTCTTGTTGATTGATTGAGTGATCCGATCAACGAACCAAACCCTAGAAATCAAAAATCGAAAGAGAGAGAGATCTGATGATTCGGTGAGATAAATGAGAAAGATTGCGGAGCGATTCGAAATGAAATGCTTGTGGGCGTTGTTTGACGGGAGGAGAAGAGGACTGGAGGTTTGAAAAGACGAGAATGTCACTGGGCTTTAGAGGGGTTTGAGTGTGGTTTAGTCGTGAATAGTGTGCTGATGAAAGGGTGTTTTGGAAATAATGAATTTGTTGTATGGTTTTCTGTTTGTAGCACCAGGTTTTGGTGGGTCTTCAAGTCTCTCTGGTCATCAACTTTGAATGAAAAAAATTTGACTTGGATGTGGTTTTTGCGTTTTGGGATGGGATACTATACTTGTCTACCACTTGTATCATATTCCCATCCTCTGACCTAAATGTGTGAGGTCATTAATTCTCAAATTATATAATTTTCAAAATTGAAAGAAAAAATGTATGTGTTAAGCAATTGAGAATGGTGTGTTGGCCCTTCTCCTTTACCCTTTCGTTCGTAAATAGTAAGAATTATATTAGCATATAAAAAGAGTGTAGGGTATTTCATCACTTTCTAGTCATTTTCTCGGGATATTGTCCACCAAAATTTCAACTCAACTCATATAAAAAGAATTTGTCTTGAGGGAGGAATTCAAGGATATTCGATTTTATGTTCCTAAATTAATTTTGCCTCGTCACTCCTAGCATGCAATCAAAGTTATCAAGATGGCAGTAAGTCTTACGATGGAGGGGAAAATGGGATGTCACATATCCATCAAATAAAATCCTAAAAACAATCTCAGAGGCTCCATTGGCTGGTCTGCATCACAAAAGCCATTTCTAGTAGAGCCGACGGTTTGGTTTTTCACCTAAACAGTTAACCGAATCAACTTAGGTCAGTTTTAAAATTTTCAAACCGAAACCGAACATTAACAAAACCGATCCGATTCTAATTTATGCAAATCGTAACCAAATCGAACCGACTAAAATCGAACCAAAACGAAAATAAAACCGAACCGACCGACTATTTTAAATATATTGTATTATTTATATATAAAAAATATATTTATTTATTATATATATTCGGTCGGTTCGGTTTGGTCGGTTAAAATCACATAGAAACCGAAAATCGAACCGACCACTTCGGTTTTGAATTTTTTTAAACCGAAATCGATCCAAACCGAATTTTAACGAACAAATCGATTCGATTTAGATCGGTTCGGTCAGTTTAATCGATTTTATCGATTTTTTGTTCAGCCCTAATTTCTAGAGAGGAAGCATTTTTTTCGAATTCATAATTAGGGTAAATATATTCCATAATAAAATCTTAAACTTTGCAACAACAAAACAAAGGCATCAAAGATTGTGTTGTTGTAGTGAATAACTTGTATGTGTTTGACAACTTTTCATCCCTTTTTCAAGAATAACTTGTATGTGTTTTGTGTTTGACAACTTTTCATCCCTTTTTCAACCAAGTTAAATGAGTCCCAACTTGAACAAAGTAGCTCTTCGGGATTTAGTGGAGGACCAAGCTAATCCATTTCTGCATTTTCCATATCAGATGATTGGCCAGCCACAAATCCAATTGCTTCCTCATCTTATCATCTTTATTACCTTGCCCATTTTCCCCTAAACCTCGAGCAAATGACCACCTTATGCCTCTTTTTTTTATTTTTTTTTTAGTCAAACACGAAGATGTTTATTAATGAAAGAAAAGGAAATAAAAAACAAAGAGAAACATTCATATATCAAGGAATGCCAAGACACCATGAAAGTGTCAAAACCCAAATCCCTAAACAAATTACATACCGAACCCATCCTCCACAGTAATTCTCTAATCTCAATAAAGATAAAGTGCTCTGATCTGTTGAGTCCTTCAAATACCCTTTTATTTCTTTCTTTCCACACACACCACATGAGAACGTGAGGAACCCTACGCCATAACCACTCTCCCCGACGAAAAGGATTAGCTTGAGACCACCAACTTAGCCAATCTAAAATAAAGCCTCAAAACATCAAACTCAAACCAAATTATACTACTTTCAATATTAACTACCAACACCTTCACATCCTCTACCATATCCCCCTTAGCCAAAGGTTGTTACCCCTCTTTCAAAACTAGGTTCAACTCTCGAGAAATTGAGACACTTTACTACATTCCCAAAGCCAAAATTTCCTATCTCCTTACTTTCTTTCTTTCTCTTTTTCAAATTCAGAGAGATTCATGAACCGGGGTTGAGGTCTAATTATGTCAATAGTACATATCATAATCAAACTCAAATTTGGTCCATTTTGTCGAAGTGGCATTGGGCAGTATTGGCTTCCCAAAGCTCATAACTTTGTTGTCTTGTTGAATTATTTGAAATATGTTTTGGGCAGATTTTGTTCTAACCTAAGAATTTCAGCTACCCAATTTTGAAACTGATCTCTGACTCCCTCCAGTTTATTCACTTCGCGCAGGTCCACGTGTACTCCAATTAGACAAACCTGATGGATCGACCTTTTTATACCTCTCAACATGATAAAATACGCCAATTCACCTTGGGAGAGGTGATCTATACCGTAATGAAATAACGCTCGTAGTTTAGGTATGCTGCCGCCGGTGGATATAGAAGCAAGACATGGGGTTAAACTAACATAACCTTAACTATCTAACCATACTACCATTAGCACAAAAATCAATGTTTATGTTTTATATGTTTATTTACTTGATGAAAGATTGGAGGAAACCAAAACGACTTTCGAGAATGAGTGAAAATGATTGATATGTATGTGTGAATGGGATATAATACTTGTTATATATTTTTGCCTTTTTGGAGATGTTCCCATTCCCATCCATTTTCAACCTAGATGTGAGGTCATTTAATTCTCAAACTATATAATTTTCAAATTGGAAGGGAGAATAATTGGTCCAATTTTAGACTCTGCTTGGTTTACGGGTATCACGCATTACATTGCAATTGCATTTTAACACCGTGCATTAAAATTGGCATCCTTGGTAAGATCAGTTTGGGAAAAAGCTTATATGTACTTGGTGAGTTTAGGAATATCATAATCTCAACGACCTCCTCTCAATCAAGTCAACTGCTTGGGCTCAAGGGACGCAACTATCCTCTCCTCTCCTCTTATCACTTTCTGGGCCTTTAAATTGTTCAATTTGCATAATTTTATTATTATTTTATGTTGAGAATAAATTGGACCTTAAAAATTCTATGTACAAGTTACCAATCTGTATCCATATATGTTGAATCTGGTGGAAGTGAAGAAAGACAAATCTTATTTTATTACATAGGTCATACCTTTGGGGGGGATATTAACATACAAGTTCAAAAGAGGTTACACTTGGGAACTTTGAGATCATAAAATTTCCAAATTATTTAATTTTCAAATGAAAAGCCAAAGGTTATACAAATGAAAAGCCAAAAGTTTTTGGTTTTAATAGCATTCAATTGTTTGTTCCCCATGAACTCTATATAAAGAGCTCTCATTCTCTCCTAAAATGAGAGATATAGGAGTTGAGCTTTCCTCTATATTCTCATTTCCATAATCTATTCTACTCCTTCTGTTATTCTGTAAAATTTCGGTGATAGACAAAGACTCTAGTTCAAGTTCGCCTGACACTAGACTTACGGTGCACGGTACTAGTTTGATAGTCGTTGTATCCTGGGAAGTGTATGCTCATTCATTCCAGCACCTGTGGGAGTGCGAATACACTTTAAGGACACTGTCAAACAGGCCTCGACTCTCCTACATTTTTGGAGTTCCTCTGTTTGGTTTCGGTTCCTGTTAAGGTTCATTTTCTGTGTAAATTTTTTTACTCATTTTTTGTTGTCATTATACAGTTTAATATTATTCGCAATTTGTTTATTTACGTTAATAATTTTCTAACAAGTTTGTCGGTCAACAAGTTTACTTTCATTAATCGCGACAATCATGGGAGATCATGTGCAGAATTTTGATAGTCTTCTTGCATAATCAACAATTCAGATACCACTAAAACTAAAAATGCCATACATATCTGAACATGGATGCAAAACCATGATTACAGCTTCATGAAGTTGGACTAACTTAAAATGTCCAGGTTGTTTACGTTCCACCACCCTAGGAGTTTGTTACCGCTGTAGTGATAAACAGCAAATATTAGCGTGCAAAGAAAGCTAGTTTCATCCTATATACAGTGGAACTACTAAAATGATTACCTTTTTGCATTATGTACAACAAAGTTTGAGTCGAGTTACAGAAATGGAGCATCATTCTATTGACTCCTCTTCATTGCCTTTTGGATTTTTGGCATGAAAGAATCAGACAAGTATCAACATCTCTTGTTTTTTTGTCTTCGGAAACTTCGTATATGTAACCTTTGCCTTCTTTTTTGCAGTGAGTCAGTTTCTTTCTCTTTATTCTTTGTTTTGTTGATATAATTATCCAGAGATGGTATTTATTTATTTTTTTTGTTTTTTTGTTGGCCAAATTCAGTTATACATAGAAAACTATTATGGTTGTCTAGTTACTTTTAGTTTTCAACCAGAAACTTAGAAGTAAGCCTTATTCTGCGTTTATTTTGTAGTGGGTTCTCTGTTAGGAACTGTAACAGGAGCTATACTTGGCCGAGAAACTAAGAATGGATTTTTACCTGGAGCCATAGTAGGTGCAACCTTAGGAGCTATACTTTCAGAGGAAGTATTTAAACACTCATGTGTTCTCTGGCCGATCAATGAAACAGGAAAAGGGTGTCTGCTCTATTTGGTGAGTACTTTCATTTGGTTGTTATACTCAACTAACAGAATATTATACCTCAAACAGTATTTTTTTAAACATGAAATTTATTTATATTTTGGTTCTGTTCTTTTTATAGATCGATGTCATGGAAGTATGCTAAATGTGAGACTAGTTCAGGAGCAAAGTTGGCTCAGCAATGATGTGTTCCTTCTTACAAAGCCAGGCAGTTGACTAACACATTTTACTGTCGAATTTTATTTTATTGAACATACTCCAGTGAACTATTTGACTGCTGAGCTTTTGTTTTGTAATCAGTTAGCTGTAGTTGAAATAACTTTTGAAGAGGTTTTCGACATCCATGAGATAGGTGGAACCAAAGGGTTGTTACTAGATTCAGTGGAAAAGATACCTAAGATAAAAATCACAACCAAGAATAATATATGTTGCGTAGACACTAACAATTGCACACAAGTACCTCAAGGATCCAATCAAAACAGTTCTGTTCACAAAACAGTTCTGTTTCCTGTTTCACAATATAGACACTTCAGGGGAGAGAATCTCCTGTTCAGTGCATCTTCAGGATCTCCAGGTGGATGAGGCAGTTCAAGAATAGCGAAATTGTCACCACATGTTTCATCAGCCTTGTATCGATAAATGGCTCGCCAGGCGGCATGGTTCTTGTCCACTATGCAGAAGGGGTCTGTAACCCCATTTTCAACAATTTATCCCACCTTCCCCCTATGAAAACTAGTACATGTTAAGTTCTCTCCTTTGTAAAATGTTCATCTCACCACTTCATGGAATTTAGATAACTATTCTCCAAACATGTAAATCTGATAAATTTAGAGGTAATATCACTTTACAAGTGAAGAAAGTAAAACCACATTGATAAAGATTATTATTATTAATTTTTTTAAATGTTGAAACTGGAGTTCCATCTCTAGCATCCTTGAGAGGGCAAGAGGGGTTACAGCGTGTATTTGATATGACGTTACAGGAATTGTTATTTGGTAAGCTGGCCATTCACGCTGATTAGCAGTTACCCTGCTTAAGCAGATAAGTAAGCAATATCTTTTACAAATAGACACGACAGGCTAAAACATAGTTAGCACAGGTTGATACATGAGCAAGCTTAACATAAAACAAGAATACAGAAAGTTACCTAGCCTCTTTGAGAAGTTATAGCTCTAGATAGATTGCAAGTGATATCAAACGACTCATGTTGCACCTCGATCAGTATGTTTGGAAATATGTTTCTTGAATTTTTCAAAATAGGAAGCCTACCACTCAAACCAGTATAAAGGAAGTTACATGCAAAATGAACCTCCCCTTCGATTCTACAACAATATAATTCTCGTGTTGTATAATACAACTTGTATTAATGTATTGAGTGCACTATCAATGTATATAATCTATATATATGTACTATTAATTTTCTTTTCTTTTCTGATGACATATTATGGTATAGTTGAAAAGCAACAATTCTAGGGAGCCTTGTTTGGAGGCATCTTTAGGGTTTTTTTTGACACTTCTACCCCTTTTATGGATGGTGGTGTTTGCGGATGTGTTTTAAAGAGAAGGGGTAAAAAAACCAAAAGAGACACAAAAGAGGCTGGCTAGAATTGTTGCCCATTTTATTAGGCTTCCTGGAAAATGACAGTGAGGTAAACTTGCACTTTGCACCTCCACAATTCTCTGCTAGACTCGGGAAGAACCTCAGTTGACAAACAACTACAACATGAGCAGCTGAAACAATGATGCAGGTAGTCCTCACTACATTCCCGTTTTTCGAATGAGCTTGGGTGATCTCCTGTGTTAAAGATAATAGTGTCAGACCCCAGGCATAATCACCAAATGACGGTTGATTTCTAAACCCACAGGATAACTGTATTTTTAATTCAGCTCTAGATTGAAGAGTACCCTCAAACAACATGAATTGTCAAAGGATAAACCAATTTTCTAGAAGCAGTAATACAAAGAATTTCTGCAGTAGCACTATGTGAACGCAGCGCTGCCTAATCAGACTGAGGATTGACGGGCATTGAGCAGTTGATTGTTCAAGACTAGGTGCAATCAAATTCAAAACACAAAAAAATAAAAAATGCTAGGAAACCAGGTTTTTGCAACCATGTTTTGCAACCAGAATGACGTGTCATGATCTGAAAAGAATGATGAAATCTCCAAAGATTTTATGTGTATCTCAAAGTTGTAAAAAACTCCTCTAACGATGCCACATCATCCTGGTTGCAAAACATGTTTACAAGCAAAATCAATAAGTATAATGATGTAGCATAATGACATAATTGTCTACAAGCAAAGTTACAACACTCTTTCTGGCTGTTGCTTGTCATATTCATGTCAAATTAACTTCAGAAGCGCCTAAAGATAAAAAGTACTACTGATATGGCCATAATAAAAGCATAAAACATATATTATTAAGAATCTAAAATATCATCCGTCATCTGTGACAACGAAGGAGGATATCAAACAAGTATGACATACACCATCTCTTAAAGAATACGTAAGGCACCTTTGTTCCTTAATTTCAAGAACAGAAAGCCGTACCCATGCCATGGGTAACAAAAATAAATAAGAAACTACAGATAAGCGAAATGGTTCTCAGTTGAAAGAATAGCGATGGCTGGAAGATCTAGAAGAAAAGCTTTATGAGGCGGGCATGGAAGAGGATCCAGCCATTTATTCATTCTAGATACAAAAGCTATGGAGCCTAGTAGACTAAATGAAAGCAGAATGACAAACCGGGAGCACAAACTGAGTCTGCTGATTCAGCAGAAACTAAAAACAACATGAGCTTCATTTTCAATTCTCAGTTGGTTGCCTCTCTACTGTAGAAAGCATCAAGGGTCTTTGCTGGTATACGATGGAGCAGCTCACGGGGGAAGATGCGAAGCAGTGTCCAAGCCAAATCGAGTGATTGGAATATGTTTCTTGTGTCATAGGCTCCTTGTGCTACAAACTTCCTCTCAAATTTGTCCAGGAACTCAAGATAGAGCTGTTATCAAGAGATTATTTCAGTGTCATTTATTAAATTGAGGGTAAGAGTTTATGAGTGTATAACAAGGAGTCAAGATACCAGATCTTCAGATGACAATGCCTCTTCTCCAACCACAGCTTTCATGGCCTGCACATCCTTACCGATAGCATAATTCGCGTAGAGCTGATTAGACAGAACAGACAGGATCAGTAAGGTTGGCAGAACCCTAAAGTCAAGATGAGCGCAAGGACTTAATTATTAACTGACCTGATTGGACACATCGGAGTGATCACGACGAGTCATTCCCTCTCCAATAGCACTCTGTGAGACAAATCAACGGCAAAATCAGTTTTCTAAAACAAGTCAATCTGCATGTATATCAAGAATTCATATCAGTCAAAGTTCATCAATCAACAAACTCACCTTCATTAATCGCGACAATGATGGGAGAACATTGATCGGTGGGTATATCTGGTGAATACAAGCATAGGAAGATTTTTTTTTATCATACAGAAATATGAATGTAACCTAATCTATCACGGCAATCAGCGCACAGAATTGCCAACAATTTTAGAGTAAGAGGGTGCTGGCAATCACAAAACTTGATAGCGAAGCAACATCCAAGAAGCACATCTATAGTATGAAATACATAATCAGAAGGATGCATGATTTTACCTGTCTGTTGTGAAGCTGCCTGTCAATATATATTTGCCCTTCAGTAATGTAACCTGTAAGATCTGGTGTTGGATGTGTAATATCTGGACAATGCAAGCAATATCAGTATGAGGAGCTCTTGATGTTTGACAAAAGAATAAACAATATGCTGGGAGAAGGTTGCACGGAACAGAGATTTGTGACAGTACCATCATTAGGCATGGTTAGAATAGGAATCTGAGTGATGGAACCTTTTCGTCCTTCAATACGTCCAGCACGTTCATAGATAGTCGCCAGATCGGTATACATATATCCTGGATAACCACGTCTACCTGGCACTTCTTCTCGTGCAGCTGATACCTGTGAATAAAATGGATAGTGACTTGCTGACTCAAAACGCTCAGCAGTGGGTACATTGACAAAATAACATTAAATAAATAAATGAACAAAACAAACACTAAAACCAAAGTCTTGTTGTGACAAGGAAGCTAATTCAAGTTAGCAAAGCTAAAAGAATCTAAGAGTTTTTAACATTGTTACATATCTCTTTCTATTTCCTGTAATATAGCTAAAATTTCCTAACGGAGCAAAAGGAAAACATACTAGTAAACTGACATGGTTTAAAAAACAAGCATGCCCAACTCCTCTTGGCGCAGCGGATGCTGAAAGGGAGATTCGGTGATCTCGAAGGGAAAATAGAAGAAAGGGAGAATCTAATAGAAGGAGAATAATTTAGACTAGGGGTGGGCACGGTCCGGGTCGGTCTGGGATTGGGCTTATCCTGGTCCCACTACAGTGAAACGGGATCGGAACGGTTCGAGATAGCACATTTTTTCGAGCAAACCCGATTGGTACCGGACCGATTTGAAACGGGACGGTCTGGGTCGGTACCATGCCATCCCCCCCCCCCTTTTTTTTTTCGGAAATTGACCTTGAAGGCTTACTTTTAAACAAAGTAGACCAAATAGACATCGTCGTTAGAGTATTGGCTAATAAAACCTGATTTTTCAATCTCATGACCATAATACCATTAAGGACTAATTTTTTAACCGTAGTTAACAAAGAGAATAAAAGACAATCTCAACATTTGAAACTTTGTAAACAACAATACAAATATCGAGGCAGGTGGAATCACAAATTCATCTAAAGTTTCATTGTAAATCTCTATGAAATCCAGTGGTAGGGATATTTTCTTCTTCCCCAAAACTTTGATGTAAAATCCAAATGTGTGAATGTGTTTTTTAAGAAATTTTTGTGATAGCTTTATAAAGCGAAATTCGATAACTTATTATTATCAGTTTGGTGCTTTATCATGAACTCTTCCCACTTGTAAATTTCAATGACCCATGTATTGGGTGTAGGAGCGTTATTGCAAACGATGGAAAACCAGTTTATAGATGTTAGGTATCCATCTTCTTACTATTTTAAAACAAAAATTCAAAGTTTCCACCATAGATGGTGATGTCTTCTTCAAGCAAAGATGTTAGAAGTACTATTTTAAACAATATTTCCAACATAGTTGATGATGATTTGTTCAAGCATAGCTTCATTCATCCAATTGCCATGAAGTGGATTCAAGAGTTCCTTGAACTCTTAACATCATTGGTTTGACTTGAATCAGTCGATTCAAGGTTAAAAAAAAAAAGATATAGAGTTTCCAATACCCACAAGGAATCATTCAAGGAAGACTTAAGTATGAGGTGTCGTCTTCAAACTGTCTTTATGAGGTGTGATGCCAAGAAGACCACTCAAAATTTTGGGGAAGAAGATAATATACATACCACCAAATTTCATAGAAATTAGCAATGAAATTTAGATGAATTTGTGATTCCACATACCTCGAGATTTGTATTCCTATTTACAAAGTTTCAAAGGCTGAGATTGTCTCTTAAATCTCTTTGTTAACTATAGTTAAAATATCAATCCTTCACGAGATTGAAAAATTAAGTTTTATTAGCCAATACTCTAACTATAGTGCTTATTTGGTCTACTTTGTTTAAAAGTAGGCCTTCATGGTCATTTTTCTGTTTTTTTTAATGGAAACTGAATCTCCTCATCTCGATCTCCATTTGTTGTGCTTTTCTCCGATCTGTTGCGATGATCTTCAGCAATCCACTTGTTTATACTTGGAGCTTGAATCAACAAACTCTTTGGAAGGCTCATGTGGACTTCTTGTTGCAGCATCAAAGTTCTTTGAGCAGCATAGCAGATTCTGGTCGAAGTCGCCATAGCTGGTGTTTTTCGGGAAAGGATAGCAGATATCGGAATCGCCTGATAGGCCCCCGATACGGTTTACGTATACTAGAAGGAAGAAACAGAATGCATGCTGATTGAGTTCCTGTTATGCTGAGTTTCTGTTGTTATTAATGTAGAGGAATGCATGCTGTTGAGTTCCTGTTGTTGTGGATATAGGATGCAAAGGAATGAAAAGGGCCAAACTATCAGATGGTGAAGAAGGCAGTTGCTAAAGTGGTTGCAGCATGTCTGTCAGCCAGTAACAGAAAGGTTGTCAGAGAAGGAGTTAGAAGAGTTCCAATGATGTCAGTTAGGATATTCTGTTAGAAGATCTGTTAGTAAATAGATTGCTCTGTTAAGATGTAAAAATGCTCTGTTAGTTTGTGAAGTCAGTATAAATAGAGAATGTCAATAAGAAAGGGTCATTCATTGATTCAGCTAATGTACAACTGAGCAATTGCTCATTAAGGAGACCCAGGCTTCTCGAACAGCCTTCCTATTTCTTTCCTATTACAATGTATCTCTGTATGTCAGAGTCCAGTTTGTAATTACAATCTCAGAACATCAATACAATCCATACTTCATCAGATGCTTGTGTGATCTTCCAGTTTATCAGCCATTTCTCTATTGGTTCCGATTATACTTCTTGCTTGAGTTGATTCCAGATTGCAGGGATTTCCAAAGATTGCTGCAGAGACTCATCAAAACAGGTCAGATCCTAACAACTTGGTATCAGAGCATTACGAATCCTAGGCTTGATGGCTGGAAAAGGTGCTAATGCTAGAATAGAAATTATGGAAGAAACAATGGTAAGTATGCAAACAAAATTAGATTCTTTAGATGGGGGTTTTCAAGAAGTCATGAATAGATTAGATCAACTCATAAAGGCACAACAAGATAACCAAAAAACATCCTCTACTACAGTAAGAGAGCAAGTTCCATCCATTAATGTGGAAAATCAAAGTCCCAATGGTGGAATTGGAGGGTCTTCATTACAAGGAGGACAGTTTGAAAGGAAGCCAAGAAGATTAGATATGCCTATTTTTGAAGGTTCAAACCCTGATGGTTGGATCCTCAAAGCGGAAAGATTTTTCAATCTACATCGATACTCGAATGAAGAAAAGATTGAAGCCGCGGTTATATCTTTCGAATCGGATGCACTCCTATGGTATCAATGGGAAAATAAAAGACGTCCCATCTTGTTTTGGGAAGAGCTTAAGGGTTTGTTGTTAAAGCAATTTCGACCCACTCAAGAAGGATCTCTTTGTGAACAATTTCTTGCTCTTAGGCAAGATGGATCAGTAGCTGAGTACAGAAGGCAATTTGTCACCTTGGCAGCACCATTAGAGACACTCAGTGAAGATCTCTATTTGAGCAAATTCATTAATGGCTTAAAACCCACAATTCGGGCAGAAGTGAGGATGCTGGAACCGGGTTCTTTGAGTAGGGCGATGGATTTGGCCCATCGGGTGGAGGAAAAACAGTTTTTATTAAACCCTTATAAGTTGGGCTTTCAAAACCACTCAAATCGGCCCATGGGAGGACAGAAAACAATGGGGTCTGATTCGCTAGGGCTTCAAAAACACGCACCTTCAAGAGACTTCGAGAAAAATTTCCCAAATGAATCAAATCATCGCTTCTCCAGACCGTTCTTCTCTAAAAATTTTGAGAGATCTTCGTCTTCAAACCGAGATTTCAAGAAGATGTCTGATGCCGAGTATCAAGCCAAACGAGACAAAGGTTTGTGCTTCAAATGTGATGAGAAATACTCTCCAGGTCATCTGTGTAAGAGGAAGGAGGTGAGTATCCTTATTGCTCAAGAAGGAGAGGAATCTGAGGAAGAAGAGACTCAAGCAGTCGAAGAACAAAAAGAGCTAGACATGGCTGAAATCAGCCAAGTTATTGAGGTTTCTTTGAGTTCGGTTATGGGACTCACAAGCCCAAAGACCATGAGGATGGAAGGGGAGATCTCTGGTCAGGCCGTAGTGGTGTTGGTAGACAGCGGTGCGACTCATAACTTCATCTCTCAAAAGTTAGTAGATCAAGTCAAGTTGCCTATTACGTCTACAGGAGTGTATGGGGTAACAATGGGATCGGGTGAGTCAGTTCAAGGAAGTGGAATTTGTCAAAAAGTGCAGCTGGTGGTACAAGGAGTCGAGATAGTGGAAGACTTTCTTCCATTAGGGCTGGGAAGTTCAGACGTTATCTTAGGAATTCAATGGCTTGAAACTTTGGGAACGACCTCAGTTAATTGGAGAGATCAAATTCTGCGGTTCAGGTTGGGGTCAGACACAATCATTCTAAAGGGCAATCCATCCTTAGGAAGGAGTTTAGTTTCACTGAAGACCATGCTACATACTATCAAACAGGAGGGCCAGGGATTTTTGGTAGAATTGGGATTGTTAGAAAGATACTCAGAAGTGAACGAAGAGGTAAAAGCTCCATCAGAGATTTCAGCAATGTTAGAAAGATACTCAGAAGTGTTTCAGAATCCATCAGGTTTGCCTCCCATAAGGGGTTATGAACATTCCATAGTCCTACATGAAGGCTCCAATCCGGTGAATGTCAGGCCGTATCGCTACCCTCAAATTCAAAAAAATGAGATCGAGAAGTTAGTTGCAGAGATGTTAGAGGCTGGGATTATAAGGCCGAGTGTATCTCCATTTTCAAATCCGGTATTGCTAGTGAAGAAGAAGGACGGTGGATGGCGGTTCTGTATAGATTATAGAGCTCTGAACAAGCACACTGTCCCTGATCGTTTTCCCATTCCGATTATAGAAGAACTTCTGGATGAGCTTCACGGATCGGTCATTTTTTCGAAGATAGATCTTAAGGCCGGCTATCATCAGATTCGGGTACGGGAAGGGGATGTCTCTAAAACCGCGTTCCGCACTCATGAGGGACACTATGAGTTCTTGGTGATGCCATTTGGGCTCACGAACGCGCCGACCACTTTTCAGTCACTGATGAACTCCATCTTCCGACCGTATCTTCGTAAGTTCGTATTGGTTTTCTTCGACGACATTTTGATATATAGTAAAGGGTTGGAAGAGCATGTGGAGCATTTGGAAGTGGTGTTGGGTATTCTAAACACACAGACATTGTATGCGAATAAGAAAAAGTGTGAGTTTGGGTGTTCCAGCCTACAATACTTGGGTCATGTGATATCCAGTGAAGGAGTTTCAGTGGATCAATCAAAAATCCAAGCTATGTTGGATTGGCCTCAGCCGAAAAATGTTACTGAGCTAAGAGGTTTTCTGGGCCTTACAGGCTACTATCGAAAGTTCATCAAAGATTACAGTCGAGTATCTTGGCCATTAATGTCCCAATTGAAGAAGGATTGTTTTGCTTGGAATCAAGACTCTGAGTTGGCATTTCAGAATCTCAAGTTGATCATGACCAAGGCACCGGTATTAGCTATGCCGGATTTCTCCAAGGAGTTTGTCGTCGAAACCGATGCATCCGGGTTTGCTATGGGGGTCGTACTGATGCAATTACAACGACCTATCGCCTTCTTCAGTCAGGTGTTGGGGCAAAGGGCTAGGCTTAAGCCAATATATGAGAAGGAGCTGATGGCAATAGTGTTTGCGATCACTCGGTGGCGGGCTTATCTGTTAGGGCGTCGGTTTATTGTGAGAACTGACCAGAAGAGCCTTAAATATTTGTTGGAACAGAATGTTATTGGCCCAGAGTACCAAAAGTGGGTGAGCAAGCTCTTGGGATATCAGTTCGAGATTCAATACAAGCCGGGGACTGCTAATAGAGCCGCAGATGCATTATCCAGGATTTCTCCCAACTTCTCTTGTTCTCAAATCAGTATGGTTTCATGGCAACATTGGGAGGCTTTGAAGGCCGAAATTTTGGATGATCCGGATTTACAAATTCTCAGTCAGTCTGGGGAAAATAAGACCTATCAGAGGATTGCCAAGGAGATTTATTGGGTTGGAATGAAGGCTGTTATCAGAAAGCTAGTCAGTGAATGCGAAATCTGCCAACGGAATAAGAATATGGCCATCAGTCCAGCTGGGCTCCTTCAACCCATTCCCTTGCCTGCTCACGTTTGGGATGAGGTTTATTGAAGGGTTGCCCGATTCCGGATGCATGAATACGATCATGGTCGTGGTAGATCGCCTCAGCAAATATGCTCACTTCTCTGGACTGAAACATCCATTTACTGCTGAAGGGGTCGCCAAAGTGTTTTCTTCGGATATAATCGGACTTCATGGGATTCCTAGGTCCATCATCTCTGATCGTGATCGCATTTTTCTGAGTCAATTTTGGCGCGAATTGTTTCGCTTACAAGGTACTCATTTGAAGTATAGCACCGCCTATCATCCTCAAACGGACGGGCAATCTGAGGTGGTAAATCGGGGTTTGGAGACATATCTCAGGTGCTTTATTTCTGACAGACCTCGACAATGGTATAAGTGGCTGTGTTGGGCGGAGTATTGGTATAATACGTCATGTCACTCTTCTACGGGTTTTACTCCTTTTAAAGTTTTGTATGGGCGTGATCCTCCTCCTTTGATTCGGTATACGGCTGGGCAGACTGCAGTATCAGCAGTGGAGCAGATTCTTTCTGATAGGGACAGTATTTTGGAAGTTCTTCGGTTGAACTTACACCGTGCTCAACAGCGCATGAAGCACTTTGCTGATAAATCCAGAAGGGAAGAGAGTTTTGAGGTGGGTGACAAGGTATTTTTAAAAATTAGACCTTATCGTCAGAAATCCTTGGCAAGACGGGTTAATCAGAAGTTATCCTCCAAATTCTATGGGCCTTATACTGTTTTGAGCAAAGTGGGAGCCGTAGCTTATAAATTGGATTTACCTGACTCTTCTTTGATCCATCCTGTGTTCCATGTTTCCCTGTTACGGCGTGCTAAAGGCCCTTGCTCCAATATGATTCCTCTTCCTTCCCAGCTAACTGATGAGCTGGAACTAAGAGTCTTACCTGAGTCACTTTTGGATGTTAGACAGATTGCTCAAGGTAGAATTGGTGAGCTTGAAGTGTTGATAAAGTGGAGGGGACTGCCTGCCCATGAGGCCACTTGGGAAGCTTTTGATCAGATTCAATTACAGTTTCCAGATTTTCACCTTGCGGACAAGGTGCGTTTTTGGGGAGGGAGTAATGATAGGCCCCCGATACGGTTTACGTATACTAGAAGGAAGAAACAGAATGCATGCTGATTGAGTTCCTGTTATGCTGAGTTTCTGTTGTTATTAATGTAGAGGAATGCACGCTGTTGAGTTCCTGTTGTTGTGGATATAGGATGCAAAGGAATGAAAAGGGCCAAACTATCAGATGGTGAAGAAGGCAGTTGCTAAAGTGGTTGCAGCATGTCTGTCAGCCAGTAACAGAAAGGTTGTCAGAGAAGGAGTTAGAAGAGTTCCAATGATGTCAGTGTTAGAAGATCTGTTAGTAAATAGATTGCTCTGTTAAGATGTAAAAATGCTCTGTTAGTTTGTGAAGTCAGTATAAATAGAGAATGTCAATAAGAAAGGGTCATTCATTGATTCAGCTAATGTACAACTGAGCAATTGCTCATTAAGGAGACCCAGGCTTCTCGAACAGCCTTCCTATTTCTTTCCTATTACAATGTATCTCTGTATGTCAGAGTCCAGTTTGTAATTACAATCTCAGAACATCAATACAATCCATACTTCATCAGATGCTTGTGTGATCTTCCAGTTTATCAGCCATTTCTCTATTGGTTCCGATTATACTTTTTGCTTGAGTTGATTCCAGATTGCAGGGATTTCCAAAGATTGCTGCAGAGACTCATCAAAACAGGTCAGATCCTAACATCGCCGTAGCTGGTTTTGATATGGTGTTTAACCCAAACACAACCCCTAAAGGGCGAAGTCTCTTTGGTCTGCCTTGTACTCTCTTTGGAAGAAGTCATGTTCTTGTTGGTTGTTGTTTGGTTCATGTGTTGTGTGGGAGTTGAGTGAAGAGAGAGAGAAAGAATAGAATTGAATTTGGTTTGGCGGATAAGAGAGAGAGAAAGAATAGAACAAAACAATACAATACAATACAATACAATACAATACTAGGGGAACCATTGCTAGTTGAAACCAAATTCCACCCCTTGTTTTCATCAATCCCCACCACCCTTTCTCCCCCTCAAAACAACGGTCTTAATTTCGCTCTCAAAGCAACATCTCATAAATTTAGTTAACGAGATAGAATACCCATCTCATAAATCATAGTGTCACCCATGACCTGCCTTGCCTTCATCTATTAAATTGAGTTTTTTTGTTCCCTTTATTGCTGTTGCATCTACTACTACTAAGCAAATTCTACAAGTAGATCAAGAAGAACAATGAGAAGAGTTGTCAAAGCTCATGGTTGCTCAAGACTTGATTTGGCCTTAATCAACTGATAATGGGTTTGTAGGCAGGGAGTTTTGGCAAACTGATCCGAAGTTGAAGTGCTTATTCCAGATTCACAAATACATACTAGGATCGACTAATTGATCCGAGAAGAAGAAGAGACAGTGAGTTCATATGGAGGATTCTAGAGATTTCAAGGGTGGTAATTTGGGTTTGACTTATAGAATCAGTTGGGCTTGAGCTTCATATAGTAATCGGGACGGACCGAACGGTTCAGTACAGAAATTGTAAGAATCGGTCTCGAACCAGTTGGAACCGAGATAAAAACAGCATAAACCGGTTGGTCCTGATTTGAACTGGTTGGGGACCATACCGGTCCGGATCGGACGGATCGGGACCGGAATTCTTGCCCACCCCTAATTTAGAAAAAATTGTAGAATAAATAATAAAAAAGATGATAATTTGGAGAAAAATAATAATTTGATCGATATTTCGTTGTTGATTATTACAATACTTGGCTTTCACTCCTTTAGATAAAAAAAATCGAAAAATAACTTTTAATGCCTACTTTTTCACAAAATAGACAATTTAGATATCGTAGTTGATGTAATGACTATTTTGTGCTTACTTTTATACTTTTATGACCAACAATGACTATTTTATTAACCCATGTTAACTCATAAACTTATAGGACATATTTACCCTTCCTAAACAAATATAAAATCTAATTTTATACTCACTGTGCTAACAATGACTCTTTTATTAATGACTCTAATTTTTAATTTTTTTTAACCCTTAACCCCTACCACCCCATTAATCATTATTTTTTTTTGTTAAATTTTTTTTTTAATGTTGTCTTGTTCTTTAATTGCAATTTGAGCATCATTTTATGACATTTGTTAGCTATAAATGGCTATATTAATATTTTCATGTTAGCATTTTTATTCTTGAATGTTTTGTCACTCTGAATGTGTTTGATTTGACTGGTTGTGAAGATATATCTCAGTTTGAAGAGCAATTTTGTTTTTCAATTAATGGTTATTCAATTCACTGTTACTATTTAGTTTAAATAAAATTATCTTATTCAATATTGGTTCCCATTTTACCTCTGAGGCTATGATCATGCTCTGTGGTAGATAACTTATACTAAATAGTGACAGAGAATAAAATATATTACTTTACACGTACCGATGCATTGAAGAATAAGAAATCAAATTTCGATAGTGGAAAAATTGATTTTATTAACTACATTATGGAATAAGAAGCAATGATAATTAAAACCAAATTTCTAATCATCATTAAGAAAGGTAATGCACGGGGTACCTGTAAACTTTTCTAATTAAATTTATGACAAGTTAATTAAATTGATTTTATTAAATAATTAAAACCAAATTTAGAATCATCATTAACTACATTATGAAAAGTTTACCAAGCCTTAGCATAATAATTAGATTAACTTGTCAGTCAATGAAAACTTATAATTGATGGCTCATAATTATAATCATTAATATCGATACCTACATAGGGTGGGAAGGGTTAAGAGTAAAAAAAATTCAAAAAAAAAGAGAAAGAATTATTAATAAAATAGTCCTTGTTGGTCATAAAAGAATAAAGTTAGGTTTTCTATTTGTTTAGGAAGGGTAAAGATCTCCTATAACTTTATGAGCTAACCTGAGTTAATAAAAAAGTCCTTGTTGGTCATAAAAATATAAAAGTATGCACAAATTAACCATTATATCAACTACGATATCTAAATGGTCTATTTTGTGAAGAAGTACGCCTTAAAAGTCATTTTTTGAAGAAAAAATTAATCCTAGCTAAAATCGAAAACCTACAACTTCTATTGTAATTAAAACACCTAAAACAACTAAACTTGCTTAATTAAATGACTAATAAAATTAGAAAATCCTAAAAATAAGAAAATTCTAAACATACTATGTTCCTACATCAAGGGATCCCCTTCTTGAAAAACAACTTGTCCTCGAATTGCACATCAAGAAGATGATGCAATCACTTCCTTATGATGACGAGAGCACGAAGCGAACAATTGTGCGACCTTTTAGAAATAATTTGTATAATGTCATCACACTTTTCACGTCGAAATGTCCAAGAAACTCATGAATATGTTTCTAATCAGAATTTGATTTCTAGCATAACATATGGATCTAGATAAGTTGAAAAAATGTATACTTCCCCTTCTTTAGAAAGAGGGCTTGATTAAATAATTCGTATTGCATAATCACTCGTATTTCTTCAAACATGTATTCTTGATCTTGGTCTCTATTCTATAAAGGTGAAACAACGTTGACTTCAATTGTTCCTTTGGTGAGACCACAAGTAGACTATACTTGACCTTCTAATCATTGAAAACTAGGGAAGAAAAGCAACAAAAGCTGTATGCACAATGGAGTTTGTTGATTCATTCTTTAAATGTACCATTTCTACTAGAGAGTTGCCCAAGGGTGGAGGCTTAAAAGGTATAATTGTGATTGGTGAACAGGGTAGGGGAATTTGTTTACCTTGCACTTTCAATCTCATTTGTCAGCAACGAGTTCTTTCACCATGAGAGTAATTCTATCAATTAGTTCGTAGTGTGATTCTTTCAATGCAACTTGCGAATCAGCTTTGGTAACATAGTTGCTAAGGTTTAGTTAGCCTGATTGGAAAGAGTTAGTCATGATGACCGAAAGAAATTTTTTTTCTTTTCAGAATATAATAAAAGGTGGTGCCTAAAGAAAACCTAGAGTGTAAATAGGAGGTAATATAGGTTTGGGCAGCTAAATTGGAAGGGTTGGGTTGAATTGTTGAGTTTTTTTTTTTTTTCAATAAAATTGGAGGCGAAAGGAGTGGTGGTAGGTAAAAACAAAGAATGAGATGAAATTGATGAACATAATAGAGATAAACAATTTGCTCTTATACCAATTGACACTACGAACGTTGAAAAGGAGATTCGGAGATCTCAAAGGGAGAACATAAGGGGAGAATTCAATAGAAGAAGAGAATAATGTAGGGAGAATTATAGAAGAAGAAATAATAAAAAAAATGATAATTTGGAGAAAGGATAATAATTTGATTGATATTTCATTGTTGATTGTTACAATGTTTGGCTTTCTCTCTTTTAAATAAAAAATTAATCCTAGCTAAAATCGAAAACTACAACTTCCAATGTAATTGAACTCCTAATAAAATTAGAAAACCTAAAAATAAGAAAATTATAAACCTACTATGTTCCTACATCACCTCTCCTTGTACATCGTAATAAAAAACAAAGGATGAAAGGATACTAGCAGCACTTTAAACTGTTCTTGTACATGATTCCCTATAACCTATTTTCTGTTCACATCTCTTCTTTATAGATAATTTCATTGTTGTTCACGAAGTTTTTTTTTTTAATTTCGTGTTCTATGTTCTGTTTTCCATGAGAGTTTATTATTAATAAAAAAACAATTTTCTAGTGGTCAAAGCAAACTGGTCAATAAGATTTTCAATAAAACCACCAAAGGGTGTAAATCGAATAACCGAGACAGAGTAGTGAAATACTCAGTTGAAGGAACTCAGTGATTGATTTTCTCACAAAAAGTAACACAGTGCCACCGTATAGTGTCCCAACTTCACAATTTAAACACATGGCAGACTGATATTGCACGAAAAGCACCATTCAGTATAAAGAAATAAAAAGTACCTCACGAAGGGCATCTGCGTAAGAACTCATATCTGTTAGTATGACAAGAACGTGCTTTCCACATTCATAAGCCAAATATTCAGCAGTGGTGAGGGCAATTCGGGGGGTGATAATGCGTTCTATTGTAGGATCGTTGGCCTGTGCAGGAAAGCAGATTGAAGCCGCACCAAAAGATTAAGATTATCAGCACAACCCGCATAACTTATTACCCTAGTAAAACAAGCATAACTGGAGATCTAAGCTAACAATAGGACAGCTGAAGCATATGAACTTACCAGATTCAGGAAAAGGGTAACTCTCTCCATTGACCCATTTTCCTCAAAATCACGTTTGAAAAACTGTGCTGTCTCCATATTCACTCCCATGGCAGCAAATACAATGGCAAAATTGTCCTCCTCTGCCTCACCCTGTTGTTTTATAAAATAAAGAGAGTACAATAACATGAAGTCCAATCAGCACATAGAAAAGAAGTATACGTCAACATCCACCTTCTCCACGAGTAAAGAGAAACTAACAAACAATATTTCATTTTAAGAATAGCATGACACATCATGGCCAGTTCAACTCGTTCGACATTCAGTGTGACATCTACAACTTCAAAAGATCATACCTCTAAAAGATCTGCAGACTTCTCCAACCGCTTCACAAGACCAGCCTGGCGACAGATCTGAGCAGCAATTTCATTATGGGGAAGACCAGCAGCTGAAAAGAGAGGAATCTTTTGTCCTCGTGCAATGGAGTTCATAAGGTCAATTGTTGAAATTCCAGTTTGAATCATTTCCTCAGGGTATGTTCTTTCACTGGGGTTGATTGAACTTCCTAAAAAGGACAAATATATGTTTGTAAAAGATGAAGAACAATAATTTGCATGTAACTTGCTATTTTTTTTTTTTTGAAAGGCGAGCTGGGTTTTTAAGGATCCCATAACCTATCAACTGGGCGATCTATAGGTCAACACCCATTAGAAAGTAACCATGCCGCAGGTGGGATTTGAAGCTAGGACGTGGGGGACAAACCCACACAGATCTAGATATCCTTTTTTTTTTTTCCGAAGAGAAAGCTGGAATTTGATTCTCGGCTGTAAAATTTGCCAAAGTACCATCTATGCACCCTCTTTAAAATCATTACTCCTAAACAACTCACCAGATATATCCAAGTAAGCCTCAGGTAAAATAGGGGGGCCATTATCAATGGGTTTCCCTGATCCATTAAAAATGCGGCCAAGCATATCTAATGAAACAGGAGTTTTCAAAACCTGCGACAAAAAAGAGTAACAGAGTCCACAGTCAGAAGAAAATAATCAAAGCAAAATGGTCAAAAAATGTCAGATACAAACACACACACACACACACACACACTGAATTAGCACTTAGCAGGAAAATGCCATTGCAGTACTACCAACGCTCTGCCCATATCATGGCAATTCTCAAGAACCCATGGATGATCTATCTACTAGTCATCGTTGCTATGCAATGTAAAATTTAGCAGCATTTCGGGTTTCTACAAAATCTTGTAACAGGCCCATATAGAGTTGGCATTGCAAGATTTTCAAGCACTTACGGTGTTACTTTACCAAACGTGATTCTACTGTATGAAGTAGTTTACAAGAGCTGAGAAAAAATGGGTGATTTTTTACTATCATATGGTAGTGTTCTAAAAAGCGCTGGGCAGGTGCCTAGGCGGCACCTAGGCGGTCTTAGGTTTTGTATTATAACTTTAACAATTTACAAAATTTGAGCATAATATATTATCAATTACATCAAATTTAATGCCAAGATACATATGCAAAATTTAAAAACATGAAAAATTAACAATTATGAACAAAATTTATTAAAACTCAAATGATTGAAGTTGGTCATGATGGGTACTTTATATAAAATTGAATTTGTAGACAAATATCCAAACCTACTCTTTTATTTTTCTTCAAATTGCATGAATAACCTCAGTCATGTTTGATTAAATCTACATTAGTAAAATTGGTATCGGTAGATCTTTTGAGAATTTCATTAAGTAATCATCATTTGCTACAATTAGACATATACTGAATAAAAAATAATAAAATAGTTTATTTCTAAAAAAGACGAAAGAAAAATAAAATAAGAACACAATCAACCTTATTATAAAAATAAAAAAAATAAAAAATAAAAATAAATCACCCAGACCCAGACCCGCCCAGCCATTAGTCTAGGCGATTTTCTACATTCTAGCGTAGGCGGCCGCCTAGGCCGATTTTTAGAACACTGTCATATGGCACTAACAACATCAAAGAGTATATTAAAATTGAAAAAGAAATTATCATACCATTCTAATCATATTTCAATATAACATGTGATAAGGCAAATAATGTCAGAACAAACTGACTTTTGTACGAGGATGATCTTCATGGTGGGGAAATGCAATCCAAACAAATAATCCATTCTAAACTGACCTATAATGAAAGATCGACCCAACAATGAACTATGCCATCTGGAAACATAGCCGCGCATAAATTTTGCATGCTACTAACCAACTATAACCGTAACGTTAACTTCCATCGAGTTTAATTTTCTTATTTAATATTTTATTTACATGTGAACAAGGTTCCCTTGGTTCGGTCATATACGGTTAGAGGTTTTAAAAACGATGAGTTAACTGCAGTTGATAGGTTTTTAATAACAACAAACAGAACCAAACCGATTAGTTTTAGCATGAGATGTTGGAACTCGCAGGATAGAAAATATCTGGAGGAATGTTCCTTTTTTGAATTCTTTGGTAGCTCTACTCTTTGTATTTTACACGATAGGTTACAAGATCTCAAATGATCAAGTGGAAACTATGGGATAGACATTATGGTCAACACCACAAGCGAGATAAGTGGGAGCAGTTGTCAATTTGAAAGGTGCAGGTGCACTAAAACTAAATAAACAAATCTTGTGGGAGAAAAAAAATATTAATATACCTCTCCAGTGAATTGCACAGTTGTGTATTTGTTGTCAATTCCAGAAGTTCCCTCAAAAACCTGGACAGATGACATGAAAGATTACCACAAATTACAGTAGGTAAAATGAAACAATTATGAAATTTTTTTTGAACAGAAGCTACGAAAAGCGAGTAACTGATTTGAGGATAAATTAAGGCTAGTGTTGATCCAGTAATCTCAATGTACTAATAATAAGCCAAGGATTATCTATGAGGGTTTTTAAATAAAATAAAACTATTTCAGTAAATTAAACAAGCATGCATGCATAAAACAACAGAAAGTTGATAGAATCATAACAATTAACAAAACAGATGAATGAGCTGGGAGAAACAAACACACAGAACCCGCCCGAAAAAAAAAAAAAAAACTAAAACTTTCCTTCTTCATAAATTTCAGCGTTGAGCCACAATGTTTAAGGAAAAGTCATGCCATGAAAGGAAAAAAGGAACAATCATGATGATGATAACTCAACCCTAACAAATTTTGGGTTATTACTTGTTCTTGTATGTTCTATTTCTTATCCAACTCTTATCTATGTTGAAACAGTTGCATTTGGCCTCATAAATTGCGAAGAGGATATATGAGCCAATGTGCTGCAATAGACCATCTTAATGACATAAAACATGAGTCAGAAAACGAGGAAACGGTGTAATAACCTGAACAACAGCTTTCTCTCCATCTACTTCTAAAACTTGACCACGTCTGGTTGTGCCATCTCCCAGACGAATATTCACAATCTCCTGATACTTGGGACCCTGTAAAATGATTGGGAATAAAAAACAGTGACCACACATCTCACTAAAATCTTACATGTTAATAGTAACATGTGACTGGATAAATGACAAAGTAATCTAGAAAATAAACTTTAGGAAAAGAGGGTCAATTTACCTTAACTTTCTCCAAGATAACTAATGGTCCTGCAACTCCAGAGACGGTTCTATACTCTGCAGTTATTGTAGAAATCAATTGGAACGGTAGTCAAAATATGAAATACACTTGAGCTCGGCGGTAAGGTTAAAACACTTACAAATCAACTTAAATACTTGTTCTATCCTTTACAATAATCAGAGAGAGGTAGAGAGATAGGAGAGTGAGTGATGGATCACAGTTTAGATTCAAACACAACTAAAAACTTTCTCATAGTTTCTTTTCAATAATATTAAATCTATAAAATAGTAAAGCCACAAGAAAAGAGGTGCATATATTAACAGTATCGAGTATCAGCTAGTTTCAGAAAGATATTAGACAAACAGATTCTACCAATATGAGCAAATGTCAATAGTTAAAATTTTAATTAGTAGGAAGAAAACATCAGCCATTCTAGTCATCAGGGCAGCTTAGATAGAACAATCCTCTGTAAACTTTTTCTTTTTCTTGAGATCCACCTTCTTAACCTCCGTCACAGTAGTTATTCAGATAGACTTTGATTATACCTACTTCTAACTAGCTTCCAGGAATAGGTTGTAAATCAAGTAGCATTTTATGGAAATAACCACTTGTCCCCACAGTTCTCTCACACATGCACTCAACTTTTCTCTCCTGTAAATGTTATTTCACAAAACTAACTACAAAAAGAACTATCCATTTTTAGTTAAGTGCTTCTAAGAGAAATAGAATTGGCATTGCTTTTGGTTGCCAATTGTTGTCGAAGTCTACAATTCACAGTTTCAAAAAGGCATGCTACATAATGGATGCAGGCATCCATTTTATGTCTCAAGGATGACGCATTGTAGACATGAACTCAGTCCACAATTTCTAGGGCATCTGATATGCATATTTACATTTAGCCTGTAAGCTTTTCAACATAAAAGTTTTCACAAACACAACGTCTCTAGTTCTTTACAATTATATTCATTCCAGTAGAGTTCATGCAAACATTTTGGTATTAACGTACCATTTCACTGTATCAATACCCTCACTAGTGCACTTTTCAAAAAGCTAAAAGTCCAACTAACTCATTTACATTGTAATATCAAATTGGCACTTGCAACATGAAGCTCAATTTTCATTTCTCATTGTAGATATCAAAATATCGTATCTCATATAAATTTGGTACCATTAGAAAGCTATTACCGAGAAATCCAAAACAACTTCTAATATCAAACAACTATATTTGAAAGTTGAAAAACTTTATGATATTTCATACAACATTCTAATACAACTTAAGGAATAATGAAAAGCTTATGCGCACACACACTACTGCCATTATAGTCCTTTGTATTGTTTCATCTACTCTCTTGGTTGTATCTTATGCAGCCTGTTTATAAGAATACTGGGTTATGTCTCTAGAACTTTTTTTTTTTAACTCTTATTTTATCACTTAAAACTTATTTCTAAATTTTTTTTTCTATTAATCAGTGTTTTTTAATGTGTTTGAAGTCTAAATTGTGCAAAATTAAATGTTTGGCAAAAGCAAAATTTTCCTGTTTATCTCTCAACACCAAGTGTTACAAACCTGCAACATTTACCTTATATTTATTACATGTTTAATCAAAGTCTATTTATCTTTATAATGAACCAACAAACAAATTTTTCTGGACTTTGATATTCAACATTCAGTATAAGCATTTAGGGGATGTTTGTTTTAGATGTCTAATCTCTAACTAGAGGTATTAGACATCTCACCAAACACCTCGTTCAGACAATAACAGCAAATTTTTGAATTTTCAGACACATGTCTGAGACAGACACAAACAGCCCCTTAGTATCAAATTTCAGTATAAGACTGTTTTTAGTGCTTTTAACAAACACTCTTAAGACTCTAGAATCATTAAAAATTAAAACACCACCCAATGAAAAGCTAGAAGCAACAATATAAGCAACCCTCATCCTAAACTTACACTCCATAAAGATACAAGAACAGCAGAAGGCAATTAAATCATTGTTCTCTTTTACTTTGACCAATACGCATCACGATAGAATACTTTACTGTTTGACATTTATAATTCTCCACAAAAGTTAAAGAGATCAACTTACCCATTCCGACCTCCAGCGGTCCCTCCTCCGTGTGGATTTGTTGGATCCCCATCTTCAAGCTGATAATCCAATCAATGTTAACACTCGGAAAATCAATCCCGATAACACTTACTACACTACAACTAATACTCTTATCAAGAGCAACTCGCCTTACTTTAGACCAATCGAATCAAACTTCTAAGTTCAATCAAATACAATTTTCAAAATTGTACGTGTTTCCGTTCAATCAATAGATGAATCGTATTGAAAAGCCTTCAAGTTTCAAAATCACAGATCAGAATGCGAAGCAATAATCAAGATGGGTGCCCTAGAAACTCAAACAAAACTAATGATCGAAGAGCAGAGGAGAATTGAATACCCGATAGAGAATCTTGGAAGCGAAATCAATCTGCGTGGATCGAACGGGCAAACAATGTCGATCTGCACCGATCGATCGAGCGAGCGAGTTGTGGATGAAGATCAAGTGTTCGAAGAAATAACGATTAGGAGATCTGATGGGAGGGAGAGGAGAGATGTGGGTGGCTTATTTTATTTGTTTCCACAATTATTTTCCTTTTAAAAATTCTCAATAATTACATTACAATCAGTGTTCTAAAGTTTACAATCAGTGTTCTAAGATGTGGCGGCACTTAGGCGGTATTAAGTTTTGTATTATAACTTTAATAATTTACAAAAGTTAAGCATAATATATTATCAATTACATTCAATTTAATGCCAAGATATATATGCAAAATTTAAAAACATGAAAAATTAACAATCATGAACAAAATTTATTAAAATTCAAATGATTGAAGTTGGTCATGATGAGTACTTTATATAAAATTAAATTTGTGGACAAATATCCAAACCTACTATTTTATTTTTCTTCAAATTGCATGAATACATGTTTGATAAAATCTACATTAGTAAAATTGGTACCGGTAGATCCTTTGAGAATTTCATTAAGTAATCATCATTTGCTACAATTATACATATACTGAATAAAAAACAAAAAAATAGTTTATTTATAAAAAAGAGAAAAGAAAAATAAAATAAGAACACAATTACCTTATTAAAAAAATAAAAAATAAAAAAATCACCCAGACCGCCTAGACCCCGCCTAGACTGCCCAGACTCTTCCTAGACCGCCCAGAACCCGCCTAGCCATTAATCTGGGCGATTTTCTACCTTCTAGCGCCTAGGCCGATTTTTAGAACATTGATTACAATTCTTCTCATTACGACTTACGAGAGGGCAAAAGGGGCCAATCAGATTAAACACGTGAACTCCCTGAACTTCCATTAGGGAACAAGTTGGGCTGGGTTTAGCCCGATCTCATACAGATAGCTCATGGGCCAGTTTTATTTTTTTTGTTTTTTTTAATACCGTTGGAAAAGGTCCATTTGTTTTATCAAAAAAAAAAAAAAAAGGTTAATTTGTAATGCATTTGTTTACAAATTCGCCTCACAACTTTGAAGCTTTACGATATACGGTAAAAGGATATATATGTAAGAGTTTAAAACTGTTACATAAACTTGGGTGCTTGGTTGATTTTACGAAAAACGGTCATTGGATTTGAATTCAGGACCTCCACATCCCCTAGTTATAAAATTATGCAAAACTTTGCAAGACAAAATCTTCCACATTACTTTGCAAAACTTCATTGTCTCCTCTTACTTGAATTCTACTCCCAACTCCTTCATAAACACCCTAACCACCGCAATTGCTACCATCATAGCCACCGACACCGCCACTACTACCACCGCTGCCACCACCTCAACTACCATCACCACCCTCGCCAGCTCTAGGATCACTACTATCATACTATACTCACCACAACCACCACCAACTTCATTAATACCACCATAACTATCGTTGCCTACTACCACAACTACCATAACATAACCACCACCACCACTATAGCATAATCACCACAACCACCGCCATCACTACTATTACCGATGCGACCACCTTAGCCACCATAACCATCACCACCACCACCATGATTGTCGCTACTACCACCCCTACCATTATATCCATCGAACCACCATAGCTTAACTACCACAACCACCACCATTTCAACAACCACCGTCATTGCTACCACCACCACCACCATCGCCCACATTTGCAATCACCATAACCACAATCACTTTTTTCGAATTGCTTGATTTTCTTTAATTACTACTAAGCGCCTATAAAGTAATCTATTGCAAACCAATGCAATACAAATTAATACATTTTCATCAATTTGCAAAATGCATTATTTTACAATGTACTAAGCGGTGCAAATTTCAGTTATTGCATTCATTTTTCAAAAATTCGATTTAGAAAGATGCAAATGAGTTACTTGGATTCAAACAAGCCATATAAAGTAGCAATCCTGTATTTACCTCATCAAAATGGTTGTTAAGCTCTTGAAGTTGCATATTTACGCAAGTATAAAATAACTCCACTTGATAGTAATGTAAATTCGCGAACCCTTCACCCCTTCGCCTTGATTGCCCTCGTGCAACAAATGGATATTACATGCGGAAATTATGATATTGTGCTTAACACAAAATGAAGAAACATCATTGAGAAGTGAATCACATCCATCTTCTTTCATCGTTTGTAGATGTTGTTTTGATATTTTCACTAAGTTCGTAGCATTCACTATATCTTGATCTTTGCATTGCAGCACATTTGACAAACTATTGGTGATTGCAAGTAAATTCCTCATTAGATGTAAGTTAGCACAAAACCAAAAGATTGCATCGAGTCTAATAAAGCATATGCTTCACCCTTTTGTTCAGAGCTTGAGCCATTCCCAACCACAATTTCCAGCATATCAATCACATAGGAAACATCATAATCAAACTTATTAGTGTACCATAATGTAAACCCCAATGCATATCCCCATAACGTTTAATATTGGTGTAATACCCGCCCAATTCATTTATCAATATACTTTTATTATTTTAGAAGTTAATAATATTTATTTATTGGTAGTAATTATTAATTGGTAATAGTTACAAATAATTATATTTTATGATTTTAATTTAGGACCTAGGTTTAGGCAGGTGGTGGGAAAGAGATAAGTGATGGTTGTGTTTAGCTAATGAAACCCTAATAAAAAAAAATTCATTAAAAAAAAAACCCTAGCCCTTGTTGTTTTTCTCTTTGCATACACAAAAAAAAAAAAAAAAAAAAAAAACTTAAGTTGAAAAGAGGGAGGCACTGAAAGAAGGACTTTGGAATCTTGCAAAGAAAAACATTGGTGAGTAAAACTCTATCCCCATTCATCATTTCTCTAAATGGCGTGGCTTGTAGTTGGTGAAATCGATCTTACTATTTTACAATTGATAGGGACACTTGTGAAATCGGTTTCACTGTTTTTGTGAAATCGATATTTTTTTTTTTACTGTTGATGGATTTGTTGATGGGGACATGTGTTGATGGATTTGTAACTTGTGGGGCTTTTCCATACCTGTTATAAACATTTAGTTTTCGTACAAATTCTTTAGTCATAGTGAATAATTATTTGGGGTTTTAACGCTAACAGTGAGATTAACGGTGGAAAAAGTTTAATCCCACTAGTCTAAACCACTAATCTGAGCAATGTCAGAAGAAAGAAAAAAAAAAAAAAAAAAAAAAAAAAAAAAAAAAAAAAAGGAAGCCTGGACACACCGTGGGGTTGTCTTGTTCATGATGGACCCACTCCTAGGATCTTAGGTTTTTCTTAGTTTACATTATTTAGTTATCTGAGGAGTTCATTAATTTTATTTTATAATTTTTACTTGAATTTATGTTTTGACAAAACAAAGGGTTTTTGCATGGAAACAATACCCTAAACCAAATTAGCCCAAGTAAAGAGAAACGAACTGATGGTTACTATCTTCTTGTTTTCCTTTGAAAGTTTATGATCACATGCTCTCCAAAATCTCTACTATAACTGCTACCAGAAGGATGTGCCAGGTCATGTCACCAGTATATTATTTTCTCTTTGCTTTCTTTTAACCCATTTTAATCAATTACTTTATCTAGTCTCCTTCTCATGCTAGCCAAACTCAGTTTATTTAATTAACTGTTCACTAATTGAAATGTCTACATGATAAATTTTGGTAGTTTTAAAAATGTTAAGTTTATTGAGAAAAAATATGTATTTGTATACAGACTTACTTGTATACGTGTGATATAATTTTGGGTATGCAGACTTGCTTGCATATTGGTACGCCGTTCCATGTGAGTTCGGTAGTACGTGTAGATTTAGGAAATACTTGCCAGGTATCGAACTTCGGGTGAGATGACATGACACTCGATGTGGCACCCCACTTGGGTCATGTACGCTCCGAGTGGCTTCGATGGCAAGGGATGCACACTTGGGTGAGGTGTGTTCGGCACAGGAGGAAAGTGCGATTGTGAAAAAGAAGCCAATATTTAGGAAAAATAAATAAATAAAACCATTGAATTGATCATAACATGAAATTGTATATGAATTATTTTAGCATGTACTAGGTTAGCCTTGAGGGAAGAAACTAACAGCTCATTCGAATCTTGAATGAGAACTACCTGTCTTCCTTAAGGTGAAATGCAATTTTCTTTTATATTTAATTGTCTCGATTTGTAAGTTTGCTCACACCAGTATTAATATGCTGACTCAGATTTTGTATTGTTTTACAAATTTTTGTGCGTTCTTAATGAGCGTAGCCCCATAGACCTATCAGGGTTAATTGGAGCGCAAAGGGGGTATTAGCTGCTTGGCGATAGCTGAGGAGTCGACACGTTTTTGTTAGATCTTTATTATTATTATTCCCAGTTAATCAGATGTAGGGTTTAGTTATAAATGTTCAGTTTTTGTCAGAGATTTATTTGGAGGTTGATTTATGTAATTTTCATTTATTTATAATTGTGGACCTCATTTTTAGAGGAAAAATATTGAGGAAGGTTATTAGTTTGTTTTCTGCCTTATGACTGTACCATTTAATTTGTTCCTGACGTGCCTTGGTTTTTTACAATCTATTAATTTATGTTGTTCAAAAATCGGGGCGTGACAATTGGTATCCTGATTCAAACCTTGCCCACTTAAAAGTTCACCACTCTTGAGTTTTTCAATAATTTTAGAAGTTTGTTTTGTTCTGAAGAATATCACTACACTTGCAAAAGACCCCAGCATTGTGACTAAATTGAAAAGCAAAGCAATTTGAGCATGATTTTTTGCAACATGACTTAGTGCCAATAGGCAAAACAATCAACATAGATCGCATATTAGTTATCTTTTATAATAAGTGTTTTCAGTCCATTAAATTCACCTTGCATATTACTATCACAGTCATAACTTTGACCTCGTAATATTCAATTGACGATCGGTAAGCAATTTCATGAGGGCAACTTTAAGTGAAGTTGTTGTGGTTTCTTCAATATGGCTAATGCCAATAAATCTTTCAATCACACATCCTTTCTCGTCCACAAAGCGTATGACAACAACCATCTGCTCTTTGATTGATATATCACGAGATTCATAAACCAAATAAAAAAAATTTCCCCCAAGATCTTTAAGAATAACATTTATGGTCTCTTCAACAGCTGCATTTGCAATGTTTGAATCTCAGGAGCGGTCAATTTATGATTTTATGAAGCATTTTGGAGGACACCATTCTTAATACTTTCGTCATGGTTAGCGATATGTAAAAACTCAAGAAAGTTACTTGATTGTTTGACTTTTATGATACATCATGGCCATGAAGCGCTAAGCCATGGTGTAGAACGACGCAATCAAAGAATGTATTTAGACGAATGCGATACCCATTTCCTGTTCGACTTGAGTGCCTAGTAAAACATGTCTGAATTTGTTAGTTTTTCACTCTGTTTCCAATTCACCTTGCTCCCCAATGTTTGGTCGAAAAAGATAACAACACAAACAAAATGCAACATCTTTTACTATGTTATACTCCAACCAACTCCATAGTCATCATACCAACATGGGTTAAACCATCGTAGCACGCTTCCTATTTTCTTTTGAAGAAATATGTGACTACGAGGCTGACACGGTCCCTTTAGAAAGTATGTTCTTCAGACTTTGTCTCAAACATTAGAACTATACTTTGAAAATCAAGTTCTTAATCTAGTGTCTATTGGAAGATCTGATAAGTCGGGTTCTATTCGACTCATCTTTGAGGTGGACTCCATTTGATAATGTGATCATTCTTTTGGATAGGAAGAACTTGATGCATATGTTTTATTTTAAGATTATCCATAGGTAAAAAAGAAAATAATAATTTATTATTAAAGTTGATCATTTATACAAAATTTATTAATACGGACATTGATGTGTTCAGATTTGTCCCCGTTGATCCCGATGATATCCAACCTGAAAAAATGAGCAGTAGTTAAGCCCAGAGCCATCGTTGTGGTGGTCGAAGACACTCCGATGCTTAAGTCAGATACTGGTTCGAGAAAAAGTGAAGATTGTATGTAAATTGTGTGTCAATGCATGAGTATTGCCTACCTTTCTTTTTTCTTTCACCGACTCTTATAGCGAGTGTTCCCTCCCCAACTGTCCTTGCTATCGAGGGCGTGATGGAGGGAGGAGATCTTGCATAAGATCTTACTTATGCATGATTGAGTTTTTCGGCATTTGGTTTTGTTTAGGACTCAATGTTTGATTGAACTAGACCTGATTTCGTGTGAGCGGATCTCAGGCCTGTGACAGCTTTGAGATTCGTTGTTTGGGCCTTATTGTCCTGGGCTAAGCCCAAAGACTTGTGCCCCTGGGGCTGGCGTGTCTTGGGCCTGGACACTTGACTTATGGGCTAAACAGTAGTCTTTGCGCATGGGTCCGCTCAGGACTACAATGAAACTTTTACATGCTAGGGTTAATCCATGCCACATGTTCGGCTGTGATTGAGTAATTGTTTGATGTCTCATCAGCTACTCCCCTTAGTTAATGGGGTTATGGAACCATTGCCCCATATTCCCTGCGTAGCATTCAATGCCGACACAACTGTGGGGTGACCTCCATCTATGAATCATTGTACCTATATATAGGCTGGTTCTCGCAGATTCAGGCATTGCCATGAGCATTGTAGAGCTTATTCCTCACATGTGTCTTTCCAGAAAATGTGATTTGGCTTCGCTAGAGGACGAAGGAGAATCTCCAATAGCGAAGTCTCCGAATGTTCTAACATTTGCAGATATGAGTCTTGACAAGACCTGCTATTGGATGAAGTCATCTGATTTGAGTGAGCTTCCAGTGGTTCCTTGGGATCTCCAAATTTGTTCTTACATCATGGAAAAAAAGTATAGACTTCCCCTTAGGGGCCAAGTTTGTCTTCCATCTTCTGTTGCTCCCGCATTGCCTCTGTCCATCCAGTTTGGGGATAATACCCACAACCAACTTTGGGATGTCGTTCCTTTTTGCTTCACTTTCAATTCTTCTTCTGAAGGCAGATTGGTGGAGCAAAACCTCGACGCGTGTTCCAGCAGATCCTTACTCGCGCCTTGTTTTACGCCAAGTTCAGATACTTGTAGCGTGTAAATTGTTGTACTGGCCAGTCGGTCTAGCTTTGTAACAACTTTTTCATAATCAATAAATTTTATTTTTTTCTGAATTCGTTTTTCTTGTACTCTCTGAATGATTGTGAATTATAGTGCCTTGTGCGAACAAATCTTTTGGACTATTGAAAAGATGAGACAATTTTAACTCTGAATAGGGACTGGGCTGACATGTTTATGAAGGAGGCGAGTGTGGTTTTGATTCAGCCTGTGTAATTCCCTTGGCGAAATAGCCTGACTCCCAAATGATAGAAAAGTCATGAAGAATGATCTTTATGTAGGCGCGTCGTCTCTCACGCTTTTTGAGTAGGCACTAGCCTGTTGAAGTACTGCTACTTAGCTCTATGTCGAACTGGAGTGACAATGAAAATCTTTTTAGGACTAGATTCTGAACCATAAACTGACTCATTGTTTAGTTGAGTTTTGGTGGTCAAGGCGTTGCCTTGGTCTGTATGGATGGAACAATTGAATGCATTGAGTCGTCTGTGAACTGGACTCATTAGCATGTGTGAGCTGTCCGTGGACATGACTCGCCCGCTTGTGGTGAACTGTCCATGGACTGGGTTTCATCCTGTGCTAGAGTTCCTTGTCTTTGAGGCAAAAAGGACTAGGCTTGGCCACTTGTGCGCCATTGTGGCCCTCGTATTTAGACCAGGTTCCTTAGGGAGTGGTGAGTCGTTTGGAGACTAGGCTTGCCCGCTTGAGGTGGACTTTCTATGGATTGGGTATGATCCGCGCTGGAGTTCCTTGGTTCTAGAGGCGGACTAGGTTATTGATGCGGCAAGTTCACGTTGTCCTGAAACAGACTAGACTCGGCCATTTGTGTGGCCTCGTATTCAGACCAAGTTCCTTAGGGAGCGGTTAGCCGTCTGGAAACTGGCTTTCATGCTTGCGGTGGATTGTCCATGGACTGGGTTCGATCCGCGCCGGAGTTCCTTGGTTCCTGAGGCAGACTAAGTCACTGATGCGACAAGCTGTTGTCGTCCTGAAAAGGACTAGGCTTGGCCGCTTGTGTGTCATTATGGTCCCCTTATTCGAATTAGGTTCCTTAAAGAACGTTGAGCCGTCCGGATAATAGACTCGCCTACTTGCGGTGGATTGTCCATAGACTAGGTTCGCTATGCAGTTGTGCCATTGTGGTCTTGGGGTCGGACTAGGCTATCTCAGAAGCAGTGAGCCATCCATGGATGGGACTCGTCCGCTTGCGATGAACAGTCCATGGACTAGGTTTAGGCCGCATGGGTGCCATCATGGTTCAGAAGCTGGACTAGGCTTGTTCTTGGGTATGGAATTATATGAAATGTGAATATTTAAAGGGAGTACATTTACTGATAATACTTCTTCAAGTGCTTTACATTCCACAACCTTTTCAGACGCTTTCCACCCAGGTTCTCTAGTTAGTATCTTCCTGGCATTTTGATTATTGCGTTTTCAAGGCTCCACGCGCTACGCGTGTATTTTTCTACTATCAATGAAACAGAAAGAAACACAAAAAACTGTAGTCGGTAGTAGGTATTTGTTAGTATCTAATCTTAATAGAGTAGAAACCCACGAGCCATTCGAAAGCAAAAAAGCTATTGCATGAGCAAACAAGTCAAGGTCAATCAAAGAAACCAAGAAAGACGCTACTCAACACCCTTTTACACTAAAAAAGAAAGCCTATATCCTTGTAGGGATTTTCCTAGTCCAAGCTTAGCTTGTCTTCTTTTGGGTCTTTGTGTTCGGCTTGGTCTTCCGAAGTACCAAATCGCCGATTTTGAATTCTCGAGATTTGACCCTCTTGTTGTAGTGTTGGGCCATCTTTTGTTGATAGACTGCAATTCTGATGGAAGCTCCATATCTTCGCTCTTCGAGCAAGTCTAAGCCGACTTTCAGAGCTTCATTGTTGTCCCCCTTCTAAACTCCTCATTTATGAACATAGGTATTGCTAATTTTACTGGGACCATTGCCTCAGGCCAATGGACCAGTGTGACGCAGTCAGAGTCCTCTGTGTGGTGTGGTATGCTTATAGGATGTTTTGAAGTTCAGAGATTCAGAGCCTTTTGGCTGCATCAAGTTTCTTCTTGATAGCTTCCAGAATAGTTATTTGGTGACTTCTATTTGTCCATTGGCCTAGGGGTGAACCGGTGCAGAGAAGTGATGGCTAATGCCCAGTTGGATGCAAAGTTGCTTGACTTTCCCACCCTCGAATTGGGTCTGATTGTCATTAACTAGAATTTTCGGTATTCCAAACCTGTAGACAATAGACTTCTAAAGAAAGTTCTTAATATAATTCTCTCCTATCTTGGAGAGGGGCTCCACTTCCACCCACTTGGTGAAATAATCGACTACCACAAGGAGAAACTTCCTTCTATCGGAGTTGGGGAACGGGCCCATGATGTTTATTCCCACTGGGCGAAGGGCCACAGGCTGGTCATTGGAACTAGGTTTTGTGCATGCATATGTGTGTACGGGGTGTACATCTGACACTTATCGTACTTGTGTACCAAGTCTTTAACCTCTTGTTGCATTTTCGACCAATACTACCCCAGCGTGAGGGATTTATGAGCTAGTGTCCTTCCTCCGATATGGTTCCCGCAAACCCCTTAATCGATTTCAAGGAGAAATTGGTTTGCCTTTCTGGAGGTCAGGAATCTCAGTAGAGGGCTAGTCATCGATCTTCTACACAACCTGTCGTTAAGGAGAGGGTATCGTACCACTATATTTTTCAGTTTGTGAGGCCTCTAACTTATCTGCTGGAAGGGCTCCGTCTTTTATGTAGCTAATTAGGGCGCTCATCTAGCCGGTCTTCGTATTAGTGGATGTCTTCTTTTTCTAGGGTTGACTTCTCCTGGAACTCTACGAGCGTGTTAGAGTCGTTTTGTGCGGACGGGGCCTTTTCGGCTAGGTCGTCGACTTCCTTCTTGTCTTGCCCTTGAGCAGCGGCGTAGTAGTATCCTCTTGAACCACTTTTTGGCGTTGATTGTTTCCTGCAGTAAGTCATCGATCATGGCTCTTTGACATGGATTTCACCATTCACCTGATTGACCACCAATTGGGAGTCGTTGAACACCATGAGTTCTTCTACTCCAATTCCTCTAGCTAGCTTTAGCTCGGGTAGGTGATATTCACATAATTATTACATAATATAACCCTTAATTTATACATGTTAGTGTTTCGATTATTATATTTTATAGTAATTATTTCGTTTTCATGTCTTTGTAGGAATTTGAGCGTGAACGTTGAAATCGTATTAAGGCGACAATTTAAGGAATGACAATTGGTCGATTCTAGCGGTGGTACAAAGCAGATGGTCACAAACCTAAACCCAAAACCTACCCATAAACCCAAATCCAATCCTACTCCTAAAGAATATTCTCTCATTTATACCTTGATGAATCTTCCCTTTATCTCATCCCTATTCACTTTGATCATTTTCTATAAATACAAGAGAATAGGGTGAGAAAAGGGGGAGGAAGAGAAGGGAAAAGAAGAATTGCATAAAGTGATTCTCATCACCATCACCACTCATCCATCTCTCACTCACTCAGCAATCACTGCCACAGTCACCTCGCCACCACCATCACCCGAGCACCACCACCACCTCCGGACAACACAACCGCCACCACCACGAAACAGGGGCGTGACAACCCTGTTTCGCGACAGCGCCACCTCCATCACCGTCCCTGTCCATCATTCATCAACCAACATCATCCATCAACCACCATCACCTCTGGACACCACATCGCGAGCCACCACAACCACCGCGACTCTGTTCCGCCTCGCCACAGAGCCAGAGCATCTCTCACAGCCGCCATCTCGGCCTCTCTTCGTCTCGACCTCCTTCTTGTCTCCCTCCCTCACGGCCACCATCACAGAGCGGCTCGTCGCGGCGCACAACCACCGTGACAGCGGAAACAGGGGAGCCTCCTTCTCAGATCTCTCTATCTGTTTTTGAGTTTTCTCGCCGTTTCCTCATCTTCTCTCTTTTTTTGCAGGTTCTGGAGACAATTGGATAACGAGGACGCTCGCGAGGAGCACGGAGGAAGGCGGAGCAGCATCGCTGCTCGCTGGAGACGAAGGCGGAGCGCGGACGCACTGTGCCATTGGCGGGAGACTGAGTCAAAACTGTTTTTGGCTATTCACCCCCCGGATCTGTTGAGTACAACCACAGAGCGTTTTGGACGTTTTCTCGAGATTCGTGTTCAGACCACCTGCTGATCTGCTGAGTACCACCACATCGAGTTTGCGACAAACCAAAGGGGTTGCATAATTCATTTTGATTTATTTTACTGAATTGTGTGCTTAATTGTTAATTACAATTTATTTCTGAATTTTTGATAAATTGTTTTCACCTTTCATTTTCGAGAAATTAAACTTGATATGTTTGGTAGTTAGAATTACCCTTTATCAATATTCAAAGCATGTGCTAAAAATATTAAGCTTAAACTTTGATTAAGTGTGCCCTAAAAAGACACTTTATACTTGGTAAGAGCGTATTTGCTTTAAATAATTTGTTAATGTTTGATAGAAACATGATATAATTTGAATTGGATTTTAACGATCACATATTCGGTGTAAGCAAGGGATTCTCATCCCTAAAGCTTCTCGTTTAAATTTTCAGTAATTTAGATTTAAAATATTTTTGCTAACTCATTGGTGAGACCAAGCCCACAAAATCCATCTTTTTCTTTTATTTTCTCATTTTATTTATTTATTTTTAGTGTAGTTTTAAAAACACTGTAACCCCATTTTTCTTTAAATTAGTTTAGATAATTTCTAAAATTCAATTTAATCCACCTTCCTCGTGGGATCGACCCGTACTTGCCGTTGTCTACCAGTTAGACACCATGCACTTGTGGTTATTACAAGTGGGTTAAATTAACCTATTTATTTAGGTTAGTAAAATCCGCAACAAGTTTTTGTTTTTTTTTTGGAATAAGAAAACACTATGAAAAATTCACCGACTCATGAACCCTCCCCTGAACCTGTCCATATTCATTTTCTCCTAATTCTCTATAAATACAAAAATTCAATGGATGAGAAAGGGAAGGAAGAGAAGGGAAAAAAAAATCAGTAGAAAATCAAATCCTCTTTCCTTCGTAGAGTGATTCTCATCACCATCCCAACCAAGCAAATCTAGGTTTTCTCTCCTTCATCCCTCATCACCACCTCCATCCATCATCAGCCACACCACCAAGCTCCGCCACCATCACCCGAGCATCTCCCTGTCCCTGCTCCTCTCCCCTGTCCACACAACCGCCACCACCACCGCACGAGCTCCGCCACCACCACGAAACAGGGGAGTGACAACCCTGTTTCGCGTCAGACCTCCGCCTCGCCACAGACCCTGCTCCCTATTTTCCTCTATTCTCCACGATTTCTCCCTCCTCCACCTCGCCCCTATGTTCCTGCATCACAACAGACCGAGAACCACCACCACGTCGCGAAACAGAGCCTCACAGCGGCTCTGTTTCGCCTCGCCGCCGCCACTGTTCCTCCTCTTCTCTCGGCCTCTCTTCGTCTCGAGCTCCTTCCTGCTTCCCTCTCTCACGACCACTGTCGCAAGCGGCGCTTCAGCAGGCGGCACAAATCACCGCGACAGGAGAAACAGGGCTCCGCAAACTCTTTGTTTTGATTTTCTTTCTACTTTCTTTCCTTAATTCAGTGTTTCCTCACTTTCTCTCTCTCTTTTTGCAGGTTCAGAACCAGTCGGAGGAGCGAATCAACAGACGCAAAGAACAGCACCGCAAGCGGCGCTGTCGCGTTAGAGACGAAAGGAACTGTAGCAGAGGTGCGGGAATGAGTTAAATTCTAATTTTTGTTATTTGCACCCCCGGTTCCCGCTCTGTACCACCACAGAGCTTTGTACTTCATTTTCTCGGGATTCGTGTTCGGACCAAGTGCTGATCTGCTGAGTACCACCACATCGAGTTTGCGATAAACTAAATGGGTTGTATAAGTTATTGTGATTGATTTTACTGAATTGTGTGCTTAATTGTTAATTACAATTTATTTCTGAAAGTTTTTGATAAATTGCTTTTGCTTGAAATAATTTGTTAATGTTTGATAGAAACATGATATAATTTAATTTGATTTTAACGATCATATATTCGGTGTAAGCAAGGGATTCTCATCCCTAAAGCTTCTCGTTTTTAAATTTAGTAATTTAGATTTAAATAATTTTTGCTAACTCATTGGTGAGTGCAAGCCCACAAAATCCACATTTTTCTTTTATTTTACTTTTCTTATTTTTAAATTTATTTTTAGTTTAGTTTTAAAATGCTGTAACCCCATTTTCCATTTAAATTAGTTTAAATTAAATTATAAATTTCAATTGCATCCACCTTTTTCGTGGGATCGACCCGTACTTGCCGTTGTCTACCAGTTAGGCACCGTGCACTTGCGGTTATTACAAGTGGGTTAAATTAGTCTATTAATTTAGGTTAGTTAAACTCGCATCAGTATGAGAGCTTTGTATCCACCTTGTTGTTTGAAGTGCGAAAATCGAATTTATAGCCTTTTTTAGGGTGACCCAATCAAGTGTGTAAAGGACGATCCCAGTTCCGCAACCCATCATGTTGGATGACCCATCACAAGATCCATCCCTATGGGAGCGGTTCAGGGTTATCGTCTTGTTGCTGGTCATTCGGTCTCGGTTCTCCTATTCCAATGAACTAGGCGATGAAGTCTGCCAGTGTTTGTGTCTTGATGGTTGTTTTTGGAGCATGTAGATGTCAAATATCTCAGCTCCACTATCCATTTGACCATTCTTTCTGATAACTCTGCCTTGTGCAACACTGACCAGAGTGGGTTCTCGGTCAGGGCTATTATTGAGTGAGCTAGAAAGTAGGGTCTTAGCTTTCTTGAGGAAGTCATCAGCTGTAAGGCCGGTTTTTCCAGATTGGGGTAATTAGCCTCGACCCCATCGAATGTTTTGCCGATGTAGTAGACAGACATTTGTTCCCTTTCTTTTTTCGTACCAGAGCTGAGCTTATAGCATGCTCTCAGACTGAGAGGTATAGATAGAGTGTTTCATATGGAATAGGTTTTGATAGCATCTCCGCGCTTCCCATATACGCCTTCAGATCTTGGAAGGCATGTTCACATTGCTCTACCCATTGAAATTCTTTATTTCCCCTTTAGAATGGGAGACATCTATTGAAGATTTAGCGATGAACCTGTTTAGGGTTGCCACCCTCCCAGTCAGGCTCTGAACTTCTGTAATTTTGTGGGTGGTCTCATGTTGAGAAGAACCTGAATCTGCTTCGGATTGGCGTCTATCCCCCTTTTGTTGACTATGTAACCCAGGAATTTCTCTGATTGCACACCAAAAAGTGCATTTCTGTGAGTTGAGCTTCATTTGGTATTTCCTGAGTTGAGATCATGCTCCTTGGAGGTCCGCCAGGTGGTCTGGACAATGGAAGCTCTTTACCAGCATGTCGTCGACATAAACTTTCATGATATTTTTTATTTGTCCTTTGAACATTCGGTTCACGTCAGTCCGAATGGCATTACCCGATATTAGTATGTGCCTCTGTCTGTTATGAATGAGATTTTCTCCTGGTTCAACAGGTGCATGCTGATCTGATTATAGCCAGAGTACGCATCCATGAAGCTAAGTAGGTTGTATCCGGATGTTGTGTCCACGATCTGGTCTATTTGGGCCAGTGGAAAGCTGTTTTTTGAGCAAGCTTTGTTAAGGTCGGTATACTCCATGCAGACGCTCCACTTCCCGTTCTTCTTTTTCACAAGGACTGTGTTCGCGAGCCATTCTAGGTAGCGAGACTACCTTATCATGCCAGCGTTTAAAAGCCTTTGCACTTTTTCATTGATGGCCTAGTTGCACTGGGGCTCCACTGGCCTTTTTTTTTGTCGGACTTGCTTCAAGTTCGGATTGACTGCTAGTCTGTGCGTGATAACTGTGGGATTGATTCCCACCATGTCTTTCATTGTCTAGGCGAATACGTCCTTATTATTTTTTAATAGTGCTAACAGTTGATTCGCTAGTGCTTTGTCAAGGTTAGAACCTATCTGGACCGCTTTTGTGTTAGATGGGTTGTCCAGGTATATTGTTACGTTTTCTCCTCCGGCTGCCCAGCATTCGGCATTCCCGTCGGGCTGGGTGGACGTTCGAAGTTTCGAAGTTCGAAGTTCGAAGGTGGAGGTGGGTCCTCTTTTTCTGGATTAAGGTTTTTTTATCCAGAACTTGTTGTTCGGGCCTCTGTGCGTAGTGACATTACAGAACGATAGTCTGGTTTTCTCTGATTGCCCCTACCCAGCCGTCTGAGTGGTACTGAGGCACTAATGCTGGATGGTGATGATTGCCTCCATGTGGTGTAACCAAAGTCAACCTAAGATTACGTTGTATTCGAAGTGGGCGTCTACGATCGAGAAATCTATCATCAGGATCTTGTAGGTCTGGCTGCCCTGTGAGTATCGGTAGTTTGATTTTTCCAATCGGATAGAAACTCTCTCTGTTGAAGCCAAACATGGCTTGATTTGACGGTGTCAGCTTGTGATACCCTTGTGTGGACGAACCTGAAGGGGAGGGTGAGGGAGAAGCCCAAGAGCCTATGGATCTCAAAAGGGTTGACAAGCTACAAAGGGGAGATCATAGTCCCACATCACCTGGGTGTGGGAGGGTGATGTACTATATATGTACGAGGTTAGATCTACAAAGCACTACGCGTTTTAAAGTTGTGCGGGCCTTGGGCCCAAAGCGGACAATATAGTATTCTGTGGATTGGGTCGTGACAGAAGAGTATCAGAGCCTGACCCAGCCGAAAGTGTGTTAGCGAGGAGGTTGGGCTCCCGAGGGGGGTGGACTATGATACCCTTGTGTGGGCGGACCTGAGGGGGAGGGTGAGGGTGAGGGAGAAGCCCAAGAGCCCATGGATCCCAAGAGGGTTGGCAAGCTACAAAGGGTAGATCATAGTCTCATATACGAAGTTGGATCTACAAAGTACTACGCGTTTTAAAACCGTGTGGGCCTTGGGTCCAAAGCGGACAATATAGTACTCTGTGGATCGGGTCGTGACACAACTCTTCTCATGTCAGTTGCATTTTTAGGAATGTGTCTAGGAATAGTACTTTGACCGAGCTGTATGTGTCAACCAGTGATCTTCTCACTTCCTAGTTCGTTATCCCTTCTGAGATGACTAGGTCATCGTTGTGTGGGAAGCAGAGACCCTTTATGTCACATTCTGTGAATGTTAAGCTCGGGGACTTTCTTTCTTCCCGTACGTGTTGTACGAGTTGGTGTCGATAGTGGATCTGATTCATAGATCCCAAATTGATTTCTTCAGTGAATGATTCGAGTGTTGTCTCTCCTCGTTTGTCCCGTAGAGGACACATACCTAGTGTTCTAAAAAGCGCTAGGCGCTGGGCGGGCGGCGAGCAGGTGCCTAGCGCCCAGGGTCCTAGGCGGTCTTAGGTTTTGTATTATAACTTTAATAATTTACAAAAGTTAAGCATAATTTATTATCAATTACATCCAATTTAATGCCAAGATACATATGCAAAATTTAAAAACATGAAAAATTAACAATCATGAACAAAATTTATTAAAACTCAAATGGTTGAAATTGGTCATGATGGGTACTTTATATAAAATTGAATTTGTGGACAAATATCCAAACCTACTCTTTTATTTTTCTTCAAATTGCATGAATAACCTCAGTAATATTTGATAAAATTTACATTAGTAAAATTGGTACCGGTAGATCCTTTGAGAATTTCATTAAGTAATCATCATTTGCTACAATTAGACATATACTGAATAAAAAACAATAAAATTGTTTATTTCTAAAAAAGAGGAAAGAAAAATAAAATAAGAACATACTCATGTCAGGGGAAGCCGCAGTCTCAGGTCTCGGTTGGTCTCAGATCACTGTCGTCGTTATCAAGTTATCATTTCCACCACCTCCATTAAGTGGTCTAGGTGGAACAGGATCATACTCATGTCAGGGGAAGCCGTAGTCTCCTTCGCGGTTGGGCCGTGCAGCTGTTCAACCTCCTCGATCGTATCAATTCGGCTAGGTGACTGGGCTTCACCGGTTAGAGCTTCGTCTAGCTCAACTCGAGATCTAGTGTTGGTGACCATTTCTTGACGCTTTGTTCAGTTAGAAAGAACTTTGTATGTTCGTTTCAAGGAAAATTTATTGTTCTTTTTCCTTAAGGATTGTGACAAATTGATGCGTTCAAATCTGTCCTCGCTGATCCCGATGATATCCAACTTGCAAAAATTAGCAGCGGTTAAGCTCAGAACCACCATTTTGTTGGCCGAAGGCACTCCGATGCTTAACTCAGTTACCAGTTCGAGAAAGAATGAAGACTATATGTAAATTGCAGTGTGTATGAGTCAGCATCTGCCTACCTTTCTTCCTCCTTTTACCAACTCTTATAGCGAGTGTTCCCTCTCCAACTGTCCCTACGATCGAGGGCGTGATAGAGGGATGAGATCTCGCATAAGATCTTACATGTGCATGATTGAGTTTTTGGGCACTTAGCTTTGTTTAGGACCCAATGCTTGATTGGGCTAGAGCTGATTTCGAGTGAGTGGATCTCGGGCCTGTGACAACTTTGAGATTCGTTGTCCGGGCCTTATTGTCCTGGGCCAAGCCCGAAGACTCATGTTTCTAGGGCTGGCTTATTTTGGGTCTGGATGCCCGACTTACGGGTTGAACAATAGTCTTTTGCATGGGTAATGTTAAATTGAACAAGTAGAACACCTAAATTTTTCCACTTGATTTGTATAGAAATCACAAAAGTTGGAGAAGAATAAAACTTCAATAGAAACCACGAAATCGAAAATGAATGAACTTCAATTACACATAGAACTCACTGTTAAGTTTTGTTATTCTAGACGTTAGGTTGTTTTAGTGGTTTGTTACCACATTATTGGGATTTGTTAGATATGGGTTGTTATTTTCTTGTTTTAGTTTGTTTTGTAAGGTTATATAACAACCAAGTTTGTTCTTCAATCAAATAAGAAATTTCTCCCAATTTCTGTATTTTTTCATAAGTTTTTCTAGTTTTTAACGTTCGATATCAGATCACCATCACGGGGCCTAGTTAAAATTAGAAGCAATAGTCATCTACATATGTAGTAATCTAATTATGATGACAGAAAGTTTATTTGTGCAGTAGCAGTTCCGAAATTTGATGGGCACTATGATATTTGGGCAATGCTCATGGAAAACTTGTGTTTAAATGAGCATTGGGCTTGGTGGAGAATGGGATTCCTGCAGCAGCAAAATGAGTTGTTCTCACGGATGCCCAGAGGAAGAACATTGATGACCAGAAGTTGAAAGATTTGAAAGCAAAAAACTATCTATTTCAAGCATTAGAATGTTCAATCCTGGAGATTATCCCCAATAAGGATACAATGAAGAACATATGAGATTCTTTGAAGCGGAAATATCAAGGTACAACACGAGTAAAACATGCACTCTTGCAAGCTTTCTGGAAGGAGTTTGAAATTCTCCACATGAAGTCAGGAGAATCTATGAATGAGTATTTTGCTTGGACCCTTACCATAGCCAACAAGATGAAAGTGAATGGTGAAAACGAGGAGATGTTGTGTCGTTGAAAAGATTATGTGATCCATGACTCCCAAAATTGATTATGTTGTGTGTTCCATTGAGGATTTTAAGGATCTGCATGAACAATGCATGAGTTCTCATGTTGAAGAAGAACGCGATTTGAAGATTATTCCAAGAGATCAATCTGGAGAAATGGGACGAGGTTGTGGAAGTTTTAGAGGAAGAGGAAGGGGACGAGTCAAACAAAGATTCGACAAGGCCATGGTGGAGTGATATAAGTGTCACAAATAAGAGCATTTTCAATGGGAATGTCCAAGCAATGAGAAGGATGCCAACTATGCATAGACTCAAGAAGAGATGTTGCTGATGGCTTACGTGGATATGAATAAGGCTAATAGAAAAGATATGTGGTTCCTTGACTTGGGATGTACCAATCATATGTGTGGGAAGAAGGAATACTTCTCGGATTTTGATGGAAGTTTCAGATATTCTGTAAAGGTGGGTAACAACTCAGGCATGGTCGTAATAACAAAGGGTAATGTACGTATGCAAGTGAATGGAATAGCACAGATCATCACAGGAGTATTTTATATGTCGGAGCTGAAGAACAATTTATTCAATATTGGACAATTGCAAGAAAAAAGGGCTTCATTTTGTTTCAACGCGAAAAGTGTAAGGTGTTTCATCCTGAAAAAGGCTTAATCATGGAGACGGATATGTCTTCAAATTGAATGTTCATATGCATTATATATCTCAGCCTATAACATTTACTTGTTTCAACACAATTACATAAGATATGGTGCAACTTTGGCATTGTAGATATGGACACTTGAGCTTTAAGGGCTTAAAGACTCTTCAACAAAAAAAAGATGGTGATTGGTTTACCACAATTTAAGTCTCCCTCGAGGTTATGTAAGGGTTGTTTGGTAGGGAAGCAACAAAGGTACTCGTTTCCAAGGAAGATCACCTGGAGAGCTTCAAAAATTCTTCAATTAGTGAATGTTGATACTTGTGGACCAATCAAGCCCATATCTACTAGCAAGAAAATGTATCCGATTAATTTCACTGACGACTTTAGTAGAAAAACATGGGTTTATTTTTTGATAGGAAATCAGAAGCCTTTGTTGTTTTCAGAAGTTTTAAGATTCATGTTGCGAAGGAAACAAACTCGTTTATTAGAGGCTTACGTACTGATCGAGGAGGAAATTACGTACTAATTTTTGTCCACTAATAGGCTTACATACTAATTTTTGTGTTACACGCCACAACATAACAGAGTTGCAGAACGAAAGAATAGAACTATTATGAATATGGTTCGTAGTATGATTTCATAGAAGAAAATTCCAAAAACTTTTTGGCCTGAAGTTGTCAACTGTACGATGCATGTCTCGAATCAAAGTCCAATATTGGCAGTGAAAAATAAGACTCCAAATTTTTTTTGGAATGTAGTCAAGCCTTTGGTTGAACATTTTAGAGTTTTTGGATGCATCTCTCATGTTCATGTGCCTGGCAATAAAATAACTAAGCTAGATGATAAGAGCTTGAGTTGTGTTATGTTGGGAGTTAATGAGGAGTCAAATATTTCTAGACTATATGATCCAACTTCACAAAGGATCATCATAAGTAGGGATGTTGTATTCGAATAAGACAATAATTGGGATTGGGATAAGAAATATGAAAAATCCATTGTGTGGGATTTGGAATGGGGTGATCATGAGGAGGGAGCGGTTGTCTATGATGACAATGAAGAAGAGAGCAAATTTGATCTTGAAGCTGATATAGAAGTAGAATAGGAGAATTTTCCTCTAATTCTTTGACCGAATTAAGCTTTCCTAGCTCGTATGAAGGGAGAATGGGAGACCACTAGTCTGGATGAAAGACTATGAAACAGGAAAAGGCCTGAAAAAGATAATGAAGCTCATTTGGCCAGGTTTACAACTTCTTATCCTATTCACTTTGATGATGTCGTGAAGAATGGGAAATGGATGAGAGTCATAGATGTGGAAATGGAAACAATAAAAAAAATGGCACATGGGAATTGACGGAGTTACCTGAGGGAGGAAAGAAGGTTGGGCTGAAATGGATTTATAACACTAGATTTAATGAAAATGGAAAAATGGACAAATACAAAGCTAGGCTTGTGGCGAAAGGGTATACTCAATACCATGGGGTAGATTATACTGAAGTATTTGCACCTGTGGCGCGCATGGAGACAATTTGTTTGGTGGTAGTACTTGCAACTCAAAGAGGATGGACTATCTACCGACTAAATGTGAAGTCTGCATTTTTACATGGTAATTTGAATGAAGAGGTTTTTGTGGATTAAACCTTGTGGTTATGTGGAAAAGGGAAATAACAAAAGGTTTAAAAGTCAAAGAATTCACTTTAGGGGCTTAAGCAAGCACCACATGCTTGGTACAACCGTATTGAGAAGTGTGACTATGATCATACTTTGTTCATGAAGACAAGAAAAAAAGGTAAAATATTATTGTAAGTTTGTATGTTGATATCTCATTTTTACGGGAAATGATTTACAGAGTTTATAAATTCCATGAAGCATGAGTTTGACATGACAAATATTAGTATGATGAGGCATTTCATTGGTCTTGAAAAGATCTGATGGCATTTTTATTAGTCAGAAGAAGTATGCATTGGAGGTAGGGGTGGGCAAACGGGTCGAGGATCCGCGGATTCAAACCGAACCGGACCGTTTTTCTCTAAACGGTCTGGATTTTAATTTTTCTTTTTCAGATACGGTCCGGATCGGTCCGGGTTGGACCCGTTTCAAATCAAAATTTCAAACTATAAAAACCTAAATATGGAAGTAACCTAAATCAAATTTCAAGTAAGGAGGAGAAGAGAATGCGAGCAGCCGTAGCCCGCAGAGCAAGCACCCACAGCTGGCTTCCTCCGCACCTGCATCCTTCTTCGACATCGTTTTTTAGGATGCTTCAGAGTGGGAAGAAGACCCCGATGAGTATATACGGAAGAATCTGCGAATTGCAAGGTATCTAAAGAAGGGGAGGTATGCGAAGCGAGTCGGATCTGGTGCACCCGTTTACCTAGCCTCCGTGCTCGAGTACTTGGCTTCAGAGGTAATTTCTTGATCTGTTCTTCAATGGGTGTCTTTCAATTTCTGAAATTTCGTTTGGTTTCTTGAGATTGGAAAACAGGGGACTAAAGGCAGTGTTTGATTGCAGGTGCTGGAGCTGGCTGGAAATGCTGCGAGGGATAACAAGAAGATGAGGATCATCCCGAGGCATCTTCTTTTGGCGATAAGGAACGATGAAGAACTTGGGAGGTTGTTGGGGGGAGTGACTATTGCTCATGGAGGTGTTCTTTTGGCGATAAGGAACGATGAAGAACTCTGTGAGTCTGTCAAGTGAAAGGGATGCTTTGCTTCACTAGTTATAGTGATGTTAACATCTCTGTGGATTTATATTTTGATATGGGGACTTTGAGTAGGTGATTTCAAATGGTTATGTTTTCACATTCTCGCTGAAAAGCTGATTTTCATTAATTTTCTGTAATGATGTACTTTAGGTTAGACTTTTCTGGAAAATGCTTATTTGACTATGAACTATGAAAGTTCCATTTGAGTTTTAGTAGCAAGTATTTGATTTTTCTCCATCAGGACTTGTATGCAGTTGTTGTTGCTGCAGTTTGAATTTGTTGATTGAATCTGTGAATTGAATCTGCTTGCAGTTGTTGTTGCTGCAGTTTTATTGAATTAGATTTGGAACCGTTTGGAACCGGACCGTTCCAAACGGTTCGAGTTAGGTTCGGTTCCAATGTTCAAAATGAGGGGATCCGGATCGGACCGTATCCGTTAATTTTAAACGGTTCAAGTTAGGTTTCTCCAAATTTGGAACCGATCCGGACCGTGCCCACCCCTAATTGGAGGTGCTAAAACAATGTGGAATGGACAAAAGTAATTTTGTTCATAATCCTATTGTCCCTGGCTTTAAGCTTGTGAAGGATGAAGGTGGAGTTAAAGTGGACAATACTTACTATAAACAAGTTGTGGGTAGTCTCGTGTATCTCATAGTTACTCGACTAGACATGATGTTTGTAGTAAATCTTATTAGTATGTAAATGGAGAATCCTACTGAGTTTCATTTACAGACAACAAAAAGGATACTGAGATATTTGAAGGGAACAAGTGGGTTTGGAATTTTCTATAGGAAGGGAGAAAATGATGAATTGGTTATGTTAGAGATTTGGATGACAGAAAGAGTACTTCAGGTTATGTGTGTTTATTGAGTTCAAGAGCAGTATCTTGGTCATCTAGAACGCAACCAGTACTAAGTCTATCTACCACAGGGGTGGAGTTTATTGCTGCAGTTGCATGTGCATGCCAGGCAGTATGGTTAAAAAGGGTGTTCGAAAGTTGAGTCAGAGTCAAGGCAAATAAACTATTATTTGTTGTGATAGTAGCTCTGCAATCAAACTTTTGAAGAACCTAGTAATGCATTGTCATAGTAAGTACATAGATGTGCATTTCCATTTCCTTCGAGAGCTTACAAAGGATGGTAATGTGGAGCTGGTGCATTGTGGCACATGGGATCAGTTGGATGATCTGATGACTAAACCACTCAAGCTGGATGTTTTCTTAAAGCTGCAAGGGTTATTGGGAGTTTGTTGTGAGATTGATATAAACTGAGTGCTTGTAGCATTCAGTTTAAGGGAGGAATTGTTAAGTTTTTTTTATTCTAGACGTTAGGTTGTTTTGGTGGTTTCTTACCACTCAGTCAATAAGCCCCTATTGTTAAGGGTTAGTTGTTTGATTGATTTAGTCTTACCACCTTACAAGGATTTGTTAGACATGAGTTGTTATTTTCATGTTTCTGGTTTGTTCTGTAAGGTTATATAATAGTCAAGTTTGTTTTTCAATCAAATAAGAGATTTCTCCCAATTTCTGTAAATTTTCATAAGTTTTTCTAGTTCTTAACACTCACAACATCTAAAGTCGAATAGGTTCTCTTGTAGGTTTGTGTTTTATATACAATTCGAACCAAACATATCATTTCAACATGTCCACTCTTCACGCTTCTCCCTTCAATAACCAATTCCTTCATTTAATCATCACCAATTCAAGCTTCCTAGAACGAAAAAAAACAAGCTTGATACGTGAACTTATCAAATAATCATTGAAATTAATTATCTCATAAACTACGGTGACTCACTCATGGGACCTAAAGGTTGGAAAGTTGTTAACTTAACCATGTGTTCACTTCCATCCTCTCAACAACAACATATACATTCTAGTAAAAATTGAAGAAAAAAACTAAAACCCTAATTAAGAAGAATTCTCAAATACAAATCCAAATTCAAACACTCCAATTCAGGAACCAAAATTCAAGGTTCAGATGCAAACAGAAAAAAATAATGGTTAATCTAACTTACCCCCAAAATAAATAGCTAATTAAGAATTGGTTCCTATTATATATCATACTGCAGATGCCCTCCTGAACTAATTGTCCACATCCATTGAATATTACTGCCCTCATGTACCTGATCTTGGTGACAAAAATGCCCTTAAGGACATTTCACGTAGTTTGCACACGAAACTTATTTGATGAGAAATAATTTCGATATGGAACCTCCACTATAATCAAAGGTTGAGATTAAGGTAATCCAATGATTCATTATTAAAGTTAAAAAACAAAATAAAACAAAACAAAAATACATATCTTAAAACATAATCAAAGGTTGAGATTAATTATTTAAAAAAAAAACATTTCATCTTCTCCAAACTACACCTTCCTGAAACCACCACCACCACCACCCTCTACCTTCTCCACCCACCACCAATATCAATAACCCATTCCATGTTTTCAACAAACAAACTAAACAAATTAAGAAATTGTCAAGATCTGTATTCCAAAATCCGAGTCGATCAAGTCCTGATCAATGGCTGCTCCCCAAACGAACTTCGGGGTCGGGTTTTTTTTCGGTCAAAATCGGAATTGACCGAGTTCTGATCGATGGGTTCTCCCCCAATGATTTTCAGGTCGTCTTCCTGGCCAAAATCTGAATTGACCGAGTATTCTTTAAACATGCCACTGTTCCCTTGCCTCTTCATCTTCGTGAAGCTTCGCAGCGACCACCGCTGTATGCTCAGTTTGATGGCCCTGAGTGAGAAGTTGCTCATAGTCTAGCAACATGTGTGGGCACACATATGTATTTAATGTGTATTGCTATCTTAAAGTATAGTCCAATGAATTGTGATCTAATATGGTTAATTAGGTTAGGGTATTAAAATGTCATGGGCTTAATGTGTAGATACACTTGAGCAATTTCTAATTTGATGAGGGACCAAATAAAAAATTAGTAAGAATAACTGATAACCCAATCAGTTATAAATACTGGGTTATGGTCCCCAGTTGTGTGTATGTTTTATATCTTCTGAAATTCCCTTCTACAAAGAGATATACATAAAACATACATTATCAACTGGAAGATCATGACTCATCCCTTTCTTGAAGTGCTATCATGGATCAAGGTACGCTTCCGCTTTATTCTTGATTGTTTTTTCTTCTCATTGAATCAATATGGAGCATACATGTGTGTCTGTAAAATATTATTCTTATAGATAATCTTACAAGTGGTATCAGAGCCTACTCCATGATTGATTCTTTGAGAGATTATGAAATTTTGGCATAAAATCAAGGTTTTTTAAAGTTTTTTTTTTGTGAGAAAAAAAGCATGGGTTTTTCGTTCAGATCTGCATGATCTGGTTCGTTCAGATCTGCATCGTGATCTGGTTTGTTCAGATCTGTATGATCTGGTTCGTTCAAAACTGCATGATCTGGTTCGTTTAGACCTGCATCGAGATCTGCTTCGTCAGATCTGCATGATCAGCTTCATTCAGATCTGCATCGTGATCTACTTCGTTCAAATCTGCATGATCTAGTTCGTTCAGATCTGTATTAGGCCCATGTGCATAACAAGTTTTATTAAGGCCTAAATCAGATCTTGATCTGTTAGGTTGTTGGACCAGAATTAGGCTCATGTGTATAACAAGTTTTATTTGAAATTTTCCATTGGGCCACAACTTAATTAAAAGAAATTTGGGCTGTTGGGTCTGGGTCTGATGGGTTGCTGGGACAGGGTCATACCCTACTGGGTCAGATGGGTCACTCTGGTCCAGTTCAGAGAATCGGTCCATCCTATTTTGGCTATTTGCACCCAGCAGAATCTGTCTGAGCCACCCTGATAATAATAAAAATATATATATTACAGGAAATTAAATAATGGACCTTACATCAAGTAAATCCGGTACATTACTTAGGTCCGTTATTTATTTATTATTATTTTTTAAAGGAAATTTATTTGAAATTTTAAATTTAAATATTTTTTGAGATGCATCTAATGACTTATTTAGTTTGTCTAACATTTGATTGAACTAATTGAAATAAGATGTCACCAAAGTGACCTCTCTTATGTAGATTAATTTATTGAGAATGTTAAAATGTTTGTGTTTGTGAGTTCATGCGGATATTACCCGGACCAAAGGAAGGATAATATTTGGCCGAATTGCATACACATCTGTAGTGATAAATATGTGACAATTATAAAGTTTCCATGTGAATAATAAGCTGATCCAATGATAGACTTATTGTTTGACATGAGTTATTGTCAATATTTGATCACCACACCAAGAGTACCACTTACAAGTTAATATTATTGTCCAAAGACTTGATATTAATGTTGTGCTAGGTATCTTGAGATGTATTCCATAATTGTTTGAATTTAAAGATTGTTTATTAAGATTATGATGTGAACATGCATGCTCATTAGGTTTATTCTCTGTACAGCTATTATGTCTGCTACTTCAATATCTTCTCATGCAAACAATATTCCCATGTTTAATGGGACAAACTTCAAGGATTGGAAAGAGAACGTCTTAATCGTTCTTGGCTGCATGGATTTAGACCTTGCACTAAGGATAGAGCAACCCGCTACTTTTACAGCTGAAAGTTCTTCTGAAGAAAGGAGGAACTTTGAGAAGTGAGAACGCTCTAATCGCATGAGTTTAATGACCATTAAGCGCGGCATTCCGGAAGCCTTTAGAGGCGCAATATCTGAAGGGGTAACTAAGGCCAGTGATTTCCTTGCTGAAATTGAAAAATGTTTTGCAAAAAATGACAAGGCTGAAACAAACACGCTTTTAGCTAGCTTGATTTCAATGAAGTACAAAGGCAAGGGAAACATAAGTACATCATGGAGATGTCTCACATTGCTTCCAAACTTAAGACACTAAAGCTCGAGTTGTTTGACGACTTACTTGTGCATTTAATATTGATATCTCTTCCTACACATTTTAGTCAGTTTAAGGTCAGTTATAACTGTCAAAAGGAGAAATTGACTCTTACTGAGCTCATTTCATATTGTGTGCAAGAAGAGGAAAGGTTGAAGCAAGAGAGATTTGAAAGTACTCATCTGGCAAGTACCGCCAAGGATAAGGGCGACAAAAGAAAGAAAAATTAAGCTGCTAAGGGTCCAGAGCAAAAAAAACCTAAGGAAAATCAAAGATGTTTCTTTTGTGGAAAGCTAAGACATGGAAAGAAAGAATATAGTAAGTATCATGCTTGGCGGACCAAGAAAGGTACATTCTTTACTTTGGTATGTTCTGAGGTTAATTTAGCTTCAGTATCTAGAAGCACTTGGTGGTTAGATTCTGGTGCTACCACTCACATAAGTGTTTCTATGCATTGTTGTCAGAGCTACCGAAAGCCAAATGATATTGAAAGATACATCTTTGTGGGCGATGGAAAGTCGGTAGATTTTGAGGCAATATGGCATTTTAGGTTATTGTTGAGAACTGGTTTTTATTTGGATTTGAAAGACACTTTTGTTGTACCGTCCTTTAAACGAAATTTGGTTTCTGTTTCTCTATTGGACAAATCTGGTTATAATTGTTCATTTGGAAACAATCAGTTCAGTCTTTCATTGAATTCAAATATTGTTGGTACTGGTTCATTAAGTATGTTTGATAACCTATATTTGCTTGATACTATTGCATCATATAATAAAACTTTGAATGTGGATTCACGGGGTACGAATCGCAAGCTAAACAAAAAAATTCAGCAAAATTATGGCACAAGCGTTTGGGTCATATATCCATCTAGAATTGAACGACTTGTGTCAGAAGGCATTTTGGATTCACTTGACTTTTTAGACTTAGATGTCTGTGTTGAGTGCATCAAGGGAAAACAGACCAAACAAAAGAGATTAGGTGCTAATAGATCTTTAGACATCTTAGAATTGATACATACGGATATCTGTGCATATTCCCTTTGGCTTCTTAGAATGGTCAACGATACTTTATATCATTCATAGACAACTACTCACGTTATGGGTACCTTTATCTCATTCATGAGAAATCAGCGTCACTGGATGTATTCAAGTCTTTCAAAGATGAAGTTGAAAACCAACTCAGTAAGAAAATTAAGTGCGTTAGATCTGATCGTGGTGGAGATTACTACGGCAGATATGACGGTTCAGGAGAACAACGTCCAGGGCCATTTGCTAAATTCTTAGAGGAATGTGGAATCGTCTCACAGTGTCATGTCAAGTTCACCTAGCATGAATGGTGTCGCTGAAAGACGAAACAAAACTCTTAAGGATATGGTGAGGAGTATGATTAGTCATTCTACCTTACCGGAATCACTATGGGGAGAAGCAATAAATACAACAACTTATATCCTAAATAGAGTATCAACTAAAGCAGCTGCCAAGACTCCTTATGAACTTTGGACAGGCCGAAAGCTTAGTTTAAAGTACTTTCACATTTGGGGATGTCCATCCGAGGCTAGGCCTTATGGGCCAAATGAAAACAAATTGGACTCCAAGACAGTAAGCAGCTACTCTATTGGTTATTTAGAGCGATCTGAGGGCTCCAAATTTTATGATCCCACAATTAGGTCTATTTTTTAAACAGGAACTGCAACTTTTTTTGAAGATGTTGAGTTTGGAGGGAGAAATAAGGTAAGAGACATTTGTCTTTAAGAGACATTGTTTTGACAATGTACATGTTTATGTACCTGTCATTAATCAAGAAGCAGATCTGGAACCTCAACAAGACAATGTTGAACAACTCCCTGTTCAAATTGAAGTAAATGTTCCAGATGAACAAACTCAACAACCTCAAGGACAAATGTCATTAAGGAGATCCACGAGAGAAAGGAGAAATGCTATTCCGGATGATTACATAGTTTTTCTCCAAGAACATGAGGAAAATGATGGATTGATGGAAAAAGATCCAACAACTTCCGTCAAGCCATGCAGGATTCTAACTCTCAAACGTGGATAAATACTATGAATGAGGAGTACAAGTCTATGCAAGACAATCAAGTTTGGGATCTTGTCCCATTACCTAAAAATACAAAGCCCATTTATTCAAAACCAAGAGGAATTCAAAAGGTAATGTGGAGAGATATAAGGCTCGTCTTGTAGCTAAAGGCTTCACTCAAAAGGAAGGCATTGACTATAAAGAAACTTTCTCTCCGGTTTCAAAGAAAGTCTCATTTAGGACAATGATGGCACTTGTTGCACACTTTGACCTTGAGCTACATCAGATGGATGTTAAGACAACATTTCTCAATGGCGACATTGATGAAACAATTTATATGGTGCAACAAAAAAACTTTGTGTTTGGAGACCTGAAGAATATGGTTTGCAAACTAAAGAAATCCATCTATGGGCTCAAGCAAGCTTCCCGTCAATGGTACCACAAATTTCATCAAGTAATTGTCTCATTTGGTTTCGAGACAAATACAGTTGATAATTGTGTGTATCATAAGTTAAGTGGGAGTAAACATATCTTCTTGGTTTTGTATGTTGATGACATATTGCTTGCCACTAATAACAAAGACATGTTGCACGGAACTAAGAGATTTCTATCAAAGAAATTTGATATGAAAGATCTTGGTGAAACTTCTTTTGTTTTAGGGATTCAGATACACCGAGATCGTTCTCGAGGTATTTTTGGATTATCGCAAAAGTGCTATATAGAAAAGGTGCTTAAAAGATTTGGCATGCAAAATTGTAAACCAGGAGACACCCCTGTAGCTAAAGGAAACAAATTCAGTCTTAAACAATGCCCTAGAAATAAACTTGAAGTTAAAGAAATGCAAGAGATTCCCAATGCATTAGCTGTTGGGAGTCTAATGTACGCTCTAGTTTGTACACGTCCAGATATAGCATTCATTGTTGGAATGCTAGGCAGATATTTAGACAACCCTGGGATGGATCACTGGAAAACAGCCAAACGAGTTATGAGATATTTACAGAGAACTAAGGATTACATGCTCACATATAAGAAATCAAATCAGTTGGAGATCATAGGGTATTCTGATTCTGATTTTGCTGGATGCCAAGATAGTAGGAAATCCACATCAGGCTACATTTATCTGTTAGCTGGAGGAGCTATTTCTTGGAGGAGTGCCAAACAGACACTCATAACTTCTTTCACTATGGAAGCAGATTATGTAGCATGTTTTGAGGCATCCAATCATGGATTATGGCTGCGAAATTTTGTCACCGGGCTGCGCATTCTAAGGAGTATTGAAAGACCACTAAAGTTATACTGTGACAATAACTCAACAGTTCTATATGCCAACAACAACAAGAGCTCATCTAGGTCAGATCATATTGACATAAAGTTCCTGATTGTGAAAAATAGAGTACAGAATAAACAAATTTCCATAGAGCACATTGGGACAAACTCCATGATTGCGGATCCGCTTACTAAGGGATTACCACCCAAGGTCTTTCATGAGCACATTGCTCATATGGGTGTTATATCATTTGAGGATATTTTGGTTTAGTGGGAGTTTGTATATTTGATTGCTCTATATTGGTTTTTTTTTTTTGACACATTTTGTGTATTTGAGTATTTTCTGCAGAAATAAAGTATTCAGTTTATTCACACTCTTGTTTATTGTATTAAAGTTCGATCTCAATAAAGTTTAAAGTAGGACCAGTTTGAAATAGGCATGTTTAGATCACGTTACATGTAATTTCCATGCTACGCATCCATGATTGATCTATGTCATTTGATTGTATGAGTATACGTGACTATTGATGGATTTAGTTGCGCTAAATGTGGCGAAAGTTCCTTTAGTCCTATACCTGTATAGTCAATGGACGAGATTGTTTGGAAATACCTTCATATGTGATAGCAAATTTTGAGCTCATTAGGTTATTCACATTTTTAAGGTAACATATGTGGCCCAAGTGGGAGATTGTTGGAAAAATCCAACATGTGTGGGCACACATATGTATTTAATGTATATTGTTATCTTAAAGTATAGCCCAATGAATTGTGATCTAATATGGTTAATTGGGCTAGGGTATTAAAATGTCATGGGCTTAATGTGTAGATACACTTAAGAAATTTCTAATTTGATGAGGGACCAAATTAGAAATTAGTAAGAATAACTAATAACCCAAACAATTATAAATATTAGGTTATGGTCCCCAATTGTGCATATGTTTTGTTTCTTCTGAAATTCCCTTCTATAGAGAGATATACATAAAACATACGTTATCAATTGGAAGATCAAGACTCATCCATTTCTTGAAGTGCTATCATGGATCAAGGTACGCTTCCGCTTTATTCTTAATTGTTTTTTCTTCTCATTGAATCAATATGGAGCATACATGTGTGTCTGTAGAATATTATTCTTATAGATAATCCAACAATTGGTATCAGATGGTTCAGCGGGGACTTGGCAAGCGGTGCAAGGCGACACATTGTTTTGGGGATCAGGCGCGAGCTCTAGTCACGTAGAGCGTCGCATGTGCGCGGTCTGCCAGATGATCCTTGCCAAGGGAAGGTATCCTACAAGTCCGGTCGAGGTGGAGTTAGTGCGGTGGTTACAACATTCTAGGATAGCACCCCGTACACCGAGTGTTACCCACAGAATCATGGTCGCACATGAGACTCGAGGAGGAGGTGTACTTCGAGATGTTGCAGATCGGTGGATGGATTGTAGGATGTGTGACGATTCGTGCCAAAGGTGGAGATTGTTGGGATAAAATTGGCTTGAATAGTCCCACATCAAGTAAGGATGAGCTGTCACTAAGGTTTATAAGAAAGTTGTCTACTCCTTAATAGCAACGAGGCCTTTTAAGATTTAAAAAAACCCCACACCCGTGGCCCAGATGGTAGGCCCAAGACAACGGGTGTTTAAGTTGGGGACAATATCGTTGCTATGTATAGTGGACCTAGGCGCGCGCACGCACCCGGTGCGCCAACAGCTCACAGTCTGGCATGCCACTGGGCAAGAAATCACCCTCTATTGCGGATCTGTGTTGTAAGTAATAGCTTTGTTTACCTCTGGTTATTTTCTTGGGTGCTGGTGGTGCTTCATTGGTGAAAAAGAAGAGATAGTGCATAGAAGAAATGAGTTGAGCTCCAAACAAGTTATCTTTATGTTGTTGAGATCAGAAGAAACTACAAGAGTAATTTTTAGAGGAGAAGAGAAGATATTCAATTGGAGAGAATTGTATAAACAAGTTGAGTTGTTGGTTTCAATGAACCCCTGCCCTAATTGCAAGACTGCTTATTACTTTAGGCCTCACAAGTTGGTGCCTTTGCAAGGTTGTTTTGTGGAGATTGGGAAAGTGAAGGCCAAGGATCATTCTCAAGAAATCATCCAGGGATGATTATCAAAGAAGAATGTTAAGTGAGGTTGGAGTTGAATTACTCAAAACACAAGTGCATAAAACCACTACAATCATCCAAAATAACTCAACTTTAGATATTTTGGGATGCAAATTGATGGATTCAAAATACACATTTGGAATGAAAAATGTGAAATTTTCAGATAAAAACAACGTAATTTTGGTATCTTTGTGATAAAGCATGAATGAAATTCGATAGAATGAGATAAAAAAAAAAACCTTTTGAGGATTAGGGTTTTCTTTTCGTTGAAGACAAGTCTCTATCTAATGTCGTTACAATTGCAATTGGGATCTGATGAGACATCAAACAGTCATTCAATCACAGTCGTACACGTGGCATAGGCTAACTCTAACACGCAAAAGGCTTCAGCACAATCCCCAACTAACCCATGCGCAAGGGCTTAGCCCGTAACTCAGGCGCCTAGGCCCAAGACACACCAGCTCGAAATGCACGGGTCTTTGGGCTTGGCCCAAAACAATAAGGCTCAAACAAAAAATCTCAAAGCTGTCACGAGCCCGAGATCCACTCGCACAAATCAGCTCTAGCCCAATCAAGCATTGGGTCCTATACAGAGCCAAGTGCTGAAGAGCTCCAAGTCATGCATACTTAAGATCTCATGCCAAATCTCCTCTTTCCATGCCGCCTTCGATCGCAAGGATAGTTGGGGAGGGAGCACTCGCTATAAGAGTTGAAAGGAAAGATAAAGGTTTGCAAATATATACACTACAACTTTACATAAAATCTTCACCATTTCTCGATCCAGTATCTGACTTAAGCATCAAAGTGCCCTCGGCCACCACAACGGTGGTCCTGGGCCTAACCGCTGCTCATTTTTGCAGGTTAGATATCAATAGGATCAGAGAATACAAATCTGAACGCATCAGTTTGACGTCATCTGTGGGAAAGACGACAATAAGCTTTCCCTAAAACGAACATATCAAGTTCTTTCTAAACTAAACAAAGCATCACGACGATCCCCGCATACACCTGATTCTAGTTCATATGGATCATCTAGTGCGTGTGGTGGAAAGTAGGGGTGGGCACGATTCAGATCAGTTCCAAATTTGGAAGAACCTAAATTAAATTGTTTAAATTTAACGAATTCGATCCGGATCCCTCATTTTGATCATCGGGACCGAACCTAACTCGAACCGTTTAGAACGGTTCGGTTCAAAACCATCAATTTCTTTTCTTACAAAAATTTGTTCAGTATTGCAGAAATTACAAAATCGTAGCGATTAAGGCTTCATATCATCAAATGTTACAAATCCAACACAACACCAGTGTTTCCATGAGGCTTAGTGACCTTCCCCCAAATGCACCTATAATGAGATCTGTTCCTCTTCGCCTTGGCTTTGTAAATGTACACCATGTGCTTCCCAGCATACCAAGCAACCTCTTCATTGGTGTTCAATCCTTTAATCTGAACTAGAGATGTGTTTGGGTACTGGTTCGATTTCGACCTAAATACAACACAAATCACCACCATCTGTCAAGGAAATAAAAATCTATACTTGAAAAAATTGGGAGATTCGATCGTCTTCTTACTTGTAGCCCAAGACGGTACCCCTGAGATAGAGTCCGAACAGAAGAAGAAGAAAGAAACCATGAATTAGAGAACAAAGAGGGTATGAAGGTGAAGAGGGGTCTAGGGTTTGTGTTTACCTGACTCGCTCTCTTTGCCCGCCTTTCACCATCTTCGTTGTTGTTGCTATTGCTTTGCAAAGAGTCATAGAAACGAACAGAACGAGCAACTAAAATGGCAGAAACCCTAGTTGTTCAATTTATAGAGGCGATGGGTAAACGTGTATCGTTGATTAAAGCATGATTCGTATGGAGATGTGAGTTATAAATCATCAGACGATTGGTGTATAGGTGTTATACAAACAGGATGGAACTAAACCGTTTGAATACAAATATTTGGAACCAGACTCAAACCATTCTACAACGGATCCGCACTGATGCAGACCATTTCTTAGTTTATATAATAAAAATCAGACCGCTTGGAGTAAAACGGTTTAGTTCGGTTTGGATCCGCAGTTCTTCGACTCGTATGCCCACCTATGGTGGAAAGACTCGCTCATGATTGAAAACAGCTGCACAAAAGTGATGGAAATCTAGGAAGATCCCATACTAGAAAAGGACGCCCAGGAGTTCATCTAGGAAAGTGAAAACCTCCCCAAGGAGGATCAAAGAACCGACCTGCATTACGGGGACCATGCCCCAAGAACGGATCGTACCGCGATCATGGACCTGCTTCGATTGGAGGGGGAGACAAATTCAGACATTTTGTATTATCTCACCGTCCCTCCATTCTAGGAGGAGATCATGAACACCCTACTTCCAAAGAAATTTGTTCCGTTGAAGCTCAAGTTTTATGACGGAACATCAAATCCATCGGACCATTTGCACCATTACAATCACGTGATGGTGCTCAAAAAAAGTTTAGAGGTCATCATGTACTAACCTTTTCTTACCAGCCTGAAGAATGATGCATGACATGGTTCCTCAACCTCTAGCCAAGACATTTATCACAAGATTCGTGGGGAGCCAGCGAATCAAAAAAGGGTTGTACTGCCTACTAAGTCTTAAATAGAAGCAGGGCGAGACCCTGAGAAAGTATGTCACTCGTTTCAATGACGAGCTGACCCTGATCGATGGTTGTAGCGATGACACGTCGGTAATTGCCTTCACTTCTAGCCTCCAAGAAGGTCAGTTCTATAACTTCCTCACCCTTGAACCCCTAAGGGATATGGCAGACTTGCTGAAAAGTGGGCATAAATACATCACTCTAGAGAAAATGTTGGCTGCCAAGAAATGAGGCCAAACATGCCCTAAAGGCCCAGGACAGGGCCAAGGAAAAAAAAACGCGAAAATGGGGACAGGTTCAAAAGAAGGAAGAACGACAAAAAGGCCGAGTCTTCCAAACCCGACAGGACCACAATTACGTTGGTGCAAGGTTCACTGAGTGCGCTTTGCTCAACTCCAGCTTGGCCAAAATCCTCTACGCCATGAAAAATTGAGAGGACATCAAGTGGCCTCCAAAAGATCAAAAGTGCTCCTTGCAGGCGTGATAAGGGCAAGTACTGTGCATATCACAAGGATCACAACCACATCTTCCAGGACTGCCAAAGTCTCAAGAACGAGATAGAGTATTGGGTTAGAAGGGGAAGATTCTCATAGTTCGTAAATTCGACGAAAAACAACCCAAAGAGAAAGAAGAAGTGGCCTTTGGGGCCGAAGAAAATGTTGCAGACGTCATCTTTGTCCTGCACACTGCACACAATGGACTGGGAAAATCTAATAATCGAGGGCGATCTGGGAGCAGTGGACAGGTCCCCACAACAGAAACCGCCCAGTCCAACATGCCCAGGTGGAACACCTAATCTTGGACCTGACGTTTACCGAGCAAGACATGCAAGGGATATACTCCCCACACAACGTCGACCTGTTTATCACAACTGTCATTTCAAAATGGGGCGTCAAAAAGTCGTTGGTGGACACCAAGAGCTCAGCCAATATCTTGCTTCTGGAAACATTTCGCGGGATGAGGCTAAGTGAAAAGGAACTGAAGCCGAACAACCAGGTGATGGTTGGTTTTAGCGGTGCCCGAAGTTACTCAATCGGGAGCATCAACCTACCCGTAGAAGCAGGGAACCGACAAAATTCTTCATGACGGAGTTCATCATAATGGACACCCCTCCACATATAACATAATCATGTGAAGACCTTGGCTCCACCAGATAGGGGCAGTGGTCTCCACACAACACCAGTGCCTCAAATGCCCTGTCAACGGAGAGACATGAACAATCAAGGGAGAAAAGTCTTCCGCCAGAGAATGCCATTACGTGGCAATGAAGCTATCGGGTAAATGATCGTGATTGGCTCGAATCCCCCTAAAGAAATATGACCAACAAGCCCAGGGCTTACTGGTAAGGAGCAGTGAGAGTGGCATGTAGTACTTTTTGAAGCAGATCAATCAATGTAATCTTTTTAAAAATGACTCTACTCCACGCCCAACTTCTTCTACAGGGGAAGACTCAATCCTTATACGGGGACGAAAATGGTGCACAAACGGCCGAGCCTAGCCCCACTGCAGGCAACGATGGTTTGCTGCATAAGTGACTTCGTCCGCCTAAGGAGTCAAGGTAGAATACAGCAGGTCGAGTCCACTTTTCGGATAGCTCACCACCCGCCAAAGCTTGATCCTAACACGAGGACCAAAGTGGTGCACAAACGGCCAAGACTAGTCCTATTCAGGACGACGACATCTTGCCACATAAGTGACTTAGTCAGCCTCAAGAGCCAAGGCAACGCGAAGGCGATATGGACCCAGTCCATGGACAGTTCACTGCAAGCAAGCAAGTCCAGTTTATGGACAATTCACCGCAAGTGAGCAAGTCCAGTCCTCGGACAACTCAACATTCCTTAGTAGCCTAGTCCAACCTCAGGACCACGATAGTGCACACGCGAACCTGACCCAATCCACGGATAGTACACCACAAGCGGGAGAACTCAGTCCATGGACAGTTCCCACAAGTGGGCGAGTCCAGTCCCCAAACGAATCCCCACTCCCAAGATAATTTGGTCCGACTATGGGGACCAAAATAGCACTCAAACGGACAAGCTTGGTCACGACAGCTCGCCGCAAAAGTGACCTAGTCTGCCAAGAAGCCAAGGTACGACACATCGGGTCGAGCCTAGTCCATGGATAGCTCACCACTCAAACTAAGTCTAGCCTAGACATGCATAAATGACTCCTTCCCAATGCAGGTCCTTTTTAGGACCGAGCCAGAGGAATATAGGAGCCTAGCCTTTCGAGCAATGATGGTTCCTTAGCAACTCAACTCTTGTTCTGGATTGATGTTATTATGAAGTCTAGCCTAGACACCATAAACAAACTTCTTCCCAGCGCAAGTCCTCTTCAGGACCGAGTCAGAGGAATATAGGAGCCTAGCTCGTTCGAGCAAGGATGGTTTCTCAGCAACTCAACTCCTGTTTAGGATTGAAGTTATTAAGTCTAGCCTAGACAGGCATAAACCAAATTCTTCCCAGCATGGGTCCTCTTCAGGACTGAGCCAGAGGAATACAGGAGCTAGTGCGTTAGGGCAAGGATGGTTCCTCATAAACTCAACTCCTGTTCAAAATTGAGGTTATTATGAAGTCTAGCCTAAACAGGCATAAACAGACTTCTTTCCAGCGTGGGTCCACTTCATTCAGGCAAGAATGGTTCCTCTGCAACTCAACTCATGTTCAGGATTGAGGTTATTATGAATTCTAGCCTAGACCGATATAAACAAACTTCTTCCCATGCAGGTCTTCTTCAAGACTGAGCCAGAGGAAGACATGAGCCTAGCCCGTTCAGGTAAGGATGGTTCCTCAACAACTCAACTCATGTTCATGATTGAAGTTATCATGAAGTCTAGCCTAGAAAAGCATAAACATACTTCTTCCCAGTGCAAGTCGTCTTTAGGATTTAGCCAGAAGAAGACAGGAGCCTATCCCGTTTGGGCAAGGATGGTTCCTCAGCAACTCAACTCCTGTTCAGGATTGAGGTTATTATGAAGTCTAGCCTAGACAGGCATAAATGACTAATTCCCAACACAAGTTCTCTTTAGGACTAAGACAGAAGACTACAGAAATCTAGCCCGTTCGGGCAAAGATGGTTGCTCGGCAGCTCAACTCCAATTCAGGATTGAGGTATACTATAAAGGCTAGAAGGGCATGAAGACTTATCCGAATGCAGGTTCTCTTCAGGACTAAGCCAAAAGAGTACAAGAGCCTAGTCCGTTCGGACAAGGATGGTTCCTCAGCAACTCGATTTATGTTCAGGATTGAGGATACTATGAAGTCTAGCCTAGGCAGGCGTAACAAACCCCTTCCCAGCGCAAGTCCTCTTCAAGACTAAGCTAGAGGACTACGATAGCCTAGCCCATTCGGGAAAAGATGGTTCTTCAGCATCTCAACTCCTGTTCAGGGTTGAGGCGTATTATGAAACCTAGCCCTCTCAAGGATTGGGCAAGATATGCACAAAAGCCAAGCCTCTACACACAAAAGAAGGCCCCTCCACAACCCAAATCCTATTCAAGATTGAGGTCAAAGTAGAAGGACTAGCCCTGATGGACGGAGACTACTCCTCGATTCAATCATCTCAACGGTTGAGCCAGATAAATGTAAGGATTCTAGCCCGTTCGAGTGAAGACAACTCTTTAATAGACTAATCCCTACACAGGAGTGTGACATATTATGGTAGCCTGGACCGCAAAGGCAGAGACAACCCCACTTAAATTTAGAGTTTTCCTCAGGAAAGACAAAGTTGCTGGTATACCAATCAACCTAATATCTACGAAGGTCAGAGACCAGAAGGAAGCGAAGTCTTCAGCACGAGGACAACTCCTACACAAAATCAACTACCAAAGAACACAGTAATTACGTCACCAAGAGAGCACATCCCACACAAACAAAGATAACTATCCTACAACTTAACTCTCACAGCTGATTAAGTTATTACTATTGACAAAATATGCTTAGATAAGCAAGAAAAGGCTTCCATCCAGACTGAAACCCTACTTCAGGTGGTGGTAGATACACTTGCCTACTCAACCTCTACCCGCCTGCTCAGCCTCTATTTAGTATAATCTAAGCAAGAATTGGAAGTGGCAAGTACGACAGCTACATGCACAAATACAAAGAAAAACATAGAAAGGGAAATTTTCTCATTGATACATTTTTCATTTCATTACAAAAGTCATCCATTTAGCGGGAACATAGTCAGAAGCATATTCATGGGCAGCATAGTCTAAAATAGGCTATGGGACAACAGGATGGGTAATCGCCTCCGCGACACCTGAACGAGCTTCATCGTCACATCATGGGTCAGGGGAAGAGTTATCCACTTCCTCGAACTGAGCATAAGCAAGAAGTTGGTAAGCGGAGAGATGCCAATCTTTATGGCGCTCTTGGATGTAATTTATCAATTCCAGCCTTCCATCAGCAATATATCGGGCCCGAGCTCTGTCGACGGCCTCGCAAAGCTCCTTCTCTATGGCTTCCTATTCTGCCTTGGAGCTATTCAACTCCCCAACTGCTTTGGCCAAGCTCTCTTCAGAGACCACTAGCTTGCGAGCCCCCTCATCATGACGAGCACGCTTGGAGTCATACTCTTGAGCAAGATAAAAAAGTTATGTTCGAAGGTTCTCCTGAAGCCCCCTTAGGAGAACTGCCTCAACACGCTCACTGACTAGCACACTCTGGGAGTCGGTAACAGAATTTTCAACGTTCAAAAGGTGCTTATTGAATGCAGCATGCTCATCTATCGCCTTGTTCTGATGTTCCCGAACATCCTTCAGTTCAGACTACAAATTAGCTTGGGTAGCCTGGGCTTCCTCGAAACTGGACAGCCAGAGTGTTGGTCATACCCCTCCGGGCCTCAGCCAACTGGGCCTCCAGGTCAACCCGAGCCGCCAACTTCTCGGTCAGCGAGTCCACCTCCTTACGGGCATTAGCAAGTTGAACCTCCTGGTCGATGAACTTTGTCTGCAAGGCAAAAAACTTATCCTATACAGACTTTACATCAGTACCTGCCATGCCAGCATGGGTCATCACTTGATTACAAAACAATGGGCGGGTATATACAATAAAACACAGAAAAAAAAATTTAAGTAGCAAAATAACCAAGTTGTCAACTTATTAGCATCAGAAGCTACTGACTGCAAGTGATGTGTGCTTCTGCAACCACCTTCTCCAATGGTAGCTAGTTAGCCAACCAAGAGAAGCTCCTCTTCATTTGATCAGTGGTAGAAGCCATATGATCCACCTCAGTATACACCAGGGCACGGGAGCTAACCCCGACCTTAGTATGAAGAGCCCCGGGACCAGGAGCCAATCACACACCTTCTAGATAAAGGGACTCAACACCCTGCTTCCCCTCAGATATAACTGTAGAAAGAGGCTCAGACGAAACTTCAACTCCCTGACCCATGGAAGGATCACGGGCAGTGCTATCAGGAGCGGTTGTCCTTTCACGATAAACGAGTAAGGAGCAGCAACCTCCGATGATGGTCGCTCCGTCTCCATCTCAGATCGGACCAGAACTCCTGAAGACTCCTCGTCAACGGTCAGGTCCATAATGTCACTCTCCCCATCCTTGGGGGGGGGGGGGGGGGGGGGAGAAAGAAATGAGTGGACCCTAACTTGAGCCTTCAAGGGGAAGTAAACAATTTCTCCAAAGCTTTCTTCTCCAAAGGGCTAGGCATCTTTGACACCTTCCTCTTCTGAAACCCAAGTGTCGGCACCTTTGCACGAGAAGAAGAACCAACAGGCATGGACATGGCACGCCTCACCAGAAAATAATCCACTCTGCCTAATATTATTTGAATGGATAACTTCTAGAATAGGCAATGGTGGCAGGGCAATGAAGCCATCTTTCAACTTTTCCTCTTTAGATGAAAGGATGGTAGAGTCAGGCACCCCTAGTCAGAGACAACGAACAAGTCAGATACTGACAGGTCTTAAGGGAAAAACAAAAAGAACTTACGGAGGTCCCAAAAGCAGCGGATGACTTTCAAGCCATCGATGGAGAAGTACTCAACTTCGCGGAAGCGAAAAAACAGTACATCTGCCAATCCTTCAAATCCTCAAACTGGCAGTCAAACAGCGTGGCCTCCACACCCAACAAACACCCTGGTTGTTCATCCCGATGGAAGCCAGAGAATGGAGCAGCCTCATCAACATATGGATTCATGCGTCTTTCGCCCTAATCAGAATAGCAATTTGAATACCACCACCTACTCGACATTATCTGAGCCGGGGCAATGCCCAAAGAATACAAGTAGCCAGATAACGGTAGGAACAAGGAAGCGTAGGCCAGCCTCAAACATGGCCTTGTACCGGTAGATGCGCTCCTTTGACGTTGCAAATTGACTATTCCTTTCCGTAAGAAGTGATACTCCCAGATTGCTGGGAAGTTTGCATTGCCTACTTAGGGCAGCTAGGTCCTCCTCAGACAACAATGACTTCCTAAAAAAGTCTAAGCTTTCGCGATGCCTTTATTGGTTGGGCCGGAAAAACACAGTACGGAATGAATAGAAGCTTTGAGAAGGTAAAGGAGAAAACTCTCCCCAAAACATGCTTATATAGGTTTGGCGCGAATGGGAGACATTTACCTAACCACTACATAAACAACTAATGTAGCGCGACAGCTGAAAAACGCCGAAAATATGTCATCATGGCATATCACGAACCCCTACACTCTGTTAGTTAGTGGCCCAACGCGTAGACCCACTAGCTAGGGGGAGTAGCTGATAAGACATCACACAGTCACTCAATCACAACTGTCCATGTGGCATGGGCTAACCCTAGCACATAAAAGGCTTCAGCACAGTCCCTAGCGGACCCATGTATAAATACCATTGTTCAGCCCGTAAGTCAAACGCCTAGGCCCAAGACACGCCAGCCCCAAAGGCATGGGTCTTCAGGCTTGGCCCAAGAAAATAAGGCTCAAACAACAAATCTCAGAGTTGTCACAGGTCTGAGACCCACTCGCACGAAATCAACTCTAGCCCAATCAAGCATTGGGTCCTAAACAAAGCCAAGTGCCGAAGAGTTCCAAATCATGCAAGGTAAAATCTTATGCGAGATCTCTTCCCTCCATCACGCCCTCGATCACAGGGACAGTTGGGGAGGGAGCACTCACAATAAGAGTCGATAAAAGGAAAGAGAAATGTACGCAAATTATACACACTGCAACTTTACATACAGTCTTCGCTCTTTCTCAAACTGGTATATGACTTAAGCATCGGAGTGCCTTCAGCCACCACAACGGTGGCCCTGGGCCTAACTGCTCTCATTTTGCAGGTTAGATATCATCGGGATCAGAAAGGATAGATCCGAACGCATCAAGATCCCTTCAAACTCCTCCGGTGAAGAGAAGTTTTTGTGTATGTAAGAGGTGAGAAGTGCGACGATGAGACTTGTATCATAAACTTGGAGTTGTAGTCAATGGAATGTCTCTTTCAAAAATAATTAATTAATTTCAAGAAACCATTTAGGGGACAAGAAAATAATAACAAAATTATGAGGGACAATTAATTAAGTATAAAATTGGGACCACAAATTCACTATAGGATACAAGGATTTTGAAAATTTTAGGGGGGAGGGGGGGGGGGGGGGGGGGGGGGCTCCTACCCCACAACCACAAATTCAAGAATAATTAATTAATTTCAAGAAACTGTCTAGGGGACAAGAAAATAATAACAAAATTATGAGGGACAATTAATTAAGTATAAAATTGGGACCACAAATTCACTATAGGATACAAGGATTTTGAAAATTTTATGGGGGGAGGGGGTGGGGGCTCCAACCCCACGACCACACTACACCACAACACCATTCCATAACAATCACCACCCCTCATAACAATTACTACCACCACTATTATAACATAATCGTCATAGCACAACCATCAATGTCCACTGCTATCACCACCACGATGCCATAGCACAAACCATCGCCGACACCTGCATGTAGGCAAATCAAATAGTTGTTGAACCTTGTATACTGGGTATGTAAAAAGACAATAAACTTTTGGCCATTGGTCGTTTCAACAAATGTATGACAAGTTGAATGATGAACTCAAAACGTTGCTTGTTGTTTCCCTTCCAAATTATGAATTTTTTTACTACACGTTTTTTCGCATTTTTCCCCGATCTTGGTTTTGAGCGAAGCAAACGAGGTTGGTTTTTTTGCTTTGACCAACCAGAATTACCATCTCTTTGTTTGTTTGATTGATTTTTTTTTTTTTACTTTGTTTCTTTTCTTTCTTATACTCTTTTTTTACAATGGTTTCGAGCTAGAAGTTTAAACAGAATGAGCAAGTTAAGTAAGCTTAAAGTTATTTCTTGGAGTATGTCTCAAAGCCCAAATATGACTTTTGAGCTTGCCAAATCCGAATTCAAGCTACCAAATCCGAATTCAACCAAAATCCAATGCGAACATCTATCCCATGATACTTGCATTTTGAAATTGGACAAATGTATGATGCATGAAGTCTACTTAATTAAGCTCTGGAGCACCTCCAACAACCTCCTTAATAGGCTCGTTCGGGGTTAAACTTGTACAAGTGGCAATTTTAATAACTTGGGACTCTATTTTGTGTCTCCAACAGCCTCATTATGGGTGCATGGCTTTATTCAGTTGCAACGTGTTTGGTTTCACTCATCAAAATAAAGAGGAAACAATTGTTTACTAGTTTGTTCTTTAATAGAAAAGAATAAGTAGTTCCTTCCAATTTGAATTTGGATGATTCTAAGTTCATCACATCCTTACATCTATTCAATTTATAATAAAAAAAATATAGTTAACAAGGAAGTCTAATAAGTTTGTTCACAAAATTTATCTTTTCTTTTGAGAGCTACTTAAAATAATAATATTTTAATCAATTTAAGGAGCCTCACATTGAGGTTGTTGGAGGTGCTTTTAGGGCCAATTAACCGAAAACACCAGTATCATCTACAACTGTTTGTACAAACATCCATATCATCCACAGCCACTCCAAGCCCATTGGCAAGTCCATGGTCAAGATAGTGTTTTAAAAATATTTTTTTTTCTGGAAAGACGAGCTGGGTTTTTATTGGGTCAAAATATTGTTTGAAAAAAAAATTATATATATATATATATATATATTTCTAAAAATACGAGTTAGATTTTTATTTGAACCATGGACTTGTAATACTATCCACAGCAGCATCTGCCACGGCAAAACACTCTCATAGCCACTGGTTTGAAATTAGAATTCCAGAGATGTGGCCTGCAAAGGGCAGTCCAACTGTTTGTCACAGGCCGAACACCCTCTGAAGGCATTCAGAAATTCTTCATTTTCAACTGTGGCAGGCCTCTCCTATTTAGCATTTTGTCATTCAAAAGGTTATTTGTGCTACTAAACTGATCAATAAAACTCTCTGGATGCTTTTACAGAACGTACTCCATGTTTACCTATGTAATGAAATTTGCCAGAGTAATAAGACTGGAACAAGTCAGAGCCCTGAGTAGTTATTTAATAGAAGAGAATGGATTAATTTTATCAACGATACCTGTAAGAAAGCACCATACATGGACACACTCAAGACACATTTAGTTGCCTAAATTGCAATAGCACAAGAAGGTCCCAATGGCTCAGTTGGCTGAATCAATCACGGTTCACTGCCTTGACACACTTGGGGTGCACTTCATACCCGCACTCAATACACTGATATGCCCACCCTGACCCTTGCTCTTCACAATCACAACATATAAATGGCCCTCCACCATTCCCCTCAGAGACCAACCTCAGTTCATGTCCATGCCTTTCATGGTACTCAAACTTTGGTAGCTTCTTGGCCTCTTCATCCATTTGTCTTTCCAATGATTCCAACCGCTCATCTGTGAAGGGGTACGCATTTTCTGAGTACAGGTTCACTAAATTTCTCCCTTGCTTTGTTAAGGTCTTACCATTGGGACCTATAATCACTAGCGAAGGAATCCCTTGCACATCAAAGTACTTCGTTAAAGACTTGATTGCCGGGTCCCCAAAAGGCAATGCCAACCATGGCATGGTCTTGAAGTAGGAGTTAAATGCGGATTGATCGAAATCACTTGAGACATATACTATTTCGAAGTCATTTTCTGCATCTTCTTCCAGAGTTTTCCTTATGTTGTGATAGATGGATATAAGCTTGGGAGTGAATGTCTGACTTGGGAGGCACCATTGGGCTGTGAAGTAGAGTCCTACTGTCTTCCCCACCAATGATTCAATTTTGACCTGAAAAAACACAATGCTGATTAGTCCTTTTGGTTGTTATCAAAACAGACTTAGCTAATTAGAATGCTTTTGTTACACACAGTAGTTTATTTGATCCAAAATTAAGTAATGGAGCCTGACCTGTTGAGTAGTACTAGTAGTGTTACCCAAGAGAAAATCTCTATCATGGATGGTCAGTAAATTAGTCAGTGTTTGATTCTCATGCTTCTTCCTCTCCTCCTCCTCCAGCTCCTCTAACCTCTCTTTCGTGAACGGGAATGCTCTGACCCCATACCTATATATGAGCTCAACCCCATCATGCAATGTTGCATCGTCTTCAAAATCATTTGGTTGGAGAACTACCAAGCATGGAATGCCTTCAATACTGAACCTTTGGTTCAAGGCCTTCTTTGAGTCTAAGTCAGAAAACGGAATAGCTAACCATGGCATACATGCTCGGTATGCATTGAATGCATTGGAGTCCTCATCGGACGACACAAAAACAATCTCAAATCCAAGTCCTAGACCTTTTAATTGTTCATACACATTTGCCAAGACTGGAGTGAAGTTCCTACAAGGTCTGTTCCAATTAGCAGAGAAGTAGAGACCTACAACCTTGCCTTCTAAATCTGATACTTTCACCTGCAAAGATAAATATTTTATATGAAACTTCACAATTTTTTTGATCATCTCGCTTTAATTCAAGTAATATTAACCAACATTTCTCGTACAAATGAAATGGCCAAGATAACACGTTCAATCTGATTTTGCAGGAATAACTTGTGGCAACATCTTCAAGAATATATAGTACAAAAACAAATATCATGATCGATTGATATCCCATGCATGTGAGGAACTTTGGTACTGTATTGTTTATCACTGTGATTGTGAGTTGAGAGTGAACAAAGATTTATGCAACAGAGTGTACTACTGTCTCACATTTTACACATGGTAAGGACAATGTCATAGTAAACTAAAGCTGATAATTATAAGGACAATGAAGCTTTCATGGCATGGTGGTCCAAAATGACAATGACCTTGAAAGTTTTGCACAATTATGCAAGGGATCTATTCAGGCATCATAAAATTAAAGGTCAAGATTGCAAGAAACTAAAATTAGAAACAAAACTTGTAATACAAACAAAATGTTCAAAAACTTATGAATGTAAACTAATTATGATAATGAAATCAACGTTTATAAACAGAAATTCTAAATGGCAAGGAAAGGGGCGAGGAAACCAGCGAAGGGGAGGGTGTGACCGCTCATCCCCCTCGAGATGCGTGCCTTCACCGTCGAGAAATCATATTTGTTCAGAAACAGTGAAGTGCTCGGGGCGGGCCTCTGGGCACATCAAGAGCGGGTTCAAGTCCACTATCTCCCTGCTCGCATGCAAGCTCCGGACACTATATATGATAAAATCTCTCAATATTTATGCTTGATTCATTCAATGTATGACATTACACGTACGCTCTAAAAACTACGAGAAAGCGAATTCTTGCATCAAATCATTAATGCATTAACCTTACAAGACAGGCTCTCAGATACAAAAAAAATCAAGTTCAGGTTCAGAGTAAAAGTACTCTTGATATATTCTAAAAGATCGAGTTCCTAGCTAGAAGAAAAATTTACCCTAAACCAGTGGAGTGAAAATCTGGTGTGAGAAAGACCATTTTGAGCAAAAGGGGTTTTGGTCCAGATAGTCAATCTACACCAACCAACCACACAATGTAACCTTTTTTTCCAGAATACTACATAAGTGTGATATTGACAACTTTATTAAAAAAAGTTTAATAATCCGACTATGCTAATTAATCACATAGAAAAAAAAAATACCTTAGTTGAATTCAACATATTCCTCCACATTTATTACTATAATATTCTAGGTGTTCAACAATTTTTGTGAAGTTAAATTCAAGTTTGTGAATTTTTTGGATCAATTTTCAGGGAAAAAAATGAAAAAAGAACGAAAGAAACCAATCTAAGTGAGTAACAGGGATATGGATCCACCATTAAATTCCCTCTAGTGGGATTCAAAACTCTGGACTTCGATACCATCCATTATAAGTCTATCAGAAAATATTTTTTATAGTAAAAAAAAACGAATTGTATTTTGATTTGTTTCATCATATTTCTTTTCTTCCCTTCCCTTCCAGAGATAAGATCAGATCCAGCCATCCCAGATGCTAGTTAATATACCAAAACTCCTTCCTTGCCGCGTAGCAGTATTATTTTGTGTTTTTTTTTTGTATTTTTGTTGTTTATTTATTTATTAAAAAATAAAAAGTTGGAGTTAGAACTTAGAACCTCAAACATAGTGGATATGAAACCAGTTACCAATTAATTGGTGAACACCTTAAGCTTGTTGTGTGAGAAGGAGATAGTTCATGACAAACTTGGACATGTTAGATAGAGATTAGAGATTGAACACTGAAGTTTGTATCAAAATAGAGATAAACTTGACACTTTGGGAGAATGAAAGATATAGAAATACTCATACATACATAAATACATAACTTGATTGACCGATCATGTCTTGATCATGATATGGGTATTGTTTATATATGTTTGGGTACATAAAATCCTTGACAAAATTATACTTAGAGAACTGAAAATATTAAGATATTAGTCAAGTAATTATTTACCTGGTTTCCTGTAGGAGAGTGGAGAAAATCACGATCTCTGGAAGCCAAAAGAGATGAGAATGGAGAGTAGTTGTTGTTTTTGTTGTAGTGAGACATCAGTTTACTCTTGTTTGAATGATTATCAACTCCACCATCTTCTAATAACCCCAACAAATTATTTTCTTCAGCATCAGTGGTTTTATTGCTCTTCTTCCACGAACATAACTCTTCTGTCCTCATTCCCCTCTCTCTATCTCTTTCTCTTTCCTTTCTCTCTTTTGTTTTCTCTCTCTCTCTCTCTCTCTCTCTATCTCAAACCAACTCCACCACAACACAAATCAGAAATTCTAAACCATCCCTACAAAGCGGCTTATATTTTTTTTTCCACTATTCCTTTCGAATTCAACTCATCACCCATGCATGCATGCCCATGCCCTACCATATGATGCATGGAACACTTCATACACTTATCTTTATCTTGCAGGTCCCCTCGAATTTATTTGCTACTATGTCAAATTTCTATATGCGCTCAATATACAGACAATTTGGAATGGTCCCGTGTTTTGACAAGATGTATTTTGACATTATATATTTTTCTGAAGAGACATGGTCACACACTATATGCACATCATTTATGGTCAACAGATAGAGAGACATGGCCAACAAACAGCTAAGGGGTCTAGAGACCAAAATGAGTTGCTATGTGATACGTGTATGGTTCATGTAAGAGACAAGGAGTTGACCCAACATAAGATCCATCGAATGGAGTTTGCATAATTGCATTTCAGAATTGTTTATGGAGTTGTGGTTGAGCAGTGGAACATCTGTTATCTTGTTTATACACCTTCTTTAACACGTATTACAGTCTCACCACTAAAATAACGAAAATTCTAGGGGTCGAGGGAAAGGGGCGAGGGATGGGTGGAAGCCATTCATCTGTCTCGAGATGAGCAATATTGCGCATCTTGAGGCTGATTTTTCATCTCGAGGCAGATGGGTGGTTACCACCCATCCTTCGCCCCTTTCCCTCGCTCCCTCCCTCGACCCCTAGCAAAAACTCCTAAAATAATAAAGAGTGATCAGTGATGAGAAAGGGGATTGGAGAGACTAGTATTGTTTAGAATACTTTTCATCAAACAGTACGTCGCCTGCTCATTTCTGCCCCATTTTCTTGGAATCTCGATCTCCTTTTTTGTTCGGAGAGGGATGAAAGAAGATTAAATAGAAGGAGATCGATGTCAAAGAAAGAGGCAGTGAAGTTGAAGATTATATTTTACGTAATACACCAATTATCTTACCTTTGAGGCCAACTCTTCTATGAGAATATATACTTATATGCCCAAAATGCATGTTAATTTGCGTTTGGATTCTTTAGTTTGTGTCAGTTTTGAGTTTGAGTTCCAAGTTTATTTAGGTTTGAGTTTGGATCTTAATATCATGTTGACCGTTAAATATTCGTCTAATAATTAAATATTTTTATCCCATAATTAAATGAATTTTTATTTTTAAAAAATTATATTAACTTTTGTATAAATAAATTTAGACTTTAAGTCCCACAATTTATATCAAATTTGTATTTAGGTCCTAAATTTATAAGGCTGCAAGTTGGCGGGGATACTCAAATCGGATTGAGCAAACCCGACATGGGTAAGGGTCTGAGCATAGTTCCATGCGTAATAGGCAATACTTGAATTTATATATATTTAATACCCGACTTCGTTTTGGGAAATATTTGGGTAAGGGCCGGGGACACCAAAGATACCTGAACCCGTGAGCTAATATTGATATGATATACTCATACAAAAATGTTATTTTTTCATACAAATAAAATAAAATAAGCTTAAATATTTAAGATTATATTCAATAAAAGTAAAGTTCAATGGGTAAGATTTTATTTAGTGATTATTTTCTCAAAAGATTTTTTTTTACCAAAATACATGAGTTATACTAAAAATGTTCAAATTGAATAAAATTGAAATTGTACGATTAATTGATTCTTAATAATTTTTTCCTCTAAGATTTGCTATAAAATAAATTAATAAATTAATTATTTAAAAAAAAAACACAGGCATAACAAAGTAATGAAATCAAAATTTTAGTGTCTCTCATTATTTCATATATTTTCTTAAACCTAGCCAACCACGTTAAGAAACTTCCTTTTTAGAATAAAAATCAAGCTCAATTAATTTTGTTTATTAAGTGACATTTGAACATATACTAATGAGTAAACCCGACCAAGTTGGATTATCCAAATTACCAAAACTACCTAAAATGAGATTCAATTCAAAATATGTACACGATCTTGGCCTTGGGCAGGATTTTGCATATCCCCGAGAAACATAGGCTAGCCTTAGATAAGACTTGGGATAGTGTGGTAGCCACTTAACTTGCAACCTTATATACTTGCAAACTTAAAATAGTCAACGTGATCTTGAAGCATAAACTCAAAGCTGGACAAACTTGTTATTCAAACTTAAAAGTGATACAAACCATAAGACCCAAACGCTAATTAACCCCCAAATTAAATATGCATATGATGCCAGATATGATAAATCACGTTGAATCGTAATCTCAAATAATCCCACGGGAAGATAGATAAGTAAATAGATAAAAGTATGTAGTTGCTACGTGTACCCGACTATTTTATTCGATGCATCCAACTTTATTTTTTAGATTTAGCTTTTAAAATTGCTTGGTGTACCCAACCACATTTTATTAACCCTAAAAGAACTCTAATTAATTACCAAGAGAAGAAGATTATTGATATTGTTGATTGAGGACTTTGTAGAAAGGATTCCAATGATGGATTTTTTTTTAGGTTTTAAAAACAATTTTTTTCGTATTTGTTATAATATTTGCAATATTTTTTTAATTGATGCACTCACGTAAATATTTATTTATTTTTAATACGTATTGATGAATACATTGACCCCTTATGCACTTTAGATTAGATGCATAGAGATAAAGAATTTGTTTGTAATGTAATTTTATAAAAAATTTTAAGACGTGTTTATTATTTCTATTACATAACCTAGCATAGTGTTTACTCTTTATTGTAAAACTTGTAACGATGGTTAATGTATCTTTGATGTTTGTATGTAAATTTGAAAGTTAATAATTTATGAATTGAAGTTTAGTTTTATTGATACATTTACTTTTATTTTATAGTCAATAATAAATTAATGCTTATAATAAGAAAATTTAACTACCAAATATTTTTTATGATAAAAATGGTAACTATGTGTTATATATTTTAGATTTTTACAACAAATCAAAACATCCTAAATAGTCGGTGCAATCAAGCAAATACTTTTCAGAATCAATTAACAACCCTACCTAAAAAACATACCCAAGCCACCCACACAGCTGACGTGTGTACCTCAACAATAGTCACATACATGTGACATCTTTGGTTTCAACAAACCCTCTCTCTTTAGTCTTCAATTTTTTTTTTCTAAATCATCAGCATATTTAGTTATTAATATACAAAGAACAGTAAAATTGGCGGACTAATGTTGTAAATTTGTGAGTTTCACCCTTAAATTTACGAAAAATATAATTACAAAATCAATTACAATGGATTGAATTGAACTAAAACAGAAGTTGCGACAACCCGCACCAGTTCAAATGTCCCATACAGTGCCGAGCAGGCACAAAGAGATCACAGAGCCTGAGTCTCCCAAAAAAAAAAAAAAAAAAAAACCCTGTGTCCCACTCACGCGACTGGATTAACAAAAGGTTGGCATCTCATTTCATCTCTCTCAATTATTCAGTGTTCTACCAACACATTGGACCCCACTGACGGCGCCCGATACTCGCTACACACGTTAGCCCCCCTACCCTTCTCAGTTCTACCTACTCTCCTTTCGACACGTATCCCCAGCGTTACCCTCAAAAGGGCCATCCGTCCCTCCCAACCTTTATTCGGTCTCGACGGATTCCCATTGAGCTTCGTGACTTCCAACCTGTGCTTCTTCGACGTGGATGGTTCACATTCATCAACGTTCTTTCTATCCAATCGCAGCCGTACACGCATGGTTTCTTTTGGTTTCCTGTCCACTTTCTTTTTCTCTGGGTTGTGTGTACTTTTTGTCTTTCCGTTTTTTAAGAGAAAAAAAGTTGTTTTAATTCTGGGCCTCGTGCTTGTACGGAATGGGATCTGGGGAACCAGATTGTGTAAGGTGGCAATGTGTAGGCCCCAACAGGTGAGAAAGATCTGGTGGGTAAAGATTTTCAGAGTGTAATGGACGCTTTGTTATGGGGGCCACTAAAATGATATTTGTGTACGGTCCTAGAATTATGACAATGAATAATCTGGACCATCTGCATTACAATTCCGAACGGTTTTTTAATTATTCATTATTGATTTGGACAAAATTAAATCGAAAGAATTAAAAATAAAAGATGATTACGATTAAAAATTAAAAAATATATTGAATTTCAGAGTTGGGATTTATTTTCTATATTAATATATTTATAAATATAAAATATGTAAAAGTTCAAAAATAATGAAAATTTTTTGAAAAAAGTTGATAAAATGTATATGTGACAAAAAGAGAGAATATTATGTTTTGCTTTTAGCATAATGAAAATTATCATAACTATCGACATCGTTATCGAATTTTGGTAAAGTTAATATTATTGAAATGCATTTTTTAAGATTTTTCAATAAAATCAATTATCAACACAAACGCTAAAATTTTAAAATATATATTCTATAATTAAAAAACATATAAAGTATTTCATGTTTATATGTTTATATGATTTAGAACCAAAATGATGATAGTAAAAGAGGTGTTCAATACAAAATATTTAGCAAAAATAAAATTATATGAAGTGCCAATGATACGAGACATACTCTAATACAATACCATACAATATGCGAATATAAATGTATACCACCTTCAAAATCAGATCGAGCATCTACAATCAATAGTGCAGGCCCAGATAGCCCTGCCTAGAATTGTTTTAAAATTTTGTTTTCTCCATGTAGCTTTCAAGCAAGTCATAAGCGTGTACCCCATCCCTAATTAGACTTGCTGAAAAGTCACTGAAATACATGCTTGATGGCGAATGATAGGCAGCACGGCCTGTGATAGGGCATATGACCTGGTCAACCAACGGCCCACATCGTAGGCAAAATCTAACTATTTGATCAACGATTGGAAATTTTTGTTTTTGATAAACCATTATGCATAGATATATGTATATATAAGCAAAAAGAAAAGTTAAATACTATTACAATGGGCCAAATTATGGGCCTTCATATTAAGGTTCCTATTAATAAATTTACAATCCCACTAAAGAAGCAAAATATGCAATCAACTGATATGGTTGAGGAGTCCGCGTTGGGCCCAGTTCATAACAAAAGGACTGAAGACATCATCATGAAGAGCTTCGATTATGTTTGCCGAATAACCTAGATGGAGACTTGATTGCTATTGTTGAACCCGGATAAGCAGTAACGTCGCCTCCGCATTCTGCCATAGTGTTGTCTACAATCTTTCCTGTAAACAGACATGTAATAGTGGCTAACACTTTTCATTGAATATTTGTTGTAGGGGTGGGCATTTAGGACCAAAAACCCGGACCGAACCGACAACCGGACCGATCGGGTCGGTTTGGATCGGTTTTAATTAATTAAAAAAATTTCGGTTGTAAAAGCCCGGCCCGCCCAGCCCCGAAGTTTCTGGTCCGGGCCTCGGTTTCCATTTCTAAAGCCCGTCGGGTAATCGGCCCGGCCCGACTCCTTCACTTAACTAATTCTCTCTCCCCTCAACTTCTCATCTCATTCTCACATTTCTTCACGACTGCCTAGATTTTCTGCTCTTCACATTCTCCCCTCACAGAGACAGTCGAAGATCACTCGAAGACCACTCCTTCTCCCCTCACAGAGAGAGTCGAATCAGAGATCAGAGAGAGTCGAAGATCTCTCACATTCACTATTCTTCTTTCAGATCTCAGATCAGAGATGCTCGATGCTGATGCTGATGTTGATGCTCGATGGATGATGATGATCGATGGTGATGCTGATGCTGATGGTGATGCTAATGCGATGATGATGATCAGAGTTGTTTTGGACGAGATCGTCCGCCTCCCTCTCTCAGCGAAGGCGTACTCCCAGCCCTACTCTCAGCGAAGGCGGAGGCTGAGTCGCCTCCCTCCCTCTCCCTTCCCTTCCCCGCATTGATCAGAGATCTTGATCAGATCATCAGATCTCGATCTGATCTCGATCTCGATCTGATCTCGATCTGGATCTGATCTCGATCTGGATCTGCACTCGATCTGTTCTCGATCTCGATCTGTTCTCGATCTCAATCTCGATCTCGATCTCAATCTCGATCTGTTCTGATCTCGATCTCGATCTGTTCTCGATCTCAATCTCGATCTCGATCTCAATCTCGATCTGTTCTGATCTCGATCTCGATCTCGATCAGATCTGATCTCAGATCTCAATCTGTTCTCGATCTCGATCAGATCTGATCTCAGATCTCAATCTGTTCTCGATCTCGATCTCGATCAGATCTGATCTCAGATCTCAATCAGATCAGATCTTGATCCACCTTACAGACGATGAATGAATGAAGTATTTTTTTTAATTTTGTTGTATGGTTACAGACGATGAATGAAGCATTACAGATCTGATCTTGTAATTTGTTGTATGGTTTTTTTTTTTGATATAATTTTTGTATATACGAATAATATTTTTTTTTTTTTTTTACTGTAGAAGTCTTTTTTTTCTCTTAGGACCGAGACCGGCCCGAAACTGGCCCGTTAATCGATTAACCGGGACCTCGGTTATCCGGTCGACTCGGTCCGGTTTTGGGCCTCATAAACACGGGCCCGAATTTTTCGGGCCGGTTTTCGATTTTTAGCTTTTGGGCCGGTTACCCGTACTTGCCCAGCCCTAATCTGTTGCCATCACTCCTAATGCTCCCTGTTTATAAGAATCAAAATAACAAGTGTCAAAACTGATAAGGATTGTGGGAGCAAAAAATAACTTTAAGCCTAATTGGATAAAGAAGCTCAAAGATTTGGACATTTCCTAAGAAGCCCAAAGATTATCCACGAGCGACAAGTATAGAAGGCCCAAGCCCGTGCCCAATACAAACTTAGTAGAACACTATTTTTCTCAATAGGGGAGTAGTGTTCGGCGCCAACCACCATGCTCAGCTGAGCACATGGGCTTGCAAAATAGGTATCTCAAAAATAGGAAGTTATAACCAACCACAAAAGTTACAACTGCCTGAAAGAAGTTGCAACCGCTTGCAAGTAGATAACTTACTCATCAGCCAACAGTTAATCATTTCAGCCTCTATAAATAGTCAATCACAGCCTTTTGGAGGTAACATTTTCCTGACTTACAATTATCTCTTCAAATGCAGAGATATAAACATTTTTCTAAAGACATTGTTCTAACTTTGACATCGGAGTCCCCATGACAGGCACCACACCGGTGTCAAGAATTAATTTCTATCTTATGTAGATTGCTCCGCGTGATCAGCACGTGATTCTATCTTATGCAGATTGCTTCGCGTGATCAACACGTGATCCGGTGAAAATTTGCATCCACAAATTGGTGTTTTCAATGAGAGCTTGAATCAAACTCATTGCATGCTCTCTTCTATTCACAAAAAAACTTTCATTCATTCAGTTTAAATTTCATTTCACAAAACACTTTTATTTTCAATTCAATACAATGGTGGAAACTCGAAAACAAACTAGCAATAAATAATGTTACAAGGTCTTCTGCTCGTACTATGCCGCCATCGTCATCACGGGTTCAGCCGTTATCTGTCGGACAATCATTGATAATGGGTCTGCCATCGCCCGCTGATCATCAATCACAACTTTCTGCCCATCAACCAAGCCAAATAGAGATGACACAACAAGAAAATCTTGTAGGTCAGATCGCCAATCTGACCACAATATTGGAAAAACAAACCTGGGTGGTAGAACGATTAGTGAGCAAACAACCAAGGCAGACGACACATTGTTGTTTACCAACAGATCGTGCGCATGGGAGTAGAAGTAGTCATCTATCAAAGGGAAACAATCCCTTTAAAAACATTCATTCGAGATTAGGGCCACGAGTAAATGTGCATTCTAGGCTCAGACCTCAAACGAGAGTCTTATCAAAATTTGGCTCCCAAGCAGCTGTGCACTCAAAACTAGGACCGTGGACTACACCCAATATACGTGGTTGACACAGAAGACAAAATCCCGATAGATGCGAACAACGCAGAAGACCATATTTAGATCACTACACTGATTTGTCCCACATCCCACATTCAGAGGCTAGTCAAATCAAGATGAGCCTTTAGGCGAATCCTATTGAGACTCTACCTCACCCACATGCAGGTAAATCACAATCAAATTCAGAATATGAGGAGTCATCTACCGCAGATAATCAAAACCGAAATCACCATACAGCCGATCAGCAGGATACTCACAAGCCCTTGGGAGCAGATGATGTGACACGAATGGTCAAAAAGCAGTTGATGAATTTACAAGTTATGAGAAATCCAGACAATACTCTACGTAGAGAGGTAGCCTTGGTGAACACTTCACCTTTTACATATAACATCGAAGGGGCTCTTCCACTAGCAAGGTTTACCACACCAACTTTTACCCATTTCAAATGAGATTATGATCCTGAAAGACACTTGAAGCATTTTCGAAGTGTCATGACTCTGTAGAAAAATGATGATTCGCTTATGTGCAAAATATTTGCTATGACTTTACAAGGAGTAGCCAAATATTGGTTTCACACTTTGACCCCCCAGTCGATCAACAACTTTGGAGATCTCTCCCTTGTCTTCACAAAAAAGTATTCATTCTACCGAACTGTCAAAAAGCATGTTGACCACCTCTTCAACATGAAGAAGAAATCAAATGAATCACTCAGAGACTTCATTAAAAGATTCAAGGCAGAAAAAGTGAGCATAGTTGGGTGTGATGATCAAATTGTGTCCTCAGCTTTCAGGAAGGGTCTGCCCGCAAATCACCCATTGTATGGCGATCTGACCATAAAACCAGGTAAAACTCTTGCGGAAGTCTTCGCCATGGCAGAACGCTACGCATCGTGGGACGATGAAAAAAATAGTGCTAAGGTATCTGATGTGTTAAAAAAGGATAGACAACCTACACAAAAGAATATAGATAAAAAAAATAGAGTAAAAAAAAGGGTGACAAGCGTAAAACACGCTCTCCAGCAAAAGACTCCTCTACCAGTAGAGCATACACAAAGTTCTCTGTTCCAATCAATCAGATTCTCCACGAGATAAAGAACCAACCTTAGTTGAAGAGACTGCCACCCATGAAGGGAGATCCGGCAAAAAGATATCCGAATAAATATTGTGCATTCCATGGAGTCACTGGTCACTTGACAAAAGAATGTCGAGCATGGAAGGACCACCTTGAGGAGTTAGTCAAAGCAGAGCATTGTACAAAGTATGTAGCCAAAAAAACCATTCAAAAAATTGAGGAAAGAGATGCCACCAAAGAATCCCCCCCCCCCCAAATAAAATCATAAGAATCAATGAAATTTTCGTTGAATCTGAACTCTTTGGTTTCACAAATAATGAAAAGAAGCAAAAGATCAAACAAACAACTTCGGTTGCTTAAGTGCTATTCGCCTTAGTTGATGATCTCACAACTAGTTCTTCAACCGAAAATCAGATGATCGGCTACACTAAAAGTGACCTGCAGGGCTTTGATCTACCACATGAAGACGCACTCGTCATCAACATTCAGATCGCCCATGCAATGATTGATAGAATTCATGTAGATGAGGGAAGTACAACCAATATAATTCAACTTTCGGCTATCAAACAGATGAATCTAGAATCACTTATCACTAAAAATACAAAAAATCTTGACTGCCTTTAATGAGATTATATCAGTAACAATTGGCACTATGATTCTAGACGTCTACTCACCACCAGTCATTTGCTTGCAGACCTTTATGATAATATATGAGTCATCTCCCTACAACGGGCTTTTAGGGAGACCATGGATAACTAAAATTGATGCCGTCACGTCTTGTCTACATCAAAAAAATCAGATATCCAATCCCAGGGGGTGGAGTTGGAGAAATAAAGAGTGATCAAGCCATTGCAAGGAGGTGTGCAGCCCGAGTCTTGAAGGAAACGAAACATAAAGAATTTATTCCCGTCACTTCAGCCGAAGTGAAAGGGAAAAAGCCTTCTACCTTCCAATAGCAATTACAGCACCAGGATCAAAAAGGAGAAGTTCAATTCAAATCCCTAGTTGAGGAGGGGTGGAGACTAGAAGAAGACGCAAAACTTGTGATTATTGATCCTGATCTGCCTGAAAGAAAGTGAAAATTGACTCTCGCCTCAGCACAGATGAGAGACAGAACTTACTAGTTTCCTCCAAAGCAACAAAAATGTATTCGCTTGGTCAGCCTTAGACATGCCCGGAACTGATCCAAATGTGACCTGCCATAAACTGCATGTAGACCCGATCTTCAAACCTATTGTGTAGAAGAGGCAGAACTTTGCCCCAGAAAGAGTAACAATCATTGAAGTTGAGATAGACAAACTCTTGGCAGTCGGTTTCATCAAGGAGGTATCCTACACCGAATGGTTGACAAATGTGGTATTAGTTAAGAAAAAAAAATGGAGAGTTTGTGTAGATTACACTCACCTCAACAAAGCATGTCCCAAAGACAACTATCATCTACCTCGCATTGATCAGTTAGTAGATTCTACATCTGGTAACCAGTTGCTCAACTTTCTGGATGCCTATTCAGGTTATAATCAGATTATGTTGTACGAACTCGACAAAGCCAAAACTTCATTTGTCATCAAAATGGGGACTTATTGCTACAAGGTAATGTCTTTTGGTTTAAAAATGTTGGAGCGACCTATCAAAGGTTAATGAATAAAATCTTCAAACATTTAATTGGAAAAACCATGGAGATTTACGTAGACGACATGCTAATCAAAGGTCCTCAGCGGGCAGATAACATCAGAAATCTTGAAGAAACATTTGGACTTCTAAGGAAATATCGAATGAAGTTAAATTCAGAGAAGTGCACTTTTGGAGTTTCATCAGGAAGATTTTTGGGGTACCTAATCACCCATAAGGGAATTGAAGCCCGTCCAAATCAAATCAAAGCCATCATTAACATGAAGTCACCATCAACTCCAAAAGAAATCCAAAGTCTCACAGGTAGAGCAACCGCTTTGAATTGATTTTTGAGCAAATCAATAGACAAATGTAAACCATTTTTTAAAGCATTGAAAAAAGGATAGAGAGACAAATGGGATGAAAAGTGTGAAACTACATTTAAAATTTTGAAAACTCACTTATCTTCTCCTCCTCCACTATCAAAACTTCAGCCGAGAGAGAACTTGTACCTCTACTTGGCAATTTCAAATGTGGCAGTGAGTTCAATTCTCATCAGAGAAGAACTAGGGACACAACTTCCCGTATTTTACATATCTAAAGCTCTTCTCGATGCTGAGACCCAGTACGCAAAATGGAAAAATTAATTTTAGCACTTTTGGTTTCAGCAAAGAATTTGAGGCCTTACTTTCAAACCCATCGAGTGATTATCATGACGAAATATCCTTTACAGTCAATTCTCTACAGCCCGAATGCTTCTCAAAGACTCATGAAATGGGCCATCGAGTTAAGCCAATACGATTTGATCTACCGGCTGAGGACAGCTATAAAGGCTCAAGCCTTGGCAGATTTCATTGTAGAATTCACATCTTCCTCAGCCGTTGAGACAAAGTCAGCCAGTCGAGCAGCGCCGCACCCCCCAACAACAGAAAATTCCTCAGTTCATGCTGGAACAAGGGCAAATCAACACAAAGATATGTGACACTTATATGTAGATTGGTCGTCAAATCACAAAGGTGTCGGAGCATGACTTGTTTTATTCACGCCTGATGGAATCATGGTAGAACAAGCCATTACACTTTGTTTCAAAGCCTTCAATAATGAAGCAGAGTATGAGGCCTTGCTTGCTGGTCTACGCCTAACAAAGGAGTTGTCCATTAAAATGCTAACCATCTATTCAAATTCTCAGCTTATAACCAGTCAAGCATCTAATGAATACATTGCAAAGCACCCAAGGATGAATTTCTACCTAGACAAAGTTCAAGAACTTTTGAAGGCCTTTTCAATTTTCACAATTAAGCAAGTCCCTAGAGCAAAAAACTCTCATGAAGATGCATTAGCGAACTTGGGGTTAGCCTTAGATTATCAATTCAAGTGTTCCATCTCAGTATAACACTTGGAAACGCCAAGTATTGAAGAAGAAGAAGTCGAGATGATGATGATCGATGCTAGTCCTACTTGACAAGATTCTATTATTGATTTTCTACTGAATGGTAATCTGCCAGCAGACAAGGTACAAGCCAAAAAACTCCAACAGAAGGCTGCAAGATATTATGTGAAGAAAGAAAATCTCTACCGCAGATCATATTTAGGGCCAGACCTCACCTGTATTAGTTCTCCAACAGTACTTGAAGTTCTAAGTAGCATTTATGAAGGATCTTGTGGAATTCATTCTCGGGGCAGATCACTAGCACAAAAAGCTTTGAGTGTTGGTTACTATTGGCCAACTTTGCATCAAGATGCGAGAGACTTCGTACAAAGACGTGACAAATGCCAACAATTCAAATCAATTCCTACTCAGCCCACAAAAGAATTGAATCCGCAGATCAGTCTATGGCCTTTCATGCAATGGGCAATTGACCTTGTAAGGCCAATGCCAATGGCTCCAGCACAAAAAAATTATGATGACTGTGGCGACCGACTATTTCACAAAATGGATTGAAGCTAAAGCCCTCGCCTCCACCAAGGAAGCAGATGTAAAAAAATTTATTTGGCGAAACATAATCTGGCGATTTGGTAATCTGCATTCCATTGTGACCGACAATGGTATTTAATTTTTGAGAATGGAAATTAAACTCTTCTTTGAGAAGTACGACATAAAGCGGCATAATTCAACTCCTAGGTATTCACAAGGAAATGGTCAAGCTGAAGCATCCAACAAAACTTTTCTGGATTGCATAAAAAAAAGATTAGATAAAGCCAAAGGCAAATGGGTTGAGGAGTTACCTGGAGTACGATGGGCTTATCGCACAACCAAAAGGAGACCTACTGGAGAAACACCATTTTCCTTGGCCTTCAAAACCGAAGCTATCATCCCACCCAACATAGTAGTTCCCTCCTTATGAACGGAAGTATCCAACTTAGTAGCAAAAGCCAATGAAATAGCGATTGACTTGGATCTAGCAGAAGAGAATCGAAAAAAAAATTATCACAAGAGTTGTCGCTTATCATTAGCAACTTATGTCCTATACAATAAGCGGATCAAAATCAGACAATTCCAACCTGGGGATTTAGTCTTGAGAAAGACCTTCGTCACCAGGAAGGTAGAAGGGTCAAAGAAGTTATATCCTAATTGGGAAGGACCGTATGTAGTGAGTAGAGTTGGCGGTCGGGCAAGCTATACGCTGGACACTTTTGAAGGCAAAGAAATCCCTAGACAATGGAATGCAAACAACCTCAGAAAGTATTATATGTAACTCATCTTCAGCAGATGACTCTACAAGCAGATCATTCGGTCATCAGCATACTACCTATCAAGTAAATTATAGTATTTTAGTCCTTTATAAATAAAATGCAGTGTACATACTAGAAAGACTTGATTTGCAATGTACATACTAGAAATACTTAATTGTATTTACCCTTTCCAGTAAATGAACATACCTATTGGAAATGTGTAAGCACTATACTTTTCTTTCTTCAGTCGAGGAATGTAAAAGTCCTATAAAATGTTGTACTTATATTTTTTCAAATAAAAAACATATCTCTCTTCTGCAGAAGAGAGTATGTACGATACAACTCAAAACTGAATTCTCACTCACGATTCTACCCAAATTTCCCATTTGGCAGAAGGGAAAACGGTAGATCATGACTCAAGTTGAAGTCCTTTCTTGTACAACAATGTATGGAATAACTACTCTTTCGTATAAGCAGACGGTATGACACCTTTCTATATGCAAAGAATAGTTTACCTTTCCTCAACAGACGAAAGGTAAACCCTACTCAGCAGGTGCATGAGATCAATCTCTCCTCAGTAGGCGAAGGGTACCACTCCTTGGCAGATGAAATGATGCATCCTCTCATCAACCGAATGGCACATCCTCTTCTCAATAAGTGAAAGGTACATCCATGCATATATGATAAAAATTTTGTGAAAAATATTTCGCTAAGTTTATTACTCATGCATTGTTTTTTGTATGGAAGACGATAGTTGAACATACTAAAAACAAAGAAAATTGAAAGCCAAAATAAAGCTTGGATTCATAACAACCAAAGTCGGTTAACTACCACAATTCAAATACTTGAATAAACAAAAGAAAGTTGGTACTAGAAATAAAATGCAACATCTGACAAAAAATAAAACAAAACTAAGAAACAAAAACATTATAAGGACTACATGTTCTTAGAAAGAGCTGAAGGGCCAAGGTCATTAGTAGCGGTGATATCTCCTTATTCACCATGAATAGAAGAAACAAGAACCTCGGCAAGGGAGGCAGGAGTAGTCTACTTGGGGGGAGTAGATGAAAGTTTTATAACCTGCAGGTGAAAAACAAAATCTTCATCAGTTATTGTAAAAAAAAAGAGGGTGCACATCCTCTTTTACCCTCAACATAACCGAGCTTATCGAAGTCTTCTTCGGCCTTTGCACACTTTTTAGCTGCCTGAATTGCCTCCAACTTGAATTCGTTGCATTTCTTTTCAAGTAATTCATGGGTTCTTTTTAAGGTCTCAAACTCTTCCATGTCTAGTTTCATAGTTTCATATTTCTGGGTAAGATAATGAAACTTGAGATTCAGATAGACCAGCTCAGAGTTTTTATTAGACAGAGAAGTTTGCAGATTAGCAAATTTGTTTTCCAATTTGAGGATTTGGATACTCTTTTTTTGGTGTGACTTCTGCCCTGCTTCAAGAACCCTCTCAATACCTCCAAGGTCAGCCTTCAACTTCTCAGTATCTTCTTCCAACTTTTTCAGCTGATCAGCAGTGAGGGCAGTAACAGTAGCAGACTCAGACACATAAGACAAATGTCTCATAGACTCTTCAGCCATAATGACACCTCTCAGAAGAGAGAAAAACGCCTCTTCACGTAGCTCGACAGATGAGCTCATTTGAAACTTACTGAAGTCGGCTGATCTACGGAGACGTTCAACCAAGTTAATACACTCGGATTTGTCAGCTAGAAGATCTTTTTTCAGTAGATCGACTAATGGAACAATATCCACCAAACTGGATTCACCATCGCTATCAATCAACATCGGTTATGAAGGTGAAGGCATGATCTACATATCAATGAAGGCAGATGAACAAGCAGATCAATGAGCAAAAAATATATTAAAAAATAAATAAAAACAATCAACAATACCTTGAAAGTGGGGGCCTCAATTGAAGTGTTCTGCATAGATAGGAGTTGCTTACTAGCTTTCAACGTAGGAAGAGACACGACAAAGTTTTCCTGTATAGGAAAGGGTCTGGAACAATATTTAACTTAGAAGGAACATTCGTTGCAGGCCTATCAAAGCCAAGACTTTTCAGTTTTATATCAGGAGTGTCAATTCTGTTCTGCTTCAAGATATTGGTATTTTTGGAGATCAACATGAGCCTAGCTTCAACAAGAGTACGAGTTAAACTTGCGACTCGATCTTCAATTACTTGAGATTTTGATGCACCAAGGGACAAAATAACCTTCATGGCCAATGGAGGAGGAAGAACATCTCTTTGACTAGCAGATCTCTCAGTCGTGGCAGAACAATGTTGGGTAGAGTCAACTTTCTAGGGAAGATAATAAGTAACTTTATGGCTAGCAGATCTCTTGATCGAGGCATAACGGTGTTGGATAGTTTTGGTCTTTGGAATAGGAGGACGACCAGAAAGAGGAGACGTTACATTCTTCAAACTGTTCTTTTTGGAAATAGATTTTTTCATAAGAAACTTCATATAGTCCCTTTGCAACCAAGGGAGATAGCCTAGAAGTTTTTTTTTTATTTTTACAGATTTAATAGATATTTCTTTCCTAGTAGAGGAGTCGACCTCAACTCTAGTAGATCCCTGGGGACTCTTCTTTCTCTTTGAAGAACTCTCAAAAAGAATCTCACTAGTAGTAGAGATGGAAAAACCAATAAGATCAGGGGCATTCTTCTTCCAACTTTCTATGTCTTCGGCCAGAGGAAGGCCTCTCTTTTTCATTTCTCAATGGGTTCAAGAACCACCTCCATTCGCGGTATTTGGATGGCATGCCATGCACCCTTCGAATCTTCTCCATGTTAGGCTTGACAGAGATTTTATTCACTATCTCCTCACTTGCAACAAAAGCGACTAAGTAAGCAACCTGTGCAGAATACAAAAATGCATGTATATGTAAAGTATATGCAAATGTAGATTAAAGGGGTAAAAAATGCATACATGGGCAGAAGAGGATGGGCACAAGAAGGCCATCTACTATATCACCTTCCCAGGCACCGCTGATCTCCAAAGTGTCCCTTTTCCAGTCATGGTCACTAGCGCTGAGCTCATCAAAGAGTTTGATATTTTTTACTCTAAGTTGAGCATAATCACCATGCCTCCTCACCTCAAAACAGAAAAAAAAAAAAAAAAAAAAAAAAAAAAAAAAAAAAAAAAAATCTTTTTTAGTCAAGTCAAGCCCAAAAAATTTACTGAGATTAGAGAAGCACGTGATTGCCCTGTATACATTTGGGCAACATTGAGCAGGGGCACAACCCATTTCACGGAGCACTTCTTTAAAGAATTTAGGCATGAGAAACTTGAAGTGCAAAGAGATAATGAATGGGTGAAATTTGATGGTTCTATTATTAGGAGCGATGCAAGGTTCTTTGTTACTCCTCGAGTCTACCAATCTTACATGCACTCATTCGGGAAAGGCAGAGCGATTAACTTCAATCCATTTCGAAAATGCCTTATTGTTGTTCAAGTTAGGCAAGCTAGGAACAAATATTCCAAAATGAGAAATGGAACCTCCTTGGTGATACAAAGGTTCCTCATCATAAGAAGCGGGGCTATTACCAGATATCTTCTTAGAACCCATGGAATACAGTACAGATACAGAACAAAGTCAAAGAAAAAGCCTACCTGCAGATTAGCAAAGAAACACAATTACAAGGGTAACCCAAATGTATTTGGATAAAAAAAAGTGACGATGGTAAATAGCAAAACTAGTGGTTGTGTATACACACAAAGCCCTTTTCTTTGCAATTATTGCAACTTCTTTTCCAATTGAAGAAAATCAACAGGAAGGAAAGAAGTCAAGGTAAACCTTTCTTTGCAATTACAGTCACAGTGAAGCCATGTTTGATTTGGATTTGAATCCCTTGGTGAAATCCAATTTGGGTGAAGGAAAATTCTACAAACGTGGACAGTGGATGATAATCGCTCGGCATCGCTACGCCGCATCGCCGGATAGGGAAGAAAATAAGTCAACAAAAACTCTTCCTAATCTATGGATGAACGATTCTCACCACTGTCGACAGTTGACGATCACTCACCCTCCCCACACATCGCTAGGGTGATTAATTCAAATTTACAGAGACTCTATTTGATTTGGATTTGAATCCATATATTGGTGAAATCCAATTTGGATTTGAATCCATATGAGAGAGATTGTTTGATTTGGATTTGAATCCATATATTGGTAAAATCCAATTTGTATTTGAATCCATGTGAGAATTTGATAAAAAAAAAAAAAAAAAAAAAAAAAAGATGTTCCACAACAGTCGACAGTCAATGATCACCACCACTCGCCGTTGATGCGCGTCGCCAGAAAAGAATGAGAAGAATCCACCAAATATTGATTCTACGGAAAAGGACTACAGTGTACCAAATATTCAGTTTGGCACTCTATTGGCTCAAATGGTGGAAGTTCTCGATTGCACACAGTAATTGGCTGATAAGCGTGGTGTTTTATCTGTTCATCCTGATCAATTTTTTTGGTTCATATTACAAAGACTATGGTGCAATTGTACCAAAGGCAGATACAAGGAGGGGGAAGGGAGATTGCACCATCCGCCATGGACATGTGTTGCACAAAATGCGCTACTAGCATCTCGGCCAAAATCTGAAAGATCGACCAATAGTCGATGACCGACAGCCGACGATCTCATCCATTCACCCCATCGACAGTCAATGACCACCCAATAAGGGTGAGTATTCATATGTTATTCATCAGTGATGCAGAAAGAGAATAAGTCAATCCAAAATCACCTCTTTCACTACTGCCGACAGTCGACGATCACCCAACAATAAACGAGAAAATGGAAAAGCCCAAAATCATCTCTTTCACCATCGTCAACAAGCGTGTGATCGCCGCGTTCATCACACATCCCCAGATAAAGAAAATACCAACAAACATGAGAGTGATGGACGCAAACCTGCTTTTGATTTAAACCTCTCCTAACGTTACTACCTAGTGATTGTATTTCCATGGTAAAAAAAAAAGAAAAAAAGAAAAAAAAATCTCACCTTGCAATTAGCCAAGCCGAGAAAAAAGAAGTGCAAGCTCATGTGTTTTACCATCTACAGACATGGAGGAGAAAGAAGAAACTCTTTACTTTTTATGGGGAATAAAAAAAGATATCGATAAATTCAGAAAAGGGGAATAAGATAACCCTTTTGAAAAGGAGAATTTATCTCAAGCTAGACTTCTAATCCTCATAGAACTCTTCATTGAAGATGTTTAAGCACAAGAAGACTTCTGGTCCAGATAAAACTCCTCAGTGGAAGTATCTCAGTATAGAAGGTGCTCCATTTTTTGGCGCGACTCCTTAGGCACATCTCCTTTGTTAAAAAAAAAAAGGAGAAAATTTATTATTATTATTATTTATTATTTAGTCAAAAGTAAAGGAGATTGAGAGCATGTGTGGGAGCAAAAAATAATCTTTAGCCCAATTGAATAAAAAAGCCCAAAGATTTGGACATTTCCTAAGAAACCCGAAGATTATCCACGAGCTACAAGTATAGAAGGCCCAAGCCCGAGCCCAATACAAACTCAGTAGAACACTATTTTCTTAGTAGGGGAGTAATGCTCGGCGCCAACCACCATGCTTAGCTGAACACATGGGCTTGCAGAAGAAGTATCAAAAAAATAGGAAGTTATAACCAACCACAAAAGTTACAACTGCCTGAAAGAAGTTGCAACCACTTGCAAGTAGATAACTTACTCATCTGCCACGAGTCTCACTCATCAGCCACGTTTCTCACTCATCAGCCAACGGTTAATCCTTTCAGCCTTTATAAATAGTCAAACACAAAGCCTTATAGAGGTAACACTTTCCTGACTTACAATTCTCTCTTCAAATATAGAGATATACACATTTTTCTGAAGACATTGTTCTAACTTTGGCATCAGAGTCCTTGTGGCAAGCACCACACCAGTGTCAAGATTTAATTTATATCTTATGCAGATTGTTCCGCGTGATCAGCACGTGATTCTATCTTATGCAGATTGTTTCGCATGATCAGCACGTGATCCGATGAAAATTTGCATCCACAATGATGATGCAAGGGTCCAGGTCTCAGGGGATGGGGTTCAACTTATTAGATTTGCAATTGAGTCTGTGACATCTGGCTACCAGGAGTTGCCCTTGAATGAGTTGTGAACAAGAAGGACTGGACTCAGTGTGAGAGCCAAGACTTCAAGAATGGGAGCAGAAAACCAGGGGGTTGGAAAATGTTAGAAAAACGAAGGGTATGTTTGGTTAGTCATTTTTCATAGGAAATGCAATCCATTTATCTTGTTAAGCAAATTTTCACTGTTTGGTTGTCTATTTACTAACGGGAAATCGATTTTTCAAGAGTCTGTTTTCCTATTACTCATGAGAATCCAAGTCTGAGGGGTGGGCCACGGAAACGATTTCGATTTTCATGTCTTTTTTTTTTCTGTGCAACCAAATAGACCCGAAGTGTGCACAATTTATTTTCCCTTTCGCATAGGCAATTCGTAAGCCTCTCTGCAAAGAGGCATGGGCGAGGCTTCCCTGAGCAAGGGACTGTCTGAGCCAAGGAATGTGATTTTTTGAAATATGCAAAATTTTGCGAAATATTTTTTATTTTGAAGTTACCGAAATTTCTTTCAAAATCCGAAATATGTTGAAATTTTCTTGAGGAAAGAAATAAATATTTTAACCTTCGTATATTTTAACATGCTATAATGTTATTTTAGCATCAAAAGTTTGTTATGTGAGTGATTCTTGTGTAATATGTATTCTGTATGACACTACAAGCCGTGTGAGACTTTTTAAAATGCATAACTTATATTGTTAAATTTGAAAGCTCAACCAAAATTTTTATGTTTTTTCTATAGAAAACGAAATATTTCTTAACATCCGGTGACCAAAATTAACTCAAAAAACGAAATCGTAATCCTTGGTCTGAGCAATGTTATAGAGGTGTTTTGGACTTGACCAAGAAGATAATGTTGTCTGGGTCTCAGTTGAGAAGGTTGCCTAGCTGCCAATGGTGTTATGGTCGAGTGGTTAGGGTTGTGTGGGTTTATCCCCCACGTCCTAGGTTTATCCCCAACTCGCTTTCCAAAAAAAAAAAAAAAACAAAAGTTGCCTAGCTCTAGGAGTAGCTATTCTGGATGCTCTCAAAAGATGATGGATATAGTTCAAAACCTAACCTGGATTGAGCTCCAAGAGTTAGATGAAACAATTTCATTCCAAATCATACCATTGGCAGTATAACATGAATAGTGAGTGATCAGAATTGGACTCAAAGAAAGTCTTTGATTCCTTAAAGTTTGATTTGGGACCAAATCATCTCCCATTCTCCCTCGTCTGAGCGATGGAACTCCAAATTCCAGTTTGCAATTATTTATAATAATTTATCAATGAAATTGCATGCAATTCACCCAAAGTTTTATGGTTATTATTGTTTCTTCATTTTTTTTTTTTGTTTATTTAAATATTCATGTGCCTCCAGGTCAGTTTTCAGTTGATAGCAAGTTTATATTGCGATAATGTCACTAATGACTACATCAACACTGTAGGTTATGGGATTCTTAAAAACTCAGCTCGCCAACCGAAAAAAAACTAACTATATATTCAGCTACTAGTAAATTAGTTTATCAACGCATGCAAGCCACTGATAACACTAGTACTATTTAATGTGTTCAAAATTGGGCTCATTCGTTTTCAAACCAAAATTGCACGAATCAACATTTATTTCTTGACGCTTGACAGGGTGATTGTAGCCTATCTGTTGGGTTCTAGCACCTAGTTCGTATATTCTCTTAAACATTGATAAATCCCTTGAAGAGGAAGCCTTCACTCAACCTTACTAATGATCAACCAAATGAATATATAGCCTGCGGAACGCTTAATAATTAATAGTAGGAAATCCATAATAATAAGGAGATTAAGATGAGGTTCCACAAGAAATACTGTGAGTTGAAGAACGATTTCTCAAAATTTTCAAATTTCACACCCAAATCTGAAATCTGCTTAAATCTGAAAAAACAATGATAATAATACAGTAAGGAGTATATTTATCGTTTTTTTTTAAACATTATACATAGTCTCCGATCATAAGGACCTATTGTACCCCTTGGGGCACGAGTATATTTATCGTTGTTTGCTTCTTAAATGTCGAAAAATCCATTAAAGAAAATAATCGGAGAAAGGAAGTTGGGCCCTTATCTCATTAAGGCTTCTATTGAAGCTACGAAGAGATTCAATTTGAAGCTCATCATCCTCCACCGGTATAATCTTTGCAAAGCTCCCCTCCTCGAGATAGTCCACCACTCTATTAGCAGCTTCAAGCCCTGTTACGTAGGCTTTCTCCTATATGGTGATATTAAAGAATTAGTTACTATATTTATTTTGTCGAGAAGAGACTGAAGAGAAACCTGTTTAACAATATATGACGAAACAGTAGTTCACATTTACAACCTGCAACCATGACCCATGACGGTTTATTATCCAGTCTCCAGCCATGAACAAGTTTGGAAAGCTGGTTGATCCACGCATCATGTACTTGTAAGAACCTGAGGAAGATGAATTCATGAGTATTGGAGGAGCAATGCCAAGTGAACAATTGATGAAATCCTCGTATTGTAATACCCGGAAAGTAATGAGCCAGTGATTTAGGATATCTTCTGATAGCTTTCTCCAATACAGTAGTGTTGTCGAGCCCTTCTATGCAATTTGAAAGGTAAGATGTCACTTTTGCAACTATCTGGTCATCATCGAGTGGCAGGAACTCATTTGCACTATACTGCATCACTTACAAAAGCAGGGTCATATGAGGAGGAATTATGCAACCAGTCTTCAAAGCTAACTCAACTCATTTTCAGTGGCTGATAACAAATAAGGATAAATGACTTACAAAAACTGCTTCTATGACAGTAACTGGATCATCCTTGTATTCATCGTAAATGGCATTCAAATCAAAGAAGGTCCACCCGCTCAAATCATCAAAGCCAAAGCAAGCATTGCTTGGCTTTGGAATGTCAACCTGGTCATGCAATGAATCAGTCTACACAAAGCTTTATTGCCAAATAAAGTCGAGGCTGTTACATGAGAAAGAAGTTTAGTAAATTTCACCTTCTTATCAAGCCGGAGTCTAACAGTGACCACATCGATACCATCCAATTTCAGAACTTTGAGAAACTCCTCCCTTGTCTTTAGTGCTGAACTACACAAAATCTAACTGTAAGGGCAACAAGACATACACTAAAAGCTATATTCCATATGCTAGTTGAGAATGTTAATGACATGCAAATGAAGTCTGTATTTTATATCAAAAACTAAAATGAAGAATAGTTTTAAGTTGGCACCAATTAAGGTTGTAAATTAGTTAATGTTAGTGGTGGTGGTGGTGGTGGTGGTGGTGGTGGTGGGGGGGGGGGGGGGGGGGGGGAATGGGAGGAAATGCTACATCCTTGGGAAATGGGAATTGTGAGAGATAGAATGTTTGAACTCCTAACAAATTTTTGCAAAGACAGGCCCGTGCAGTCTACATTAGTTTATGAAGAGTGCTTTAAAATTGTCCTTCCTTGCAAGGATACATACAGACAAGTAGCAAACTTCACTTCCTGCCAAATAAATATCTACGATCACAGGAAGAAGTGAATTATGAGGTAAGATATAAGAAACCTGCTTGTGATGAGTTGCTGAAGAGTAGAGATTCCAACAGCCAAAACAACTGAGTCTGCCTCATACCTCGCTTCTCCACAAACAACTTCTGAAATGCATCCACTTTCTTCGTTTAAGGTTAAATCTGTTACCTTTTTTCTCTCCAGAAATTGACAACCATTAACTTTTGTGCTGTCCAACCATGGCTTGAAAATTTTTTCCTCAACAGTCCCTCGACACCACATAACATCAAAATCCCTCTGTAAAGTCATGGACGAGGAGCAAAACAGAAAACAGGCACAAAGCAAATTAGTAAGACATTATAAATAAATAAATAAATAAATAAAGAGATGATATACAAAATTTTGGAAGAATGGAGCCGCTGACCTGATGAGCAATAATGAAATAGTATAGCATTCCCAATGTTGCGGCTGCACTGCATTGCTCTGCTGGAGCAAATAATCCCACTTCAACTGTTGGGCCAAAGGCTTCCTGATAGAGTCTTTCTGAGCAACCAAACTGTTTAAAAAGCTCCCTTGCAGTCACTGCAATTAAAATCTTGAATTACATCTTCAGGATGTTCCACTTCCAAATTAAACAGCTAGCTATAGCTAATCATCTCATTTTTGAATGCTCCAAAACTAAAATCATGAACATGGGAACCTCCTTACTTGAGTCATATTTTCTCCAGGAGGTGTCAGTGTTGTCGAAGTCTAGGACTGCAAGGCACAGGTGCAGGTTGAATGAGAAGAAATGATACAAAGGAATACTGATAAAAAACATAGAAGTGGGAAGGACTCTCACTGAATTAGTGATTTTGAAACCAAAGATAAAGATTGGAACTTAAAGAAATAATACAAAGGAAAAACTAATATGTTGGAAGCACCCTAGTTGATTTGGTCACTATCAAAGTAAGGACAAGCCATAAAGATTGGACTCTTGGTACATGTATCAGTTCTTATCATAGAAAGATGCAACAAACTTGCTATTTCGACAAAAACCAGACATTGTGATCAGTATATTTGTGACTATGAGTACTAAATTTGCACATACTAGGAAATATAGCTATCAACAACAAATCAACAACTGTTAGTAAGTCATTATGACCAACCATGACTTCTCTAAAGCTCATGCTGAAAGTGTAGCTAATGAATATCAAAGGGGAGAACTGCAAAGTTTTTTTTTAAAGGTGGACACAATGTGTAGTTACACACATAGGGGGTGCATGATATATCGCAATATCCCCCTCAGCAATTACAGGCAAATGATCTTGAACCCAGCATTGCAGCATTTCTTATAACCTAGAGCTACTCATATCATTTTAATCACTACAAATTTGATATGGAATTAGAGCAGTGGTCCAGAGAGCTCATTGAATTCAGTGGTGTGTCAAGCACTTGCTTAAGTATTTTCCAACAATTGTATGAAGGTCAAACCTCTCTAATTGCTCGAGCTTTTAGAGTAAACAATAAATTTAAGGCATTGGCAAGAAGGAATATATAAAGCTTTTCTTCTGCTTAATTTGCAGGTTTTACAAATCAAAATAAATTTAGGTATTGGCAGATTAGGGACAAAAACTGGTTTTTACTTAATCCCTAGTGAATTAAACTCAGATGTAAGATATTTATGACATATGTCCAAGTTCTATATATTTAATTATGACTGATAGTCCCCTTATACGACACGGAAAACATCATGATGAATAAAAGCATTAAAAAAAAGGGGTGCTAATGAAGAAAAAAACAAAAGAGAACCTGAGACATGCACAACCAAGTTTTACCTAAATAATCTTTGAACATGCAAAACCGTATATTTTGGTTCTGGGCACAAAAGAAAATTCAGGAAACTATACCTGCAGCCATGAGAGGCAGTGATGTTAGTCGATCCACCCATGAGAGGCGACGGTACTGCATGGAATCGGACACATGATTTGAGCATCCAAAAACTCAAGGGAGAGGCACAAGATATAAGAAGTTACTTTGTGGAACATACTAGTGTGTAAAAGAAGACACCAAATGGAGCTGGTAACTGAGGTTGATTTTGGTAAATAGGAAATTCAGCCTGCATGGTGGAGATATCAAAATTTAATTTGGATTAGTGAAGGGATCACCGAAACAAATCCAGCAATTGCTGAGACTGATTTGGCTTGGACCTTCTCTTAGAATACATCTAGTCTGAAGTCACAATATAATAAAAACTAGGCATACAATTAAAATATTTTGTCACTATGAGCTAAGTCATGAATCAACTGGACATTAATATCAACAAGAACTTGATTAATTTGAGTGTTAACGCTACACCAATTCAAATTGACATATTTGTAACAACCCCAAAAACCAAATTGACATATTTGTAACAACCCCAAAAAAAGTATCACTGTTGTGCTGACAACAGTTTCACAAATGAAGTGATACAATATTGGATCACCAAACTATCAATTTATTTGTGAAATTGTTTTTCAAAATTTTGCCAGAATGTAGTTTTGACTTGAAATTGTTTGGTGGACTGTTATCGCAAAAGTGATTTGTTTGGAGGTTGTTACAAAACTTGCCCATTTGTTGTAGTGGTTATTTGACACTGAACCCGATTTATATCATGCAACAAGAGCTTAAAATATAACTACCTCCAAACCCTCTGGGGAATATAACGCAGATTGTGTCCAGTTAGTGAAAGGCTTGATACCCAGCTCATCCACAAGAGAATATATATTACGGTAGGGATATCGGAAACCTAAGAGAAATTATCGAGCTAGTTAGAAGCCTAGCACCAAATTAATCCACAACAGAATATATAGTATGGCACAAATATGAGAAATGTGAAAAAACAAAAATTACTAAAAATAAAATAAAATAAAAACAATAAAATTTCAGTGGATTATATAAAGTATTTCAAGGTTCTGATTAACAACAAAAGCAGGCTTGGTTTCTCATCCCATGAGAATTCCACTTCTTATGGAAGGTGAGAAGCTAGTTTTTTGTGGATGAGAAGAGAATGTGTGATTACCAATGCAATGGCCTCCAAGTAAAATTGCATGCCTCATTAATCAAACCAAGATCCTGAAACATTCCAATATGTTTGATATTTGCATCTAAAAGTACTTTAGTGAGTGAAGTAGACAGGTTTATCAATCTTTCCCTCCATCAACGAAGAAAAGCTCTACGGTTTAGCTCGGGTTGTTAACAACCCCTCTTGTTAATAATCTGTTTGATCTCACCGGTTGTCTTAAATCATCATTATCCCCTCAAGTGATTTAAATTACCAGAGAGCATGTCTAAGGACTTGTTGTATTCTCTATTAATCCAATTCTCTTCAGTTCATTTACAGCAAATCTCTACAAACAAGTTAAGATATTTACTATAAAGATAACATTCTGATACGGCAGCCGTTACACGTCAGGTATAACAAAAGTCATGCGACCATTACAGGGAAAATCCCCCACTAAAATATCTGGTAAAATTGAAGAAGCAAACTATGGAACCCTTGTGAACCTCAAAAAAAAATTATCCAGACAGCCTATAAGACGTTAAGCATGTAAGAGAACCAAAAGTATCTCTATTCAGCCCTAAACATTCTCTCCTCCACTCGACCATCAAAGATTCTCCAACGACTATCAAATATAATGGATACTGCAGATAATTTGATTACCGAAAGAATGTATTACTTTGTTGAATGTAATGGAAAATCTCCCACTCCAAATACCAAAAACACTGACTGATCCGAATGTATACAAAAGTCCCATTAGGTTATATGTCAAATGGTGAGTTGCTTTATCGAATTTTTCCCATTACATATATCGATACCCTAATCATAATGTATACTGAGTCCCATTAGATTACTGAAGAGTTAATTGTGAATGGTCGCAATAAGCCAAGTGTACAAAGTTGTACATGTTGTGGGATGTCATTTTGGCCAGGATGTATAAAATGATCCTTTGTAGAAGACGATAAATGTTCAGAATAATATTAAAAAAAAAAAAGAAAAAAAAAATTACCTACTTTTGGGTTTGTGTGACCTACCTTAGACCAACTCAGCCATCTCAACTTGTGTGACTGAAAAACTAAATATGTTTTTAACGGCATGAAAAAATACCTACTTTTGGGCTTGTAGGCTTTCTAGTCCTTTTCAACCACCTTTATAGTCCTACTTTTTGGGTCTTTGGTCATTCAAGTCCAATAATTTAATCTTTATAAAAATGACATTAACACCCCTTCCATTAACTACAACCCATTATTACAATCTTGACATCATATATTTATATATACAACTTTGCTACATTAATTTATCGGAAAATGACTTTTAGGGCATCATTCTTCACAAAATAGACCATTTAGATATCGTAGTTGATGTAATGGCTAATTTATACCTACTTTTATACTTTTATGACCAACAAATACTATTTTATCAACTCAGGCTAACTCGGAAAGTTTTAGGACATATTTACCCTTCCTAAACAAATAAAAAACTTAATTTTATACTTTTATGACCAACAAAGACTCTTTTATTAATGATTTTTATTTTTTTAGATACTCTGTGTCAAGTTTCTTTTATATTTTTTATTTTTTACAATAAAAGTTGATGCTAAAAATTACATTTATTCTAATTATTTATTGATTTTTTAAACCATCCCCTAATTTCCTAATTAATATTTCGTCTACTTATATATTGATTTTTGAAACTAACCCTGATTTTCTAATTATAGGTATTTTGTATTCATTTAATGTGTTTAATACATTTATTTACTTGCATCTTATTTGTCACATATTTAATATACCCTCGAAATTCATTATATATATTTCATTTTTCTCGTAATTTTTACGTTTTTTCTTTACACTCCAAAATATTTCTCGAAATATTTCTTAAAATCAGGAGACTGAAAATAACTCGAAAAACGAAATCGCTCGAATATAAAAATTTAAGACAAGTTAATCAAATTAATTTATTAATTAATTAAAACCAAATTTCTAATCATCATTAATTACATTATGAAAAGTTTACCAAACCTTAGCATAATAATTTGATTAACTTGTCAGTCAATGAAAACTTAAAAAAACTTATAATTTGTTGTTCATAATTAGAATAATTAATATCGATACCTACCAGCAGCATGAGGTGGGAGGGGTTAAGGGTTAAAAATATAAAAACAAAAAAAATAGAATCATTAAAAAAAGAGTCATTGTTGGTCATAAAAGTATAAAATTAGGTTTTTATTTGTTTAAGAAGGGTAAATATGTACTATAACTTTATGAGTTAACCTGAGTTAATAAACCAGTCATTGTCGGTAATAAAAGTATAAAAGTATGTAAAAATTAGCCATTACATCAAATACGATATCTAAATGATCTATTTTGTGAATAAGTCAGCTTTAAAAGTTATTTTTCGTTAATTTATTATAAGAGTCATTCTACTCTAACTTTCAAAATCTACATTCATTTTGACATTTGATGACATGTCATGTTTTCATTGGATAAAAGGCATTTTCATTGAATAAGTTCTTGAAAAGTCAAAATGTGTGAACAAAAAAAACATGTTTGTCATCAAATGTCAAAATGAATGTAGATTTTGAATGTTATAGTAGAGTTTTCCTTATTATAAATAAACAAAAATAGTTTATTAAATATGCAAATTTGTTATTAGTTTGTATTTGTTATTAGTTTGTATACATCCATTATTGGCAAATTTGTTGTCAACTGATTCAACACTGATTACATATCTAATTTTTTGGGGTCCCATAGTAATGTAAACAATTTTAATGTGACGTGACTTCAACCTTTTTTTTTGTATTAATACTCTCACAAATGATACTTTATTTTGTAAATATAAACTCATGGAAAATTAATGCATGTTATACAAATTATTGCCTAAGTTTAAATAATCTGTTATTTACAAACCAATGGCTAGCATAAATGATCACAAGATTATAATTGAGTTGAAATTAAAGGAAGGAGCATAAACATTATTTTACATGAGTGTTAAGTGATTTAGGACTTAAATGACCCAAAAAAAAAAAAATAGAACTTCAAAAGTATTTGAAATAAAAGCAGGACTAAAAAGCCTACAACTGGAAAGACTGCTAGGTCATTTCACTTTCCTTAATACAAACTTAACTTAGATTATAAGATGAATGTCTAGGCAGTCAGGCTTTAAAACCATTTTTTAGTCAGGCTTGGGTGTTTTTACACTTTTACCCATTTTCTTTAAAATGCAACCACAAACATTATTTATAGAAAGGGTAAAATAGTAAAAAGCCAAAAACTGGCTATAAAGCCTGGCTGCTTAGAATTGTGGTTCTAAGATATACAAAACACCCATTAGGCTAAGGCAGTGACTTTTTGACATCACCACATCCTCTCATTGACACCACCACTCCAATAAATTTTACAATTTTTTGACTTACTATGTAACACCACCACTATAAAATATTTTTTCCCCTCTTTTACTCCTCATCTTTTTTCTTCCTCCCCCTCTCCCTCTGTGATTTTTCTCACCAACAGCAACATCAGGTAACGACTAGGGGTGGGCAAAAACCGATTTAAATTCGGTTAACCGACCGAACCGAAATATGAGTAGAAAGAAAATAATTTAAACCGAACCGAACCGATTATAAACGGTTCGAAATCGGTTTACGATTTATAACTGAACCGACCGATTAATTAGATATATATAAATAACTAAATAACAGATAGGTGTCAATACCTGATTAGTGCAACAAATGCACTGCAGTACACCATGTTGCACTGAATCACCCCATTCTCTCAAAGTTTTCAATTTTGGGCTAAAAATTGGGTCTGTACAAAAATTGAGCCTGTAAAAAAATTGGACATGTTTTAATGAAAGTCTTTCAAATGCTTGAGCCTGAAATTTTGGCCCAACCAAACCGAACCGATCCGAAATTCGGTTCAACCGAATTCATCGGTTTACAAATACAAAATTCGGTTTCGATTTGGGTTTTGGGCAAACCGAATGAAATCGGTTCGAAATCGGTTTGGGGCTCAAAACCGAACCGAACCGACATTGCCCACCCCTAGTAACGACGGCCTCGCCGCCCTTGCAGACTGCCCACCCCTATTTTTTCTTTCTTTCTCTCCTCTCTCATCTCTTTCCTATCTCTAAATTCTTCTTCTACGGTAAAATAGGAGCACCAGTAGCATTGGTGCCACCCGCGTCCGCCTCACTATCACTTCGCCCCCACTCCAAACTCGTAGGAATGTTTTTTTTAAAATGGTATTATTCGAGTCGGCGAAATTGGGTTTGAATCTCGTAGACACCTCTCCGAGATTCAAACCCAATCTCAGCGATTTGGACAAGATCATTTTTTCCAACTTTGCAACGCATCCTGTGAAATTCCCGATCAATATTGCAACGTTTCCTGCGAGATTTGCTAGCAATTTCTCAGGGTATACTGCGAGGGTTTTTTTTTTTTTTTTTTTTAACAATTCTAATGGTTGGGAATGGGTTGTGAGGGAGGACGTGGTCGAAATCGCACTAGTGATCAACAACGATGGAGAGAATTGCATCGATCAGATGATCGGTCTGGAGATCATCGGTGATCCTAGTTCATCCTTCAATTGAACCCAATGGAGTAAATTTAATGCTACGGAACTTGCATTACAACTCAAAGTAAAACAATTGGAAGAAAAAAGTTCAAAATCAGTGGGGGTGTCATTACCATGGATACCAACATCAGCAGAGCTCCCAAAGAAAGCATCAGCTTCAAGGAGGGTGACATCAAAACCCTAAAACCAAAATCCCAAACAACCCATATCTCATAATCAAAATTCATCTTAAAGAAAACAAAATAAGCAATAAATGTAAATGGGGTTGCATTAATCATGCAATCCAACAAAGCTAAAGAGAAGAACAAAATCTGGAATGAGAAAATTTTAAACCTGTTTGGATAGGTGGTGAGCAGAACCTAAGCCAGCCCAACCGGACCCAATCACCACCACCTTCTTCTTGTCTTTGTTGTTTTGGTGTTCTCCATTGATGGGCAGAGCATCCGCTCTGCAACAAAATTTGTTTGAAGAAGTTCTGTGTGAGAAGAATGGAGGGACAAGTCTAGAAGAAAAAGCCCACATTTGGTCTCAACCTTTAACACACATCAACTGTCCAAATGTTTTCACTGTTTTTTAGAGGGAAAGATTATAAGTGCACGAAAGGATAAAGGGTTCTTGGCCACAGGTCTCTTGACTTCATTATACAAGGTAGTTGACATGAAAATATACATATTTTTCCATTACATATATGGCCTTTTGCACAATTTTTTGGTGTAAAATATGGCTGAATTTATGCAAGGAAAACACCTAAGAGCATCCATAGTACTGGGCTTCAAATCATTATAAATTCAAAAGATCATGGTAACTGGAGCTAAAAAGAATGTGTTTACCGGACCGATAGATTGTCTACAGAATAAGGAACTGATAATTTATCCAAAACGATAGGGAAAAGTTGTAAAAGAAAAAGAAATATCTTCTTTGAGCCTGTTTTGAGTAGGCATTGCACTCACTTGATATTGGCTTTTGGCAAACTATTGAGTGACAATAGGCCTCTTTTTTTCCTGCTAATAGTCACAATAGGCTTTGATTTATCTACATTGCATCCATTAAAACTAAACAAAGTGACACTTGATGCATCAAACCACAATATTAGATCCATCAAAGCTAAACCAAAGTGATACTCATAGCACAATATATTACAAACAATTCAAACTACTAATATGTTGGTTTTAGAAAAACAAAACAAATTGACAGGAAATTTTTTTTTGTTTTTTGAACATAAAAAATATTCAACTACTATTGTGACAAATTCCACAAACTATAGATTATTGAAAATTTTGAAATGCATGACCAACCTCCCATGTTTCCCTTGCGCGACGTATTGTTCATCCGCAGGCAAGTAGAAAAAGTGCGACCTTCTTGGTCACACATCTTCTCCACAAAATTTATCTTCTGGTACCGTTGTTTTCTTAAAATTATCATTTGGCATCTATGAACAATTTTGCATTTATAAAATTTGTGCATGTATCTTATTAGTCAAAATCATTGACTTAACAGTCAAATCCCAATTTGGATGTCTATCAGAATTCCGTGAATTAATGACACCCAATCTGAAATACACAAGAATGGGGTCAAAAGGTAAATAATCCATTAAAAAAAAATTGAGGCCCGTTCGATTTAGGGCCTTGTGCGGTCGAGCATCCCGGGGCATGCCCAGGGCCAGGCCTGTACTTGAACATGATATTAAAAGAATCATAATACAGACCAATCTGATTATGATGGATTTCTTACCCCCTTAAACATAATTATATTAGGCTATAATGTGGTTTGTTTTTCGTCTTAATCACTCTTCTTGCCATAATCATGAGGGTCTATATCATACTAGCCCGAATTTAATATTTTGCTATCATTGGTTGAGTGTATGATAGACACAAGGCTAATTTTATTATTATTTTTTTTTTGTGTAACGGATTTCATACCAATACATTTTCATCTAAATCAATCAGACCTTTAATAATTTCATAATAGTTTGAGTCTGAAATCATTTACGAGTTCAGTTTTTCTAGAGAATCAGGCAGGTTAGTCATGCCCGCGTTGAGCCAGATCCAACACCATCCATCATTTTTGAGATGCGCATATTTCACGATCACAAATAAATATTGAGTACGGTCCTTTGACATGTTACGACTTGGAAATACATGATTGATTTGATTGTGCATTTAGATGCGTAGGACAGAGTGTTTAACATCAAGACACATTAGGGATGGCAATGGTTAGGATTTGATTTGGTGTTTAAAATTAAATTTTAAATTACAGTAGTATCATACTCCGGTGAATATGATAAAAAAAAGTTGGTGGTGATATACATCGCATATTCATATTGGAGAAGGCAAACCATTAGCAGCCCCATCGCCAACCCTAGTTTTCAAACTAATAGTAAAATCCCTGAAAATCTCCAAATGAAATCCAGGAGTTGAGAGTTCAAAAACTACAGTTAAAACCCAGGCTGTTTTACTTTACCTTCCCAAAAACACACTCAGTTCCAAGGAACGTGATTTCTCGAGAAATGTCTAAATTTTATCGATTGATTTTTTTTTTTTTTTCTTTCTAGATATCAATTTGTTTTTCAAAATTAAAATTTTTATATTTTCATTAGATTAATCTCAATGTCGATTCTTAAAATTAACTTACCAAAATTACTTCGAAAAATGAAAACACAATCCTTGCTCAGTGCTTTGCTGTGTGTGACTCGGACTCCAATTTCCACTCTACATTTACGGTAAAAAAAAAAAAAAAAAAAATAGCCTAAATTTCAGCACCCCGTCCACCCGATATTTATGGTAACACAATATCTCCCCCAAAAACGGGTCCCACACACTCTCATTCAGTGTCCCAATACAGTGGGTCCCTCTTCAACTCCACCTCACACACCATGTTTACCAAATCAACCCAAACCAGCGTACATTAGCAAAAAGTTGTACCCGAGCTGTACAGCACATTTAACAGTGGTGCGCACTACGTTGCGAAACAATTACCTTGGTCGACACGACACCAACACGTACCTCCAAAACCAAAACAGCATTTCTGTTCACTCTCTCAGCGAAACGTCCGTACACGGTTAAACACACCCCATACATCACTCAATCCAACCACCACACGACAAACCCCCTTAATAAAACCCCCGTCCCCACTACAACCATTCTCTCATTTCTGGTTTGCCTCCTCTCCTCTCCTCTCCTCTCCAAACTCCCCTATGTCAATGGTGCGCATTTCGCACCTCTCCCCCCACCAATTCTTCGATTAGAACAATCGAATCGAAGAATAGCGAGGCATTTCTAATTCCATTGTTTGGTGGGATTGTGCTCTCTAACTTGGTGAATCAAAAAAAAAAAAAAAAAAAAAAAATTCTGTTAATTTACAATCATTTTCAATGATGCTAATCTCTGTTTTCCTTGCATTCTTCCTACCATGTGTAGGAATGAGTGCGGTGTTCGTTGTGTACATCTGCTTGTTATGGTACGCATCAAACCGATCTTCGATGGAGTTCGGTGCAGAGAGTGATGAGAAGGCCAAGGAGAAAGGGTTGTCCATGATTGATTTGGAGAAAATGGGCAGTATCATTGCTGATGAAGCAGTGAAGGGTGAAGAATGTGCAGTTTGCCTTGACGATATAGAAATTGGCCAAGTTGTACGTTCCCTTCCTCATTGTCATCATGGGTTTCATGTACAATGTGCTGATGCTTGGTTGTCTAAACACCCAGTTTGCCCTCTCTGTAGGGCAAATCTTTGCACCCCAAATGAGAAGAAGGCATGTTCACCTCCACCACCTCCCTATCCTAGGGAGCCACCCACTGTTGTTTCAGGTCCTGTTGATGTTTGTTAGATAGGTGTTATTTTTTTGTGGGTTTGATATTTGGGATGATTAGAGAAAATGTGGGTGTAGGTGATAGATTTGCAGTATTGTTACTTCATGTTTGGTGATAATAGAGTGGTAGTTTGATAGATGAGTTGATGGTAGAGTGATAGTTTCTTGCATCATTTTAATAGAGTGAATTTTGATAGATCATTCTTGATTCTGAAGAACATGATTAGGGGTTTTGTTTAGATCCCTAGTTGATTAATGATCAACAAATGGGGTTTTCTTAAGGAACTGTTGAATATATGGATTTTAAAAATTAACTTCGTTTCTTCCAATTTCTTTATTAAGTGTTAGTGCTTTTCTTAGGACTCATGATCTCATTAGTGCTTTTCTTTTAGGACTTGTGATGAAGGAGATACAATTTTAGTTTTTGTTTCCCCAATTCTAGAGAGCTATAGCTACCAGCAATTTTTTTTGTTACCTCTTTTATAATTGATATTTGTGATTGTGTTTTTAAAAATAATTAATGTTTGTAATTGTGTTTTTAAGAAAATGAACAAAAATGTAATAGAGCCTAACCCTACAACAAAATGGCTCTCCCATTGTAGTGCATTTAATCTGTAAAAATCAATCAAGGATAAGAGGTTACATCTTTTGGTTGTCAGTCATTGGAGATTCTTTCTCACCACTGACATGATTTTAGTTCAACAAACCTGCCTGATATGAAATTACAACCTGCCTTGACATGAAATTTGTTTTTGAGTTGTGATTTAGAACAGAGAATACGGATAAGAGAACAATCTGATTTTCTGCCCTTCTTAGAAAGAGAGAACCACAAATTTTCCTGAAAATGATACCAAAACTTTCCTTAAATTTGCTTAGGCAACATTACCTAAGCACCAAAATGCCAAATTTCCGCAAAATGAAGGAAGATAGAGTAAAGTGAAAGGGAGGGTGCCAATTGTTTGGTGTTGCATGAATTTATGGTAGGTGCTTTTGGAAGCAAATGAGAAAGGGATAGTACTTTAAATTTTGTAAAACTTTGATAGGGGCTGCCTAGCTGAAAATGTGAGACTCCTCCCATTCGCTGCCATGTCTATTAAATGTTTAGAAATTCTAGGGAGCGAGGGTAAGGGGGTGAGCCTCCCCTCAAGATAAGCGAAATTGCCTTGAAATGTGTGGCAATGCTTATCTCAAGGGGGATGGGTGATCACACTCATTCCTCACTCCCTAGAAGGGCTCTTAAAAGTTTGATCGGTGAAAAAACTACATTGTTTTTTTTCAAATGGATTAATGGGTTTATCCTAATGAAAACTTGTTAAGGAAGAGGACTAATTTTAAATTAGTAATTGAAAGCTAAACAGTGGAGAGAGACTAGAAAATGTATGTTTGGTTGGCCATGTTTTTTGGTAATGACATTTATTTGCATTGTCATGCAAATTTTCACTGTTTGATTATCTATTTAAAGATTCAAGGAAATGGTTTCAATTTTCATTTCAACTTCCAAAATTATAGAAAATAAATGAGATACAAGAAAATCAGAAAGAAAATTAACAAGAAAAACCAAAATTATTAATTAACTAAGTCATAAAAGCTGTGGTTAAAACTCTAGGGACATGTGGCAGTCTATGTGGCATGCCCCTTCAAAGAGTAAAAAAGTTTTACTCCTTTAGATTTGGGGAGGGTCAAGACCATACAAAAACAAATTAATAAATAATAATTTGGAGATATTACTTTGAGTTTGTTTCTATTTTTAGGAAAATGAAAAGATCAAGCTTTACGAAGATCTTTATTTGCATTTGTATCAGAAAATTGGAAAAGTTAATTAAAAAAAAAAGCATAACATTGGGAAGAAATGTATAAAGTAATGTATGGTTATTTATGGTATAATGAAGGTCTTTACTGAGTGTGACTGTTAATATACTTGTACATGAATCAGCACAATATCCAGCTTGTGCATTTATTTGGTTGATATATGTATGTAGGGGAATTCTAAATGTCGAGGAAACGGGCGAGGGACGTGACGTGGCGGGGTGGGGACCGTCCACCCCGCTCGGGATGCGTGCACAAAAAGTGACGGCACGCATCCCGAGCAGGGTGGACGGTCCCCACCCCGCCACGTCACGCCCCTCGCTCTGTAGAAGCGCTCATGTATGTATCAGCGAGTGAGGCTAGAGAGCGAGGAAACGAGCGAGGAGTGGGACGTGGCGGGGTGGGAGCCGTCCACCCCGCTCGGGATGCGTGCCGCAATTTTTTGTGCGCGCATCCCGAGCGGGGTGGACGGCTCCCACCCCGCCACGTCCCTCTCCTCGCTCGTTTCCTCGCTGGTTTCCTCGACATTTAGAATTCCCCATATATCAGCATTGTTATATATACTCGTCCTCAAATCTAGAAAGTCAGGCCCCTAGTGCCAGATCAGTGACAGTGGGCTATTTATGCATGTGTTTGTGTTCGATTGGTGGATTAATGATGATCTCTAGAATGATGGATGGTATTGAAACTCCCTGACCTGGACAAACTGATATACTCGTACATGAATCAACACATATAATCATATATAGCTTGTGCATTTATTTGGTTGATATATGTATGTATCAACATGATTGTTATATATACTTAGTACATGAATCAACACACATAATCATATATAACTTGTGCATTTATTTGGTTGATATACATATGTATCAGTATGATTGATATATATACTGGTACATGAATCAACACATATAATCATATATAGCTTGTGCATACAATTCACTAGACCCAATACTATAACAAACCCTCGCATGTATAATAATTGAATGACCTAATTAAACATGAACTTGCATGTTTGCATCTCTATTGGTTTTTTCTTCCCTAAAAATATCTAGGGGGCAAACTTTTTTTTTCAAACAAAATGTTGCAATCTGAAACAGATAAGATCAAATTTGTACCCATATTGGTATTGCTCACCTCATCAAAACTTCTTTTTGTTGCATGCCATATCAACATTTAAGATAAATGTTGATAATCTAAACCAATTGGCTTCGAGTTCACTATATTTTAACTTGTAAAATCGATAGTGCGATAAAAAAGCAAGGATAAACTTTCATATAAAGGCCTTTATAAAACAATCAAAAGAACAGCAAGAAAGCTTTGATGGAAACATACAAGAAATAACAATTATTTGAGGTAAAAAGTGTTCCAATTTAAAGTTGAGCGATAAAGACCATTGGAGTATCCCATACGTTAGCGCCACCACCATAGAGAGTATCCCATACGCCACCACCATAATCGTGTCACGCACCAAAATTTGTTATGAACTGAATGAATGATACCACTTTTATGACCATTGGACTTGTCGTTTGTAAAACAATTTCAGTTGGTACAATGAGTTATGGTCAGATAAGTTTGCAGCTCCACGAGAATAGGCTAGGGAATCAAGTTTTGCAACCAAATTTTACAATCAGGGTGATGTGGCATGATCTTGAAATGATGATGACCCTCCTAATTGCTATGAAGTTTTAATAGAAAAAGTTTATGGGTTGGGTGGAGTCGGGTAGGGTTTGGGAAGTGTTACCGTAGAGATTGGGGTGTCAGTAGGCCAGTCAGGAATATTGTATACATAAGCGAAACACAAACATAAACTCAATATCAAGGATTTGACCCAATTTACACATCATGGGTTCAAACCCGGCCGGCGGCATGGGGTGGGAAGGGTTAAGGATAAAAAAAAAAAAAAAAGATAGGAATAAATCCATGTTTCTTATAAAATTACTGGAGATTGGAGTAATTAGGAAGAAGTAAAGAGTGTGATTCTCACATATAAAACATTGGAGTGTCATCTACATACCACTTTTTTTTTGTTTTTCCATCCACCCCATGTACATTTGTACACTCAAGTTTTGACAACATGTTTAAATCTTCGCCAAAAATCATATAATGTGAAAGAGTTTATGAATTCATATATCTCTGGGCACCCGAAGATTATATACGAGTTTTTTCCAAAATCAAATTGGGTATATTATCATCCGTTGTCCAATGAACTAAAGCCCATGTTGTTAAGAGGTGGTATTGAGTAGTACACGGGTCATTTAATCTATCAAGTAATTTCTGATTACTTTTTTTGGTAGAGACGTATGCAATAATATAAAATTTATATTGAATAAATAATTGTTGTCCTACAGTTGAAGCCAAAACATGTGTTTCAGGATTTAGTTCCCGAGGGATATATTTACAAACCCAGTTTGACAAATTTGAAATAAGAGCTTGAACACTACATACTATTGGTTGCCTCATCCACCGTATGTCTGTCTGTTGATCTTCCAAATTTTCATGCAAAATAGAAAGTAAAGCACTGGAGTCCCCTAAGATCATCCCTGTTGGCCACTACTTTGCTTGGACAACTAAAATAGCGGCTTCCGCTGCAAAACATTCGACCATAGTACTATCCGTTACTCGGCCTGAAATCGTGTCCATTAAGGTTGCACGCACCATACCAAAAGCATCCATCGCCATAACTTCAAAAGCTCCCTATTGAGATGAGGCAAAAAAGCACGCATCGTAAGTAACTACAATCATATCATAGGAAAGAAAGGTAGGGGATGGTCTGGGATCCCTAGCTAAAGAATTAATTCTGTGTGAACTAGCTGCTAGGATTTGTTGATGGATAGTATGAATTTTTGGAGCATTAAGGTTCGGATTGTGGAATTAAAGGTAGAATTGACTCTGAAGATGATGTGTTATTATGTTGTGGGCAGGGAAGTGTTGGTTTAGCCGTGATGGCATTTTTTAGAATTTGATGGAGGGATGTGGTGTCTCCTTCGTCCATATTGAGTCGAGGAGAGTGAAACCATTATTTACTCCATATTGACCAAGTGTGATTGGTAGACACGATGAATCGAGGAATAGAGAACTGCCCCTTTTGGAATATACAGTTGTTGCAGGCCTGCCAAATGTGTTAGATGACCAAAGTAAATTGGGAAAGTTTATCTTCTCGTAATTGAGCCATGGTAGCTACAGAGTCCTAAAGAAACTTAAAAAAAAAAACTTGAGTGGTTTGATTGAGGACGTTAGCCAAGCTCCAATCAATGGGTAGAGGAGAGAGTAGTCAGAGTCTTTGAATCACAGGACATAAAAAGAAGAGGTGTACTACGTCTTCCTGATGATTATGGCAGAAGACTGTTGAAGACACAACAGTCTTCAATAGGCATATGAATGCGATTCAGGTTATACATTGTTGGTAAGATGTCATGGGTGACTTTCCATAGCAGGAGAATGGCAGTTGTTGGGGCCTTGATGCGCCATATTTCTCTTGCTATTTTGGGGCATAAGTTATTCCTATCAAGGTTGCAGGTGGTTGGTTTCAGTGCTGTGAAGACAAAGGCTTTGGTAGCACTCTTGACCGAGAACACTCATCTTTTCTCAAAATTTCATATCAAAGTATCAGGAGAGGTAGACGAACAAATGGTAATATTGAGTATATCTCTTGCCACAGGGGGTGGAAACAGAGAGGATTAGTTCAGAGCTCCAACTTGGGGTGGGGCTGTCATGAGTCCAGAGCTCTCGAACTTTGTAAAGTGGAGCGAAAAGTGTTGTCAGAGAGATGCAATTTGTCAACAGAACTCCTGGTTGTACCCAACAATCCTGCCCTAGATTTATTTCATTACCTGATCTGATCTGCCACATAAGGTGATTTCTCATTTTTTTGAGAGCAGACAAGTTGCCTCTCCAAGCGAATGATGCCAAGGAAGGAGGCTTGGATAATTGAAAGATATTTTTTTTTCAAAACTATATAGCTTTCAGTTGTGCATTGCAAGGGTTTTGAGGATTTGCAATCGCATGCCAAATGAAATTGGCTTTTAAGGGTCAGATTTTTCTGTCTAGTAGGCGGGATATTAATTCCGCCAAGGTGACGTGGAATGGTAATTTTATCTCAAGTACAAAGGTGTTTTGACTTCCTTTCTTCTGTACAATTCCACCAGAAATTACGAGCTAGAATATCAATTTGGGTAGTAATTGAGCATGGAAGAAGGAATGTTTGCATGGTATAAACTGAGATAGAGTGAATAACTACTTTAATCATCACTGTTCTACTTGCTTGAGATAAAACTTTGGCTTTCCATGAAGACAGTTTGGTATTAATTTTATCCACTAGGAGTTGAAAGTTAAATGCCTTTTTCCTAGAAAGCAATAGAAGGGACCCGGGGTATTTGTCCTTAGGATTATACAGTTTCGATCCCAAAATTCTATTGATCATTTTTGTGTGTTTGGCGTGCACATTAGAGCCGTAGTAAACCGAAGTTTTATCATAATTTACTGCTTGTCCCGAAGCCTCGCAATAAGTTGCTAGGAGATCTTTGACTGTGTGTGCCTCTGCGAGCGTAGCTCGACAAAATAACATAAGGTCATCAGCATATAGGAGATGGCTGATAGAGGGCGAGTAGCGTCGTAGATGAATGCCTTTTAGAGTATTGTTTGACTCAGCTTGCGCCAGTATACGCGAAAGTGCTTCTGCCACCAAGATGAAAGATAAGGGGAAAGTGGGTCTCTTTGGAGAATGCCTCTAATTGGTTTTATGGGGGGGGGGGGGGGGGGGGGGGGGGGTAGTGAACCATTAAGAAGCACTCTTAGTGAAGTAGTTGAAACACTCTTTCGAATAAGAGTGATCCATTGTTCAGCAAAACCGAGTTGTCTAAGAATATGAAGAAGAAAAGACCATTCAACTCTATCATTTGCCTTGGCCATATCAATTTGAATGGTCATCCATCCTTGCTTTTTCCGTTGATAGTGTTTCATCTGAAAAAAAGTTTTATGGGCGAGATTTACATTGTCCGTGATGGATCGACCTTTGAGGAAGGTACATTGGTTAGGCGAAATGATATTATCCAGCAGGGTTTCAACCGATTTGCGAGGATTTTAGAGATGACATTGCATAGGCCGATTGGTCTGAATTTGTCAAGAGTGGTTGGATTTGAGACCTTAGGAGTTAAGGCTATGAAGGTTTCATTAAGATTGGGATCTGTTGTACAGGTGATGAAGAAGTAAGTAACTACCTCTATCACATTTTTTTTAACTATATCCCAATAATGTTGAAAGAAAAAGGCATGGAAACCATCAGGGCCCGGGGCTTTGTGACTACCTATGCCAAAGATGGTAGATTAGATTTCCTCTTCATTCGAGATTTTAAAGAGGGACTCGTTGTCCGTGTCAGTTATAACGGGCGTGAAGAGGGCAAGGATATCCGGATTTGGGTCAAGGTCGGATGATTGGAAAATGTTATTGAAATACTCATTAAGGATCTATCCCATAGATGCCTGGGTCATCAGCTAAACATTATCCTGATCTCTGACGTATACGATCCATTCTTGGTGAAGATGCTTTTGTTTCGGAAATAAACAAAATATTGAGATTGGACTGTAGGGAAAGGGCTTGCAGGTTCCGGAATACGCAAGGCGACCCGATGCCCCTTGCATTCCAACTAAATTTCATGGCAACTTGAGCGACCCTTTTGAGGCAGTCGCTTCTTCCTCGAGTGTGGTGTGAAAATTAGTCGAAGACTAGCTAGAGAACTTGGCTAACTGGCGAGGAAACCAGCGAGGGAGGGAGGATGCTCCATCCCCCTCACGATGCGTGCCTCCCATTCCCTGCACGCATCGCGAGGGGGATGGAGGGTCCTCCCTCCCTCCCTCGCTGTTTTCCTCGCTGGTTTCCTCGAAAATTAGAATTTCTGCTAGCTAGATGAGTCAACTGATGTTTGTGGTTCGATGTATGATCTCCACCCCAATTAAAAAGGGCAATCCTAGAGGTGCTGGGTGAAATAGAGTTTCTCTGTTCTGAACTGAAGAGTTTGGGTTATGAGAATTGCGCTGATTAACCTCTCTGAAAGAAATACCCAGCATAGGGCGTTTGCCAATTGTGAGACAACCTCCTTCCTAGATAATATTTTGATCCCCCTCTAACTTTATTTTCCCTCTTCCCTGTCCTCTTTTGGTTCACCTAGCTGTGGGAGGGTTGCTCGTTGATCGATCCTGGACTTGGGGCATTGTATTAGCATTGGGAGTTTGGATTTATTGCCCCAAGGTTCCCCTGTTCAGACACAGGGCTCGCCTTCTGAGAATCGTTTTGTGTCGTGTAGCCCAGAGATGTGTTGCCGCATCAAAATGAGATGTTTCTTGTAATAGTCTCCTCCTTAATGGAGATGCATTCGTGGGGGGGGGGGGGGGGGGGGGGGGGGTTAAGCCCCTCCACGACTCTTTTCTTAGTGCAACGTTCCTCTTCTTTATGAGGGATTTAGGTCCTGCTTATTTTCCTTATTGGCGGGCTTCGTCCGGCCTATGTAATTAGCCTCATTCTTCCTAGGCTTTATGAGTTGGCCAAATAGATCGAGCGTTGTATTCTCGTGATGGATCTTTATGCCACGTGTACGGCCGTGATGATCAGTCTATTTTGATGTATCATCAATATCTAATTATAGCTCTGCCTGTGGCTATGTTGCCTATCGAATAACCATCAGTATTCAAAGCAAATTATCTTGAAGGAGGAAAACTAATAAACAATCAAATTTGGTTTCCTTGGAATGTGAAACAGCTCAATACCCAATGAGCTTGCAATACTCAAGAAATATTTTTTGGCTTTATTGGGTTTAAAAACATTAGATACTAGCTTCAGCTAATGACGAACTTTTATGATTACATAATTCGAGCTCCACCTTAACCCTTCATAATTCTTTCGATTCCATTTGATCCAGATTTCTAATAAGATAAACACATGCATGATATTGAAAAACGTCCCAAGCTGTGTATCTTTACTAGCTTGCCTGAACCAAATCTTAAGTAAAATATAAACTAGAGCTAGGCTGGTTCGTTTAACCAGACCAAACAGCTAAAATCGAAAATCGGACAGGGCTTACAAAATTTTGATTCTAAGGGACCGAGCCCGGACCGAAACATGTCAGTTAACCGAGGTCCCGATTAACTGATATTTCAAGCTGGGTCGGGCTGGTCTCGGTCCAATGTTTTGCTAATTCACAACATAACCAACAACCACTCCATTCCCTCTCTCAATTCACAACAGATCCATCACCCCAACCCAACCCCACTCCCTTTCTCAATTCACAACAGAACCATTACCCCTACCCAACCCAACCCCACACCATTCCCTCTCCCACTCTCTGAATTGAACCAGTTAACACCACTCTGTCTCTCCCACCACCGTCATCGAAGCAGAACCCGCCACATTGAATTTGTGCGGTACCAACACCTTTAATTCATCCAACACCATCTTCAGATTTGAGAAATTAAGTGAAGAATAAGAAGAAAGAAGAACTTACTGGGATTAGTAGGAGCCAATTGGGCCAGGCCGAACACTTGGGGCTCAAAATCGTAATAATTACAATTCTCATGTCGGGCCGGATAATCAAATGATATGGAAAGTTGGAACCGAGGACCGGCCTGATAATTTCGGTCCGGTCCGATTTTTAGGACCGAGGATTAAAATGCATATTAAGAAGCCGACCCGATCGGTTCGGTCTAAAACGTCCAGCCCTAGTATTAACCTCCACCAACCTCCTGACATGTATGTCAAAATCAACTCAAAATGTTGCCAAACTCCCCTAGCCAGATCATTTTTTTCTAAAAAAAAATTGGATCGTTGACTTTTTTAATTTATTTATTAATTAATCCATACCCGAAGGCTACATGATTGACCCTATAGGGTTAACCAAACCAGGTCCGAAGGCTACAATATTATTGCCACTCAATATCCTCATTGCCTTCATTTTTTCCATGGCACGTGGTTTGAACAAAGAAAAAAGGAAGAAAATAGAATATAGAGTAGAGATTCATCTTCATCTCTGTTACTAAATAAAAAGAAAGAAAATAAAAGAAGAGGGCGTGCGATTTTCATGTGCGCATTCCCGTGTTTGGCGATTGAGGACTTTTGAAATATTTCTCTGTCAATTGATTTGAGTATTTTTTCTATAATTACTTTAAACCGTAGTTATAGTTTAAAACTTGGATCGAAGAGACCATGAAAATTTATTGTAAGCATCATTTGAACGAAATTTTATTTACTATTAGAAGAGATAACTCATATTTAGGCTTAATATGATGTTGTATGTGTGGTTTGACATGATGTGGTTTTTAAAGATAGAAATCGGGCTTTTAATTGAAAATAAGAGAACCCGTATTCTTCTTCTTTCAATTTTTTGCTTAATTCCAAGATTTAACAATTTTGTAATATTAGAAAAATTGTAGAAATGATTTTGTAGTTTAAAACAGGAAAAAGTCCATCGAGTGTTTTATAAAACATCATTTTCCACAATTTTCCTGCTTTGAGTTTTCCTAATTCTGAACCGTTTGGTCAGAAAGCTTGTATTTATATTCTGACAACAAATATCTTAAATATTATAACTAGAATTGTTTTATTTCCTTTTAAAATTAAAATTTATTGTTATGCAAATTGATACATATATTCTTATTTTATGTTATATAATTAAAAAAAAAAAAGCTCAATGTGTAGTTATGATTGAATTTAGATTTGTGTTGTTATGTCCTGAACATGGCGAGCATGTGATTGAGAGTTTTGGGTGGGGTAACCAATTTGCAGAAGTGATATTTTATTTTGATGATCTTGTTATTTCCATTTTTAGTATTGTTGAGATTGTGTATTTTGCATTGCTGCTAAATGTTTAGATTATAATCTTTGTTCTGGAGAAATTGTTTATGAAAATGTCATGATCCCCAAAAGAATGGGTGGAATTGTTTATGATTGACAAAGTGTCATTGTTGAAGAATTGTGAGATATACTGTAAGTGGTACGAATCACCTTGAATTCATAAACCTTAATCATATTAAATTGTATCCCTTAGAGCTACTATACCTCTTATTGTTCATGAGAAACTAAGTAACCTTCAGGTTGGGTCTTGCGGAAAGGATGTGGTTTTTTAAATACTTAAAAGACACTTGATTATTTATTCATAAAAAATGTGGCGTGTGACCTTGTGCACAAATGGTAGCCTAAGAGTGACTTTTATTGTTTTTATATAGTTAAGGGTATACGGTGATGCATGACGTATGTGATGTTCCAACTTAGGCATGCATGATAGAGAAATTTTCCTTTATATGGAATGTGGTATAGTCAAAGGTGATCAATCATTAAAAAATGAGTAATTTGCTCAAGACAAATAAGGTATGGACACGACAATCTTAGTTGATAAATTCTAACCAACTGGTAACTCGGTTTGGTATAAATTTTTGTAGTTGCATAAAAGATACAATTTTGAACATGTTTTGTGAAATGCATATTTTCGAAATTCTGCATGTACAGTGAGTTATTCAGGTTTTAAGTAGACTTGACAGCTTATAAAAAATTGGGTTTTAGTAAAGGACGACATTTTGAATAGTTTTTATTCTTTGAGATTTCCCAAATTATGATGCAATGAGATATTGACAATTTTCATCTATTTATTTCTAACCGTTTCGTGTAGGATGACAAGTCTACTAACATTTCTGCAGGTAAAACTTCTCATGTTCAACCTCCACAGAGTAAGTATAGGTAAGATAAATATATATTATAGGTATGATAGAAATTTAATTATCGTGAGACGTTTGCTACACATGGTGTGAGGAACTACCCGTCTCCAATTGCAACTACATCCTCAATCAAAAGGAAAGAAATGTGATTATTTTACTATTTTGTTTTCTTATTTATTTGTGATTTATTTAGAGATGAAGGTTACTCATACCAGCTACATCGCTGACCTAAGTGAGGTTTTGCTTCTTGGGTATGTTCTCACTGGAACGTAGCTAATTAGTCTTTATCAGATTAGAGAGTTTTTAAGCAGCGCCTATTGGAGTTTTTCTTTATGGGGCGAACATTGTCAAAGAGTTTCCTAGTAAAAGAGTCTTTTGTTACTTCAACTCTATAACAAATGTTTTGGTCATTTGTTGTTAAATCTTTGTTACTTTGAGATGCTAAGCATTCTAGGTAATAGTTGTCAGTTGGCATAGTTTCATTTGTTGAAAAATGACTTTAATAGTTTTTAATTCAACTATTATTTTCTTTTGGGTTATCATGGTCGCCAATTGGCTATTACTAGGGTTGAAAATCGAATCGTCGGTTCATTTTTTCGCCTAAACCGTGAACCGAACCGACTTTCGTCGGTTTCAAAATTTTCAAACCGAAACCAAACCTACCATTAACAAAACCAATCCAAAATCGAACCGATTCTAATTTATGCAAACCATAACCAAACCGAAATAAAACCGAACCGATCGACTATTTTAAACATATTATATTGTTTTTATATATAACATATATTATTTATTATATATATTCGGTTTGGTCGGTTAAATCACATAGAAACCGAAAACGTCGGTTTGGAATTTTTTAAATCGAAACCGATCCAAATTGAATTTAAACCGAACCAATTGGTTCGGTCGGTTTAATCGGTTCGGTTGGTTTTTTGTTCAACCCTAACTATTACCATAGTTTGAGATAATTTCCACGCCTCGACTCTTGGGGAATTGGATAATTCTACGTGGATTTAAGAGATGTGCAATTCTCGAAAAATCGGGGCATAACAGCTTGTGGGTTCACACCAAGGATTGTGATTTCGCGAAATTTCATTTTTTTTTAAATTAGAAAAGAAAAACGAAACGAAAAGAAAAAGGGCGAATGGAAAAATTAAAATTTTCAAAAATTTTTGAGGTTTTTTTCGTAAATTTCAGGTTTTTTTTTTGTAAAAATACAAAATCAGCTACTAAAATTTATATTTTTTTTAGGATTTTTTTTCAAAATTTTTTCATACATTTTGAGTTTTTTTTTCTTCTAATTATCATTCATTCTAATTATTTATTGATTTTTTAAACCACCCTCTAATTTCCTAATTGTCACGTCTTCTACTTATATATTGATTTTTTAAACTACCCCTTGATTTTCTAATTATAGGCATTTTAGTTTCATTTAATGTGTTTAATACATTTATTTACTTGCATATTGTTTTTTCACATATTTAATATACCCTCAAAATTCTTTACACATTTCATTTATCCTCGAAATTTGTACGTTTTTTCTTTACACACCAAAATATTTTTTAAAATGTTTCTTAAATCAAGAAACCAAAATTAACTCGAAAAATGAAAATCACAATCCTTGGTTCACATAACAATGATATTTAGAGGAAAGTTCTATTAGACACTCTTAAAGGCATTTGTCCACTAGGATGGTTCTTCTAATAATCGTCTATCTCACCATGCTTCCGAAGAAATAGCATGACTTCACAGAAAACTCTCCATTATTTGTCAGAGTCTATATGCGTGAATCTCCTCCATTCCTTTTAGTTATTTTTGCAAACCAGTCATGTGCCAAGGATCTGAACTCCTGATTCAAATCTCCAAAACCAGATTCCACCATGTCTTAAGAGAAGGTTAATCAACATTCATTCCTTGCGGCACCAATCTAATAAAATAAAAACCACAAGTAGACCAATTTTCATTGTAAAAATTGACACTGCCTTGGTCAACTTCCCAAATTGAGTTTTCAATCAATATATAACGCAAACATATCAGCTCTTTGGCATACTTCGACATGTCAAGTTTCAATTTCTAATTCATTAGTGGAACTACCTCCAAATATTTTTACCTAAGAAAACATTGCCCATAAGGAATTCGTATTGACTAATCCCCATAAAGACTTTAGTCTAAAAGCTTTCACAACATGAAAGATGTTTCGGAGGCCCAACCTGCCTTCATGAATGAGAAAACTAAGTATCTTCTGGGACACCCAAACGTGTTTGTGCTTTCCTTCATGATCTCCCTAGAAAAAATGGGCAAGAATATTTTGTATCCTTTCAAGAACTTTCTAGGGATGCAAGTAGCAACCATAGTATAAATGAGTATTGAGTTCAAAACATGACGAATGAGGGTAAGCACCTGGCAATAAGTATTACAGATGAAATCTCCACACAAGAGGAGTGTAAATCTAAAATCCTTTCAAATCAGAGTTTCTGTTGTAAATAGATCATGGTGCACTTATCAGTTGCAACCACTCAGATGTTTCCATACTGTTGCAAATACTGAGCTGTTGTAATCTTGATTCAAGCAATCTGTTACAACTGATTAGCCTCAGCCTTTAGCTAAATTTTGTATATAAAGACAACTCCAACACTCATCAAAGTGTGGAAAATTTTATCCTTTCCTAAATTGGTATCAGAGCAATCACGATCCCATCTCTCTTAAGTCACGTCACCTTTATCAAACTCCTTATTATCTTCTTCAGTCTTACAAACCACCCAAATTCACCATTTGATTTCTGCATACTGGATCGTCACAACTATCTTCTTTGGCAGACACAGTTCCTGCCCTTAGTCAAAGGCTACGACCTTGAAGGCTTTGTCGATGGGACAAACGAATGTGCTCCTCGACTCCTTGAAGATCAAACATTGAATCAAGACTATGTTGCCTGGCAGAAACAAGACCAGATCCTATTAGGCTGGCTTCTCTCTTCTTTATCTAAAACAGTGCCTGCACAAGTTGTAGGCCTTGAATCTTCTCGTGATGTGTGGATGATTCTTGAAAAACATTATACTTCAAAATCTCGAGTTTGCATCATGCAATTACGCCGAGAACTCCAGACTATTCAGAAAGGAAACAAAACCATGTTTGAATATTTTCTTCATGCAAAGGGTTTTGCAGACATCCTTGCCACTTCTGGACACCCAATCCTCGAATCTGATTTGCAGCAAATTATTTTAAGTGGCCTTGATACCACTTATGATGCTATTGTAACAACTCTTACAACCACAGTTGAGGACATCACCATGGATGACTTTCAAGCTCACCTCCTAGCCTTTCATATGCGCATTGAAGCGCAACAAGCTATTCTTAGCTCTCAACCTCTTGCAAACATTGTTGCACACTCTGGTTGAGTTATGTTTCCTCCAACTACTATCAGTCGTTCCACCAAAAAAAATCCATATCGGAACACAAACCGCAATCCAAATCACTACCAAAATCACAGTTCCAATCACTATCAAACCCGACCTTCCACTGACCCTTGACAAATCTGCAATGGTAAAATTCATACTGCTCGAACGTGTCGGAGTCGATATGATAAGCCTCCAACTCGTCCCTCCAATACAAATCATGCCACCTATGTGGCTGCACCTGCTTCTCTTTCTGAAAATATGTGGGTTCCTGATAACGGGGCTACAAACCCGTTATCAAATCATGTCACTTCTAACTTGCAAAACTTGAACCTTCAAACAGAGTATGATGGTCCGGGTCAAATTCGCATAGGTAATGGTAGTTCCCTTTCAATTGCTCATGCTGATAATACTTATTTTACTCATTCTAATCGCATTTTCACCTTAATACCATTTTTCATGTGCCCAAAAACTATGCGAATCTACTTTTAGTATCTCAACTTTCTAAAGATAACAATGTATTTTTTTTAGTTTCATCCTTCTTATTTTCTTGTGAAGGATCGTCGCACGGGGATGGTGGTTTTGCACGGGGTGAATAAAGGTGGTTTATATTCAGTCTCAAATAATAATGATTCGTCTCCTTCCTACTCAACATTCATAAGTGAGCGATCTTTTTTGCATCTTTGGCACCAGCGCTTAGGGCATCCCATGATGCGTACTATGAAGCGTGTCGTTCAAGAATTTTCCCTTCCAGTTGTTAGCAATAAAATTGAGCATTGTCATTCGTGTCATGTCAGTAAGAGTCACAAAATTTCATTTTCGAGTAGTTTGAGTTCGTATAATGAACCATGGCATTTAATTGTCTCAGTTTGTGGGGTATGTCACCTGTTGTTTCTCGAAATGGCTTCCATTATTACTTGTTGCTTATGGATGTTTTCAGTCGCTTTGTTTGGATTTTTCCCCTTGTACAAAAATCTAATGCATTGTCGACTTTTATTTCTTTCAAGTCTAAAATTGAGAATCTACTCAATAAAAAGATTAAAATTTTTCCAATCAGATAATGGTGGTGAATATCAGAAGTTCACCAAATATCTTGATAACCAAGGGGTTTATCATCGTTTTTCATGCCCCTACACCTCTGCACAAAATGGTATTGTTGAGAGTCATCATCGTAATATAGCTGAAATTGGGCGTGCACTACTAGATAATGCTTCAATGCATTTTCATTTTTAGGAAGAGGCCTTTCAGACCTCTTGTTATCTTCTAAATCGGCTCCCTTTTCCCTTCGTGAAACCATGCACAATTCGTATTGTGCTTACGATTGCCTTATCAAGAGGTTGGCCATTGCATCAACTTGATGTGCAAAATGTCTCATTCATGGCCTTCTTGAAGAAGAAGTATATATGAAGCAGCCGTCGGGCTATGTTGACAAACGCCATCCTGATTATGTATGTCGCCTTCACAAGTCATTGTATTGCCTTAAACAAGCACCATGCGCTTGGTACAATAGACTCAACTCTTTTCTTCTTCACATTGGGTTTACAAGCTCTATAGGTGATGCCTCGTTGTTCATTCTGAAAAGATTGAAATTCACTATTTTCCGCTCGTCTATGTTGATGATATAATTATCACAGGCTCTAATATCCAGATTATTCAATCCTTGATTGTGGATCTGAACACCGCATTTGCCATCACCAAATTGGGGCCTTTGCATTATTTCTTGGGCATCAAAACTCATCGACTTTCGAATGGCCTATTTATCTCTCAAAAGAAATATATTACAGACCTTCTTCATCGAACCAACATGGATGGTGTCAAACCTGTTTCAAGCCCCATTTCCATTAGTAGTCAACTATCAGTAATCAAACACTTTATTGAAGTGTTGTTGGAGCCTTACAATATCTCACTTTTACTCGGTCTGATGTATCTTATGCAGTTAACAAGGTATTCAATACATGCATGATCCAACCGATGAACATTGGATAGTTGTGAAGCAGATTTTGCGCTATTTGAAGAACCTTATCAACTATGGCATTTTGCTCCAAGCCCCTTCATTTCTTCATCTAAATGCTTTTTCTGATGTCGATTGGTCTGGTTGCCCTGATGATAGTCATTCTACAAGTAGATATTGCATATTCTTCGGTGGCAATCTCATATCCTAGAGGGCTCGAAAATAGAAAATGGTGTCACGATCTAGTACCAAGGCGGAGTACCGCGCATTGGCAATTGCTACTGCTGAGCTGATCTGGATTGAATCTCTACTTCGTGAGCTGGGATTATGTTCCCATTCCTCAACAACATTATGGTGCGACAACTTGGGTGCGACATACCTAACAGTGAATCCAATCTTCCTTGCTCGAACCAAACATATTGAGATTGACTATCATTTTGTTTGAGAACGTGTTGCTCGTCGCCAACTTGATGTTCAGTTCATCTCTGCAAAAGATCAGTTAGCAAACATCTTTACCAAAGGTCTCAGCGTTGTACATCAATGTCATTTTCGGAGCAAGTTAACCGTCACTCAATTGTTGTTTAACTTGCGGGGGCGTATTACGGATGAAGCCTCCACACAAAAGGAGTGTAAATGTAAAACTCTTTCAAATCAGAGTTTTTTGTTGTAAATAGATCATGGTGCACTTATCAGTTGCAACCAGTTAGATGTTTCCATACTGTTGCAAATACTGAGCTGCTGTAATCTTGATTCAAGCAATCTAAAATTACAACTTACAACAGATTAGCCTTAGTCTATAACTAAATTCTAACTACAACACTCATCAAAGTGTGGAGAATTTTATCCTTTCCTAACTATAAGATCTTAGATTTCCAACCTTCCACATGTTTCCGAATTTATTCAGCAAATGATTAAAAAAGATAATTTTGCAATGCTCGTAGTAGATCGTCCCAGGTAAACAAATGGCGAGCTCTTTTGTTGGAATTTGGTGGTTTTTTTTTTCTATCAATCCTTTTTGTGGACATGTTCTTAGAAACATTAAAAGAAGTCTTTGCTTCATTAATTTTCTGACCAAACGACTCACAATATTTATGCAAGAAATTCAAACATGTCTGTCAAGGACGTCTTTCTACCATTTAGGAAGATCAATACATCATCCGCATATAACAAGTGTGTCACAGACACACACCTAGTTGGAGTCTAGCAACACTCAGTTTGGCCTTTATAAAATGATTGCATAAGACCTCAGTTTAAAACACTCACATGTTACATTCCCTAAAAACTGTGATATGTCGTTTTTTCCTTCAATAGGAAAATGAGCCAAAAAAAAAAAAAGACTTTTGTTGTCAAAGCATTCCTCATTCTATCTTTTATAATTATTCCTAAAAATTATTATACAATTAGAGGAAATCAAATAACTTGTCTAGTTGAGTTTGGTGTACAAGGACAAGACTCTTTATTTTGGTATAAATACATGTATTATTATATTTTTCCAAAAAAAAAAAAAAAACACTTTCTGATAGTCAATTTATCATGCCAAGCTTTTGGCATACAATTCTCCTAACTAAACAAAACCTCACATATAATGATGAACTAATAAAAAATAAAAAATAAAAGCTATTAATCACCCAATTAAATATAAAAAAAAATGTTGCATTCCCTTAAAACTCTCCAACTCCACTTGGTTTTTCCTATATTATATATAAAACAAAGTAAAAATTGGGAGAGTGTGAATGGAAGCATTCTCTGCATATACAGAAGTAAAACACAAAAAAAATTTCTATAATGTAAATCACTTTTCTCATTAAAAAAAAAAAAAAAAAAATCTTCTTGCAATCAATCCTCAAACATCAAACAAGTAGATAAGATCACAATTTGTAATATGTTTTGGTATTGCTCACCTCATACATTCTCCTTTTGTTGCAAACCTTATTAACATTGAAAAAGATTGTCAAATAAGCACCAATTGGCCGGCTTTGAGTTCACTATATTTCAACTTGTAAAAAAATGTTAGTGCGGTAGAAAAGCATTGACAGGCATTCATTATACAAGGCCACATTTATAATAAAATAGAAAAAGATGAAAGACATTTCATAAAAACCATATACCAATAGTCAAATATTTGATGAAAAAGTGTTTCAAAAAAGTTAAGTGACAAAGAAAGGCCTTTGTGTTGTCATCTAAAATAGGAACTTATCTACCATCATATAGTACTCCATGCGTCAGGGCCACCACCATAATTGTGTTGCGCACCAAAATTTGTTATAAATTGAATTGAAAGATGATAACAACTTTTATGATCATTGGACTTGTAGTTTTATGCAATCATTTTTGTTGGTGCAATAAGTGATATGATCAGATAAGTTTGCACATTTAAGTTCTATAGTTCATTGATAAATCAAAAGATTATGGTTAGAACGGAGAGTTGACAGTGAACGTGGACTTGGGATTCAGATTCAAAATTGGATAAATTTCATACCGAAATCAAGTATGATATCAATTGTGGGTCTAAAGTTTAAATTTGCTCAAGACTTTATAACAATGAAGCAAGTCAAAGTTGCAAAAGCAATTTTCGTGATAAATGTTTCACAAAAAGGTTGATCATCCATTTCATAAATTTGTCCAAAAAAGTGGGAATCCAAGCCCAATTCATGATTCTAACCAGAAAAAATAAATCGAAAAATGACCTTTAAGGCTAGGGGTGGGCACGGTTCGGATCGGTTCCAAATTTGAAGGAACCTAACTCGAACCGTTTACATTGTAACGGATCCGGTTCGGTTCGGTTCCCTTCATTTTGATAATTGGAACCGAACCTAACTCGAACCGTTCTAAACGGTTCGGTTCCTACGGTTCCAAACGGTTCCAATCATATTCATACAATTCACATCCATACAGATCATACAAAATATTGATCCATCATATTCATCCAGATTCATAAGAGATCCAATCAAGAACAGGAAAAATTGCATTAAAAAAAAAAAACAGAAAAATAAATGTTCACCCCCCTGCTGAACTCATCTCCAATCTCCAGTTCTTCACTCCTTCACTTGCGTCAATAGTTTCGAGAGGCTCACTGTGGAATACAAATAGCTCCTCCTTCTTCATATCAACAAACATCCAACACTCGAGCAAGCAAGAGAACTCACACTTCTTCAACAACACCTTCTTCGGTTCTTTTTCTGACAACTTCAACAATCTCCACTAGCTTTAGACACAACTCCTCCTTTGCTGCTACTGTTGCTTCAACCACTCAAATTGATTCATCAAACAACACTGAATCATCTGCTTCACCGCCTCTATCGGCTCATCAAAAGACAAATCAGATAGAGAACCAAGCGATCGTCTGAGATATTTCTATTCTTTGTCGAGCGATAGCCACCACCTCCATCGGCTCATCGAGAATCGATCGATCGTCTGATATCTCTCTTTTCTTCATTTTCTTCCTCTTCAAACTCTTTTTCGAATTTCTGCTTCTGCCCTTCTCTGTGTGTTGGTCGAAGCGTCTCTACTCCTTGGAGACGAGAGGAAAAAAAAAAGTGTGTGTGAGAGAGAGGAGACGGAGATCTCCTGCTCCTTCTTCTCGAGACAGAGACCGAGAGAAAGAGGAGATCTATTGACTGTTGCTTCTTCTTGAGACATCTTCTCGAGACAGAGACAGAGACCGAGAGAGAGAGGAGAAGGAGAACTCCAATCGTCTGATCGTCCTCTGCTCCTCCTCTTCTTGTTCTCGCAGCTGCTGCTACTTCTTCTTCACATCTCCTCTCCTCTCCATTCTTCCATAGAGAGACAGAGACAGACCGAGACAGAGACAGAGAGACAGAGGAGATAAAGATTAAAGAGTCAAAGACAGAGTGACAGAGGAGATAAAGACAGAGAGAGAGGAAGATTTTTTGGTGATTCACCGATTCCTCTCAAGTAATGGGTTGGAATTGGAATTGGAAACTAAGTAATAATGGGTTGGGACTTGGGTTACTGTTGGGTATATTCATTCGGTTCGAAACGGATCGGAACCGAACCGTTTGAAAAAAAAAAAAGAACCGGAACCGAACCGTTTAAGAACGGTTCCGGAACCGAACCGAATTGTTTCACATTTTTAAAAATCAGAACCGAACCGTTTGGAGTAAAACGGTTCGGTTCGGTTTGGATCCGCGGTTCCTCGACCCGTTTGCCCACCCCTATTTAAGGCTTGCTTTTATACAAATTAGACCATATAGGTGCCATAGTTAGAGTATTGGCTAATTAGTACCTACTTTTTGAATCTCATGAACAACAAAACCTAACTTATTTATTTTTTTTATAAAGCATTATGCATTACATAGAAGTAGAATTACATAGATTGGTACCCGCTATAGTCGCTAGAGCATGGGCCTCAGTATTGAGGCTCCTACTTATATACATACATTGTCAGTTACTAAGCAAAAAATGAAGACGATTAATATTACAACAAAGAGGTTTCCAAGCCCAATCTAAAATAAAAGACAAACTAGTGTCCTGAGATGAGATCGCCTCCATGAAGTTAGTAGAATCGCTGAAGACAAGACCTGTTTTCCACCTTTGTGCTTGAACCAGCAAAATGGTTGCCTCTCTTGCAAAGAACTCAACCATTGTACTGTCCAAGACTTTTTCCCGAATCGAACTGGCCACCGTAGCAAGAATATTACCTGACAAATCCATAGCTATCACTCCAATAGCACCTTGTTGGGAATGTGCAAAGAAGCATGCATCAAAATTAACAATCACTGTATCTGGGTCCAACTGGAAGGAAGGTTGAAGAAAGGATGCTAAACGAAAATTGAGACTATGAGATTTGAGGAAATTCAATTGGGTCTGGATAAGAGCAAAGTTGTCAGCTACAGGTAAAACAAAGGGCTATGCCCGAAGGTGTCACAGACATGATGAGGAAATGGGCCTATCGTCGACGGGCTGAGCTCATAATATGGGGGATATATGTGAGAACTAGGGTAGGGGGACAACTGGGGGTTTGAACCACTGATAAAACTAGGAGGACCAAATTTGATTAAAAGTCGAAGAAAAAAATCCGTGAATGGAACTTGGCTTTGTTAAAAATAATGTTGTTCTGAATCCTCCAAATAGCAAGGAGGATTGCAGTGAATTGGGACAAAATTTCCTCAGTGAAATTATGAAGTTGGTTGGTTGATTTCCACATAAATTGGAAAGCGTCGGGGATGGAAGAAATGCGAAGAGAGGGATGGTGCCAGTGGAAAGGGAGCGGGGGAAATCAGCCAAAGGCGACTAACAACTAGGCAAAGGAAAAAAAAAGTGGAGTGCATCATCTTCATGGTTACTACTGGTAGTGATCCTCAATAGAAACATGGACTCCTACTAGATTAGAAGTTGTGGGAAGAAGATTTTGACTAATTTTCCACAGGACAAGTAAGGCACTTGGAAGGGCTTTAATGTACCAAATATGACGAAGGATTTTCGGTCCTATAGAGGTAGAGGAAGGATCTGAGGAGGTACTAGTTGTAGCAATTGTGGAAAAGGCACAGGTAACACTCTTAAAAGAGAAAAAAAACATTTTTTGTCCCCGTTCCAAATAATCAAATCAGAACGGGAATTAGTCCTGATACAAACATCAGCAATATCATGGACAACTGGAGCAGGAAACAAGGTATTGAGGAGATATGCATTCCAAGACAACAAGGATGGGGAGGAGGTAATCCAAAGGTCTGGAATACTTTTTGGCAGGTCAAGTGCAAGAGGATTTAGCACACAGTCTGAGAGCAGGAAATCAGGTTTGACCCATGCATCATGCCATAGATCAATCTACTCCCCCGAGAGCACCTGCCAATGCAGAAATTGCTTCATGAGCAAGAGGGCCTTAAGCGTGCCTCGCCAAGTAAATGAGGCTTGTGCCAAGGCTTTTGAAAGTTGGAAGACTATTTTGGAATGATAATAAATGTTTTTGATCAATATAGCTTTTCATGGAATTGGGAGAAGACAACGCATTCCATACATTCTTCGCCAGGAAGGCCAAATTTTTATTTCTTGAGTTGGAAATATTGAGACCCCCAAGGTGTCGGGGTCTGGTGATTTTGTCCCAAGTGCACAGATGTTTTGCTTTACAATCTTCCTGACCATTCCACCAAAAGTTGTGAAAAAGTGCATCAATTTGATAAGAAAAACTAGAGGGAAGAAGGTAAGTATGCATTGTGTAAACTGGGATTGTGTTGAGGACGAATTTAATCATGACCATGCGGCCAGCTGAGACAGAACTTTGGAGTTCCAAGAAACCATACGAGAAGATATCTTATCTAAATTAAAGTGAAAGTCACTGGCTTTTTGCTTTGAGAATACCATAAGGGAACCAATGTATTTATCCTTTGAGTTGAAAAGTTTTGTTCCCAGGATTCTGTTAATCATCTTAGCATGTTTGGGTGAACATTTGAGCTGAAGAAAACAAATGATTTCAAAGTTGACTCATTGGCCGGAAGCAGCACAATATTGATGGAGGATGTCTTTAACCGAATGTGTTTCGGTCAAGGAAGCCCGACGGAAAAAAAATGAGATAGAAGATATGGTTAATTAAGGGTGCACGGTGTTTGATTTTAATGCCTATTTAAGAACCCGACTCTTCTGCCTTTGCAAGAAGGCGAGAGAGAGCCTCAACGACTAAAATGAAGAGATAAGGACCTGAAGGGAAGAGGTCGATATACATTGTTCAATCAATGTAGACCAGTCCTCAGAGAAGTCAAATTCCTTAAAAATCTGAAGTAGGAATGATCATTCTACTCGATCATAAGCTTTGGCCATATCCATTGTAATTGCCATCCAATCCTGAGATTTGCGTTGGAAGTGCTTCATCTGGAAGAAAGTCCCATGGGCTATCCTACCATTGTCTGAGATCGATCTCCTCTTGAGAAAAACACCCTGGTTAGGGGAGATGATATTATCTAGGAATGGTTTTAGTCTGTTAGCGAGAATCTTTGAGATGACTTTGTAGATAACATTAAAAAGCCCTATGGGATGAAATTTGTTCGGAGAGGTGGGATTACAGATTTTTGGAATAAGGGCAATGAATGTGGCATTCAGATTTGGGTCCAGCTTCTTAGTTGAGAAAAAATTATGAACTACAGTGATCACATCAAGGCCTACAATATTCCAATAGTGTTGAAAAAATAAGGCATGGAAACCGTCCGGCCCTGGTGCTTTATGACTTCCAATGGAGAAGATTATCCCTTATGAAGTCCCCAAAAGGAATATTAAGTAGCAAAACATTGTCTTCAGTCGAAACCACAGGTTGAAAGAGTTGAAAGATGGATTGATTTGGAGCTGGATTTGAAGTGTAAAGATAGAGGAGAGGTAAGTAGAAAGAGCGTGACCAATAAGAAAGGGGTCAGATTGCCAATTACTGTTTTGGTCCTTGAGACGTAGAATGAGATTGGTTTTATGCCTCATTAAGGTGGAAAGGTGAAAGAACTTGGTATTCCTATCACCTTCCGTCAACCAAGCAACACCATACTTATTATGCCAAAAAGTTCTTCGTGAGTAAGGAGCTCTTCAAGTCTGGCTTCTAAAACTGAGATGGCCTCTACATTATTCCTGAAAGGGGGCATTTTGCTGCTCATCTAGTGCATTATGGGTTTTGAAGATGCTAAGTTGAATATTCTGAAAATCATATTTGTTCAACCGAGTGAGAGCATGGCTGAGGTGTTTAACTTTGGTAAGGTAGACTTGGGACAGTGAACCTTGCCGTTGAGAATTCCAGGAAGAAAAAATAACATGACGGCATCCTAGATCCCGAGTCCACATTTGGAAAAACTTGAAAGGTGTCGAGGTGAGGTTTGAAGGGGAAATCAGTTGAAGAAGGAGAATGGCCCTATGATCAGACGAGGAAGCGTGAATGGACCTGCAAGTAGCTGAGGGAAAAAAAAACCCATCCAGTCCGTAGTAACCAGAACCCTATCCAATTTAGTTTTGATAGCATGTTTGTCTTGATGTCTATTGGACCAAGTGTACTGAGAGCCTTTGAGAGGGAGGTCCATGAGCTGATGAGAATCAACGAAGTTCTGAAAATGATTGAGAGTGGTACTCGTGGAGGTCTGACCACCTAATTTTTCGTTTGGATTGTAAATGGCATTGAGATCGCCAATAATCACCCCTAAGAAAGGTTGATGGTTGTAAACCTGTAGCATATTGTTCCAGAAGTGCACCCGGCAGGCCGGGTTTGGCTCACCATAAACAAAGATAGTTGACCATACATTTGTAGAAAAATAATCCGAAATAGTGTAGTTAAAATAGTATTTACAAAAGGAAATGATAGTGAGATTAATACCTTCCTTCCAAAAGAGTGTTATACCACCAAACCGTCCTAGCGCGGGAACTGAATTTCCATGTTGGAATCCAAGCCTTCGACCAGTACGGTCCATTTGAGCAGAACTAGCTTTAGTTTCAAAAAAAAATCTACATTGGACTGTTTGGAGAGGGTCTTTATAATCTGGAACGTTTCGGAGACCCTGCACCTCTAACAATCCAAGAAAGGATCATGGGGATGAGGGCGACCTATCTGAGGTGGCCGGTTGAACCTGATCTGTCGAAGTGATTGTAGGAATAGGTGTCTTAGAGATATCATCCTGGAAGCCCGAGTTCAACAACAACTATGGAGTAGGGGAAATGAGTTTCCCAATTGCAATGTTGCTTCTCGACGAGCTTTGGCAACATTACTGGCTTTGACATTCTCTTTATGAATGCGTCCCATATCTAGAGGGGCAATGAAAGAGGATTGGAGGTGTTGTCATCAGTAGAAGGGGGAGTAGTTTGTCCCATTTTCTTTTTAGACCGAGAAGGTCGACCAACACTCCTCTTAGAAGATGTAGGAATTGTTTGTATGCCTGGTAGAGAATCAGTGGAGAGAGGAGCACCTATAGTGGAATTGGGAAGGGAAGCTGGATGGTCTCCTGTTAACTGTACGTAAGGGAAAAGTAGCACGCAATAGAGTAGATGGGAGAGTTCATTGGTGAGACAACTCCAGCCATTACAGACCGAGAAGGCAAGACAATATCCAAAGATGGTATTGAGGAAGAAGGCAGTGGTGCAGAGATGATAGGTAAAAGTCTTGTAGTTGAAATCTGAAGCATTGGGCTAGAATTAAAAACCCAAGAAGCCGATGCTTGATCTCCTTGTGGTGCTGAAGTCCCCCAACTAAACATCCATGGGCCTGGTCCAAAGGGGCTCAATAGAGAAGCTAACCTAGCCGATGAGAGGCCTGGGTGTTGAATAAGAGTGACCCAAGGTAGGCTTGCCATCAACATACGTTGAAATGGGCCTAAAGAATGCCCACCACCACCACCTGAGATCCTACAATTGCATAAAGTGGGCCATGATCCAGTGCAGTGGAGGTAATTTGGGGAAGTAGCTGCGTGGTGGCAGTGGTTGTTGAAGAAAAGTGGTCGTTGTGGGGCCCACTATTAGGACTACGAAATTGGTTGTCGACCAAGGCACCTTGCTTTTGCTGAAAAGCTTAATTCAATGTTGGTGAAAAGCAAGGTAAGTGGTTGTTGTGACATGGTGTTTTCTTGAGAATTCAATGTTGGTGAAAAGCAAGGTAAGGTGTTTTTATCCTTCTGACTAATGGTAGCAGTTGAGTGAAAATGAGGGACCCGGGGGACCTCCTCATGTGCATCAAGGGTAACCGTTAGATTAAAGTAGAAGTTTATGTGTACCAATCTGAGCCGTTAGATTTATTGAACGGCTCAAATTCACGGATTTGAAATTATTTTTTTTTCATCTTTGTCTTTCTCAATTTCTCTCTCTCTCTCATTTTCACTCTTGAGGCAATGTAGCAGCAGAGCTTCTTCAATTCCAAACACCAATCGCTCCCTTCCGAAACCCTTGATTCAATGGCAAGTGATAAACAAAGTAGATGAAAGGGATAAACATGTATACATGCAAAGCTGCAAAAGGTTCTATTAAAATTTTGAAGAACCAAAACTTTGGTGCATCAGCCATCCAAATTACATCAGCCATTCAAAAGCTTCGTATTGGTGGTTCACTTGCTGCTCTTCCAATTGTATTATTCAACTCCTCATCCACTGCCTCTGCTCATATGGATTCTTTGTCCCATCTTGAATCAAACCCATCAGTTCATTACCTAGTTGTTGTAATGGCGTCGATATTGACGAACTCCTTGACCTTTTCTTGGATGAAGATTTGACATCATCTTCATCGTCTTCATGTCCTCCACTAGCCCCAACATGATTCTCTTCTTCTAAATCCTTATCATCTTCATCCTCATTGTTACCGTCCTCTTCTTCATGACTTCCTTCTTTCACTGCTACACTCCTCGAATTGAACAAGTGTTGTTGATTCGTTTGCTTGTGGAGGGGATGAAGCTGAAAGTGGGGGTGGGGTGAAGAAGCACTACTAGAAACAGGTGGAATTGCAGAAGGAGAAGAATTGGGTGTGGGTGTTGTTGATGCCATTACCAAGAGTGTTAAAAGAATTGCTTAAAGGGAATCCAACAATTAGTTGAAAACATCCATCAACACTCCCCCAGACAACAAACAACTTCAAAGAGAGCCAATTCTAACTACAAATCTTGGTAAAACTCTTCAAAACCATAAAAAGCAACAAGCTTTACTAATCAAAACCCTCAAATCACAAAACATGGACTGAAAACCTAATAACCTATAAAACAAAACCACAAATCTTGCAAACAACAGATATGGAGAATCTACAAATTCTCAATGACCCAATCTAACAAAATGTCACCAAAAGAGATGTCAACTTGCCCAATTCTGTAGCTATCAAAATGTCATGAGAAAATGCAGTATCTCCACATCAACGGTGCTCAAACCCCAGATTTCCAAAACACTTAAAAACCTCTCAAAGCTACAAATCATCAACACCCACACAAAAAGATCCAATTTTGAGCCAAACCCATATCATAAAAACTGATTTCAATGACACCCAAAATTTAAACCAGTGTTCACACTCTCAAAACAACAAATGCAGCATATTACTCCCATATCATCAAAAAAGGAAAGAAAAGTCACGACCCAAATACTGGAACCTCCTCCGATCCACCACTACATATCTCTACTCTTATTACACAATTAATCAAAAATCACAATCCAAGATATTGACCTCAAACAATCTGAACAGAAGCTTCAACTTCACCGTTAATGGAACAAAAGAAACAAAGGTAAAGAGAGAGATCCCACCAAAGCTTACGCAGAAAACGAGTGGAATTGATGAAAGAAAAGAAACACCACCATCACTAGCTCTACTGCTGCATTGCCTCAAAGTGAAAATGAGAGAGAGAGAAAGAGAAATTGAGAAATACGAGATGAAAAGCAAAGATAGAGATGAAAAAAAAAATCAAATCCGTGAATCTGAACCGTCCAATAAATCTAACGGCTCAGATTGATACACATGAACTTCTACTTTAATCTAACGGTTATCCTTGATGCACATGAGGAGGTCCTGCGCTTTGTGCGCAGGAGCCCCCCGGGTCCGAAAATGAGAGGGTGGAGTGAAAAGGAGGAGGGCTCGGTCCTTTCCTGTTGTGACATGACGGGAGTGAGATCTAGCATCTGTGAGTCAATCTCCAGAGAGTGACCAGGCAGGTAAGTTGTGACAGGAAGGATGGACCGAGTCTAGCTCACAATTAGAACTTGTGTTCGATCGGTGGAATGATCCGAAGAGTGTGCACCAGAGATGTGCAATGAATGAGATGTTGAGGTCGAGACAAGTTGTCGTTGAAGAACTAGAGTTTGGAGATGACGAAGATTTTGTGGCCGAATTGGGGTTGGAGAGAAAACCATTGGTTCGGATCAAGTTTTAATCCTAGCTCTTAGTAAGAAGGGGAGGAAAATGGAATCTGGCAATTGACCGGATTCCAGTAACTGAAGTGTTTCAAAATACATTGGGCAATGCTTACAAAAAAGTGGCCAATGAACCCACAACAAAAGCAGAAAATTGGAGGATCCTCGTAGCAAAATCGCACCAGATATTGTCTCCCACATTGGACTCCGAAGTCAATTTCCATAGTGCATGGGAGAGCTCCTGTGATATTTAGCCAAACTTTAAATCTGATAAAAGGGATGTTTTGATATTGAAGAGGTGTTGCATCAGTTTCCATGAGTTCGCCAAAGCTCGAGGCGAGAAGTTGGACATCAGATTCCTCTAATTTGTTGGGAGGAAATTCGTGAAACCGAACCCAGCTTCGTATTTCTGAAAAATCCACTGAAAGGTAGTTATCTTGCCATGGTTTTGGGATAACAAGCCAACTAAACAAGACTCAAGGTCCTGAGAAAAGCACTTTGATCATATCAGACATCTCTGTGAACTACACCAAATAGTATGTATTGTCAAGATCCCATTTGCAGGCCAGAGTTTCCACTTCAAAATTGAATTTCGTTTCCCATTGGTGATGACAATATTTCACAACCACACGAAGGTGCACATCGTCTCCTGAGAAAATGGATCTTCTATTAAAAGAGGGTGTAGGTATAGTGAGATTACGTTTGAGATGGGCTTCTATACAAGTTATAAGGGATGGAGATAATTGAAGAGTAGGGGATGAGTCCGGGAAGATGGTAGAGTGTGGTGGAGGAGATGATGTAAATGAAGGTGAGTGGTGGAGGATGGGAGAAGTCGGGGAGTGGGGATCATTGTGGGAATCGAAAGGAGAGGGTTGGAAGGGAGAGAGGCATGTGAAGAGCTAGAGAAATCCATTAGAATAGATTTGTAGCAAAAGTGGGTTTGAATGGTATGAATATGCGTAGCGATGGTGGAGGGAAAGGGTTTTGCAACTGATTAGATGGAATGTTTATATCAATAGAAGATTTGGATGAAATCATTTGGGAGTCAGTGGAGTTAATATTGTTGGGTGGGGGAGATGGAGTTTGACTCATGGGGATGATTTGCGATATGATGGGAAGACAGCGAAGGATGGTTGAACGACAGGAAATGGAGCTCGAGGAGGTGTGTTAATGGTGGTGAAATGATGAGCTTAATTAAATGGACTGTACCGCGCCAAAGACCTGCAAAACCAACAAGTTAACAAACAAAAACCCAAGCGAAGAGAGTCTGGAAGTAGAGCAAACAAGAAAGGGGAAGCACAGTGAGAGGATATAAATTGAAATATTCAAAGGGGAGAGCATTAGTTGAAGAAAAGGAAGATGAAATGAGAGCAATGAGATAGCAGATGGAAGACGAAGAAGGTCTCTATTCACTGTCATTTGGAAAGAAGAAAAACCCCTCAACTTAGAAATTAAAACATCAAAACACATTTTCAACCTTAGTTAACTAAAAATATCAAAACACATTCTTAGCTTTTTACAATCTTGAAATTAAAACACGAATCTCAAGGCCTGACCAGTTGCATAATCATCTCAATTTTCTTCACAATCTTCACAAATCTCTATTACTATCAATGGTAGAGATATATCTTCTCCAGTCCCGTACCCTAGTGTCACGACCCGATCCACAGAGTACTATATAGTTCGCTTTGGCCCAAGGCTCGCACGGCTTTAAAAAACATAGTTATTTGTAGATCCAAAGTCGTACATATATAGCACATCACCATCCCGCATCACAGTATGTGGGACTATGATGTCCCTTTTATAGCTTGCCAACCCTCTTGGGATCCATGGGCTATTGGGCTTCTTCCTCACCCTTTCCCTCAGGTCCGCCCACACAAGGGTATCACAGTCCACCCCCTTTTGGAAACCCAACATCCTCGTTGGCACACTTTCAACTGGGTCAGGCTCTGATACCATTCTATCACGACTCGATCCACAGAGCACTATATTGTCTGTTTTGGGCCCAAGGCCCGCACGGCTTTAAAACGCGTAGTACTTCGTAGATCCAAAGTCGTACATATATAGCACATCACCATCCCACACCCAGGCGGTGTGGGACTATGATCTCCTCTTTGTAGCTTGCCAACCCTCTTGGGATCCATGGGCTATTGGACTTCTCCCTCACCCTCCCCTTCAGGTCCGCCCACACAAGGGTATGGTCCGATTGAATCAAAGTGATGAAATTGGGGAGTACAGATTAAATTGAATCTTAAAAGTTAAAAGATTTTAGTGCAACCCGCTTGAATCCACTTCGTGTTGTTGGGTAAATCAACCCTACTACTACAAAACAAAACAAAACTTTCACCATTGTATATGAATTTCCCTTTTCAAATATAAAGAAGATGGGATGTCATTGTGACAAATATTTTTTATACAATTGGTACTTAAAGTTGCAATTGTAAAAGTACTTAATCCCTCAATTTGAAGAAAAAGATTGAAAAGAAAGAAAAGTAAAAGAAGTTAAGAGATTTGGAGTGAAGATCATTGAAGAAGACTCGAAGGAAGAGAAATTTGAGGCATCCACAACGATCAGATTTGTTGTCGGCCTGAGTGATACGCAAAGATCAACATTGATGCCTTCTTCCATCGTGTCGTCATTATCCAGAGCACCAATCAACCAGATTCGTTGATATCAACCAACCGCAAACCACCTTCGTTGCCTCTCATTTGTCACCATATCTACCCCCGAGCATTGTTAAGCACTCCCCTGCCAGTTTCAGACTAAAACGTCTCCAAATCTGTTCATGGCCTAGCCCAACCAATCAGTGGTCGGCAGATCCATTGTGGCTGGCGCACATCATTGCTGCCCTCGCAAGACCCTCCCCCAATCGGTTCGCAGATCAACCTTTTCACCCCTTGTTCTGTTTCCATCATGTGGGGAAGAACTTTTCCACATTTTTCAAACAGATCCTTCCATCCTATTTTTTAGTTAGGTCCCTGGCTGAAATATTAAGTAGTTCTTGGTCCATGCTAGTTGTTTACATCACAAAATTTTTTTAAAAAAACAAGTGAGTACCCATATCCAGTGGTGTCCTATGCTAACTGCACATATTTTTACTATCATATACCACAATACACTTATATCCCCCCTTAACTCCAACCTGAATCAATTTCTTTTATACCACCATCACCTCCCCCACCTACTAGTTATGTACACCCCACTACCAATTCCAGTATGATGCAGGTTGAGACAGACTAAGAGAAGTTTTTTTAGAGATTTAGCATAACGAATTTGTGCCTGTCTTGCCCCATTTTCGATGCCTGAATTGAACAAGAAAAAGCAAGGGCGGTGGAGAGCTACTAGCAATTGAGAGCGATACTTTGCGACATGTCATTGGCCACACCTTGACCACCAGCTTCCAAGGTCTAATATGGCCCCACCATCGCATGTACTCAACTTCCAAAAAGTGAGGCATTTGACTGGTGCAATTTCTTCCCTATTTTGGTCAAAGGATGTTGAGGTTCCTATAGAGCAAAAGCAGTAAGTGACGATGATTATGCTGATCCATATTGGAAAATTTGTGTGGCACAAGCTTATGCGCAGGAGTTATCTCACTAGATTTATTGCAACTAATGGTTCTTCGAGTCACGTTGCTCCATTTCTGAGTTGGTTCGGCTGTTTTTAAAAAGTGTGTATCATGGTAGAGTTTGAGGTCGACTACTTCATATGCATTTTGCCTTGTGCTCAGTGACTGGTTGCTTGTGTTTGGCAGACTTCTTTGACTTCAAGCTCGAGAATTAGCTTCTTCAACCCGGGGAGAGTGATGTAAGCGAGTAATTAATTAGTAATTAATTGTAATTGGGTTGGATATAATAAAACTCGTATTTATTAGGGCATTTTAAGCCAAAATAGATTTAGGGTTAGATTGTTTGCCAAAAACTATAGGTTTATAAATAAGACATAGAATTAAATATTGTAGTTGGTGATTGAATGAATGAAATTTAAGTTTTCTTTATCTCTTGTTTTAGTGTTTATCATAGATGTAGTTTAGTAGAATCTATCACTTTCACAATTTCCATTTAGCACAAAAAAAAACAAGTAATTTCCTCTGTGTGACTCAAGAAAAGGGAAAGCAACTTCAGGATACTAACCTATGACTATATAAAGTCTTTTTTTCTAAGTTTTTTTTATTCTTTTAACGGTAGTAAGCTGGAAGAGTGGGACAATATGTCATGATTAGAAGAAATGAAACCAGAAGCTGAATTATGGCGCAAAAATGAAATGAAAATAAGGAGCCAAATTTCAAATTAGAAAGGGAATGGTAGAAAGGTAAATTGTTAGCTATTAGTTAGATAATCACATGGGCCATCCAGGTGTAATCTTTGTATTGGCCTATTTCAAATTTTTGTTAAGCTCTTTGGCTATAAAAGAGATAAGAGGAGAGAACAGAGATCAGTATGTAAAAACCCAAAGGTTCTAAGGCTCTTGTTCATAGGAACTAAAGAAAATTGTATTTGATATTTTCCCATATCAATCTAATTCCTCCATTTCTTCTTATTTTTAGTCTCTTTGATCTAAGATTGTGACATTTGGTATCAGAGCGACTCTCGATCCAACCTACCACCATGGAGACAAGGGCCAGAGAGATTGAGACTTTCATGAAGGAAACAAAGAAGGTACAATCTGAAACATCTGTGCAAATGGAGGCATTGAAGGCTAATCTACTAAGGATTTAACAGACTGTTGAACATCATGAGAAAAGGCTTGATGCAAAGTTAGATCAGTTGCTTCATATAATACAGAATCAGAGGAACGGTCACTCGGGCATTGAATCAAGCACCTCGCAGGCTTCTGGATCGGTTCAAAATCAGGTCAGGGCATCTCATCCTTCACCAACTGATCATGGAGGTAACTTTTTTCTCTTTCCTAAAACCGACTTCCCACATTTTGATGGACTAAACCCTAGATCTTGGATCAAAAAATGTGAGAGATATTTGAACTACACCATGTTAGTGAGGATAGTAAGGTCTCAATTGCTTCCATTCACCTAGACGGTAAGGCCGACACCTGGTTCCTTGATTACCAGGTAGGAAAATCCACAATCAAATGGTCAGAGTTGATGAATGATGTGTGTATGCGCTTTGAGAATCCAGTAGATAATAATTATGTAGCATCCTTCAACAAGCTTGCTCAAAACCATTCAGTAGAAGAATATTTTGAGAAATTTGAAGAGCTGAAAGCCATGATGTTTGTCCATAACTCCTCATTATCTGAAACTTACTTCATATTGAGTTTTCTGAGTGGGTTAAAACCAAAAATCAAACTGGTTGTGCAGATGTTCAAGCCTGCAACGGTAGCACAGGCATTTGCCTTAGCCAAATTACAGGAAGCATGTTCTCCGCCCACCTCCAATGTACAATTTGTTTCCACCACTCAAAGAAGACCATTCCCCACATCTACATATTCTACAAACTGGCCTAAAACTCACAATAATACACCCACACCCCAGTTTTTCAGTTCACAAACATCACAGCCTTCCATAGCTGCTATAGCTGCTAATACCCCTGCCCACAAACCAACTTCAACATCCTACACACCTATATCATCTGCTACAAGGGTTGTTCCATACACTTTACGCTTGACTACAGCACAAATGAGATTGAGAATAGAAAAAGGCTTGTGTTATAACTGCGATGAGCAGTATAGACAAGGCCATATTTGCAAGCGGCGACATCTATATATGTTAATAACAGATGAAGAAGCAAGCTCTGAAGAACCACACAACAACTGGGAAAATGAAGACCTAGTTTAGGAAATTCAAACAGACATGGAAATCTCCCTTAATGCCCTGCATGGAAGTGTATTAGCTAATATTATTTTACTCAAAGGGTTGGTGAAAAAGAAGCAAATCTTTATTCTCATTGATACAGGCAGTACTCATTCATTTGTGGATCCAAGTGTAATTAAGGAGACCCGATGGCCAACTATCCTTACTCCTCACATGGTAGTAAGAGTGGCAAATGGACAACAACTTCATAGCAATGCTCTTTGTCAATGTCTCCAATAGACTATGCAAAGGCTACATTTTGAAGGAAAAATCAGACTTCTCCCTCTTGGGGAATATGATATGGCCGGTTCTAGGGGGATTGGTTGAAGCATTTCGGAGACATAGTCATCAATCTTCAAAAGCTACAATTAACTTTGAATATACAAGGACAACCCATTACACTTCAAGGTATTACTCAAGAAGCATCATTGAGTCTCATTGATGCCAAGGGTATGTCTAAATTCCTTAAGAAGTATTCTCCTACTTGTTTTGGCCAAATTTTCTCATTGACTACCATAGACACAAACACCCCAACTCCATCTGTTAAAAGAGATGCTCCACCATTTTGATGATCTTTTTCAAATCCCTACTTCCCTACCACCTCATAGACCTTTAGATCATAAAATTTCCATAAAATCCAACTCCAATCCTCCCTCCCAAAACCCTTACAAAATTCCTTATATGCAAAAGACTAAGGTTGAACATCTCATTACTGAAATGCTTGAAGTTGGCCTTATTCAACACTCTAGTAGTCCTTTTGTTGCCCCCAGACTCCTAGTCAAGAAGAAATATAACTCTTGGAGGTTTTGTGTAGATTATAGAAGGCTCAATGACATCACCATTAAAGATAGGTTCCCATGCCATTGATTGATGAGTTGTTAGATGAACTCCATGGGGCCACCATCTTTTCAAAACTAGACTTAAGGCCAGGTTATCATCAAATAAGAGTCCCACCAGATATACACAAGACTGCTTTCAAAACCTACTATGGACACTTTGAGTTTAGAGTCATGCATTTTGGTCTAACCAATGCACTCGCCACTTTTCAAGCCTTGATGAACCAAATATTCCAACCTTTTTTGAGAAAATTCATTTTGGTATTCTTTGATGACATATTTGTCTATAGTAAGAATAAGGATGACCATTTTTCTCACCTCCATACTACCTTCTCTTTATTAAGACAACATCAACTCTTTGCAAAACTCTCTAAGTGTTCCTTTTTTCAAAATAGACTTGAATACTTAAGACACATTATTAGTTCAAATGGTGTGGAGGCGAACCCACAAAAAATAGAGGCTATGAATTCTTGGCCCACCCCTACCACTCTTAAACAACTAAGCGGTTTTTAGGCCTCACGGGGTATTATAGAAAGTTTATCAAAAATTATGGCAAAATAACACAACCCCTCACTGATCTTCTCAAGAAGAATTCATTTCTTAGGTCACCCATGGCCACTCATGCCTTCATAGCCCTTAAAGAAGCCATGTGCCATGCTCCAATCCTTGCTTTACCTAACTTCAATATTCCATTTTTTTCTTGAGACTGATGTGTGTTCTAAGGGTGTGGGGGTTGTCCTATCTCAAGGAGGAAGGCCTATAGCTTATTTCAGTAGACTTTTAGGACCTAAGAATCTCTTTTTGTCTACTTATGAGAAAGAGCTTTTGGTTATTGTTATGGCCATTCACAAGTGGAGATCATACTTGTTAGGGTCCAAGTTTTACATTCATACGGATCATCAAAGTATAAGACATTTACTATCTCAGAAAGTCACCACTGTGAAGCAAAAATGGTTGTCAAAGCTCTTGGGTTTTGATTATGAGATTGCTTACAAAAGGGGTATAGATAATAGAACTGTTGATGCTCTTTCAAGACGTGATAATGAAGACTCACAGTGCATGGCTATGTCTACTGTTACTCCTCTTTGGCTACAAGAAGTTGCAAAAAGCTATGAGGATGACACCCATACCAAAGACCTGATTCAACAACTGATAATTGCTCCACATGTTGTCCCTAATTACACATATGCAAAGGGTTTGCTATACTACAAACAGAAGCTATATATTGGATCTTCAGGGTCATTGAGAACTAAAATCATGGCTTCCTTGCATTGCTCAGCCATAGGAGGCCACTCGGGTATCTCAGCAACATATCAGAAACTGCACCAGCACTTTTATTGGAAGGGCATGAAGTCTCTTTTAATTCAGTTCATCACAGGATGTGATATCTGTCAAAGAAATAAGCATGACCAGACTGCTTATGGAGGGCTCTTGTAACCATTGTCAGTTTCGGATCATGCCTGGTAGCATATAACAATGAATTTTATCGAGGGACTCCCCCCTTTCCAACCACAAATCAGTCACCTTGGTAGTAGTAGTAGACAGATTCACTAAGTTCAGCCATTTTATGGCCTTATCACACCCCTACACATCTTCAATGGTGGCTGACTTGTTTCTTCAGAATGTCTATAAACTACATGGGTTACCAACTTCGATTGTTTCCGATAGGGATAGAGTACTCATCAGTGTTTTTTGGCAGAATCTCTTCATAGCTTTGGGCACCACACTCTCCCTGAGTACGGCTTATCACCCTCAAACGGATGGACAGACAGAGAGGACAAATTCTTTAGGACTGAACAAAAAATGATCAAACCAATTAAACCGACCAAACCGATCAAAACCAAACCAATTTAAATTCGGTTTGGATCAGTTTTGGTTTTAAAAAATTCAAAACTGAAGTGCTCGGTTCGGTTTCCAGTTTCTATGTGATTTTAACAGACCAAACCGAACCGACCAAATATATATAATAAATAATATATACTTTATATATAAATGATATAATATATTTAAAATAGTCGGTCGGTTTGGTTTTATTTCGGTTTTGGTTCGACTTTAGTCAGTTCAGTTCGATTACGGTTTGCATAAATTAGAATCGGTTCGGTTTCGGATCGGTTTTGTCAAATGTCGATTCGGTTTCGGTTTGAAAATTTTTAAACCGAACCGACCCTAAAATTCTTGCTTAGAGACGTATCTAAGGTGTATGACTGGTGAACTTCCAAATCAGTGGTCGAAGTGGCTTTACCTCGCTGAACATTGGTTCAACACCACATTTCACACAAGTCTACAAACTACACCCTTCCAGGCCTTATATGGCTATGCCCCTCTTCTATTGGCTATGCCTCCAATCACTTATCTTCTTGTTACTGATGTTAGCCAATATTTGAAGGACAGAGACAATATGCTGCAGTTACTGAAAGAAAAACTCCATAGAGCTCAGGAAAGAATGAAGTTATATGTTGACAAATAGAGGTCTGGCCGGGAATTTGCTATTGAGGATTGAGCATATCTCAGGCTACAACCATATCGCTAGACTTCGGTGAATTTGAGGAAGAATCTCAAGCTGTCCGCCAGATTTTATGGCCCCTTCCAGGTGTTAGAAAGGATTGGAGCAGTGGCTTATCGATTACTGTTGCCTTCCAGCTCCAAGATCCACCTTGTTTTTCATGTGTCCCAGCTGAACAAAAAGCTTGGACAATGTGTAATACCAGCTCCTCGGATGCCTTTGATCAATGAACAAGGCCAATTCAAGGCTGAGCCAATTGTTGTTTTAGCACGTCGAATGGTTCCAAGAAACAACCGTGTGGTTACACAAATTTTGATTCATTGGTCTAATTCTACAGTCCAAGAAGCCACATGAGAAGATTGGGCTCACATTACTACTTCTTTTCCTCAATTTCATCCTTGAGGACAAGGATTAGTTGAAGGGGTAGGTATTGTCATGATTAGAAGAAATGAAACCAGAAGCTGAACTATGGCGCGAAAATGAAATGAAAATAAGGAGCCAAATTTCAAATTTGATAGGGAAGGGTAGAAAGGTAAATTGTTAGTTGTTAGTTAGATAATCACATGGGCCATCCAGGTGTAATCTTTGTATTGGCCTATTTCGAATTTTTGTTAAGCTCTTTGGCTATAAAAGGGAGAGAGGAGAGAACGGAGATCGGTATGTAAAAACCCAAAGGTTCTGAGGCTCTTGTTCATAAGAAGTTAGGAACTAAAGAGAATTGTATTTGTTATTTTCCCAAATCAATCTAATTCCTTTATTTCTTCTTATTTTTAGTCTCTTTGATCTAAGATTGTGACACGGTATGAAAATATGGACGAATCAAAACCCTGGGGATCGCCCAATTCCATCTTCAAGCATAACAATATACCTCTTTAAGTGCCCTAAATGTGATTTCCACTTGGGGATTGTCATAAAAAAAAGTATGTATAATATATAGTAAAATAAGTACCTAAAAGAAATTCAAAAACCAAGAAAATTATTAGAACTTCCTAATCCAAATGGGAAAAACACAGGGGTCCAGAATAATTCATCTTAGGAGTAGGGTTACAACTCGAGTGGTTTAGTCATGGTTGAAACATGCCTAAGTTGCTTCTTTACCCAAAATGCAATGATTTTTCTTCGTATTTTATCGACCTCACAGTGACAAACATTTAAGGGTTTTTGGATTGCAAATTGATCCAATTTCAAATTTCACTAGGCCATGTGCCATTAATTTTGGATTGGCCTGCCCAAGTTGCACCCCTCTTGGGAGTGTTTAGTTGTAAAAGCTTATGCCACCTCAACATTGGATCATGGCGTTGTGGAGGAAATGTTTACAACTAACGTGCTAACATTGATCCAAATGTAACATCTCCTTAGTGCCTACTCATGTCATAGATCTTTGAATTTCGTGTTAGTAGTTGAAATGGATGGGTGTTAGGTGATACCTATGATTCACGTTGTGAGTTTTAAGATCTCTTTAATTTATTTCTTAACCTTAGTTAACAAATTAGGTCTTATTGGAAATGAAATGAAAAAAGTAGGTCTTATCGGCTAAAACTTAACTATGGTACCTAAATGGTATTTTTTGTTAAAAATATGCCTTCATAGTTATTTTCCGAAAATGTGTTAAAGTGGGTGATGTTGTAGAGATGGGAAGAATTATCAATTGAAAATGAGAGACATGATCTAGTGCTACATCATTCTTCAAAAAGTTTTCCTTCTCTCAATTTTTATGTGCTGGTTTAGTGATATTATTTGTCAGACTTCTTAGATAAGATTTAATCAACCAAATTAGTTTAGCAAAGTAATTAAAAAATAAATAAATAAATAAATAAATAAAAAACTTCTTGAAATGTTACTCTGGCTACAGTGGGGGGAGGGGGTGTCTCCCCAAGTGGGTCTGCCCGTGATTAAACTCTAGGAACTAATTTTGCCGTCACAGTTGTTCCCGGATGTAAATTCCTCAATTTTAATTTTCTCGAAGCGTGTATCATCTGTTTTCTGCATACGCAGCACATTTTTATCTTAAAATGTAAGATTCAGGGATTGTTTCCTCTATCTAGGTGGTGGGAATGGTTAATGGAAAGTAGAAAAGTAATCAAACTGGTTTTGAGTTGTTTAGTAGATCATCAACAGATGCGCTAAATCATGAAAGTAACTTTAAAGAAGAGGGTGATCAGACAGTAGCGAAAGACTAAGATGAATGTAATCAGAGATTTATTAGAAATCTCATTTGAACTATGCAACTAATCATCATTTGACCCTCTTCTCATCAACTAGTCAATGTAAGACACAGCACAACATGACTAACAATCGACAAGGACACAATAAAAAGGTTTTGAAAAGAAAAGAAAAAAATATATATATATATTAAGAAAAAACAGAGATTGGATCAGAGTCCTGGCTTGATAATTCTCCAAAGAGAATTAAAAACGCATATTATGATCAGAGTCAATATGTGGGGAAAGGATCATCAGTTTCATCCTCTACTTCCTTTTTTATTTTTTTGTGTTGACATAAACACATACTAACAACAAACAAAGAAAGAAACAAAATAATGTGATGAAAAATACAACAGAACCACAGCCTACACCAAATCAAGAAACAAACAGAAGCAAGGAGTCACAGACATCCAAAGAAGGATAGAAGCAGCATTAGCTCTAAAGCCTGGCGAAAGGCGAAGATCTATCATCATCAACTCAAATGTTCTTTGCGAAACAAGCCTAAGATCTATCATCATCAACTCATAATCAGTATCATGAGAACAAATTTAATATAACCCTAGATCTAGTGGAAGTATCAGTGGTTGGTAATGGTTTATCAGTCACAATATTTTCAGAAACACAGACCAAATAAGTTGTTCATAATTTCCAGTGCCTTTAGACACATATACAAATACAATGGCAGAGCTTAACCTAAAGAAAAATAAAATTGCTTAATAAAGGATGGATCATCATAGACTAAAATACTTTAAGAATCACTTCTATATATACTTACATCATATTGTTGCAGTTTTTTCCCATCAAGATCCACAATATAAATTGGCACATAACTGATTATTGAACATATGGGTATGACAAAAATGACGCTTGAGTGAATCTAACACACATTGCAACCATTACAAGCCCTTAAACTGTAAAAAGGCTTCAAAATAAGTACATCCAACCTGCAGATTTCTGATTTTTTTTTTTTTTTTTCAATGAAGTCTACATCCTCGTGTCATTCTACACATCTGATATAAAATAGGGATTCTACGTTTTTCATCAATTGCAAAGGAGGTAGTGTTTGATTGATTCAGCCTATGATGCATAATATTTTGCATTGTGTAGGCTATATTTATGTCCTAAACTCATATGCTCATTTCTTGAGCCACAGATTCAATAACTTCACGTCCCTATCATGTTTGTTTTGATGATTGACGAGTGAATGTGGGTTATTTTACAACAAAACACATGTAAAATATACAAGGTACCTAAAATGCACTCATCATGTGGGAAAGCACAAACACGAACACATTCTTTAAATGGCGTCAAAATAACCAGACCCTCACCAGCCTAAAAATTTATGTCTCTATTTTCTATTTTCTGCACCTCGATAGATTTGCCACTGTATAGAACCACAAACTTGTTACAACGAAATACATTCAATTGACAAAGTAGAAGAGCCTTAGCACCAAAATTCATAAGCCTAGCCACTTGATCAGCAAAAAGAAAAATTACAAATGAAATATGGAAGAAAGAAAACAACCACAAACTGGATAATGATACATGTACGGCAAGCAACACTGAAAGCATTGGCCTTATCCCTTTAGCACAGCATCCATTGATTCAAAGAAGAGTGGTGCCATTTCAGGGTTTGGTATCTTGATTGCGCACTTGACACCTGGGATCCCAACAACAGCAGTAAGTTCAATAAGTAACGGAATCCCTCTATACATCTTGGCCGATAAATACAAAACTTCCTGGTTTGCATGTCTCCTCTTCGCAATGAAGAACATATTGGATGCTGCCAAACGATCAAGGGTGGCTTCCACACTGTTCACAACAACATCTGGCAAATCCTTGGTGACCTCATTTGAGTCTGGGAGGGACTTCCATTTCTGCAAGGACGAAATCAGCTCAAAGGATTAGAATCAGTAAAAGTGACCAAATACTTTCAACCATACGACAAAGCTTTAAAGCCTGATAAACTTGTATGTTCCTGTCATGAAATCATTTTCTGCTGAAAACAGCAACTTTTGCAATTTGCATTTGGCACAAGAAAACAAGTAATTTCCTCTGTGACTCAAGAAGAGGGAAAGCACCTTTAGGATACTAATCTATGATTATAACGTCCTTTTCTTTCTTTCTTATTTATTTTTTTAATGGTGGTGGGTTGGAAGAGTAGGACAAGTAAAAGTACAAAAGATGGACAGATCACAACCCTGAGGTCTTGCCCCCAATTCCATCTTCAAACAGAACAATATACCTCTACATGTGATCTACACTTGGGGATTGTTATACCAAAATAGTATCTATAATATATAGTAAAATAGGCACCTAAAAATAATGTAAAAACTAATAAATTTATTAGAAATTCCTAAACAAACAGGAAAGACACGGAGGTCCAAAAGAATTCATCATAGGAGTAGGGACACAACTCTGGTGGTTTAGGAACGGTTGACCTGCCTAAGTTGCTTCTTTACCCAAAATGCAATGATTTTTCTTCAAATTTTATTGACCTTTCCTCACAGTCAAACATTTAAAGGTGTTCAGATTGCAAAATGATCCAATTTCAAATTTTACTAGCCATGTGGCAATATTTTTTAGTTGCCCACCCAAGTTGCACCCCACTTGATGTATTTGGTGCATGGAATTCAATTCAATGGAATCCATGGGGGGCTACTTGAATTATTGAGATGAACACTCGTGTTCAAGGCAAATTTGATTAAATATATGGTGGACCATTTATGTTTAAGGCGAATTCGATTAAAATATGGTGGACAACTTATTGTGAATTCTAGATTGTGATCAAAGGTGAGGAGTTGCATTTCTCATGAATTATGAGAATCCAATTCTTTAGGGGGTTAAGGAGTTGGGATTTTCGTGTTTCATGGGTGTTTAATTCCCCACCTTTGAACAAAATGTGAAATCCATGATAAGTGGTCCACCACATTTGATCAAATTTGGCTTAAACACAAGTGAATCCACTCCGTCAAATTGGATTACATGCAACCAAACACACCCTTAGTAGATATACATCTCAACCAGTGTTTAGTTGTAAAATCCTATGCCACCTGAAAATTGGATCATGGATTGAAGAGGAAATGTTTACTTACCACTAACATGCTAACATTGATCCAAATGTAACATCACCTAAGATTTATGCCTAAAACATTGTTCTCGACAGGATATAACACCAGGATACAGGGACACGATATGACACATGTTTATTTTGGATAGCATATGGACACATTTACATTCTTTTATAACATATACTAATGTGAACTTTCTGTTAATCACCAGAGGACAATATTGTCCAAATAAAATGCTCGAGAAACTACATGAAGTGTATGGAGCACTAAAATGTTTGACAAATGAGAAATAGGAAATGTAAAAACAACAACGAAGGATCAGTTTAAAAAATTACCTCAAGGAAGTCTGCCCGTTCCATACGTCCATCTTCAGATAAGAATACCAGCAATGAAATTTTATCATTGAAGTACCAAACAGGCTGTTGATTATTTTTTACTGCTACCTGCAAAAGTGAGCTTGGAGGACCAGTAGATATATTCTGTGATAACACCATGGGCAACAGGGTCCTTGCTGATGAGCCAGGTTGCACTTGTGGGACCTACATCGACACAAAATTTGCAGTTTGATATCAATTCGCTATACGGATAGTAAGGATAATCGTAAATTAAGGATTGTTGAACGACCTGTAGAGGACCAGCTGCAGCAAGACCAAACGTATTTTTGTTGAACTGGATCATGAACCCATCAAGAGGAACCTGTGTGTTGTTCTCAAACAACATACTGTAAAATATCTGCCCATCACGCCGCGTTAGCTGTGCACTGATTTGTAGCCCTTGACCAGTTGATGATGGTAGCACAACAGGTAGAGGAGGGCTGCATGTCAAGGATATTAGAGTCAGTGCCATTCAAATGAACAAAATAAATCAAAATCAGTTATGATTTCGGTACACTCGGAAAAGTGCAGAGCCTCACCCAGTGGGTGTTTCTGGTGTGTCAACTGGGACAATAGAATTATCCAGGCCCATTAGATCACCAAGTAAGTCAGGCACTGGAGCTGGAGGTGCAACAGCAGCAGGTGCTGGCTGCTTTGTTGCAGCATATTGAACAGGGCTCGAACCAGATGGTGCTGAAGTACTGCTTTCAGCAGCATGAGAAGGTGACTCAGAATATCCGGTTTCACTCCCATCTGGATACTCATCGTCTTCTGGTCTCTGTGCTGCGGTCTTCACTCGGCTTACAAATGCTTCAGGGGGCTTGTGATACACAGAAGATAGAGTAGCAATGTTTGCAAGAAGCTCGTCAAGAAGTGAAGCATCAAGCTGGTTGGAATCATCACTGATGACAGGTTTCTCAGCCAACACGACATCTTTTGCTGCCTGAAATAAAATTTAAAAAAAAAAAAAGTGGCCTTTCATGAGTAACCTGATCCTTCCTGCAAGTGTCCAAAAGATTTCTGAAGTGTGGGTCTTCAAGAGCCTAAATGTCATACCTCTGGATCCATCGAAAGAAGGCGCCAATATATATAGGCACGATCACGCAGATCTGGATTGTCTGTCTCCACCGTGGCGTTATTTAGAACAACCTGTTGATGCATGGTTGAAGAAACAACAAATGAGTGACAACTAATCTTCGCAGCATTTAAGCAAAGGAATAATCTTAACTTCTGTGTTAGGACAAGTTGCGGATTCTTTTTTTTTTTTTTTTTTCCTAGGAACTTTTTCTTTAGCAACACACCCTAAGTTTTAATAGTAATCTGACATTTTAAATACTAATATTATTGCTCTTAACCATAGTTATTAGTCTTAGTCTCGTACAATAAATATGGTATATACCATACCAGTACCCAAACGGTATATATCGTTTTTACATTATATCGTATGTACCAGCCGTTATATATTACATATCGGTAAAGTTTATGTACCGGCCGATATATGACAAGTATCGTACCGATCGGACTAGCTTATTTAAAATCCAAATAAATATATTTCTTTTGCTTTTTCCGATTTTAACCCTTTACTTATCTATTGTCTCTCTCCACACAACTCGAAATCACAATCCGTCTTTGTAGGTTTGATATGGTTTTTTTTTTCAATGAGCTCCTAGTACATGAGTTAGTTTCTTCTCCACTATTTGTGTTGGTGTCATTACGTGGCCTTTGAAATGCTTGCTCCTAATAGTGATGATGATGCAACAAGAGAATACTGTGAGAAAGTTATTGATGGTACGAAAAAATTTAAGTGAAAACATTCAAAAAAGTTATTGATAGGCACAGGTAATGAATTGGCAGGCTTCTATTTTCAGCATTTTACTTTGCTGTATTTACCAATCATCAGCTGAATATCATGTCATCTCAATCATTCTTCATTTATTTTGCTTCAAGGTCATTGAATAAATAGAATGTGTCATTCCTTTATTATTCTTATGTTGTTTATGATTATGTATTTCAATAAATACAAGGAATAATGATAGACTTTCTTGAGATGAAATCGTTCAGGTAGGTGCATCGTGTTTAATGTTTATTTTTCTGAATAAATCAGATAACCCCACCAGCATATCACTTTATTACATTTCATCATTTCAAAAAAGAAAAAGAATGCGTAATTCCATACTATTATTAATCGCAAGAAAGTTTTAACTCAAAATAGCCTCTTTTTATTCTGGTGTGGCACTTAATACATCAACGAGATAAGTTGATATGCAACCCCTGACAACAAATATATACAGAGGAACTGAAACTGGTTTCAAAATCTGTTTTGTTGTGCCTAACAGTCAAGTATGAAACGCAGGACCACCAAAACATGATTATAAAGATTAAACAATATTAGCTTTATCGAATACATAAACATAACAAAAGGACTAAGCTACTACAATAAAATGCCTCGAGGACTTTTATACTGCATGCTAGATCAATCAAACAGGCATGCCAAACTGAATAAGTATAACAATATTAAACAAAAAACGAAGTCAAATATTTATAAAGAAGTAAATCTTGTTAGCATTAGAGCATCAATTTCCACATTCAATAAAGAAAAAAATAAATTCTGTTTGAATGAACCTAGAAATTAAGATTAAAATTGTAGGAGACATTAAAAGAAAAATGAGCAAGCAAATGGGCAAGGGTATCAAAGTTAAGGAAGGAGAATGCACATTTGACAATGTTCAAGTAGATGATCCAATATATTGCCAGTAGAAAAAGTCATGAAACAGTAGTGCATCAAGAAATGAACCTGAATCATTTGTTGTGGGCCTTCAGTTGGTTTCTTAAGAAATAATTTGACAGTTGCAGTAAGCAATTGCAACTGAACAAGTGCAGGCTCTTCTGGAAAACTCTCCAAGAAACTTTCCAGGAGCTCATCAGCATTGTCAATTCTTTCTGCATATTCACCAATTATCCAAATCATTGAAGCCTGTGGAAACAAAAGAAATTTTTATCAAGATATGAGAATAGTAAACACATTACAAACAAAAGGAGGCTGAAAGTAAGGGACGTTATCATGTCAATACCTTTGCTTCTGGCTCATCTAAGGTGTCCAAGCTCTCACATAGTGTAGCAATAATGGATTCATAACTGTGAAAAAAAAAAATAACAGAAGAACATAAGGTTTACAAATAAACAAAAGAAAACTAGAAACTGAAGCTGCCAAAAATCTTCTAACTTACGTGTTAGGATATCTTCTAAATATGTCCTTGATAACTATAATAGCCTCTTGGACAACATAGTTCACTTTTATCTTTATCAGCTCGAGCAGAACACTTATGCATCGTTCAGCTGCTCTTTCCAGCTTGATGGCACAACGACCAATAGCGCGTACAGCCTTTCTTACAAAGTCTACATCAACCTCTGTGGCATATTCTTTGAACTCTAACAAAACCTGCAAAATAATGTATTACAAGATATGTCTTTACAGAAATCAAACATAATACTTGTTATGAGTTCTGGATCCTCCGATTTATACCTGATCTATATTCCGATCAGATGCAAGCTTAATCATGATCTCCAATTTTTCCATCTTCACATAAATCGGATCATTGTACTTGCAAAAGAAAACCTATAAAGAGAGTTCACAGTTACACAACCAGAGTCCATGGAAAACCATATTTAAAATAACAAGTAAACTCATACAAAACAGTTAGTTATAATTGCCTTGATTTCATGAGCAAGGATGGTTGGTCGCCTTTGCACAATGAGGTTGATATTTCTCAATGCAACATATTGTATCTCAGGTTCTGCAGATAGTAGTGTCACAAGAGGCGGAGCCATTTTCTTGCAAAGATTTCGGACTACATCTGTACTAGTGATGAGTTCCATTTGTAGAAGAATCATCTGCATAAACCATGTTGTTAAATAATTTTAGCGCCCACGAACCAAGAGCTTAGTAAATGGAAACGAAAATACATTATGAAATCTATTTTGGATCAATAAATAGAAATACGGACTGGAAACATTATCAATAATGACAGCCCACTGCTAATAGATTGATGAAGAGAAGTATGGAACATATATCACCTTGACAGCAGACAATACAACTGCACAATTAGCATGTTGCAGTCGAGGAGTCACTCGCTCCACAATATTTTCAGCTTCACGAGCATCAGCTGCCTTAAACTTGGAAAGAGCATCCAGTATGAAAACTTGACCCCATCTGCTCAACATGAAATGTAACTCAGATGGTTATTGTAAAAAGTAAAATACACATAAGACAAGTAAATACAAATTATAAATACATATCTTGAATGAAGGATAAATAATCTGCTAGACAAGTGGATCAAGTATGAGATCGTATATCAGTGCCACCACAATGAACTCACAAAACATAGCTATATATAGGATGTGAACGAGTCATTTGCATGTTAACAACCCAACTATGATGCACGGACTCGGATACGCGTGTCGTGTCGGACACGGATACTACACGGCGACTCGGCAATTTTCAAAAAAATAGGACTCAGCGACTCGACGACACAGTCATACTTATTTTTTTAATATATTTTTTTTAAAATAGGAGTATAGTCATTCAATTATGTCAATATTCATTTTATTTGTTCCTAAACACGTTCAGAAAATTCAAACAACTTTTGTTTTTTCATTTAATATAGAAAAAGAAGAAGACATGAATGATGTGTTTGTTGTAGACATGTAGTAAGTGGGGTGGAACAAAGATTAAAGTGGGGGTGCGGGTGCGGGTGCGGGTAGAGAAGGTTCATGAGTATTGATTAGATAAGCTCATGTGGGTTTTGGAGTGAGAAAAGATAAAGAGCAGGAGGGAGGGAGGGGTAGAAGAAGAAGAATGCCTTGGTGTACGCTAGTGGTTCAGAGTGCATTTGCATTTGGGAGTTCAAGCCAGATTTCTTCGGTGGCGCCCTTGGCCTTGAAACAAGTATCAGTAGGGAGACACCTCAGAATCGAAGCGAAAGCCAAAACAAGAAGAGAAGACAAGCAAGCCAGACATGTTCGCATCAGAAAGAAGGTGCATCTCTCTGCTAAACTCTTCTCCCCTTCCCTCTTTTCTCCCCTTCCCCTCTTTTCTGTGTTCTCTAGGGTTTGAAAGAAGGAATCGAAGAGAAGTCGATCTAATCTCTCTGTCGATCGATCTCTCTGTCGATCCAGCCCCCTTTTATCCCCTTCCCCTCTTTTCTGTGTTCTCTAGGGTTTGAAAGAAGGAATCAAAGAGGAATTGATCGATATATAGGTCAATCTCTCTGTCGATCAATCTGTAGATCGATCTCTCTGTCGATCCAGCCTCTTTTCTCCCCTTCCCCTCTTTTCTGTGTTCTCTAGGGTTTGAAAGAAGGAACCGAATAGGGTTAGGGTTTGAAAGAAGGAATCGAAGGGGAGAATATATATGGACCGTGTCCGGGCCTATCAACGAATTTTGACTGTTGACCGCGTGTCAAATACGTGTCGAGCGCGTGTCGGGGCGTGTCCGTGTCCGACACGTATTTGACACGGGATACAGGGGTTTTTCGAAGAGTCGGTGCATTAGAGCAACCCAAAAGGTATCAGATGGGTCATTAACACCTATTCATGGTACAATGTCATACAGCAGATGCTGCTACTGATGTCGGCTAAATATAACAGAACTTTACATTCAATTTTGTGGAGACTTTACGTTTAATTTTGTGGAGAGGCAATTATTTCAATTTATTTCTTAACTATCTCATATTGCATTCTCTTTCTTTAAGTGGTAGAATAATTTGGCAGAATCGCGGACCCCAAGTGAAAGTGGCGAGTCTTGCTGTGACTTGGTGCTTGGAAGGGTATCATGTGTCTGCAACATGCAAAGCCAGCTGCCTCTTTATCACAAAGGAAGCAGTAAAAATGACAGCAGATGGAGAAGCTCCATGGTACATCTGCAACTCGACCATATAATTCGATGTTGATCAAATTGGCAATCTATCCAGCCACTGAGACCACCGTGTTATATGTTTTCTACAAATATGTAGCCCTCGTAATTGTAGATGCATACAAACCAATATTGTATTCTACATTTTATAAAGTATGAAGAAAAACAAAACAAAAAACATTGATGTAACTGCGAGTAGATAAACAATAACATAAGCTTACTCTGTGCACTCATTCAGAGCCGTCAAGAGTTTCGCAAGAGTGTGACTGGTGATCTCAAAGATTGGTCTGTTACTATTGTCTTGGATCTCTGCAAGAGCTGCAACGGCATTTGCCACTACCATTGGATTATTATCAGAAATCAAATCCTTGAGAGTATCCAAAAATCCTCGATCTTCCACAAGCTCAGCATTTATATCATAAAGTTTAGCAACACAAATAGACGCAGTCTTTCGAACATAGGGATCATCATCCTGTCAGAGAAAGAAAACAACTATCTTATTTGTCAGGCTCCATTTGTCATAAACATTGAAACCACCCTAAAGGAATGGCAGGAATTATGGACTCAACAAGATTCAATGTAACAAACTAGCTAATAAATTTTAATAAGGTAATCGAACCCAAATGGGCAATATGACCTTAAGACATCTCTGAAGAGGATCACAAAGATACTCTGTAATTTTATCAACACGGATGCATCCCATTGTCCGTACAGCTAAAGCGCGGATTAAGGGATTTGGGTCCTGTGAATCCTGAAAAAGACAATCACAAACATAAAACACTCAGCAAGGATGCACACAAAAAAGGGGAGGGGAGCATGGTTAATTTGAGAAGCAATTCCAAAGAAAAACTGGTTTCCTTCTCATATTTAGAAAACATGAGTAGTCTTTCTTTCGTCATCATTCCACGTCATGCACAAAACTACAAAAACAGAACATAGCATATGTAAAGCATGGGGATCAATGTTCTAAAAATCGACCTACGCTAGGCGGTAGAAAAACGCCCAGATTAATGGTTGGGCGGGTTTTGGGCAGTCTAGGCGGGTCTGCGGGATCTGGGCGGCCTAGGCGGGGTCTGGGCGAGTTTTTTTTTTTTTTTTTTAATAAGGTTGATTGTGTTCTTATTTTATTTTTCTTTCCTCTTTTTTAGAAATAAAAATTTTATAATTTTTTATTTAGTATATGTCTAAATGTACTGACAAACCAACATAGGCTGTTAGTTCTCGATTTTTGTCTTAAGAGTAGGGGTCGTATTGCTATAGAACAGGTTAGACCGAGAATTAAGTGGTGGACCTTACAGGAAGATGTGTGCCAAAGATTTAGAAAGAGAATTTTGGGTGGCCAATCAGTTTCAGAGGGTTGGGAGAATCTAGAACCAAAGGATAGGACTAGTAGCGCGGATCTTTTTGAACATTTGGCAAACCGAATAAGAAGATGTGCGAAGGAAGAGTTAGAACAGGCCAAAAGAGGAGGTTTCTATGGTAAGGAGACATGGTGGTGGAACGCGGATGTGCAACAAACCATTGCGAAAAAGAAAAGATGTTTTAAGGTGTGGCAAAAAGATAGGGGCCTAGAGTCTTATGAGCTTTATAAGCAGGCTAAGAAGTTGAGTAGTAGAGCAGTAGGGAAAGCTAAGAAGAGAGTGTATGATGCTCTTTATAATAGGCTAGGTACCAAGGAAGGGGAGAAAGATATTTTCAAGATAGCTAAAGCTAACGAAAAACTAGGGATTTTAGTCATGTTAAGTGTGTTAAGCATGAGGATGGAAGAGTTTTAATGCAGGATAAAGCTATTTTAGATGGATGGAAGCATTACTTTTGGAACCTACTCAATGGAACACATGTAGGGGAGTTAAACTTGGAGGAGTATGCTTCACAGGAAAGGAGAGATCGCGTGTTCCATCGCAGAGTTAGTGCCACAGAAGTGAGAGAAGCTTTAAAAAGAATGAAGACAGGGAAGGTCGTTGGACCGGATGATATACCAATTGAAGCATGGAAATGTCTGGGAGAAGTTGGGATTCAATGGCTAACTAAGCTCTTTAATAGGATTTTGGAAACTAGAAAAATGTCAGATTCATAGAGGCATAGCATTGTGGTACCAATTTATAAGAACAAAGGGGATATCCATAATTGCTCGAATTATAGAGGGATAAAACTTATGAGTCATACGATGAAACTTTGGGAGAGGGTTATAGAACAAAGACTTAGGAGTTTAACCACGATTTCGGAGAATCAATTTGGATTTATGCCAGGTAGGTCTACTACGGAGGCCATCTTCCTGCTTAGGCAAACTATAGAAAAATATCGAGAGGCACGTAAGAGTTTGCATATGGTTTTTATTGATCTGGAGAAAGCATATGATAGGGTCCCCAGGGAGTTAATTTGGTGGGTGCTTGAAAGGAAGAAAGTGTCTCAATGTTATGTTCATATCATTAAGGATATGTATGAAAAGGTTGTAACAAGTGTTCGCTCAGTAGGTGGGATGTCTGGTGAATTTCCAGTGTCAGTAGGACTACATCAAGGGTCGGCATTAAGTCCATATCGCTTTGCTTTGGTCATGGATGAGTTGACGAGACATTTGCAAGAAGATGTACCTTGGTGCATGTTATTTGCAGATGATATTGTCTTAATGGATGAGACTAGTACAGGTTTAGGTAAGAAATTAGTTAAGTGGCGGGAGGCATTAGAGAGTAAAGATTTTAGAATTAGCCGTTCGAAGACGGAGTATCTAGTGTGCAACTTTGGGTGTGAACCAAGAGGGAGAACTAATGCAATTGAGATCGAAGGTGTCGAGGTCCCAGAGTGCGAGGCTTTTCGATATCTAGGATCTATAATTCAAAAGAATGGGGCTATTGGAGAAGATGTAGACCATAGGATTAAAGCTGGTTGGTTGAAATGGAGAATGGCGTCAGGAGTATTATGCGATAGAAGGATGCCTGCAAGGCTAAATGGAAAATGTTATAAGACAATTGTTCGACCAGCCATGCTATACGGTTCAGAATGTTGGGCTACTACGGGACAACATACGCATAGGATGGCAGTAGCAGAAATGCGTATGTTAAGGTGGATGTGTGGCAAAGCTCGTAAGGATAAAATTAGAAACGAAAGAATTAGGAGATACTTAGGTGTAGCACCCATAGAGGAAAAAAATTAGAGAAAGACGTTTAACTTGGTTTGGTCATGTGCGGAAGAGACCAAACACGGTGCCAATTAGAAAATGTTTAGATTGGCAAGTTAATGGAGGGTGTCGACGGAGGGGACGACCGTTGAAAACTTGGATAAAGACGGTGAATGAAGATATCATTGAGCTTGGATTAGGCGAGGAAATGTGGGAAGATCGCATTGCTTGGAGAACCAAAATCCATGTAGCCGACCTCGAAAATCTCGGAAATGGGCTTTGATGATGATGATGATGTCTAAATGTAGCAAAGGATGATTACTTAATGGAATTCTCAAAGGATCTGTCGGTACCAATTTTAGTAATATAAATTTTATCAAACATGACTGAGGTTATTTATTCAAATGATGAATTTGAAGAAAAATAAAAGAGTAGGTTTGGATATTTGTCCACAAATTCAACTTTGTATAAAGTACCCATCATGACCAGCTTCAGTCATTTGACTTTTAATAAATTTTGTTCATGATTGTTAATTTTTCATGTTTTTAAATTTTGCATATGTATCTTGGCATTAAATTGGATGTAAAAAGTATTATGCTTAACTTTTGTAAATTATTAAAGTTATAATACAAAACCTAAGACCGCCTAGGCCCCTGGGCACTAGGCACCTGCTCGCCACTCACCCACCGCCTAGCGCTTTTTAGAACACTGATGGGGATCCAAATATATTTGTGTGTAATGTGTCAGGGGGTAGGGGGCATACACTAGATCACAAATACAGACTGGAAGCTGGAAAACTAAGTTCCATTACGTGCCTAATTAACACCAACTTCAGAAGTTATAAAATTTATGATTTATGATATTTCCTTTCCTTTTTGAAAATATAAGAATTGAATGCCTAGCCAAAGCAACAATAATGAGATTTATCATTGCTAGATCATCATCTCCAATAACCATTTGCTCTTCATTGTCCCTTAATTTTGGTGGCTGGGAACCATTTTCTTTGGTAGATTTGAAGTCATTGGTGTTTCCCAATAGAATGGAAAATTGGAAAACCCAATTTTCCTCCGAGGGAGATAGAAAACTGGTTTGGAAATTGATTCCGTAAGTGGCTAAAAGAAATCATCAGTCTTCCACCATAATGATTTGAAGGAAAAGGTGGTCATGGAGCTCTGGGGCTCCTTCCGTATCTCAATTCTCTGCATATTTCTCCTCTTTGGAAGATGTCACTAGTTGCAATCTTCTCCATTAATGTGTATGACTAAGTTGAATTTTGTGAAGCAAAACCATGATGCATTCCATGGTTCAAACTAGGGGTGGGCATTTAGGATCGAAAACTCGGACCGAACCGACAACCGGACCGATCGGGTCGGTTCGGATCGGTTTTAATTAATTAAAAAAATTTCGGTTGTAAATGCAAGGCCCGGCCCAGCCTGGCCCGAAGTTTTTGGTTCGGGTCTTGGTTTCCATTTCTGAAGCCCGTCGGGTAACCGGCCTGGCCCGACTCCTTCACTTAACTAATTCTCTCTCCCCTCAACTTCTCTAATTCTCACATCTCTTCACGGCTGCCTAGATTTTCTGCTCTTCACGTTTTCCCCTCACAGAGACAGTCGAAGATCACTCGAAGATCACTCCCTCTCCCCTCACAGAGACAGTCGAAGATCTCTCCCTCTCACACACGGAGAGAGTCGAAGATCTCTCACACAGAGATGCTCCGCCTTCTTCCAGATCTCTCCCTGATCAGATCTCCTTCTTCCTTCTTCCAGATCTCAGATCAGAGATGCTCGATGGTGATGTTGATCGATGGTGATGTTGATGCTGATGTTGATGCTCGATGGATGATGATGATCGATGGTGATGTTGATGGTGATGCTAATGCGATGATGATGATCAGAGTTGTTTTGGACGAGATCGACCGCCTCCCTCTCTCAGCGAAGGCGGAGGCCTACTCCCAGCCCTACTCTCAGCGAAGGCGGAGGCCGAGCCGCCTCCCTCTCCCCTCCCTTCCCCGCCTTTCCCTAGATCAGATCTTATCAGAGATCTTGATGATCTCAATCAGATCTCGATCTTATCTCGATCAGATCTGATCTCGATGAATGAATGAAGTATTTTTTTATTTTGTTGTATGGTTACAGACGATGAATGAAGTATTACAGATCTGATCTTGTAATTTGTTGTATGTTTTTTTTTGTAATTTTTTGATATAATTTCTGTACGTATGATGAATGAGGAAATTTTTTTTTTTTTACTGTAGAAGTATTTTTTTGCTCTTAGGACCGAGACCGGCCCGTTAATCGGTTAACCGGGACCTCGGTTATCCGGTCGACTCGGTCCGGTTTCGGGTCTCATAAACACGGGCCCGAATTTTTTGGGCTGGTTTTCGATTTTTAGCTTTTGGGCCGGTTATCCGTACTTGCCCAGCCCTAGTTCAAACTGGAAAATAACTCCAAGCCTCCAAGGAAACATTCGTTTCTGACAGTTTTCCCATGGTCAATTGATTGACTATCCAAATAAATAAAAACGGCAATTTATCAGTGGATAGTTGGGTAATTGACAAGACTTGCCTACCTACTGGCCAGAACTAGAAGATATGTTCACGATATCTATCAGAAATCAACCCATGATATCCCAAGGACAGGAATGGATATTGGTCAAGAAAATTCCAATGTCAAAACTCTGGATTGGTTTAGGTATGAGAGATACTACTTTGCTCTTTCTAATTCTCAAAGAATATAACAGGAAGAAAAAAAAACGACAATTGTGAAACAGGACCATGAAGGGGAAAACTGTGATATTCTAAGGTCAAGATATAAAGACTGTGAAAGCCAATCTTTATTCAAAAATAGCAGCCGCACTTAGCTCTCACCTTCACAAATGTATTTACAGCAAGGATCGCTAAATCAGGTTGGCTTTTAGCATAGTTGATAAGATACAAGTATACGAGTTTCTTCAGCTCCAAATTCTCAGTTTGCATGCAGTTCACAACATCTGTGAACAGAGATGAAACATCCTTTCCAACAGTCATAGCAGCAATCACCTTCTTGACAGCATCTTTTCTCTTATCCTGTGTGAGATATGAAGCACAGTTAGAAGAAATATTAAATCATATATTATGAAGAGTCCATACCGAAGCACAATGAGAAACTAATGAATTATCTAAGAATTATGTACGAGGAAAACATGTCCATTTGCAAACAAGAATTTATAATGCCATATAAAACTACTACATTAAAATAACAATAAGAATTATATGAATAATTCCACACTGAGAAGAATAATTCTACAAAGAATAAATGTATTGTCTTTGTCGAGCACATATTTTGATGGAAAATTGGATTTAATTCATTTTATTTAATTTAGTTTCGTTGTTGGGTCGGGCCTAAGTAAGTCCATTAGAATAACTGGACATTAGGGCTCCAATAGACTCTAAGGTTAGGTCTAGTATAGATAGGGCCTATAGGATTTGTAATTGGTTTTGATGAATAAAGAAACTCCAATGGACGTTATTTAGGTTTATTTAATTTTATTTATCTTTTGTTTAGATTTAATTTAAGTGTAGTTTAGATTACATTATATTTACTAGTACCATAACATGATCAGGTCCTTCCTTTGAGCCATTTTCCAACCCCACTAATATACCCATCTATTAGGATCGACATAAAAGTCGAATGACTCCTTGAATTATAATACAATCCTTTTAATTGTCGAAAAAATAAACAATGTATTTTCATCGAGCAGCAAAAATTTTGAATCTATGGAGTCAATTCAAGATCTGATAGTTGGTATATCTCCTCCTTGCAGACAATTAAATAAAATCATTATTCTAAGCCTAATCAATACTGCATCATAAATTTGAAAGATTGGTCATTCTTTATGTTATTTTTAACTTTATATTTTCTTATATGTTAAAAGAAGGTCCGCAATTGACGTGGTAGAAAAAAATTGTTTGGGTGGAGACTTAGGCTGAACAATATCATTTTCAATGCTTTAAATGAAGAATGGGGAAGCTTATGAAAGATACAGTAAGGTCTTGAGGAAGTATAGGAAACACAACATTCCTGCAAAAGTGAGAAGGCACCATAACTCCGGGGAATTCTGTTTTGGTTTCTATAGGAAATACGAGAGATTCCTTAAATACCACATCAGAAGGCTGGTTAAACAGCTCCTAAGTAAGGCAGCTGCGGGATTAGAGATTGAAAATAACATCTTCATTACACTCATACCAAAGAAAGTGTGGTATGTGATATTACAGGTTTCAAAGAAGTTGGCAGAATGTACAAGATCATTGTGAAAAGCCTTGCACAAAATCATAGAATCCAATGTAGGCAATAATGGATAAAGTCAATGTGCCTCCATGTAAGAAAAATAAATACTTTACAAGAATATCAATAGCCAATAAGTTAATTGTTTATATAAGCAGGTCAATGAAATGTAATGACCTATAAAATAGATTTTGACAAACCTAACATGTGTCAAATGCTATGACATATTCAATTATGTCTGATGTAGGACATTGGACAAAATTCACCCTAAACCTTTTCTACCAACAAATAATTCTTACATTTATGTAACACTAACAATTTATTCCAACAAACACATGCTCATAACTTAATTTTTATATTTAAAATGTCTCACAATTAAATCTATGTACTGGAAAGTAGATATCATTGAGACATAAGGTACCCGTATCCATGTCCAAGATTTGTGAAAATAAAAGTTTTCAGTTGTATCATCATATTGGTGTTAGTTTCAATTTCAGCGAGTCGATAAAGAGTAAAAATAGAATAAACTTTGGATCACTGAAAGGTGGTTGACCACAACTTCTCTAATATCTTTGTACTGAAAAGGAGACTAACCCGAGACTAAGATACAGAGCCATGTTTGGGGGGAATTGGGGGAATTCAAAGTTTGGGGAAGAACTCACTTCAGCTTTTGAAATTTTTTCCTAAAATTTCAATCTTTGACTGAGTTTAACCCTAAAATTTGTAGTATACATTTTTTTCATTAGAATGGGCTTGCACTTCAAAACTGATTGATGGCAAAAGTGGAGGTGGCGGCGGCGTGTCCAGTAAATGATATTTAGCAAAAAAAAATGTCTGTGGAGTGCCAACGACACGGGGAATACCCCAGTGTCTTAATAAGTGGAGATGGGAAGTGTTTGTTTATGCTCTAGTTAAAACCTCTTACTTTGAGGATCCGAGAATAAACCCCAGTTTAATCAATCCCATTTATGTTCTTTTGATTTGATTTTGTGTTTGCTCCCACCACAAAAATCAACATGGTGAGCTTATCCAAATGGAAATTGCCTCGGGTTCCATATAAATAAAATCCTGTAACTGGGTGCATTGAAATAGTTGCTACTAATTTTATTAGCTCACTTTAGGGCAGAATGAGACACCCACTGCAATGCTCTCAAAAACGAAATGGGAAAGAAAGTGTAAGTTCTTAGGTCATTGCTTTCAATTGGGTAAATTCCCTATCACCAAGTGAAGATTAGTAGACTCTCCATGTTATGAAATGTTTACCTTACAATTCAATTCTAGAACTATCCATCCAATTGAGCACACTATTGTTACGCAAATTACGAGAACAACTATACCCTAATTTTGGACAAATCTCCCAGAAAGTCAGTCCAGAATCAATGCATTTCGTGGAACATGTTTTACTGAAAAATAAACTAAACCGAACAGAACAGAAAAAAAATAAAAAATAAAAAATAAAAACTCTATAACTTGGCGTCTCAATCTGATTCATGGAAATACAAGATCGGATCTACCGATCTACACAAACATTCATTCGGTGCTCAAACTAACATCACAGTACCATTAGAATCAGTTAAAAAGAAACCCTAATTGAAGCAGATCGAATGGAAATTAGACAAAATGGGTATGAAATGAAAGCGCGAGAACGATCGATGGAAAGATAAGTGAGAGGATCTGACCTTGTATTGGGAGTTGAGTTCATCTTTGAGTTCGGGGATTTCTCCCTTCTTCGTCGTCGAGAAGTACTTCGAGTCGTGCCCACTCATCTTCGCTCTTCTTCGAGAGTTGTTTGATCGATCGAGCAAAACGAACGACACACATAAGAGAGACGGGCGGATTAAAGACCAGATTCGTCAGCTCAACTTTTTAAACCGCCCGGTTCACAAGAACCGGTCAATCAACCGGTAAGAATGGGTAGTGTTCCGCATCTCGAGTACCATGAACGGACGCAAAACAAAAGCACTCGAGAAAAAGTATCACACGACAAATCGATTTTGTAAATTCAAAGAAGGATGATTCAAAGAACTGAATAAAGCCCAAACTTTTCATTGCGAAGAGAATTTGATGTTATGGATCGTTAGAACTTTGGAGGAATAGTTATTCTTACATGGCGAGGAAACGAACGAGGGGAGGGAGGTGGCGGGGTGGGGACCGTTCACCTCCCTCGGGATGCGTGTGCAAAAAAAGACAGCACGCATTCCAAGGGAGGTGAACGGTCCTCACCCAGCCACCTCCCTCCCCTCGCTCGTTTCCTCGCCCACTTCCTCGACATTTAGAATTTCTGTTGGAGGAATTAAGGAAAAGAGATTTTGAAGTCATTAAAACAATGTGTGGATGTATACATAACTAGGGTATTTTTTTTATCGTTGGCACTCAAACATTTTTTTTTGGCTAAATAACATGTATTGAACGCCTTCGGCACCATCCTCACTTTAGCCCTCAATCGGTTTTGAAGTGCTAGACATATATTTTATAAACTTTAGGGTTAAACTCAATCAAAATTTGAATCAGTTGGGGAAAAATATTTCATCATCATCATCATCAAAGCCCATTCCCGAGATTTTCGGGGTCGGCTACATGAATTTTGGTTCTCCAAGCAATGCGATCTTCCCACATTTCCTCACCTAATCCAAGCTCAATGATATCTTCATTCACCGTCTTCATCCAAGTTTTCAACAGTCGTCCCCTCCGTCTACACCCTCCATTAACTTGCCAATCTAAACATTTTCTAATTGGCGCCGTGCTTGGTCTCCTCCGCACATGACCAAACCAAGTTAAACGTCTTTCTCTAATTTTTTCCTCTATGAGCGCTACACCTAAGTATCTCCTAATTCTTTCATTTCTAATCTTATCCTTACGAGTTTTACCACACATTCACCTTAACATACGCATTTCTGCTACTGCCATCCTATGCGTATGTTGTCCCGTAGTAGCCCAACATTCTGAACCGTATAGCATGGCTGGTCGAACAATTGTCTTATAGCATTTCCCTTTTAGCCTTGCAGGCATCCTTCTATCGCACAATACTCCTGAAGCCATTCGCCATTTCAACCAACCAGCTTTAATCATGTGGTCTACATCTGCTCCAATAGCCCCATTCTTTTGAATTATAGACCCTAGATATCGAAAAGCCTCACACTCCGGGACCTCGACACCTTCGATCTCAATTGCATGACTTCTCCCTCTTGGTTCACACCCAAAGTTGCACACTAGATACTCCGTCTTCGAACGGCTAATTCTAAAACCTTTACTCTCTAAAGTCTCCTGCCACTTAACTAATTTCTGACCTAAACCTGCACTAGTCTCATCCATTAAGACAATATCATCTGCAAATAACATGCACCAAGGTACATCTTCTTGCAGATGTCTCGTCAACTCATCCATGACCAAAGCAAAGAGATATGGACTTAACGCCGACCCTTGATGTAGTCCTACTGTCACTGGAAATTCACTAGACATCCCACCTACTGAGCGAACACTTGTTACAACCCCTTCATATATCCTTAATGATATCGACATAACATTGAGACACTTTCTTCCTTTCAAGCACCCACCAAATTAACTCCCTCGGGACCCTATCATATGCTTTATCCAGATCAATAAAAACCATATGCAAACTCTTACGTGCCTCTCGATATTTTTCTACAGTTTGCCTAAGCAGGAAGATGGCCTCCGTAGTAGACATACCTGGCATAAATCCAAATTGATTCTCCGAAATCGTGGTTAAACTCCTAAGTCTTTGTTCTATAACCCTCTCCCAAAGTTTCATCGTATGACTCATAAGCTTTATCCCTCTATAGTTCGAGCAATTATGGATATCCCCTTTGTTCTTATAAATTGGTACCACAATGTTATGCCTCCATGAATCTGGCATTTTTCTAGTTTCCAAAATCCTATTAAAAAGCTTAGTTAGCCATTGAATCCCAACTTCTCCCAGACATTTCCATGCTTCAATTGGTATATCATCCGGTCCAACGGCCTTCCCTGTCTTCATTCTTTTTAAAGTTTCTCTCACTTCTGTGGCACTAACTCTGCGATGGAACACGCGATCTCTCCCTTCCTGTGAAGCATACCCCTCCAAGTTTAACTCCCCTACATGTGTTCCATTGAGTAGGTTTCAAAAGTAAGTCTTCCATCTATCTAAAATAGTTTTATCCTGCATTAAGACTCTTCCATCCTCATGCTTAACACACTTAACATGACTCAAGTCCCTAGTTTTTCGTTCTCTAGCCTTCGCTATCTTGAAAATAAGTTATCTCTCAAACTTTGAATTCGCCAAAACATGAAGTTCATTGTTTTTGTTTTAAATGTACATTAAACTGCCCTCTCATTTTTTTATGGTACGATAGGCCCATCTTATTTCTTTGAAAAGTATTGAAAGTAATAAGTCGTGAAATGTATTATACGTTTTTTAATAATAAATATTTTTTTAAGCTCTTGTAGTGATCAATGGTTTCATTGGAAATATCTTCAAAAATGCATCCTAATGATATCAAGTTTATCAAATTTCAACAACCAAATAAAAATAGTTATGACAATTTTAATTTTGAGAAAAAAAAAATCATTAAATTTTCTCTCTTTGCAATATGTGCATTCCACCAACTTTTTTTACCGTTTTTCATTTTTTGCTATTCTACATGTTTTATATTTACAAAAATTTCATTATAGAAAATGAATTTCAACCCCCAACGTGCTTCCCAACTTTCAATTCTACCAATCTTTTATTTCTAATTCCTTATGAATATTAAAACACCTAGCTGATTTGTAATATGGATATATGATAAAAGAGATTATTGTAAAGAATACTTTGTTGTCATCGTAAGTGCATTATCTATATTTTGTATATCATAATTTTGTTTGAGGTTGGAGATAAAAGACGACTAAGATTTATCACAACATAAGAATCTAACGGATCACAAAAAGGGAGGTTGAAGTACATGTAGCGGAGAGAGAAAGTATTGCATTATTCATTTTTTCCAAATAAAATTATCATAACTTTCTATTTAGTTGTCAGATTTTGGTAAACATGCAATTTTGAAGATCTTTCCAACAAAACCAACTTATAATTTCAAAATACGTAAAGTATAATATTTTTCAAAGAAACGAACGTACATTTTAATGACATGAATTCTAAGTGTCGAGGAAATGGGCGAGGGAGATGGGTGTAACCACCCACCCCCTCGAGATGTGTGTTGTCGCTCATCTAGAGGGGGATGGGTGGTTACACCCATGTCCCTCGCCCATTTCCTTGACAAAGAGAATGACTCTTTTAATGAACATTCAAACAAAGACCCCGAATATTCAATCGATTATACTTTTAATTGAGTTTAACTCTAAAAATTTAGTTTACATTCTAATATATGATTTTTTTATTTAACTGGTTGAAGGCAATGGTGTGAGGGTGTCAGTGCATAATAATTAGCAAAAAAAAATAAATGTGGAGTGCCAAAGGCATGGGTAATATGTCAGTCTATATAACAAATCAAAATGGTGTTTTAGGTTGAAGATAAATGATGTCTGAGATTTACCCTACCATATAGATCTAACGGATCATATAGATGGATATTGGAGAAATAAATTATTTTAACTTTTATGCCCCAACCAACTCTAACCATCACACATCCAAATGCTCAAACTGAATTTGATTACCGAATGCACGGGGAATATCCTAGTTTATATAACAAATCAAAATGGTGTTTTAGGTTTGAGATAAAATACGGCTAAGATTTACCCAAATATAAATATCTAACGGATCACAAAAAGGGAGTTTGGAGAAGAAGAAAAAAATTTAACTTTTATGCCCCAGCCAACTCCAATTATCACATATCTAAATGCTACAATTGAATTTGAGTGTCAAAGGTACGGAATACCCTTGTCTATCTTACAAATCAGCTAGGTGTTCTACTATTCATAAGCGGATTATGATTGAGAGTTGAGGATGATGGTGGGGTTGAGACTCATTTGCTCTAATGGCATTTTGTAAATATAAAGTATATAGAACAAATAAAATGAACATAAAACTTAAAATGAGTGGAATGTACATGTGGCGGAAAGTGAAATTTTGTGTTTTATTTTCTCAAAAAAATTTGTGTTTTATTTTCTCAAAATTAAAACTATCACAAGTATATTTTGGTAAACTTGGTATCGTTGAAATACATTTTTTATATCTTTCCAACAAAACATGTAATCAATATAACAAATAAATTTTTAAATATACATTTCACACTGTATGCATTTATATATATAATACATTTCATGCCATAAATATTTTCAAAGGAATGAGACGGCTTCTTCAATGCGTAATTCGTACAAAAGAACTAGAACTCCACTTTCACTATTTGAAAAAATAAATTCATCTAATAAGAACTTTGACCAATTTTTGCATTGATATCATGATACACTTTATTCGTGCCAACGGCACGGGCAATCAGCTAGGGGTTTCACTATTAAAAGGGATTTGAGGAGAAAATATGGCTAAGATTGAAAGTTGAGGAATGACATGGTTCGTAAATAAGATGCATGCATAAGGGCAAAGAAAATTAACAAAAAGTTTGTGGAATGTACATGCGGTGATGGAGAGAAAAAAATTATGTTTTTCATTTTCTCAAAAACATTTCAATGAAACCAAATTTGCCAAAATTCAATAACTACGTGTGTAGTTCAGACAATTTTCATTTTGACAAAAAAACAACGCAACACCCTCTCTCCGCCACATGTACATTTCACATAATTTCAATCTTTTAGGAGTAAGACTACGGTACCTGGTCTGGCATGCCTGGTGCGTGTCTGGATGGTACCAGGCACGTGCACCGCATGGTACCAGTCACGTGAATGGCTTGGGGAAGAAAAAGAAAAAAAGGGATCTGATTTGAACCTAAAAAAGGGGAAGAGGCACGTGCCTGGTACCATCCAGGCATGCCAGACCAGGCATCGTAGAATTTTTTATCTTTTAGGCATTTTTTTGCCCTTCTACATACTTCATATTTTCAAACATGTCATTATTTCCAATTCCTTATGAATAGTGAAATCCTTCATCATAAAAATAGGAACAATTTTATTTGTTTAAATTAAAATTCATATTTTCAAACATGCCATTATCTCCAATTTTTTATGAATAGTGAAATCTCTCATCATAAAAATAGGAACAATTTTAATTGGTTAAAATAAAATTCATATAGGTGTTTTACTATTCATAAAAGGAATTGGAGGTAAAAGGCGACTCATATTAAGAGTTGTGGAAGATGTTGAAGCATGTAGAAGGACAACGAAAATGAACAAAATAGAGAAAAATGTTTGTGAAATGTACAAGTGACACTTAAAATGTAACAATATGTATTTATTATTGGAAAAAGTGATGCATTTCAATATTTTCACAGAATGAAATGAGTATCTTAATGTTGATTCAAACAAAAATTTTGAATCGAGGTTTAGGGAGAACTCGCTCATGCGAGTATATTTTGATACAGTTTTTTTTTATTTTCGGTCGAGTTTGACTCTAATGCCACAACCGACTTCCTTTCGTGCCAACGACACGGTTATACACTAGCTATCTTAAAAATCTGCTAGGGGCTTTAATATTTATAAGAAATTGGATATAAAAGGGGGCTAAGATTGAGAGTTGAGGAAGATGTTGAAGGTTAAAATTCATTTTCTATAATGATATGTTTGCAAATATAACGTATGTAGAAAGGTAAAAGAAAATAAACATAATAAAAAAGTGTATGTGAAATGTACATTTGGCGGAGAGAGAAGTTGTGTGTGTGTGTGTGTGTGTGTGTGTGTGTGTGTCTGTGTCTGTTTTCTCAAAACGAAAATTTTCATAACTTTCTACATAATTGTCAAATTTTAGAAAACTTGATATCGTTGAAATGCATTTTCAAAGATTTTTCTAACGAAACCAGTGATCAATAAAATTGCATAAAATATTAAAAAATGTATTTTGTGTCGTATGCATTATTAAGAGAAACATATCTAATGCATTTCACACAGTTATGTTTTCAATATTTATCAAAGAATGAGACGCGCATCTTAAGGCACATTCAAAGAAAGAAAACAAACTTCATATTTTGGGAAAGTTTGGGGAAAACACACTATTGCAGTTTGAAAATATGCAGCCGATTAAAATTTTAACCAAGTTTAACCCTAATGTCACAACCACTTTCTATCATGCCAATGACACTGGTAATATACTAGTCCACGCAAAATACAACTTAAGCAGAGCCAGGGCCAACCTGAGTTCTTGGGTGTCAACCCTGTAAGTTTAGCCCAATCAAATCAACTCATGAGCTATAAGAGATTTTCAGGTCAGCCCATCCAAGTTGCTCCTTAATCAAGTAATGCTTATTCAAAATTTATCAAGTGTTAAAAGGTTATGTTATCTGGGTTTATGGATGGTAGCAAGTTCGGTTCAGGTTTTTATTTACACTTTGTCTAACCGCATGTTTCTTAGGCCGAAACATTCCAAAAATGCTAATATCATACATATTCAGGTTGCTTAGACTCCAATACATATTCAGGTTGCTTAGACTCCAACCCCAATTTAATTTTCTCAACATATTGGAAAAATTTTCAAATTGGGATTGGGTTGCTTTCAGTTTCAGGTTCACCACCCAAGTTACAGAACTAACAAGTCAGTTTTTGGCCATCAAACCATGAGAATGGGCAGCTAGCCAACTATATAGTTCCCATGGTACAATCTAGCTTAAAAACTATATTTTAACAAGAAATATGACATTTATGAACTATTTTTAGGAGATTGTTAGTAGCACCAACTACTTAGATGAAATCCCCCACCACTTCACCATTTTCATTCTAAAAGTTGAAAAGTTGGCCTTTTAAGAACCACCACCAAATGGCTTATTTGATTGGCCCACCTACCCCACAAAGTCAAGATTTGTCAAAGTCACTCATACTCACCTTCTTTTTCCCACAAGGGGTGGGCACAAATGAGATAGACCTCATTCGGGATCGGACGAGATAGATCTCATCCCCACCTCGTCCCATCCCAAACGAGTTCGGGATGAGACGGGAGCAGCAAGTTCAGTGGTTGATACACATGAGGAACATTGCCCCAAATAAAAACAAATAGTTAATCTTAAACTATTATGAATATTGATAAATTATATTCAAATTGTATTGTTTCATGATTTAGTAGCTAGAATAATCTTCATTTCATCTTTGTTGATCACAATTCACAAGAAGTAAAATTGTTCTTAACTGTTGTGGGAGTCTTGAAGGAAGGGAGTGTGTGCAATAAATTACTAATGGTATGAAAATGAAGGACAAAAGGTATGTGGATACAAAGCTTTCTTTCTATCATGACAACAAAGACTGCAGTGTAATCAATATGCAAACCATGCATGCTCCTCAAGTTCATTCTCACAACCCACAACATGGTTAGCACCCAAGCCTTGAAGTATTCCAACTAGGTTATTACTCACATGGGACTACAATCATTTGCAGGCTCCTTATACAATAAAAAAATTTGTAACAATGAAGCTCAAACACTTCAAAATGAGGACGCCCAACAACAACCACACTCAGCTCAAGACCAAAACACTCACTTAATAATACTAATGATTGTATGCAAGAAAAAACTACAATCTTAGTATACAAAACATGTGTCCCAACCAGCAACCTTGAAGATCATCCCGACTTGGGTGTTATTTCATCAATAAAATTATTAATAATAAATATAAAAAAATCAATTCGGGATGGGTGGGATTGAAAATATTCATCTCGATCCCATCCCACTCTAGATCGGGATGGGATTGATCAATCCCAATAGGACACGAAAAAATCGAGACGAGATCGGGATCACGGGATGGGATGCCCACCCCTACTTCCCACCATCTTCTTCCACTCTTCATCATCAACAACCCAACCTCTTTTCTTTATATCATCCATGTTTCTCACTATGTTTACTAAAGTTTTCTTTAGCAACTAAACTAAGACTTTTATGTTCATATTTCTTTTCCACTATATTTTCTTCTTACAATTTCATTTCAATGGAATCTGAATAGTCTAGCACAATATTCATGGATGAAGAGAACACATATTATTCAATAGAAACTTTTGTTATCTGTATATTGTTTCTTTTAATTTTCTTCCATTAGATAATTATTTAAATTTGTATTGAAAAATATTGAATTTGATGTATGAACTGCATGCAACAAGTGTTCCATTCAGCCATCCAAAAAGTATGTTAAAGCACACATATGGGTAGTTCAAAAGTATCTCAAAACAACCATACGGCCACCCTGGCTATATGGTTGTTTTGGTGCCTGATGTTTTTGTCACCTAAATCACCAGTGTTAAATTTGGTCAGGCATAAAGTATGTTAAGTAAGACATATGGGTAAGGAGGAAGTATCTCAAAACAACCATACGACCAACATGGTAGTATGTGGGTCTTCGTTCTTGGTGTTTCAGTCACCAAAACCATCAGTGTTACATTCGGTCATACAAAAAGTATATTTAGTCAGACATACGGTTGAGGAAAAAGTATCACGAAATGGGTTGTATGTGTGACGCAGCACAAGCTATAACAATTTGGAATCCACCATAAAAAGAATTGGAATCCACTAGCAAAGATAAAAACACAAAGGTTCTTTGAATAATAATTGATTGAATTATTCTTTGAGCAATACATGAGAGCTATTTAAAGACCTAACTCAACCTTGGATTGTCCTAGTATCCTTTGGAAATCCAAGATCTATTGGGAAATAACTATGATCCTATTAGAAATAAAACTAAAATACTATTTGTAAAATAGAAACTAAAAACATATGAAAACTAAAATCCTATTAGAATATAAAAACTAAAATCCTATTGGAAACTAGAAACTAAAACCTATCGAAAAATAGAAACTAAAATCCTATTTGGAAAATAGAAACTAAAATCCTAAAGTAAAGTGTTGTTTTGGAAACATAAATTCTATCATAAGTCCATTAGGTCTTCAATTAACCATCAATTTCTTTCACTTCAGAAGAACTCGACCCCAAGTTATTGTCAGGATAGAGAGTCTCATCCTCACGGAACTCATATAAATCAACAACATTGAAAATGTTGGAAATTCCCATGGAATCAATCACTCGTATAATCCATCATTGCTCTTGAAAGTTGTTTTTCATTCATCTCCAGGCTTGATTCGAAAATGGTGATATCCACTTCGCAGGTATAGTTTTATAAACACCTTCGAACCCTCAACCAAGCACATCCAACATGTCTTCAAAACGAGGTATAGGAAATTTGTATTTCATAGTGATTTTGTTGATTGCCCGACTATCTACATACATTCACCAAGTGTTATCCTTATCTTCTCGTTTTTTTCTCTCCTTCAAATATTTTTTTCTTTCATCTGTTGGTGTACGCTTTCTCTTGATACCCACTTTCTCACAGTTTAAATCATCATAACATACAACCGTGTGTGTATCGACCATCTTAGCTTTTTTAGATTTCCCCTTTTCAGCTCCAACTTCATACTTATGGGCACCTCCAATAGCCTATAGCTTATGCGTATCCAATTCAACAAGATGTTCAAGGATCAAATCATTTGATGGGTCAAAAATTGCTAAATCACCCGGGATCTTTCCGCCTTCGAGTTCTTTATCTTTCATGGGGCTAGGTGAAGAATCCACTAAAATCTCTGTGTCCATTTGTTGGGCTTCGTGGCCTTCTTCTTCAACCCTAACAGTTTCAAAACATAAATTGTTTTCTTGGGTGCCTTCAACTGAATCCATGTTTGAAGTTGTGTAATCTAAAACTTCAGTGCCACTGATTTCTAAAGATTTTGAAACCGGATCCTCGACCAACTTTTCTTGGGTTCTTTCCACTGAATCCATATTTGAAGTTGTGCAATCTAAAGTTTCATTGTCTTTGATTTGTATAGATTTTGAAACTGAATCCACTTGACGCGGCACAAGCTAGAACAATCTAAAATCCACCAAAAAAAGAACTAAAATCTAAAGTTGCATTGTCTTGGATTTTGAAACTGAATACATGAGAGTTATTTAAATACCTAACTCAACCTTTGGATTGTCCTAGTAACCTTGGTAAATCCAAGATCTATTGGAAAATAACTATGATTCTATTATAAACAAAACTAAAATACTATTTGTAAAATAGAAACTAAAATCCTATGGAAACTAAAATCGTATTAGAAAATAGAAACTAAAACCTATTGAAAAATAGAAATCCTATTTGGAAAATAGAAACTAAAATCTTATTCCAAAACAGTAAAGTGTTAATTTGGAAACATAAAATCTATCATAAGTTCATTAGGTCTTTAATTAACCATGTATCCTACATCAATGTGTGTCTTAATCACCAAAACCAATAAGGTTCCATTTGAGAATGTGTCTCAGTCCATTCTAATTATTCAAGATCCTATAAATAATATTGTATTTGTTACTTCGAAGAAACAACTGTACAATTGAAATAGCAAGCAATAAGCTTCATATATTCCTATTGATAATCCAATACCAAGTTGCAACAAGCTATGTTGTAGAAAACACATACAAGAGACGATATACCCATATATCAATGGTTGCTTAATGCTTTCTAATGCATAGGATTATCGTCCCCAAATTACTTCTATTTATTTTACATGATATTCACATGTAACAGTTTATCTTTGTATTACAAGGCTCAAGGTATAACATGCAAAAGTTTACAACTCCAATTAACTAGCGAAACACGATTACCTAAAATAAAACACTGAAACATATTTTTAAGATATGTGTTTATAATTTCATAGTACAAAGAGTCTTGCTGACAAAGTGGCAATACACACTCATGGTATCCTTCTTTCCACACTCATGGCAATAGAAAGAGTCTTTTTTCCAACATTGAAAAATGACACTTTGAAGTTATCTCTACTCTTGTGGATCCCTACAAATGAAGCTAGACTCTACATGAAAACAAAATATGTCAAACCATCTATCCTTCAACCCATGGGCGGACCTATTCAGGGACCAGAACTTTTAAAAAAAAAATTAAAAAATTTTTGGTTCATATTTAAAAAAAAAAAAAAAAAATTTGACTATTACATCTTCCCCTTCTTCGAGTCTCTCCTCACAGCCGCACAAAGCGCAACTAGGGCTTCCCCTTCTTTGAGTCTCTCACACAGCCGCACAAAGCAGCGGCGCAAGGCGCAACTAGGGCTTCCCCTTCTTTGTTCTCTCGAGTCTCTCACACAGTCACACAACCACACAAAGCAGCGGTGCAACTAGGGCTTCCCCTTCTTCGAGTCTCTCCTCACACAGCCCTGTTCGCAGACTCTGGGGTTCGGTACTTCGTTTCTAGCTTGGGTGGCTTCCATTTCTGCAATGTGTCGATACCAGTGTTCCCATTGAAGTCACGGACTCACGGTTAGTCTTCTTCTATCTTCCTTTCATTTTTTTTTTTTTTTTAAATTTTTGAATCATATAATGCACTGCATCCTGTAAACTTGATGTGCAAATCTCAAGAGTCAAGACCTTTCCAAAGTTGAACAACTTCTTAAGTTGTACAACAAAGGAGTAACTTCTCACTAATATGGGTCTTTTTTGAGGTTTCAAACCAGTTCATTCAATGGTGCTTGAGCTGTGGAGGGTTTTGTTTGTGGTTCACATATTTCATGATTTGATCAGTGGGGTCATGTTTTCTTTGCTTAAATTTTGTGGGTATTAATTCATTTGTTGATTGGTATAGTTCAGGCTTTCGATTCACCAAAGCCTGCATTGATCGTTTGTTTGTAATAACATTATATCAGCATTTTGTATCAGATAATCAAAGAAATTGGGGAAGACTTGTCAGGATTCAAATGTGGACTAGCACACTTCTTTTGTAAGTGTTGAAACATAGATGAGTTTACAGTTGTATTGATAGGTCACGTTATTCTTCCTATGATCTGAGATTGAACCATTCTTAATTACAGTGCAGCACACAAGTGTTTTTTTGACGATAAATGAAAATTACGACTCAAATGTCCGCGCAAATTGGAAATCAAACATTCTCACATCCCTTTTGATCCCATATATTTTCTTCAGTCTTCCTTCAATAATATTCAACTTTTTGAGGTACATATTTTTTGTGCACCTTGCTTTCATAATTTCATTGTTTTGAGCTGTAATTTTTGTACAATCTAATAGTTTATATGTGGTCTAGTGGACAAGTTGGGAGCTGGATTGCTTTCATTGCAGTTGTATTGCGGCTCTTCTTTCCAAAACATTTCCCAGGTAAGAGTTCTAGTCTTTCCAAAACTACGATAATAAGGTTGATTCTTATGTTTTCTTCGGTGATAGATGTACTTGAAATTGTCGTTGGAGATGGCACCAGCTCAGAACAAAGGGGTGAAGCTTATGCTTTACTAGAATCAATGCAATGTTTTGATTTTATCCTGATTTTACATATGATGAAGGATGTATTAGGAATTACCAATGAATTATCAAAATCATTGCAAAAAAAAAAGATCAAGACATTATGAATGTCATCAATCTCGTTGAAATATCTAAGCAAAGGTTCCAAATGATGAGAGAAAATGAATGGGATTCACTCATTGCTGATGTATCTTCATTTTGTGGGAAACATAATATCACCGTTCCTCGAATGGATGATGACTTTGTACCTTGGGGGCGATCACTATCGAGCTGAATTATTTTATACGTGCATAGATATGCAGCTTCAAGAGCTCAATAATCGTTTTGACGAGAATACAGAGTTACTTTTGTGTATGACATGCTTGAGTCCATTCATTTTCAGCATTTGACCACCAGAAGTTGATCCGTCTTGCTCAATTTTATCCGATGGATTTCTCAAATTTTGATTTGATGGTGCTTCAAGATCAATTGAAAACTTATATTATGGATGTGCGATCAAATAGTGAATTTTCAAATATAATCGGTATAGGTGGTCTTGCTAAGAAGATGGTTGAAACAAAAAAGGATGTTGTATATCCTATGATTTATTTACTCATCACATTATGGCACCTATCAAAAACACACAATCCATTTAACAATCAGCTGCTACATACCACCAAACACATATTATAAACAACAGAAAAACCAAACACATGCTCATAATGCATTACACATTTACACAACATGCTAGAATGCATTACAAATTTTACAATTAACACTACCATGACAAATAAAAATTCACACTCTAATTGAAACAACAATCAATTTCACATTTAGATGAAAACCAATTTGCAACCAAAAAAGAAATAGTGGGTATTCACCAAAATCATTCAAAAACTATATAATTGAAAGAAAACAAAAAAGAATTCAAAATTCATGGCTATTTAGCAAATCACAATTAGAAATCTCTATTCTGCTATGTTTGTCGTAGAATAAACTTTAAATTTTATTAGAAATCCACTTAACCATATTAACCAACAAATAAACTTTAAATTTTCAAAAAAAAAAACCAAGATTTACCAAAATGGGGTACAAATCGTGTCTACAATCAGAACCCCATCTTTACAATGTTAATTTAGGATCGAAATTAGACGATGTGGTATTAAAATCGAACTAAAATCTTATCCAAAATCTAATTGTTTGCCTATTTTGGAGATGATCCCATATTGATCTGAAACCAAATCCTTGAAGAACTAAAAATAGAAGGAAAGATTGATTAATTGACGGGTTTGTCTAAACAGCGAGGGAGGGGGTGAAGCCGTTCACCCCCCTCGAGATGCATGAAATTGCCTCGATATACATGCTTTCACGCATCTCGAGGGGGTGAACTCCCTCGCTCCCTGGGGGACATCTTCCTTCTTAACCATTGAGGCTTTCCTTCATATGATGGGTGCTACCAACATCGTAGATTATGTTGATGAAATCGCTTGCTCTATATCGCAGTTTCTTGAAAACCAGTTTCTTTTTTCATTCAACACAAATCAATAATTACAAGAATAATTGCCCACAACAACTCCTCTGCACACAACTTTTGTGGCTTTGGGACAAAAAGAGAAGATAGAAATCAAGATTACATAGAACACCTGACATGAAAATGTAGGCAATTACAATATTTGCAGATAATAAACAATTAAATATGAAGGCTACAAAAAGGCAGTGCTATAAATAGATAGATGCGTCTCAGCGAGATTCTTCGTCACATCTAATAGATAAGTCCACTGAAAGTCCACAATACTACTGAAACTTGAGGTCTCCAGAGGCCTCAATATAGGTTGGGTTCCCACCCTTCTCATCACATATCCTAGCTTTTTCATTGTATTGCATCAACTCATCATACATTTTGAGAGAAGTCTTCGAGAAGTCTATTAATGACTCAAAAATAGAAGAAAATCCTGTTTGGAAACCGTTTAATGCAATCCGTTGGGTCTCTTCCATGTGTTTTTGGTGGTTGTCCTTCTCGGTATCAAGTCTTCTTCTAAATGTGTCCAACAAGTCCTTCCGCTCCCCCAAGTACTCGAATCGTTGCTGCATATCCATGTCAGATTTCTGTTCTGAAAGCTTATTAGGCTCTAATAATCTGTTCTCCGTCTTCTGAAATGCAACAACCCTCCTATCCAGCTCTTTTGCAAGACTTTCTACCTTCCTCTTCTGATGCTGCTCCTCTCCTTGCTGAACCCACAATGCTCTGACATCCTCGCCAAAGCTCTTCATTGCGTACGTGACTCCTTTATCGGGTAACTTTTCCAGTGAAGCTAACCAGTCATGGCACATTACAAGCAATGGGGGTCCATTAACTCTGTAAGGTGGAACTGAAGACCTGCCCCTGGAGCAGAATTCAACTTCTGGGACAACAAACTTGGATAGCCATCCATTGAGAGCTTCGACATAAGCTCTTAATGCAGTAATGTATCCACTAAAGCGTGTACGCCAATTATGAAGCTCGGCTTCAAGCTGCAGTGTTGCAAGACGGTGAGAGTCATTGCAGAATTTTCCAAAACTAGGGCAGGTAAATGACGCAACTTCGACCATTATCTTGTTCTGGGTTTCATGGGATTCCAACATAATCTTCCAGTTTCTCATCATCCTGCATAAGAGAATGCAAGGAGAAAACCACGAGTTAGATTTTGTAATACTTCAATTCCACTCTGCTCAATCAACGGATGTGTCTTTTTGCTTCCTTACCCTTTAAGAAGCTCAATAAGCTGCGGGTGCAACTCTTCATCTCTCAATTTCTCAATTTGTTTGGAAATTGACTCTGCTGTTTTGATGGCAACTAATATCCTAGTATATAAATCCCTTACTGCAGATTTTGTTTTGTCCGTGGATTTTCTGTCATCACCTCTGATGTCATGGTTTCTCAGTCGTGAGCATTTGCGTTCATAGGCTTTCCGAGTATCATTTCCAGCCTAAAATAGTAGAGAAAGTAATATGTTATGCTGAGATAAATCTCAGAAAGAAAAGAAAGAAAAAAAAGAAAAGATTTTGCATATTAAACATGGCATCTCAACACAACGCAGAAACAGAGGTGACACTCGTTATTATATGGAGTCCAGGCTCCATATGCTACTAACCAGCAAAAATAAAAACTTCATGTGGATCATCCAATGAAAGCTGTGTCAGTAGCTACAAGAACTCACTATATATTGAAAGGCAAAAGAAGACCAATCACAACAAGAAAAAAATGGAATAAAGCCTTCGACAACTTCTTGACCGCAGTCAAATGCATCAGACCAGAAGATCTCCCAATTTAATCACTTAACCCTTGGTCTCATACTTGCAACATGTGGCTAGGGCATTGGACTCTGTTTTTAAATTATGATCAGATAATTCAGTCATTATAATGTGGGAGATCTAGATGAAAAAAAATAAAATTTGTTCAGCCTTATGGCCAAATTTCATGTTCCTGCTAGATAGGTGCATAGCTCAAACATACAAACATGGCACACACTAATATCCCTTTAAACTAACCATATCAAATGGAAAATGAATAACAACTTGTTAGAGATGCCAAAGCAAAGTTCTGAATGCATCATCTTCATTAGACGACCACCTCTGATTTAAAAGGGTTTGGAATCAAAAGAGGTTTATTTTGACCATCTTACGATGTGGTTTTCCCTTAACTTCTAGTTTTGGTTAAACATTCATCTATCAATTTTCATTTGATTTTCATTTGATCGAGGACTACAAATGTGTTTTCCATTGTCCAAAATAGTCATTGATTTTACTTTACCCCTCTAGCTAGAGACACTAACTAGAGCTTAAACAAACACTTTAATCATCCGGTTCGAGTTTAGATGCTCCCTCTTAGTCTTTCTCAAACAAGCACCCACCAAGTCATTCTTTCCAGGAAAAACACAACAAGGCAATAGAATATAAGCTGCATCTTATGCATAAGGATCTGCAGTAATGAGGAGCAAATATACTCCATAGCATGCACATGAAATGAATTGCGACAAAATTTAATTGTGTACATAACACATAGTATGATCATTATAGATTACTTTATCGCAGATAATCATTCAACTGTGACAAAAACACCATTATAATGCATGCAAGAATAGATGCTTGTAATCAAATATCTTGAATGTGCTACCTTAACTTCTTCATAGAGCTTTTTTTCCCAAGCATATAATCTTCCAAGTGTTGAAGAATGGCTCCCTGAATCCATTCCTCCATGTTCATCAAAGAGGTCATTTTTGAATTCAGTCCATGTAGAGGAGCTTTTCGAGCTAGACGCGAGAAAACTTTTACAGGAGGAAGACTGAGATGAGGTGGACCTATGCCATGTGATAGATTGGATGAGTTTGGTCGAGTTCTCTGCATTCCAAGTGGAATCAATGCATGAGAAAGGGAGTGAGTGTGTTGACTGCAACTAAAATAATGTGATAAATGTATACAAGGAAATATGCAATACTAGAACCCAATTTGAAAAGAAATAGGATCAAGTAAAGCGAAGGAAACCATACAAACTGAACTATGTAATAATACTAAGTGGCGTCTTCATTGTGCTCATGCATACACCTTACACAATGTTCCAGCTAAGACATATAAGTCAATCCAGGAAAGCGAATGAAACATTGCTTCCTTTGATCACTAATTAGGATTACATTTTATACATTTATATATATTCATACTGGGCTTATGATTATTTCGAGTATAAACCTAGGGTCTGGTTGGTTCAAAGAAAAAGTTACAGAAAAAATCACAAAAAATAGAGATGGGGTGGGAGAGAGAGGGAAACAGATGAAAACATGAGGTTGAAGATGGGAAAATATCATTTCCACAATTTGATCAACCTCAAACTCTCCCTTATCTCCCTTCCTCTTTTTTTCTTTTTTTTCTCTGGAAATGTTTCTTTCAACGGGACATAAACTCAAGGGAAAAGAAACTCCTAATTTAAGTCAAGTCAAGCACCAGCAAACCAAATCACAATCAAGAGATAAAAATTGGAAAATTAGGCTTTGCTTCCCACTTCGACTGATAATGAATTTTTATATAAACTAAAAACAAAACCCATAAAATAAAAAACCCATTTGTGCATCTTCAGCTCACAATGAAAATTAAACCCAATTTTACAACTTTGTATGTTCAATCCATATGAAACCAAGTCAATCTAAATCAAAACCCAAACAAAAAAAATTAATCTAAAACAGAACCCAACTAAAATAATATTTTTATTTCTTCAAAAGCATAAAGACTTTCAAAGAGATAAAGGAGAAAGAATGAAGAAAAGATGCCCCACCTTTTATTTCCTCCAGACCAGATTGGAGATGAACTCTATTAACCTCCAGCATTTTAGAGACATCTTTACCAGAATCATATGCCCTGATGAAATGGTCCTCTACATCTTTCAATGCTTCTAGTAACTCTCTACCCCTTACTGGTGTATCAATCAATCCTTTATGCTCCCCTTGGCTCACATTACCACAACCCTCCACCTTCACAACCTCTTCCCCCCTCTCCTCTTCCACCTCCTCCACATCCTCGTCCTCCTCGTCATCATCATCATCATCATCATCATCTTCATCATCCTCCTCCTCCTCCTCCTCCTCTACATGATGAACATGATGATTCTCTTCTACCATAACCTTACTTTCTCCTCTTCCTCTCACCTCTACCTCTTCTAGCTCTGGAATCCCTTCCTCCTCCCTCACCACTCTCAAGTCCTCGTCAGAGTTCCTACTAAAACCCCCAATCACTCCAGGCCTCATTCCATCAAAGGGGTTGAAGAAATCCCACCCAAACTCTCTCTGGGGTGATGGCATTAGTGGTGGCATACTTGAATAAAAATACCCACAAGCTTGTTGCATTTGTATAGCTTCTTGTTCTTGTCTTTCCCTTTCTCTTTCTCTTTCTCTTTCCCTCAACACTTCTTCATCAACTCTCTCACCCTCTGAAGAATCAGAAGATACAGAAGACTTTGGTGACTGACAAGTCACAGCTTCTTGAGTAGGTTTTGTGGGGGTTTGCTGAAGGAACAAAGGGTTAGAGATAGTGTTTTCAATTTCAGCTGGTGGTGGGGACTCAGGACAAGCAGGTGGGAAGGTAATGAGAAATGGTGAAGAAGGTGAAGAGTGTCTAGCAACAAACAACCTTAGAGCTGCAGCTACTGCATATAAAGAGTGAATATACTTACAATGAGCATCAGCAAGAGCATATCTCCTCTCCACAGCTGATTTCAAGAGGCGTTTTCTCTCCTTACACAAAGAAACTACCTCTTCCTCCTCCTCTAGTTTAGACACAGCACAACCCATATCTCTTTTCTGCTAAATGCAGACTTGGGTTCTGCTAAAATGGTGTAAAAATGGAAACTTTAAAGAACCCCATTTCTTTTCCTCACAAAACTCAGTTTGGGTTTGGCTAACTTCTGCAAGTCTCTAGGGAAATACTGTGAGAAATGGAGTTCTAGTAGAAGCTCTACTGAAACCCATTTCATGTCTAGACAAGCTGAAAAATGGGGTCCTACTAAAATGGAAGATTTGGTAATTTTAACAAAAATTTTGGGGATAGGAAAGTGAGAAAGATGACACTTATTGGAGGTCTTTGAGAAAGAAAATAAGAAAAAGCGTTACACTTTTGAAGGTCTTTGAGGGAAAGAAAGCAAGAACAAATGAGGTAAAATGCAGGAAAACTAGAAAGAAAGAGAAAATGATATATTTGAAAGAGAAAATGATATATTTTGTCTTGTGTTTTTCTTCTACTAAGGGGGTTACAAGAAGTGAGAAACAGAGAGAAAAAGTAGAACAAATTTAGCAGAAGGTGTGTTGGTTGAGAAAGAAAGGGAGGATGTTGAAGGGAAGAACCACTAGCTCTAGTTTACAACCAAATGCAAAACGCCCCCACTACACCATTTCTTCCTAAAACAAAGAATCTCTGCTACTAAATTTAGCAGAGATTTAGAGAAAAACAGAGAGAGAGGTTGTGTAGTGGGTTGAGTGAGGAACAGTTGAAGTGAGAGAAAAGAGGAGTCAAAGGTTGTCAAAAGGCTGAGAGGAGGGAGAGAAGATGTGTGTTTGTTGTGTTTGATGTTCTAACCTTGTAATAATGATAATTTAATAATGTAGGTTTGCTTGATCTTTGTTGTTGGTGTGAACCTCTATGACTATGAAGATGAAATGGTGGTGGATTCGGTGGGGCTTGGAACTTGGAATTTGGAATTTCAAAAGTGGCCATTGTCTTGCATTATATGGCCCATCATGTCCCTATTTTCTCAGGAAGAATATATCATTCATCTCTCGTTAACATCATGCAAGATCTTTGGGCGATTTACTCATTGTGTGGGAAAATGGGATGAGGTTGAGGTTTGTATTATTAGATCATTGATTGGGACTGAATGCTGGCTTTGACATGTGAGTTCTTCATGGAGCCATGGGGAGGAAAACAAAGCTCTTAGTGTGGGAAGACGAATTTTTCATCCTAGAGTTTGGGCGAGCCAGGCTCTCTAGAGTTTTTTGGTGGAAAAACATTAGAGTAACATCACCACCTTGTTGATCATAGCATCCACACTCATTTGCTAAAACTCGTGAATAGAAATAAAAATGATGATGGATACAATGGTTTTCCGATCAAGGAAATTGCTCAAACATATAGAAGTTTTTCTTTCAAATCCAGAAGTGCTTAGAAATTTGGATCTCTAGAGAATAAAACCAACATACACTTTTAGAAATCCTATTAGAAGATTTCGTCTATATCAAACAAAATCCAAAATATTTTTTGCCATGTTCATCGCTAGATGGTTCTAGAATGCAAAACAAACAATGCATAAATTCATTTACATATTAAACTTAGGACATATTTACAAGTGTCAAGACCAGGATGGATTGGATGTTTTTACTTGAAAAAAATCTAATTGTCGAGGGAATGGGCGAGGGAGGGAGAGAGGGAAGGGGGGGCCGTCCATCCCCCTTAGGATGCGTGCCATCATTTTTGTTACGCGCATTCCGAGGGGTGAACGGTCCCCCCTCCCTCACTGTTTTCCTCGCCCATTCCCTCGACAATTAGACGGGTTGTTTTACTTGCGACAACTCCATACAACTCTTTGAGCCTTCACTTTAATACACATTGAAAATTATCTTCGCTCTATATGTTAAAAAATATGATTGTCGTTGAATTTGACAAAGATTTGGATGTAAAAGTTAAAATAAAAATAGTATCAAAATAAAACCCACTAAAATTCACAAATCCTACGGAATTGTGAAAACTTCGGCCTCATCAATGGATACTTTCTGAGAGAGCACATAATAATTTGACGTTTTCTCATAGATCGCTTAAACCAAGACCTCTCGAGCATTCTAATAAGGAATGAGATGGGTCTTGATTTTTAAATTTTACAAATGAACCCGAATTAAGGTTATACTCTAACCACTAATAAAAAACACAGCTTCCCCAAAATGCAAAATCAATAATTGGAGATGCTCTAGGTATAATTGTCATAAAAATGTGATATGTAACTGATATTGGTACATAGATATTCCATGGGCCTCTATCAGGCCCACTTTTGACAGTAGCATTATAGTTATACTGAAGTGCAGTAGTACAATAATGCATCACCCTCTTCATCGATTGAATAGAAGTGATCCGGTGCTCGATGCGTACACAGTCAACCTGAGCATTGTTTGACAGACAGGACGTATAGCTTGTACTGTGTGGGACCCACACATCCACCAATACATTTTTCTCTTACTGATACGTAGCCAGTGCTAGATACGCTTCTTTCATACTACACGTGGCACTCTTGTATTCGATATCAACTGTGGGTAAACGATGTGAAGATCATTGTACATGTAGATCCTAGAGATTCATCTTAAAGTTGACTTCAGAAACTTTTTCTTATTGTGGCCTTCCAAGAGTGCTCGCTGCTACGCGTTCATAAAAATATTTATTTTATATTATTTATTTTTATGATTTATTAAATATAAAATATTTCTATCCTTCAATGATTCTTCATCAAATTTATATGCATCGAGCAAGTTGTTGATTGACACAAAAATATAATAGTGCTAATACTTAAATTTTGTGTATTGTCTATTTGATTATGCATTAGATGTATGATTTTTTTAATCAAGTGGATTGTGCAGTGATTAATTATCAATTTGTAAAAATTAGATTGTTAATTGAATATTGGTCCAACAAAAATATTTTGAATTCAATTTTGTGTGCACTATGCATACTATTCACACACCCTTAAATATTATATGATTTAAATCGATATATTAAGTTTTAAGTTTATTCAAATGCAAAAAAAAGGTAAATTAAATTCGTGAATAATAATATAGGAGGCTTAAAATAATATAAAAGCCTATTTATAGTTTATATATAATTGGGAGTTTAAAATAAATTATATTCAAACTTAAGTATAATTATGTAATGTTTGGGAGGGTCTGGTTTAAATGTAAATAAAATTAAATTTGAGATGGCACTTTGGGCAACCAAATATCAGGACAATGACATTTCCATTGCTCCCCAACTGTTCATTTGGGGAACACGCGTTATAAGTTAGGGTTGAAAATCGAATCGACTTAGGTAGGTTTTAAAATTTTCAAACCGAACCGAACCGACCATTAACAAAACCGATCCGAAATCGAATCGATTCTCATTTATGCAAACCGTAATCGAACCGACTAAAATCGAACCAAAACCGAAATAAAACCGAACCGACCGACCAACCAACTATTTTAAACATATTATATTATTTATATATAAAATATATATTATTTATTATATATATTCGGTCGGTTCGGTTTGGTCGGTTAAAATCATAGAAAAATCGAAAACCGAACCGACCACTTCGATTTTGAATTTTTTAAAACCGAACCAATCGGTTCATCAGTTTAATCGGTTTTTTGTTCAGCCCTATTATAAGCGTTTAGATTTTGAGTAGAACTTTGATGCTCAACTTTCGCCTCTTCCCTCTTCTGGAACCCTTTATTCTTATTGATCCTGATTTAGTTATTGTTAACTTTGATGCTTATTTTTTTATTATACTAAACAGGGAGCGGTAAGTGTCATTACAATGGATCTGAATGGTAATACCTTGGCAACTGTGTCTAGTATGATTCCTGACAAGGTCTTGGACAACAACATGCCTAAGTTCTATGCAGGCGAAGCGACCCTTCTATTAATCCAGGCCTAAAGATGGCAGATTGGTCTTATCTTTTGCGATTCTGCCAATTTTCTGGAGGCACTGTATTCAGAGGACTTTAACTCAACTTTTGCTTTGGATTGGGTATGACGTCCATTTTTTTGGAACATTAGGCATCTTTTCCTTTTGCATCCAAAATGACATTGTAAATATATTAGTAAGAACCTCAATATAAAGGCTCACCAGTTGGCAGCTAGAGCGGGCCAAAGATTGTATAAATATTCTTAATATTCTATGCATAATGCTTTACCCAAAAAAAAAACTTTGTGTAGAGCTTCGCAATGCTCTGAATGGTTTATCCATTGATTTTCGACAATGTTAACTCTCAATTATATTGACCACATGGTTATAGATTCGGTATGTGCCTAATAAAAAAATTACGAACGTTAATACCCAAGTGATGATAACATTTACATTCAACTTCACTTTTTAAGGTTTGCTTGAAATAATTTGGACTCCGTCCACCTACATATAACATATTAAAAATGGAGAAAATCCAACTCAAATAGGTTTTCCATATCAAAATATCTTGCTTTTGATGTTAATCTCCATGAGAAAATGCCATTTTTTTAGCGAGACTTCAAACCCTCGTGAGCATGTTCGATTAAGAAATTTTATCATAACCTTTGGTCAATCATGCAAAAGTTGATTACGAGAATCCTTACAGAATAAGTATTTAGTCTCAAGTATGAACTAATACATGTGCTCCAATAATCAAACGGAGGATGATTGTACACATGAGCAATTCTACGATGTCTTGTTTGGGTGTCTCTTTTGTGTGTCTTTGAATTTTTTTTAAACTTTTTACCCATTCTCTTTAAAATACAAACATCATCTAGAGACGGAATAAAAGTGTAAAAAAAATAAAAAACCCTTCAAAAACTTGAAGTGAGTTTCTCGTGTTCTAAAGACTTTAGTGATGATTACAATTCTTATGAATGAATTATATATGGGTTGGGTTTGGCATTCAACCATACATTTAAAAGTCTGCTTGAGATAAAGTTTTTGGAGTCCACAAATAACGTACTAAAACTGGTAAACAAAGTAGGTTTTCCATATCGAAATAACTTGCTTTTGATAATGATCTCCATAAGAGAATGCCATTTTTGGGTAGGGAGGGAGACTTCAAACCCTCATGAGCACGCTTAATAAAGAAATTTTATCATAAGCTTTGGACATGTAGGACATCATGCTAAAGTTGATTACAATTATCTTCGCAGCAAAGTAAGCAATGACACCAATAATCAATGCACTAATACATGTGCATCACTAATTAAAGTATGATAGAGGCCTGACATGCCAAAGACATCCCCTTACACCCCCTACTACTACTGCTGCTGCTGCTACAAGCAATCTAATCTAAATATAAAATGTAAATATAAGTTTTGCTCATGTTGATGCAATTGTTTAGGGTTTCAAAGGACATTAAACTAGTGTACTAATTTTGACTCTTTTTGGAACAAATTTACCACCATAAAATGGTTAGTTTATGCTGTTTACTATGTGGTAAGGGTCTTTGCTCTGTTGTTCTCTGTTGACAAGAGTTTTTGTTGGTATAGAAACTTGTGCCTTTGTGAAATAGAGAGAGATAGAAGGGTAGATATGTAAAGAAGATGAGAAGACTTTTTGAACGAATGAAGGAGAAAGATGAATGGGCTGCTCATGGTCATGGGGGTGTGTGAATATGCCCCTGCACTGCACTGCACTGTCAGGTGGAGGATGAAAAAGAAAGAAGAAAAGAAAAGCTGTCCTTTACCCTCGGAAATCCCTCCCCCCCCCCCCCCTTCTTTTCTCAGTCCTGGCCCTGGACACTGGAGACTGAGAGACTCTGGCTTGGGTTCCTAATCACTAACCCTAATTAGTCATTAGGAGTAGTTTAACTTGTGATTAGGAAAAGAGTGAGACTTTTCTGTAGTTGGACTTGAATCTGCAAAGTGCAAACACATTTGTTGTTGTGGTGCTCTCTCACTGTATAATAGAACAACAAAAAATTTAATGAAATCAGAAATTTAAATAATAATAAAAAAAGAATAAAAATGTTAGTTGTTTTAAAATTTAAACATGATTTCATTTTGTTACCATTTTTGGGACTGGAACTTTGGAATTTTAAGAGCCCAGATAATATATTTATGGGATATATTCATGTTTGATGTTCTGATTAATTTTCATGGTTAACATTGAAACTTGAGAGTATTCAAGATTTAAGCTTTTATTATTGAAGTATTTAGGCTCGGTTTGTCTAGAGGAAAATAAATATTAAGAAAAAAATATTCTAAAAATAAAATTTTAAAGATTTTTATTTTTCTAAAATTTTTCATGTTGTTTGGTTGGGTCATGGAAATTAATTTTCAAATGATCATTGCTTCATGGGATAACATGGGCTAACAATAGGATTAGTTGCAGTGGCACTGGCCACTGGGTGAGGTGATGGTTGATTTTGTAGTTGTTATGGTTGTAAAAATGGCAGCAATTGTGGTTGAGCTGGCATGGGTGGTGGTGATGTGTGGGTGGGGGGTGATTGTGGCGCGGTGGTTGCATTATGTTGGTGGTATTAGTGGTGGTGGTAGTTTTGTTATAATGGTGGTTGTGTTATGATGGCCGTGGTGGTTATGTTGTGTAGGTAGCGATAGTGGTGGTGGTAGTTGTTTTATAGTTGTGGTGGTGTTGGTTGCAGTGGTAGTAATGGTGGTGGTGTTGATAATGGTAGTAGTAGTGGTGGTGGCGGCGGCAACAATGGTGGTGTTAGTGTTAGATTTTGGAATGATGTTGCGGTTCTAAAGTTGAAACGTTGAGAATAAAAAAATAAGAAAACTCCTGAAAATCAACTTCAGATTAAAATTTGGAATGTTGATTTTTCACCCATGAGACTCTTTTAGAATAAAACATTTTCCAAATATTTATAATTTTTCACAAAATAAACGCATCCTTGGTGTTTGTAATAGTCCTTCAATATCAACCCACGTTAGTTTCCTTTAATCTTTCCTAAAATAAATCTTTTTGGTCCTCCAATATTTTGTAAAGACATTTTCCTTTCAAAATAATTATTCTAAGGATACATAAATAGAAGTTTATTCATATAACTCATTTAAGAAGAATGAAATGTCATAATAGTAATACACTTATGAATTTGTCACAATAGTTTTCCCTAATTAGATAAATTGCATTTCTATTCTATCCCAGGCTACTCCACAGGTAGGGGTTACTGAAACTTTGGCAGGTCCAACCCGCAATGCGCTTCACTGGGTCAGACTGAGGGTTCAACCTAACCATACATAATCTTTACTTAACATTTTACTCCCTATTACTTAAAAGGAAACACATAATGTTAACTTCACAGCCACACATGTTACAAAGGAAACACTACATAAAACTGGTATGAACAAGACCCAGAAATGGGCCTAGAGACCTTGCAAACCAACAAAGCAAGTTACTATCACAGATCATCTGAAGCTCTGAAACAAACAACCTACTCTTGTTTTCTAGTTCATCCTTGATGCATTATTGATATTGTCAGAAATGCCTGTGTCATTATGTCGATACCAAACAGATAATGTAAGGTTCACATGCATTCCCTCCCTTGAAGTGAGGGCTCCTATGTTTAGTAGTGGTTTTGGAGGAACATTGCACATGTTCATTAATCCCAGCCCAAGGGATCTCTCTAAAACTAAGCGATCATCTGTGACTTCCCAACAAACTAATAAATATCAGAGCTAGCTTCCTCTGTAACTACAATTTGGCGTAACCTCGGTAGTTAAAAGTAAAAGCAAAACAGAAACCATATTGACAACAGATGAAATTGTTAGGTTCTGCATCTTATAACTCATTATTCCCATACCCCATCGTAAAGTCTGCATCTGTAACGAGTACGCAATCTTACCATTTCTCATTCAACATTACCAACACAATAAAGAAAAATAAAACCAATAATAATGAATGAAAAACGGAATGGTAGACCAAATTCTATATCAGCAGTGAAAAGGCAAAACTATTGCCACTAACACCAGTAATAGCTATTGCTTCAGTGCACTGGCAAAAGCAATAAGATTAACCAAAGCTACAATTTGGCTGCCAATATTACATGGTTCACAGAAATTACTAAGTCACACTTGCAGGTAACACACAGACACGGTTATTGGAGAAAACACACAAACTTGTTAAACTTGTATAAACAGGAAAAAGCGCCTCCTGATGCATTATTACATGCCCTAGCAAAGTAATCACTTCGGTTGAGAATAACTTAGTTCACACAATTGTTTCAGATAAGAATAATAACTAAAATATAAAGAGTGGCAGTCGCAGTCGCAGTCTACTACCATACTTTTGATACAACAGAGACTCAGACTGGGTACGGGAAATAATGTTGAAGTGTATCATAGCTTGCTTGCAATCTAAGAAGTTGGATAACTACGTCCCACTTGGAAGGGCTTATATTGTGTGTTTTCTTCAAGTTTATAAGACATCACATAATGTTAAAACTTGAAAAAACTGTTGAATGGATTAGTAAGAGTGAGTTTTATACAGTTCAAGAAGGTATTGCGAATCGTTTATTGATTCTATATGTACACAATGAAGAGGAGGAGCTTATACAAATTTAAGCTCTCCGAAATTGGGGCTTAGTCAACCTCTATCTGATCATGTTTCATCAAATAGTGTCCAGTGGAAAGAAGAAAACAGACATTAGAGGCATTGAGGCAAAGGAAGGTGGGAAGGTTTTAGCATAAGTATAGTTCTACCCTACTGAAACTAGAAGGCTATATATATATATATATATACCAGCATCCAATTCAAGAAAGAAAGAAAGAAGGGATCAACCGACATAAAATTAGGATCAGACCTGTATATTATATCCTTGAATCTACAAAAATCTACCGATATTAGCAGGAAAGGACCAAACTAAATGGCACACGCGATGGGAATGATCTAGTAGGGTTGACATATCAACACTTAGTGTTTTCCCCAACTAATAGTTTACATATAAGTTTGCATCCCATCAAAACAAGCCAGCCAAATGAGAGAGGACTCTTGTTTTTAAGCATTTAAACTGTGTGCATCTATAATAGATGGAGTTAGAATAAATCAAAGCATGAGAAACATTTTGATGTAGGGATAGAAGATGGATACAAGAACACATCTATCTTATTACCTTGAAACAAGCTTGCTCTTCAGCTCTTGAACCATACCCTCAGTCTTGTCCATGAAATTGATCTGACCCCAATCTGGAGCTGAAATCCGCACTGTCCCTTATGTTAACACACCGTAGGTAATGAAAGGATAAACAAGTGAAATGGTAAGGATAAACTTGGTTTGCCGAGGATGATGTTTCACGCGATTTACAGAAGTAGAAAGAGAGGGACAAAAAAGGCAAAATAAATAAATAGAAAGAACTAATTTAATGTGTCACCTTGACGTTCTCTTCTCTGCTTCTTTTGTTTAGAAACTAAAGTACCTGTCCCTCAGTTAAGTGTTACAGTGTACATAAAAGGAATTGAAGGCACGCTCCTCTTCTCTCTTTCTTGGATGGATAGCACCTGATCAGTCATGCAGAAGATCCAAGTGGATCTGTGTATTAGTACAACAAATAGAGTACACTGAGCTTGCTTCATCAGGTGGTACCCGGTTCCATGGACGTGGTACAAGGGGCAAGAGTGTTTGCAGGTAAGTTGACCCCAGCCCCTCTAACAGACAGTGTAGGGCCCCTTACTGAACTGGCCCTACTCACCAGATATGAATCAAGAAACACGACGATAACAGTGATGTCATCGTGGAAATGCCGCCGGACTCCGCGATCAATCTTCTTCAAGTCCGAATACCTCATTTCTCTTTTCTTTGCTGCTTCCTGCAATGCAGCTTTCACGAGCCTCCGAGCACTTCCCTGCGTAAACATCAGCAAATAAAGCAGTTTTTCATTTTTTTGAAGGGCTAGAATTTGGTGCCCGAGATGGAAGCGTGTTCCACAGATCAAAAGTATATGTGTTTATCCATCTATTCAACAATGAAACCACGAAAGTCATTCTACCTTGAATGGAACACAAGCCCAAAATGGTATCTTCTAATATGAATAATATGCTAAACAATAAGAAAATAACTAATCTTTAGAACCATATTATTTAACGGGTATCTTTCAGAGAGCTTAACTGGATTAAATGCAATTTTCAGTTTGGTATTGGATTTTACACAAATGGATTAAAAGAATCCAAAGCAGAAAAAAACAACTCACTCTTGTCCAATTGAAAATATGTACTTTAAGTCAAAGAAAACTGTAACAAAAATATATGCATTGAACCATCTGATAATGTCACGTCTGATTCGTATGAGGATTTGACACTGAAAAGGTAATTGATCATTTGACACTGAAAATGTAATTGATCGACAATGCCCCATCAACAATGTGTAACTTCTAACTAAATTGAGAACTAATTCTTGAACTAACTCCCTTTAGCTAACCTAAACGAGTACAAAATAGAACCTGATTAACTAGGTATTTACAGAGATATGCAAGTCTTACAGTTCGTGGATGGTTCTGAACTATATCGACAGCCTCCTGATTACTAAGGTGCTCCCAAAGCCCATCTGATGCCAATATAACAAATTGATCATGTGGTTGCAATTGGTGCTCAGTGATCGCTGGTTCAGCGCTCAATATTGGCTTTTGGAAAGGCTCACGTAGACGAAATTTTGAGTAAAGAGGCTCCCTGTTAAACTCGGACTTCTTCAAATAAACGTCGCCTATTGATCTAGAAACCTGTAAATCAAAGATTGTCTGTCAATAATTAAAGAAGAAGCGCCCAAAGCTGGGATAAGACCTGCTTCATTTAAACAAGCAATATGAAAACTATGTCAATGTAATTGTACATCTCTATGTTATCAACTCTTGTTGGGCCAAAAAATTCCGAGGAAGTTGTCTGCCAACTAAAAATAGTTCCATACTAGTTCTATATTCTCATCACCCACAAGAAAAGAAGTATATCTTATTCCATAATCAGTGCTGAAGGTATCGCACCCACTACCCACTAGTTCAATATATCTACAATCGAACACCATTTGTGAAGCAACTATACAAAATTCATAATGTGAAAAAACCCAAGGTAACTCGCAGTGATAACAAAATCTGAATCTTTAATCATAAGGATTAACAACAATCATTGTTCAGCGAGTCGATACTTAAAGAGTTAAAGGCTTTCTTTGGAATTCACAGAAAAATAAAAATAAATGTTATTAATACAAATCTTGGTCATTAAAATGTAGTGTTCCCAAGAAAAGGAAGTTTGTACTGGCCTATTGGATAGAAACTGAATATGACAAAAAAAAAGGCTTACACAAACAGACAAAGTAAACAAAAGAAGAGATGCAATAATGTCCACTTTTCCGGGAAAGACATGCATGTTAGATTGAAAGGGGCACAAAGACTACATTTGGTTTGTGGAATCATATTTCCAGTACAAATGATTTTCGCTACCAGTTTCCTATGCAAGTTTATCTTTATAACGTTTAGTTCACTAACTATTTCTGAGAATGTAAGAGACGTGAAAAACTTATTGCTGTTGATCACATGGAAAAAGAAGAACAAGGAAATGTTGTAGTTTTCATTTGTTTAAGGGTAGTTTTCATTTTCTTGCCTATAAGTATCAGACAACACTCAACTTAGGGTGCAGCTCTGAATTCTCAAACCTATCTAGGGCATTAGCTTCTGCTTTGCCTTTCGTCGCTGCCTTACCTTTACTTTAACTTCTACTACTCTCTTTAAGAGCGTGATTGCTGGAGAATAAAGTCTGTGTTTGGGCTAAAGTTTAAGTTCTCTCCTCACCAAGCGAGAATCCTCGGGGCCAGACTGCAATCCTATTGCCCAAGGAGGAGGAAGCAATGCGGATCTCGAGGAAGGATAAATAGATAATGGCAATGGAGAAGGAGCAGTATCTATGCAGATCTCTCCTCAGAAAGAGGATAAATGGTATGTGGACCACCAAGGAGAAAGTTCCCCCTCAAAACCTGAGCTTTCCTTAACCAGCTGACCTAACTTCCTAACCTTAGCCTCCCTTTCTTTATACTTTATAGTTCGACTTCGTAACCTTAACGTACTTTCTTTCGTCCTTTCTCAGGTCTAACCTTTGCCACTTCAAACTGTATAGCACGAAAAACATTTCAATACAAGATAGGGCCATTAACATGAAAGAAGAGAATAAATCATTTTCTTCTCTTCTTTCTCTTTCTCCGGGGGGAGGCAGCAAGTTCGGCACCAGTCCTACATTTATCTCTGCGGACTGAGGAGAAGGAGGGCTCAGCGACCGTGAGAGAAGCAAGGAGGTCATGTACTTCAAATTAGACTTGATATTTCACTGAAGGGATAGTCGGGGCTAGCAACCCAGTCATTCCAAGCACTTTTTTTAATAAGGAATCAGTTAGATGAAACCAGTGTTCTTTAGGCAGTCTCACTCTAATAGCAACTTCCAATTGTGTCGAAATTTCTCCATGTACTCTCACTTGCATTTACGGTCCTTACTCTGTATTTATTGCTTGGAATGAAATATGCAATGGGAAGAGCTTGAATTGAAAAAAGCAATGGGAAGAACTCACATGTGAGATCCGAGCAATGGTTGTTGCAAGCCATCTACAGGTTTTCGCACCACGTCATGTGGGTTGGACTATTACTGTATGTAGGCTGATATATTTTCTACTTACTTTGCTGATCTTAAATTCTCTTTGAAATAAGCGTTCTCAGGGTTTCCCATTGTAGAGCCCCTTGTATCTTCATTTTTTTTTTTTAGCCTAGATAAAACTATTTCATTATAAAGTCAAGGGATTAGAAAAGAACAACTGCTTGTGATAAAGAAAATCACAGAAAAAAAAATATTAACATGAAAGATGCCCAATCAAACATAAAGCCGTCTAAGGATATGTCAGTGATTATCTTGTCTGAATTCCTCCACAGGAGTTCTTTGAAAATTTGGAGAAGCTGCTTCTCTGTTTTCCTTATATCTTCAAACAATTGAGCATTTCTCGCTCCATATAAGCCACATAAGCCTGTGAGGAACCGTGAACCACATCCAATTAGTAAACCACTCTTTAACTGATCCCTTCACGGCCATATTGAGTGAGAAATGAATTATCTTATCCCAAAAGAGCCAAATATTCTTAGTGCCAGCTTTTGATTTCAGAACTAGAGAATACTTCTCATAATAAATATGCTGGCAACTTAGGCAAGATTTATAGTCATTACACACGCACAGTGATGACTCAAGGGGATATTAGTAAGCTCCTAGAAGGAGACCAAACGAAAGTAAACTTGCAGTCAATTAGCTTGATGCTTAAGCAGTGCACCAGTATGACAATAAAAAGCTCTGGACAAAGATTGTTATAATTTGGCATCTCAATTGTTCTCCAAATCTCCCGATCTTCTTCCGATTCTTAGAAACCATCGATTCCACTGCTAAAAATCTGTAGCACTGTTCCAATCTCATACCAATCAAAATCTGGTTGCAAGTCCCCTGATCAAAGCACATCTTCATGAATCTCACATCTGGATTCTCAACCAGTTCCAAGATCAAACACCTTTTGCTTCCCCATTTTCAGATTACTCCTTGCACTGATGTGATGCACCAGCAAGCTCATTTGCTGATATCGAGCCTTGATCTTCCTCCAAGAACAATAAAATCGCATACCTGAAGCTCATGTTCTTTTGGGTCTAACGTTAGTCAGTTACCCATACCAAAAAACCTCCTCTCTATTTGTTCACCATCTTCTCCTTTTACAACTTCATGATTTTAATCCTTCACCAGACTCACTCCCCAAATATAAGTAGGGATTTTTCCTCCTCTTGAGCCAAAATTTTCATCTTAAGATAGGATGTCTATCCAGAAGCTCAGCTGTGCATTGACTGTGTCGCAAGGCTTACCCACCCCTCCTACCTTTGATTACTTGAGCCAAGAAAAACCATCAAGTGTTTACAACCTATTATCAAGAGTAATGTGGAAGTAACAATATTATCACGCTCCTCTGTTGAACTATTGGCATCTCCATCTCCACTCCCTCTCCTTCCTATGTAAGGAATAATCTTGCTTTTCAAAGGTTTATGCTTTGTCATTTTTGTTAAAGATTTACCAATCTTGTCTTTCACACAATTTTTGCCAACTTAAAGAATAGGGTTGTCATTTTAGTTGTCTCAAAGCACACAACCTAATAGCCATACTGACATTTCTTCACACTTTTCCTCACTGCCAACAGGAACATAAAGTGCCTATACCATTTCCCCATTAAAACCAAACCTTCATTAACTCATGAACTTTTCATACATAGTTCTCTGTCATGTCAGGCCAGAATATGTCGATGAAACATTCTCTCCCACAGCTGCATGATATACACTCAGGAAAACATTTTGCAACTCTAGTTTTATAGATAAAATAATGGTGCTACCAAAAAAGTTCGTTCTGCATAGCCAAGTTGGATCTTACATGCCTAGTTCGCTAAGTAAATGTATAGTCCTAATTAGGAAAAGACAAAAAACTGACCTGAATAATTCCCTTCACACGCCATACATTGTGCTTCAAAACTACAATCTGTGAATCATCCGGATGCAAAGAGTGTAATTCCTGTCTTACAGACTCTATACTGGCATTATGCTCTGATGACAGCTGAACAGACAGAACCTCACCAGTTGCCTTGACAAGTCTCCCCAAAACAGCACGAGAGTCACCGGCATTAGCAATGTAGAGGATCCCACCACAGATGATCCCAATTAAGCAGCAAGATCCAACTGCTGCAATCTGAGGGTTCAATGGCCACTGTCTTGTAACAATAGAGAGAAACCCCTCTTCCGTTGCTTGAAATGCTTTCCTAATCACATCCCCCGACATAGATTGCTGCTCAGAAGTGAACCCTGCTATAAAATAATCAGAATCACAAACCAGATGGCAATGATCCGCTACCCCACTATTAGATATGTTCAATACCTAATATTTACAAGTTCTGAATATAATAAGATTTAAGTGCATTCAAAACCGCATATACAATAGAAAATCCAATTTTTAAGAAATTATGATTCTTACTCTTGAGATGGGGGAAGAGGTGATCATTAATGTATCTTGATGTTTCAGGCCCACCATGACCATCGTATATCCCAACAAACGTCCCATACGGACCAGACTCGTGTGAGCTCAGAGGCCCCGACTCCACTTGACTTTGATCCTCAAGCAAATTATTGGCCTGGACAACAGCCATTGAGAACTCACCATTCATGTGCTGGCCGGTGTCTTTGTACCAAAGAAGCCCATCCTGTCGGCCCACCGCGTCTGGACCTGCTTGAACATATTGATCTGATGCGGGACACCAACAAGCCTTCAGAAAGTTCATCAATTCTGATAACATCCCTCATGTCACCCAAACCAATTTCTGATATCTCCACATCTACGATGAATGCAACACAACCCCAACTTCATGAACTCCCCCAACCTACCTATGTCCTTCACCGCATAACAAATTATGCCAAATATCATTACAGGCTTACATCAACAATAACATCATCAACACATCAACATGAAGAAAATCCCATTTATAAATCATTCTAATATAAAGTAAATTAAGGCCTGCAACTCTATTGTCTATAAGAATCACAATAGCCAATGAAATCACTCAAACAGGTTGATAAAAATTATCAGCTTGAAATCAAAACCTAATCAAGTTTGGGTATTGAAAAGATCTCCAATAGACCTAAAATCAAAATCCCATTTCTATTTCAAAAAATCAAGCAAAACCCATAAATTAAAATCACAAACAAAACAACCTCACGAATAAGACTCCACAAAACAAATAAAAACTCACCGGGTTCTTCGGCTTTTGTTCTGTGATCAGTTACACCAAACTCTACACCCAGAGATCTAAACACCCAAAGCAGTAACCCCTCTGATTCTCAAATCTTTAGATCTACAACAAACACCTCAAATCGAATCAGGAGACGACGAGTTGATGAGGCTGGGGGTTTGGGTTTCTCTGCTACTGCTCTGTTTGTGTTTGTGGTGGAGAGATTTTGGGTTTGGGTGAGAGAGAGTGAAAAGAAAGAAAGGAAGAGACAGAGAGAGAGAGCGTATAGAAGAAGAGAGGATTGAAGAGAAAGAGAAAACAAAATGGAGAATAAAAAGGGAGAAACGAGTGGGATCGATTGGCCGAACTGAAACTCTCTCTCTCTCTCAGCAGACAAAACCCGTAAAGACACGAGAGAGAGAGGTTAAATCCAGCAAAGCAGCGGGACAGCTATGGGCTCCACGTAACCAGACTGAAGTTGAATTATTCTACAGCAATCCTTCAATTTTGATCAATTCTTGTTTTTCAAGTCCCTGGGATTAGGCAAATCAGCATTCCGCGATTGAGAAATGTTAACGGTAGAAGACGAGTGACCTGTTACATTTTTTTACAGGGAAAGTTACACATTCTATAGGTGTGTTACGGTGTTTTTGAGGTTTGACCGGCTTATTGTATATGCTTTAAGTAGGGATGTGCATTTCATCTCACGATTTCAAACCCGTTGCATCCCAAAAAAAAATTTGAGTTCTTTTAGATTGATCAAACTCATCTCGATTCCGTCCTGTCCCGATCTAGAGTGGGATGAGATTGGAATGGAGATTTTCAATCTTATCTATCCCATTCCGTCCCGAACTTATTTAATTAATATTTTTATTATTAATTTTAATCAAATTACTCTTCTAAATGAAAGTTTAGGATGTGTTAAAATTAAATCAAAACATTTATTGCTTGAAAATTTGTTTGATTTTGTACTATTTGTTTAGATATAAATTATTTTAGGTCAAATAAAATTCATTAAAATTTATGTTTATCATATTTTAGATTGATCATATGACAATTATTCTTGTAGAAAATAAAGGCAAATGATGATTTGGTTTAGTTTTGCATTATGAGTTATGTAGTTGGAAATTTGGTCAATGAACAATATTTTTCATTTTTGAATTTATATTAAGATAACTTAAAAACATATCATTCATACAAAATACAATTAAGAGCAATGTGAGATGAAATTTTATATGACATTTTATATTGTTATGATGAAAGTTATATATACATAAATTAGGCATTACTGGTGTGTGAGCAATATCAGATGAAAATTTCTTATTATTTTTCATTAGAAGACTATTTAGTACATGCTCATCCCGTCTCGTTCCGAAAATTATATGCACAAAAATTAAACATTATTGGTGTGTGAGCAATGTGAGGTCTATCCCACTTCGATCTTGTTCGATCCCGAATGAACGAGATGGAATATGGATGAGGTCCATCCTGTCCCATGCCCACCCCTAACTTTGAGTGAAAACCAAACATGAAAATATATTGTAAAATAAATAAATAAATAAATAAATATACAATTATATGTGCTTTTCTTGTATGATTGCACCCCAATATGTATTTTTTTTTTTTTTTTTTATAGAAGGAGAAGCAACATCTATTTTATAACAGAAATTCACCTGTCGGTGTAGGTGTTTAATGTGTCAATATTTTGGTTTATGAAAATGCTCAATTCCCTTGTAAGTTCAACTCAACCCAATCTTACATATGAGCATAGTTCTGGGTATACAAACTTATACATTAATCCCAATGAAGACATAGATCCAAGAATGTGTCTAAATGTGTCAAAGACTTTGGTTTTCAAAAAATGTCTCATTTTCCCTTATCAGGTCACCTCAACCCAATTTTTCATATTGGCATAATTTTGTGCCTACAAGCCTATAAATTAGGCTCAGTGAAGACAAAGATCCAATAGCAATCAAAATATTTAGTTTGATCATCTTTTTTTTTTTTTGGAAATTGAGCGGGGGTTAAAGCGGACCCCAAACCGCGAACAATGATAGAAGATTACATTCTGTGATAAATTTTTCCTATCTTATCTTCAAAAACAATCTTTTTAAGATCTTCAGCAAAGGAGCTAGGCGTGAGCTCAATAAATTCGGAGCTAGGGAATGTGCTTGCTAGGAGGTCAGCCGCTCGATTAGTTTCCCTATAGTCGTGTTTGTAGGAAAAGTCTTCTAATGTAGATAATTCAGCTCGTATGTTCCAGAGTACGTGTCTAACAGTCCAAGGAGCTGGCTTGGTAGTGGTGATATAAGTGAAAACAGCCATAGAATCAGTGCTTATCTCGAGTTTCTTGATGTTAAACCGCTTTGCTAGACGCAAACCCGCAAGAACTGCCTGAAGTTCATGTTTAAGGACTGATAGGCCAGGGCAATCCCCTGCACAACCTGCCAGCGCATCTCCTGTATCATCCCGCAGTATGGCACCGTAACCCCCTTTGGATCCATGCAATGAATCATCGCTGCGAAGGGAACCATCAGAGTTAAGCTTGTGCCATCCCAATGGTGGCTTCTGCCAGGAACACTGCCTAGGTAATGTACTACTCAGCTGAACCTCAACATTCCAGCGACTCAATAACTGTCGAGTTTGCATCGTATCCTCAGCTTTCCACGTGCCCGTACTGAATTTGAGTCTAACGTCCAGCTGAATACGCGTAACAAGCGCTGCCACAGTTCTGGATTTATGCTCATACAGACGAGTATTACGTTCCATCCAAATATGATAAACTGTGGCGTTCAAAGCAATCTTTTTCAGTGTTACAGCAGTTCCAGTTCCTCGAAACTGCAGGACACACCACTGAAGTTCCTCCTCCCAGCCTTGGATCAGTTTAGAGTAGTTCATGTAGGTAAGAATCTGACCCCAAACAGCACTTGAAAAACTACATAGAAAGAACAAATGGGACTCAGTTTCAGCTTCGCAACCACACAGAGGACAGACATCTTGTTGGGACTTGCCCCAGAATTTCAGCTTGCTCAATGTAGTTATAGCTTTATTGGTTAGTAACCATGTTATAAAACTGTGGCGAGGAATATTGTGTTTAAACCAGATCACAGCAGCCCATGGAACGGTGTCCTTCCTCTTCCTGATAGCATGATAAGTGGCTTTAGTCTGAAAATTGCCATCAGAGCTGGCCCTCCATAACACTGCATCGACAGTGGAGCAGTTGAGTTCAATACCACCTAGCTGGTGCACAATATCTGGGATTCTGTGCGCTATTCTTGGAGGTACCCACCATTGATTATCTCGAATAACTGCTGCAACCTTTGCATTCTTATGAATGATGGAGTCATATAGCAGGCCTTGTGGGAAATGATTACTCAAGATACCCATAGGGTGCCATGGATCCTTCCAAAACAGAGTACCCTCACCATTCCCTATCGAATGATGTAGTAAAGTGGCTGCCGTATCCCTGCAAGCTAGGATTCGTCGCCAACACCATGACGCCTCACGAGGAGTAGGCATCAACCAAAAGTCGCGACGTTTAACAAGATGCTTCCAAGTCCATTGAACCCAGAGTGTATCTTGTTTGGATACAAGGTTCCAGATATGCTTCAAGTTGGCCACCTCGTTCCCTGCATTGATATCACGAACACTCAGTCCTCCTTCACATTCAGGAAAACAGATGGTGGCCCAGCTGACTTTCGCCTTTTTTCTGTAGTGAATCACTACTAGACCATAAGAAGCTACGCATAATAGCATTGATACAACCAATGGTTTTCTTAGGGAGGCTATAACAGGAAGTCCAGTACACATGCATGCTAGCTAGCACAGATTTGACCAGGACCAATCTTCCAGCATAAGAAAGAGATTTGTTCTTCCATGAATTCACTCTTTTCCTTATCCTTTCAAGGAGAGGGGAACATTGTAAGTGAGAGAGAGTAGATGATATCATGGGCAAACCAAGATATTTAACAGGTAAGGGTTCAACTTGGAATCGTAAGCGAGTACCAATCTGCAACTGCTCATGACTAGAAACTCCAGCTAGGAACAGAGAACTTTTGTGATTGTTGACTTCGAGACCTGTGCAAATCTTGAACTCGCATAAGACATCAGCTAAGGCCTTTGCAGAAGTACCATCACCATGAAAAAAGGCAATAAGATCGTCTGCAAAACCGAGGTGTGTGACAACCGGGTCATCGCAACGATAATGGAGTTTGTAACTGCCTTCCTGCACCTTCCTGCGTAGTAACACATGAAGTATCTCCATGACCATCACAAACAAGTATGGTGATAGAGGACATCCTTGACGAATACCACGGGAAGCATATATATAGCATCTGGGAGACCCATTGAGATTAATAGAAAATTTGGGGGTGGTGATGCACTCCTTCACTCACCCTATAAATCGCATAGGAAACTGAAGTCTCTCTAGTAGGTGTAATATAGCCTCCCACCGCACCATGTCAAAAGCTTTGCGGAGATCAATCTTAGCTGCACACCTAGGTGGGCCGTGGTCTCGATGATAATTACGGACAAGTTCATGAGCCAGCATAATGTTATCCTGAATGTGCCTTCCTTTTATAAAGGCGGATTGCGAATTACTGACAACTCGTTGTACCGCAGCTTTCATTCTGTTTGTCAACAACTTGGTGATGCATTTGTAGAGAACATTGCAACAAGCTATGGGTCTGTAGTCACTAAAGTAAGATGCATTAGTAATTTTAGGCACTAAAGCAACTACAGTAGCATTTACCTGGCCAAGAAGTTTAGAGCTCCTGAAGAAATTAAGCATGGCCCGAACAAAGTCATCTCCAACTATCCTCCAAGCAGCTTTGAAAAAGAAAGCAGAAAACCCATCGGGTCCTGGGGCCTTATGGGAGTCAATATCAGCTAATGTCTCCACTATTTCCTTTCTGGTTACCTGCTCAACAAGGCCTCGACGCAAATCCTCAGTAAGAAGGCCCTGGAATTCCAGTGAATTAATGATACTCGGGTCATACGGCGTAGCATGTTCACCGGTGAATACCCCTTCGAAGTATTGTAAGCATTCTGTTTCAATTTGCACAGGGTCCTCCAGTTTAGTACCAGCACTATCGTATATGCTCATAATTCTATTTTGAGCGTGACGCTCCCTGATAAGGCCATGAAAGTAGGTAGTGTTTTGATCCCCCAACGTGAAAGCCATGGATCTAGACTTTTGCTTAGCCTCAGACTCCTCATTCCTCGTAGCACACGCATAGTCTTTGACAGCAGCTTTCTCAGTTTGAATAGCAGTATCGGATACGGGAGGTCGTTGTATAGCTTGTTGAGCAGCATGCATACGTTGCCTAGCCTGTTCAACATTAGAGCAGGCCTTATTGAAGTTGTTTTTGCGCCAGGCTATAAGTGCAGATTTCACTTGTTTGGGCTTATGTACAACTTGGAACATGGGATTACCATAGACCTGAATATTCCATGCATCTTCCACAGTCTTGAAGAAGTCCTTCTCATACACCCAATAGTTGAAGAATTTGAAAGGCATTGGGCCTCTATTGTTGTTATCATAGAGAGTGAGTACCATAGGAGAATGATCAGACACGCCTGGGTTCATGAATTCAGCCTCTGCATTAGGAAGGTCTTGCACCCACATCCCATTCACAAGGACCCTGTCAATTTTTGAAACAATTCTGTCACTTCCCATTTGCTTGTTACTCCACGTAAAATAACTACCCCAAAACCTGCAATCATAGAGACTCGCCCGTGTAACACAACGAAGAAATTCATCAGACCCGCCTGTGTAACTAGCTGAGTGGCCCAGCCGTTCTTGAGGGTGTATTATTGCATTGTAATCGCCTAACAGAGCCCAAGGATAGCTTGTTGAGAACTCCTCTATTTCTCTCCATAGCTGTCTCCGAGACATGTAAGAAGTGCTACCATAAATGAAAGACAGCGAGCAGGTAAAACCATTGATCCACTGAGCTGTGAGAAATATAGCTTGAGCTGACCTAGAGTGTATTTGAACATTGACATGAATCGGGTTCCACCCCACCCATACTCTGCCTCCATTAGTGAGTGCACTATTATCAGCCCACTCCCAATCTCGCATGATCGCTTTTTGAATAGATAGTTTTTTGGATTCAGCTACTTTAGTTTCAAGAATACCTATCATATGAAGTTTTCCTTTCGTAATGAGCCGTCGAACCTCTCCTTGTTTAAGTGGGTCATTCAACCCACGTATGTTCCAGCATCCGACTTTAATCATTAAGAACTCCGTAGTTGAGGAAGCTGCTCGACTCCCATGTTACGTCTTTTATCTCGCAATTGACTTATGGTTTGCAAGGATGAATGCTCAGCTTCCAAGCCAGCCCGAGCAGGAGGTAGAGGAGCAGCTGTAGGCTCGGCATGAACCGTGTCCCCTGCATGACCTGTGTCCCCTGCACGAACTGTGTCCCCTGCTGGAACTGTATCCCCTGGTAACACCAACTCTGTTTCAGCAGTAGCCACATATATAGGTGAGTTTGAACAAGGCGTGATCGCAATGTCATTGTGCGCATCCTGGTCAAGGACCGCAAACCTGCTGCCTTCAGCCACTCTGTCTTGCAGTCCAGTGCGTCCCGTGCTCATGTCTGGTCCTGTCCTGCTACTAGGAGGAACACTGCTGTCCACATTAACAGCTGCATGGTCTCGAGATTGAATGCCGCGGGAACGCGGTTTATGAGTATGCTTACCATGAACCAGCGTCCACGCAGCATCATGTGGATCGGGTTGTTTAGTCCCCACTGCCTTCCAGACTTTCTGGACAGGTTTATGCGCATGTTTAGACTTGGGACATTGTGCTGTTGAGTGACCGAACCCCGAGCAAACCTTGCACTTGACAGGAATCCAGGCATACTCCACGTCAATTGTGCGCATCAATCCGTCATTAACAAGCACCGAAATCGTCTTTGGATATTGGCTAGTATTAGGAAATACATCCTATATTAGGACATACATCCTATTATTAGGAAAATATATTTTAGCATATTGTGTTCCAAGTTTTATGGGGTTAGAAGTTTTATGGGGTTAGGAAACTTTCCGATGGCTAGTAATTTGTTTCCTTGGTTTGGGAGGTTTCCTAGTGTATGGTGGTTTCCTATTGTATTTTGGTTTCCTAAGTTTGGTTAGATTTCCTATTGTATTTTGGTTTTCTAAGTTTGCTAGGTTTCCTATTTCTATTAGGTTATGTCAAAGTTAGCTCTATATAAGCTTGTATTCTATTCAATGAACAGAGAACAATATTTTCAATACAATTCTTTACATGGTATCAGAGCCTACCTAAAACTTTCTTCTATCTTGATTGCTTGTTATGGCTGGTGGAGAAACTCCTCCATCACAGCCTCCAAAGATCGAGGCTAATTCACCATTCTTTCTAGGGCCGCAAGATAGGCCTGGGGATTTTATCACTCCGATTCGCCTCAAACTCGACAACTTTGATGATTGGTCTCACGCAATTCGTGTTGCTCTTACTTCCCGCAGAAAATTTGGTTTTCTTGATGGCTCCATTAAAGACTTGGTTCCCCCTTGCACGAAGGATGATTGGATTACAATTCACTGCATGCTCGTTTCTTGGCTCATGAACACGATCGACTCGGAGGTAAAATCTATGTTATCAAACTATGATGATGCAAAACGATTGTGGGATGATTTGCATGAAAGATTTTGTCTTGTCAATGGTCCAAGAATACAACAACTAAAATCTGACATAAATCGCTGTGAGCAGACCAAAACTATGCCCATTGCGGTTTATTTCAGCAAACTGACTATGTTGTGGGATGAATTAGATAAACACGAACCCTTAATCTCTTGCAAGTGTGGCAGATGTACTTGTGGTGTAGGTAAACAACACGCGGAAAGGCGTGAGGGAGATCGATTGCATCAATTCCTGCTTGGTTTGGTTTCCGAATATTATGCCTCCCTGCGTTCTACTCTCTTGTCTCAAGACCCCTTGCCCTCACTAAATAGAGCTTTCCAAACAATAGCTCAAGAGGAAAGAGTTAGGGGGATAGCACGCATTAAAGACGAGGCATTTGAAGTTGCGGGCTTTGCGGTACGTATGGACAATCGTTCCAAACCACGCCTTACTCGCGCCGAAAGGGCTGCCCTGGTCTGCTCACACTGCCACAAGACGGGTCATACCGACACCACCTGCTTTGAGCTGCACGGCACTCCAGATTGGTTCATTGAGAAGTATGGGGCTAAAAGTGCGACGAAGGGGGCTACACCAGTTGCTGTTGCACGTGGCCGCGGACACGTCAAGGCCAACAAGGCCACGTCTGACCAGGCCCTGATCGCACCTCCAGGATCTTCGTCGGCTGCACCTCTACCAGGTTTTTCTGCCGAACAATGGCAGGCTCTCATGGCCGCTTTCGGCACTCCTCACCCTTCCCCTCATCGGTTGAACGGTAAGTGGATTATTGACACTGGGTGCTCCAATCATGTTACGGGAGATTTGTCGTATTTGTCGGATTTAAGAAATGTGACTCCCTGCTCTGTTGGCCTCCCGGATGGTCAGAGTGTTGTTGCCTTGAAGGAAGGACTTGTCAAACTTACTGACAAAATTATCCTTAACCATGTTCTTTATGTTCCAAAATTAAATTGTAATTTAATTTCGGCTTCACAATTGAGTGATGATATAAACTGTGAATTCATAACTAACTCAGACTTGTGTGCTATCCAGGACCGACACACGAGGGAGGTGATTGGAACGGGTGACAGAAGGGATGGACTATACTACTTACGAGAGGAGACAAAGGTACAAGCAGTTTCAGTTAATCCTTCACCTTCTTTGGAGCTTTGGCATCGCAGATTGGGTCATCCTTCCGAGAAAGTGGTGAAGTTGCTTCCTTTGTTCAGCAATTCTAGTGGTCACTTGAATAAAGCATGTGAAATTTATCACCGTGCTAAACATTCTAGGGATAGTTTTCAGTTAAGTGATAATAAATCTACTCGAATTTTCGAGTTAGTACATTGTGATTTATGGGGGCCATATGATACACCATCGTCTTGTGGGGCTCGCTATTTTTTGACATTAGTGGATGACTTCTCCCGCGCTGTATGGATCTATCTGTTAGTTGATAAAACGGAGGTTTTAAAAATGTTTATGTCCTTTATAGCTATGATTGATAGACAGTTTTCTCAGAACTTGAAGATTGTTCGTAGTGATAATGGTACTGAATTTAATTGCCTTAAGGATTATTTTTTGGCCAAAGGAATTCTGTTTCAAACTTCTTGTGTGGGGACTCCTCAACAAAATGGCCGAGTAGAAAGGAAACATAAACACATTTTGAATGTTGCTCGGGCACTACGATTTCAGGGTGGTTTACCGCTTTATTTTTGGGGGGAATGTGCCCTTGCCGCTGCTCATATAATCAATCGGACACCTTCTAGTATTCTTGGCAATAAAACTCCATATGAAGTCTTGTTTGGTGATCCGCCTTCCTTTGGTGAATTGCGTGTTTTCGGTTCTCTGTGCTTCGCCCATAATCAGAAGGCAAAGGGTGATAAGTTTGCCAGTAGGAGTCGTAAATGTGTATTTGTGGGATATCCGTTTGGCAAGAAAGGTTGGTATTTGTTTGATTTGGACAAGCAAGATTTTTTTGTGTCCAGGGATGTCACGTTTTATGAGAATGTGTTCCCATATATTGATGTTGAGGCTACTAATTTTACTGCTCGCAATGACATGCATGGTAATCTGCATGACGGGGTGGCTGTGGATCTTCCGAATTTTTTAGAAAATGATGAGGAAGTGCAGCCAGTACGCCCTCCCACGCCCAGGGGTGCTCCAGACCCGCCGCCGCAGTCCACCACACAGCTGCAGCCGCCACCACCCACCGCCACGCCGCAGCCACAGGTGTTGCCTATGCCTTCTCATACGGATGATTCAGGGGGGGCAGTGTCAGGAGATGCTCCGCCAAGTGAGCATTTAGGTCGTGGCTTTCGGGAAAAGTATTCTTCAGTTAAGCTACGTGACTTTGTTACCCACACTACGGTGAAGAAAAATAGTCCATCCTCCGCTTCACCTGCTTCTACATCTTCACCTCCCTCAGGTACACCTTATCCTATAGCACATTATGTTAGTTGTGACAGTTTTTCTGTGAAACACCGAAATTTTATTGCAGCTATTACAGCTGGAAGAGAGCCACAGTCTTTTAAGGAGGCTGTAAAAGATGCAGGGTGGCGTGCCGCTATGCAAGCAGAGATGCGGGCCTTGGAAGACAATGGGACGTGGACTATGGAAAAGTTGCCTTCAGGGAAGAAGGCCCTTGGTAGTCAATGGTTGTATAAGATAAAGTACAAATCTGATGCTAGTATTGAGCGATTGAAGGCTCGTTTGGTTGTTTTCGGTAATCATCAGACCGAAGGGATAGATTATGACGAGACATTTGCTCCAGTGGCAAAAATGACTACTGTTCGTGCATTCCTTGCAATTGCGGCTTCTAAAAATTGGGAGTTGCATCAGATGGATGTACACAATGCTTTCCTGCACGGGGATCTAGATGAGGTGGTCTATATGAAACTCCCTCCTGGCTTTACCTCTGATGAACCTGGTTTGGTATGTCGGTTGCGTAAATCTCTATATGGATTGAAACAGGCTCCTAGATGTTGGTTTGCTAAGCTCGTGTCAGCTTTAAAAGGGTATGGTTTTTTACAGTCCTATTCTGATTATTCCCTTTTTACTTATAAGAAGGGGCCGGTTCAAATTAATGTGCTCGTGTATGTTGATGATTTAATACTCTCTGGAAATGATTCTGCTGCTTTGGATCTGTTTAAAAGCTACATTGGCTCCTGTTTCCATATGAAGGACCTCGGGGTCCTTAAATACTTCCTTGGTATTGAGGTTGCCCGCAGCTCTGCAGGGTTGTTTCTTTGTCAACGTAAATATGCCCTTGATATTATTTCGGAGGTGGGTCTCTTGGGTTCGAAGCCTGCTATGTCTCCGATCGAACAAAACCATCAACTAGCGCGTGCCACGGGTTCTCTTCTCTCGGATCCTGAGTCTTATAGGCGACTGGTGGGACGTTTGGTCTATTTGGCGGTCACACGTCCTGATTTGACGTACTCGGTTCATGTGCTATCTCAATTTATGCAGCAACCGCGACAGGAGCATTGGGATGCTGCATTGCGCGTTGTCCGCTATTTAAAAGGTACTCCGGGTTACGGTATTCTCCTGCGCTCGGATAGTGACTTGACTTTGCAAGGTTGGTGTGATTCTGATTGGGCCGCTTGCCCTATTACTCGGAGGTCCCTGACGGGGTGGTTGGTGTTTTTGGGCCATTCTCCGATTGCTTGGAAAACTAAGAAGCAACATACGGTTTCTCGTTCTTCAGCTGAGGCGGAATATCGCTCTATGGCCGCCATAACGTGTGAGTTGAAATGGTTGAAAGGTTTATTATTGAGTTTAGGGGTACTTCATCCCAAGGCCGTTCCCCTCTTTTGTGATAGTCAGTCTGCCATATACATTGCGCAGAACCCCGTCTTCCATGAACGTACGAAGCATATTGAAGTTGATTGTCACTTCGTTCGTGATGCCATTCAGGATGGTCTTATTGCTCCTTCTTATGTGCCGACGACTGATCAGTTGGCAGACATTTTCACAAAGGCTTTGGGCAAATCGCAGTTCGATTATCTCCTTGGCAAGTTGGGCATTCTTAACCCTCATGCTCCAACTTGAGGGGGGGTATTAGGAAATACATCCTATATTAGGACATACATCCTATTATTAGGAAAATATATTTTAGCATATTGTGTTCCAAGTTTTATGGGGTTAGAAGTTTTATGGGGTTAGGAAACTTTCCGATGGCTAGTAATTTGTTTCCTTGGTTTGGGAGGTTTCCTAGTGTATGGTGGTTTCCTATTGTATTTTGGTTTCCTAAGTTTGGTTAGATTTCCTATTGTATTTTGGTTTTCTAAGTTTGCTAGGTTTCCTATTTCTATTAGGTTATGTCAAAGTTAGCTCTATATAAGCTTGTATTCTATTCAATGAACAGAGAACAATATTTTCAATACAATTCTTTACAGCTAGTAAGGTCCACCTCAACACAGACTCGTGCATAGGCCAGTCTGGACTTATCCTCGGTTGCTTTATCGAGCATTATCGGGACTCCTATAGCACTAGCAATTTGTTGAATACCTACTGGATTCCATAAGAACAGAGGTATTTTCTTCAAAGTCACCCATATAGGAACTGTGGAAAGCACGTCCTCATCCTCATCCATAGTTGGGGACCATGGGCGAACGAGGAGTAATCGACTCGCAATATGTATCGGGCCAACTTCAAGGGCCTTACTTCTATCAGCATCATGTTTGAATCGAAAGATGAAATTTTTCTCCCCATGAATGTTCATAATGAAATCTTTGGTTCCCCAGGCACGTATCAGGTATTCTTTGACATAGGTAAAAGCTAGGCGTTTACCTACAAATCTGCCGATAAGTAATTGTTCGCACTCCCTAATGCTGTCGGCAAAGTCATTGGTATTAACTTGAACAACAGTTTTGCCATTCAGGATGGACGGCTGCATGTATTGCAGTTTGGTCGACCCTGCATACTTGTTCTTCTGTAATGTCGCAGCCCAGTTCATAGCAGGGGTGCCATTGCGTGGTTGAGCGATCTGACTCGATCCCTCTTGACCATTAATCGGTATATCTCCTGATTCTAGCGCATCGGGTAGACCACAATTGAGATGCAAACCCTCATCGCTAGTAAGCATTTTAGTAAGCATTCTAGTAAGCATTTTAGTTTGATCATCTTATTAAATCAAAGTAAGCATTTTTTTGATTATTTACTATTTAAAAAAATGGGATAGTTAGGACAATCAAACTCCATATAGGGAGCTCAACTCAAGCAAAAATAAGGTGAAAGTAGTATACTATAATGATAATGTGTATAAATTATAATTGTAGGTCTATGAGAATGAAAAAAATTATTATTAATCAATATTTTGGTAACTCATAATTTATTTTCATATTTAGTAATTTAGTGACCTATTTGGAAAGTGCCCAAAACACGATGCAAAGACTAAGGTGATATACGTATACAACACGCTATATGAAAAGTGTATGTTCGTGACACGAGTGATACACTAGTATGTACGATGAAACATTAATTCACTATCATGCATAATGAAAAATAAATATGGGTGTGTATTTTCTTACACTATTATGGCAACTATTGTAAAATACAAAATAATGTGTGAATATTATCAAAATGTCAGGCAACTTTTATCAATTTAAATGTTCTAAAAATCGGCCTAGGCGCTAGAAGGTGGAAAACTGCCCAGATTAATGGCTGGGCGGGCAGTCTAGGCGGGCTCTGGGCGGCCTAGGCGGTCTGGGCGATTTTTATTTTTTAATAAGGCTGATTGTGTTCTTATTTTATTTTTCTTTTCTCTTTTTTATAAATAAACTATTTAATTATTTTTATTCAGTATATGTCTAAATGTAGCAAAAGATGATTATTTAATGGAATTCTCAAAGGATCTACCGATACCAATTTTACTAATGTAGATTTTATCAAACATGACTGAGGTTATTCATGCAATTTGAAGAAAAATAAAAGAGTAGGTTTGGATATTTGTCCACAAATTCAATTTTATATAAAGTACCTATCATGACTAACTTCAGTCATTTGAGTTTTAATAAATTTTGTTCATGATTGTTAATTTTTCATGTTTTTAAATTTTGCTTATGAATATTGGCATTAAATTGGATGTAATTGATAAGGTATTATGCTTAACTTTTGTAAATTATTAAAGTTATAATACAAAACCTAAGACCGCCTAGGCCCTGGGCGTTAGGCACCTGCTCGCCGTCCACCCAGCGCCTAGCGATTTTTAGAACACTGATCAATTTTAACGGCTAGTGAAAGAAACCAATGAATCTGACTAAATAATTAGCTATTATTATGAAACAAAAGAAATGAGAACAGTTGCAATGACTATTTTAATTGTAACTAGTGAAATTTTTTTTAGTTGTAACAAAGTTTAAGCAGCTATAAAATCTAATTGCGGAGAGTATCACTTTGGGACCATTTTTAATCAACCTTAAAAAAAAATGGCAACAACTACTCCACACCATCATATATGTTGTCTCACACCATTACATTCTCACACACCACCTGCTTTATTTTTCACACCATCACTGCTCACCCACACCACCAATATAAATAGGCATTCACTATCTCTCCCATTTAAAATCGAATTCTTCTATCTCTGCCTTAATTGAATCTTCCCTCTCTGCTCTACTCTCTCCCCCATTCGATTGGTTGGAATGTTTCACTACCAGCTCCACTCTCTCCCCCATTTGATTGCTTCACCACCTGTTGAAAAAAAAGTAACATAAAAATAGGGTAACTTGACCAATTTAAACCCTCAATTGAGACCAATTATCAAGCTCATCAAAACACAAAAATTATAATAATCTGAGTTATCTAATAAACACAATTTGAATCACTTAAAATATTTTGAAATCAGCAAGTTATGTTCATTTTATCAAAGTCACGTAAATCCGTCTTGCAATGAAAATGGGGTAGTGTCTATGACTTTCAGCCAACTTATATGCTTGATCGAGACCTATTCTCAAGCTCATCAAAACACGAAAATTGTAGTACTATGAATTATCTAATAAATACAATTTGAATCACTTGAAAATATTTTGAAATGAGCAAGTTATGGTCATTTTACTAAAGTCGTGCGAATCTGTCCGGAAAAAAAGTATGTTTTCACCCATTTGCCTAGACCTATGCGAGAATAAGCCTAAACCTCGCATTGCTCCAGGCGAGGGTTTGGTTAAACCTCGCATTGATCTAGGTGCTTGCCATATAAAATTTCATCTCACATTACTCATAATTGTATCTTGTATAAATGATAGTTCTCAAGTTGTCTTAATATGAATTAAAAAATGAAAATATTTCTCATTGACCAAATTTTCAAATACATAACTCATAATGTAAAACTAAACCAAACCATCATTTGCTTTTATTTTCTACAAGAATAATTGTCTTATAACCAATCTAAAAATATGAAAAACATAAATTTATCAAACCAAAATTTCTATCTAAACAAAGAATACCAAATCAAGCAAGTTTTCAAACATAGATTTTTTATTCACATATCCTGATATTTTCTTTAGAATATTGATTAAAATTAATAATAATAAATAAATTCGGGACGAGATGGGATGCACGAGATTGAAAATCTTCATCCCGATCCCACTCTGAATTGGGACGAGATGTGATCGAGATGAGTTTGATCAATCCCAAAAAGACCCAAAAAAATCAGAACGGGATCGGAATCACGGGATAGGATGCCCACCCGTAGAATCTAGTGTGAAAGTTAAGCTACTAGGTCTATCTAGATATTAAATTTGCCAAATCACTTAGGGTAATATATACATTGAGTTGAGAGTTTTATATAACATACAATATATTAAGTCAAAATCCACATCAAATTCAAAGGGAAGTTTTACCAAAAAAAAAAAAATTCAAAGGGAAGTGACACATTTACAAATTGATGCCAATAACATCTAAATTTGGTTACCCATTACTTCTCATGGTGAATCTCAAGTCCTAAACATCTAATAAACAAGTCCCACCAAAACATCAAAATTCTCATTATATTACCAAAAAGCAACCCTTGAATTATCTGTTTTCTAGAAACCCATTTTGGAAACCTAAGTAACAAACCAATTCAAATAGGATGTTCTCTTTTCCATCAAACTACTCATTTTTTAGCTATGATCCTCATAAATCCAGACTGTTTTATAAATTCATCCTTGTTGATATTGATTCAATCATAGTTACACACAAATTTAGTTACACACAAATTCAAAGGGAAGTGAAACCTTTACAAATTGATGATAAAAATATCTATATTTGGTTAATTAAAAAAAAAAAAACCAAAAAGGTCAAGATCAAAGTCTCACAACTTTGACTAAAACTTGAGGCTTAAATTTGTACTTATAGATTCAAACTTTGACTAAAACGTGAGGCTTAAATTTGTACTTACAGATTCAAACTTTATCAAAGTCTCACAACTTTGACTAAAACTTGAGGCTTAAATTTGTACTTATAGATTCAAACTTTGATTTATTTTAGTTTTGTGTGAAAATGATATCTTCTTGTCCATATCACCCTAACAATAAGTTATCCATTCAAGAACTTTAAACTTCATCAAATCAATCATTGATTTAATGGCAAAGGTAAACAATGGATCATTATTTGACTTGTAAAGCCGTTATGCCAAAAATATTGGAGCCAACTTGAAGAGCTACATCGTTTATAGTTATGTGCTAGGATATATCATTAACTCACCAACTGTCATGGGTAAAAAAAATATTATTTTGGCGTCTATGTGTTATCTAATAAATACAACTTGAATCACTTAAATTTTTTTTGAAATGAGCAAGTAATGCTCATTTTACTAAAGTTGCGCAATCTGTCCGAAAAAAAATTTGTTCGCATTATGCAATGCGGGGTATCTGCAAACAATTTTTTTTTCCGGACATATTGCACGACTTTAGTAAAATGACCATAACATGATAATTTTAAAACATTTTTAAGTGATTCAAGTTGTGTTTATTAGATAACTAAGAGTACTACAACTTTTCTGTTTTGATCAACTTGAGAATCGATCATGATCGAGCTCATAAGTTGGCCGAAAGTCAATAACACTATCCCATTTTTATTTAGAGACAAATTTGCGCGACTTTAGTAAAATGACCATCATTTGCTCATTTCAAAACATTTTCAAGTGATTCAAGTTGTGTTTATTAGATAACTAAGAATACTACAATATTTGTATTTGATCAACTTGAGAATCGGTCTCAATCGAGCGCATAAGTTGGCCGAAATTCAAGAATACTATCCCGTTTTCATTGCGAGATCGATTTGCGCGACTTTAGTAAAATGACAATAACTTGTTCATTTCAAAAACATTTCAAGTGATTCAAGTTGTTTTTATTAGATAACTAAGAGTACTACAATACTTATGTTTTGATGAGGATGAGAGTCGGTCTTAATTGAGGGTTTAAATTGGTCAAAAGTTACCCTGTATTACATTTTTTTCGTTTTGAGTTTGGGTTTCTATGTTATGTTAAATTATGCATATTTATTGAGTTTGGGTTTAAGGGTTTCGACTTTGAGAGTTTTCGAAGGAGAGGAAAGAGATTTGCAAGAGATTTTGAATGGGGGAGGGAAAAACCATTGTCGATTTGAATGGTGGGGAAAAAAATGGATGGTTTTTATTTATATAGGTGGTGAGAGAAAGTAAAACAAAAAAAAACTCAATGGTGGTGTAGTGTAGTCACTGCCCTTATCTAATTCAAATACAAAATTTTTCATAGAGAGAATAAGAAGGGTTTTAGCCCCTTTTTGTGATGGTGGTGGGCTTGAAGGTGGTTGGGCCTAAAAATTTAGCAAAATGCACAATCCAAAACTGCCCCTCCTTATTTATTTTAGGAGTTGCTACGTGTACCCGTCCATTTGGCTCGATTGCACAAACTCTTTGTTGCACAAACTTTTTTAGATGTTGCACCAACTTAAAATGTGTAACAAACTTACCTTTTTTTTTTAAATGAAAAAGACTTTATTTTATTAGCTGCCCTCGAAGGTTTTCAAGTCCCCAAGAGCAACAAAAGAAGCCTCTGCAAGCATCAATATGTTTCACTATTTCTTCATATTAGAATAATCATTGAAAGCACAAGAATTGTATGCCTAAACAATTGAAAAACTACAAAATATATACCAACCATAAAATAAAAAAATACCAACCATGAAATAAACAAAATATATACCAACCATTAAATATATACCAACCTTTTTTTTTCTGACTATATATACAAATACACATTATTTACAACTGGTAATTCGTGATACATAGCTCATAAATGGCTCCTCAATCATGTATAAACTATGTTCATAACTGACATACACATTATTGTTTTTCACCTACTGTAGGAGACATGAAGGGCATCAAGGGAAAGAACTAATGATTTGATCTCTCAACTTTTTCCGTATCCATACAATATAAGTATTTACAGATACATATGTACAAATAAAACCATGGATTCTTTTGTTGCTCACCAGAAAGGACAAAGTCCTACATTAAAAACTCAATAGCTTAAAAGCCATGGATTCTTTTGTTGCTCACCAGAAAGGACACAGTGCAAAAAAATAAAAAATAAAAAATAAAAAATAAAAAATAAAAAATAAAAAACCATAAAATTTCTTCTTAAAAACCAAAAAATCCTACATTAAAAACTTTATAGCTGATGTAATCGATTTTTGCTCCCTGCTTTGGCCTAATCCCGCTGACCTGCACAAGTAACGCACGTGAGCCACGGACCACCGTTGTGGTGGCCGATGACACTCCTATGCTAAAGTCAGACAGGGGTCCGAGGAAGGTGTAATGTTGTAACAGGGAATTTGTAGCGTACCTTTGCTTACACCTCATGTCTTATTTATAGTGCAAGAAGTCCTGGTTCTACCAGGCCATTGAATGCGTAGTTTAGGAAGGAGATATTCGTGGAGATCCTTATCTAATTAAGAGTCGTGTTGTAGGAGGGAAGTTCTCTGTTAGCCTCGTGCTCCTAGATACGCAGGAGATAGTTTCCAATGCGAGAGCAATCCATAGAAGAAAGATTCCCTGTGTGGAATGTACTATGGTATTTGCTTCCTAGTTGGAAGCAAAGAGCTGTTGTAGTTGCCCGTTCGAAGCTGATCCTCGAGATACTTGCCTTAGTACGACTTACGGGTATTGAAGATAGTTGTGAGACGTGTGGGCTTAGCATGTTGTAAGAGTTCGGGTTCGTCTGGCGGACTGAATTGGGCGGCCTTAGAACCGTTTGGGTCGGACCAATGTTGGCTGATGCTGGGGCTCGTAATTCCTCGAGATCATCATGACACGTGTATGGCTCAAGGGTGTGATCATTTTTATGTATCACCAGCTACTCCCCCCGAGTTAGTGGGGTGTTAAGTCGGTCCAATGACTATTTGAAAAGGAAATTGTACCTTCGTGATGATTGGACTCGAAGCGTTCGTCTCGAGCGGCGCATGACATTTAATGGGTACGTGACTTCTCAAGGAGGGAAAATGCGATTTACTTTTTTTTAAATATTTACTGTTCTAAGAAGGATTTCTTCATTCTTATTTGCACTATTTTTTCAAACCATAGTATTTGTTCTTTCTACTGATGGCTGACAAGTGACAACATTGAACTTTCTCCCAAGGATTCGTTATCCCTTACTTGCATCAATTTCTTCGAAGGTAGCCTGGTCAACGAAACTGAATTGAACAGGCTCCATAGTTTGTACCGTATCCCGGGAGATTTGCAAATTATTCCCACACTTGAAGTTTTAGGCCTGACTGTACATTCTCATGGGTTCATAGGCTTGCACTGAGGCATGTTTGAGTCTGGGCTTCGGCTTCCAGTGTCCGATGATGTCTGGCGCTTCTTTGTCCATTTTCGTATGCCTCCCGCTCAAATGGTTCCGTGCGGGTTCAAAATTTTGCTCGCAATTCTCCTGAGAGCTCATGATGCTGACCTCCGTTTGACCCCGCCGGTGATCCATCACATGAAAAAGGCTCGATTGGATTCCAGGGGTATCTGCATGCTGAAATGTCGTTCTTGTCTGCAATTGACGGCAGACAACGCTGAATCTTGGGAGAAGCATTGATTCTTGGCTTCGGCGGATTTCGATTACTTCAAGCTTGGGAGTCGTAGAGTGTTTCGATACTTTCAGTTTGATTTTGGTGAGTTTCTTGGTTGTTGGTGCATGCATATTTTTGTATGTCCCTTCTGCGATACTGGTTCTGACGTGGTTTCTTTGTTTCAAGGAGGTTTGTTATTTCGTCTTTCAGCGAGGAAAAAAACGGATAGAAAAGGAGTTTCTCAAGCTCCATTTGACATCCGTTGAGGAGGTCATAATGCCAGGCAATGTCGTACGCAGCAGGCTGCTGCGGTGTTCTCATGGTGCTCGCCCCGTGTCAGGTTCACCGACTGAGGGGGTGGTTGCTCGTCGCACGAGGAAGAGAAGTCTAGCTCTGCCCAACCCTTTCAGGCTTGATGACTTGGAGGCGAATTTACCTCCCGTCATTGTTGCGATAAAGAGGCAAACCTCTGTCAGGGTGGCCTATCCCTTTAGTATGTAATGGTCTGCACAGATGACACCCTCGGAGGGTTGCGGGCTTCCTCCAGACGCTTCTGCTTCCCTCATTGACCTAGAAGGAGAGGAAATTGGGTCGCGTGTTGAGGTTCCACGTCATCGTGGTCTCGAGACGGCTGCTCGCGCCCTTGAGTCGCACAGTTCTGTTTCACTGCACTCGAAGCCCGCGAGAGGGTTCTTGCTTTGGAAAATGCCTTTTTGGATCTGCGGATGTCATACTCGGATGCTCTTTATCGGGTGGACTCCCTGGATGGTCGGTTGCAAAATCCTGATACTGTCGCGAACTGCGAGGGTGTGGAGGCCACGGCCTTTGTCACCGAAGCAGAAGTTGCTGGTATGAGAGCTCAGCTAAGGGCTGCCGAGTCTGATTTGGCGTCAACTAGTGTTGAACTGAAGCAGACCAGGGCCGAATTAGAACGCCTAGATGTGGCTGTGGACAAGTGGTCTTCTGACCAGGAGGCTCAGGAAGTGGGCGGAGGCAGAATGGGTCATTGAATGGCGGCAGCTGGACACCGCAGTTGATGAGGGGCTTCGCCGTGTTCTGGAGGCGGAATGGTTGCTGGCGGAGGAGCGCTCGCACTATGCAGTCCTGTTGGTGGGGTGGACTTTGATGCGTCAGGTAAGAGGTCGTTAATCTCGTCCGAGGTGATTTGGGGTAGACTGGAGCTTCTGGAGCTGATTAGAGGAGAACACCCTAGTATTGACCTTGATTTTGCTCGTTACAGAAGGGCCGCCTTTGGGACGATTAATTGAAGGGAGGGCTCTGGCACCACGAGACTAGCTGATGAGGATGATGTTTTTCCTTAAAGTGATTGTAACGTATTTTCCTGGACGGACAATAAATAAATGTATTTTTTGAATGAAAGTGTTGTTTTGCCCCATATTGTCGTGTTTACTTTAGTTGCTTCATAAACCGTAGAGTTTGTACTGCTAGGCGGAGTGCATGTCTTCGTCAGTCAAAATACATTGCTGCTCCGGGCCGCTGTTGTTGACTTTGTGACATATTAGGGGTTAACCAGTAGAAATCGTTGTTGGTTAGGGGTTGACCAGGTCCCCACGGTCATTGTCTGTAATGAATTCCTAAATCGTTGGCAGACAAGCACCGACTATGCTTTTATTCCTTCAGTCGTTGCTACTCGCGCAAGGCGGACTAGGCGGTGGGCACCAAAAGTTGTCATCATCAGTCGCGAACTGACTAAGCATACCTGGTAAGTTCGGCGATCATTGTCTGTATTGAGAGCAATGATCCCTTGGCAAGTTGTCGTTATCAGCGGACACGCGCTGACTAGACTCTTACTTCCTCGACCGTAGTGATCCGCACGGAGTGGATTAGGCTTTGGGCACCAGAAGTCGTCGTCATCAGTCGCGAACTGACTAAGCTTACCTGGTAAGTTCAGTGATCTTTGTCTGTATTGAGAGCAATGATCCCTCAGCGAGTCATCATTAGCGGACAAGCGCTGACTAGACTCCCACTTCCTCGGCCGTCGTGATCCATGCGGAGCGGATTAGGCTTTGGTCATCAGAAGCTATCGTCATCAGTCGCAAACTGACTATGCTTACCTGGTAAGTTCGGCGATCACTGTTTGTATTGAAAGCAATGATCCCTTGGTGAGTCGTCATCATTAGCGGACAAGCGCTGACTAAACTCCCACTTCCTTGGCCGTCGTGATCCGTGCGGAGCGGATTAGGCTTTGGGCACCAGAAGTCATCATCATCAATCGCGAACTGACTAAGCTTACCTGGTAAGTTCAACGATCATTGTTTGTTGGAGAGTAATGATCCCTTGGCGAGTCATCGTCATCAACAGACTAGTGCTGACTAGACTCCCACTTCCTTGACCGTCATGGCCCGCATGCAGTGGACTAGGCTTTGGGCACCAGAAATCGTTGTCATCAGTCGCGAACTGACTAAACTTGGTAAGTTCGACGATCATTGTCTGTTGGAGAGCAATGATCCCTTGGCTAGTCATCGTCATCAGTGAACTAGCGCTGACTAGACTCCCACTTTTCCTCGGCCGTCGTGGCCCGCGTGTAGCGAACTAGGCTTTGGGCACCAGAAGTCGTCTCATCAGTCGCGAACTGACTTAACTTACCTGGTAAGTTCAGCGATCATTGTCTGTTGGAGAGCAATGATCCCTTGGCGAGTCATCGTCATCAGTGGACTAGCGCTGATTAGATTCCCACTTCCTCGACTATCATGGCCCGCGCGCAGTGGACTAGGCTTTGGGCACCATAAGCCGTCGTCATCAGTTGCGAACTGACTAAGATTACCTGGTAAGTTTGGCGATCATTGTCTATATTGAGAGCAATGATTCCTTGGCGAGTCATCGTCATCAGCAGACAAGCGCTGACTAGACCCCCACTTCTTCAGCCGTCGTGGCTCGCGCGCAGTGGACTAGGCTTTTGGCAGATGTTCGAGTCTGGCCATAGTCGGGTTTATCAAGGGTCGTAACAGACAGCAATGGAAGTTTTTGGTAAAAACAAATATTTTATTGATAATATTTTTTGAGATGCTCTACATTCCATGGTCGTTTAAGCCCGTCTCTGATTATATCTTCCAGCCAGTACTTTCTCGGCCTGTTGACTTTAGTGACTCTTTAAGGTCCTTATCAGTTTGGGTTTAGCTTTCCTGCATCGACTTCTTTGGTGTTATCTTGAGCACCCATCGCCCACCTTGAACTCGCATTGTTTGACATTTTTGTTGTAATATTGCGCCATTCGCTGTTGGTAGGCAGCTATTTTGGCAGAGGCTAGATCTCGCTTTTCTTCAAGGAGGTCTAGCGCTACGCGCAAGGCTTCATCGTTACCGTCTGGTCTAAACTCCTCTGTTTGGAAAGTCGGCACCTCGAGTTCTATCGAAACCATGGCTTCTGACCCGTATGCTAGGGCGAAAGGTGTTTCTCCGGTAGAGACTTTTTTGGTTGTCCAATATGCCTAGAGTATCCCTGCTAGCTCTAGATCCCATTTCCCTTTGGCCGCGTCAAGTTTTCTTTTGTTGGCCTCTAGGATCGTCCGGTTGGTAACCTCTGCTTGGCCGTTGGCTTGTGAGTGTCCCAACGAAGAAAAGTGGTGGTCGATGTTTAAACTTTCGCACAGTTTCTTGACCTTGCTTTCTTCGAATTGGGTTCCGTTGTCGCTGACCAAAGCTCTAGGGATGCCAAATCTATAGACGATGGTTGCCCATATGAATTTTTTATTTGGACCTACCCTATTTTGGATAGGGGCTCAGCCTCAACCTACTTGGTGAAGTAGTCGATGGCCACAAGAAGAAACCTTTTGCCGGATGATGCCGGAAGCAGTCCGATGATGTCCATTCCCCATTGCGCGAATGACCATAGGCTAGTCATCGAAATTAGTAGCTGGGCCGACATATGTTTGTATGGTGCGAATCTATGACATTTGACACATTTGCGGACAATATCTTTGATGTCTCCCTGCAAGGACGGCCAATAGTACCCTAGGGTTAAGGCTTTATGGCAATGGTTTTCCCCCCCGGGTGATTCTTGCATATACCGCTATGGATTTTTTTTCAGGACTTGGCTTGCCTCTAAAGGTGATGGACATCAAAGCAAGGGCCTTGTCACTGATGTTCTGTATAACCTGTCGTTTAGAAGAGTGTATTTTGCTGCTCTATTTTTTAGTCTCATTGCTTCGATCTTCTCGGTTGGTAGGGCTCTGGTTGCTATGTACCCCAATATTGGAGTCATCCAATTTGGCTGCGTTGTCGGAGGCTGAAGCTTCTTTGGCTAGCGTGTCAACTCTTTTGTTGTCATCTTGGGGGCACTGCATGAGTTCACAGCTTTTGAACTTGCCCATTATACTAAGTCTCTGTCGCGGTAGGCTATCATGGGGTCATTGTTGTTGAAATTCCCTTTGACCTGGTTGACTACCAGTCTCGAGTCACTGTATGTCGTTAGGCGATCTATACCGATCCCTAATGCTAGCTTTAGGCCAGATAATAAGTCTTCGTATTCGGCCTCGTTGTTTGAAACGGGGTAGCCAAACCTAATGACCTTTTCGAGGGTGATGCCGTTGGGGGAGAGAAGTGTGATCCCTGCTCCGTTCGCCTTTCCAGTCGAGGACCCATCGCAGTGCAAAATCCATGTTTGGACATCTGAATCCGAGGGCTGGTGGTCTACCTTTGGCTCTTGTCCACCGATGAACTCAACAATGAAATCTGCCAACGCTTGGGCTTTGATGGGGATTCTTATAACGTAGTTTGTTAAACTGTCTGAACACCACCGACCATTTCACCATCCAACCTGATAGCTCGAGTTTATGCAACACCGAGCGAAGTGGATGCTTTGTCAGAACCGTTATGGAGTGGGCCTGAAAGTAGGGCCTCAATTTCTTGGAGGATACGACCAGTGCCAGAGCCAACTTTTCCAGGTCCGGGTAGTGTGTTTTCGCTTTTGCGAAGGTTTTGCTGGTGTAATATATTGGTCTTTGAGTCCCTCGGTCGTCTCGTATGGGGGCTGAACTGACAGTGTGCTTGGAAACAGACAAGTACAAATAGAGTGTTTCCCCTGTCGTAAGCTTTGAGAGTAGCTCTTGACTCCCTATGTATGCTTTCAGGCTCTGAAAGGCTTGTTCGCATTCTTTGTTCCAAGAAAACCCCTTGCTCCCTTTCAGTATCTTGAAAAATGGGAGGCATTTGCCGGACAACTTTGATATGAATCTGTTTAGTGCTGCCACCCTCCCAATCAGGCTCTAAATGTCTTTGATATTGGCTGGAGCTTTCATGTCGAGAAGGGTCTGAATCTGTTTTGGGTCAGCCTCGATTCCTCTTTTGTTCACTATATAGCCTAGGAATTTTCCAGATTCGACTCCGAACATGCATTTTTGCAGGTTGAGTTTCATTTGGTATTTCCTGAGCTGGTTGAATGCTTCGGCGAGATCTTGTATGTGGTCGGGGCTGCGGAGGCTCTTGACCAGCATGTCGTCTATGTACAATTCCATGTTTCAGCCCGTCCGAAGTTGATCCTCGAGATACTTGCCTTAGTAGAACTTACGGGTATTGAGGATAACTGTGAGACGTATGGGCCTAGCATGCTGTAAGAGTTCAGGTCCGTTTGGCGGACTGAATTAGGCAGGCTTAGAACCGCTTGGGCCGAATCAGTATTGGGTTGATGCTGGGGGCCCGTATGTCCTCGAGATCATCATGACACGTGTATGACTCAGGGGTGTGATCGTTTTTATGTATCATCAATAGCAATAATCACTATTCATATAAAGTCCTTGATCAATAGCTTGAGTAATCTTCTTCTTCGCTCATTTTTTAGGCATTAGCTCCTGATACTTGTGCATTCTAGTAACAATGTTATCAACCCAAGTTTCGGCTTCTTTGCTACAATTATATTGTCATGTGGGAACTATCAGTGGGATCAGTGCATTGGGTTCCATGTATTATTCAACAAAGTGATTAGCCTGAACTAACCCAATATATAATACACGAACCAGATCAACTCTACTAGGCTGACCCCTATACGACAAAAATGTTATGCAATGGTCTTAAGAAATTTCAACTATAACACATCCATAATTAGTTGCCGCCAGGTCATTGCAATAGGGCAAAATTATCCATGCATCTTCACCAGTCTGGACCGTGCTGCTTGGCAATCGTTCCATAAGATCTGTAATTGTTGCCTCACCCCACATCTTCTAATAAAATGGTTCGTTGTGTGTGAGCTCCAATAACAAATGTGCACGAACCTTCTTCCATTGAAAGGGGACGTGGAGTCCTAAAAGACCTAGGACTACCCTGTAGCCACAATTTCCATCAGCTTCAACATCTTTGATTTCACAAATGAAAGGTGATGAAACACCAAAACGATTTCTTTATACCGTACACGTGTCATGATGATCTCAAGAAATAATAGGCCCAAGCGTCAGCCCAACAATGATTCGGTCCAAGCGGTTCTAAGCTTGCAAAATGCAGCCCGCAAGACAGACCCAAATCATTACAACCTGCTAAGCCCATGCGTCTCACAACTATCATCAAATCCCGTAAGCTCTGCTAAGGCAATTATCTTGAGGATCAGCTTCGGACGGGCAAGACAACAACATTTTGCTTCCAACTAGGAAGCAAATTGTGGAGACCCTTGTGTGGGCGGATCTGAAGGGGAGGGTGGGGGTTGGAGCCCAATAGGCTCAGGCCCAAGAGGGTTGGCAAGCTACAAAGGGGGGAGATAGTTCCACATCGTCTGGGTGTGGAAGGGGGATGTGCTATATATGTGCGAGGTTGGATCCCTATAGTACGAGGCCTTTTAAAGCCGTGCGGGCCGGTTGGGCCCAGAGCGGACAATATCGTACTGTGCGGATCGGGTTGTTATAGAATGGTATCAGAGCCTGACCCAGCCGAAAGTGTGCCGACGTGGATGTGGGCCAGTGTGCCAACGTGGACGTTGGGCCCCAAGGGGGTGGACTGTGGAGACCCTTGTGTGGGCCGACCTGAGGGGAAGGGTGAGGGTTGGAGCCCAATAGGCCCAGGCCCAGGCCCAGGCCCAAGAGGGTTGGCAAGCTACAAAGGGGGGAGATAGTCCCACATCGCCTGGGTGTGGAAGGGGGATGTGCTATATATGTGCGAGGTTGGATCCCCATAGTACGAGGCCTTTTAAAATCGTGCGGGCCGGTTGGGCCCAGAGCGGACAATATCGTACTGTGCGGATCGGGTTACACATATACTGGAATACACGTTGCATATAGAAACTTTTATTTATGGACTATTATCTGATTGGGAACTATCTCCCGCGTATCTAGGAGCACAAAGCTAGCAGGACAACTCCTAATTAGAGAAGGATCTCCATTAACAACTTCTTCCTAAAACTATGCCATTGATGGCCTGGTCGAACCAGGACTCCAACATTATAAATAAGCCATGAGGTTAGTAAGCTAAGGCATGTTACAAATTCTCTGTTTACAGCATTACGCCTTCCGTAAATTCATGTTTGACTTTAACATCGGAGTGCCATCAACCACCACAATGGTGGTCCGTGGCTCACGTGCGTTCCTTATGCAGCTCAGCAGGTTTGCAGGTCAATGTCAAAGCAGGGAGCGAAAATCGACTGCATCAGTTTGGCGCCATCCATAGGGATGAAAAAGTTCCTAACCAATCACTAGCATCATCTCTCTTCAGAATATGAGAAGATGATGACCACCAGATAATGCAACAATGGAGAACAAAGGGACACGTCAAATGCTTAGACTAGCGCTATACCACCGCTCTCAGCGGTGTCGGTGACACACGGGCAGTAGGCTCACACCTCCGCGTCGACAACAACAACGATGAACCTCATGATAGATTTGTTGTCGTCACAAATACAACAAATCGCCAAAGCAGTGAAAACTCTCATACAACAGAACCCTCCACATGCTAATGGAGATCAGGAACAACACATGCCCCCATCTCCGGAAGACAACAAAGAGCAAGCACACGAGAATCAAGCCTCTGCTAGTTTTGATTGGACTAAAGGAGGGGGCGCAGCTAACGTGGACCCCATCTTCAGGGTAGACAGGCTCGCCCCGCAGAACCCCCTCCGCCGAGGGGCTCACAACCCAGCCGTGCTATAGCGCTTCTCTGTCCCACCGTTCGTGGACCTTATCATGAACGAGGCTCTTCTAAAGAAGTTTACGCCTCCAAAGCTCGATTTCTATGACAGGACCACTAACCCATTTGATCACTTGCACCATTACCAACATGTAATGACACTCAAAGAAGGTTCCAAGTCGGTGATGTGCATAACGTTCCCTACTAGTCTAAAGAAGTCAGCACTGACATGGTTCCATAGCCTCCCGCCAAAGTCGATCGACTCATTAAAGACACTGGCCAAGGAATTCCTGACGCGCTTTGTCGGAAGTCAGCATCACCGAAAAAGCCCACACTACATACTCTCTCTGAAGCAAAAATCTAATGAGACGCTAAGAGAGTATGTCACACGCTTCAACGACGACACAACCGTGACGACTTTTACCGCGGGCCTAAGAGAGGGAAAGCTTTATGACTTCCTCACCTTGGAACCCCCTTTGGATATGGCAAAACTCTTGAAGGGCGCCCAAAGGTACATCACCCTAGAAGAGATGAAAACAACGAAGAAAAAACTGAAGTTGAGAATAAGCCCTCCGTTCCTAGGGACAGGAAGGAGGGAGAAGGCGAGAGGACGAAGAAATAAACAAGCGAAAGCGCAACGACAACATGTCAGACCCTGGTCGGGCCATGCCAGAGAAAGCTTCCAACTACGTTGGATCTAGATCCATGACCCTCTCAATTCTAGTTTATTGGACATCATGAATTCCATGAAAAACTGGGAAGATCTAAAGTAGCGTGGAGACCCCTCTAAACGTACAACAAATATTGCTCATACCATAAGGAGGGTGGCCACGACACCAACGACTGCAAGAGTCTAAGGTATGAAATTGAATACTGGATCCGCAGGGAAAAGCTAAAGGAATTGCTGGGCTCAGACAAGTGACAAGACCGACCCAGAGACATAGGAGAAACAGTCAAGGAGATTGAGAAGGAGACTCCGGGCATAATCTATGTCCTTCATGGATTCAAATCGAATGAAGACCAGTCAAATAGATCCCGCAAACGAACTCTACTGAAGATATGGGCACAACCCGCAGACAAGGACAAACACGTATACTACTCGAGGGTGCAAAGCCCCATCCCCACCTTAACCTTTACAAACAAGGACCTCGAAGGTGTCTGCACACCACACAATGAAGCTCTAGTCATTTAGGTATCTATCACAAGGTGGGAAGTGAAGAGGGCCCTGGTGGATACAAGAAGCTCCCTCAACGTCCTGTTCTACAAGGCGTTATGCAGTATGAACCTCAAGGATGAGAACCTGACATCCTCAGATTACCCGCTGATTGGATTTAGCGGAGAGAAATGCTTTCTGATCGGGAAGATAAGGTTAGCAGTGGTGGCAGGAGAGCCACAACTGAGAAAAATCTTGTTCTTGGACTTCATGGTGGTAGACACACCATTTACCTACAATCTTATCCTGAGAAGACAGTGGCTTCATCAGATGGAAGCGGTAGTCTCCACCCTTCACCAGTGCGTCAAGTATACCGCTAACCACTAGGAAGGAACAATACGTGGGGACCAACCAACAACACGAGTGTGCCATTATGTTGCACTAAAGCAGATAGAATGTTCCCAGATCCAACTGGAGCCCACAGGGCAACTTGAACAAAAGCCAGACCTAGTAATTGTGGAAGAGTCACTCCACTCACATGGAGACGGGATCCCAACAGCAGTGGCTCAATTTAGAAACGGAGAACATCGTTGAAGGTACTAACGATCCGGAAAAGGCCATGCGAATTCACTTCAAGGCCGGATCTACCTCTCTCCACCAATAGTTAGTCTATTAAGTTGTTTATTTTCCTTTTCATTGTCAATGTAGAGTTTTAGATCTTAGGAGCTTATGTGATTGGCAATCATTTAAGAAATAAAAGAGAATTATGTAAACACACTCTATTGATTACTGGAAAGATGTAACAACGATCGCCCCAAGGTGGATACAAAAGACTATAAACTACACGCATCTGAATCTGATACGACATACAGTAAAGACTTACTTAAACAGTTCAACTCCAAAAAAAGCTTCAGAAGTGACCACTAAGGTATCCAAAGTAGACTCCGCGACCTCTTCGAAGAAGATTGGCATGAACAAGAACATGATGAAATAGTTCATCCAATTCAATGCCTCTACGGACACACACCTCACATATGGCCTAAGGTGGTACAAAATCAACAATCGGGGGCCCAATGAAACATGGGCGGAAGCTACGGCCAACTCACACACTCGATCCACTCAAACAGACAAACTTGGAACAAGTATCAGGTTGAAACAAATCGAGTGCACCCTTCCGCTAAAGGGATGAGGGGGCATCTAGGAGTCAATGCCCCACTCCGACAGGCCATGTCCAACTCCACTCCAACCCACAATCCCAAATTCCAGCGCAACGCGACATGACAGGGCTAACCGAGGGTGGAGAGATACAACTGCCCCAAGGTTGGTTGTTGGTATTATCTTTGAAACTAGGAGGTTCGGAGCACCGACAGGGCACCAACACATCAACGATAGACTCATCCCTTGGGAGGAAATCTGTACTTCTTCTACGCAATACGATAAGAGCAGGTAACCACGCGTAACAGCAAGTCTTATCACTACTCATCAGCGCAAATGTCAGAACATTCGAAGACTCCAACGTTGGAGATCTCCCTTCAGCCTTTGGAAAACCCAAATCATGTTCTTTGAGTAAGAGCATCTTAGGAGGTGCGTTCTGTGGAAGATAATGCCTACCACGATGAAGAAATACCATTATATAGACACGGCAGTTCACCGAACAGGTGCTTCAATATTAGCTGTCAGCATTGAATACCGCATGGGAAACATGGAGATGACAGTTCCCAAGGAAACTGCACAGAACCATGTTCATCCAATTATTGATGTTGCACGCAATCCCATTAATTGGGGGAGTAATCGATACTCAACCGTCTCGCGATCTGCGCCGTACGTGTCTTACCATGCAATCTACGTTATACACGTAGCGTCTTGATCCTACGACAAACCCTAGCTCTTCCTCTACAGGCCCACGGGCTCAGCCCATTGTACAAACAATATTCTACCATGTGCGTGACACGAGCATTAGAAGCCCTAGTCACTTTTGACACACGAATCACACTTGCATATCACCAGCTGATTTAAGGTACTCCTGTCTCTTCAAGAGGAAACTCGTCCGCACAACACACACCGCCCATGGATGTAGGCTCGCACGCCCACAACAGGCAAAACACTTACCTAACCAGGCAAGCTTAGTCAACTTCGGCTGATGATGACGACTTCTGGTTCATCCCGACACCTAGTCCGCCCAGCGCTGATATTGATGGTTTAGGAAGTGAAAGTCTAATCAGCGTTATTACGCCTGATGACGACGACTCGCCAGGGACCGTTGCCCCCTTCACGGACAGCGGTCGCCAAACCGGATCAGGTAAGCTTAGCTAGTGACAACTGACAATGACAACTTTTGATCAAAGCCCAGATCTGTAGCCCCCACTGCGCGGGTGTAGATGGTTTGGAAGGTTAGTCAGTTTCAAATTGATGTTGACGGCTCACCATAGGATCATCGCTCTTCAACATACCAAGATCGTCGAATTCTCACACCCCAAACCTATAATTCGCTCCACACAGGTATAGATGGTTTGAAAGGTGGGAGCCTAGTCAGCCTCGACTGATGTCAACGGCTCACCACGCGACCATCGCTCCCTTTCAATACAACGATCGTTGAAAAATCACAGCTCAGGCAACGCCTTCACGCTCACACGGGTTGGCATTCTATTATCAGGAATGGCCACTCACGCCGACCTAAAAATCAACCCGCTGACACGATGGCGAACGCTACATGGAATGTCAGTTTGAGCTTACGAAACCTGACTCGGGACAAACGCTCTAACTCATAGACAACACATGTGTTCGGTCACCACATTTCACTCATGCCAGCAACCACAACCGACAATCAGATATGCAAATTAAGTCCCCAATGGCTTACCTTAAGGATGAGCTACAACCTGGGTAGCGTAGCCTACTGCTAAACCATCCGCAGAATACTTACTACTGGATGTAATTAAGCGATAGTGGCTCTGAGACCTCACGGAAGAACATGTCAGAATCATTCGCTACATAAATGGTCAAACTCTAAGCAACAAACATATTTCTCGTCTTCCTGCTAACCCAACCAGATCTGTGTCAAAGTAGAACAACAAGGCGAAATGGAAAACACGCAATAAAGAGACCGAACATGATATAGGTACAAAGTGTACTCAAAATAAAAGTGTTTTCATTAACAATTAATACATAAAAGGTATAAGTGTACAAAGTCTATCCTCATCAGGAGGGGGTACAGAAACATGAAAACTAAGCTTAACAGAGGAAGGAGTTGCATCCGTACGCGCCTCAACCTGAGTATCATGATCCGGATCGCCCTCTTCTTTTGATGACTCAAAGACCACTACTAAGTCTTCGTATGACATCTTCTTATAATATATGAGGTCCCATTTTGGATGATTTTCCTTCATCAGTGCTAGCAGCTCTAATCTCCCAGGCACGACCCAAGGGAATTCACACTTGCCCTGCGCCTTGAGAAACTCTTCCTCACGCGCCTTCGCTTCAACAAGTTCACGCTCCAACAACTCTAGCTAGCCAGTCAGCGCATCAACCTGAGACCGTTCCATAGCCAGACTACTTTTAACAGCGCTAAGCTCATGTTGCTCCAGTTGGAGTTGGTCTTCAGCCTTCCTCGCTACCCGAGCATTGAATTCCATGTCGGCCTCTAACTACTTTCTCTGGGCAACCCATTCAGCCTCCTTCATGGCGTTCTCTTCAGCAAAGACCGCAACTCAGAGCGCATCTTAGCCGCAGCTTCTTGTGCAGCCTCCAGATCATGGCAGATCAGATCCAACTCTTGGTTGAATCTATCCCTTGCGGACACTGCCTCGCCAAATCAGATTCAAGGGCTTCCAAATGGACCCTCTGAGTCTCAGCAACAACGGCTAATTGTTTTAGCCTCATCTCCTCGATCTGCTTCCTCAGTAGCTAAATTTCAAAAAGCGCATCAGAATACTTTTGAATAGTCGAGAAGACACGTTCCATGGTGTACACCTTCTCACGAGCCGCATCAACCTCAGTCCCAGCAACGACCACTTAGCTCAAATGAGACATCCCCAGCATAAGGTGCTTCAAACCCTTGTCCATATGCCCTTATAGTGAATCCTCCTTGGGCTTCGGAGCGCGGTCCATTAACCAGCTATAACGCCTGCTTATGTGCTTCCTTGAAGCATAGTCCACATCAACTTCATGGTGCCAAGCTTGGTTGCTCATTTTCATTACGTCCGGAGCAAACAAACTTATCTGCGCATCCGGATGGAGCTCTCTTGGATGCGAAACTACGCCAGCACCACCCTTTGTAGTCGCCACTACACCCAGACCCTCATCCATGACCTTCCCTTTGTTACCAGCAGCCGACCCTTTATTGCGAGACGACTCAGCGGAACCCAAAGAAAGAGAAGGAAGGGAATTGTCCAACGCTCCATCACCCTAATATACGGCCTGGAACGAGATGGGGAGCAATGCATACTACAAGAAGGATGCCCCGCATTACCGTGGTCACTGTCAGATGATCTATCAGTGGAGTGATTAGACTCTGGGACTTCAGACAAATCCTCATCACAAACCTCCAATATAACGGTTCTGGATTGGTCAACACCAGTAGAAGCCGCCACAATAGCCAACATCAACTTCTCGCTCAAAGCTTCAGCTTGCTCAACACTCAGATTCGTCGCATCTTCAACCCTTGCTAATCGAAGATGGTCCCTCTTCCAGCCGGATACTTCAACCGCCACCCTGGCGGGCTGACCACGTTCACGCTCCTCCCTCACTGGAACAGACCATTTGGGAGCCGGCTCAGTCATAGTATGGGACCTCATCGAACTTACAAACGATGCGAGTGATTCAAAAAGCCCTTCCGTGTCAGACAAAGTAGGTGCCTTAACTTTGGAAGCCTTCCTCTTTTTGGAAGGGGCTCCACCTTCAGACTTAACATTCGGTGTTTGGTAAAAAGTTGGGGCCACATGCCAGTTGGCCTACAAACCACTGTGACCGAAATTAGTAGGACATATGACTTCCTCCACACTCATCTTCGGCATGTCGCGAAATGCTTCATAGTGTCTTGCTCCTCTGGGAAAAGAGGAGTAGTATGGAACCTCCCTGCGAATAAACATATGTGATGATCAAGATACAATCAGCGCAACGAGATCATAAGATGAAGCTAAACTTTCGAAGTGGCCTAAACTCCCACTCAAGCGGATGACCCCTGAACTTGAAGTACTTCGAATCCAAATGAGCCAAGAAGCAATATTTCTGCCAGAACTTGAAGTCATCTGGCAACTTCCCGAAACAGGCCGATGACGTCATCTTAGAAATGACATAATCATTCAGCCGAGGAGAAGGCAGCAACTGGATCACCCGCGGACGCCAACATCCTTTGTTCTGATCAAATAAGAAGGATGATCCTGTACCCATTGGGTACCAACTAGGTAGGAGGGATTCCAAGGAATTCAAGAAGCCCCAAATCTCGTCAAGAATAGGAAAACGGACTTTAGTTTGAAGTATTCCGTGGTGCAAATAGACAAACCCTTATGAAGGAAACATCGAAATCTGATCTTCGAAAAACTCGATGGTAGGTCCTCAGGAACCCCGAACATCTTTCGAATTTCGTCAAGGCCCGAATCGGAAATCGACTTATCTTCGAAAAAACTCGAGGCCCTTGGCCAAAGTCTCATCATCAAGATGGTTTTGGTGAGCCATGAAAAAGGTGAACACACATTCAATCAAAAGAAGAATAGAGCAGAATCTCTAAAAATAAAGAAATGAAATAGTCAATCTCCACAGAAAGGAAGATCTAAATAGGGATTGGTTTCCCGCCTCTTCTCCACTGAACCAACGCATACTTAATTAATGAAGCGTGTGACTCAAGCAACGATTCAGACTCGATCATCATGAGCGGCGTATATTTTCAAGAAGTGACTTAGTGAACCGATGCGATGACTCACTAACTCGAGGGGAGTAGCTGATGATACACCAAAATAATATCTCTTCTACACCTACATGTGTCATGTTGATCTCGAGAAATAATAGGCCCAAGCGGCACCCCAACACCGATCCGGCCCAAGCGGTTATAAGCCCGCACAATGCAGTTCGCCAGACGGACCTAAATCATTACAGCCTACTAAGCCCACATGTCGCACAACTATCCTCAATACCCGTAAGCCCTGCTAAGGCAAGTATCTTGATGATTAGTTTTGGACAGGCAAGACAACAACACCTTGCTTCCAACTAGGAAGCAAATACCAAAGTATACGTCGCACATAGAAACTTCTATCTATAGACTACTTTCTGATTGAAAACTATCTCCCGCGTATCTAGGAGCACAAGGCTAACAGGAAAACTCCCATTCACAGCACAACTCCTAATTAGATAAGGATCTCCACAAAGATCTTCTTCCCTAAACTACGCCACCGATGGTCTGGTCAAACCAGGACTCCAACACTATAAATATGACACGAGGGTGGTAAGCTAAGGTATACTACAAATTATGTGTTTACAACGCCATCCTCGGATCCCTGTCTAACTTTAGCATCAGAGTGACATCAGCCACCACAACGATGGTCTGTGGCTCACGTGTGTTCCTTGTGTAGGTCAACAGGTTTGCAGGTCAAGGTCAAAGCAGTGAGCGAAAATTGACTACATCAAAAAGCGTAAGGAATTTGGGAAATTGGTTTATGAGCTTGTTTGTCTTTTTCTTCTTAGATACATTAGCACTAGCTTGAGTGTAAAACTTTTTTTTGGTGTGTGAAAGCTCAAACTCTGACATATATATATATATATATATATATATATATATATATATATATATATATATATATATATATATATATATATATATATATATATATATATGTTTTATTTCCTTTGAAGACAACTTAATTTTATTTTCAGGTCGACCCTTAGTGATCACTTTGGAAAATGGCTCTGTAAGTGAAGTTGATGTTGGGTATGCAATCTCTAGCAACTTTTTCTTTATCATCAAGTTTTCTTCATAAGTAGCTCCCTCAAATCATTGAGTAATCAAATTAAACTCAGACTGCAAGTCCAGGGCATGTACTACATTTTTTTGCAAATGGGATGGAACTCAATTGCTTCCAATGATCATCAATGGAAGTTAACAGAATAGGCTTGTTCTTGTTGGCATAAGACGTGATTTCATGAGTACATGGAAGGCCATGGGTATAGCGGATAACACATCCACGTTTCTCTTTATCCATATCAATAGAGTTCCCCTTATTGAACTCACATAACATAATATCTAAAGCCAATAAAGACACAAATAGTCGACACTCATCAAATATCGAGTGTTTCTGTGAATGCCTGATTGAGGTCAAACTAGTTTCAAAGGAAGAGTCGACCTCAGTAAGTTGAACCATGATTAAGTTGTCCATTGCATTCCATATCAAATCGAATGTGCCTTGTGAGTTTCCTAGATGGTGTTTTAAGACATCATATGCACTTTCAACATGTTGTGTAGTTGCATGGCCCAAATGCTTAATCTTATTGGTCCATGCACACACAAATTTCTATTTGTGAGGCAGCCGTGTTTTAGTCAAGTCATCCAAACATGTTTTGAAATTAGTCCATCATAAGCCGAAATCTATAAAAAATTTCTCGAAGATTTTCTATATTTGACGCAACCACATCACGCCACTCTCTAAGAAAGTTTTCCCATTCTTCTTGATCCTCAAAGTTTTTTTTGCATTTCACCTCAATGTTCTTATTTATATGCCAGGTACAGATCAATCTTGAAACATTTGGAAAAGCTCACTCGATTGCATTTATTAAAGCCAACTCTTTGTCTGTAAGAAAAACTGATGGAAGAGATCCGGGATTGAAGAGATTTTGAAGCACGGTTAAAGCCCAATAATAAGAATCTTCTTTTTCATTCTCTAAGAATGCCCACCCGACAATGAATGACATCCCCGTTGACATAACCCCCACAAGGTCTAATAATGGCATCCAATATCAATTTGTCTTGTAGGTGCAATCCAAGAAGATAACATTGGGGAAGCATTTTTGCCAATCTCACTGACTTGGGATGTGCCCAAAATATGTTTGTCACAGTTTTGCCAGACACATTTGTTTTGTGCCATTCAAGGTAATGGTGTTCAGCAAGAAGCTTCATAGTTTGTTGCATAGGTGTCCAATTCTGCATTCTCAATAGTCTCAAACGAGATCTTGCATTGTAGATTGTCTTCCTATTGGACTTGTTGTCGAGATTTTGCACTTTTAATGAATTTAACCCATGTCGAGGTTTCACACCCGCTTTTGACATATCTTCTAACGTGTGTAGCTCTGATTTATCCAACCTTCCTACGTATAAGTGACCAACAAGAGTAGGATTCCTAGGGTGGTTGTGATATCCACAAAGCACTTGCAACATCCACCTATTTCACCTTGCAAAATTCCTTTAAGTATGAATGGGCAATCACACTTTTAGGTTCCTATATCACGAAGCTCTTTCGGGTTAAAATTTCCTTTGCATTTTGGATTCCTTTTATACTTTCCACCCCGTTCACAACCCAGTATGAGTCTTCCATGGCTTTTCTCTGGAATGGCTCTATTAGACTTTCAAGTCACAACCACTATGTTTGCTGTTTTTCCAACGGTATGACACCATTCAATCAAGGCTTCACGGGACTCAAATATTCGTTAAAAAGGAAAATTAGTATTTTGATATACGTCAGAGATGAAAAGGTAATTCCACATCTAGTTAGACATTTACCTGAGTTGTTACGAATGTGTTTGTGTCATCAACTTCATCTATTTGTACTCGTTCATTGGATCTTCATCATTGGTCACAGATTCATATGGGATTTTCATAGAGCTCGAGTGGAGAGCAGATCCTTGTGAATCTTCTATATTTTACAGTTGAGATCAAAATTTTGTTAGTCCTCAAATGGCATAATACTCAAAATCAATTAAACAATAAAGTATGAGAACTATTACAGACATAGAAACATATCCATGTTATCAACATGATCTTGACCAACATTGAGATAAAATGGAAATGACTCTATCAAAGAGCTAAAGGTCCGACCAAGAGGAGCACATAAATTCAAAGTCTGTATATAAATTCAGAGCACATAAATTCAAAGTATGTATATAAATTCAGTACAAGCATGAGTTGCACTCAACATAAATAAGATCAGAGTACTTCGCCTTGGCCATATACTTCACATGAGCTAATGTCAGTACAAGCATGAGTTTCATTATCTTTCATTTCAAGTTAATGAAGTAGTAGATTATAGTTTGGCAAACTTGAAAATGTTTAAATACTCTTTAACAAAAATAATATTATGCAGGGCTTAAAAAATATTCTTTAACAAAAAAAGAAATCTTTAAATATTATGCAGGGCTTCAAAGATGTGGTAAAAGTTGCAGATTGAGATGGATTAACTACTTAAGACCTGATATCAAAAAAGGAAGGTTCACCCCAGAGGAGGAGAAGTTGATTATAAGCCTTCACGGGATTATTAATAGCAATAACACTCGTTATGAGCTTTTAATGAACCGGCAGGCCTAAATTCGGACACTTGGAATGTAACTAACCACGAAGTACAAGCTTCAATGTTTACAAATGGCACAATGGATTCAAACTACTTGCCGCCATTGTTGAACATGGAGAATATCGCACCCATGGTGGTGCAATCATGTAACATCGGCAATAATGGAAAATTCTCTGTTAAATAGATTGTTATAGCACACATGATAATAAAACACATGTATAGACTTGGAAGCCTGTGTAGGTAAAATGATACTGCATATTCTTGCATTGGACATAGCCATATCCAAAGGGACCTTCAGTTCTTATGGAACTTTCTGTAAATAAGGCCGCATTCTTTAAGCTAGCTATATTTCATATGCTCATGTATTCAAGTCCATACTCTTTGAGTCAAATATATATGTTTATAATAGTTTTGCCTGTGATATGATGTGCTTATTCAGAGCCGATGCTGATAACGAGTAGCATTGACCCGATTATGTGGGATGATGACTGGACAATTGTTACATCGGATGGAATTCTATCAACACAATTTGAAGTGCATGGAGTGTTTCAAGGACGTGAATTGAATGAATGGGTTGAGTCTCAACAATACCCAAAGATTTTATTTTGAGAACACGTTGAAGCTCATTTTGGTGGCAAAAGAGGATTTGGGAACTAAGCATACAAAAACAATCACACAAAAGAGTTTAGGAGGATTTGATGACTCACAACTGTTTTATAAACAATCACACGACTATTTTGTCGAGGAAAATGTAGATTCACAATTGTTGCATACTAAAGTAAATTTTCTAAACAAAAGACTAACCACTTGTGATAGTATCCACTTCTTTTCCAATGTGTTAGGAGGATTTGATGACTCAACGACCTCTTGGAGTTGTGAACTTAGAATAACTACGACCTCTTGGATTTGATGACTCAACGACCTCTTGGAGTTGCTCGAAAGAATAACTACGAAACGATGAACTTAGAAGATGGGGAGGAGGCTAGGAGTCATTTCTCTTAAGTATTGTTGTTTTAGGGTTAACAAATAGCGGTTGGGTACATTAAGCAACTTTTAAAAGTTAAATATGTAAACTAAAGTTGGTGCAACTGAGCCAAACGGTCGGGTACACTTAGATTTTAAATTTCTTATACCTTTATTTTAAGGTAGTGTCTTTTTAACACCACAGATTCCACTGTCCCATACTACCAAACCAATTTATTTTTTAGTTTTTTTGACATACTAACCCACACCACCAATTTAAACCACTATTTCTCTCTTCTCTCTCACCTTATATTCTCAAGAACAACAACAATAACATGACCCTGCTGCGATCGATTACAAAGGACGGTGAGAGAAGACCGGCGATGGTGAGAGATAGAGGAAACAGTCTGTGGAGCAAAAAAGAGGAAGTTGGGAGGGGAGATAGAGTTTGAATTTGGGAGTGGAAAAAAAATTAAGTTTTGCCTTTTATGGGCGGAGTGGAAAAGAAGTTGTGGTGTGTGACAGAAAGGGAGTGGTACGGAAAAGAAAAAATTAGATGGGTGGTGTGCGACAGTGGAATCTGTGGTGTTAAAAAGACGATGCTTTATTTTAAATTCTAACATTTCCTAAAAATTTAATTCACACTTATAAATTTTTATAAAATAAAATAAAGAAATACCGAATATATGCCCACGTAGAGCGTGTCTACCCCTAGTCAATAGTAGTAGCAACTCGATTCAAAACCAAAAAAGCCCTTTCGGGATAGGATTTTGTATCCCAAAGCCAAATCCAATAGCCTTAGATTTCGATTTAACATGCACACGAATCATAGTTAATCATAGAGGCGGGGACAGGATGTACCTCATCCCGTTCGTTAAAAATCGGGACAGGACAGACCTCATCCTGACCTCGTCCCATCCCTAACGGATTCGGGACGAGATGAGATGAACATGTACTAAATAGTCCACCAATGAAAAATAACAAAAGAATTTCATCTTACATTGTTCACACACCAATAATGTAAAATTTATGTACATATAACTTTCATCATAACAATATTAAATGCCATATAAAATTTGTGGAAGCTTACAATGGAATTAAGTTTGTCAAATGAATGATGGGAGATAGAAGGAGCTCCTCCATAGATCCATCTTGCATATTTTCGCAAGAGTTGAAATATCATTTATACAAGATACAATTAGAAGTAATGTTCTCCAAATACATAACTCATAGTGCAAAACTAACACAAACAATCATTTGCTTTTATTTTCTATAAGAATAATTGTCCTATAACCAATCTAAAAGGTGAAAAATATAAAATTTTCATGAGTTCTATTTGACCTAAAATATTCAAATTGAAGTTTTTACCTAAACAAATAGTATCAAATTAAGCAAGTAAATTTTCAAACAGTAGTTGTTTTGATTTAATTTCAACACATCCTAAACTTTCATTTAGAAAAGTAATTTGATTAAAATTAATAATAATAAATAAATTCGGGACGGGATGAGCGAGATTGAAAATCTCAATTCCGATCCCATTCCACTCTAGATCGGGATGAAACGGGATTGAAATGAGTCCAAGAATGTTTTTCCCTCCGAGAAATGCTAGGAAACCATGTTTTGTAAACATGTTTTGCAATCAGGATAACGTGTCATGATCTGAAAAGAATGATGAAATCTCCGAAGATTTTATGTGTATCTCAAAATTGTAAAAAAACTCCTCTAATAATGCCACATCATCATGATTACGAAATGGTTTCCTAGCCTCACTCTTTTCCCTCCTCCATCTTTCCCAACTTCCAGATAGACACACAATAGTGACAACAACTCTTCAAACTCTCCTCTCGCAAAATCCCCCAAAATTTCCAAGTTCAAAACCCTAACCCTAATTTCGCCACCAATTTCTAGGGTTTCTTCGTCGAAAGAAACCCTCATCGATCATGGATCCTGCTCTCTCCCCCTCCGAAGAAGGCGGTGGCGGTGGAGGAGGCGACATGGTGTGGTACGGAAACATCCAGTACCTCCTGAACATCTCGGCCATCGGAGCGATCTTCTGCCTCTTCATCTTCATCTTCGTGAAGCTCCGCAGCGACCACCGAATGCCCGGTCCGACGGCCTTGATCGCGAAGCTCCTCGCAGTCTGGCATGCCACGGGACGAGAAATTGCCCGCCACTGCGGGGCCGACGCGGCGCAGTTCTTGCTAATCGAGGGCGGGAGCTGTGCTGTTCTGCTATCAATTGCGGTGTTCGCGCTTTCCCTGGCGCTCCCACTGAATCTCTACGGAGGTTCTGTGGCGATGGATGATCAGTTTTCCAAGACCACTATCAGCCACATTGGTAAAGGTTCGGCCTTGCTGTGGGTTCACTTTGTTTTTGTGGTAATTGTTGTTTGTTTGGTGCATTTTGGTATTTCTATGATTGAAGATAGGTTGAGAATTACTAGGTTTAGAGATGGGAATGGGAACCCTAGTGATACTAGTGAGAATATTGTCGCAATTTTTACTATTATGATACAAGGGATTCCAAAAACGTTAGCGGCTGATAGGGAACCATTGGAACAGTTTTTTCAGCATAAGTATCCGGGGAAGGTTTATAGGGTTATTGTGCCCATGGATTTGTGCGCTTTGGATGATTTGATTACCGACTTGATGAAGGTTCGGAATGATATTTCGTGGTTGGTGGCGAAAATGGACTCCAGGGTTTTAATTGAGGGTGGCAGTGAAAATGGGTACTTGGAAGAGAATTCTTCCGAGGGCTTGTGGGAGCGTTTTGTTGGGTTGTGGAGACGGTGTAAGGAGTTGTGGGATGACGTTATGGCAACAATGGGGTTTACGGATGAAGATAGGTTGAGGAGATTGCAGGATTTGAGGGCGGATTTAGAGACTCACTTGGCAGCTTATAAAGAAGGTCGGGCACATGGGGCGGGGATTGCATTTGTGATTTTCAAAGATGTGTATACTGCGAATAAGGCGGTGCAGGATTTTAGAACTGAGAAGAAGAGACCAACGGGGAAATTTTTCTCTGTTATGGAGCTGCAGTTAGGAAGAAGCAGATGGAAAGTTGAGCGAGCACCACCAGCAGCAGACATCTATTGGAATCATTTGGGGTCGACGAAACTCTCTTTGAAATTGCGTAGGATCTTTGTTAATACATGCCTTCTTTTGATGCTGTTGTTCTTTAGTTCTCCACTCGCCGTGATCACTGCTTTGAAGAGTGCAGGAAGGATTATCAATGCTGAAGCAATGGATAATGCTCAATCATGGTTTAATTTTGTGCAAAGTTCTAGCTGGATTGCAACTTTAATTTTTCAGTTCATGCCCAATGTTCTGATATTCATCAGCATGTATATAGTCATCCCATCTGCTCTTTGTTATCTGTCCAAGTTCGAGCGACATTTCACTGTGTCTGGAGAGCAGCGAGCGGCATTGTTGAAGATGGTTTGTTTTTTCTTAGTGAATCTCATCCTCCTGCGAGCCTTGGTGGAGTCATCATTGGAGGGTGCAATCTTGCAGATGGGGCGATGTTATTTAGATGGAGAGGATTGTAAAAGGATTGAAGAGTACATGAGTGCATCATTCTTGTCAAGGTCATGTCTCTCTTCTGTTGCATTTCTAATCACAAGCACTTTTCTCGGCATATCATACGATCTGCTTGCACCAATCCCTTGGATTAAGAAGAAGATGCAGATGTTTCGGAAGAATGACATGCTTCAGCTGGTTCCAGAACAAAGTGAAGGATACTACCCTTTAGAAAACCAGGAAGTAGACAACCTTCGTAATCCTCTTATTTCCGAAAGAGAGTTTGACACAAGTAACAATACGTCCCTTTCGCCAAGAATGAATGGAATTGATCTGCAGGGACAAGATCTTTTTGAATATCCGATCAACAGAAGCTCTCCAGTTCCAAAACAGACATTTGATTTTGCACAATACTACGCGTTTAATCTGACCATATTTGCACTGACCATGATTTATTCGTCATTTGCTCCTCTTGTGGTCCCAGTTGGCACGGTGTATTTTGGGTATAGGTATGTGGTAGACAAGTACAATTTTCTGTTCATATACAGAGTCCGCGGGTTCCCTGCAGGTAATGATGGGAAGCTGATGGACACTGTACTTTGCATCATGAGGTTCTGTGTGGACTTGTTCCTCTTCTCAATGCTTTTGTTCTTCTCAGTGCGAGGAGACTCTACGAAGCTGCAGGCCATTTTCACATTTGGTTTGTTCTTAATTTATAAGCTTTTGCCTTCAAAAGGCGATCTGTTCCAGCCAGCATTGCTTGAAGGCATACAAACTGTTGATTGTTTTGTGGACGGGCCTACTGATTATGAGGTGTTCTCACTGCCCAACTTCGACTGGGATACATATCATTTACGACGATGAGAGCTCAAACGCCATCTGTAATTCATTGATGTCACGTGACACTCTTTCTGTCATCCAAGTACCTTGTTCATATTTTTCACAAACATTTTTGGTTTCCGGTATTTATAGTTTTGTAATTTCCAGGGAATTTTAAACTTTTTGTCTTCCCATTTATAGTGAATTTATGGTTTACGTTATACTTAACATGTTGGTTCATATCACTTTGTATTTAACACTATTAGAAGGAAGCAAGGTTTATTAGTTCCCCATGTTTCCTGGTGCTACCGCAAGCTTTTTAGTTGGGGGAAAAGTTGGATGTTAATGGTATTGATGATACTGTGAGATCGTATCTCTTTTTCATTTTCTGTTCCACGTTTTAAGATATGGATTCTTCTTTACTCTAGATAATTGCAAATAAGTTTGATTTATTAATCACCCCCCTGACTTCTATTGAGCTTCAATTAGACTCGACTCCAACCTTCAAATAGACTTGACCCCTAACCAGCCTTTCTCAGTTCTCACTCAGGCAGACGAGTGACAACCATTTTGTAAAAATTGAAGAAAAAGAAAGCTTTGCTAGAACCATGTGAAAGGGCGTAGTCAGCTGGCCCTTTCATTTGTAATTGTTATTGATACCTGGGTTTTTCTGCTTTTCTGGAAATCATTAGAATCTAGGAATGATAGTGGGCAAGTTTCTCAAGTTTTGGTTTTCATATAAGGGTCTTTTGCATTTCTCATTTCATTAGCTATTGTCAACCTTTGCAACGGGAGAACGCAATAGTCAGAAATCAGTGTAAGTTTTATGGTTATTTGAACTTCACCAGTTGCTATTTCTGTTCATAAAAGAAGAAATAAAAATAAAAATTGCAGACTTTGTTTCTCTTCTCCTTTCTTTGGATGTTTAAGATATTTTCCTCTTTCTTACACTTTTTGTTCTAAAGAGTTGAGTCGTGTGCTCCTTTGTTCTTATTGTTTCGGGAGTTCTGCAGAGAAGACGAGGTAGTGATAAGGAAATCATAGATGCTTCAAGGTAGTGTTTATACTTTTACTTGCAGTTAATTTGAACCTAACATAGTTTAGAAAATGTTGTATGGTATTCACCTTCACAATAATTTTTGGGTGATCCTAAAATGTTTTGTTTTCAGATAAGATTGTCGAGTAGCCACACTGGGATTTCACTTGAGAATGGTTCTCTACAATTCCATCTGAGGCATTAGCACTTGTAACAACTGGGCATCACTTATGTGTTTGGCATGGTGAATATATTGCACACAAAAACAGGTTTCACTTTCATTCATTTGATTTTCAAGTTATTTTAGGCTTTTATTGCATACTTGTTCTCCTATTTGGCATGGTTGTTATGATCTCTGTTTGGTAGAAGTTATATTATTGGTTTCATTTTTATATGTCAAGGTATATTTGAAAAATCTTCAAGCAACTAGTAAGTTTAGTAGATGTTTCATTGGACGAAGGTTTGTGACCAATTCTCCCCTTGAAAAAACGTAGTGTCTTCTTTGTCCAAAAGGAATGATCTGAGATTCTCTTGTTTTACTCAAACGATAAGGGCAAAGGTCATAAACCTCATTTGTTAGGTGGAAGTGGGCTTATACTTACAAACTAGCATTTGATAGCTTTCGGAGGAAAGTACTATTATTCTAGATGTGGGCACCATTTTGAGTTAGTGGCAAGGATGCACAGACACGACACGGCGAGTCGGCGACTTGACAATTTTAAAAAAATTAGGACTCGGCGACATGGTGAAACGGTCAAACTTTACTTTTTATTACTTTTTATTACTTTTTATTTTTTTTATAACTCATATGAACATAAACAATCTAAAGCTTAAAATTGTTTAAAATTTTTACTTTTGAAGCTGGAAGAGGAGAGCTTAACAAGAGAGATAGAAAAATTTACAGAGATGTTCGGATAGTTAAAATTTGCTGGGGAGTGTATCTAATTTACAGATTGTTTCAAAATAGTGTGTAATTGTGTATCTAAGAGCAAATTAGTCATCATAAACAGATAAATCAATTTACAGAGAAATTATATAGCAAAATACCATTTTTTGTGTGTATTGTATCTAATTTAGAGCGAGGGAAGAAACGACATTGATGACGCCTGATGTACCATCAAATGAAAATGTTTGTTAAGAACCCTCAGATTGAGTACGGTGTGAAGATGTGCTCTAATTGAAGTAACTTTTCTCCCTGACTGAAGGAATCGAAAAATTGGCGATTGCAATTGAGTGCAGCTGAACTGGTGTTTCTTCAAGAACTATTTTCAAAAATCAGTAGAGAAAAACAGGAAAAAAGGAAAATAAAAACCAAGAAAAATAGGAAAAAAAAACACTGGCCGTGTCGGGGCCGTGTTGGTCTCAGTCAACGTGTTTTTACCATTGACCACGTGTCGGATACGTGTCGGGCACGAGTTCGTGTCCGACACGTATCCGACTCTCGAAACGGGGGTTTTTCAAAGAGTCCATGCATCCTTGGTTAGTGGGTGTTCAATGGTCTTACTGGTGTTGAGTGTGGAAACATATAATGCAGTAAGGAGGAATGTCCAAGAAGGCAAAGGTCAGGAAATGGCACAAGTAAGGGTTAAAACAACTGGAATGATTGGGCATTGGCAGTTTATCACTCTTGACTATAAACAACATTTCCCTCGACCTCATCAGTTAAAAATTTGCTAGTATAGACCACTAGCAGCAACACACACTATGAAATTCACCCTGCTATCTTTGTCTGGATGGCAATAACATGTACCATGTCATAAACCCTTTTCCTTTCTCGTATCTTGTAACTCTTCCAAGAGGTGTCTTCTTTGCTTTCTATTCTTTGACAAAATTTGACAATTGTCAATCTCAGGAGGATATTTTATTTAGGCACGAGTGTTTCGAATATTGGTGGAGAATTTGTTGTCCAATTGTTCATTGTTAACGTATCCTTTTGCGTCTGATGTTATTATTGAGTTTAATTTGGTAATAAACTAATAACTGTAATATCTTAACACAATTGGGATTTCTTTGAGGAATGACACTATACAATTAGGAATGACGCTTAGAGGGTAGGACAGTTACTACATAGGATTCAGTCTGTCATTGATGTTTTGGGATATTGGATTTTATTTTAATTATTTATTTTGTAATAATAATAATAATATTATTATTATTAATTTTCCATTTCTGGATAAGTATGTGCTGAGTTGATGGGTATTTCATTTGAGCCTTTTGTTTTTTTTTATTTGAAAGGTTACATTCATTCCCTTAACCCAGCCCTTCTCATCCCCGCCGGCAGGGTTCGAACCCAAGACATGGGGACAAACCACCACACCCTTACCAAGTGAGCTGGCTACCATTGGCTTTTCTAATTAGTAATGTGATTTTGTCTTCTTCTGAGGTCTACTGATCATTTTATATTTCTATTCTTCTGAGGTTTACTGAGGGTGTCCTTCGTGTTTTACCTTCTGGTAGACTTTTTAAGCAGCTCACCCTTCTCTTGTTTTAGCATGAAACAGTGCTAGTTTTCCAAAAATTTGCATTTCACTCAAGGAATTTATATTGATAGATTCTAATATGAAATGCCAAACAGTAGAATCTGAGACATTGAAGGAAATTGAACCTTTTCCACCTGTAACAAGCGAAGGTATTCAATATCATCTAATTCTCACCTCCTAACTTCTGCACTCCATGACTTGTGAAATAATGAATATAATATGCTGGAGGAAACTGAATCCTCTAAAGAATTAAATTTCAACCAACCCTCACTTGTATCCCATCTGTACAAATTATTCCTCAGTACAGATTGTTCGTCCGTCTTTATTGTAATTGAATAATTGAAGATAAGAGCTTGGAAGAAACTAAACCCTTTTTGCTCCCAAAAAATGGTTTGGTTTCATCCGAGTCTCTCACCTTCAAGCTCAACTATAGCAGATATCATTGAGTCATTACTGAATGGGAGATATTGGAGGAAGCAAAATTATCTTTCACTAAGGAGGTAGATGGAATTTGGTTCATCCAAATCTCACTTTCGATACTAACTTTTCATGCTAAAATACTTGATATCCAATAGCATCCTAGTTTGTCTATTTATAAGGAACCATTCACCCATGTTGATACCGTGATGTACCTTGACAATAAAGTTTTTTATGATTTTACATGTAAAGTTTGTGCGATTCTTGAACTCTAGTTATCTGTATTATGTGGGTCAACTAAGAGGCCCGACTTGAATTAGATTATGGTAGATCTAAACCTGATCTGATTGAAATCTTTTAAGTGATAAATCTTTGGTTGTGGACGACAGAGACAGTTCACTTTCTTTATTTTTATTATTATTTTTTGACCGTCTGTAACTGTTATTAGTTTCACATGGCTGGCATCCGACAGGGTGGTCTCACACCGTAATACATTTTCACAATTGATTGCACTGAATTTTCAGTATTTCTACATTATTTCAATTTTACAATATGTTGTAAACCTCAGCTGAGAGAATCTGTTCATTCTGTTGTTTCACATCACTCTTGAGTATTTGTATCAAAGTAACTACAAAAATGCTAGAAAACCATGTTTCTTTCTACTGTATAATTTTTTCTTTTGGTATGTGGCATGGTGGTAGAGCGCCATACCAGAAATGAGCTCTCGCAATAGGCAAGATATGGAAAGTTGCTATATATTTGTTTACAACTTTCTTATGCCCCACATAATATCTTTTATTTATACTTTAATGATTTCATTTCTATTATGCGGGGCCTAAGAAAATTGTAAAAAAACATAACAACCTTCCATCTCTCGACATTTTTGTAGTCCCTTTTTCACCATGCCACATAGGCAAATAAATTGTAAGGAATTATTTAGCAACCTTTTATAAGGTATGCCTGTTGAGATGCTTTTAGAAAGTAAAGAAAGACAAGCCCAAATAATAAGAACTGGAAGCTGGGATATAGTCATATAGATGGTTCTGTAAACTTAGATCTCTATTTCACATTTATTATTATTATTATTATTTTGTTCCCTTCTAGTTAATTTGCTTCTTTATTTCTAACATAAATTACCTCTAATTGTGTGAATAAATAAGTACAATCTGTTAAGTGCTGCCTAGTTTCTTCCCTCTAATCTAATTGCTATGGGAGCCCTAATCTCCACTTATTCTAATGGGTTTACATAGACTCGACCCAACAACTAAATTGAATTTATCCTACATTAGATAGATCACATATACATGGAGAATTGTATATTGTCTCGGGCTCTCGGCCATTTGGTAGGGGAGTTTGAGGACATGACAAGGTTCTGATTTTCCAAGAAGATTTTTTTCTTCGCTGGAAATAGTCTTGTAGGGAACCTGAACTTGTGTCCATTGAGTAGGTGAAACACTTTGTCTCGGGTTTTGCATGGAGTGAACTTTTGATGCCAGGCACCTTTGAAGTAGAGTATAAGTCTGGTTTCTAAGTTAATGGACCAGCAAGGAAGAACGTATCTGATGAGCCCATTTGTTGCATTTTCCACCCATGAAATCACTTCTTAGACTGCCCAGTTCCCCCTGCATATATTGGATGGAATGAGAGATATAGAAGTTAGAACAATTAATACAAACAGTTTGTATAGAAGTTAGAATAAACGAAATTAGAATTACCTTACCTTGTTTTTGAAAATAAAAATGTTTGGCTTCTGCTCTATATCGACTACAAACAAGCTGCTTAAGGGAGGCTTCAGATGGAATTGCTTAGGAAGCCAGATGCTGCTAGCGAAGGACAGGACAGACCTATCACGACAGAATTGGTTAGGAAGGCAGAAGCTGTTAGCAAAGGAGAGAGAAGTCTCTCTATGCTTTGATCAGTTGAAGTAAGTAGCTTAACAACTCACAAAGCTCTTCATTGAGATCACTCAAGGTTTTTGAGTTGAGATCTCTCTATGATGACGGCATTTTTAAGTTAGGGTAGTTAGGATTTTCTACTAACTCTCGATTCTTTGTTGGTCAGGACGCGGGATATTGTTTGTTACCAAAAAGTCTCTAAATTCGCCCCAGAATTTAAGGGGAGGGATGCCTGTACTGAGCACAGGCTCGAGAGCTGGTTGGTAAAACAATTGTTAATTTCTTAACTAAACAAATAAGTCTTCTTGACTAATTTCTTAATTTCATTAATAAACAAGTCTTTTGTTTACCAGAGGTCAGAATAGAAGGGCTCTTCACTTAAATTGACTAGATTAGGGTTTCTTTCTTCTTCTTTTTTCTGTTTTTATTTCTAAATTTTTTTGTGAACTGCTGTAACAGTCTATCAGTTTCACATGGCAAGTGTGAAACACGGTGGGATCATGACCAAATGCTGTTCTTGATCTTACAACAGTAAGTCATCAAATGATTTTCGACGGTTGTTAGTAGTATGTGGCCTATTATTGGGAAAATTCTGATATTACACCATAGTTTCAGTAGTGTTATGCGTTTTTTGTTCTTTGAATTATGTTAGAACTCACCTGAGACTGAGATACAATTTTTTTTTCTTTACAAAATACATTTATTACATCTGGACTATATGCTCTTTGGTGCTAATGCTCATCTATTCATTGTTTTGTCTTTTCAATTAATTCAAGGAATCTTTTTGTCATCTTAGGGTGTGTTTGGTTGCATGTAATCTTATTCCATGAGAAGTCATGAAGGGACCGCCTCTGCTTATATCTAAGTTAATTTATGGTTCACTCACCAATTCACCAATCCACCGTTAGATTTTTGTGATCAATTGTGGGAATGAAAGTCTTATGAATATGAGAATCATATACTTTGAGAGGACCAAGGAGTGGTTCTCATGTTCATGAGAATTACATTCCCATCATTGATCATAAAATTTAATGGTGGATAATGAGTGCTACTTCAATTTAGCCTTAAATGTAGGGGTTGGCACCCATCCCAATCTCGTCCCGTCCCCGACCTATTGTGATACCCTTAGGTGGGCGGACCTGAGGGGAGGGTGCGAGAGAAGCCCATGGATTACAAGAGGATTGACAAACTACAAATAAGAGTTTATAGTCATACATCGCCTGGGTGAGGGAGAGTGATGTACTATATATGTACGAGTTTGAATCTACAAAGTACTACGCGTTTGGACTCAAAGCGGACAATATAGTACTCTGTGGATCGGGTCATTACACCCATCCCGCCAATTCTTTCATGTCCCGAATTTATTTATTATTAAAATTAATCAAACTACTCTTCTAAATGAAAATTTATGATGTGTTGGAATTAAATCAAAACATCTATTGTTTAAAAATTTACTTACTTGATTTGGTACTATTTGTTTAGGTAGTAACTTCAATTTGAATATTTAGGTTTGAATAATTTAGGTCAAATAGAATCCATGAAAATTTATGTTTTCTCACATTTTAGATTGGTTAGAGGACAATTATTCTTGTAGAAAATAAATGCAAATGATGGTTTATGTTAGTTTTGCACTATGAGTTATGTAGTTGGAAAACATTGCTTCTAATTGTATTTTGTATGAATAATATTTCAATTCTTACAAAAATATGCAAAACGAGTCTATGAAGGGGCTCTTTCCATTTCTCACCATTCACTTTGACCAACTTGATTCTTTTGTAAGGTAACTCTCCACAAAATTTCTATGACATTTATTATTGTTATCATGAAAGTTATATGTATATAAATTTTACATTATTGGTATGTGAGCAATGCGAGATGATTTTTTTTTTTCATTAGAGGACTATTTAATATATGTTCATCCCGTCCCGTCCCGAACCCGTTGGGATCGGGACGAAGTCTATCTTGTCCTGATCCCGATCTCAAACGAACGGGATGGGATATGGATGAGGTTCATCTCGTATCGTACCCACCCCTACTTAAATGTAGCGATCCCCTCATGGATTCACATGGAATATGATTTCATCCAACCAAACACACCCTTAAAGAACTCCAGTAAGAGTTTATTACCATAGGAAATTCAAGAGCTACGAGGGTATGAGTTTTGACCTAGCTATTTTGCTTTGGTAATAAATATATGGTCCTTGGGTTCTTGGAACTATGTCAGTATAGTTTCACTCTCAAGGTGTGTTTGGTTACATGGAATGAGATTTTATGAGAATCTCTGAGGGGACCACCTACATTAAGCTAAATTAAGGTAACACTCGTCAACTACCACTAGATTTTGTGATCAATGGTGGGAATAAAAGTCTATGAATGTGAAAATCATATTCTTTAGGGGGAATAAGATTCTTGTGTTCATGAGATTTTCATTTCCACCATTAATTACAAAATCTAGTGGTGGATGACGAGTGTACATCAATTTAGATTAAACTTGGGTAGTTCCCTCATGAATTCCCATAAAATAAAATTACATGCAATTAAACACGCCCTCATAGTCTCATGTTCTTTATGATTAAGGGCTAATGTGATAGCTTTTAGGCCCTGTTTAGGAGAGTTTAAATTTGAAGTTTGTTCTCATTGAGTGCGCCCTATACCCAATTGTTATAAGCTGAACCTTATAGAAAAGAAAAAATAATCATAGCAAGTAAATGAAAGAATTGCGTTCTTTCATTCATTGTGTTTATTTCCAAGAAAAAGAAGATAAATTTTCACAAGTCTAATCCAAATCAATATAAAGCTTGTATAAAAGTATATGACAGTGACATGGAAGTTCAGATGAAGGCTGCAGGAGTAGTTTGAATTTGTATGCAATTTTGTTTCCCTTCCACTGCAAAGTTCAGATGGATGAATTGAGATTCATAGATTCCACTGAATGTGAGATATTGGAGGAAATTGAACACTTTTCATATTTCACAAGCCGAAGTGTTCAGTTTCATCCAATTCTTACTTTAAAACTTCTTCACTCAGACCTGAGAAATACCGCATGGTTTATCTGTTTAATGTGAGATGTTGGAGGAAACTGAACCACCTTCTTTAGCAAAACAGTTCAGTTCATCGAACACTCACTTTTATGCTGCCACATTCTTACAGATTATTAATTGAATACATTGAAGATGAGAGATTGGGGGATTGAGGGGGGCTCCTGCGCACAGTGGGCAGGAGCAGCTCCTGTGCGGGCCTCCCAGCCATTGGATCAGAATCCAACGGTTCAGATAGAGGAGAGAGGTTTTTGGCGGGAAAGTTTTTAAAATAAAATTTGAATTTCAAATTCAAATTCATATGATCTGAACTGTTGGATTCTGATCCAACGGCTGGGAGGCCCGCGCAAGAGCTGCTCCTGCCCACTGTGCGCAGGAGCCCCCCTCTATCCATAAGGGGAAACTAAACCTTTTTTCCCCAAAAGGTGTAAAATTGGTTTAGTTTCATCCAATTCTCACCTTCAAGCTCAACTCGATGAATCATTGCATCGAATGTGAGACGTTGGAGGAAACCAAATTATCTTCGAAAGGAATTTGGTTTCATCCAAATCTTTCTTTCAGTACCAAACTTTGCTTGCTACAAAACACTTGATACCCAATGCTATCCCAGTTTGCCTATTTAAGGAACCATTTAACCGTAAAGACATGTGGATATTGTGATATACCTTGACGGAAAATATCCATGATTGTACGTACATGCAATTTTGTGTGATTCTTATGCTCTAGTTGTAGGGATGGCAACAGAGCGGATTGGGGCAGATTTGAGCAAATCCATTCCCGCCCCGTCAGGAATAACGGATCCCCAAATCCACTCCGCCAATCCGTTTATAAATTTATTTAAAAATCACCTCCGCCCCGCACGGACTCAAATATCCGTTATCATTCATACATACAGTAAAAAAAAAATACTTCATTCATTATACATACAAAAATTATATCAAAAAAATACAAAAAAAACCATATAACAAATTACAAAAAAAAAAAATCGGTCTAAAAAATCTCTGATCTGAGATCCGGAAGAAGAAGGCGGATATGGAGAATCTCTGATCTCAATCTGAGATCCGGAAGAGGAAGGCGGATCTGATCTCTGATCTTCGACTTCGACCCTTTGAAACCCTTGGCTTCGACCCTTCGACTGTGTGTGAGAGGGAGAGATTGTGATATGCGAAGAGACGCAGAGGGAGAGGCGAAGAGATATGCGAAGAGGGAGAGGCGCACATCGAAGAGACGCAGAGGGAGAGGCGAAGAGATCTTTGTATCTGCGTCTGTGTGTGAGAGGAAGGGAGAGGCGAAGGGATTTGCGTTTGTGTGTGAGAAGGAGAGGTTTAATCCCTTTATATAGCTGAAGGGTATTTTTGTAATTTTATCGGTTAAACGGATATCCGTGGGGCGGATATGGCCAAATCCGTATCCGTCCCGATTAATAAACGGATACAGATTGAAAATCCGTATCAGCCCCAACCTCCACAAATCCGCTCCAAACGGGGCGAGTGGGGCAAATATCCGTGAAAATTCGCCCCACTGCCATCCTCTATCTAGTTGTCTGTATTATGTGGGTCAACTATGATTCTTTTATTTCACCTTCGTATAGCCTAGCAGAATCTGGTTTTATCAATATTTCCCTTTTTAACAGTGAATGCACTTGGTGTGTGTTCCATGTGTTGCTGGTATGAAAAAAAATGAGGTCAAGGAGAATTTTGAAGCTGGGATATCGATAGTTCTGTAAAACTAGATCTCTACTTCATATTCTTTTTCTTTCTTTTTTTTCCCCTCCTGAGGGTTTGCTTTTCTTTTTATCCAACCGACACAAATTGCCTTTAAAAGAATTCCAAATATAAAGTATAATTTTTCAATTACTGCCTGCTTTCTTCCCACATCCATGGAGAAATTTTTTACCCTTTTCCAAATAAAAATTAATGCTTATTGTTATTAACTTATAAATAATTTGATAATACCCCAAAAATGTCAATTCAATGCTCTGAATACATAATTCGGATACATAAAATTTTTGACAAGTATTTCTTCACAGTTCATACGAATTTAAATAAGATAGGGGATATTTTGACCCTTTTACAAGTAAAAATTGAAGAAGAAAATGTCTAATGTTCAAATTTGTTTGTTAGGTAGAAGAGGGCTTGCACTGATAAAAGGGTTGAGACTGGTATTTGAATTGTGGTTGCTGAGCAAAGATTTTTAGAAGCACATAATGTGATGTAGAGACAAATACCTAATGTTATTCACATTCACAAGTAATTTGATAGTGCGGAGTGGTGGATATATGTCATGTAGAGAATAGTTTTTAGAGGAAGGTAAACTGTATGTAAATGATATTCTGTGAACACCATTGTTTCAGTTGGCATAGTGGGAGTACTTACTGGTGTGGATTGTAGAAACACATAATCAATGTAGAGAAGAATATCTAAGAAGGTCCAGGAAAGGCACAAAGTAGTATTTAGGAGACTGTTTAATGTGGATAAATTTACTGTTTTGAGGATTTACTGACTATCACCTTATTCATACTGTGGAAGGGGTCTTTTGTAGGTGCGCATTGCCAGGATATATCCCAACCTCATTGGGATTGATTTCTGAATGCTGGTTTGAAGCTACAGCATTCAGGATGGATTCAATGTTTTTTTTTTCTTTTTCTTTGAGAGGCAAGCTGGGGTTTTGAGGATCTAATGTTGTGCGGATCACTTCCAACATTATAACTTCATAATTTTTGAAGCTACAACATCGAGGATCAATCTAGCAATCCTACTTTGTTTAGTTTTGGTTGAATTGCATGTAAAATGTTTCTCTCATGGGGATTGCTTTCAGTTTTTCAAGTGAAGTCAATCCCTCATCACCCAGACATCTCATGGTTAGCGAAGGACTAAGGACTCTTCAGTTAGCTTGACTAGATAGTGTTTTCTTTCTGCCTTTCATTTCTAATTTTCTATGTTCTTTTGACGTGCTTTAACAGTATAATGCCCTTGTTGCTGTTTAACATGGTAGGCATGAAACATGGCGGCTTCACTACCACATGCTGTTTTTGACCTTACAACAGTAAGTCTCAAATAATTTTGGAGCTTGTTAGTTGTATATATGGTCTGTTGTTAGAAAAATGAAGATATGATACTGAAGTTTCATTAGTTTTATGCATTTTCACTAGTAAAATCCAGTGGTACTTGTCGTGTTTAATCAACTTTTAAAATATATTTTTTCACAAGTCTAATTCTAAACTCAATACTAAAGAATTGTATGATGTATTTGTAATAAATATATGTTTCTAACAGGTTGCATTGTGCATTGCTTTGTACTCTGTCAAGCATGTTTGCATATTGATCTTGCATTTTCCAAGAAGTATAAGATGGAAGTGCAGATAAATTAAAGTTGCAAGAGAAGTTTGAATTTGTAAGGAGGTTTGTTTTCCCTTTCGTTGTGTCTCTTAATTTTGCATTTGAATGCATGATCAATTGAGATTCACAAATTCCATTATGAGATTCTGAACAATTGAAAGTGATTATTGGCCGAAATTGAATTCTTTTTACCTTTCTCAAGCAAAGTGTTCACTTTCATCCAATTCTCACCTTTGGTTTAGCTGTTGATTGTGAGATGTTGGAAGAAACTGACCACAACAGGCGAAACGGTTCACTTTCATCCAACCCTCACTTTCAACCTCCACATTAACCGATTACTCTTCAATATAAATTGAACATGTCGAAGATGAGATATTGGAGGAAACTAAACCCTTTTGCTCCAAAGGGATAAAATGGTTTAGTTTCATCCAATTCTCACCTTCAAGCTCAACTGTAGTAAATATCATCCCAGTCATTGTATTGAATGTGAGATATTGGAGGAAACCAAATTGCCTTCCACTAGAAAGGAAGGAAGGAATTTGGTTTCATCCAAATCTCCCTTTCCATACCAACTTTGCTTGCTAAAAACACTTCATACCCATAGCTTCCCAATTTCTCTATTAATCTATTTATATATATATATATATATATATATATATAATAAAATAAAAACATTCACCCAAAAAAGCATGTTAATATTGTGATGTACCTCTGCTGACAAGAAATTTTTCATGTTTTTTTCATGGAAAGTTTTTTGTGAATATTGAGCTTAACTGTTTGGGTCAAACCAATAGGGCAGATTTAGATTGGGTCCAAATCCACTGATTTCAGTCTTACAAGTGATGTCAAATCTTTGCCCTACGATTAAAACAATACTCGACTTGATACCTTCCACATTTGTATATAATCTAAAAATATATGGCTGTCTTGAGCTTTTGGTGCATAAAAGCTCGCGTTTTGGCAGTGCCCCTATGGTTTAGGAGACAAAGATGGAGAGTGCTCTAAGAAAACGTAACAGTCATAAATTTTGGTGGAAAGAGAACGTAACATGTAGTTTTTTGTGAGGTGAGATATTAACTTGACTTGAAAATTGATAATTGGTTCAATTCTATAGCCCGGTTTAGCCTATCACTTCTCCCTTGTCCGACTTGGGAATTTGTTTTGGTCCTCCACGTCTGCCCACCACGGTTTCCAAAAACTATATGGATCGATTGGTTATTCTTTGGCAAAAAAGTAGGAGGTAGACAGCATATATGCTTGAATAGAGTGAAATGTTGGAAGGAGCAACTTATGTTGCTTCTTCATTGACTTCGAAACATGAGCAATGGATTTGTTGGAAACAAAAGGAGCAACAATTCATCTAATGTGTTGCATGTAGGGCTGGGCAAGTACGGGTAATCGGCCCAAAGTGTAAAAACCGAAAACCGGACCGAGAAATTCGGGCCCGTGTTTATGAGGCCCGAAACCGGACCGAGTTGACCGGTTAACCGAATTTCGGGCCGGTCTTGGTCCTAAGAGCAACATCCAAATTGAATACAATTCATGGTGAGACACTGAGACAAGCAACATCCAAAAAAAAAATTCTGAAGAATCTCAGATCTGATCAAGATCCGAGATCATATCATATCAAATCTTATCAAGATCCGAGATCAGATCTTATCAAGATCCGAGATCATATCATATCAGATCTGGTCAAGATCCGAGATCAGATCTGATCAAGATCCGAGAGTCTGATTCAGTTGAATATCTGATGAGCTTTGAAGAAGAATCAAGATCTGATTCAAGAAGAAGAATCAAGATCTGATTCAAGAAGAATCAAGATCTGATTTGAAGAAGAATCAAAATTTGATGAGCTTTGAAGAAGAATCAAGATCTGATGAGCTTTGATCTGAGAGTCCGATTCAGTTGAATGTCTGATTCAGTTGAATAGCTGATGAGCTTTGAATATTCAGTTGAATATCTGATAAGATCTGAGAGTGTGGACTGTGGATGATCTGATCATTGCAAAAATGGGGAAGGGAGGGGATCTGATCATTGCTTTTCTTCTTCTGTGTTCCAGAGTGTGGATGATCTGACCAGAATGGGGAAGGGAGGGGAGAGGGAGACGACCTCCGCCTCCGCTGTGAGAAGAGAAGAGGCGTCCGCGGCTTCGCCTCCGCTGTGAGAAGGGAGGGGAGAGGGAGGCGGCCTCAGATCAGCCTCCGCCTCCGCTGTGAGAAGAGAAGAGGCGTCCGCGGCTTCGCCTTCGCTGTGAGAATGAGGAAATTGTTTTCCTCGCTGGTTTCCTCGCCATTTAGAATTTCTAGAGAATGAGACTCTCTGTGAAGATGAGGGGAGAGAGAATTAGTTAAGTGAAGGAGTCGGGCCGGGCCGGGCCGGTTACCCGACGGGCTTCAGAAATGGAAACCGAGGCCCGGATCAGAAACTTCGGGCCGGTCCGGGCCGGGCTTTTACAACCGAAAATTTTTTAATTAATTAAAACCGATCCGAACCGACCCGATCAATCCGGTTGTCGGTTCGGTCCGGGTTTTCGATCCTAAATGCCCACCCCTAATTGCATGTTTGGGGAGGACTTATGAATGTTTCATGAAACTGCTTAGGAATAACACAATTAGCATAAGTTGAAACCATGGATCTTGATGAGATCTCTGTCATACTATCTGATGTGATTTTGAGGTAGAGCTTGAACAATAAACAAAAGAGATAATAATTTGAAATAGTCTTCTACAGATGGGCTCAAAAGCTTTGTTTATGGTGGTGACTTTTTAACACCACATTTCACACCACTTTTCCTTCCCACACCACCAATAAAAACACTCAAACTCAAACATTCTTTTTATTCTCCTACTCTTCCTCCCTCCCTCTCAGCTCTTCTATTCTCCATCAAGCATCACCACCCCGTCGGCAGCAGTACCACCACGCCACGCCCCATCACCGCTTGTCACCCTGTTGCTACCTTTTTTTTTTTTTTTTTTTCATCTTCTCTAGTTTTTTTCCTTCCCCATTGCCCACGCCCCATCACCTCCAGCCACCCCACCATCACCTCATCATCATCATCATCTTCTCCCTTTTTTCTTCCCCATCGCCCACGCCTCATCACCGCCAAGCACCTCACCTTCGCCTCCCTCATCATCATCATCATCTTCTTATCTTTTCTTTTTTTTCCCTTCTCCATCGCCCTCGCAAAGGAATCCGTGAGTATTTTTGCCCTTGCAAAGGCTGCCACGAGCGGGAAACCCATCCTCGTAGAGTCCTCTGTGAGGGCGATGGACGAAAAAAAAGAAGAGAATAAGAAGAGGAAGAGGAAGAGATGGGAGGAAGAAGAAGAAAGGAAGAGAAGGAGGCGATCAGCAGTGATAGGGCTTGGTGGTAGTGCTGCCGACGGGGTGGTGATGCTTGATGGATAAGAGAGGAGCTGAGAATAGGGAGGAGGGAGAAAGATAGGAGAAGAAGAGTGTTTGAGTTGTATTTTTATTTATTTATTGGTTGAGAAAGAAAGGTGGTGTGGGACAGTTGAAGATGTGGTGTTAAAAAGTCGCTGCCATTATTTTATACCAAACAAGTAATTACCCAAAAGCTCCTAATTTCATGTCAACTTAAGCAAAAAAGGTTGATTATAATTATCCATTCTAGAAACCCCAACCATGTCATCCTTATTTACTGAAAAGGGCAATTTCTAATTTTTTGTTTTGAAAAAAAGTTATACAAATTTCAATGAAAAGGGGTGACATGGTTTATAAAGATAGAATGAATAGGGGTGACATGAATAGACATAAATTTCATAACAATTTTACACATTTCAAAACAATTTTACAATGATGCCTTAAAATAGGGGTGACATGAATAGACATAAATTTCATAACAATTTTACACATTTTCACAAAGTGATACAATAATTGTATCACCATGAATAGTATGGTCCTACAAGTGATATTATTCGTGGTGATCCAATTTATTGTATCACTTTTTTTATGTAACTGTTTTTCATTTTTTTACTAAATTTAGTTTTGACTTAAAATTGTTTGGTAGATTGTTACAGCTCAAAAGTGTTACTGTTTTGGGAGTTGTTACAAATATGCCAATGTCGTGTAGTGATTGTTTTAATTCTCTTATGGTTTTTGAAGCTTCAAAGCCAAATAAAACTTTGAACCTTGGAAGTGCGAAGTCATCTAATTCTTCCTCTGAAAGCTTAAAGTCCTGATTAAATAACCCAACTTCAGAATTCAACTTTTCTATTAGATTCTTCAATCTGTTTATCTGGTGTGGGAGAAACAAATGCATAGGGAAGTGTATATTGCCTTGGCCATTTAGGTAGGGGAGTTTGAGGACTTGACAGTGTTTTGATTTTCCAAGAAGATGTTTTCCCCTCTATGACTAGTCAAGAAGGCAACTTGAATAGTGCTTCCATCGAGGAGAAGAAATGCTTTGCCGCGGGTTTCGGATTGATAAAACTTTTGATGCTAGGCACCTTTGAAGTAGAGTGCACTTGCTAGTACATATCTGATGAGCCTATTTGTTGCATTTTTCACCCATGAACTCACTGCACCAGTTTCAATCCACACATTGGAATGAACAAGATATTTTGATGTACAAAATATAGAACAATGAATACAAACAATTTATGTGTAGAAGAAAACAAAATTAAAATTACCTTACCTTGTTGTCAAAATCAAAATGTTTGGATTCTGCTCCATATTGACCACAAACAAGCCTCCTGAAAAGAGGCTTTAGATGGAATTGCTGAGGAAGCTAGATGCTGCTAGCATAGGACATGACATGCCCATCATGATCAAATCGCTTAGGAAGGCAACAACTATTAGCAAAGGACAGAAGATGCCCTACCTTGTGATCAGTTGGAAGTAAGTAGCTTAAATAAGTCATGAAGACTCTTCATTGAGATCACTGACGATTTTTTAGTTGAGAAATGAAAGCAGTTGCTCTAACGTTCTTCCAATTGATCCAGCAACAATCAAGCTCAAGCTAGCATGAACTGAATCAAGCTCAAGCTACCATGAATTGAAACCGGTGAAATGACAAATTTTGAGCCATCCTTAGCCTTTTCCAATCCAATTAAGGCTAGATATTAACTGGACTTGAAAATTGAAATTTGAAATTTGGTTCAATTCTATAGTCCGGGTCTTCTCCCTTATCCGACTTGGAACTTTTTTTGACCCTCCACGACTGCCCACCATGGTTTCCGAAAACTATATGGTTCGGTGGGTTATTCTTTGAGAAAAAAGTTGGAGGCAAAGAGCATTTATGCTTGAATAGAGTGGAATGTTGGAAGGAACAACTTACGTTCCTTCTTTATTGACTTCAAAACATGAGCAATGGAATTTGTTGAAACATAAAATCCTCTTCGGAATCTACCCATTTCAGAAAGTTCTTCCCTATAAAAAAGGAACAACAATTCATCTAATGTGTTGCATGTTTGGGGAGGACTTCAAATGTTTCATGAAACAGCTTAGGAGAAACACAATTAGCATAAATTTTTTTTTTTTATAAGAACACACATTCATTAAGCAAGAGAGAAATTACACATAGATTGCCCAGCAGATTGAGTAAGGTTATGGGCCTCCATATTGAGTTCCCTATTAATATAATTGCAATCCCAATCAGGAAGCAAAATGAGCATACGTCTAATATTACTAATAATGGGCCTCCAAGCCCAATCAATATCAAAAAAAAGTAGATGACTCCTCCCGAATGGCTAACAAAAGATTCATCTGAGTCACTTAGCAAAAAACCTGATTTGCGTTGTTGTGCTTGAACCATCACGAGAGCCGCCTCCGCCGTATAATTTTCTGCCATGGTACTATCAACTATCTGACCCGAGATTGGACTAGCAAGAGTGGCAAGAACTGTTCATTGTAAATCCATAGAAACATGCATCAAAACTGACAATGACAAAGTGAGGTTGGATGGTGTGAGAGTGTCGTTTTCTGCTGCAAAAAAATGATGTTGAGGCAGTGATTTCTGGCCGAGTTCAATTGAGCATGTAGAATGGTTATCCGGGTTTAAACTCTTTCTGATAAGGGTCCAAACTCTGGGTTCTGGAGCGCATCAAGGATATTGATGTTGGGTTGTTTGTCTATGATAGCCGAAGTGCGGATTTCAGGAATGGAGGGGATAGTCAAAGAAGTATCTTTAGAAGGGGTGGGAAACCAATTATTATACTGAGTCCCAAGTAATATGGAGCATGGAAGTGAACATAGGGATACTGGGTTTGGCTCCATTGAAGATCACCCGATTACGTATCCGCCAGATAGTAAAAAGGATAGCCGTAAATTGAAATAGGATCTCATTGGTGTCAGGTGATCGATCTTTGGCTGTTTGCCACACAAATTTGAAGAAATCCTTCACAAAACAAAATTGGGGGTCGAATTGTTGCCAATCAAAAGGGAGGATGGAACATCTCCAGAACCTGAGGATGATATGACATCTAAAGAACAAGCGAACCGCATCCTCGGGGTGGTGATAACACAATGCACAAACATTGTCAATAGGGGTATGAACTTGAACTAGGTTGGTTAAGGGGGGAAGGAAATCCTGAAAGATCTTCCAGAAAAGAAAGAGGGCATTGGGTGGGGCTTTGATCCTCCAAAGGGATCGAAAGATAGAGTATTGTGTTTGGTTGTTATGATGGGAGGAGGAGGTAGCAAAACCATTAGAGAGAAAAATTCGAGTGGCATTTTTCACGGAGAACAAACTTTTTTGTTAGCTGTCCAAATGAGTTTATCCGGGGTTAAGGTTCGTCTGATAACAACATTCTGAATGTTGCGAACGGCGAGCAAAGGAAACAGGGATTGGAGCATCTTTATATCCCAAGTGACCGTATGATTTGGATGATGTATCCAAAGATCATAGATGACTTTGGGAAGGTTTGGGTTCAAAGGCTCCGGAACACAGTCAACCAACAAGAGACCCGATTTTACCCAACAATCATTCCAAAGATCTGTTTGTATTCCTGAAAGAATTTGCTAGAATAGAAATTGCTTCATATGGGAGAGGGCAGTGAGATGGCCGCGCCACACAAAGGAGGTTAAAGAAGGTGGTTTAGCTAAATGAAAAATGCATTTGTTATGGAAATAGAGAGCTCGGAGTTGACTAGGTCTAGGGGAGAAAAGGGACTGTCACAAATTCTTTGCCAATAGAACAAGGTTTTTGCATTTTAGTCGAGGGAATATTCAAACCTCCAAAATGGCGAGGTTTGGCACTTTTATCCTAAGTACACAGGTGTTTGGATTTGGCTTCCGTCATGCCATTCCACCAAAAGTTTCTAGCAAGGTGGTCAATTTTTGTGGAAACACTAGAAGGCAAAAGAAAGGTCTACATGGTATAAATGAGGATAGAATTGATGACAACTTTTATCATGACATTTCTCCCTGCTTGAGATAAGACTTTGGATTTCCAAGAGGAAAGCTAAGTATTAATTTTGTCAATGAGAAATTGAAAGTCATTGGCTTTCTTCTTGGAGAGAATAAGAGGGGATCCCAGGTATTTGTCTCTAGGATTAAAAGTTTTAGATCCCAAAATTTTGTTAATTATCCTAGAGTGATGAACATTTCAACTGAAGAACACCGAGGATTTATCAAAATTTACTGATTGTCCCGTGGCCAAACAGTATTGGGAAAGAATGGCTTTGGTATTATGAGCTTCAGTCAAAGAGGCTCTGCAGAAAAACATTAGATCATCTGCATATAGCAGGTGACTAATAGAGAGAAAATATCGACGGAGTTTAATACCTCTAGTAAGGTCATTGGATTCCGCCCTAAACAAAAAATGAGAAAGGGCCTTGGCCACCAGGATGAACAAATACGAGGAAAGAAGGTGTCATTTAGAAGGAACCTGAGGGATGTGGAGGAGATACATTGCTCAATCATTGATGTCCATCATTTAGATAAACCCAATTTTTTTAGAAGTTGCAATAGGAAATAATGAAATATCATTCCACCCGGTCATAAGCTTTGGCCATATCAATCTTAATGGTCATCCAACCTTGATTTTTCTTTTTGAAACAATTCATTTGGAATAAAGCCTCATAAGTTAGACTGGCATTATCGGTGATACTTCGGCCTTTCAGAAAGGCACCTTGGTTTGGAGAAATAATATCAGTGAGCAAAGGTTTGAGCCTGTTGGCTAAGATTTTCGAGATGACTTTGTAAATGACATTGCAAAGGCCAATTGGTTTGAACTTGTCAAGAGAGGTAGGGTTGCGAACCTTGGGGATGAGGTCTATAAAAGTTTCATTAAGTTTCAGATTCATCTCCCTAGTGACAAAGAAGTGTTGAACCACATCAGTTTCATCATTCTTAACAATATCCCAATAGTAGTGGAAAAAGGCATGGAAACCATCTAGTCCAGGAGCTTTGTGCTTCCCCATGCCAAATAGCGTATTCTGAATTTCAATAGTTGTTGGGATGACAAGAATTTCCTCATTTGTTTCAGGTGTTATGATGGGAGGAACAAGGATAAAAGATCGTGGTCACTGGGGTGGAAGGGGGTTGAGGATTTGAAGAGACCGGTGAAATAGTTGTTAAGAACATAGCTCGTGCCCTCAAAATCTGATTGCCATTGATTGGTTTCATCTTTTAGACGAAGAATAATATTGCATTTTTGGCGAAGAGTTAAAGATAGATGAAAGAATTTGGTGTTTTTGTCTCCCACCTCAGCCAAGAGATTCCCGATTTATTTTTTCAGAACATTCATTCCCTAAGGTGAAGTTCAACAAGATAGTCTTCAAGGGAGGCAATAGCTATGGCATTCTCTCGTGTAGGTTGCTCATTTTGGAGAGAATCCAAACTTGCTAAGGTTTCAGAAATGCTAAGCTGGATGTTTTTAAAGTCAGTAGAGTTCCATCAGGAGAGATTGTGACTAAGCTTTTTGTTGTTGAGATAAAAGTGATGAGCTGGGTTCAACAACCTGCGTGGGAGCCAGGAAGATTGAACAAGTTGGCGACAACGGGGGTCCCTAGTCTACATATGAAAGAATTTGAACGGTTTAGGTTTAGATGTGGTAGTGGGGACAATGTTGAGGCTGATAGCACGATAATCAGAAGAAGACATATGAATATTAGTGTTTGTGGCATTAGGGAAAAGGTCAAGCCAATCTGTAGACACTAGGATCTTGTCCAATTTAGCTTTAATACCATGCATATCCTTCCTTTTGTTATTCCAAGTGAATTGAGATCCTTTGAGATAGAAATCAATTAACTGATGAGTCGCCAAAAAATTCCGGAGATAGCTGAGATTTGAGTTATTAGGTGTATACCCCATTTTTATCATCCGGGTTCTGAAGAGCATTGAGGTCTCCCATGATAATGCTCGGTAAGGCTTGGTGAGTATAAAGTTGGGTCACGGTTTGCCAGAAATTGTTCCTGTAAGCAGGGTTAGGTTCACTGTATACAAAGATAATAAACCAAGAAGAATGAGCAAAATAGTCATCAATAACACAATTAAAATAGTATTTACAAGAAGACAAAATATGGAGATTAATACCTTCCTTCCAGAACAAAGCGAGTCCGCCCAAGAGCCCTTGAGCTGGAACTGAAAATCCATACCTGAATCCAAGTCTTCGACGTAGGCGGTCCATTTTGGAACAAGATGTTTTGGTCTCTGAAATAATTTTTTTCTTTCATAATTGGACTATTGGGAGCTGGTCTTTATGTTCCGGAATGCCCTGGAAGACCCCATCCCGTGAGCATTCCATGAGAGAATCATGGAAAATGAGGCGACCCTCAAAAGTGTTTGTCGCTGCTTCAATAGATTGATCTTCTCTGGAGTTTGGAATCTGAGTGTGAATATTGGATTCAAGGACATTGTGCTGGGCCAAGCTTCGAGAATTGCTTACTTGAGAAGCTAGGTGCACATCTTGAGAGTCAACTTTGAATTTTTTTTTTTCTGCTTACCCATGATTGCATCATTGACTGAGTTCAGTTGTTTATTCATCAGTTCTGAACTCAATGTAATCACCTTTCGATTACTAACTTTAAGCGCAGCTTCTATGCGGCTAACTGCTTTGTGGCTGCCTTTGATCAACCTCTTATGAATCATGGATGTGGCTATAGGAATGGGAGGAGAGCCAGCAATTTGACTAGGCTCAGGAAGCCTAGAAGGAGCAGCAACACATGAGGACATTGAACTCCATTCCAAGCATCATCAAACCTTCTGCATCATTTATAAGAGAGTTGCACCCTATTTAGACATGTTAATATTGTGATAATTCTTTTTTCATGTAAAACTAATAAGATTCTTTATAGCGTGAGTTATGCAGTTGAGGACACTGAAATTTAGATGTTTTTCTAACCTCTAGTCTTCTAATTGATAATATGCGACTAAATTTTCAATTTTATTTATGACATTACTTATATTATCAGGGGCGGATCTACTAAGGGCCGAGGGGGGGTTGTCCCCCTCCCCTCAACTTTCAAAATATTTTTAGTAAATACTTTGCCTTAAAAAATCAATTATATAATATATATAATACAAGATAATAATTGTTCATTCAACTATTTATATTTGCCTTTGTTAGTGTAGTGGTTGGAAGTTCAACATTTTTAGTAAATCACCCAAGTTTGATAATCTTGGAGCTCGCCTAATTTTTTTTATTTTCACTGCAATTTTATTAGTAATTGCAAACATTAAAAATTCTTTAGTTTAATAAAAACTTATTTTTGGTCTTCTTGGAACGTATAATTTTTTATGGCGATTGACAATTATTATCAGTCATTGTGGCATGCCCCCTACTTTTTTTTGTTTTCAATGCGATTTGATATGTAATTATAAACATTAAAAAAATGAATTGTTTGTTCACAAGTGGTATAAAACCTCCAACAAAAAATTTTATTTGAAATTAATATCTAAAATGATAACTATATAATTCAATGAAAGTATATATCATTAGCCAACTCATACAAAATTTGAGCTTACATAAAAATTGTAGTAGGATCTTATTACATATGTTCGCAAATTATATATTTTTTAAGCTTCAACTAGATACTTATCCTAACTATTTTGTGATTTTAGTTATACATTCTAGTTATTACGTTCATTTGCCCTACTAAGATTATTGATATTGTGACCTTATTTTGTCTTATATGAATGTATTTTTGATAGTTGTATTTTCTTTATTAATTACTAGTTCGGGTAGGAAATTTTTTTTTGCTCCACCCTTGATAACTACTATTATTAACTAATAATTATTTGTCATTTCGTCCCCAGACTAAAATTCTAGGTCCACCACTGTATATTATTGTATTCTCCCATGAAGTTCCATTGGTGCATAATGAACAATTATAAAATAAAAATAAAAACAAAATAGGAAAATCTTATGATTGCATGGAGAACATTAAAGAAAAAGAATGAAAAAAATAATTTGGAAAGCACGGATAACATTAAAAAAGAAAAAAAATGATTATGGAAAAAAATTATAAAGCACCGCAACACATTAAAAATGAAAAAAATGATTATGAAAAAATATATATAATTAGAGATGTGGGGTATCAATCATCGTACCTCCGTATAATAAGCGAATACTATAGAAATCGAAAGGATCCAAATCCTGTAAAATTGATTTTTGGATTAAATTTTTTATTGGAATTTAGATAAACTATTTTGATCAAAAGTGTATCACATGGGAATCAATCGTTCGTATGATTCTTCGATAGAAAAAAAAATGGTATGTTGCTGCCTTTTTTAAACGATTAAGGATCACCGAAGTAATGTCTAAACCCAATGATTCAAAACAAAGATAAATGATCTCGTAACAAGAAAACACCCTTTCAATTGTCTCAACAATTCAATTGGAGCCAAATCAAATTAAAAAATAAATTTTTTTATTAGAAACAAGACAAAAAGGTGTTTAGAGACAGCTCAATAAATGAAATGCCAAGGCTCTAAGGAGTTTCTTTTTAACTCTTTGAGAATTATCCAACTTGAGTTATAAGAGCGAATGAGTTTTTGGGAAAAGCGGGAAGGAAGAAGAAAAAATGAATCAAATCATAGTCCAATTTAATTGATTTGAGGATTTTAGAAATCTATTTGTCACTACCATCGAAATACATCCCCTCTTTTGAAATGGGGCATTAGGATAACATTTACTCATTACGAATAATCTTTTAAACGAGTGAATTTACCATGTGCAGCCCCATGATAAGACGTCCTCATATGGTAAGCCGCATAATTAAAAGTCTACCTTTGGATACCTTATGGAACAACAAGGCAAGACATTTGCACCCCTTAAGAAGACGTTTAGAGCTTAACGGACTCAAATCACTCAATCCTTAATATTTGTCTTACCTACAAATCGAGTAAGAGTTCACTTCTTAATAGCACTTCCCAAGATGATTTGTTTATGTTTTTTTTTTCTACATTTGCAATGTGAATATGATTATTTGCATAGTAGTTCCAAGATGAATTGCAATAATTGTCATTTTTACTTCTTCAAAATTTGAAATATGCAATGACTCTTTAAACCAACTCAAACAACCCTCAATTTCAAACTCCATCACCAACAAAACGAACATCTAAAACTTGAAGTGGAAGAAACTAAAAGGTTTGGAACTTGAGAGAGGAAAATTCTCGCGTTGTAGAAAAGTTGAGTTGAAATCAATTTGAATCCCTAATTGTGCTCAAGTCGAAAAACTAATTGTTACGGTTGGGTTGTCTTTTGTTGTTAGGAGTAACATGGAGAAAAAATTAATCACCAAGGAGAAGCTTTAGTTGTTACTACTCGATTGAGAGGATCATGTAGCAAGAGGATGAACATGGTTATCACTTCAGAGTACAAACAAAAGTTCGATTTGGCGAAGCCGCGAAAGTAAAAAAGAATATGATTTTGCAATGATTCGATTCGGTAAAAAAAATTAAGTCAAATATACAGAAGAAATTAAATATGCGATGCGACATATGTTCGAGTATAATACAATACATCGTAAGAGATTCGGAGTTAAAAATTCGGCTCATATGTGATTGTTAGATAAATTTTTTTTGTAAAATATTATCAAAATAAAATAAAATAAAATAAATATCATCACATTAAAAATGTTAATCCATTATTCACATTTGCAATGAATAAAAAAAAAACAAAAAAAAACCTTAACTATTACAAAAATAACTCAAAGTCAAATCTAAAGAAAAACTCAAGTAGAAAACTCAATCACCATAACATCATCAACCCAAGAAGTGTCATTTGCATATTCATCATGAACATCGCCAATATCCCATGGATTGTTTTATCTTAATGTTTGTTTTGACAATAAATTGACAAAAATCTTCACAACAATCAAATCTCTACAAATCAATCCTCACAAATCTATGCCTCCCCACCAAAAAGTCAAAAACTGAATTAAACGTTGTTTTTATTTAAAAGTGTACAATAAGAAATTAATTAAACGTACGAGATTTATAAAATATTTTTTATATAGACGGGAGTACTAAACAATGACTCATCAATACGGAAAAAATCTTGCATTAATATGTATAATTTGCGAATTTGATATCTATGAGGAGGACGAATGTGAAAAGGTGAAAACATTGAGCGGAGTTGATAAAGTTGAATTATAAGAGGATGCTTGATCGAGTGGAGAATGAGAAGACAAACCAAAAGAGAATAAACTGTAAATCGTGCAGAACGCAAATAAGTTGCTTTTGGTTTCAAATGTCTGAACTATTGCACATGGACTCGTCAAAATGAGGCAACATGGGTATGATAGGGGTGCTCATGGTTTGATTTCAACCCAAAATCACAAATCAAACCATATCAAACAATTTAACAATAATTCAAAAAGAGCCGAGCTGAATGTGTAATGAAACCAAATCAAACCGAACCAAAAAGAGATTCAATTAAACCGAAATTGAACAAACGAAAAAAAAAATGTTAAACAGATCTAAATTGACAAAAGCTATGTATTATCTATTAACAATTTTATTTTAAAAGAAAAATAAATTATTTATCGCTATTCGGTTTCCTCGATTTAATTCAACCTCAAACCCAATCGATCACTTCGTTTTCAAAATGTTAAAAATCAAACTGAACTTAAACCGAAATAAAAAAGAAATCAAATTGGTTAGTTCATGAGGTTTAGTCAATTCGTTCGGTTTTTTGTTCAACCCTAGGGTCTTGTTTTCATTCTTATTGTAATTTTCTCGTTTTGTTAACATAATAACATTACAAAGTTTTGGTGGATTTCCAACATTAGTTGAATGAACCTTTTTTTTTTTTTTTTTCCTTTAATCAAATTTTACATTTGAAAAACCACCACATTCATAGATTTCTTTTTTTATTTTTATTTACCTTTTGGCCCCCATTAGTTTTTGTGTATTCCTCCTTGACCCTCATTAGTTCTCGAAATCTAGTCAAACCCCCATTTTGAGTCTTGACTAGCGAAAAATGTCCAAACATTTCTAATGTCAAAATTACCCTATTCTTATTTACCAACCCTCTCATCCCCCTCATCACCCCTCTCGTCTCATTGAATTCCCCATCACCGCCGTCATCCTGCAACCACCCACTGCCAGGCTCTCAGCTAGCGACCTCACTTCCCCTGCGACGTCGTTTATGTGTTGTGATTGGTCGTTCTTCTCCAAGTCAGTCACCACCATCAGATGCAGCAAGGGTTTTGGTAAGTTGGTGGTGGCCCACAAATATGTGCAGAGTTTCATCATTCGCCTATCCTCATTGTAGGCTAGTTGAAGGACTTTTTTGTTCTGCATAAGCAAATAGGGAACACTCACTATTCATAGCCGACACCTGATCAAAACTTGTGGGTTCAAAGGACACACATTTCTGATGTGATGATTATTTAAAAAAAAAAAAAAAAAAAAAAACAGCCCACTGTCTACCTCCAGGCACACAAGTTGTCTCAACAAGGCTTATCGAAAGAATAAGACATCATCATATATAGGCCACAATAACCAAATTAAGGAATAAAAAATCATGGAGAAAATTATTATAAACAATAATTTTTTTTTTGGTATAGTTGAGAAATATCCAAATTCGAAAGGTGAAATGGATGAATATGCATCTCAAAAGGGTCGATTCAATCAAAACTCTCCCTGTTATGGGGAATTCAGTACCCTACTAATTTTGTATTAAAAGCTAAAGAGTCTGAAAAAACTCAGCATAATCACAACCAGACACATATCATCCAACCATAATACCCTAAAAGGGTAATTAAACTATCAAATTCAAACAATGAACACCAATCCATTTTCAGAAACAACATAAATGATCACATAAAAGCATCAAAACTTCAAATTTTGTCAAAACAAGAAAAGAAAATAAAAACCAAATTCGCCAAAAAATTACCTTGTTTCTTTATCCTCTTGACTGCAATTCGATCCCCATTCAACTTATTAGTTGCAACTTGCAACAAAGGTGTATCCAAACTGTCCATGACCCAACAATTTCCCAGTCAAATACTTCTTATCAAAGTCCTTACTGTAACCAAAATATGTCTTCTTCCCACGTGGAACACCCACTACTGGGTTTCTTCCAAGTTCTTACCTTTTTGCTTCTGCTGCTTTAATTACTATGACTTTCTCTGTCTATTTGACTGAAGATGGTTTCTTTTGGTTGCTTTGGTTCTGATTTTGGTTGTTGTCGTTGGTTGCTTTCAATGATGAGAGAGAGATGATGAAACTCTGCACAGATTTGTGGACGCCACCACCGACCTACCAAACCCTTGCTGCATCTCATGGTGAAGATTGAGTTGGAGAAGAACGACCAAACACAACACAACAATGATGTCGCAGGGGAAAGTTAGGTCGCTAGCTGAGGGTCTGGCAGTGGGTGGTCGCAGGATGATGATGGTGGTGGGGAATTCATTGAGGAAAGAGGGGTGAGGAGGGGGATGAGAGGGTTGGCGAAGAATATGAGGGTAATTTTGACATTAAAAATGTTTGAATGTTTTTCGCTAGTAAAAGTCCTTGACTTTGGAATGGAGCGGAACATAGGTGGCAAACAATACTAGATTTTGATAACTAATGGGGTAAAAGAAGAATACACAAAAACTAATGGGGGTCAAAAGGTAAATATCTTTTTTTTTGTTACATCTACCACATATAACCTAATCACTTGTATGGAATGAGTTTTCACGAAATCTCACTGAATTTTTTGTTTTTTTGAATTTCGAAAAGAAAAAAGGCGAAATATAAATTTTCATTTTTCTGAGGTTTTTTGAAACTTTTTCAGATTATTTTGAAAATTTGCGAGTTTTTTTTTTCTTCAAAAAATTCGATTTTTTTGCCAAAATCACAAAACTCAATAACCAAATTTTCATTTTTTTGAAGGCTTTTCCTACAAATTTCGGAGTTTTTTCATAAATTTCAAGTTTTTTTTTTCAATTACCATTTCTTCTAATTATTTATTGATTTTTGAAACAACTCCCTGATTTTCTAATTATATATTGATTTCGTGTTTGCTTCATTTATTGCCATTTAGATTTAATTATTTGCATTTTTTTTCACATATTTCATTTCATAACACTCTCGAAATGCCATATATATATATATATATTTCATGTATCCTCAAAATTTGTACGCTTTTTTTTACATACCAAAATATTTCTACCGAAATTAACTCTGGAAAAACAAAATCACAATCCTTGAATTCACTTGTCATAAATGAATTAGTCAAAATTAAGCTTAAACAAACCCTCTTAACTCACAGATCCACCCAATTTCATTTTCCCACCCATCCGTGTCTTGAATCTCCAAACCAATCACAATTCAAAGCGAGCGCTAAACCAAAACTAAAACACCCTCCCTCCCTCTCGCCCGCCCGCCCGCCTTTTCAACTCTTTCAAACCCAAAATATTTCCGCATTTTCAAAACCTCCGAAAACTAAAAACCCAAACATCAAATCCAAAAACATAATTTCAGTGTCGAACTCTCACTCTACCGCGCAACTCAAACTTTCGAAAACTAAAAAAAGCGGCCTTTTTCATTTTCTTTCTTTTCAAAACCTCACTTAAATCAAATCACCCTTCATTCTCAACCATCTCTCTCCGCCGATCTCTCTGTTCTGTTCTCCTCCTCTGTTTCTGAAGCATGGGTGAGCAGGAAAACTGTGTGAGAGTCACTCGTGCCGCAGCAGCGAAGAAGAGGGCGGCGAGTTCTATGTTCGGAGGGGATACTCAGCCGAACAAGAAAAGGGTTGTCTTGGGGGAGCTTACGAATGTCGCCACTGCGGCGAATCGAGGTGGTTCTGAGGTTCAGAAACCCAAAACCAGGGCGAAGAAGGAGCAACAACAGCAGCGGCAGCGGCAGCGGAAGGTGTTCTTGGTGAACGATGTGGAGGAACAAGACGCACTTTTGGATGATCCCCAGATATGTACAACTTATGCTTCTGATATATATGAGTATCTTCACTCTATGGAGGTAAGCTGGACACTTGGGTTTCTCTGATTTGTACTCTTTAGTGTTTTTGTTCTTGTTCGATTTCGAGAAATGGGTTTGTGTTGTTTATGTAATTGGACCAAGGGTTCTGCAGATCTAGGGTTAGATCGGGTTGATTTGCAAGGAAGGTTGGTTTTTGTTGGTGATTGGGCAGTTTTTAGGGTTTGGGTTATTTTTAAGCTTGATTTATAATCCGGGTTTTGATTTCTGTTTGATTTGGGGAGATGGGTATGTTGGATCTCTTTAATTTGATTTTTAGGGCGTGGGTTGTTTTAGCCTCAAAAAGGGTTTTAGTTACTTTTATGTAATTTATTGAATTAGGGTTTCATTTGGTTTGAATCCTTGATGCTTGATTATTTATAGATGGAAGAGAAGAGGAGACCGATGCATGATTACATCGAAAAGGTTCAGAAAGATATTACTGCTAATATGAGGGGAGTTTTGGTTGATTGGTTGGTAGAGGTTGCAGAGGAATACAAGCTTGTTTCAGATACCCTTTACCTCACTGTATCCCACCTTGACAGATTCCTTTCCTCTCACACCCTCAATCGGCAACGGCTCCAGCTTCTTGGTGTTTCTTGCATGCTCATCGCCTCGTAAGAGTCCAAACCCTCAAAGTCTTTGTTAAATATGTTAAGAACTGTTACATGGTAAACATTTATGTTTAAGATGTTAGTGGGTGGTTAATTGAGTAGTAAATCTATCTGATTGATCATTTGTTAATGATTTTGATTGATGATGTAGGAAGTATGAAGAGATAAGTCCTCCACATGTGGAAGATTTTGTCTACATAACAGACAATACGTACACCAAGCAAGAGGTAGTGAAGATGGAGACTGACATACTTAAGTTCCTAAATTTCGAGATGGGCAATCCAACAACAAAAACTTTTCTCAGGAGGTTCACAAAGGTGGCTCAGGAAAATTGCAAGGTAAGCGGACTGAGTTTCTGGTTTTGGTATTTCCTTTCATTGCTTGCTTGAAGCCTTTGTAATCCTAATGACTGATATACACTTGCTTGGTGGTTTACAGATACATACTTTGAAATTGGAGTTCCTCGGTTGTTACCTGGCAGAGCTAAGTTTGTTGGACTATTCTTGTCTGAGGTTTTTGCCATCTATGATTGCATCTTCAGTTATGTTTCTTACAAATTTTACACTCCAGCCAGACATGAACCCTTGGGTAAGCATTTGGTCTTTTACAAACTGAGTTGTTTATGTTTATACTTTATAGGAACATGTAACTTATAGTGTGTAATCTTTTCAGAGCTTGATCTTGCAACAACAATCCGGTTACAAACCATCTGATTTGAAGGAATGTGTCTATGTGATACACGAATTGCAATTGAGTAGAAGAGGAGGTTCTTTGGTTGCTATAAGAGACAAGTACAAGCAACACAAGGTGTGTGTCTTTGTTAGCTTACCTTGATAGATTTCTTTTGATAAATATGTATGCACTTCAATGAAAATGCAATTCGTTGTCTGACTCACTTCTTGTTGAAATCAGTTCAAGTGTGTGTCTTTGTTGACTCCTCAAACTGAGATCCCCAGCATCTACTTTGAAGATGCCCAAAGATGAGATTTCCTTGTGGTTCATGGTTGTCTATAATTAAAAGACATCTGGAGTTCAGTAAGGTGACATGCAAGTGATGACAGTTTTGAAGATTGTTCTCTAACTTTAGAATTTTGTTTGGGCATCTCTTACTGCTCAAAGAAAGTGTTATTCAAGCTCAAGCCTGGGATTCCAAGTTTTGGTAATTGTGAGAGGCAATGAAACAAGCTTATGTGGTGGGCATGTATAGTTTTCTCTTTGATTGTTTTGGCTTAAAAACTTGGAGAATGAGTTGATTATGGTGTAAGGTGTTAGATGCTTCTGTGGGTTGCATACTGTTAAATTCAAAAATTATTGCATCTCCATGGTTCTTTGTCTCAAAACGTCTCATTAACTCCGATATGTAACAGATGTTCACCTCATTGTTTCAGATCTACATGTATCACTTACATATTTGTAAATCAAGACTCCTATACAATTCATACCTTGCTCCATGAAATTTCATACACAGACTTGTATCTGTAACAATTAACCCTTTTATTTTTTCAATAGGTATTGTTGTCACTTTTGCTTGTTATAGGAGTCCTACAAAAGTTAACTTCTCCTGTTCCATGATTCCATCAACTTTGCCTTCACGCTTCACCTACACTTGCAGCTGCACAGACACCACAAAAAGAATTTATGCCACTTATCTTCCATTACGGTGAGCTGCTAGTCCTGATTTCATTGGCAAGCTAGACAAATCTTTTCAAGTACAGTGTTGGTTAATATCCAAACATTTGGAACTATATTGTTGGGCCACCTTTATAGGTTGATCACAGCTCCATGATCACGGGTGCCCTGTTTGTGTTGTAAAAGGAAAAGAAAAAGGGCATTTTCCACAAGACTTTGACAAATTGCCAAGAGCTTACCAGGAATTGTAAACTTTACTGTATACAGTTTAGGTTTTTAAAGAGTAGAACGAGAGAAACATTATTCTTGTGTAAACCCTGAACACGAAAATGATTTCTAGTGAGGAAACAAGGCGATAATGGACTAATGGTTAATTGGCAAGCTAAAAAGTATAGGCTGCAAGTCACTGCATTGAAATTCCAAAGCCGTGTATATACACATGGAAACTAATTTCTTCATTTGAAATGGTAATTCAGGACAAATTTTAACATTCCCAACCCTAACGGGGATGCATTCTTAAATTTTTTTAAGTGATGCAAACAAACAACTTAATACAACGAGTCCAAGAACCAGTTGTGTTGGGACCCGGGGGGGCTCCTGTGCACAAAGCACAGGAGGAGCTCCTGTGCACAAAGATCTGAGCCGTCGGATTTGATGGACGGTTCAGATCTGTGGATTTGAATTGTTTTTATTTCACAGTTTTTAGAAAAGTCCTCTCTCTCCACCTTGACTTCACTCAGAATTTCTTCAAACACCTTGCAACAAAGCAAAACCATTTCAACTTCAATGTATGCATTTGGAAACTTATTTTGCAGCCATAGAGGAGCGTTTCTTAGCTACTGATGTTGAACTCACTTGCATGAGAAGTGAGCTTCATTCCAGAATAAAGGAGCTTGTTCAGCAACTTGAATCTCTAGATAGGTGTTTCAGAGAACTCCATTTGAAGCATCTTGATTTATTAACCACACTTAATGGCCGCCTTTCTATTGAAGCGCAATATGTTGAAGAAAATGCGAGATCATTGACCGTTCTTGATACATTGAGGTCGGAATTAGAAGCTACTACTGCCGAGAGGATTGCTCTTTTGGACAAAAACCATTTTATGTTATCTGAACTTGAGAACTATAATGCCAAAAAAGCTATTGTGGCAAAAAGAAGTATTCAGGACAAACATCGATATGAGCTTGAAATGGAAAGATTGAAGCATATGTTACTTAGTTCTTAAGAAGCAATTTATAATATGAGGTCCTTAATGTCTTGAAACACACAGACCCTAGCTTATTCCTTAGTGACCATTTAATTAAACAAAGTATAAAACACACAGGCCCATGATGGAGGTGAAATTCCCATTCCCATTCCCATCAAACAACAACAACACCTCATCCCCAATCTTCAAGTCGTCCTTCCATGCTTTCATCACAAATGCATCATTGACCGAAATGCAAGTGATGGTGTCGACGCCCTTAGCCTTCAGCTCCTTGGACTTCTCGACAAAGCTAGGAGGTGTTTCTGCGAGCATGTAGGGGTGAAGGCGGCGGGGATGGCGAAAAGAATGGCTTTCTTCCCCTTGGTAAGATCGGAGATGGTGAGGGTTTTGACCTCGTTGTCGATGTCGAGGTATGAGAGGGTGGATTCCGGGAGCTTGTCGCCGACTGAGATGGTGGCGGAGATAGTGGGGGTGGTGGAGAAGGAGACTAAATTTATTGATGTTGCTGCCGTCGCCATTGGTGGTGAGTGTGAGAGAGACTAACGAGAGAGTGAGAAAGAGAGTTGACGGGAGATAAAACTTTGAAATAAATCCTTTTCACATCCATCAATCTGAGCCGTTCATCAGATCCGACGGTCCAGGTCTTTGCGCAGGAGCTCCTCCTGTGCTTTGTGCGCATGAGCCTCCCGGGTGCGTTGTGTTGTGGCTTGTGATTGTGAGTCAGCTCATGTGAGTCAACTCGGATGGTTTCACAATAAATGGGATCGGTGAGTCGAATCGAGGGTGTTTTATAATCTTGGACAAACTAAAACCTCTCTTTCACACACACAGACAGACAGAACAGCACAAGAAACAGAGACCAAATCAGATGGCAGGAGTAGAGGAAGACACAGAGAAGGAAGAAGAGAAGGCAGCAGGAGCAGAGATTCTATCAGAAGGACGAAATGGGATTCGCATCAACGGCTGGGAGATTGAGTCACGCAACCGATCCATTCTCAACTCACTCCAAGTTCAACAGTAAACAAACAGACCATAAAATTTCAATGTTTTTGGTTCTTTATTCATTTGTTGGAGGAAAATTTGATTGATTTTGAATGGGTATTTGTTGTCAATGTTGTTAGATGGGAGGAAAAGCTTCAGACTAACCACTTACCCGAAATGGTATTTGGAGAGAGTAGTTTAGTTCTTAAACATGTGAATTCTGGGGTTAAAATTCACTTCAATGCCTTCGATGCTTTGATGGGGTGGAAGAAGGAAGCTTTGCCGCCTGTTGAAGTCCCTGCTGCAGCTCAGTGGAAGTTTAGAAGGTAAATTTGATGATTTTGCACAATTTTGTTGTCCCCCATTTGAGTTATTTTGAGTTGTGCTGTGATATTATTTATGATCGTGTGAGGGTGTTTTTTTTATACGCTTAAAATTTGGATACGGGTATTGGTTGGATTGAATGGTAGAATGTTATTTGTGTTTCTTGACTCAAAATGGTTAGGGAAAGATATGTTTTTGATGATGGAAATATTTGTTAGAGTATTTGTTGGTGTATTTAGATTGGTTCTTTGAGAAGTGCACTTTAGTTGATGGAAAGCTGAGGACTAGAAATACAAGGTGAAGAGCATGGGGAGTCTTTTATAATCATGTAAAGTATGGAGCTGAGAAGTTGATTTTGCTAACTTTAAAGACTTAAAGAAACGTGTAAATTGATTTGCATGTGGTTTTGTTAAACTTCGTGCTATAGCGCAAACAATGGTTTAGTAGGCTGTAAAATGTGAGAGATTACATTGGGACCTTTAGCATATGTAGTGGGATAGCATATTCTGATTCACTTGCACAAGTTGGAATATCAATCTCAACTTACAAGCATGCTTGCTTGGATAATGGGCAACTGATTTCTAAAACTGTTTATTTGATTCCATGACTTGAGCGATGAACTTTCTATACGTGATCTGGCCAAATTTCTAATAAAGAAGAAAAGAACAGGTTTTAGTTTAATGGAACGGCTTTGAAAGATGGATGTGGGAGAAAGATAAATGTTGGCCTCATTATGATTAGATATGCCAGCTGGAGTGACAAACCAAGAAACCAATGCCTAAATGAATTGCTTAAAGATGGAGAATGAAACACATTATATTGAGTTTCATAAAAGATTGAAACGGCTGCAATGAATGCTAATCTTTTGAGAGGTTTCTTGGTTAGAAATGGGGGCATCCAATTCCGATATTGCAATATGCCGATGATACCATCTTCTTTATTGATACTGATCCTCAACAACTAGCCAACTTAAAATTTGTGTTGATTTGGTTTGAAGTAGACTCGGGGCTAAAGGCCAATTTTCAATCGCAATATTGGTTCCTGTTGGAGAGGTGCCCGATTACTCAGTTAGCTGATTCTTTTAGGTGTGGACATGGGGATCTTCCCATTTTTTATTTAGGCCTACCCTTTGGGCACAAATATAAGAAGAAAAAAATGTGGACCCAATTATTGAGCGTATGCAATCCTGTGTGGCTGTTTGGAAAGTAAGATACTTGTTGAAAGCAGTGAGATCAACATTAGGATCACTCTGGCCAACATACCAGTGTTTTATCTCCCTCTCTCTTATTACTATTCCAATTTCCATGGTGAACACAATGGAAAAAACTTGCAGAAATTTTCTCTAGGGGACCTCCTATAGTGCCATTCATTCAATTGGAAAACAAATTGTCTTCGACGAACAAGGGAAATAAGTGTGAGGAGAACTAATGTTGCTATGCTTGGGAAATGGCTTTGGCCCTTTGGAACTAAAGATCAAGTGCTTTGGAGGAAAATAATCACAGAAAAATATGGGGCGATTACCAATGGTGTGCCACTTGGAGGCCAGTCGTGACTGATTGATGCCAAAAACTGACATTAATGTCGTTGCATGATTTTCGACATCAATCAAAGAAATATCTATTGTTTTTATTTATTTTTCCTTCAACCTGTAATACACTTCAACAATGCATTGTGGAAATAGGGGTTATCGACTACTTCACTTGGATTAGAAGACAAATCTGATTTTCAATTTAAAGAATAAAGAGAAGAGTAAAATAATGGATGGTGAGAATAAACTAAAAGTTAAAAAAGAAAGAGAAACAATTGAAAAAGAGAAACAAAGATTAAACTTACTTCTTCAATGGAATTAAACTGTAGTACATCTGTACATGCACTTCTCTACCAAATAAAAATATAAAGCCAAAAACTACAACTAAAAATATTATCCTCTTTGAACTCCATGTATGAGGTTTTTATAGGTAAAAAAAGGTTTGAGTGAAATAAGGAAATATGGTTGAGTGAAACAAGGAAACATGGTTGAATGAAATAAGGAAACATGGTGTTAGAGTTGAATAAGGAAACATGTATTGTAGAGATTTTTTTACGATAAAGTTGGCCATGTGGACGTCAAAATCTTCATATTGATTTTCTCGAGATCAGTAGTTGTTGTTGCTTTGTGGGCTTGACTTCATGGGTCTTGGGATTGAAATTCTTTAATCCTTATGAATTCATTTGAATTCCCATTGGGTTGATGAATTTAGCCTTATTGTGTCAGTTTATGCATAATTTGAGATTTGTGCTTGAATTCCTACAAAATGCACAAAATACACGTAAATCGTAATGAAATATTTTTATTTGATAATTGGACTTAACAATTGTATATTTAGGGGTGTAAAATAGATGTTTTGGGTGCTTATCACACCACCCCCAAACAACCTTTTACCAGTCCTCTAGCAAATAACAACCAAAAGAAAGATAAGAACACAAAACAAAATATTTTCATTCGTCTTAAACTTCTCAAAAAAATCAATGCCACTTTCGTTGGTATGACTCGATTGCAATTACATGTAACAACGCCTTGAACCTTTAGCATGACACTAAAGGAGTTTTAGCCTCTTGAGGGTTATCCAGAATGACACCCACAAACACATATTTTTTATATGAAACAAAATTGATGTGTGTCCTATTTTTCTCAGAGAATGTCCTTGTTATTCAACAACATAGAAGACGAGATATGTAACTTCTTACTAAAATGCACATTATAAGTGAACAACTTTGGAACAAGGTGTGTGTGTGTGTGTGAATAACCAACAAATGCAACTTTTCGTGTCAAAGTAACATACATCCTAATCCACCTTTGGAATAGCCGTTTTGATTTCAAAACTTACCAGTTAATCTCTCTGAGTTTGGGTAAAATATTTTCTCTCTTGCATGTGAGGAAAAGAGGAAATGCGAAAATTCAAACTTCTCACATGTTCATAAGAATAACGGACATGAAAGAGAATAATAGTTCTATGGAAGGAATATTGATCACTTGCAAGAATGTCGAGTTACCCACCATAGCGTCTCATCTACTCTCCACTTCTTACCATACCTTACCATAAGGTTAATTAGGACTTATCTAAAATAAAAATGAATATGGTTTTTTATTTTTATTTTTTATATATATGAGGAAGAGTGGGGTAGATGGTAAGTAAAGAGATGTTTATGAAAATGTAGGGTCTTCAAATAGCTTAATAAGGAACTCATCAATCACTTCTTTTATTCTCCTTCTTCACAACCTTTTTTTTGTTTCCTTCTTCAAAACCTTTTTTTTGTTTCCTTTTTCAAAACCTTTTTCTTTTTTGAAGTACCTTGGACTTTGGATCTTCTCTTTGCACTCCCATTTTTCTTCATAAATCTTCCTAACATTTTTCAGAAACATAAAGGGAAAAATGGGGTTTTTATATATATATATATATATATATCTATAAAACAAGACGAAGGCTCACATTGGTATTTGATGAAATGTTTAGCAAGATGGTTTTGAGAAGGTTCAAATGGACAAGAGATGCCTAATTTACCTTCCAAGGTTTGGTAATGGTTATAAGTCTCAAATAGACTACAATAACTATGTTTCTCTTAACTCGAAAAAGATGTCATCCTCAGTGACTAACCAAAAAGAGGAATAATGAGACTTCACAATAAGTTAATGTCCAATAAAATTTTAAAAGTCATCATATGACTCGGAGTTGTGTAAAACACTCTGAATAAAATGAAAGGTCTGATAGCTCACAAGGTTAAAGTCTCCACTATTACTCCTCTAGACTCTCAGGAAGTTACTTCTGTATTTCAAACTACATTTGTGGTCATTGTGAAAAAATTTATTTGTTCCTGAATGCTCAAATGCAATATTTACTCTAGTAATAAACTTTCAATATCTCTTTGCCTAAATGTAATGAATCGAGTAATCCAATCTCATCATAGCTAGGACACCACACCATTTATGTATTTATTTATTTTTAGAAAAAGATTTTAAAAAGAGGTATGAATTTTGATAAATCTCTCCACCCCAAACAAATAGAACATTGTCCCCAATGTTAAACAAATGAAATGAAAAATGAAAATTAGAACTTATTACCTCATGTGATTTGTTAAACATCAGTACCGTCCCTGCAATGAAAAAGAGTGAGATGGTGGGAGTAATGTATTATTAAAAATACATCACCACAAAATACATCACCCCAAACAGGAATTGGCTGTATTATTAATTTTTAAAATTTTTTGTCCAGGAAAGAAATAATCATTCAACAGTGGTTATTTTTTTATTTTTATTTTTTACGAATGAGTGAATGCATAAACAGACTCGGCTGCCTCCCAGTAGCGCTAAGTTTAATGTCATTGCCGGACATAATAGGGGTGGTGGATACCACCCCGAAACAGGCTTAGTGGAGTAGGAATTTGTGGGCGTTACTAATCCTCATAGTTAGGATCAATCAATTAAATGGTTTCCACTGATCTTGTGGGAAGTTCATGGTATGGCTTCAGTCGCTGTCCATTTACTTGAAAGAGACTACCATTTGTCGGTTTTCTACGGTGTGATTGGCACCGTAGTCTTTAACATCACGTACAATGAATGGACTAGACCAACGAGTTTTAACTTACCTGGAAAGATGTGAAGACGAGAGTTGTAGAGTAGGAATTTCTGACCAAGATGAAACTCTTTTCTCATGATGCTTTTGTCATGTATCCACTTCATTTTATCTTTGTAGTTCTTGGATAAGTCATAAGCCTCATACCTCAAATTTTCTAGCTCATCGAGCTGAAGTTTTCGTTTTTTACCAGCCATATTGAGGTCAAAGTTTAGACTCTTTGTAGCCCAATAAGCTCTATGTTGGAGTTCGACAGGAAGGTAACAAAGTTTACCAAAGACCAATTTATAGGGAGACATCCCTAAAGGAGTTTGGAATGCAGTTCGATATGCCCATATGGCATCCAAAAGACGTAAAGACCAATATTTCCGTTTTGGATTGATAGTCTTTTCATGGATGTTCTTGATTTGACGATTTGAGACTTCAACTTGACCGCTTGTTTGAGGATGGTAGGAAAGGGCAACTTTGTGAGTAACCCCATACTTTTTAACAAGATGCTCAAAGACGCGGTTACAGAAATGCTTACCCCCATCACTAATGATACCCTCGGGGGTGTCAAATCTACTAAAAATAAACTCCCTTATGAATGAAATAACAATTTTGTGATCATTGGTCTTAGTGGCAATGGCCTCTATCCATTTAGAAACGTAATCCACTGCAAAAAGGATGTATTGATACCCATGAAAGGATGGAAACGGTCCCATAAAATCGATGCCCTAGACATCTAAAATTTCAACCACTAGAATAGGATCCAGAGGCATCATGTGTCGACGAGTTATTTGCCCAAGTTGACATCGGTGACAAGCTTTACAATACTCACGTGCATCTCAAAAAAGGGTAGGCCAATAAAAACCTGATTGGAGAACCTTCTCCGTGGTTTTCTTAGAACTAAAATGCCCACCACAAGCTTGATCATGGCAAAATGAGAGAATGCTCAACTGTTCAACTTTGGGAACATATCTTCTAATAAGTTGGTCAGGGCAGTATTTGTACAAATATGACTCATCCCAAGAATAATACTTGACCCTAGACAAAAACTTGTACGATTTGGCTTAGACCAGTGTGAAGGGAGTTCCTCAGTTGCTAAAAAATTGACAATGTCGGCATACCAAGGAAGCTCTTGCTTTACCCAGAGAAGTTGTTCATCTGGGAAGTCCTATTGAATAAGCAAGATACTAGTAGATGACTGTGATGTTAGCCTAGACAAGTGGTCGGCGACCGCATTTTCTGTACCTGACTTATCTCGTATTTCAAGATCAAATTCTTGAAGCAAAAAAATCCATCGGATCAGACGAGGTTTGATGTTCTTATTGAGAAGGTATCTAAGGGTTGCATGGTCAGTGTACACAATGACTAGCTCCAATGAGATAGGAACGAAATTTATCTAATGCATAAACAATGGCTAATATCTCTTTCTCCGTGGTCGACTAATTGAGTTGAGCCTCATTCAGAGTTTTGCTAGCACAGTAGATGACATGAGGAAGTTTGTTAACTTTCTGACCCAAAATTGCATTTACAGCGTAGTCAGAGGCATCACACATAATCTCAAAAGGTAGCACCCAGTCAGGAGCTTGGATGATAGGAGCCGAGACTAGTTCAGATTTAAGATGCAGAAACGCAGATATGCACTTGTCGTAAAAAAGAAAGGGAACATCCTTGGCTAAGAAACTGCTCAAAGGGCGTGCAATCTTTGAGAAATCTTTAATGAAGCGGCGATAAAATCCAGCATGCCCTAAGAAAGATCGCACATCTTTAATAGATACATTAATCGTAGCTTTGTCCACCTCAATGCCTTTTGGAGAGACAACGTGCCCAAGAACAATGCCCTGCTTCACCATGAAGGGACACTTTTTCCAATTTAGAACAAGACATTTTTCTTTGTAACGCTCTAAGACAAGTGAGAGGTGATGTAGGCATTGGTCAAAAGATGAGCCGAATACTGAAAAATCATTCATAAAGATCTCAAGAAAGTTGTCCACCATTATCACTGAATATGCTAGACATGGATCTTTGAAATGTCGCGGGTGCGTTGCATTGCCCAAAAGGCATGCAACGACAAGCGTAGGTACCAAAAGGACAAGTGAATGTGGTTTTCTCTTGATCCTCTTGTGCAATAGGGATTTGATTGTATTCAGAATATCCATCCAAGGAACAATAGTAAGGATGACTTGCTAACCTCTCAAGCATCTTATTAATAAAGGAAAGGGGAAAATGATCATTTCGAGTATTAGAGTTCAACTTACGATAATCAATGCATATTCACCATCTTTTTTCACTCTTTGTGGTGTAATTCCTGACTTCTTAGGAACCACATGGACTGGGCTAACCCATTGGCTATCAGAGATAGCATAGATGATGTTTGCATCCAGGAGTTTCAACACTTCTTCTTTTACGACATATTTCAAAATGGGATTTAGACGTCGCTAGGGCTCTTTGGATGTTTTGGTTTCATCTTTCAAATAAATATGGTGCTCACAGACAATAGGGTCGACACCCTTGATGTCATGAATATTCCAAGAAATGGCTGATTTGTGAGCTTTAAGGACCTCCAACAACTTGTCACTGTGTTCCTCAATGAGATCTGAGTCAATAATCACCCGATAACTCTCTACAGGACCGAGAAATGCATATCTCAATTCATTTGGTAAAGGCTTAAATTCTAGTGTTTACTGAGTGCTTGTGGACGAGTCACTCTTTTGTCACTGTTCTATAAAGGAAGAAAATGACTACAACTCTTCTTCATATTGATAACGTGATAATGGCTCAGATTCAGGTATATGCATTATGGGCACATTATCCAACATATTGTTGACCTCTTCAATAGCCTCGTCCATATCTAGGTTCATACCAAAGTGTGAGAGACAACGAAGCAATACGTCATCTGGTGACGATTGAACCATAGACTCAAAAGATCGAATAATACACACTTCTTCTTCTTCCTCAATCATATCGAGATCATCTCTCCTTTGCAAGGCCTTGAAAATATTCAATTCAGCTTTAAGGTTCCCAAAGGAAACAGACATGCTATCGCTTCTACAGTTGATGTTAGCCTCCGCAGTTGCTAAGAAGGGTCACCCTAAGATACAAGAATTTGATTATTTGGGCTCGGGCTAGTGTCTAAGATGATGAAATCAACTGGATAATAGAAATATGCAACTTGACCAATCACATCCAGAACTATTCCTCTAGGGTATTGTTTTGACTCATCTGCTAGCTTAAGAACTACCTTTGTTGGTTGCATTTCCTTTAACTCAAGTTCTAAATATATATGATAAGGTAAGGGATTCACACTCGCTCTAAGTCGATCAAGGCACGACTTTCAAAATCTTTTCCAATGAAACATGGTACAGGAGGGGTTCCTGGATCCCTGTACTTAACTACTCAAGTTTGTTGAATAAGCGATGTGGCATCGCTTGCAGTTTTAGGTACTTCCGTTTTTATCTTTTTAGTACACGTCCTTGAATTTTTTTGCATAGATTGATACTTGCTGGATAGCAGACAAAAGAGGGATGTTGATGTGTACTTTAAAAATCTCTAGTATTTCTTGAAATTGCTTATCTTTTTTGTTATCTAAAAGGGCTTTGGGAAAAGATGCCTTAGGTATATACTTTTTTGGCTCAACGGGAAGCTAAGAGGGTGAGTTTAAACTAGTTTGAGAAGAACCTTTAGCGTTCTCAATTGGTTTAGGAACGTTCTCATTGGAAATCACATCAGTTATCTTTTGTTGTTCTATGTCATTATCAGTTGCTCGGCTAGAACGAAGGGTGGTGACAACTTTAACTTCTCCATGTGAATCAACACTACTACCAATTTCATTGACATGGGCTTGGGGAACACCTTTTGGATTAGGGATGGGTTGACTGGGGAATGTTCCTTTTTCCCTTCCCACGGTCAACTGTTGTTGAAGCTTGTGGATGGCTTGGGAATTAACAACATTAGTTGTCATTAATTGGTGCATCATATCCTCCAATGATGGTTTTGGAGGTGGTAAAGGAGCAACATATTGAGTTTGAGGTACCAAGTCCCGGAAGTTGCTAAGTTGAGGTTGACCATAAGAATTATGAGGGACAGGTACCATAAAAAGGTTCACAGACTGATTTTGCCGGTATGAAATAGGTCCTCCCTGTGGTGGATATTGATTCTGTTGCAATTGGTTAGATTGAGGTCCATATTGAACCTGTCTGGGATAAGTGCGTGAGTTGTGGGCTTGTCCACTAGGTTGCCTAGGGTGTTGAAACCCAGGATGATTCCCTGAACTTCTGGGTGGTTGTTTATAAAAGTCACCACCATAGGAAAGGTCAGAGTGATGTCGATTTGTAGATGTGTATGTTTGACCGAATGTGTTTGATTTACGTTCACTGTTAAATACACACACCTCCGCTGGAGGTTCATTGCCACCTGAAGTTGAAGGACAATCAAAATCTATATGATCTCTTTTGAGGCAAAAGGTACAAGGCTTATAAGTCTGCTATTTGGCTTCAGAGGTAGACTTTGTCACAATAGATTTCATTTCCTTAGCAAAGTCCTTGAGAAAGGTTTTGATGTCTGGTTCGGGATCTTCCTTTGGTACAACTAGATGTGATTTTCTAGAAGAACTAGGTTTCAAGTCTCTATGGGCAGTCCATTGTCGAGAATCATCAGCAAGTTCACTTAGAAAGGTATAAGCATCATTACCAGTTTTACGCATGAATTTCCATTGATGCATGGATTCGATCATATTTCTAGATTCGACAATCAATCCATTATAGAAACTCTGCACTAACACTCGTTTTTCAAAGCCATGATGGGGGGCACTTGATGAGTAAATCTTGAAAGCGGTCCCATGCTTCATAAAAAGGTTCATCATGTGTTTGAGTAAACTCCTCAATTTCTTTTCTAATTTCTAGGGTTTTTCTCATGGGGAAGTATTTCGCTAGAAACTTTCTAACTAAATCCTCCCATGATTTGATGGAACTGGCAAAGAGGGAATTTAGCCATGAGGTGGCTCAATCATCAAGAGAGAAAGGAAACAAGCGAAGTTGGACTTTTTTTCATTTATGTTTTGGTTCTTAAAAGTACTACGAACTTCAAGAAACTTTCCAAGATGGACATATGGGCTTTCTTGATCATGCCCATGAAACTTCGACAAAATATTAATAATAGCTGGTCTAATCTCAAATTGAGCTGTCGTGATGGGGGCAGCTCAGTGCATCCGTGCACATTAGCAGCAAGGGGAACATTGTATTCCCAAATTGGACGTTCTTCCATTTTAGTGTTGATTGGAGAGTTTGGGGAGGTAGGTGGAGATGAGTGTGGCAAAGAAGCAAAGAGTTGATTAGGGTGGCTAGAAATTTTTTGGTTACGAACCAAGCGCTTGTTGGGTCGTTTCCAAACTTTCATAAAAGGAAAAAAATGGATTGGAAAGATGACAGTGACAGCACAAGATCAAGTATCCCTAGACGATTGCTAAGAAGACATACACAAGTAACAATCACTTCTGAACCACACAAATGTCAAATCTAAGCAAACAACATTTTAATGGGATTTTATCTTGTTAATCTGTGAGGGACATGATTGATTGAAACTAGCGAGCGTTACGCTGTTATCTATTATTGCCTGATTAGATACGGTGCTAACAGATGATCCTAAAAGCTTGTATCCAACATTACAAAGTTTAAAATCAGGAGGTCAGAGTTACGCTTGCAAGAAGCCGGATTATTGCACAAGTGACGGGAGATCACGTGGTCTAATTAAGAATTGTACCTGTGTTACCGCTCTGTAGACCGATTGATATGAGAACGATGTGTGTCAAATACGTACTTAGGGTGTGTTCCTAGCAAAAACTATTAGTTACACCACGTGTCCTTCTGTGGTCCGCAACTTACTATTGACTTGGCGTACCAGGTGAGTTACCCATGTGACAGTAGCCTCTCGGAGTTAATTGAATGATTAAACTCAACGTCACGTTTTGCTTTAGTCAACACAAAATTCAGCAGAATAACCTTGGTTTTAGTTGTCCTATGAACACCGTTCTAGTTGGCTCTAATCTTAGTTGATTTTATTATGTGTCTTGGTTTCACACAGCTGGAGTGATGAGGTGGGTGATGAAATCTCACCAGTTTAAAAAACAGGGCTAAGTCTGCCTTCTTTGTTTATGGTTGTTTATTAATGTAAGCAACCACATAGTTCATTAAGATGCAGAAACATAAACAAACACCAAGCAATGTTTAATTGATTTTCACTCAACACCCAAACCACTAAGCCAATGTGTCTGAAAGAGATACTAACTTGTGAGCTCGGACACAAGGTCTCCACCATGGGAGTAGAGAAAAATGTTATTTGAGAGCTACTTCTACGTTCAAGCAATTACTTTCTCCCCCACAACACCACTGGTTGTCCACTACAAAAAAAAAATTAGCCCAAGAACAAATTTTTAATTTTTTTTTACTTTGATTGCTATCTAAATAAATAAGCACACAATCAAACAATTACACATGCAAAGATGTTTAATGGTCTTGGTCAAGAAGTCAATTTTTTTTTGAAAGTGAATTAAATTTAACCTAAAACTAACAATCAACCTAATGCTAAAATAATGCCTAACTATTACAAGTTGCACTCGACCATTCGAGGCATATTAAAAATAAATTTAATAAAGAATAAACTCTCTTCCTTACTAGAAACTACAAATAAAAAAGTCTTCAAGCAAGTCTTAGGCAATTTCGCAGTTTTATCACCCACTTTTCCAAACGAATTTGTTCAACAGGCAACCGACCTAAAAAAATATGAAAAAATTATAGAAATTCAGAGGAGTATCACGAAATTTGCTGTAAAATTTTCACATTAAACGGACATTGTTTGAGCCGTCTGCTGCTGTGTTGTTTCCGTTATATGCTGAAAATTACCCAAAAATGCATAAAGATGACAAAAAAATTAAAGAAAAGGAAAAAAATTAAAAATTCTCTCTCCAAAGTTGTATCTTCAAGAATGTCTTCCTTCACCAAGTGATGTGCAACGACGCCATTTGATTGATGCCAAAAACCGACATTAATGATTTTCGATATCAATCAAAGAAATATCTACTGTTTTTATTTATTTATTTATTTATTTCCTTCAACCTGCAATACACTTCAACAATGCATAGTGGAAGTAGGGGTTATCGACTACTTCACTTGGATTAGAAGACAAATTTGATTTTCAATTTAAAAAATAAAGAGAAGAGTAAAATAATGGATGGTGAGAATAAACTAAAAGTTAAAGAAGAAAGAGAAACAATTGAAAAAGAAAAACAAAGATAAAACTTTTATCTTACTTATTCAATGTAATTAAACTGTAGTACATGCACTTCTTTACCAAGTAAAAATATAAAGCCAAAAACTACAACTAAAAAAACTATCCTCTTTGAACTCCATGTATGTGGTTTATATAGGTAAAAAAAAGTTTGAGTGAAATAAGGAAACATGGTTGAGTGATACAAGGAAACATGGTTGAATGAAACAAGGAAACATGGTGTTGGAGTTGAATAAGGAAACATGTCTTGTAGAGATTTTTATGATAAAGTTGGCCAAGTGGACGTCCAAATCGTCATATTGATTTTCTCGAAATCAGTAGTTGTTGTTGCTTTGTGGGCTTGACTTCATGGGTCTTGGGATTGAAATTATTTAATCCTTATGAATGCATTTGAATTCCAATTGGGCATTCTAGTTGATGAATTTAGCCTTATTGTGCCACTATGCATAATTTGAGATTTGTGTTTGAATTTCTACAAAATGCACAAAATACATGTAATGAGATATTTTTATTTGATAATTGGACTTAACAATTGTATATTTAGGAGTGTAAAATCGATGTTTTGGGTGCTTATCAGTGACCTCAAAGCTTCTCTCTCCCCACATCTCTTATTGTTTATGTAACAAGGATACTCTATTTCTACCAAAAAAGCATGTTGACATGTATCGTGTTGGATATTCGTATTGACACTCATGGATAAATGGATAATCCTGTAGACTCCATGATTAGGTCATCAACTTTTTTCATCAACATCATCATCATCATCATCAAAGCCCATTCCTGATACTCTTGGGGTTTGCTATACGTATTTTGGTTCTCCAAGAAATGTAGTCTTCTCACATATCCTCACATAATCCAACTCAAGGATGTCTTCCTTCATCGCCTTCATCGAAGTTTTCAATAGTCATCCCCTTTGTCTATACCCTCCACTAATTTGCCAATCTAGACATTTTCTAATTGGCGCCGAACTTGGTCTCCTCCGCACATGACCAAACCACATTAAACATCTTTCTCTAATCTTGTCCTCTATTGGTGCTACACCTAAGCATCTCTTAATTCTTTCATTCCTAATTTTGTACTTGTTTTACCACACATCCATCTTAACATTCGCATTTCTGCTACCGCCATCCTATGCATATATTATCCCGTAGTAGTTCAACATTTTTAACCCTAGAGCATGGCTGGTCGAACAATTGTTTATAACATTTCCCTTTTAACCTTGCAGGCATCCTTCTATTGCATAGTACTCCTGGCATTATTCTCCATTTTGTCCAACTAACTTTAATCCTATGGATTACATTGTATCCATTTCATCATCCTTTTTAATATATCTTTGAAAATGTTCAATTCTATAATGTCATAAGCATATTATGACAAGTTAGTACATAAGTAGCAATATTGACATACAAGTGAATAACATAGACTAATTATTCAAAACTTATTGCTGAGAAAGTAAATAATACTAAAACGTCTAGGCATGTTCCCAACGTATCCCATGTTTTATTTTTAGTTGACATGTCCGACATTGCATATCTGTATCAAATACCGGGTACCTGTATCTATGTCGTTGTTACATAGCTTAAAGCTACAAAGAAATGTACATTATCTCGAGGAGGAATTAAGGTGTCATCGTTACTGTTATTGGAGTCGACGATGGTAATAACTCTTTGGACTTGGCTCTGAAGCGAGGAGTTAAAGATACCAAACTGCCAAAATTGGTGGAGTGGTGGGACGTCCTCCAACTCATAGTCCTAGATGATGGTGATGATAAGTGGCAATGGGACAATAAAAACATTTTTTTTTGTTAACAACTTCTGTGAGAAGCTCTTAAAAACAGTTTTTTTTTTTTGTTAACAACTTCTATGAGAAGCCCTTCGACAGGGAACCGATCATACAACAAATTAACTACTGCACTTTATGCTTCAATGAAGCCTTCTTTTCGACAAAAAATTAACTACTGCACTTTCTGCTTCAATGAGAAGCCTTCTTTCTCTGGATCCATGCACATGGAAAGATACAATTGATAACCTGGGAAAGAGAGCTCTTATTCTCCCTAGCAGATGTGTTCTTTGTGAGTGCCACTCTGAATCAATCACGCATACTTTTCTCCAGTTCCCTTTCTCTACTAGCAGTGTGCTCAATGACTAGCAGTGCCCAATGACAACATCCTTCAATGGATCAACTCTTGGAATAGTAGTGTGCTCTCACCCAAGGGTAAATGGAACTGAGAGAGATGGAAAGAGAGAACCAACAGACTGTTTGGGGGAAATAAAGTCGAAGTCAACACAATCTGGAAGCTTATGGTGATGTCAGTTTAGTTGGAAATTACATGGAAGATGGTGTTGGATGAACCCTTTCTTCTCCTCTTCTTCGATTGGGTTATTCATAGGTTAGAAATTTAATGTTTTTGTCTTTCAAGGTTTTTATTTTTCCTGTTGTTTTTTAGCCTGTCGCTGATGTATTCTTTCGTTAGTTTTTATGTTGAATGAGCATGTCTTATTTATAAAAAAAAAAGTCTTCTTGAATGATGTCCTACATAACACAATTTCATTGGGATCCATGGGATCCATTGCTTGATTTAAAATCAGTCACGAGTTCAACTTTCCATGTTCTCTATGTGTGTGCTACATCTCAATCATTTTGATAGCAAATTTGCATTATTAATCAACATATATGCAATACTTAGTTTTGTCCTCTTTTTCTCATGCGACATTTTGCGTTTTAATTTGTCTTTTCAAAATTGATTTGGAAGGCACATTTTCACATTTCAATTTAGGTGCCAACAATTGCATTCTTAAGTTTACACTTTACATCATTTGCCAACTTGGGCATGTTTTACTAGTCATAAGATGGCTCTAGCTATGATCTCGCATCTTGAAGTTGGATTTTCCTCTTCGTTTGATGAAGTATCGTATTTGCAAAAAAAAAGAGGATACAAAGATCCTTCAACAGAAGACGAGAAAAAGGGAGATTGAGAAGATGAAGAAGGTGAAATAGGAAGAACAATGAGAGAGAATCAAGGAAGAAAACTCTTGAATTCACAAGAGAAGAGAAATAAAACTAAGAAATCAAATAACAATATTATTGATTAGAAAATTGAATTACGAATCTTGTTTTGGAACTTTTTATATAGATAACTCTCACAAAGCAACTCAGAAACCTACTTAAACATTTAAAATTATTTTCCTAAATTATCTATAACACAATAATAACCTTCTAAACCTATTAGGACCCACATTGGATACTCCTAAGGACTTCTAATAATAGTCTAAATAATAAAAACGAAAATTAACAAAATAATAAACTTTAAAATTTTTACTAAAATTGGAAAAATTAGAGTTTGGCACCATTCCGAAAGAGGATAAGTTAAGGTTTGATGGAGACTTTAGTGTAGAAGAGATTCTTGATGTTTTGAAAAGTTGTGGAGTGATAAGGCCCTCTGGATAATTTTCCTGTGGGTTTTTCAAAGAAGTCCTGGGAGGTTATTGGTGACGAAGTTATGTAAGTGATTGCAAAGTTTCAAAACTTTTTTATTTTTTATTTTTTATTTTTTATTTTTTATTTTTTATTTTTTATTTTTTATTTTTTATTTTTTATGGATTGAATACTACATTTATTACCTTGACCCCCAACAAGGATCGAGTGGGTTTCATCAAGGACTTTAGACCTATTAGTTTGGTCGGTGGTTTGTATAAGATTATTGCAAAGGCTATGGCTAGGAGATTAAAATCTTGTTTGGATTCGATCGTAAGACCCAATCAGGGTGCGTTTGTCAAAGATAGACAAATATTAGATGGGGTGATGATTGCTAACGAGCTGGTGGGTTTAAGGTTGAGAAGTGGTGTTTCGGGGTTGTTGTGTAAAATTGATTTTGAAAAGGCCTACGACCATGTGAACTGAGACTTTGGCTTATGGTGTATGGTTTGGTAAGGAGTGGATTAGGTGGGTCAAAGTATGTATGTCTACAGTACATTTTCAGTTCTTTTGGGTGGAAAACCGGTGGGTTTCTTCAAGATTTCATGAGGCATTAAGGGGATCCAATGTCACCATTTTTGCTCACCATTGTGGTTGAAGTCCAGCAGGTTAATTGCTAAAGCTCAAGTTCTTTTTGGATGATGATAGGGATCATGTTTGAAGTATATTCTACAGACTCTTCAATTGTACTAATATCTGAAAATTAATTTATCTAAAAGTGTGGTGTATGGTGCAGGAGAGGATGCTAATAGCAGTATGGGGGCAGGGGTTTAGGGTGTCAAGTGGGGGTATTACCAATTATATATTTAGGCCTTCTGTTGGAAGCGAAGAATAGATGTAAGCACTTGTGGGCTCCAGTGTTGGAGGTGATAGGGAAAAGGTTGGCTATGTGGACGACAAAATTACTTTCAAAGGGAGGGAGACTTGTTTTTATTCGGAGTGCATTAGGCAATATGCCATTATATTATATGTCGTTGTTCCAAATGCTTTCCTAAGTTGTTAAAGGATAGAGAAAATGATTTGGGATTTTCTATGGTGTGGGGGTGAGAAGAAGAGAGGATTTCATGCTCTTAATGCCAAAAGAGGTAGGAGGTCTTGGTATTCATCCATTCCTTTTGATGAATAAAACTCTTCTGAGTAAGTGGTTATGGACATACAGGGTTGAAAAAGAGAGTTTGTGGAGAGAAGTAATTAGATTGAAATATGATTCGATGTGTTTCAACTGGGTTTCTAGAAATCCAAGAAATGCATATGGTACAAGCACTTGGAAGACAATTTCGAACTACAAGACAAAGTTTTTACAAGAAGTGGAGGTGGCTGTTGGGAGAGGTAACAAGGAAAAGTTTTGGTACGGTGTTTGGTGTGGGGATGTGTCATACTGTCATTCAAAGATAAATTCCCAAAACTATTTTCCTTATGTCATAAGAAACATGGATCATTAGAGAAATTATGTAGTTATGTTGATGGTGCGTTGAGCTGAAATCTTCATCTTCGTAGGGGTTCTCTCTCTACGAGGAGTTGGATGAGTTTGTAAATTTGTCCGTGATGTTGGAAGAGGTGGTGTTGGGGAATTAAGAGGATGAATGGGTTTGGAAAAAAGATAAAGACAAAAAAAATTTCAGTGTGTTCGTTCTTTTCCAAATTGGTAGGAACCAATTACGTAATCATGCTCGGGTGGATTTTCCTTCGAAGCTAATTTGGAGAAAAGGAGTTCCATCAAGAATTTCGTTGTTCATTTAGACATCTATATGGAACAAAATTCCATCCAAGGTGGAGTCAGCGCATAGGGGCATGGAGTTGGATGTTACTTGTTCTTTTTGCGAGGTCCTACTGCAAACCACTACACACCTTTTATGATACAAGAACATCTTCTTTAGGAGCTTAGTGGTTAATTAAGGAAATTTTCTATTTTGATAAGGTTTCCTTAATTAAGACAAGGAAAGTTTCCTTGTTGGAGAAAAGTTCCTTGACCAATTAGGACAAGGAATGTTTCCTATTTGAGTTAGGCTTCATTTTCAATTAAGATAAGGAAAGTTTCCTAGATCAATTAAAAAATTAAATAAGGAAAAAGTTTTCCTTGTGGGATAAGGAAATATTCCTATTATACGTATGTTTCTTTATTTGTTTGAAACAAGAAAGTTCTCCTTGCAGGACAAGGAAAATATTATGGAAATACTTTCCTATTAGGAGTAGGCTTTCTTTGTTTGGTTTGGACTTGTTTGGCCTATATATAGTGACTTTGTACGTAGGTCCAAGGCATCCAGGAGACATCGAAGAATCGAGGGTCAAGGAGCAAGGTTTCAGTGGTGTAGATTCAGAGTTTGTTCAGAAGAGTCTCAAGAGAGTTGTTCTTTAGAGAGAGCCTAAAAAATTTGTTCTTGAGGGATAAGCCTCTCGAAGAGTTTTGTTCTCGAGGGAGTATTGAAATATTTGTTAGTTAATAAGATAATAAAGGTTGGAGCTTCAAGAGAGTTTGTTCTAGAAAAATTGGAGCCTCAAGCGAGTTTGTTCTTTAGAGTATTGTAACTTCAAAAGAGTTTGTTTTCAGAATTTGTTGTCGAGAGTATTGTAATCTTTATAAGATAGCAAAGGTTGGAACCTCAAGAGAGTTTGTTCTTGAGATGATGGAATCCTTGCTTTGATTTTGTTTCTTCTTCTTTTATTATTGTTTTTCGCATTATCTTTGAATCGTTTTGCGTATCATTCTACTTCATTGTGATTGGGTGACTATAATATGGAATTATATCATAAGTCTTCTTGGTGTATATTGGGTTATGCCGAGATCCATGGAGGAAGTGTTGAAGTCTTGGAAGACTGGATTTTCCAACCCCAAAAGGAAAGGTTGTATGGAGCTTAGTTCCACTTGCAGTTTGTTGGGTTATCATGGCTGGAAGGAAACAAAGTAATTTTATCGAACAAAGTTTCGAATAGGGAGACAATCATTATGGAGATTTTAATTTTATTATGGAGTTGGGTATCTCATTATCCATCCTTCAACAGAGTGTACTTGGAGTCTCTGCTTATCTATTGGAATATATTGATATTGGGGCCTTAACACTTTTAAGGCCGCCTTGCATTATAATCAAACTATTTTTTGGCAATAATATATTTTACCTTTGAAAAAAAAGAATTCCTACTAAAATTAGAAAGTATATGACCATATTATTTCCTTTGTCACCTTTTAATCTTTATGAGCAATGAACTATTTTACTAGTACAAAATTTTCCTTCATTGTGGTTAAATATGTCTAGCTAGAGTGCTAACCCAAGAGATCAATGCCTAAATGAATTGCTTAAAGATGGATGATGACATGACTCGCCATTGAATTTCATAAAAGATGAACATCAAGGAAGTCTCCTTGAATGACATCCAAGTATCCAACACTTGAAATTTTTCATAGGGATTTGTTTTTTTCTTTGGTATCAGTGGTTGCTATAGCTTTACACGTTCTACACATGCTGACATGCCATATTTAATTTTTCGATTTCTTCCTCTCTTTTCTGTTTAGTGGTTGTCTCACTTGTAATATATATATTTATTCAAATATTTGGAAGGCATGTAACATTGAAATTTAGGTGTCAAGGATTTGTACACCATTACCTTCTTGGGGATATTTTAGGATGCACCCAGTAACTGATCTCCAGTTCTGAAGTTGGACCTTTATCCTACACATGACAATATACTCAGGAATTACATGTACAAATAAAAAAAAGCTGCTGAAATATCAGTTACTCAACCTTTCAATTCAACAGATGCATATTAGAAACTCTACATCATGAAGGAATTATTTAGTCTTTTTTTTTTCTTATAAAAGTTATTCCACTTATATATATTTTTAGAATGGATAGATACCATATTCTCAAATTTCATTTCTGGATTTGCAGCAAACCTTTCGAGCAGGTGATACTTGATTATGACTATACTTTCACCACACCATATCGTGGAAGTGAAGCAGTTGAGACAAATACAGAGGTTCTTCCCTGCACTTGTGTATAGATTGATCTTTGATTTGTCGTTTAGATGTTAGGTCTTTCTGTGCTGATGTAGAACTTATATTTGTCCCGAAAAAGGTTCAAATCTTCTTCAGTATTAGAGTTTCACTAAGTTTCAAAGGGCCACGATTCTCTGTAGCGGAATATGGAACATTGCACTTGAAATTATTTGTTTATTTATTACTTTCTAAACCTTGTTCTGAATTGTTTTCTTCATTCATGCAAAACCTTCCGTGTAATATTTATCTTCTCATTCTTTTCCCTTTTCTATCCTTTTGTTTATATCTGTCTCTTATCATTTGTGCTATGATTGCTATTTCTCTTGTTATCAGCATGCAGCAGGGAGCATCGTGGAGGACGGTAGTCATAGTTTGAATTGGGAGGATGGTGAGGACAAAATTGACGTGGTTGCATTGGCATCCAAGGAGCCTATTCTCTTCTATGATGAGGTGAGAGAACCAGAGAGAAGATTTGAATTATCTGTATTTTATGTTCTCTAGCCTAATTTCTGTTTCCAATCAACAGGTGGTTTTGTACGAAGATGAGTTGGCTGATAATGGAGTGTCACTTTTAACTGTAAAAGTGGTAAGTTCTAATTTGAACAATTATGAATAGAAATTATTTGTTAGCTTTATTGTAGATTATATAGGATGATAAGACAGATCATAATGTCTTCTGTTATAATTATTGTAGAGGGTCATGCCAAGTTGTTGGTTTCTGCTACTGCGATTCTGGGTGAGTTGGTCTCCTTTCTCCAAGTCTAATATGGATGACTCTGGTGTAGGATTCAAATAAAAATAAAACTACGCCACCTTGATAATGAAAATGCTCTGAATTGGAAATGTGACCTTTTACTCGTTTCACTTGGTGTCTTTACTGCAATCTTTGTTACAGCTTAGAGTTGATGGAGTACTTATGAGATTAAGAGACACTAGAATGTATTGCACTTTCGAGGACAATGCTGATCCTATCATTTTACGAGAGAGCTGCTGGAGAGAAACCACTTTTAAATCTTTAGCTGGTGTAAGTTTCTTAGCTCATTAATCTTTTCATGAATAAGAGAAATTTCTTTGTCTTGAATTGAGTTTCTTCCATTCAGTTGTTTCATTTTTATCAGTCAAACACATGCCATATATTAATAGATAAGAAAGAGCACAGAGTACAAGTGTAAAGCTCTGAAAACTAGTGTTTAGTCGCCTATTTTGATTTCCAGTTGTTGTCTCATATCAAAAGTTTATTTGTCTGCTTTTGCAAAGCCAAATAGAGGTCTAATTATGAAGTCGGATGGTTATGGTGAATGGTAATAGGTTCAGTGTGATGCACGTTCATTCATGTTTTGATCCCTTTCTCTTCTTGGTAGAAGTGAGAAGCTCACCCTAAAGGTCTCTCCTGTGATAAATAGTGTACGGATTCTTTTTCCAGAAAATTTCCCACTCTTTAGAGATTCTTTCATTTTAAAAGGTACCCATGAGGGAAAAATTCAATACTTATCTCTTTCATTCCTATGGTTAAAGGGACCATGTCCAGTGGGACTTCAGGCCAATCAGTTTGATATCTTTGGTTGCCAAGATCATTTTTGAAGAACTGTCCATGCGTGTAAAGGGCCATATGGTAGGCAATTAATTGATGGCCCTTAAATTGCTAATGAACTAATAAATGCCAGATTAAAGGCCTATTAGCTGGGGTTTGGTGTGCAAGCTGGACTTCACAAAGGATTTCGATACTATTAGTTGGAGCTTCCATTTACTACATCTTGACCATGACGAAGTTTGGTAAAAATGGAGGTGGATACCATGGATTGATACACTCCCTAGAACAAGAAACTTTTCTATAAAGATCAATAGTTGTCCAACACATTTTTTTTAATGAATCTTGGGGAATTCGACAACTTACCCTCTATCTTATTGTATTGATCGGTGACTGAGGCACCCACCCAAATGGTTCTAACGGCTTATAACTTTAACCCGGTTAATGGTTTTAGAGAGGCATGGAATGGGACCTCACCCACCATTTGTAGCTCAGGTGGTCTGACATCTACTCTCCTTGTGAGAGGTTGCAGGTTTGAGATTCACCGGTTAGGATTTTGTGAGTTTTCGCCGATTATTAGGAGCACATTTCCCCTGCCTTTGATTAGCCCTTGGGTACGGAATGTAGCTACTTAAATGGATTGGAGCCGAGCGAAAGTAAGTATTCATAATAGGTGGAGGTAATGGGCCGGAGCGAAAGCAAGTTTTCATGCGAGGTGGGGGCAACATGGATGAAAAGTGGGAAGAATGATTTAACCTCCAAGCATGGTTTGGTTAATCCCATGGGGACAATAATGAAGCCTTCGGGCATGGATAGAAAAATAAATAAAAATAGACAACGACCCATTTTTATAAAAAAAAAAAATGGGACCTCATCCTGATACTTCACTTTGGAGACGACACTTTTCTCTTCTTAGACCCACGCATGGAGAAATTCCAAGCTATCCAATCGGTTTTGTTATGGTTTGAACTTTGAAGTAGTTTCAGGATATTGAACTTTGAAGTAGTTTCAGGATAGTAATTTCAACAAAACTATTTCAAACATAACTTCAGTGCCCTTGATAACCTTCTCCAATTAGGGTCGTCCCTAAGACTTTAGAGGCCTTGTGCAAAGACGGAATTTGGAGGTCCTTTTTACACAGTGTTGTCCCTTGCATCTAAAAAGACATCCCAATTCAAATAAATAAAAACACTAAATGTTTCATCCAATACCTATGTTTTTAGAAAAAAAAAAAAAAAAAAAAAAAACCCAATGCTTAGAAGCAACTTGAAACTATGACCTTGTAAAAAACATCCAAACAAATACACATTGGAGCAATAGCTGATTATGAGCGTCGATATGTTTCACTAATGAAATTGTTCCCAAAAAAAATAAAAATCCAAAACTAGGCTCTAATGATTTAGGAGCCTATGCGGTCAAACTTGTTGCACATGCTCAGGGCCGGACCTATCTCTAATGCAAATACTGCCATCCAACTAAGTACCTAAGCTACTGAGGATCTTGGAATGAAAATCTAAGAACATGCAACGTTGAGAGCCTGTTGAGAAAATGAGAATCCAACAAGCTGTTTGGTTAGGAAAGTATATTACCGAAGCAGGCATGGTTTACTTTAATCAAAAGCACTCTTGCGAGCATCCAAGGGTTTTTTTTTCTTGCTTTCTTAAAGTCAGCCTGTGCCATCCCTATTCAGTTTTTGGGAACAATTGAAAAGATTTGTGGAGACTTTTTATTGGGAACGAACGAGTCAAGTAATTGTTTTGACTTAGTTAACTGGTCAAAAATTTTGCAAGCTATAAACTGTGGGTGGATTGGGGATCAAGAGATTAAAGCCTTCCAAGCTCATCCATCAAGTGGTTATGGGGTTTGGAAAGAAAAAACCCGATGAAGAACCATTCCTCAAGAGCTCTATGGTACGCAAAACTTGGTTGATATACCAATTTGCCAACTGCTCCTTACGGATGTGTGTAGCGGGGACCAGTCATGAATCTCAAGCATCTATTTGAGTGTCATAAATGTGGGAAATGGTTTTAGTACAAATTGTTGGTCCGACACTAGGTGTGGAAAGGGATCCCTGAAGTCTCGTTTTTTAAAATGTCTTTAATATCTTGTTAAGGAAACAAGGGCATGTTTCTCAATTCATTGTCAACAATTAAGGGAAGTCAGAGTTTGATTAAATTATTGGAGTTGCTTCATGGCTTAATTTCGCTCACTACTTTTTCTCCAGGGTGTGTTTGGTTTGGTATGATGTATTATTTATTTATTTCTTATTTATTCTTTTTGATTTATTTTATGGAAAATCATAACATTAGTAGATCGAGGGGAGAAATTGAGGAAAAAACAAAAATTCACCCCATGATGTTGAAGATGGTTTCTTGAGTTTTTCATGGAGAAATATTTTGTTCCCCCAAGAGTGTTTTTATTTTCTTTCCATGGTTGGTGGAAGGTAACACGTACTATTCTTCCCCCCTCCCTCCCAAAAAAAAAGCCTATTTTTTAATGGTTTTTTATGGGAACAAAAAAATAAAATACACCCTTAGTGGTGAATGTATCTAGGGCATAGTCAGGTTGGGATGACCATGTATGAAAAAAGCCGGGGTATGAGGCAATCATGTAGTAACAAAATGAAGCATGGAAAGGGATGAAGGATGCAAAATCCACTTGCCCCTTCCCAAGCCCTTTTAAAATGAAGATGCGCCACTTGACAACCTAAGTTTTTTTTTCTCTTTTTTTTGGATGGGCGGTGGGTGGGTTAAAATCTTAGAAATCATTTAAATTCCAAATATTCTCCAGTTTGCTTATTCCAGTCATAACCTTTTCAAAACCTCACCCAACCCCGTCACGAGGCTTCAAACAAAAGGAAAACATTTTGAGCAGTCTCTACTTGCTTTGTTATCATCATCATATTCGATACTCTCGGGATCGGCTACACATATTTTGGTTCTTCAAGCAATGCGGTCTTCCCACATATCGTCGCCTAATTCAAGCTTAAGGATGTATTCCTTCACCGTCTGCATCCAAGTTTTCAACGGTCATCCCCTCCGTCTACACCTTCCACTAACTTGCTAATATAAATATTTTCTAATTGGCGACGTGTTTGGTCTCCTTTGCACGTGACCAAACCACGTTAAACGTCTTTATCTAATTTTGTCCTCGATGGGCGCTACATCCAAATATCTCCTAATTCTTTTATTTTTAATTTTATCCTTACGAGTTTTACCACACATCCATCATAACATACGCATTTTTGCTACCGCCATTCTATGCGTATGTTGTCCAATAGTAGCCCAACATTTTGAACCGTAGAGCATGATCGGTCGAACAATTGTCTTATAGCATTTCCTTTTTTAAACTTGCAGACATCCTTCTATCGTATAATACTCTTGACGTCTTATCCATTTCGTCCAACCGGCTTTATTCCTATGGTCTACGTCTTCTCCAATAGCCCTATTATTTTGAATTATAGATCCTAGATATCGAAAAGCCTCACACTCTGGAGCTTCCATGCTTTTTATCTTAATTGAATTACTCCCCCCTTTTGATTCACAACAAAGTTGCAGACTAGATATTCTGTCTTCGAACGACTAATTCTAAAACCCTTACCCTCTAATGCCTCCCGCAACTTATCTAATTTTCAACCTAAACCTTCTAGTCTCATCAATTAAGACAATATCATCTGCAAACAACATGCACTAAGGTATATCTTCTTGATGTCTCGTCAACTCATCCATGACTAAAGCAAAGAGGTATGGAATTAAGGCCGACCCTTAATTTAGTCCCACTGATACTGGGAATTCACTGGACATCTCGCCTACTGAGTGAATACTTGTTACAACCCCTTTATACATATCCTTAATGATATCGACATAACATTAAACACTTATTACAACCCCTTCATACGTACTTTATCTGGGCTTGGGACCGGCCGTTGCAACGGGCAGAGTTTTCACTTGCTCTGTTATTTGCCACAAAAAAGATTAGGTCGCCGACCGACCACAGACAAGCAATACCAAGACCTCGGTGACCAATCCCAAACCTTGACACTATATCTTCTTTAGCAGCCTTCATAATCATCTTTCTTGAAGCCTTGCTTACCATAATTACAAAGAAAGGGAAAGGAACTGGATCTCCATATTTTATATTGGTTAAATTTGAATAAAATTTCGGACGATCATTGTTGCTAATGGATAGGGACAAGTGGAGATGCATATTTTAGGCCTACTGTTCAGCTGTTGTCAAAACCCATTCCCTCAAGTAAATAATCAAATAAGGTCTAAACTATACGAGGAATGCTTTGGCACTGTCCATCTTGCAAATTAAACCAGCCCGTTCCATGCAAATCTGAGAATATATGTCTTCATTTGCAATTCAAGCTTCCGTCAAGAATCTGACTCCCTTTTACCACAATTTTTGGGGACATTAAATTATTGTACGACTCTCCTATTCCTACAAAAAGTCATGTGTCAGTAGTCATTAAAGATTTGAAGGCTTTCCTTCTTTGAGGTAAAATTCACAAAGCTTGTTCAATTACCAATGAATGAATCATCTAAATTGAAATATCTTGCTACTTTCCTAATATTTCCTTCACAGGACCCCAAGTTATTGAGAAAAGTAAAAAGGATAATAGCCCAAAAATTCATTTTGCGCCAAAGTTTGGATAGTTTTTTCAATATGGCCTCACTCTGATCCACTTAGCTTGGTTATCCTGAATAGGGTGAGATTCCATTCCATCCAACTCAGATCTTTCTACCTCTTAGAAAGCTCGTCATAGAAACTCACTATGTCACAATGTGGTCAAGATCTTGGTGCTCTACTCTGGTTTCTTCAAGCTAGCAAAATCCCGATTTTCAACTACAATGATCATTATCGTTCTTGAGAAGATTACTAAGATTCCTCCACAGTTCTTCTCTTGCTACCCTGTTCATCTGTAGCAGAACTCGTTTAGTTCCTCCACTATATCCAAAACCTTTATATATTTCGTCCAATTTTGTGTTAGAAACTTTTCCTTCCCAAACGTAACTTGTGTGCTCCGTCTTTGAGTTTTAGCTTTTAACTCCTTAAGCTTTACACCACAAAATGCATACCCCAGAAGATTAAAGTGAATGGATCTCCCCATATCTACCATTTCTAGTTTCCTTATACCTAATTTGGTGAGTCATCTGACGTGAGGCATTCAGTGATGCTCTGTATATAATGGTATTATTGGTGTGAAAACCAAATGTCCATTCGCTTGGATTGTATAAATGACTATTTTAAATCATGAGTTTAGCAAAGTATTTTTCCCTTTATAACTTTTTTTCCCCCCTGTTGACCATTTCCAAAGTTTTGGTTTTTTCAGCTTCTTTGCCTTAAATTTCTCATTAATTGGTGCAGAGAGGACTTCCTTCTGACTCGGCGTCTTACAGTGATCCAAATCTAATCAGTCAAAAGCTTCCCATTGTGACACACACAACTGAAAAGCTGAAAATATCACGGTAATATGTATCAGTTTATCATGTAAGAAGAATCAGTTTATTTTGATACAAAAAACTTATGTTGTTTCTTATTTAATGTTATTTTTTTGAGATTCAGTGGTTTTCATTATAAGCTATCTATTTTATAATGCTTGCAATTCAACATTCATGCTTTTTTGTATATGCAAGATCAAAGATTATCTTGAATCTCGATTACTCAGAAAAGGATGAGAACTGAGAAAGAATCATGCTGGTAAAAGTCTAAGAGGTCATGCTTGCTCTTTTTCTTTTTTATATTTTCCATTGCAATATACTATGTGGTAAGAGCACCTCGTTTAAAAAAAAATCCCGTCGCCAACACACATTAGATACTCTTAACACAGGGACATGGTTGGACGCTCGAGCGGATACTTAATGCTTAGATCATCTATTATTTCACATATCGAGGGTTTCTACTCTATATAAATGTTATTAGTATTTTTAATGGAAATTAGTAATATATAATCTTGATGTACAAGTAAAAAGTGTGACTAATAATATAAAGTTTACTGTTGAAAAACAAATAATATGGTAGTGTCAAGCCTATTCCCGTAGTGGTTTTTAGTCGTGTACGGCACCCTGTATCTATGTCAGATGGGTTGATGTTGTTTTTACATAGTGAATATAACCATAGAGGCTCACAAAAATCTCAAGGTATGAGCCCAATCGCCGATAATCTAATCTAGATTAGCGGCATACAAACCAATGTATATCAGTGGATTTCATGGAAGATGGAATAATGGTAGAAGAGTTAATATATCCCCAAGAGTTTAGGCGGAGACAGGCAGTTTCTGAGTGTGTGACAAAAAACATTTCAATTGCTGGAAGTATGAATGCAAAAATTATTTGTGCGTCCTTTGGGCAATAGCTTTATGTAATATGAATAGTGACTATGGTCCAAGAGCTTAACTGAATTTAAGCAATCTAAACTTGAGAAGAATAAAATCATGACAAGATTTTGATATTAGTAATTTTCCAAAATTATTCTGCAGTAGCAACCTGATCAGATTTATGTGAACCGTAGAGATATTTTAATTGAAGTGTAGAGACTGTTTGCGAGATGGTACAAGGGAGGTTTAGGAAAGAACTGAACATGCTGAAAAGAAATCGAAGAAAGGATATTTCATTTAAAATAAGGCATTGATTTGTGTGAGTAGGCATGGTTAGGTTCTGGAATAATTGAAAATACCTCCCGGGGCCTATGTCTCACCGTCTCAAGACGTGGACGAAGGATATGAGTCGCGCTAAAATCACTTTAAAGATATAAAGAGTTTTGTACCCAATTATAATAAGAAAAAGAAAGGAAGACAAATAAGTGCACTCTTGGTTAACTGAAAAGAATCTCTAAAGGAAAAGTATATTGTACTTTTGATAACCTTCCTCCGCTCATGTCAGATCATGGATCCTCAGTGACATTTCATTTGGGTTTGTGCGTAAAGTCGAATAATCTTCAATTATGAGTTTTGTTTTTGAAAATGTAGGATTTGTACAACTTGAATACAGTTCAATCTAGTATTATTTACCAATTGATGATGTCATTTCTGTCATATTCAACTGTTAGTATCATGTCTTGTCATTGGGGTGTCTACTTCTGGATGTATCATCTATTATTGTTATAAGATCTTGTTATCCATGGCTGAAGTGATCTGAAGAGAAGTTTGAAGCAGACGGTGGGATTTAATAAAATTCTATGAAACTTGGTGGATTGTCAATTATTTTGTAAAAGCTATCACGTTTAGGATTACGGTGGAATTTTGAAGAGAATTAAGAGTGGAGTTTTTGATAGTCCGGTGAAGTGTGCAAACACTCTAGAAACTCTTTTGGGTATCACTTTTAGTTTTCAGCAAGGAGAAGTGCCATTCCATTGATTTTGAATCTTCAGTTGTTGGGCCATGTCTAATTGTTTTCTTTAGATGACAAACACAAAATCATACAAGAGATACAACATCAAAAGGAAAAAGGTCATGTGACAGAAATGATGAATCAGAGTCGAAGATTCAAGTCAAGCTTATTTAGCTCCTTTTGTTGCTTGGGAGGTTCAAGGTCAACATGAAAGCTTCCTGGCCACATCATATCCATAGCTTCTTCTAGCATGAATGGCGTCCACCCCATCCCAACTGCAGATTTGGGATCACTAAATCGTGCCACCGTTCCGTTCCCTTCTCTGTTTGGCTTGTGAATAAGTGAGTGTGCTTGGACTCCGAGTGTTCGCACGATCGGGGTGTTAATTGGTAAGCCCATCATGGCCATCATCCTCTGGGAGTGATACCTTCGGACTGCTCCCCTCTCCCTCTTGTGGGCATTCTGATGACCTCCCAATGCTTGAGAACTGAAAAACTTCCTCATGCAGAAGTTGCATGAGAAGACCTTGTTGGAAGAGGGTTTTGCCATGGAGTCTGAATCTCCAACTGCCAATTCCTCATTCCTACCAAGACTCAGATTCAACCACTCTTTCATATTATTATCACCCACTCTCCTGTCATCTTTATCACTGGTTCTTGCTCCATCATGGAAGCTGTCGGCTGACATCTCAGTCGGTCCTCCTTCACTTTCGAACATCATCATCGCCATCACTCTAACAGAGTAAGGGTGTGAAGGGAAACTGGAAGGATAGAGGCTTTCCAAGAGATGGTGGTTGCTACTCTTAAAAAGAGGTGTAGATGAATGAGAAGAGGAGGGGAATAAAATGGAGAGGAGAGGCATCCCAAGAGAAAGGATGTGTCAGTGGGTAGTTTTTAATTTTATCTCATCTCTATCAATTGGACCCACCTAGTGATGCTGGGTATTCCAGGGAATTGCTTATGTCATCTCTGTTATTCATTTAAGCTGTGATTCCTTACTTTTCATCCTTTCCTCTTTCCTCAAAACCACACTTAGCTTTACAGGGTTCTTTTTAGATTAACTAAGGACACAACGTTGACAAACCAACAAGAATTCCATTGACAATCATATCATAATCTTGGAATTTATATGGTCTGCCTGCCGTGAATGCTGTTCCTCCTAAGATGAACAGTGTTTCTCAAACAAATACTGTCACTTGATTAGATTACATGATGGTTCTGACATGAATGGTTCTGCCGCTGCCTTCTACCCACACTTACATGTGACCTACCCATGCACCAATCTAAAAAATTTCAGGCGGTGGGTTCTACTTCTTTAACTGCATCATATAGCATCGAAGTAGAAATCTTATAGCTGTAAATTATTTGATCTAAAACCCTTGTTCATGTCAATTAAACAACAAGAATTATAGCTTACTGCAGAAAGTTCAGAATCAGATGGTTAAGATAATGTTCTGACAATATTTTGGGCATAAACCCCATACTGTATGCGAGGTTCTATTTGTATTTTTACGCAGAAGTTGACAGTATGGGGTGGGGAGCAGTGGAAATCAGAACCTTCCAGTGCCTACACTACCATATTATAGTATGCTTTATCTTGTAAATTTTTTTCTATATAGGTAATCAGTAGTATTATTCTTTTTCATTTCAAGTAGGTAAGAACTGTGATAAAAGAAGGTACCCACCAAGAAAAAGATGCATTGCCTGTAAGTAGTAATAGAAAAGAAAGAAAAACAGCTTCTTTTGCCAATGAATGAGTGAATTATAAGCTTCCATGGAAGATATTGAGGTGAGTGAGTGAGTGGGGGATTATTATTTTATAATTATTGTCTTCAAGTGAGTGAATAATAAGCTTCATTGGAGATGATATTGAAATGAGTGGAGATGTCATTATTTTATCAGATAGTTTTGAGGTGTGGTAGGGGACCCAGAGAAGTGCCAATAATGGTGATAAAAAGTGGACAGATGTGGGTTCCACTTTATTATTTTTTTTTGGGGGGGATTTTTTAAAATATGAGGATCTGTGGGGATGTCTTCATTTTGGCTTTCAAGTAGTGGGCATTGTGTATGTACAGTAGAAGTGCATTGAGAGCCCTGAATTCTCTAAATCTTGTGACATAATTTTGAAAGAATAGAAGACTAGAGTCCCAGTTTCCCATGCAGTATTATATTGGTTTTCTTTGTTTGCTCTTTCTTTCTATCCATCTTGGTATTTAATTCTGAAAATATTTTCTTAGTAGCTTTGATGATGAAGCTTCTTGAAATAAAATACTTGTGGTATTGGATTGATGAGTCAATTACTTGAGCAACAGACTTCTCTATGCATTTGGTTCCTGGGATCACTTGAGAATAATATATGGGGCAAAAAGTCATTTCTCATTTTCTTTTAGTTAGGGCAAGCTGTGTTTTTAATGGATTCTTGAATCATTCAAATGTGGTTCGTATTCAACTTGTGATATCATCTAGCACAAGTCTTTATTTATTTTGCAATTATACACCATTTTTTTCTTTCTTGAAAACTAAATTTTCTTTTATTTATTTGTTTTCTTTCATGCACAAAGTTACACACATTTGTTAAAAGTTTTGTAAATAGTACTAATTTTGCATTTATGGAATTGGAGAATCTTCACTGAAGTTATACAAAATTTGGATTGTTTTTCATTTTGGAAAGTGAGATTTTATTTTCCCAATATTTTGGGTACTAATTGATAAAAAGCTGGAAAATTATGATGGAAAGAAAACCAAGTGGCAGCCCATACATTCCTCTGCTGTCCTGGTTACCTTTTCCCAAGTTGGGGCTTGAAGTTGAAAGGAGTAGTTTCATTGAGTAGGAAGATGGGTGATAAAAAAGCTAGAGAGAATCTCTCACAATTGAAACTGGCTTTGGCTTTAGCTTTGGTTGCTTGCGTTTAAGATATTCTCGTGTTTTCTTCTTCATCTGACAACAACCCATGAAGAGAATTTTGATGGACAAGGCCAATTCTTGATGGTGAAAGAGGAAGAATATCTCTCTTTGAGTTGCAGAGAGTACTTTGGAGCACTTTTTATGGGCTTATAGTAAAGCACATAGGGCTATCAAACAACTGGGGACGCTTTGGTTTTAAGTTCATTTTAGGATCCTATTCAATAACACTCGTCATGCAAGTATATAAGAAGTGCATTGCATGTATTAATATTTATTAGGTGATATTATAGAAATGTTTCACCATATCATATCTGTACTATTGGATTACCCGTGACTATGGGGTCTTGATATAACATATATCATTTTATAGTCCCCACAACACTCCATTGAATTTTATGCCATTAGCATGACTCATGTTGGTATTGTTCATGTGATAAGCATGCCTTCGCAATGTGTGTGCTAATTATTCGTGCCAACAACCTCTTGATCATAATTTCATGTGCATCTAAATTTGTTTATACGTTATAGGGGTTTAACCAATGTCCTTGCAAAATGTATGCAACCCTAATCTCTTTCTGCCATTTTTTTTTCTTATATTTTCACTGCCACCATGTGATTCACCACCCACATCACCGGCAGCCACCACCGGTGTTTGGTTGCTTGAGTTTTGGATTTTGGAGAAGAAAGACTTTTAAGTATAATTTATCAAATTTTTTTTTTGGATAATCCATAAGATTTTAGGGAGTGAGTTTTGTGTAGCATGCCTTTTGACTTGCCCCTTTGACCATGTAGAATTAGTAAAATAATGGAAGAAAAAAAAATCTTTATTAACTACAAAAATTGAATTCAAGTGACAGCCTAAAAAAACGGCTAATGAAGTTAAACATGGTTTTGGGAATTTTGGACAAAAAGTCGAGACTCTAATTTGGACAAAAAGTGTGCAAAACTGGTATAAATGTTGAAACCTATTTGCTAATGCATTGCAAGAATATATTTTTCCAATAACTAAAGATTTGATAAAAAAAATTTGGCACTCAGTATTATCAATATAGATTTTCACCCAAGTTGCAGCTACTGCTCCCATTAGCTTATGAAGAGTTGCTTAAGAGACTGCCTTTCAATGCTGACTTCAAAATTAGGCACCGTCTTGCATCTCATCTCTCTCTAGCATGGTGCACTCCATTGGTAAGCAACATGCAAATCACTTCACTTACTCTCCAATACTATGAGCTCATGAAGAGAACCTCTTGCAAGGACCCGGTGAGTACAATACAACTCATCCAATCTTTCATGGTGCTACGATGCATGCCTCCATGGATGCTGCCAACTGCCTGACTCCTATACAAATTGATCTCAACACCTTTGGAGAATGAAAGAGTAGACCAAATGGGTTTTGGTGCTCCTCAGGCCCAAGACTCCATCAACCCAGCATCATCACTTCAGCCCGTATTCATCTCATTCTCAGCCCAACAACAACTCATCTCCTCCTCGGGCTTTAATTACCCAAGCCCAAAACATCTACAACCTATCCAACATCTTCACCTCCACCACCGCCATCATTCACACATCATCATCATCAACATCACCTCCATTCAGACAATACTAACGCACCACCACCACTAGACAACACCAACACACGCACAACACCACCATTCTGATAGGACCATCATTCACCACCACCAGTCAGACACCACCGCTCTGCCCACACCACATACTCTGCTACCACCTCTTCTAATGCTTCACCTCCTGTTCAAGCACCTATTTTAACTGCTTCTCTCAAAGAGCAGGACACTAACAATGATCTGGCCATGGACCAGGGATACCAACTTGCGGCGTCGACCTCACACCCTCCCCTCTTGCTACAAAGTGGCCCTCAATCTGAACATACAAGCTATCAATTGCACCATGAGGAATCAATGGTAATGAAATCAGTCGCGAGAAGGTGTGCAATCAGAGTGCAAATTTTCATTTCAACAACTCCAAATCAGTGATTGAACAAATTTTTGGCCCTCCATCCCCGACTTTCAATGCCATTTTGGATTCCTTCTCATCTGAACCACCATCACTGGAATATAGTGTAACTCATTTGGGGCAGTCAAGTACCCAGCTGTTGGTTGATCTTGTGATCACTAGTCATGCTTCAATGGCTCTAGACAATCAAACAACCACTAGAGATGGGGTAACAAACACCACTCAGGAGGCAACCCCACTTGACTTCGCAGCTCAATAGCGAGCAAATATGCGAAGAAATCCTTCGCATGAGAGCAGTGTCTGAATCAGGCCAATGTCACCACTCATACCTCTCGCCCAATGGGTTCATGTTGAAAATATAATTGCTATAAATTAAAACAGGACCGAAGTTATCGAATTTTTTGGGTTGAGTCGCGGATTACGTCGTTCTCTTTAAGACGTTTCGCGGCTCTGTTCAAGATTGTGCAAGCAGTCTGATAACCCTATCGTCCCCAGAATAAAACATTTCAGAATTCTGTATTTGTCTCGTTCAGTCACATACACTGTCGAAGAACGAAAATCTATTCACCCTAAATTTATTGCTCAAAATTACGAAAAAACAATAAGTAAATACGAAATTACAAAACAACTTGAACTTTGTAAAACTCTCTAAAATATAAAACTCTCTGAAATATAAATTGTTTCCAAAAACAAATAAAACTCTTTGGACTGGATTGTTTCCAAAACAAATGAAACTCTCTGAATACAATTGATATTTTTGATCCGAGTGAGAGCCAATATATATAGGTTGGTAGAAAATCTTTTTGAGAGAAAACGTGCCTTAAAAGGCGGCGAAAATCACGGAGAAATGTGGAGAGAAAAGACTGGGTCTCCACTGAGTCCTTGTTCTCTGAAGCAAATAAAAAAAAATATTTTTATTTTTCAAATAAAATTTCAGCAAAAAGATAGGTTTCATCTCGATCCGACTCGGCTTGGCCGGCAGTGCGTGCGTGTGGAGTGGACCAACATTGGTATATCTCTTCTCTCCTTCACTAAAGTGGGTACCCCTTGGGGTCTAAGCCCAAGTCCAAATACTATCCTTATTAACTCCTCCACAGTGAATTACATAAAGGATATGAGACTAAACAATATAGAGAGAGTTTCAAAATTAAGAAACCATTTTGTTTTAAAATTCAAACTAATGTTTCAACAATCCCCCACTTGAATTTAAAAAAAATATTTCTTCATCGAGCAATCTATAAATATAAGATTGTGCATAAACAAAATTGTCTTTCAACTTGAACTCTTGCGTAGTGTTCATGATTTAGATTATACTAGAGTAACTCGTAGTTTTGAACTCTATCTCTAACAACATTACACATACAACCTTACTAGGGTGAAGTCTAAAAAGCTCGTGCTTTAAGGCCATGCACGTATATCCCAGTATAGTGAAGGCTCTAGGAATTTTGCCCGCAAATTCCATAGGAAGCGGCCATACTTCCACAATCACTTAGGTGATTCTATCAAGAGTACTCCTGTAGCTAGGTACTCCACTCCACATAGAGTATATATCTCATTAAGAGTTTTTAACTCATCATACTATCGCTTCAGGAACTCACGCTTCAATCTAGGAATGGAATTACTATAAGGTCAGCATGATTCACTTCATATCATTTACAACTTGTTATTACCCATTGAACCTATTTCTTGGGATCTCCAGTCTATAGGTCAGGTTAACATCATGAATAACTCATCAATCTAAGGGCATAAGTCTCATTCCTTTCGAGGTTTTGAAAACCTTCTATCTGGCTGATCCTTTCAGCCGAGTTCTCATCAGTTCGTACATGATCCACTCTAACAGCTCCAATAGATAGAAACTCTCTAACCGTACTGTGTTTACGACGTATTTGTCGTTTCTTACGGTTATCATAACGGTTCTGTATCTTTGCAATAATCGCGGTACTATCGCAATGGATCAATACAGGTGGTATCGGTCTTTCCCATAGAGGGATCTCTGCTAGCAGGTTTCTTAATCAACCTGCTTCCTCACTAGCCGTGGCTAGTGCTATCATCTCTGACTCCATCATGGATTGTGCCAGAATAGTCTGTTTATTTGATTTCCAAAAAGCAGCTCCACCAGCTATACTGAAAATATAGCCACTGGTGGCTTTGGAGTCATCTGAGAGGGTGTTCCAATCAGCATCGCTATATCCTTCAAGGACAACGGAAAATTTCTGATAGTGTAATCCAAGGTTCTTAGTCATCTTTAGGTACCTCATGACCCTTTCAATATCATGCCAATGTTTTATACTAGGTCTATTGGTAAATCTGCATAATAGTCCCACAACATAAGCTATGTCGGGCCTAGTGCAATCGGTAACATATCGTATGCTACCAATGATGCTCGCATACTCAGATTGTCTAACACCATTATCGGTGTTCTTGAACAACTTTACACTAGGATCATTAGGAGTAAATGCAGGTTTACAGTCAGAGTAATTATATTTATTTAGGATCTTCTCAATCGTGTAATAGACCAACCTAATGATCCTAGTGTAAAGTTGTTCAAGGTTGGTCTATTTAAATTTCTTCTTAACATTAAGGAAATCAGTCTTAACATCCATTTGGTGTAATACTAGATCGTGTATTGCAGCAAGGAAAATTAGCACTCGAATAGATGTAATCCTAGTAACAGAAGAATATGTGTCAAAGAAGTCAACATTTTCTCTCTGTCTATAAACCCTTTGGCTACAAGACGATCCTTAAACTTTTCAACATTTCCATCGAGTTTCAGTTTCTTCTTAAATACCCACTTACAACCTATTGTCTTGCAACCTGATGGCAAGTCAACTAATTGCCAGGTTCTATTAGACTCAAGAGAGTCCATTTCATTATCAATAGTCTCTTCCCAAAAGTTAGCATCTATAGAAGACAAGGCTTCTTTGAAGTTAAGAGGTTCACCTCTACTGTAAAGGCATAGAAATCGGGGCCATAGTTTTTACAAGTTCGGTTCCGTTTATTTCTCCTAGTCTCAGATTCTGTTGCTTTATCGTTTTCATTCATCCTGATCATAGACACGTTACTAGAGGATGTATCCCCACTATTCCTCTAAACAAAAGGAAATCTATGTTCATAGAAATCAACATTGTTCGATTCTATGATAACGTGATCACTTAGGTTATAGAATCTATAGGATTTGCTGTTAACGGCATAGCCTATGAATACACACTCATATGCCCTACTGGCAAACTTGTTCCTTTTAGGATCAGGAATTCTAACATAAGCTAACAACCCCAAGTTTTGAAGTATGACAAGTTTGGTTGTCTATTTTTCAAAATCTCATAAGGAGAAGTTTTACTTTTCGATTTAGGGACTATATTTAGCACATAACAGACCGTCAAAATAATCTCTCCCCACCAGTGTGATGCAGCACCGGAGTTAAGTAGAATGACAACTATTGACTCAGTAAGAGTTCTATTTTTCCTTTCAGCTTTGCCATTCATCTCAGGAGAGTACGATGCAGTTTTTTCATGAATAATTCCATGAGAATTATAAGACTCTATGAAATTACTGTTATCATATTCAGTGCCTCTATCACTTCTAAACCTCTTTATCTTTCTATTAAACTGATTTTCAATTTCCGTTAAATTTTTTTTGAACATGTTAAATGCTTCACTCTTATTTTTCATCAGGTAGACGAAGGTATAATCGGAGCAATCATCAATGAACGTAATAAAATAACGTTTTCCATTTCTAGTCAAAACACCATCAAGTTCACATATATCTGAATGTATTAAATCTAAGAGTTCAAATTCTCTAACAACAGATTTATGTGGTGTTTTGTTTATTTTAGCTTGGCTACAATAGTCGCATTTTTCAAAGTCATTTAAGGACAATTTTGGAATTAGTCCTAAGTTACTCATGTTTTTAATTATTCGCTTATTAACATGACAGAGTCTAGCATGCCAAGTATTAAAAGAACACAACATGTAAGCAGAACTAGAAATTTTATTAGCATCAACATTCAATTTAAACATACCATCAGTGGCATACCATTTCCCCACAAATACATTGTTCTTAGTGATGGTATACAAATCAGCCCCTATTATTTAAGTAAACCTAGCCTTGTTCAGAAGGTAACCAGAAACTAAGTTCTTCCTCATCTCCGGAGTATGCAAGACACCCTTCAAGATGATGGTCTTTCCAGAGGAAAACTTCAACTCTACTTCGCCAGTTCCAACAACGATAGTGGAGTGGGAATCACCCAACAACACTTTATTGCCCTCAGCTTTAGAATAAGACTTGATCATTTCTCGATCATAGCGGACATGTTGAGAAGCACCAGTGTCTACCCACCATCCCTCGGATCCACCAACAAAGTTGATCTTAGAGACCATGGCTATAAGTTGGTCTTCGATTAGGTTCACTTGCGGAGCAGGATGAGACCCATTCCGGCAGTTCTTGGCCATATGCCTTGGCCAGGTATAACATATGAACTGTGCTGATTCATTTCTTGAGGGGTGTGTTTGTCCATTCTGATTTTGCGGAGGATTCTGATTCTGTTGGTTGCGGTTCTGGTTGTTCTGGTTTTGATAGTTCCGATTCTGATTGTTTCTATTTTTATTGTGACTCTGACTTTTCATAGTCTTTCCACCGGGTTTCAGAGCTATGGGGGTGGATTTCTTATGGTTAGAAATAATCAGAATTTCATCTTTCTGATCTTGTTTCCGAGCTTCCTCCTCAATCCGAAGTCGGGTGATCAGACTTTCTAGAGATAACTTTTTGGTTTTATGCTTAAGTGCATTCTTAAAGTCTTTCCAGCTAAGGGGCAATTTATCTATCACAACAGCTACTTGAAATTGCTCATCTAAGGTCATGCCTTCATATATGATTTCATGAGCAATTTTCTGTAGCTCGTGAGATTGGGTTTTCACAGATTTGTCATCAGTCATTTGGTATTTCACATAACGACTGACGGTATATTTCTTTGTACCAGCTTCCTCAGTGTCATATTTTTTCCTAATGGCTTCCCAAATATCCTTAGCAGTTTTTTCAGAATAGTAATAATCATACAATTTATCAGACAGACCATTCAGAATAAAATTCTTACATAAGAAGTCATTTTCAATCCATAGGATATGAGACTAAACAATATAGAGAGAGTTTCAAAATTAAGAAACCATTTTGTTTTAAAATTCAAACTAATGTTTCAACAGTTCACGTCCTTGTAATGCAACAAATACAGTGAATGTAAGGAGGGCACACACCACAGTGAATATAGGGAATACTTCAGTCAAGGGCAAGGCAACTGGTCGACGTTCAAGGAAAGGTCCATCCAGGAAGAAGATTCTTGATTGTTAACAAACGCCCTTCTATTGGTATATCTTTTTGGTACTTAGGCACTCAGTCACATGATACTATGGCCCCCACCTTACGTGATGAGGATGACAGTGTGGGATGTCACATCCCCCTCATTTGGGCTTACCTACATTATTGGGTGTAGAAATTATTAATGATACCACAGAGGTTGGTCCTCAAGTCAGTCATCCAGATTCTTTTAGTCAGTCTTCCATTACTTTGGGCAACACTAGCCAGGATCGGGCAATCGCCTTCATAGGGTCGCCCAAAATGCCATGATACTCAGTTGGAATGCAAGGGGGCTTGGGTTGCACCGCGCATTCAGATCTTTGAAGGCCCTTTTCGGACAGTCCAATCCCGATACTATATTCATCTCTGAAAGAAAAACATCTTCATCTATTATAGAACGCACACGCAGGAGACTGGGCTACAAACATGGAGTTTCAATGCTAGCTAGCGATCTTTCAGATGGTCTTGCTTTGTTTTGGACGGAAGGTATGCATTTAAATATAATTTCTTCTTGTAAATATTTCTTTTACTGTACTGTGGATGACTTTTATTCTCTTGACACTTGGGCTATTATTTTTGCTTACGGCGAACCAAACCCTTCTCTTCGCTCGCCTTCTTAGGACTCGCTCTCTCCCAAATTTATTCCTTACTTCAATTTCCTACTATGGTAATAGGATATCTCAATGTTATAGCTTCACATGAAGACAAAATGGGTGGCAGAAAAGTTTCGGCTCATAATGTGAAACACCTCAGACATTTTACGAACTTACACAACCTTATTGATTTCCCCCTCAATGGATCCAAGTTTACATGTAATAACAAAAGATAGGATATTCATGGCATCAAATTCAAACTTGATAGGATCCTGGTCTCCATCGAATGGATGATATCTTTTCCCTCAGCTCTAGCTAGATCTATTCATACCTCTTATTCGAACAATATAGCTATTTTCATACAGCTAGTTTCTACTGACAACTCTGGTCCCAAACCTGGCCTTTTCATTTTTTTTCACATGTGGACCAGAGATCCTCGATATTGACCCCTAGTGCAATCTTTTTGGGAATCCATTTACCTTTCCCGCCCTGCTAATAATTTCAATGCCAAAACAAAACAAAAACTTGGCTATTAGTTGTCTAGGTGGAACAAAGATATTTTCAGGAACATTGACCAAAATATCATTGATACACTCGCTGATTTGGACAATCTCCAAAATGCTCCTCCTTCTTCCAATAATGCCTCGGCCATCTCTGTCCTAGAGGACCGACTCTCTAAGCTCTGCTACAGATATGAGTTGTTTTGGAAAAACAAATTGGGGGAGTCTTGGCTCCAAGATGGGAACACAAATACCCGCTTCTTCCATCTTTCATCCCTGCTCCGCCGAAAAAGAAACCAATTTCTTAGGCTCAGAGACTCTTCCAACAATTGGCACTCCTCCCGATCTTCGATCAGTCATATTCTTAATGGGTATTTTAATGAGATTTTCCAATCAACACACCCCGACCCCAATCAAGACATCTATCTCTATTCACTTATGCTATCTCGAAAACGAATCACTTCTTAAAATTCCGAATGAAGAAGAAATTCGGTTAACAGTCTTTGCCATGGCCAGCCACAAAGCTCCGGGCCCAGATGGGTTCCATGCATTCTCATTTCAACACTATTGGGACGTTGTCAAGAAAGATGTTCTGGAAGTTGTCACAAACTTTTTTCTGACCCGGTATTTGAACCCCAAGCAAAATGAAACATTCATAGCCTTATTTCCTAAAGTGTCAAACCCATTCACTCCAGACAAATTTCGTCTTATTAGTCACTCCAATGTTATTTATAAGATTATTTCAAAGATCCTTGCAAACCGACTATAGCCTTTGCTTGATAATATCATCTCCCCGAATCAAGGAGTTTTTCTTAAAGGCCGATCCATCTCAGATAATGTAAACCTTGCACATGAAGCTTTTTCCAAATGAAGCATTGTCGCAAAAAGAAGCAAGGATGAATGGCAATCAAGATTGATATGTCCAAAGCATACGACCGCGTGGAATGGTCTTTTCTCCTTCAAATCCTCAAAAAGCTGGGTTTTGTTGATAACTGGATCAAACTTATTGAGCAATGCATATCGACTACCTCTCTTAAGGTAATGCTCAATGGTTCCCCCCTCGATCCTATCAAACCTACGAGAGGTATTCGACAAGGAGACCCCATGTCTCCATACCTTTTCATCATTGTTGCAGAAGCACTTTCCCGTTTATTGGCTCAAGCAGAATCAAATGGGAATGTTAAAGGCATTCAACTTTGGTGCCACTCGCCCTCAATCAGCCACCTCCTCTATGGAGATGACCTATTACTTTTTTGTAGAGCTTCAATTGCAGAGGCTCACTTTGTAAAGGATATCCTAACGGATTACTGCGACGCCTTAGGACAAACAGTGAATTACAACAAATTGTCTGTTTTTTACAGCTCTAATGTCCACCCCAAGCATAACAAAATGATTAACCGAATCCTGGGCTCGAAGATATATAACCTAAAGGACAAATACATGCGTTCCCCTATTCTTTTTTCCAAAAAGAAAGCCTTAGACTTCCAATTCCTGGTGGAAAAAATCAATAACAAATTCTCCTATTGGAAAGCTAAGGTTCTGTCTCAAGCAGGGAGGACGGTCATGATTAAATCGGTTATCCACTCAATCCCGGTTTACAACGTGCAAACTTTTCTTCTACCATCTTCTGTCACCACTGGGATTGACAACCTAGCCCATAATTATTGGTACGGAAGATGGGAAAGAAAAACATCGGTGCACCTGGGATCAAATAACAATTTCTCGCCATCTGGGTGGACTCAATATTCCCCCAGCCAGGCTCAAGAATTTGGCTCCCAAGGCCAAACATGTTTGGCAAATCACTGTTAATCCACTTAACCCCTGTATTTTGTAGCTTAAAGCGATATACTTCGGCAATAAAATCATCTTTCAACTCTCTAAATCCTTGAACACTGCCTCATTTGCTCGGAGAGGTAGCCTTACATCCCTCACCAAAATGAAGAGTCGCCTCATTTGGCAAGTTCGGTCAGGAAATGACATCACTTCATAGAGAGACTGTTGGGTTAAACCAGGATTTCTATTAGCTGATTGTGAACTTCTATCGACCCAATTAGACTCCATTTCATCAATCCAAGATCTCTGGATCTGAAACTCCAATCAGCGACCCCATTGGAATGACAATCTCATTACATCCTTATTTCCACAACCCGTGGCAAAGGATATCATGGATATTGTCATCCGACCATCCACCTCTCTAGACAACTTGATCTGGACTTTCGACAACTGTGGATTTTTCTCTGTAAAGAGTGCCACCAAGTCTTTTGTACTTTCTAACCGAGATACCTTCACCTCTTAATCTCATAACCCTCACCTCCTTCCAAAAATCTCAAGAGATCTTTGGAGAATCAAAGCCCCGGCTAATGCTATTATGTTGTTATGGAAGGTGTCTTGTGACTTGTTGCCAACTCTATCCAATTTGTCGTGAATTCACGTTCCGATGGATAATAGATGTGTCTTTTGCCATGACCACCAATATGACATTTGTCATCTCTTTTTTCTGTGTCCTATTATTCAAAGACTTTGGGTTCTCTCCCATTACCAATTAATTGGGAAAATACAAACCCCCCGACCAATCGGTCTGTCAGTTGCTTAACTTCCTTTGGAAAACGGTCGGGGCTCACCCCCTTGTCAAAGAAGAGCTGTGATCTTTTCTATCTGGCATACTCGGAACGAGATTATCTTTCGAAACATAAAGTTCTCCATCAGGACCTTTCTTCACATCACAAATTGCACATGGTTAGCATGGCTCAAACAATGGTTCATTAACCCATCAACCTTGCATGCAAACGACCAAACCACATCATTGCACCAGGTCCTCGAAACAACAGCCTGTGCCAATCCTATTCATACCACAAGTTTTGCCCTCATCATCAATCCTTCCTCTAAACCACTATCTGCAGACCAAATGACCAGATTGCACACCATCCATGAACAACTTAGAGCGATCAATAATCACAAACTTAGCACCACATCCAGACCCACACCCTCCATTCTATCCCCTGAGATAATGTTTGTTCCTTATGATGCTTGTTTCTTTGCATCCTCACAGCAAGGAGCTTTTGGTGTTGTTGTGGTACACGATTTTGGGAGGGTGCGTGCGAGATTGGCTGACATGATCCCGACCCGAGTTACAGACAGTACAATGGCCGAATGTTTTGCTGCTGAAGCCGCTTTGCTACTCATCCACGCGAGACAGTGGACAACGGGTCTGCTTCTAGGTGATTCTGGGAACATGCACTCTCTTTTGCAATAAAAAATGGAGGACCAAGACACAGACTCTAGGTGGATGTGGCGACCTATAGTTTGTAGCATTCAATCACTTCTTTCAAGTCTTTCTAGATGGTCTTGTAATTCTATTCCTAGAACTCTTAACCAATTGCTAGACAAACATTGTGTAACCGCATTTAGTTTATATAATATTGGCAGTATGCACTAATAAAAAAAAATCTGTTGTCTTAAAAGGGTGTATGAATTTAGAGAATTTCAAGTACGAAACATTTTTGTAGGTCTACTAAATATGACAGTTGATACGCGCACAAACCCAAACATAAACCTGAAAGGGCTTTAAAGTAGTAGAGATGGTTTCCAACTTTCTATATCATGTGTGCTGCAAGTAGATTTCATAGTGCAATTGAGGACTGGAGGCAACATGGCAAGCAAAAATGCACTGGAATGAGCATAAAATGGCCAACATCTTCTGTTTGCTTCCAGTTCCACTCATGAAGCTATTCTTGGACAACTGTTATTTGACCCATTTGGTCCACCACAGAGCAGTTATACCTCCTCAATGATCAACCTTCTCCTGCTGGCAGCTCTCATTATGCAAAACAACACAAAAGTTCAGATGTTTCCTGATCCACTTACCTGCTGATCTGTGCAAACACTTCCCTACTATCAGCGACTGAGAGCATAAGCTATTCTTGGACAACTGTTATTTGACCCATTTGGTCCACCACAGAGCAGTTATACCTCCTCAATGATCAACCTTCTCCTGCTGGCAGCTCTCATTATGCAAAACAACACAAAAGTTCAGATGTTTCCTGATCCACTTACCTGCTGATCTGTGCAAACACTTCCCTACTATCAGCGACTGAGAGCATCAACCACCCGCAGGTTACAAAGCACATTGTGGGAACACTACCTAGAATTTTGAAAAATATTTGGAATCCAAATATAAGTCATTACAGCTCAATTGAAAGAGGAACATATTAATTTGGTCACAAAGGCCTATTTAACAGGTCACGAAAGCTTCACAAATTTGGTCTGACTGAAAGATCAAAATTTGGAATTTGGATTAATAACGTTACACAGGCAAGCTAGGAAAAACAAATATTGAAACATCTAAAGGTGCCATTGTGTATGTAATCTAAAACTTCAGATGCCCTTGTCCAGAAAGACCAATCTGTACAAACTATGCCAATTTTGAAGCACACTACACAGTACACGACCAGGTGAGGCCAGAAGTTTGGTTGTGACAAAGAACCAATTTGTGAAACTTCCTAATGAATGAATACTAATTAAATAAACATCAACAAACTGAGGGAGCTGTAATTACATTCTGAAATCCATGACACAAACGGTGTTGTTCGCAAAACAAGCTGCAATTTTATTTCCTTCTCTGTTCCAACAAACCTCAAATATGCCACCATTACCAGCAAATGTTTTCACCATCCTCCCTTCCTTAACTGACCAGATGTTCACGCTTTTATCCAATGATCCACTAGCCAAGTACTCCCCGTTGGGACTAAATGCAACAGAGTATACAGGTTCTCTGCGATAATATAGGTAAAGTCAGTCACCCTAAAATAATCATCACCAACTTTCGGGGAATTCGGAGAATAAAACGGCAAGGATATAAATAAACTTGCAAATAAGTAATCTACTAGATTAGAAAGATATGATCAATTGATTTTTAGTTATTTTATAAATAAAACGGCAAGGATGTATTGAATACAAAACAGGGAGAACAAATAAAAAATGTAAAACCAATAACATCTAGAACGTACTTTGGTTCAATGGGCCAGTATAGAAAATGCAAAATCATTGGATCAGGTTTTAGTTGATGAACCCATCAAATAGCTTAGTTGATGAATCCCATCAAATAGCTCAATCAACAACTACGAAAGCTCTACACCTTTACATTAATCAAAGAAGAAGTAAAAGATGGATTATACCTGTGACCGGTCAAGGTGTACAGTACTGTTCCATTATTCACCTCCCATAGCTTGATTGTTGAGTCAAAGGATGCACTGCATATATAACAGCATCAGTATTAAAAAAAAACAATTATAACTATTTAACCTTGCCAAATTTAAATTTCTTATAGCTTTTATTATATTATTCTCATATTAAATCATGAGACTGTTTTACCTTGCCAACACTAACTGCTGATTGGGATTGTTTGAACCTGCTCCAGTAGGACTCCATCTAATAGTATATATCTCCTGCAAGATACCAAACTAATCAACAAGGACAATCCCAAATAGCAGTAATACATGGCGAAATAAATAAATAATAGAACCTTGGAATGCTCCTTCAAATCATGCACAGGAGTGTCCTGTTTCATACTCCATATCTGCATAATGAAACTTACACAGGTAAAAACTAACATAAATATAATATTTATATATCAGAAAAAAGGTTCCAGAACGAATATTGCAATCCCTAAAATGAAGTAGGAAACGCTATAAAACCTGAAATAGTTTAGAATTAGGAAATTTAACACAAAAACAGCTTCCAGACACTGCTAATAATGTGGGTCAGTTTGATGCATGAAATTTCTCATATGCGAATCCGCCAAAGAATTGTAGAATTATAGCATAAAGCTTTAAAAGAAAATTTCAATAAAATAAAATGCACAGGCAGTTGCAAACAAAAGAGTAACAATCACCTTGGCAGTGCAATCATCAGAGCAAGAAGCCAAATATTGACCTGTTGGGTCCCATTTGATAGCATTGACTTCACCCTGAAAAGGGAAATAGCAAACTAAGATATCTGAAAAAGTAGCAACAATGCCATCAAACTGATATTGTAGCCAACAAAAGTAGTTCATTCTGCCCATAACTTTTGAGAAAAACATGAGGATGAAGGTCATCTCCCTAACCACACATGAATGCAATGACAAAAGAGCTAGATATCCACACAACTATTCTGAACAAAAAGAGATACAATAGAGAACAGTAATTAATTGAAGCAACGTCAAACCTGATGGCCAGAAAAGGTTTTAATAGGGTTTTTTTCTCCAATTTTCCAAACGAAGATATTGGTATCCGTTGAGCATGTGGCAAATGAAGCATTATTTCGCCAATCAACATCAAGAGTTGGAGCTGCAATAATATAGGTCATATTAACTGATACTAGCGAAAGTGACTCAGACCAACATAAATAGTAAAATCCAAAAAATAAAGTAACATACCTGTGTGGAATTCAAATTGTTGCTTCCACTCCCCCGTCTTTACATCCCACACTATCGCGGTTTTATCCACACTGCCACTAAGAAGATAATCACCCTTTTTGTTCCACTTCAGAGAGAAGATGGGTCCTTTATGTTTGTTTAAAGTATTCCTGAGTTCACCTAGTAGACAGAAAATCAATCGCCCAAAATAAGTGCTGTGATATTCAAAATGAAAATTAGTCATGAACTTCACACAAACCCATGGATCGCTAGACAAAAAGGAAAAGAGAAGTATGGAATACAAAACAAACTTTGCACATGAAGAAGGATAACAATAGGACAAGACCTAATAAAAATAATGAAAACAGAATGATATCCAACAACAATCATTTGAGAAAAATGGTGGAATGGTGCTTCTACTGACTAATCTTATTGTATCAAAGTACTAATAAAATTCCATTACACATTTAGAAGATTCAAATCCAACTCATATTTCAATTTAGATCTCCCCCACACGAAATCAGCTACCTTTTAAAGTTTCAACCATCAAACTAGGTCTTTAAGTTGAAATGTTGAAGTGAAAATGGCCAATAACTCATCAAATTAGGACTCATCTAGAGATACTGAAGCAGTGAATGCCAATCTCTTTCACAACAATTTTTTTTTTAAATAAATAAATAAAATACAAAAGCAGCAGCTCCTGAAACTTTTAGGTTGGTCAATGATCTTACAGAGTGGACGGATCCATTTCCCTAAAAAATTAATTCTTTAATTAAAAAATTTAATCACGTCTTTGAAACATTGTTTAAAATGAGACTTCTATGTTGCCACATAATTTTTTGCCTCTCTTTTTGTGTTCAATAAACCAAGGCCTAAAACAAGTTGAAAATTCAGTAACCTAAATGGCTTACCATCCCTACTCCAGATTCTTGCTTGTCCATCATAAGAACCAGTTGCAAGGAGTGTCCCATCTCCCTGCATAAAGTACAGAGTAAAATACAAGTCAGAATAAAATGTGGGGGAAAGGGAGGGTGGGGATAGGGAATATTGTGCTTGACATAGACCAAGCATAAACTAAAAACCTGAACATAAATTTTTTTATTATACGTTATTAAAACAGGGAGACAAATATTATCCATTAACAACACAAATCCAACAATACAATAAAACTTACACTCCAATCGAGGGTGGTAACGTCCTTGCTTTTTTCGCTTAGTCTACCCTTGAAATGTTTCAGAACAACTGCATTTGGAGGTCCATTTTGAATACTGGAACTACAAGGTCCATCGGCAATTGTCCAGATTCGTGCTGTAGAATCACCAGACCTAGTAAAACCATATTGTTCACAAAGTGTAAAAACCAAAATTCTAGAGAAATTTCAGCAAAACACATCTTGCTTTTATAAGAATGGAGAACCATATAGATTATAAATTACAATTCGCTAGTGAGGTTTTGAGGCCAACATTTATAAGAGGGAAGAATTTAAAAAAAAAAAAAAAAAAAGCAAGGGAGCCAGGCAGGGAGCTTTAAGAGAATTACAAAAAAAATAAAAAGGAGAGAAAGAGAGAGATTTCAAGCCCCATAGGCCATAACTAGAATTTCAATTCACATACAACAATCAACATATGTGTCCTTGAAGCACATTGCTTAAGTGAACTTCTACTTACCCTGATGCTAAAAGTGAACCTGCTGGACTCCATGCGCAAGCAAAAACCTGTTGAGAACATGATGTCACATAATTTGATAGATAGAAGTGTGCGAGCAGGCTCGGAAAGAAGAAAAATGCATGTTAAGTACTGTCAGACAAACCTCGGAAGCATGACCTTCCAAAACAGCTACATCAGAACTAGGAATCTCACTAGGCAAAGATGGTGAGCTCATAGACACATCCATTGGTTCAGGGCCTAGGCACATAAAAGGGAAAGTTAAAACGAGATTCAAGATTGTTCATTCTTCCTGTTCAGTATAGTAGTTTACTAGTTTAACAGTTTCATATGCCTTAGGGGTGGTCCCTGTTAATTAATTATTTTTATTTTTTTTGAAGGGACAAATTGTATTAAGCAATAGTCTTGGTATTACAAAATAGAAACCAAAATTTAAAGAATTAAGGTCCTTGTACTATAGAACCTCAATTAACAATCAAGTTCTTAAAAAATAAAACTCTTTGAAAGATGGAACATGCTTCACGCCCCAAAAAGTGATGATGACCTCCATGATCACCAATCCAAATCAGTAAACTCCAAATATCTTTTCTAGTAGAAGAGACAGGTAATTCGGAGTCTTCCAACTTCTTAACTACATATCCACAATACCATGCATCACCCAACTAACACCAAACATCCCACAAAAATGTGTTCATACCTTATAGACCCATCCGCAATGCATTAGCAAGTGAACTAAGGTGTCTGAATCAACTACGCAAAAGCTGCATTCCACTTGAATGTCCATTCCCTATGAGCGAATTCTACCTTAGACAATAGTTTATTCCACACAGCTGTCCCCAGGAAAAAAATACCCTCGAGGGCAATACCTTTATCCAAACCAAACTAGTTGGAAATCTTGAATTGCTCCTCCGTGCAAATTATCCATGGCCAACCTCGAAAAATATGCACCAACTGAAAATCCTTTTTCTTTATCTCCCTTCCACACACATCCATCATCTTCTTGACCCAAAATAACACTCTTCAAGGCATTTGACAAAAAGAAAAACTCTTCCATCTCACCCACCGAACCTAAAGTGAAAGTCTCAGTCCAAATTCCAAATAATTCCAAATAGCCATTATCCTGCCTACCAAAATCAACCACTCAACCCTGTTTCTTCTCACACAATGTGAAAAGTCCTAAACACTTATATTTTAATGCCATTTTCCCCACCCAAACATCTTCCCAGAACTTAACCTTATCTCCTCCTCCTTTAACCACCTCGATCCCTTGAACAAACTCATCCTTATAGTTAGATATTTTTCTCCAAGCACTAGTACCATATGAACCTTGATGAATGTCTAGGGAGTCAACTTGCTCCTGTGATCTAATCACCTCTTTCCACAAGCATCTGCGTTCATACCAAATCGCCATGGCCACTTACACAATAATGCCTTATTCATCAATTGAAGAGCCTAATACCTAGACCGCCCATCTCCTTGGGCATACACACTAACTCCCAGTTAAGGCATGAAATCCTTTCTTCTACTCTAGCACGCTAAAGAAAGTTTTCGATCGTCGTTTCAATGTGCTTTGCAACCAAAACAGGCATGTGAAACAATGTATATATATATATATATATATATATATATATATATATATATATATATAGACATATATATTCGTCAACGCATTCCTGATGAGTACATTCTACCACCCCTTGACAAAAGCTTGGCTTTTAAAATAGGAAGTCTCTTTTCAATCATTTTCACTATTGGCTCCCACAAATGTTTACTTCTATTATTCCCAAAGGAAGACCTAAATAGATGGCCGGTGGATCACATACCTGACACCCCAATAATCCTGCCCCCCAACCTACTATTAACATCCTCACCAATACCATAAACTACACTTGCCGCCAACACACAGATGGTTCTTCTTCGACCTAGGTAAGGTTCATCTTTTTCCCTTCTCTTATCTTCTCTCCTATACTGTTGGGTTGGGATCGTGGAGAATCAAGTCTCCCAAGGCTGAAAACCACCATTTTTCAAGTCACGCGGTACCTTTCAAATCAAGATTTGCGATGCGCTCGGTAAGACTCGCACGATTTCAACCATGCACGATTTAAGGTATCGACTTCATTCACATTGGCTACAATACAAGTCAAATTGTGAGTCAAATCCTGCAATTCAAGCGATTTTAACAACATTGTTTGCTACCAATCCACATTCCACAATGGTAAACAAAAATGGTGAAATAGGATCTCCCTGATATTGTGAAGAAACCAAGAAACCAACTGGTCCACCAACTAATACTGAAAAGTGCATTGTCAATATACAAGTCTTGACCCACCGCATCCATCTCTCCCCAAAACCAATCTTATCCATACCCCATAATAAAAATTCCCAGCTCGCATGGTCATACACCTTTTCAAAGTCAATCTTACATATCAAGTCATTAGCCACTATCATACCATCAAGGATTTGCCTATGTTTGACAAAAGACCCTTGATTTGGTCCAACAGTAGAATTCAAGCACATTTTCAGTCACAAAGCCATATTCTAAGCGACAATCTTGTACATCTAACCAACTAGACTAATAAGCCTAAACCACGGATAGAAGCAACTATCTCCTTCTTAGGAATCAATGTAACGAGTCTCAATGTCATGTTCTTAGTAATAATCTTGTACATCCCACCAACTAGACTAACATAGAAGTAACCCTCTCCTTCTTTGGAATCAATGTAATGAAAGATGCATTTAATTCCAATCCAAAAATATATTTTGCATTTATCACCCACCAACTAGACTAATAAGCCTAAAATCACGGATAAAAGCAACTCTCTCCTTCTTAGGAATCAATGTAACGAGTCTCAATGCCATGTTCTTAGCAATAATCTTGTACATCCCACCAACTAGACTAATATTTATATAGAAGCAATCCTCTCCTTCTTAGGAATCAATGTAATGAAAGATGCATTTAATTTCAATCCAAATAGATATTTTGCATATCACCCGCCATGTCCATCCCATCCTCCTCAAAAAATCCCATGGGGAAGTCATCCAGACCCGACGCTTTATCACTACCACATTTTCCAACCGCATCTCGAATCTTCTCCAAACTAAAAACCCTATCAAGTCTCTCCATGTCCTCATCATATATAACTCCAAATTCCAGCCCCTCCAAGTTTGTCTCCAATCTCTGGGGTCTTAGTCCAACTGCTAAAAAAATATACAGTATAACTTAGGATTATGGGATTTGGACAAATCATTCATCTTCCTCCTAAGTGATGCAAAGGCATAAAAAAAACCAAGTGTTATTATCACCCTACACGAAACATTTAATTTTAGATTTCCATCTCCATTTTGCCACTTCTTCCTTAATATTTTTTCTTCATCAATTTTCTTTGAAGCTCTCGCTTGAAGCTTTTCAGCTAATGCTACAATTTTTCCCTTCCCGTCAAACACAACAATCTCCTCAAAAATTCTACCCATTTGACCTACTATCCATAGCTTCCTTTGCTTGCACCAATGACCAATCCCTCATTTTATTTTTTATTTTTTATTTTTTATTTTTATTTTTTATTTTTTATATATTCAGTTTATACCAAAATTGTGCTGACTTAGTGACTAGACCATTAACTATGTTGCACTAACCACCATTGCTTGATCACTGGCATCAACTCAGAATTCTCAAACCAACTAGCACCAAAACGAAATGGTGATTTCCTAGAATGACTAGTATCGACCTTGCGATCTAAACCCACCCTAAGAAGGACATCAACTGTTACACTTCCCCAATAATCCTTCATTAACCAGAAACCTATCAAGCTTATGAAGCACTGGAGATCCTTGATTATTAATCCAAGTAAAATCAACACCACCAAATGGTAGACCTATCAAACCATACTTGTATATGAACTACGAAAAGTGATGCATGCTCCTACTTAATCACTCTTAACAAATTTTCTATTACCTTTCTGGATTCACTTAGTTGTTACTTTGAACCAAATTTAAGTTTTAACAATGATAGACCTATCAAACCATAACTACGAAAAGTCACGCACATTCCTAATTAATCTCTTAACAATTTTAAGTTTAACAAACCATGCCCTTGATAAAGAAACCACCCACCATTTGTTGCAGTGTATCCTATGTTGACAACCATACTCTTCTATAAGAAATTCACGTGGACTCAAGCATCTCTCATCTGTTAGACGATATGCCTTATAGGCACTTTTCAACAACTGTTTTCTATATAAGTGCTACCACTTCTGGACAGGGTCATCTTATTTTAAACTTGATCATGGCTGTTCTACATCAGTATATTTTAATTGGTTACAGTCCTTGACAGAGTTAAATCAGTTAAACTGTTAAAAAGTGTATATAAATCAATCCGTCGTCTCCAGACTTATCAAGATAAAGCTTAATCAGTATCGAAATTAATTGGCTTGTACTTTATTAACTTATTTTCTCTATCATTCTAAGTAATATGTTTACTAGAAGAATTTTTATTTTAATTAATGAATATATAAGTCATAAAAATCACATGCCAAAAATATAAGGCACACTATAAGAAAATTAAAAAAAATGCGGTGTTAGATAAAGGCATGACTTTTCATATTATTTTTTTTGTTTTACTTTTATTTACCTTTGGTCTTTTTTTCTCGTTTCTCTTAGATCTTTTTTACATATAGTCTCTTTGATCTTTCCTTCTCTCTCACCTCTACACACACTGTTATAGAGTATTGATGAGGTCAGGATAATTTTTTTTAAATAACATTAATCTTTCTCGTTTATTTATAACATATTGTCATTGACTATTAATCCTTAAGTTTCCAAAGCGATTTATCAGTAACTCGGCGAGAAATAGCCAATTCTCGCTGATTAATTGGCTAGAGATTATTCAAATGGTTAATTCAAATTAATCACCGTTAAATAACAAAATGTTGCATGTGTTCAGCTAAAGAGTTTGCAGAGCTATTGAGAAGTGTGTTGTAAGAACTTCATTCTATATCAATCAAGAAATTAATATCTTCTTTGTCCTTTTTATTAAAATTGACTTTCTTCTATAACACAAACTCATTCATGTTTATCATTGAAGATCATCAAATATGAGAGTAGACATTTGACTTGATATCTAATCTTTATTTCTTTGTACTGTAATGAACTCCATTGCTGTACGAACCTACAAGAACTTAACTAATGCAACATTTCAATGTTATGTTCCCTATCTACAATTTCTAATAATGGGATTCAATCTAACAATACCAAATATGTCACAGGAAGTCTATGTAATGACTCTAGTCCATGTGTTGGTGTTCGTTCGACACAGACACGAGGTGTCGGACACAATGACTAAAATTATTGATATGGGGACAAGCCTGTCAATGCAATACTGTTATTTTTTCTATTATAAACTTAATTAGTCATACTTTTTCTGTTATTAATTATTCTTGCACACACACACATATATATATACACACACTTTAAGGAATTAAAACCTTTGAGAGGTATGTCAAAACCTTTCATGAGATGTCCATTAGAGTGTCCAAATCTCAGAGTTTCCAATACGCTTCTAACAGGATAGCTATTTTGAAAGTGAAATTTCTTTTTTACCCCGCAGAAAATGCATCCAAAGTTCCCAACACTTGGTGCAAGCAAACACAATAGTAAAAAAATAAAGCATTAGGAATTTTGCTCATATTTATGTTCACATGTTAAGGAACTCTAAACTATGAAAAATATTAAATTGCTGGAAATTAAACATAGACAGAAATCTCATAAAATAAAACAAATAAACTTTTCATTCAAGCCTATTTACAGCCAAAGCCTAAAGGCCTATTTATAACTAAACCTAAACCTATCTTGCTAATCAAGCAACCTAACCCTACATTCTATTGGAGCGCTAATCCCAATTATTTAATTATGGACTTACTTAGGTGTGACCCATCTAAATAAATAAACAACCGAATTAAATTTTTAATAATAATTATAATTTCCATTATATTTACCTCCAGAAACAACCGTATCTTCATGTCTAACATTACTCTTATCTTCATGGTCTCTTACAAGTTCCATATCAGTGTGCACCTCATGCTGATTTTCTTGATCTCTTTCTTTTTCACGAATCCTATCCATTTCTAACCTCTCCTTATCCCTTTCTCGTTCTCTCTCTTTTTCTTGTTTTTCTCTCTCTTTATCATGCCTCTCTTTTTCATGCCCACGCTCTCGTTCATGTTCTCGGTCAAATTCCTTATCTTTCTCTTTATTCTTCTCTCTTTCTCTCTTCTCTCTTTCCCTATGAAGATTTTCCTTCTTTTCTTTTATGATTCGCTGCAGCTCATAAGCATCCTTGGTAATCAGATCCAATGGTTGAAGAAGAGCAAAGTCATCGTCCACATCAGCATCACTCTATCAAACTTAAAGTAAGCACTGATTAGGTTGTGGTTCTAGCGTGAGAAAAAAAATTAAATGAGGCAAGAAACTATGGGCACTAAATGTATACCAATTAAGCATACTCACAGTACTCAAGTTTGCTTCTAGCTCAAGATATTGCAGTCCTTTCTGTACAAATGTAACAAGTGCGCCAGGTGGAACTAAGTTGCCATCAATGGGACTTTTGTTGATCGCTGCCTCATATCCTAAAGCAAATGCTGAATGTGTGAATCCTGAAAAAAAAGTATGTTAGAGAGACATTGAAACTGTCATTAACATGTGATGGAAGTAACAATTGGTGTACTACATTTATAAATATATCAAGGCATATGACCAAAAGAGGGGGGTTGCAGTTAGAAAATAAGGAGATTACTAAACCCTAATACTGCTACATCAGCCATTATTTACAATAGTGTCTTTGAGAGTCCCCCATGTGTTACCCCATATCCACAAACCTGGGTAGTTAAATCACTTCGCGGTCCAGGACTGAATTACGAATAATCGGATTTGATCGGTATATTTTTTCAATACATATATTTTTAAAATTTAATCAGTCATAAAAGAAGGCTCTACCCACATAATGGGCCTTAAAGCCCAATACCACACAAAAGTCACAAAATTCCCATGTTTTTTTTCGCCAAATCTGACTTACACACACAAAACACTTGAAACAAAACAAAAAAAATCAGCTCTTCTTCCGCTGTCTCTCTCTCACTCTCATCTTCTCCTCCGGATCTCTTTCTTCTTCTTCTTGTTCAGCTGCAAGCAACAAATAAACAAACAACCAAGAATGGACGATCTCTTTCTTCTTCTTCTTGTTCAGCTGCAAGCAACAAACAACCAAGAATAGGCAAAGGAGGTTCCCTATCGCCAAGCGTGATGAAGAAGATCGTGGTGTTGTACACGTTATACCCACAGAAATCAGAAAATTAAAAATAAAAAAAAGAAAGGAGGAATAAGAGATCTGAAACAAAGAAGAAGAAGAGATCAGATCTGCTTCCCCTTTCCAGATCTGATCTGCTTCTTCTTCTTCCAGATCTGCTTCTTCCTTATCTGCTCTTCTTCTTCTCCTTCTTCAGGATCTAATCTCTTCTTCCTGAGCTGATCTGATCTGCTTCCAGATGATCTCTTCTTCTTGAGAGATCATCTGCTTTTTCCTGGTTGGCGATCCATTGAAGAAGAAGAAGACCAAATCTGATCTCTTCTTCCCGAGCTGATCTGATCTTCTCCTTCTTCTTCCAGATCTGCTTCTTCCTGTTCTGATCTTCTTCTTCTTCTTCGGTTCTTCTTCTCTGCGGTTGGAGGAAAAATCGTGAGTTAGGTTTTTTTTTATACACAACGAGAAATCGGCGTGTCAACTCGGTCGATTATGCGGTGACATGCCGATTTTTGGGAGTCCGCAAAACCCATAACAATTTTAGTCATCCGGATCGGTCCACTCCCGTTTTAAGTGTCGCCGATTAATCGGCGATTTAATAACACAGCCACAAACAAGTAATAGATTCTAAGGAGCTATATTTGCTTTGAAAGATCCTCGAAGTTACATTCCAGATGCTCCACACAGTCGCATGAATCAATTTACTTTTGACTGAGACGTAGTCGATACTTGAGCCTTTTGTAGGCCAATTGACAATAAGGCCTAATCAATCTTCCAAATTCTCACACCAGACTACTCCACCAGAGCTGTTTGGAGAAACTGCAAGCAATCAACAGGTGGTCTACCAACCATGGCTGAGACTGGAAAATTTTGAGTCCCTCTTGATATCATCCACTGTATGTACTCTTCCAAGTATAACTGTCCGGATCAGGAGATTAATATTGGCTCACTGTCCCTCTTGATGATGTCGTTCACCGTTTCTGATTCATTTACAGCCACCTTTAACTGCTTCTTATAACCCCCCCTCTCTTCGGTTCCTTTTCTACAGGCAATATCTATACTGGGAATATAGATGATTATACTGAAGAAAATATTATCGAATTAACTCAAGAAATGGTTATGATGGCTGCTGCTCATCGCAGTGAAGGCAAATCTGACCATAGTATTGCAGGGTTAATAATTGCTGGCTTTACAACCATCTATATTCCTTCAGACCTCAACCCCCACCAAAACCTCAGTCAAAAGCCCAGTATGCTATGAAGCCTTCTGCTTCACAGCTCAAGACCCCTCTTTCTTATGCTCTATCCCTTACAAATCCCTATCAACCTCTTACAAATGCAGAAGAATCAAGCTCTGCAATGACAAGCTTCCCAAAACCCCAAGTTCTTCCTCCAAACCCTTATCTTACAAAGCCCTGTTTGGATCCGATCACAATAATCGAACCATGTTTTTATTCGCTTACAAAAGACACCCATGCAATTGCAAAGAATATTTTCAATACAAATGCCCTTTTTGAGGAATCCGACATCCACTCAAGAGTTTTATGAGTTCATACTGGTCGATTCCGATTCAGTTATGATCACTCATCACCGAGATCCTTCTCATCCAGAGAAGATTTCTCATTCCAAATGCCAAATCATGAAGGTTTTATCTGAAGCCGATTGAAAGCAGCATCCTCGCTTCCATAAGAAGTTTTCAGTTAATTACCTCCCAGCTTCCTACAATTATCTGGATTACAAGCAAGCTTGGTCCAGAGCCTTTTTTTATTTTTTTTCAAAATTGCTCCCATTCTTGGTTCTTTCTTTTCTGCCACATTCTCACAAAGATTTGTTCCTCTCTGGTTCCAACATTCATGGTGGAATCATTTTGGTCCTTTACAAGATATCTTGCCTTCGTCTGTCAATAAAGGATGACAAGTTTTCAAAAACAAGTTCAATCCTCCAATCCCGGTACCACAACAGGTATTATCTTTTGGTTTTTTGTCAAGTTCCATCTCTCTTGGATCTGCTGCTGGGATTACACTGTCACAACTCTTCCTGGTCCAAGTCAATCGACTCAGCCTCCTCTTTGGATCTGTTGTCGTTACAAAGTCAAGTGGTGGTCATCTTTTGATCACTCTCATGCTACAAAAGAAGCGGTTACAAATTTCTTTTCAGGAAAAGAACAATCTCCTGCTCAGCCTCTTGTCAATCCAATACAAGTTCCTTCAGAAGCAAAACTTCCTCGACAGTTCATCAAGAAGCAGCTTCAAGGAAAACCTACAAAAATGCAACTGATGGAAACCATGTCCAAGATCTGTGCAGAAGACTCAGACGAAGCTCCAACAGTTCCTCTCAATGAAGATGATTGCTTTGGCATCTGGACACCACATGCATGAATCTGACCCTACAAGCATCATTGTGTTTTAAGTCATCATGACTTTTACCACAATTCTACAAAGATTCCTTCTACTACAAGACAAGGTCACTTTCGGCCACCAAGCAGCATCATTACAAAGCAATCACGTGAATTCCCTATTCACGCACAAAAGTCAAAAGTTGAAGCATCTTCAACTATTCCAACCACTACAATTACTTCAAGACAAAGACATCTTTTTTTCCACCGCTCCATGATTACAAAGGACGAAATGTCCAAATCTCACTCACTCTCCTAGGATAATAATTCCTAGTTGTAGATAAAGGATTTGTATTGGCACGAGCTCTGGATAAACGCATTGGATTTGCTTCAAATCTTTGAAGTCTATCCAATTCAGCCATAATGTCTGGTTCATCGTCAAAATAATCAGAACCAATATGAGACAGAGTGTTAATTTGTCTCTTTGAATTTAAGACTTTATCGAAGACAGGTGAAGTTTGAATACTCAAAGCTGCAAGTCTTCGATTAATCTCTTCCATGATATGTGGAGGAGAAGAAAGGGCATTTTGTTCAATTGTATAAGGTTGAAAAAATGTAATTGGTTTGTGATTTGTAGAACTTTTCTTTTCTGGAACAGAAGGAGAAGTCAGTTGCTGACCAAGTTCATTAAGCAGAATATTTGTATAATTATTTTGCTCAATAATCTTTGAAATTCCTGTAGAATCAGAAAGAAAAGTTGGATTCTTAAAAGGAGAGGCTGTAATAGTCTGTCCTTGAGTTTGTATATGGATTTCTTCTAAAGGTGGTAAAACTGATTCAACAATGGTATTATTTTTCAGATGCCACGGTTTAGAAGCATGTTTGACAACATTCAATTGTGAAAGATAAATGGATTCATACCATTCTAAAAATGGCATATGATCTTTGATATCTTCACAGAATTGATAGAACATTTTTCCTAAACGATTTTGTTGATCAGAAGTAGTTTGAGAATAAAATGTTGTTCTTTTGTCATAATTGTAATCCATAGAAAATTCTTTTTAACTTTTTGTTTATTTAAAACAAAGTTAATTGAAAGTGTGTTTAATTGTGCGGGATCAGCCATCTCAGATCGAGTGGGAGATCTATCAGAAGGATGTTCCGATGGTTGATTGTAAATTGGTTGAGGGATCTGGGGATGATAAGGATGATTCCTTAAGTTCGCCAGATCAAGATGAGGAAGATTCTCAGGAGGTGGAGTTCTGGGGATTTGAGTAGGAGCAGTTCTGAATGATGAATGATGATTCAGATCTACGTCCTGATTGGAAATTTAGGGATTGTAACCTAGTTTTTCTTGATTCGGAGAACTGTAATTCAACAGTTCCATCTTCAAGAGTCAGAACCTGACTGAGCAAACTAGGAGGAGGCCTTCTGGGAGTGGATTGGACCTGCCAAGTTACTGGAAGAGTAACCTGATTCCAATGAATTGTCTTTGGGACAATAACACTGGTCTTGTCTTTGTTTGCCTGAAATAAGATTGTATAACCTTTTTCAGACTCCATCAAAGCTTTTGGACTCAATTGAGTCTTCATGGCTTTGTAGGTGATTTTGTAAATGAGAGCAAAAGGCTCAGATCCTGGAAACATGTCGAAACCAAAGGTCTGAATATTGAGGGTCAGTGTTTCGAGGACATTTGGATCCTTAAGAGACACTGAGAAATTGGGGTAACAGTCGAAATAGACTGGACCCATGGCCAAGGTAGATTCTGCAATTCCAAGTAGAGAATCATGGAATCTATTGTGTCTGCAGTCGCGAAGAGCGATTAAGGCACAGGTGTCAAGGCCAGTTCTTGTAAGAGGTTTGATTCCAACTTGAATCAGACCGATATGGATATACTTGTAATCTTGATTTCTGAGAAATTCAAGGGTATTTGTAGAAATCAGTTGTTTTGATTCTAAAGAACCATCAAGAGGCACTGTCTATTCGACAATGTCTATCAGATCTTCAGATTTTTTAGAAAAGATTGATTGCGAAACTTGGTAAATTTGTTTGTAAGGAACTTTTGGTATGGACCATTTTTGTAAATTCTGTTCAACTTCTGGAATTCTACATTTCATCATATTGTGTAAATCTGGGTTGCTTTGTCTAGAGCTAGAAGCTCGGGTAAATTTTGAAATAAAAGACATTTTCAAAATCTTGAGAGGTTGAGGGTTGGAACACTGTACTCGGACCACTACGACTGGACCACCGATATGGGTCCACCTAACCCTGGCAATTGCGCAAACTCTGCGTCTTACAAATGGCTCTACGACTGACCAACATACCTAAAGGTTGACCAACGTCATCAACAGCTGACCAACAGTACCTTGGACTCACAACACTATGCCCCCCGGAGAAGATGAACATGGCTCTGATACCATTCTGTAACGACCCGATCCGCACAGTAAGAACACTTTTGGTATGAACCATTTTTGTAAATTTTGTTCCAACTTCTGGAATTCTACATTCCATCTTATTTTGTAAATCTGGGTTGCTTTGTCTAGAGCTAGAAGCTCGGGTAAATTTTGAAATAAAAGACATTTTCAAAATCTTGAAAGATAAGCTTCACGTGACTATGTGGAGAGTGGGTGAGATTTGGACATTTCGTCCTTTGTAATCATGGAGCGGTGGAAAAGGAAATGCCTTTGTCTTGAAGTAATTGTAGTGGTTAGAATAGTTGAAGATGTTTCAACTTTTGACTTTTGTGCGTGAATAGGGAATTCACGTGATTGCTTTGTAATGATGCTGCTTGGTGGCCGAAAGTGACCTTGTCTTGTAATAGAATGAACTTTTGTAGAATTGTGGTAAAAGTCATGATGACTTAAAACACAATGATGCTTGTAGGGTCAGATTCATGCATGTGGCGTCCAGATGCCAAAGATATCTTCATTGAGAGGAACTGTTGGAGCTTCGTCTTCGTCTGAGTCTTCTGCACAGATCTTGGACATGGTTTCCATCAGTTGCGTTTTTGTAGATTTTCCTTGAAGCTGCTTCTTGATGAACTGTCGAAGAAGTTTTGCTTCTGAAGGAACTTGTATTGGATTGACAAGAGGCTGAGCAGGAGATTGTTCTTTTCCTGAAAAGAATTTTGTAACCGCTTCTTTTGTAGAATGAGAGTGATCAAAATATGACCACCACTTAACTTTGTAACGACGACAGATCCAAAGAGGAGGCTGAGTCGATTGACTTGGACCAGGAAGAGCTGTGACAGTGTAATCCCAGCAGCAGATCCAAGAGAGATGGAACTTGACAAAAAACCAAAAAGATAATACCTGTTGTGGTACCGGGATTGGAGGATTGAACTTGCTTTTGAAAACTTGCCATCCTTCATTGACAAACGAAGGCAAGATATCTTGTAAAGGACCAAAATGATTCCACCATGAATGTTGAAACCAGAAAGGAACAGATCTTTGTGAGAATTTGTGGCAGAAAAGAAAGAACCAAGAATGGGAGCAATTTTGAAAAAAAACAAAAAAGGCTCTGGACCAAGCTTGCTTGTAATCCAGATAATTGTAGGAAGCTGGGAGGTAATTAACTGAGAACTTCTTATGGAAGCGAGGATGCTGCTTCCAACCGGCTTCAGATAAAACCTTCATAATTTGACATTTGGAATGAGAAATCTTCTCAGGATGAGAAGGATCTCGGTGATGAGTGATCATAACTGAATCAGAATCGACCAGTATGAACTCATAAAACTCTTGAGTTTTGAGGATGTCGGAATCCTCAAAAAGGGCATTTGTATTGAAAAGATTCTTTGCAATTGCATGAGTGTCTTTTGTAAGCGAATAAAAACATGGTTTGATCATTGTGATCGGATCCAAACAGGGCTTTGTAAGGTAAGGATTTGGAGGAAGAACTTGAGGTTTTGGGAAGCTTGTCATTGCAGGGTTTGATTCTTCTGCATTTGTAAGGGACGGTACTTATATAGCTTTTGCTTTGCCCTTTGATGTACACTTTATTTACAACCCATACCATACATCTTGACCCTTAACAACTTTGCAACTTTTAATCGTAGCCTTTGGCTATCTCTGTCTCCAATATAAACAAAATCCTACCTGCCTTATTATATAGACTAGCATATTACCCGTGCCGTTGACACTCTACATATATTTTTCTGCTAATTATCATGCACTGAACACCCTCACCACCCTCCCCAATTAGTTCCATTTAAAAAAAAACATATTTTAGAATGTAAACTAATTTTTTTAGGGACAAGCCTGTTTTATGGTAAAAATCTAATTATTTGAGTCAAACTTGGTTAAAATTTGAATCGATTGAATGTTTGGGGTCATTGTTTGAATGTTCATTAAAATGTCCATCCGTTTTTTGAAAAATATTATACTTTAGGCATGAAAATATTAAAAATACTCACATGTTTTAATAATAAAATACACATTTTGAAATTTTAAGTATTTTTATTGTTCATTGATTTTATTGGAAAGATCTCAAAATTGCATTTCAATGATATCAAGTTTATCAAACTCCGACAATTACAAAAATAATTAAAATTTTCATTTGAGAAAAAAGAAAACACAATACTTTCTCTTTCTGCCTACATTCCACTAATTTTTTCACAATTTTTTCATTTTCTTTGGCTTGTACACGTTTTATATTTATATTGACAAGCATGCCAAAATAGGAAATGAATCTCAATCCTTAACACATTTCCCAACTTTCAATCCTAATCATCTTTTATGTCCAATCTTTAGTTTGTCCTAGTCAACAATGAATAGTAAAACACCACTCTGAATTGTAATATAAACTAGGATATTTCTCGTGTCGTTGGTATGATAAAAGTTTAACATGATAAATAGAGTTTATTCTACTTTATTTTTCTAGTATCAGTACCCCATTATAACTTGTCCAAACTTGATTAAGCCAATATATTATAGATCGCCTTTAAGTTTTCATCTTTCATACTTACATGCCTAATAACAACATCAACAATTGAAGAAAAATAAATAAATATCAAAATGTTGAGTATGAGAATCGAACTCATGCACTCTTATTGGGGATTGATTGATTGGTGCTTTAGTTCTATGTGAACCGTTAGATTATTATATTTGGGTAAATCTCAGTCGTCTTTTATCTCCAACCTCAAACACCATCCCGATTTGTAATATAGACTAGGGTATTCCTTGTGTCATTGGCACGATAAAAGTTTAACATAATAAATATAGTTTATTTTACTTTAAATATCAAGATAAATAAATGTTAAAAATATTGGATATGAGAATCGAACCCATGCACTGTTATTGGGGATTGATTGAAGGTAAGACATAAATGCTAACTTTAAGTCCCAACCATTAGATGAAACGAATCTCAAACATTAGATGACACTTATCTCTTGGTACTTTAAGTTCTATGTGATCCATTAGATTATTATATTTGGATAAATCTCAGCTGTCTTTTATCTCCAACCTTGAATACCATTCTGATTTGTAATATAAATTTTTTTCCGTTCTTCTAAGAGTAACATGTTTAATACAAGAACTTTTTAAAATTAGTTTATATTTAAGTAGTAACATCGCATGTCACAATTTTAGGCAAATCAGAGAAAATTGAAGATTTATTGTCAAATAAAGGTGTGATTCTCCATATTCTTTAGTTTTGGTTCTCTTGGATTTGTTTTCTTTTTAGCATCTTAACACAAACAATACTGCCCTGTGTGCCTAAGTATTCATGAGGTCACGACAAAATTTAAAAAAAAAAAAATTATCATTTCATTTATAACATATTGTCATTGATAGAATAGTTGGTGACACATTTTCATTGATCAAATAATTGTTGACTTATTGTCATTGATTGATTAACTGTGAGTTTTGAAAGCGATTAATCGGCCAAAGATTTTTCAAACTAATTCAAAAATTATAACACTCTACTAGCGATAAGTGATTAATCGCCAATTAATCATGACCAAATAACATAGGTTTGTACACATAACATCTAGTATGTCCAATCCAAGCTCATTGAACCCAAAAAAACTCACATGCAAGTGACTCATAAAAGAATATTGCGAATACCCAAAACCAAATCTGGCCTCTCTTCACGTTTTTGAAATTGGGATTGATTTGGTTGTCACTGTGATATTTTAATTGTTAGGGTCTTATAAATAAGAAACCAATACTCAAGTGGTGTTTTTTTAAGTGGTTAGAAGCTAAGTTCTAACTGAAGTTAGAAATTATGAACGAGCTTCTGCATGAACTGTTTGTTTTGCTTATGAATGAGCTGCTGATTAGAAGCTGTAAAATTAAATGGTATTTTTTTTAGGTGATTACTTGAAAAAAAAAAATTTACATTTTTGCCCACCATCACAACTCCCACCACCCACCACAAGCCACCAACATTAACCCCTTTCTCTACCTGTTTTCTCCCCTCCAGATACCATTGAAATCTTTTTTACCACTACCATAAAGCACCCTATATCCCTCTACATTTCTCATACAATCTTCGGCAGAGAAAAAAGAGGAATAGGAAGATGAGGAAGAGAGAATGCTAGAGAGGGTGGTGGCAACGGTGATGGCAACGGTGGAGGCATTGCTCGCATGATAAAGAGGGGATGGTAGAGGAAAGGGTAGTAACAATCATTACGAATTTATTGTGAGATTATTATAGGAATTAATTTGCATTAAGTCACACTTCTTATTAAGATTTCTGAGTGCTATTCAGAACAAAAAACAAACACTTTGTTGTCCTTTATTGTTTTTGCTATGGCAAATTTTCATTAGAATCAAACACACCCTCATATTCTTTAAAAAAAAAACATACCTCTGGATCTAAATTACAAGCAAAAAGGCCTTGTCTTCTTATTTTCGGAGTTTAAGATCTTGTTTAGACACACAAAATAAAATAAAAATAAAAATAAAAAAATGCATTTCGGAGTTTAAATTGCAATTTAATATTGCATGTAAATAACTATGTTATCAACATGAAACACCGCCTATTAAAAACTCCGGAGCTCTATATTACAGACACAAACAATGTGGAATCAGTGGAAACCCAAAATCAAGAAGAACACACAATTTGATGTTTAAACTCTCAATTATTATGATGTTAAAACCCAAAACTGTGGTACTGCGGAAACACGGAATCAGGCAAAGAGTAAATTGAAACTATCGACGCGGTGGATCAAACCCTAATTTGACGTTCTATACAAATAAATCAAAGAGGAAAAAAAAACGAAACCCTAGAAAATTGTGAAAAAGAGAGAGATGGAGCAGACCTGATTCTTGAAGATAGCGAAAGACCATGTAATTGAGTTCGACGGAAGTGATGGAGGAAGCCATAATGGAAGAGAAGACAACAGTTTCTTCTTAGTTTGCAGAGCGATCATGAGAGGAGGACGATTGAAATGGGTGAGGTGGGAGAGGAGAGCAAATACTACGCTCGTATGTTTGTGGAGGTCAGCCCAGGCCCAGGCCCAAGCTGAAAAAGTTGAGGGAGCGGGGTCAACCGCGTAAATTATTAGGCTGTTGCTAAATAATACCATCATTTCTGCTGAAAAACACCACCATCTCAATTTTTATTTTATATTTTAGATCTGCTGAAGAACACCACCACCCTCACATTTTCTTCTCTCTTCACCAGAGCAACACCTCACCCGTTTGCCCGCCCCACCATGCCCTGCCACCGCTGACGGATAATGGTAGTAGTGCTTGATGGAGAAGGGGGAGAAAAGAAGAGAAAGAGATGGGAGGGGGAGGAGCATAGGCGGCGGGATGGTTGTGGTGATCGATAGAAAAGAAGAAGAAAAAAAGGGGGAGGAGGAGGAGATGCGACGTTGGTTGGGTGATGGTGGTGATTGATGGAGAAGAAAAATAAGAAGAAAAGGAGAGGAGGAGGAGGAGGAGAAGTGGCGAGGGTGGGGTGGTGGTGGTGAATGGGAGTAAGAGAGGTGGCGGTGGATGGATGGTGGTGGTGGTGATTGACAAAGTTGAAAGGGATAAAGGAAAAAAGAAAAGGATAAAGGACAAAAACGGTGGTAAGTTTTTTTTTTTATATTGGTGGTGTCCTTCAACAAGTACTAGTGTCCTTCAGCAAGAAGTGGTGTTCTTCAGAAAGGTGGTGGTGTTGTTCAGAAAGTAGGGCACTGATGGTGTTTTTAGCAAAAATGGCGGTGTTATTTAGCAATGACCAAATAATAAGCCCATGAAATTTAGTGAAGGCCCATAATTAAGCTTTTCAAGGCACCTGTCTTGGTTTCTTCGACCCATATTGACCATTCGCCCTCTATTATTCATCCCCAATCACCCTCTCCTTCTTCATGTTAAGGTCTTTGGGGGTCAGGGTTTTGCAAATATTAGGGAGAGATGAATGAAAATGAATATGGAAGATATTATGCTATTAAATTAAGATGATGGAGTTGGTATGATTCCTTCAAATACCTGGTGGTGGAACCAAATTGGTGATGCAGATGTAAATGTGCAAATTTTTACCCTCCCCCGGCCCCCAGGTTGTTCTCTCACCATCGCCATCATCCTCCTTGTTGCTCATCTCCCACTGCCTCTTACTCATTTTTTTATAGTTGCCAATCACCACCACCAACATCATCTCTCCACCGTCGTCTTTTCCAACAAACTGACAATAACAACCATAAATTTCTCGACCTCTGCTATGGCCATCAGTTTAAGCTAGGGGTGGGCATTTAGGACCGAAAACCCGGACCGATCGGGTGAGTTCTGATCAATTTTAATTAATTAAAAAAATTTTGGTTGTAAAAGCTCGGCCCGGCTCGAAGTTTCTGGTCCGGGCTTCGGTTTCCCTTTCTGAAACCCGTCGGGTAACCGGCCCAACCCAGCTTAAATAGGTTAACAAATAACAACATTTGTTTTGTTCATTGAGGATTCAAAATTGAGACTCTCCTCACAGCGAAGGCGAAGCCGCGGAGGCTTCTTCTCTTCTCGCCGCGGAGGTGGAGGCGGAGGCCGAGCCGACCCTCCCATCTTCTCTCAGCGAAGGCAGAGGCCGAGCCGCCTCCCTCTCCCCTCCCTTCCCCACTCTGGAAAGCAATGATCATCCACATTCTGGAACACAGAAGAAGGAAAGCAATGATCAGATCCCCTCCCTTCCCCATTTTTGCAATGATCATATCATCCACACTGTCAGATCTTGATCAGATCTGAGATTCTTCAGAGATTTTTTTGCAATGATCAGATCATCCACACAATGATCAGATCATCCACACTCTCAGATATTGATCAGATCTGAGATTCTTCAGAGATTTTTTTGCAATGATCAGATCATCCACACTCTTAGATCTTGATCAGATCTGATCTCAGATCTTTGATCATATCTGATCTCAGATCTTTGATCAGATCGACCCGTCTCTGACCTTCCACCGATCCTGCCGCGAGGGAATTTGTGGTTCTTGCGCGATGAACATCGATGGGAAGAATGGGCTTGCTTGTCTCAGTGTCTCACCATGAATTGTATCCAATTTGGATGTTGCTCTTAGGACCGAGACCGGCCCGAAATTCGGTTAATCGGGACCTCGATTAACCGGTCAACTCGGTCCGGTTTCGGGCCTCATAAACACGGGCCCGAATTTCTCGGTTCGATTTTCAGTTTTTACACTTTGGGCCGGTTACCCGTACTTGCCTAGCCCTAGTTTAAGCCATCACCTTCATCCTTTTTAGTCAACCAACATTAATCACCATTTCACCACGTATCAATATTAATCACCATTTCACCACCCACCAACATTAATCACCATTTCATGCACTCATGACCAAATCCTCAAGCACCACTATCATCATCATCATCACACGAGAAGTTCATAACAAGACTCAGTAATCAAAACCAAACCTAATGTTTGCAAATTCAATTTTTGAAACCAAACCCATTCTATAATAATCTAGTTTTTCAAGCAAAACCCATTGTCCATGAATTCAATTTTATAAATAAACCCATTGTCCATTTCACTAGCCCCAACTTGATTGTCTCTTTCACCTAGTATTGGCTTCGAACAAAACTAACAAGGATAGAGGATGACGAAGGTTGGAGAAAATCAAGCTGAAGGTAACTGGTTGTATCCGTGTCTAGTCTAACTTAGATTATAATTGAATTCAAGAGAAGGAAGCAAATGCGGGGGATGGGAGGGAACCACGTAAATGCTATAATCCGGCTTTTGTGAGTTTTTTTGTGGTTTAAGGTACTTGCACCCTACGAATAATAGTTATATAATATGTAAAGGTTAATATTCGACACATGGCTTCATTATGGGGATGTAGCTCAGATGGTAGAGCGCTCGCTTAGCATGCGAGAGGTACGGGGATCGATACCCCGCATCTCCATATTTTTTTCCTACTTACTGCTCTTTTAAATGGCGATGTTAAGTAATTTTTAAAGGCGACAAAAAATCATTAACACAAATTTGTTGTGGATCAGACACATCTCCAAAACCTTTTACACGCCACCTTAAAATAAATACAATTTTAGCTCCATCGAAAATGAAAAAAAGGAAGCTCATGCCTTCCTTTTTTTTCTTTTTCATTCACCCACTCGGTGCCCACTGATACTCCACGACTGAATCCAACTCTTACACAACTCTTTTCCTTCTAATTTTCTTTGCCACTACAACCCTTCTCCCTCTATCTCTCTCACGATCAATTCCCCATCTCACGATGTGCTCCTAATCCCATTCAACACTTTTCCTTGCCTTCATCGTCCCTCTTTCTCACGAGCAACAGCAGCATCAAAGCCTTTGGCAACTTGAATTCCAAATAATTACCTCTTAATTTGTCAAATTCTTTTTATCCTTCATCATTTGATTTCTTGTTTTGTGATTTTGCTTTTAAACTTTACTTCCTTGTCTTAAATCTAATAAGAGACTTGCTATTGTTATCTCAATGAAATCCAAGACTCTCCTCTCATTGTGTTTTTGGGCTAAAAAGGATTTGAAGTGAACCCATAAGTAGTAGTGGTAAGTACTTTGAGTTTTCTTATATCAGTCTTGATGAAACATCAAACAATTTGATCACAGCTAACGATTGACACATATCAACTCTAATGAAAAAGGCCAGAATAGATCAAGCCCAAGGCATTCCAACCCAAGCCCAGGCTAATTACTATTCAGCCCGTAAGTCAGACGCTCAAGCCTAGATTATGCAAGCCCAACATGGTGAGAACTTGGAGTTTGGTCTAGGACAATAAGGCCCGAATATAGACCTCTAGGCTATAGCAGGCCCAAGGTCTGTTTGCGGCACTTCTTGATCCAATGAAGCATTGGGTCCCAAAGAGCATCAAGTGCCAAAGAAGAATCGATCATGTACATGTAAGATTCTAAGAAATATCTCCTCCCTCCATCGCGCCTCCAACAATAGAGTCAATGAAGGAATGGTACACTCACTATATAAGGTGGAGAAATATACACACATACAACCCTAATTTTATCAGTCTATCTCTATCTTTGTTCAAGTGCCTAACTTTACCATCGGAGTGTCTTTGCCCCCCACAATAGTAGTCTCCGGTTCACCGTTGTTCATCTTTCCAGGTCAAAATCAACACCTTGAATATCCAATAAAAAAGATGTCATACCTTGAGCAAACTCTTTTTGTCACTTTATTTAGACTTTTTCCAGCAAAAGATGACGAGGCCTTGATGAGCTTAATAAAAACTAAGCATCAATGTAAGTTTTGTACAGTTGAAACATGTCATGTAGTACAAAGTAGATATAGACATTAATTGTGAATGAGATTTTGTGAGTTGTAATACAATAGCAAAGGAGTTTGTCTAGGCATTCAGGTTTTAAAGTCATTTCATTTTATGGTTAGGCTTGGATTTTTTTTTACACTTTTACATATATTTTTTAAAATACAATCACAAAAATTATCTATAGATTGAGTAGAAATGTAAAATATCCAAAATCTGACAAAAAAATGGCTATAAAACCTGACTGCCTAGAATTGGGGATAGTATAGAGAAACACTTGCAAAAACAATTAAAAAAAAAACTCAGTGCATGAAGGGTATGATGCACAAAGGTTGTGGCCAAATGGCCCAAATCCTCAATAGCTAAGATATATTCCATGGCGTAACACAACAACATTTTAGTACTTCCATCTTTCCGGTTGTAAATTCCATGTCATGAGTTACACTTCGGTATTCCCTAGCAGACATGAGATAAATGTAGCAGCGTTGACTCTTGTGGTTTTAACATTGTAACATCCCTAGTATCCAAGTAATTTTGTTGCACAAAAAAGCATGTGGTAATCCATTACAGTAATTGTCAACCTATCAGGCTCACATACCATGATCTGTTTTGTCTATTAAAGTCTTGATTACAGGAATTAGTTGATAATACATAGTTTCCTTTTTTTCTTTTTCTTTTTTAAATTATTTTAATTTTATGTTATTCTTTGCCAAGATTTCTACTTAGGACTTGATGAATCTTCTAATCACCTTTGTTGGATCATGTTCTTACTTATTATTGAATAAGTACATAATTGTTCGATAAACTATTTCACAAAATTTCGTTTATAAACATGTATCTTACTAATCTAAAGTGTTTTGTTTGAAGATGAAGTTGCTAAAAATGATCTAGTAACTGAATTTAACAAAAATGTTCGTGAAACCTTGACTACTTTGCACCCTAGATTGAAAAAAATTTAGTGTTAACTTTTATCGTAAAGTTATTCAAATTAAAGATTGGGTATGGATGAACGATAGTAGTTTTGGTGAGCTCCTTAAATTGTTTCATGAGGTGCTACCTTTGGGTAACAAGCGTCCACAAAAAATCTCTCATGTCATGGCTATTGATGATACATCAAACTAGACCGGTCATCGCGACCGTACACGTGGCATAGAGATTCATTACGAGGATATATCGTCCAGCCTATTAGGCTAGCTCGTAAAGCCCAAAAAGAATAAGGCTCAGACAAGGTCCGCCAATGAGGAAACACAAACAGGGCCCTAATCCAGGCCCGAACGAATCAGAGCCCAAATCCAGGCTCGAAACGAGTTTTCTCATAAAAAAGAAGAACGTTGCATCAAAAAAGAGCCGTGGAGCAAGTTATGCCTTCTCCACGAACACATCTCCATTAAGGAGAATACTGTTACAAGAAACATCTCCTTCCATTGCGCTTCATATGCTTAAGTCACGTTGAGAGTTAACCACGACCATTATAAAAGGCAAAGAAAACATTTGACACAAGTATGCAACTTTAGCTGAGTTTTGTTCAGATTTACTTCATTCTTCCAACAGAGTTACTGACTTAAGCATCGGGGTGCCTTCGACCACCAAAAGGGTGTGTGGGGAAACGACGAGTTTCCTTTCTAAAAACAAAACACACAGTGACAAAGCTCACCACAACCTAACAAAAGATCAACAAGCCATCGGAGAAAACGATGCAATCTGCAAATCCCCAATCCAGTAATGATCACGATAACTCTCCCACTGACAACAATGCATCACTGATAGTTTGCGAAGAAGAAACAACCTGAATCATCGGACCAATAACACCCAAGAATGCATGCGGGTCCACAGCACGCAGTAGCCCAGACAACCCAAGCGTTAGGCGGCGCTGCCACGGACCCTCTGGTGGACTTACTAATAACCTAGATGAGTCACATAACAAATATGCTGGAGAAGATCACCTAAGAGCGCATTCAATCGGTCGATCCTGTTCAGGCACCGCCACAACAAAACTCCGCCAAATGAACTCAAGGGAGTGACGAAGTCCCAGTAGAACTCCAACAGGGAAACTTTGAAAGCAACGAGCTCCCTTGAGGTAAGAATCCACTGTGTGAAGGGACACTTACTGAAATCCCGTTCAGAATAAGGGGTCATGGATCCCAACATACTATACGACCCAACTGATTACTTGAGACACTTCCACCACATGATGACCCTGAAGGAGACCACATAGTCGATCTTATAAATGACATTCCCAATTAGCCTCACGTCCACAACAATGAACTGTTTCAATAGCATACCATCGAGGTCAATAGATTCCTTTCAAGCTTTGGCCACTGCTTTTATCACCAAATTCATCGGAAGTCAGCAGATGAGGAAAGAGCCACACTACCTCCTGCATATCAGATAGAAGCCCGAAGAAACAATACGTGAATATGTCACCCGCTTTACCAACGAATTGACAATGATTGATGGATATAGCAACGACACAGCCGCTGCAACCTTTGTGGTCGGATTGAAAATATGCCCCTTCTTTGATGCTCTTAACCTGGAACCCTCCAAAGGGCATGGCAATCTTGCTAAAAAAATAGTACAAAAACATATCTCTCTTGAGGAGATGAAGGTGACCAGGAGGAAAAATGACCAAGAAAGAAAAAATCTTTCAAGGAAACGGGACAGAAAGAAGGAAATAAGACAGGATGACAGACAAAGGGAGGGTAGCAACCCATCGAAAAACATCGAAATGGCGGAAGGAGCGATTCACGTAGACAAGAATCTGAGAAGCTACAACCAATGCGGCCTCGACACGAGCGAGTACGAGTGTGATGAAGACCACATACAAGCCATATACCACCCTGAAAACAAGTCGAGCAAATATATTGAAGCACATAGCGAAATGGGATAACGTCAACTGGTCGTTCCGAATGAGAGGGGACCCGGAAGGGAAAGACAAAAGCAAATATTGTTCATTCCATAAGGATCATGGGCACGATATCAAAGACTGCTACAATTTAAAAGACGAAATCGAGCACTGGGCTCAGAAAGGACGACTTGACGAGTTCACCGGAATGCCAGATAAACAACTCACATGGAGGATAAAGCAGACAACGTTGCGTGATCAAAAAAATAGTCCAGAGAGCTAATATATGCCGCACACTGCATAGTCGGAGGAAGCAAAACACACGAAGCAGCCAGGCGAACTTCTTACTTGAACCAATTTATACCAAAACAAGGGTACTAACTAAACATTTCACGAATGCACAAAACATGGAGAAGTTTGCATCAACCAACTATTACGAGTCAAAATATCTCACAAGCAGATGCAAGCTCGACCCGAATTACTAACGACAAAGCTGGCGGCAACACACTCGACTAAACCCTGATGGTTGACACCAGACACGAAGCCAACATCAGCATGATTGGACAAATTGGTGCTGATGTGAGCATGATTGGACAATTCGATGCTGATGGTAACATGATTGGACAATTTGGTGTTGACAAAAGCACGATCGGACAGTTTGGTAATGACATAAGCATGATCAAACAAGCCAATACTACTCAGCCATCGAATAGAAAAACACCTTGAGCCTGCCAGCCACAACATCACACACGACATACAAGGACGAAACAAAGAAAAACAAAGCAACAAAAACACCAATGTATAATATGAAGGCCAATGACAAGGAAAGGAAGACGAAACAAATCAAACTTTGAACCAGTTTAAATGTGTTAACAGCTAAGGCTGGTGAAAACATCAAAAAGGGAATACCAATAAGATTACAAATTCAGAGCCCCAAATTTTCACGTGGACAACAAAATAGATACGTCAATGAATTAGCCATACAAAGCAATCAAACAACAAAAGTTGGATACACATAACTTCTTGTCTGATCAACCACGAAGTAAAGGTTGGACACCCGAGTCAACTAAACACATAAACTTTGAATCGACCGAGATGTCGAGTTAACAAAGTAGAGGCTGGACACCTGAGTCAACTAAACACATAAACTTTGAATCGACCAAAATGTCAAGTTAACAAAGTAAAGGTTAGACACCTGAGTCAAATAAACACATAATCTTTGAATCGACCAAGATGGGTCGAGTTAACGAAGTAAAGGTTGGACATTCGAGTCAAATAAACACATAAACTTCAAGTCAGCCAAGATGTCGAGTTAACAAAGTAAAAATTGGACACCCAAGTCAACTAAACACAAACTTCGAATCGATCGAGATGTCGAGTTAACGAGGTAAAGGTTGGAAACCCGAGTCAACTAAACACAAAAACTTTGAATCGACCGAGATGTCGAGTTAACAAAGTAGAGGCTGGACACCCAAGTCAACTAAACACATAAACTTCGAATCGACCAAAATGTCGAGTTAACGAAGTAAAGGTTAGACACTTGAGTCAAATAAACACATAATCTTTGAGTCGACCAATATGTCGAGTTAACAAAGTAAAAGTTGGACACTCAAGTCGACTTACCGCAAAAAAAATTGAGTCGACCAAGATGTCGAGTTAACGAATTAAATGCTCAACAAATAAGTTGACTTAACAAAAGGATTTTGATAGGAGCATAATTAGGCTATTTTTAGTACCGCATTTCTATATGTATTTTTGGGTATTACTTGTTAATTATGGTACTAATTGCTATTTTCATGTTTGTGTAGGTTTCTAATTACAAGATTCCAAAATAGAAGCAAAGTGAAGCAAATTAGCAATTTAGAAATACTGATTGCAAAAGGAAACCACACAAGGAAGGAAACTGAGAAGAAAACAATTATAAAAGGGACAATATCTGCCCTGAAGCAATCACGCTTGCAGACACATCCCTTTTTCCATCTTCTTTCCTTATCCCATCGTCCTTCTTTACAACACCCAGACACAACCCTTCTTCCATCATCACCATCAAACCCATCAATCGCAAATCAGGAACCCTAACTCATCCACGCATCCCTCATCGCAGCCGCAAGACCGTCTCGCAATTCCGCCCTTCAAATCACAGCCAACAAACATCACCATTATCTCCATTGCACACCAACTACAAACCCTTTCACATCACACAACAAACCAATCACAGCCCGACGACCCTCTATCTCGAAACATCTCGCCATCGCCGACCATAACTCCCATTTCTCTCTTCATCTCTTCTCACCTGATCTTTCTCTTAGCCGATCACTTCCACCAGCTAGATAAAACCCTCATCGTCATCACAGGCTACCGTTCCATCTCCATCCTTGCCTCTCGGCCTGCTTCATCTTTTTCAGTCCCTTTTCATTGCAACAATGAGCAAAGATTGAAGAAGAATGAGCAGATCGAAGAAGAAAAGAAGATATTGGCTTATTTCTTTCTCTCTACTATCCGCACCCCAGACACCCACTCTCTACCACCATGCAATTGGCGATAGTGTTTTGTTTCTTTCACCTTCTCTTTTTCTTATTTATAGTTGGATAATTAATTATGCAATGCTATTCAAACATAATTAATATGTCTAGCTAAACTTCTCTTAGTTAGGGGTTGATTCAAAACCTCGAACATGTGTTTTATGAATTAATTGAATTTAATTTTCCTTGCTATTAGTGATTGTGTTTTGCTTAACTGCTTTATAGAGAACTTTTCTTTGTATGTTTGTTAAGGTGGCCAACTTAGTAAGCATGCTAGGATCTGAGGCTAGAGTATATCGTTACAATCTTGTACTCATAAGTAGTAAATACCAAGGAACGTTGGTAAGGTTAAGTAAAAACCTAGGTAAGAACAAGATGCTGATCATACTTGTAATTGCCTAGTCAGTGTTCATATTTTTCCACAAAACTTAATGATCTTGGATTGTTTATCTAACTTGTGATTCCTGATTAGATAGCATGATAAGAATAGTTTGAAAGCGACGCTAAGTTTAATTCAATGAACTTGGGAAAATAATAAGATTAATGTAATGCTGATCACGGTTAATCTTGAGCATTGTCTCTCACAAGTTAGCAAGTGATTATTGAATATTGATTTATGAACATATGTTTGGTGTGTGGAGATAAACCCTTAGCTAATTTCTCATTTTTTCCATCCCTTTAGTTTTATTATCTTTATAGTAATTTTCGTAGTTATTTTCATAGTTTAACTTAGAAAATCCAATCCCCCATTATTTACTTAATTAGGTTGTTAGTTGTCTTTTAGTTATTCTTAGTGTTAATTGGCAAACCCTCTAATCCCCGGTCCAGAACGATCCCTACTTATTCTATACTACAATCACAAAGTAGGGAATTAAGTTGTGTGCTACTAAAATAGCGCATCAGATTTCGAGTTGACAAACACAAAGTCAGAATTATGGGAGCAAATCAATATGATTCGAAGAAGTACAGGCAAAAACAAATCTTTGCAGCACATCAGGAAGGACGACAGTGACCACCATTACATGAACGATAAGCCTAAGCACAAAAGCAGCTATAAAAGAAATCAACGCAAAATCCACGACAACTACAACAAAACCAAAAAGAAGAAAAAGCAGCAAAAGTCAATTTTTATTGATAATACTACTTTGTTACATCCGATGAAGGAGATAAAGAAGTGGGAGAAGAAACAGAAACAATGGCAGGATCATCACTCGATGGAATAGGAGAAGAACTCTTTTCGAGAGAGGGGAGTTAGAAGCAATGGCTCCTCAGCTGCTAAAGCAGATTCTTCGATGTCGTCATCCTCAAAAGCTTCACCAACCAGGTGACGATACTTGGACAAATCTTCGTCGGGCCCCTCGATATAATCAAGAAGCTCAACCCGCCCGTCAACAACTCGCTTCCAATCTCCGGCTTCGACTATATGAAGCCTATCCTTAGCAGTAGCGAATTCATTTTTGGCCACGAAAAGCTGTCCTTCAATGGTAGAGAGCATACCAGAAACATCTGCCTTGACATCATTAAGCGCAACAGTTATCTGTTTCACCCGCCTCTCATCGGTATCACACATAACAGATTGCTCCAATTCAACACGAGAAACTTCATCAAAAGTAGTTTTCTCAGCGGATAACTCTTTTTCCACATCACGTAGACGATGCAACCACATCTAACTTGGCTTTCAAAGAGGCAAGCTCAGTAACAGACTTATCCCGCATATCTTTCACCTCCATCAAAGACTTTTGATCAGCCCCTGGAGCTTTCTCCAAGTCCGTGCATTGCATTTTCAACACATCAAATTGAAAAAGAACATGAGAAAACACCAGCCATAACGCCGCCAATCTCCTGTCCAACAAAGCCACTTGATCACGACCAACTCGATAGACCGAGCCCATCACCCCTGTGTAGGCAAGATGATTCATCCCGTTCATTATTTACTCAAGACTGTAGTCAATGTGATCAAATGGGTCAAGTAGAGGCATTGAAGGCCTTTCCACCAACCGCCTGTGCCCGCCTGTGCCACTTATTTACCAACCTACGTGCACCGTCCTGCACGTCAAGCTGAGTGAACCAGCAAAACTTGCCATCCGACTTGATACAAATATCCTTCAGGCCAAGCTCAGTCCAACCCACCCATGGATGAAGAACGCGAGGATCCGCGAGCACTGAAGAACCACCCCTGACAGAAGAAAGAACTGAAGGAATAATAGTGACAACGAAAAAACCATGTTTACCCCTCTCGTCGAGGAACATCTGTAGCAAGGACAGGGCTGACGGTAACAGCAGGAGCAGGAGAAACTTGACGAACATGAGAGGAAACTAGGAACCCAGTTGCTTTGCTGACATCAATAAAAGGAGAAGGAGAGTGATCCCTGAAACTTGGACTGCCACCAATGTTTGTAGACTGCTCCACCGCTAGCTGAAGCATTTTTTCATTAATGACCTGGGGATCATCATTAGAAAACTTAGCAGCGTCCGAGACACCGTAAGCAGAAATAAGCTTCCTCTCATTATCGTCCAGCGGACGAGTAGTCTCCTTTTCGCTCATATTCAACGCGAGCCTCAGCTCCTTAGTCTCATCAAAAGAATCACGATCTCCTTTTGCAACATTGTCGTGAGATAGACTTGGAAGAGACACAACCCCTGTAACATCCTGTACAGGATTCAGACGGGACACAATATGAGTAGAACCACGATTAGAAAGTCGTTTCGTCCTCAGAACCTAACAAAGGTCTACCGACAATCGCCTTGACGGACTCGTAGACCTTGCAAACTTTTTTTTTGAAGCAGGGACTATGACATCAACATGAGCATTGAGATCCGTAATGTGTCAATTCAAGCTCACTTCTCAATCAATGCTAGCAAGAACAGCCTTAGCACGAGCAACCAAGGCCTTAGCACGAGACTCAGTAAGTTAAGCTCGTTCCACTTCACTCACGGTGTACAAACCACTACGCTTTATGATACCCTCGGAAAGAAATGCCTCTATAGGAAAATGGTGAACCTTCGAGAATCGATTATTGATCTTTTACTCCTCAGCAGTCAAGTGAAGATTATTTGTTTTACTGGAAAAACAGAATGATCGAAAGATCAAACGACCTTGCAATTGGAAGTAGCCAAAATTCACGAAAGCATAAAACCAACACTGCGACCATTCACGAATATCATCGCTAAGTTTCTCGAAACACTCTGGAGAATGGAGAAAGCAAATATCCTTGTTCACCAACAAACCAACTACTGAATGCGAAACCTTCACAGTCAAAGAAATGCTAGATAGAATAGCCCTCGCGTAAGAAGAGACCATTACCTTCCAACCGTTGGGACCCATTTGGGCAGGAGGAATACCCAGGAAGTTCAGATACTCCCAAAACAACTCCGAAATCAGAAATCGAAAGCCAGAGGAAAACATGCATGAATACAGTGCGATGTACCCAGCCTTCGGATTACAAGAACTATCATCCTGTCCAGGCAGGATAATCTCGAGGTTGGGCTGGAGATTATAATCAAACGAAGACTGTCCAGTGTCGCCTGAAAAGCTCTGTTGGGAGAATAATGAATCTCACACAGAGTTAGCGACTTACCACTTAGCTCATCACCAACAGACATCGTGAAAAGAAACGAGAATGAAGAAGCTGAAGAGATGAGCAAACCCTAAATTCAAAAATAGCATGAAGAGGGAAAATGAAGTCATCACATTTTTTTTATAGAGCCAAGCAATGAAGGGATGACTCGTGAGACAGAGGTAACCACGACCATTATAAAAGGTAAAAAGAACATTCGACATAGGTATGCAACTTTAACTGAGTTTTGTTCAGATTTACTTTCTTTTTTCAACAGAGTTACTGACTTCAGTGTCGGAGTGCCTTTGGCCACCAAAAGGTAGTCCTTGGCAATCTATCGATTGTTTTGTAGGTCAAACTCGCAGGAGGACGATTTGTGTTCGTGTAGCGTGCCATGGGTTGTGATGGAAATGATTTGGCATTCAACTAAAAAAAATGCCACCTGGAAAGATGGAACACCCAATTTACACTCCTATATGCTAGCTCTCTAAACAATAAAAAATTCTAGAGAGCCAGGCCCCTAGCGCCAGGGGGCTCTTTGAGTGTGTGTGTTTTGTGTTCGATTGGTGGGTTTATGAGGATCTCTAGGATGATAAGGGTATTGAGGCTCTTGGACGCACCTAGCTTGGCTCTCTAGACGGACTCCTAAAAAATTGCACATTTAACAACAACTCACATATTCTTTTATACTCTTTTTTCCAGTGAATATTCCTCATGTATTGTACAAGTTTTCCAGGGTTAGTTATCCTTTCAATTTAGGTGGCACCTTGTTTTTTATGTCTGCTTAACCAAAATTTGTGTACAAATTGTTTGGATGCGAAAAGAATTTGAAGGATTTAAGAGGTTGTTTGGCATGGACACTTTTGGTGGACAATTCATTTTGGTTTTGTTTATTTGTCGTGTATTTTGTATGCATATCAGTACAATAGCGGTTCATGATGCACTTCTTCATGGCCCTTCCACACATGGTGCAGACCACCATCAAATTATGTGATGATGCATCTTTATGTGCAGGCTTCTTCGATGGTGATCATGATTTTCATTTCATGTTTAAAAGGATTATCTTTTATTTTTCTCTCCAAACTTATGATATAGTATTTCTTTTTACTGCCCATTTATTCTGGAAACAAAGAGATAAAAAAAAAATAAAGCATTCTTTGGTAGAGTGTAGTGGCAAGAAACCGTGTTGAGTAATGCAACAAGGCAAGCACATCATACTCTATTTTTGTTTGTCTTCTTTACATTATTCTTCATGTACAAATCTATTTTATCCAACCCCAATTCTAGACAGTCAGGCTTTATAGCCACTTTTTTTTGTCAGGTTTTGGGCTTTTTACACTTCTACCCCTCCTATAGATAATATTTGTGGTTGTGTTTTAAAGAGAAGGGGTAAAAGTGTAAAAATGCCCAAGCCTGGCCAAAAAATGATTTTAAAGCCTGGCTGCCTAGACAAACTCTTTACCCAATTATGTTTCTTTCAGTTATGTTTAACTGTCTATGGAAGATGATAATGTAATGTGGTTTGCAGGCGTGGTTTCCTCTTTTGTGTTCTTAGTACTTAGGTCTAATTTTCATGAGTATCTTGTCCTTCGGTACTACTTTCTTGTCAGATCTTTTGTTGTCCTTTGATTTCTAATAAGTTAGGTTTCGGTAAGAGCAAAATCCCATCTCCACCATTGTTGGGTAATGCGATTTTGGCACATTGGATCAATTTTTTTTGGGGTATCTAATCAGATATCATTCCTTCCTACAAAAATTCTAGAGAGCTAGGGGGCGCTCTGTGTGTGTTTGTGTTCGATTGATGGATTATGAGGATCTTTACGATGATGGAGGGTATTGAGACTTCCTGGCACAGACCTGACACGCCTGGCATGGCTCTCTAGACGGATTGTTCCTTCCTATTTGCGGATGTCTCTTCATCTTCTTGGAACATTATGACCTTGCACATTCTAGATACAAGAATTTACTAAAATTCAAATTCAGTTTTCTTATAAGGGTTTGTGAGGTAATTCATTGATTGGATCATTGTCGCCTGGCATGTGCCAACTGACGGGCCTTTGGAACTTGTAAGTGATTCAAAATTTCAATTTCATTATTTGTCACAATTCATTTTTCTTGTATCTTATATGTACATATATAATATTCAATATAGACCTTTGATGCTTAAAGGGGAAGCGACCTTTAAGTTTGCTTTTCTCATTTCCTAGACGTTTGAGAATTTTCTTATTTATGGGAGTGTGTTATATCAGTGACTGATATAGAAGATATAAGCCAGATTACTTTTTGATCAAACCTTATGTGATTATAGACAAAAACAGTGAAAATGATATATATATGCTAGGATGGGTATTGATTGAAGTTTGGTAGTATATTTGCCAGGCTGGACATGGACTGAAGTTTTACGACCATCACCTTTTCTTACTTAACTATGGCAAGGTTAGATACACACACATTATATATAATATTTTTCTTTTCATAATTAATAGACGTATGACGCAGTCCGTCACTGAAAGTGTAACCAACAACCACGAACACAAACTTTTGGCGACATTAGATCGATACGATAACAAAAAGATAGATGGGGAATGCCCGTCGCTAAAACTACGACCCTTTTTTAGTTTTCTTACTATCATTGATCTATCCACACCCAAAAGTACGAAAAGTTTAGCTTAGTCTCAACTTTATTTATTAGAGATCGTGATTAAAGAAATTATTAATACCAACAAACATTTACCTTGGCCGCCCTTATCAGTGACAAATCTCTAGTAAATTGCTCCAAATGTTGTCTCATTGTGTAATCTTTGAAGTTACCCACAACTGACCAAACTTTACTCTCCCGTTGACAAATCGAGGCATTGAGGATTTTCAAAATTGATTGTAATAACGGAACTTGATTTGATGTTATAATGGAGTTGTTGACATAATTTTTGTTGGACTTAAATTGCTTATATGCAACTAGGGTGTTGATGCACACTATGTGCACGAATATTCAGTATTATTATTATTATTATTATTATTATTATTATTATTATTATTATTATTATTATTATTATTATTATTATTATTATTATTATTATTATTATTTTATAACTTTTTAATAATAAGTAAAAAATATTATTGAAATTCTAAACAAAATAATTATTTATAATTTTAAGAGCATATTTTTTTACAAATAATAAGGGGCTTTGAATAAATTATGTTAGGGGCTTAGGTATAATTAACGGGAACAATTTTAATCGTAAATAATCTGAATTTGAGAGGGTAAAATGGTAGAAGTATTAATTTAAAATTACCCCTGTCATTATTTACCTACTTATTGTTTTGCTTGTAACATGTGATAGGATTGGGAGGATAAAATGGGAATAAAAATCAGGAAGACATCAACACTGTTCATCCAGTATTGCAGTTGTTATACTGTTCAGATAGTGCTTAGTGACCCTAATTAAACAACCCCCAAGTTATGGTGAATATGATATTGTTTTATTACTTGGGCATTAGATGACGTGGTAATGAAATGTCTTACCATAATTGGTAAGTTAATAAGTTATATTAAAATTGGTGAGGTGCATGACACTATTCTTAAAAAAAAAAAATGCTAAATTTCTTGTTATAGTAGCTTGCTCGAGTAACTTACGTGAACCATGCAATGCCATTATTTTATTATTATACATACACATATATGTAATTTGGGTTATTTAGATAGACTCCCCCACCATAATGGCCCAATTAGGGTCACACCTCAAAATGATCAAATATTAGGGGACCCCACCACCCCCTCCCCACTTTTGGGTCAACCATGGTCCTGCCGTTTTGATTGTCAAATTGTGAACGTGTTATGCAAATGTAACACCTTTGATTTTCATATGCATAAAGTACCCCTATCTTGAGATATTATCATGTATCTCGCGACAAATCTGAGAGTGAACCCACATCTTCTCCAACCAACCAACCAACCCATCCCATCATTTCTACAAGCAAACCACTCCCTATAATTGAACCACCCAACCCATCAACACCTCTACTTCTAAACATTGCACCGACCTCACCCAATCAACCGTTATTGCTCCGTCATCGACCTCTCCTTTCCACGAACCACCACCTATCACCAATCATCTTTTCTACTCACTCTGAACTAAGCCCCACCACAATCCTTTCCCCATTTGATTTCTCTACTTCCTGTGACCTCCACAACCACTTCTTCCCTCATTTCTTCTCCCATACATCCTATTAGTTGTTCTTCTTCCTCCTTCTACATGTTTCTTCATCTTATCCCTAAAAATCCAACCCAATCTCCCCCGCACCATGCTCCCTATTTCAACCAAAATTGGGTGTGTGCCTGATAACATTTGAGGATTTAACAAAGATTAGGGCTAGAGGGTGTGGGCATTTGTCATCAAAAGCGATCCAATTAGAGAAGGATGGGTTTCCAAAGCATGATTTCCCGATTAAGAAGCTAAAATGGGGTTGGGAGATGCGAGTCAAGAGCTTCAATAAGTGATTAGTGAGATTGAGTACCATTGATATTACCATGAAACCTTGGATGAAGATCAAGTCTTGTCTTCTTTTCTACTTGTTTAGATTCTGAAAGTTCTGAAGAAAAAATGGCTTCAGTTGTTGGTGATGATGTAGGAGCTGAGACGTGAACAAAGGAAAAAGTTTACGAGCTTGTAATGATTGGGAGTGGGATGGGGTGGTTTAATTGTAAAACGTTGAGTTGATTGCTAAAATGGTGGGGCATGTTTGTTGTTCGGAGAAGATTATGGGTTTGCCTTAAGATTTGTCTAAAGATATGTGGTAGTATCTAAATGTATGGGTAGTTCAACCATTATGAAAATGAGGGGTGTTGCATCTGCATAACATGTGCGAATTTTGACAGTCATAAAGGCAAGACCACGACTGACCCAAAAGTATGAGGGTCCTCCTAATATTTGATCATTTTGGGATTTGACCCTAATTGGGACATTATGGTGGGGTGGGGGCCCTTTAAATCACCCTTTAATTTTACATTAGTCAACTTCCTCTCCCTCTTTTCAATATCATTATTTTTATCTCGCCAATATCTATTGAAGGAACAAAAAATATGAAACGCCAAAAAGAGAATTAAAGCATACAACTCTAAAACGAGATTTGTTAATTTTGTTGTAAATATCTCATCAATTTTACCGATTGATAACAAAGTATCCATTTCTCAAATGAACACCGTATAATATATACTACAAGATGTTAATAAGATGGAATTATCACTCATATATATTTGTTGCTTATATATATGTACGGAAAAAATTAAAAGAGAGGCATGAGGTGGCCGTGTCACATTGCCACCTCATGACACCTAGCTACTATCATGTCACTTGAAAAACATGAGGTGGACATCCACAAGGTTCCACAACACTCCTCTTGGATGTTCACCACATATTGTCTCATTAAAAACGTTGCTAGTAAAACTCAGTGGGAAAAACCTGGATGAAGAGAAAATAGTACAACATTCTTCAAGAATATAGTGGGTGCGCATGCGCCTCGTTAAAACCTTGACATGAAAACCCAAAAGGATAAAATCGCGTCGAAGGAAAAAAAGTACAACATGCTTAATATCAATGTAGCATACTTCTTGATGTTCTTGTAACATACCTCTGAATGTTCCTGTTGTATACTTTTGGATGCTCATCGGGAGGTATACTTCAGGATACTCCCTTGCAAGCACATCGATACAAATTAATCTCGTAAACCAATTTCTGAAATGTTGATGTAGGCAATGTATTTATTGGTAAAGAGATCTGCAAGGTCGTTACTAGACCAAATATGTTTGACTTCAAACACATGGTTATTCCAAAGCTCATTTGATGAAGCCTTCTTGCATTTGAACAATATATGCAACATTATATTTATGTATTGTAGTCGGCTGATCAGTAACTGATGGCAGTTCACAGTTATTTCTTATATGCTGAATTAATGATCTGAGCCAAACACAAGCTTGACTAGCTTCATCCAGAGCAACAATTTCAGAATGATCTAAGGAGGTACCCAATAGCATTTGTTTAATAGATCCCCAAAAAATAGTTGCATTGCAATTTATAAATACATAATCTCTCTATGAGTGACCCTTATGAGAATCAAAATATAATTTGAATGTTTATAGCTACTTAGATAGATCACACGGATAAAACAAACACTTAGATAGATCACACGGATAAAACAAACTTATATCAATTTTCTTACAAAGATATCTAAATATGTGTTTAAAACTACGAGTAGGTGCAAAACTATACATTGCTAATAGATGCACATAAAAGACGTACTTCAGGGCCAAATATCTCCTTATGACGTACTTCAGGGCCAAATATCTCCTTATGTTCTTCTATTGATCGATATGGATCTTTATTTAAGGCTAAAAGTTAGACAACCATTGGCATACTAAGTGGGTGAGATGTGTCCATACTAAAGCGTTTCAATTTTTTTTTGTCAGTATATCGTTACTGATGGACCAACATTCTACTTGTATTTCGCTCGATCTGCAGGCCGAGACAACATTTTGTTTTTCAATGTCTTTCATTTCAAATTATTTCTTTAAATAATTAGCATCATTTCAAGGTCTTCGGTAGATCCAATAAGATTTATATCATCTACAGAAACTATTGATATGACAAACTAGTAATAGATTTTTTTATGAAGACATATGCGCAAATGAGATTATTTTCATATTCTGCCTTACACAGATACTCACTAAGAAGGTAATACCACATCCTTCTGATTGTATTGAGTAAGTATTTCTTGACTTTACTTTAGACATAGTAAATTCTTCAAGAAGTTTTATGTAAATTTATATGTTGTTTTAGGAAAATTAAATCCTTCAAGGATTTTCATTTAAACGTATGTGTCTAAGTCCTCATATAAGTAAGTAATCACAAGACATATCAAATATTTGAATTTAGTCATAACTATCATAGAGGAGTGGCATAAATCCAAGACGATGTGACAAAGGTGGTAACTTATCCTCTTCGGTGATATGAACGTCAATTCTGGAATAACCTTCCAAAGAAACTGTTCATGTCATTCCCCCTTCTAAAATCATATTCGCAGTCTGCTGACAGTGCAGTTCCAAAATGGATTGGATCCAGTGGTTTGTTTCAACCCCTATCTCTTAAAGGCGGTTCTCCCATGATCGGAGTTGATTGCCCAATTTGACCCGTCGATGGTGCCTTCGGGCCACGAGCAAGCCCCCCGGTTGAGAACACTTCATCATCGGAGGAGCCTACTAGTACTACTACCCAGACTACCGATCCGAAGCTGGTCCCACTTTAGTTGTAGCGGAGACACGACAAAACAAGAGGAGTGAAAGACAAATACACAATCAAGGTCCTTAGTCAGCAAGAAAAGGGATGCCATTAATGACCAATTCCAGGTTTCTATCGAAACCCTTTTGCCATGGGTCTTGCCTTATGTATGGCAATCTCATTTTTTGCATTCCATTTTCTTACAAACACTTATTTGAGATCAACAGGGTTTACACACTTGAGTGTTTGCAATATAGGTCCAAATACATCACATTTATCAAGGGAACCTGATTTAGCTTGGACAACATTTTCTATTTTGGCCAATCATTTCATTTGTCAACATTCATATATGATTTGTGGTTCATATCATTATTTATATCATCATTCTTTGATATTTTGGTAGCTAACATGTATTTGAATATGTTATCAATTATCATTTCATTTAATTCCACATTTCTCCATTAGATCTCATTATTATCAAGTACTTGCACATTTTTAATGGTTTTTTAAGTCCCTTCAAGGACTTTTACCGTCACTGCAGGGACATAGGAGACCACTTCTGGGGTTGTGGAGAAAGTGAAATTTCAAACATAACCTCTTCATGAGTATTATATAAAACCACTTGTACAGTTTTAGGTACACCTTCTTCTGGAGCTTGTATACATTCTATAGAAATTTCAATTATTGTTTCTTTAACAATTTTATTAGGGCATCTGGGCATGATTTGTTATTCTCTTCTATTATGCCAGAGAGTTGAATATTTTGGAACCTACAGGTCTGCCAAACTTCTGGCATGTCGTAGATTCACTGGCTGCATTATTTGAAGTTTGTCCTTTAAAGATATAAATTCGAGGAGGTGTCTGCCACACTTCTGGCGTGACGTAGATTCGCTGGCTGTGTTATTCTAAATTTATCCTTTAGGGAATACAAATTTGAGCAGGTGTATTCATAGCTGACACATGTGACTCTTTTAGTTCAGTTGCATCATTAAATGCATCAGGTAATAAATTCACAATTGTCTGAAAATGTAATATTATCTTTGTCTTATAATCACATTGGGATGTATCATGGTCCAAATGAGACTAAATGGAAGTTATCCACGATAATTCACATCGTTCTTTCTCAATTTGTTTAACTGTAAGAATTTGTTTATCTCCTTCCAATGGTGGAAATATAGTCTAATAAAATCGACAGTCTACAAATCTAACATTAAAAATGTTACCAATTAAACTGACAGTCTGCGTAGTGGGTCTAAAATGAAGCAAATTTGCAGCATGCAAGACCGCATTTCCCTAAGCACTATTTGGTAGTCTAGACTGCATAAGTAAAAGTCTTTCAACAAGTTGAAGAGACGTAACTTAAATTTTCACTAAATCATTTTGTCCATGCGAGATTGGAATAAACAAATTTTAATTAGAAAAATGTATGCACTAAACAAATAATTCAAACAAATATTTCAATGTAACATCATCTATGATATGTATCATTGAGCTTAACTAAAATTCGAGAGAGATTCTCATTTTCTGTAGCAGGTGTTTTAGACCAACTCTGGTAGTTCTTAAAATTAAGGTGAGATGTGGAGAAACATTATTGTAACAACATATACTCGGTTGATTAAATTGGCTAGTAATTACTGCTTAAGGAGTTGCTACATATTTATTGAAGTTCCGCTGGATGTTTAGATGTATTACTATTATCTTCTCATTACATCAAATTTGTCATATTTGATTTTAATTGAAGCTCAATACTTCTCTACTACCTATTTTGGTACACGACAAACACATAACTAATGTCCACGTTTACCACATTTATGACAAGTATCATTGTTAGAAGAATTCTCAATATCTTTCGCAGGAGCTTTACCATTGTTCTGGGCAGGAGCTTTGGACTATTTGTGGTAAGTGTTATGACTACCTCTGCTAGGGTAACCAAATCTTTTGGAGTTTTATTTTTGCCATGTCCCATGTATCAACCTCTGTGAGAGCTATAATTAACATTCGCTTCAGGAAATGCCACGGAACCAGATGGTATGGCATTGCGATTTTTCATTAAAATTTTTGCATTTTCATTTGTTATAAAAAGACAATTCACTAATTGAGAATAATTAGTAAAGTGATGTTCTCGATATTGCTACTGCAGGAGCACAATTGATGCATGAAAAGTAGATAAAGTTTTCACAATCATATAAGCATTTGTCACATTTTCTTCACAAAACTTGAGACGAGAAACAACATTGAAGATTGTAGAATTATATGCTGACACCGTCTTAAAATCTTGAAATCTCAACTTTAACCATTCATTCTTGGTAAGAGCATGTATGACTGTCTTTTGATGGTCATATCTGACCTTAAGGACTCCGATAAAATTAAAGGATCTTCCATATTCATTTTTGAGGTCATCATGAATATTGCGATGCAAGAAAAAAATAAGTACATATGTTTTATCTTGCCTTCTTTAATTGCATTACCTAATTTCTTAGCTTACAAATGAAGTTTAGCATCAAGCTGCTATGACATATAATTTCCTTCATTGACTGAAAGGGCTTAAAACTCAAGTTTTACAAGGTTTGACAAACATAGATAAATGATATATACATATTAGACACTCAATCTTTTATGTCCAATGAAATGCTCAAATAGTTAACAATTAAACAAAAAATCAAATATTTGCTTAAATTCATTTTAGCCAATATTGGAGATATTTGAAACTCCAATGATACATATTCACATAAAATCAAATCAAAAAATTTAAACATGATTATGATTTGATTTGGCGAGTCAAACAAGGAATATTAAAATTTACCCGTGAATAAGTTTCTACAATACATACAAGAAACACACATTTATTGTTCCTTAATTGAGGAAATGAAATAAACAATAGATTTAAAGGTCCACTGTAACTATTGACTATATTTAATAAAATCTTATTTAATATTTGCACTATATCTATGCAAACTCATGCATAAATCACATGCAAATACTTAAATCAAATACATGTAAATCATGCATATATCAAAATTTTGAAGCACAAACCCATTAATTCATTAATTTATGCAAACCGATGCATATATAAACTTTGGAATACAAAGCATGTAGTTTAACAATACATACATATCATGATCATATATGATGCAGTCAATTTTCGCTCCCTGCTTTGACCATGTTCCTGCTGATTTGTACAAGTAACGCACGTGAGCCACAGACCACCGTGGGGTGACCAATGACACTTTGAAGCTAAAGTCAGACATGGATCTGAGGAATGTGTAATGTTGTATCAGGGAATTTGTCGCGTACCTTAGCTTACCAACCTCATGTCTTATTTATAGTGCAATGAGTCCTAGTTCAACTAGGCCATCGTAGGCGTAGTTTAGGGAGTAGATTTTCGTGGAGATCCCTCTCTAATTAAGAGTCGTGCTGTAGGAGGGAAGTTCCATGTTAGCTTTGCACTCCTAGATACGCGGGAGATAGTTCCTAATCCAAGAGCAATCTGTAGAAGAGAGTTTCCCTGTGTGGAAGATACTTTGGTGTTTGCTTCCTAGTTGGAAGCAGAGAATAACTGTGGTTGGCCGTTCGAAGCTAATCCTCGAGATATTTGTCTAAATAGGGCTTATGGGTATTGAGGATGGTTGTGAGACATGTGGGCCTAGGCTGTCGTGAGAGTCCGAGTCAGCTTAGCGGACTGAAGTTGAGCGGGCTTAGATATGCTGAGCTGGATCTGTGTTGGGCCGACGCTTGGGCCCATAGATCCTCGAGATCATCATGACACATGTTCGGTTCAAGAGTGTGACTGTTTTTAAGTTCGGTTCAAGAGTGTGACACGTGTTCGGTTCATGTCACATCGGTTCGCTAAGTCATTTCTTGAAGGGATGCGGTGCTCATGATGATTGAGTCTGTATCGTTGCTTGAGCCGCACGCTACATTAATTGGGCGTCTGTTGGTTCGGCATAAAAGAGGCGGGAACCTATCCTCTACATAGGTCATCCACAGTGTTGAGATTGACCCTTCTGCTTTACTTGCTTTTGAAGATATTGTTCTGAAAGATTCGTTCATCTTTTTCATGGCTCGAGAAAAACTTCTTGATGATGTTGTTCTGGCTAAAGGCCTAGAGTTTTTTGAAGACAGGTTGTTGTCCGAGCCTGGTCTCGCTGAAATCTGTACAAAGTTTGGAGTTCCTGAAGACTTGCCATTGTACCTTCTGACGGAAAACTAGACGCAAATGTCGCCTCCAGCCAGTTTCATCTATTTACATCGAGGGATGCTTCAAACTGGAGTGTTTTTCCAGTTCTGGATGTGGTTTGGGAGCTCTTAGATTTTTTGGGGATTCCTCCAGCTCAGTTGGGACCCAATGGATACAAGATTATTCTCATGATTTTGCTCAGTGCTAAGGAGGCCGGTGTTAGTATGACCCCGCTGGTGATTCAATTGCTGGTCACTCCTCGACTGCAGAGCAATGCTGTTTGCAAGATGAAGTCGCCGAATTGCTTCGTTAACCTGCCTGATAATTTCAAGTTCTGGCAGAAGTACTGTTTTCTGGCCTTTGCTGATTCAAAATATTTTCGATGCAAGGGTCGTTCGCTTAAGCGACAATTCAGGTCGCTTCGTAAGTTCAACTCCTTTCCTGTGACTTTGATGTGCTTGATAGCGGTCTTAGTGATCATTGCTTGTGTTCTTTTGCAGGAAGGTTTCCCACTATTCCCCTTACCTTAAAGAGCAAACCACCATGGAGACATTCCGTGCCATGGCAAAAAGAGAGGCGGTTGATATAATAAGAGTTTCCAATTTCGTTCGTAGTGGACTGTGGGACAATTGGCACATTGCCCCCACCTTGTATCAAGAGTCGCACATTAAGCTGGAAGATAGGGCCCCTTCCAGGAAGAGGGAGGCTGCTAGGGCCAAGACTCCCATTCTGTCTGATGAAGAAGATCCATCTGAGACGTTTTCTTCATTTGAGAGAAAGAAGCCTCGCATCAGGACTCGGCTGTCTTTGGCAAGACCCGCTCTGGTGAGAGGGGAACGCGAGTCCACTAGGCCTGTTGAGGTGGAGACTAATGTTCCTGGCTTAGAGAAAGATTATCTGCGGTTGGCGAGAGTTGCTGATGGGTCGAACCTTAGTGACGCACAGGTTGAGGCTTTGAATGACCATCTGGTGCAGGTTGCAATGGCGGCTTCTGCTAGCGCTGATTCTCATGGGGTCGCTCCGGTAGAGGGCTCTGTTGAAGATTCGCCTGAGGTGATGGAATCTTATCACCCCACCGTTGACTCGCCTGAACGTGGCCGTGGCACCGGTCGTGTCTCCTGTAGTCCACATTGCTCACTGTCTCGTTCTAGGCCACATCTAGAACTATTGGAAAGTCCTTTGGATACTTCAGTCCCTTCTCTGTCTCCGGATCCTGTTGAGTCATCTCGCGATAGAGGGTCGGTCGTTCTTGACAAGGGAAAAGCCACAGAGGAGAATCTAAGGACGGTGGCGACTGTAAAGGGCGACGCTGGCATAGTTCTTGATCAGGGGAAGCTTCATCCTGATGTACGAACAAGTCTGTTCGCACCAGACTTGGTGAAGATGAGCTCACATGTCTGGCACCAAGAGGTAGATGTTGAGTATGCTTCGAGGAAGCATATAAGCAGGCGTCACAGCTGGTTGATGGACCACGCTCCAAAACCCGAGGATGATACACTAAAAGAAAGTGTGTTCAAGGGTTTGAAGTATCTTATGCTGGGTATATCTCATATGAGCCACGCAGCCGTTGCTGAGATGGAAGTAGAGGCGGCTCGCGAGAGAATATATACTTTGGAGCGTGTCTTCTCGCACGTGCAGACGCTGTATTCTGATGCGTTCCATGAAATTGAGCGGCTTAAGAAGCAGGCCGAAGAGATGCTGTTGGATCAATCAACCGTGGCTGCTGAGGCTCAGATGGCTCTTCTAGAGAACCTTGAGCATAATCTAATTGAGGCGGTGTCCGAAAGGGGCAGACTTAACTAGGAGTTTAGTCGGCTCCGCCTAGAAGTCGAGGTCGCGCAGGAAGCTGCGACTAAGGCGCATTATGAGCTACAGTCTTTTGCTTAAGATAGTGCTTCGAAGGGAGTTGACTGGGCTGCTGAGAAGCAACAGTTGGAATCCAAAATGGAGTTCTATGCTCAAAAGGCGAGCAAGGCCGAGGACCAACTCGAACTGGGTGGCATGAACTCAGTGTTATGAAGAACAGTCTGGCCACAGAGTAGTCTCATATCAATGCGCTAACTGAAAAGTTGGAGCTACTGGAGTGTGACCATATTTATGCAAAGGTGCGAGAGGAAAAACTTTTCCAAGAACAAGGCAAATGTGAGTTCCGCTAGGTTGTTCATGGTCGGCTGGAGCTGTTGGTGCTGATGAAAGAGGAGCATCTGGAGTGGAATCTTATCCCTTATAAGAAAATGTCATATGTGGACTTGTCTGTTATCTCTGAGTCGTCGGGCGAGGAGGAAAGTTCGATCCCTAACGTCCAGGTTGGAGCGCATATAGATGCAACTTTTGCCTCTGTTCCTCCTAGGCTTAGCTCTTTCATTTTTGTACCTTCTCCTGATTAAGAGCAAACTTTGTGTGTTTGTACACTTTTTGTCTTAGCGATTAATGAAAACAGTATCCTTCGTTTCATACTTGGCGTCTCTATTGCATGTTTTTGGTTTTGCCTTGTCACCTTACTTTGGCATAGGCTGGTTGAATCAATAGGACGTTGTCTGGTCTGTCTGCGTCTGAGAGTTTGACCGTTTTGTATTGTGAATGACTCGGGGTCATTGCTGTGTAGTTATGTCCGATAGTGGGCATGTTGCGAACAGTTTAACTGAGGGTTGAGTCACCCGAGATGTGTCATGTCTCATAGGTAAGCTCCTTAAGCTTTTTCTTGTTTGTCTGACTGGTCGGCTATAGTTGTTGTCGCGGGCAATCTGTGGTGGCCGAAAGTACGTATCAAAGCGTTCGCCTCGATTCAGGCACCGTAAGCTAGCGTTGGCGTCCTAATTAGTTTTCATCTGGGCACCGGTTGTACTATCATTGTATCAGCACGAGTGGCATTTTTCTAATGTTAGAATGTCAATCCGTTTGAGTGTGAAGGCGCTGATTCAACTAAGCTCATATTTGTGTCTATTGTCCTGAGGGAGAGAAGAAGTCGAGTAGAGAGTTGTTTGAGATTCCCAACTTTCGAATCGTTTATGACTGAGTAGAGCGGTCGACAAATTCGGGGATAAAGGTTTGACAACCAGGCTGAAGAGCAATGATCCTGTGGCAAACCGTCAGAATCAGTTCGGGACTGACTAGGCTTCCACTTTCCGAATTATTTATGACCGAGCAAAACGGTCGACAAATTCGGGAAATAAAGGTTTGGCGACAAGGCTGAAGAGCAGTGGTCCCATGGCAAGCCGTCGAAATCAGTTCGAGGCTGACTAGGCTCCCTCCCACCTTTCAAACCATCTACACCCTCCCTGCGCGGTGGGGGCTACGAATTCGATAGAGGTTTGGTGACCAGGTTGAAGAGCAATGGTCCCGTGGCAAGCCATCAAAATCAATTCAGGATTGACTAGGCTCCCTCCATCCAAATTATCTACACCTGAGTGCACCAAGATATAAATTTGGGAGGGTTCAGCAGCCACACTGAAAAGTAGTGGTCCCATGGCAAACCGTCAGAATCAGGTCGTGGCTGACTGGGTTCTCACCTTCTAGACTATCTACACCCTCGTAGCGCGGGCTACAAGTCTAGGTTTGGTGATTTGGCGGCCATGCTGAAAAACAGTGGTCCCGTGGCGAGTCATCAGAATCAGTTCGGGACTGACTAGGCTCCCACCATCCAAATTATCTACACCTGAGTCCACCAAGCTACAAATTTGGGAGGGTTCGGCGGCCACGCCCGCCAAAAAGCAGTGGTCGCTTGGCAAACCGTCGGAATTAGGTCGTGGTTGACTGAGTTCCCACCTTCTAGACTATCTACACCCTCGCAGCGCGGGCTACAAGTCTAGGTTTGGTGATTTGGCGACCATGCTAAAAAGCAGTGGTCCCGTGGCGAGCCATTGGAATCTGTTCGGGACTGACTAGGCTCCCACCTTCCATACTATCTACACCCTCGCGGTGGGAACTACAAGTCCAAGTTTTGATCAGAAGCTTTCGTTGCTGGTCGTCACCAGCTAGGCCTACCTGATTAGGTTCGGTGAACATTGACCGCGAATGGGGTAGTGATCCCTGGCAAGTCGTCGTCACCAGGCGTGGCAGTGGTGATTAGACTCCCATTTCTTAAACCGACGATGCATGCGCTAAGCAGACTAGGTGTCGGGGTGAGCCAAAAGCTATCGTCATCAGTGTTGGTTGACTAAGCTTGCCGGTTTGACCAGAGGTTCTACCTGCTGAGGGGCGTGCGAACCTAGTGGTTCATGGTGTGGCCAAAGTTACCTTAACTCAACGAGTGGTAAAGTCTGTACGTCAAAGTTGACTAGGATCCTCGAGTGCTCGTGCCAAGCATGTGACATGGTGTTTTTCAAATAACAGGTTGAGCCCATGGGCCCGCAGAGGAAGGGCTAAAGTTTCCCGCATGGTGGGTTGTGTGTACGACGTAGATTGCATGGTGACACGTGTATGGTGCAGGTCACGTGATGTTTGAGTATATCGATTACTCCCCCTCAATTGATGGGGTTACATGCAACGCCATTGATTGATAGACATGGTCTGCGCAGTTTCATTGGGAACTGTCGTCTTCCATTTTCCCATACGACATTCAATGCTTGGCAATTAATGCTGGAGTAGGCATCATCTTTTGCTGAGTTTATTTCCTTTAATGTTCTTGTTTGGAGAAGATGCATTGGTTTTTTCAAAGGATGAGGAAAATGTTTTGGGTTTTCCAAAGGCTGAAGTTTGATCTTCATCACTGGAGTTTCCGAAAATTTTGACGTTTACATCGACCAGGCATGATGATAGTTGTTGTTATGCGTGGTCACCTGTTGTGAGTGGGCACGTAGTTAATCCCCTGAGGTCTCGTAATCTTTTCTCATTTTGCGGAGAAGTAGTACAAATTTTCTACCAAGGGAGGTGCCTTGGTGTTACACCGTATCACTTGTGTCTTCGTGTGCTCAAATCTCGCTTTTAACCAATGGCTAATCGAAGTGTTAGTCGATGTGCGATGTCTCCGGGTGTGGTAGCTCTCAGTCGCACCTTCCATTGCATATGGGAAAAGTTTTCTTTCTTGATAGCATTGTGAGACCGTAATTGCGTCGCTGTTTGTGGCCATCCTCATTTTCTTTCTTCTAAGCCCTTCGAGGAGGTTGGATAGACGGTGGGATGTCTCTTGAAGAAATCAACAGCTAGTTGTGAGGCCTTCAATGCTGTAAGGAGAGCACTTTCCTGGAGTTATTTGATGGAGCAATCTGACTGCTCAGTCCTTTCAATCCCCTCTTACATTTTGTCTATATCTTGGGAATGGGTCGAGCATTTCCCATTCTCTTAACTTCGCTGTCGTCTTCGAAAGGGGTCGAACAACTTTTATCTTTGTTATCACTGACAAATTACTTGCATCAGAGGATTTGCAAGTTTTCGTCGGACATTGTACGTAGCAGAGTTGTCTAAGCGAGTCATTTACTTTAGTTCGCACTATATTAAAATGCTTATAGTGTCCAGTCTTTTGTATCTGCCTCAGGGCGTTCGTGATATGTAGTCTTTTGTATTTGCCTCAAGGTGTTTGCTGTTACATCTTTCCAATAATCAATAGAGTTTGTTTTTTCGTAATTCGTCTTTTATTTCTTAAATGATTGTAAATTACATAAGTATTTTAAGAACTAAAACTCAATATTGACTCAGGAAAGGGAAACAAACAACTTTAAAGCAAACTAACTGTTGACGAAGAAAAACTGATCATGGCCTTGAGGTGAACTCGGGTTGCTCTCACGGATCATTTAGTAAACTGTTGAGGTGTTACATAGGTCACTGAAAAGTAAACCTTGCAGAGGGGCGGATCTCCGTGCCGACGACATGTCGAGGGATGTATTTCCATTTGCCATTGCCCTTACGACTCGCTGGGCGGGAGAGCTGATTGCTCCTGTACCGTTCAAAAAATGTAGTCTCTTCTGTCTTTTGGCCTCGCACCAAGTCAGGCTGCTCCGCATGATGTAGCTGAATATGGGAGCACACTATTTATTTCAGTGCGACGTAGTGGCAGCCTCGTGCCGTAGGTTAGTCTCCACGTATTGTCCATTCGGAGTGGTTAACAGTATACTTAACACATTGATGGAGGGTGGAAACCACTGCTTCCAAATGGTGTAGCCATGGTCTTCCTAGGATGAGGTTGTAGGATGATGGTGCGTCTACCACCATGAAGTCCAGAAATAGGACCTTCCTGAGCCGCGGTTCTCCAGCTGCCGTGGCTAATCTTATCTTTCCGATGGGAAAACTTTTCTCCCCGTTGAATTCGATCAGCGGGTGCTCCGATGGCGCTAAGTTTTCCTCCTTGAGGTCTATGCTGCGGAAAACATTGTAGAATAGAACATTGAGCGAGCTTCCTATGTCAACGAGAGCTCTCTTCACTTCTCACTTTACGATGGTAATAGATATGACCAAGGCATTGTTATGCAGCGCTCAAACTCCATCGAGGTCCTTGTCTGTGAAAGTCAAAGTGGGAATGGGGTTCTGAATTTTTGAATAGCAAACGCATCTGTCTTCATCCGCGGGTCATGTCTGCATGTCCAATAGAGTCCTCTTGTGGGACTTATGCAACTGGTATTCATTCGGTCTGACTCCATGAAGGACGTATATTATCCTAGGAGTCTCCTTTTTTTATCTCTTTGACTGACTCCCCCCGGTCCCTGGTCTGTTCTGACTGTTTCTCAGACTTCAGGAAGTCTTTCAATTTGCCCTTGCGGATCCAGTACTCTACTTCATACCTCAGACTTTTACAGTCGTTGGTGTTGTGGCCGCCCTCCTTGTGGTACGCACAGTACTTGTCGTTGTCCCGTTTGGCAGAGTCTACGCGTGTCTTCGGATGCAACTTCAATTCCTCCTAATTTTTCATGGAGTTGAGTACATCCGACAGACTAGTATTTAAAGGTGTCACGGCTCTGGATCTAACGTAGTTGGATGATTTCTCTGGCCTGGGACGATTGGGATCCAGTCTGTTGTAAATGTGCTTCCTCTTGCTCCGTTCCTCATCCTCGTGTCTCTTTCCCTCCTTCTTGCCCCTAGAATTCGATGGCTTCCTTTTGCCTTCAGTGTCCCTCTTGGCGGTCCTTGACTCCTCCAGGGTGATGTGTCTCTGGACTCTCTTGAGGAACTCTGCCATGTCCAGAGGGGGCTCCAAGGTGAGGTCCTCAAAGAGTTTTCCCTCTTTGAGGCCTGCTGTAAATGCCGTCACAGTTGTATCATCATTTCACCCGTCGATGAGGCTCAGCTTGTTGTTGAAGCGTGTGACATACTCTCGAAGCGTCTCACCGGACCTCTGCCTTAGAGAGAGTGTGTAGTGCGGGCATTTTCTGAAATGCTGGCTTTCGACGAAACGTGTCATGAATTCCTTTGCCAATGTTTTGAAGGAGTCGATTGACTTCGGTGGAAGGCTGTGGAACCACGTCAATGCAAGGCCTCTAAGACTGGTGGGAAATGTTCTGCACATGACGGATTCAGATCCTTCCTTGAGCGCCATTACGTGCTGGTAATGGTGTATATAAAATGGATAGGTGGTCCCGACATAGGAATCGAGCTTCGGGGAGTGAACTTTCTCGGAAATGCTTCACTCATGATCCAATCCACAAAGAGTGGGATGGAGAGGCGATATAGTACGTCCGGGTCGTGCGCTCCTCTATAGAGAGGGTTCCCGGGACCGAGCCTCTCTGTCTTGGCGGCGAAATCGACTTTAGCTGCACAACCTCCCCTAGTCCAATGGGAACTAGCAGGGGCCTGGCTCTCCTGCCCTTGCTCCCTATCGTCCACTAGAAGTGGAGGTCTGTGTTGTTCCTGGTCTCCATTAGCAGCTGGTAGATTTTGTTGTGTGAGCGTCTCCACCCCCTTGATAACCTGCTGTATTTGAGATGTCAGTACCTCGATTTTGTAGTTCGCCGTTGGTGCAGGGGCGTGAGTAGGCTACCCATGCATGGCAGGAATTGGTATAGGGATAGCCGGAGTGTTGGACGTGTCCCTAGTTCATTGTTGCGTGACCTAGTGGTTACCATCTCTTTGGGATTTGGTAGGAGACGACGCTTAGTATAAAGTTAAGAACTATGTCGTCCCCACGGACGATGCCAAACTGATGCAGTCGATTTTCACTCCCTGCTTTGACCATGTTCCTGCTGACCTGCACAAGTAACGCACGTGAGCCACAGACCACCGTGGGGTGGCCGATGGCACTCCGATGCTAAAGTCAGACAGGGATCTGAGGAAAGTGTAATGCTGTAACAGGGAATTTGTCGCTTACCAACCTCATGTCTTATTTATAGTGCAAGAGTCCTGGTTCAATCAGGCCATCGTAGGCATAGTTTAGGGAGGAAATCTTTGTGGAGATCCCTCTCTAATTAAGAGTCGTCCTGTAGGAGGGAAATTCCATCTTAGCTTTGCATTCCTAGATACGTAGGAGATAATTCTCAATTCAAGAGCAATCCGTAGAAGGGAGTTTCCCTATGTGGAAGATACTCAGGTGTTTGCTTCTTAGTTGGAAGTAGAGAGCAATTGTGGTTGCCCGTCTGAAGCTGGTCCTCGAAATACTTGCCTAAGAGGGCTTATGGGTATTGAGGATGATTGTGAGATGTGTGGGTCTAACCTGCTGTGAGAGTCTGGGTCCACTTGGCGGACTGAAGTTGAGCGGGCTTAGATCCGCTAGGCTGGATTTGTGTTGGATCGACGCTTGGGCCCATAGTTCTTCGAGATCATCATGACACGTGTTCGGTTAAATAGTGTGACCGTTTTTATGTATCATCAATATATATATATATAATGATCATATGTCAAATATTATTGAAATTTGTTTGAGATAAAAATACTTGCATCCAACACACGCGATTTGATCAAGATAGAACCGAAGTAGATACTAACACCAAGTTAATAGAACTTTCGTGCGCTTAATTGGTCGGAGCCTCGTACCAATAACATGTTGCAAATATATATCATCAATTTTACTGATTGATAACGAATTATCCATTGGTCAAATGAACATTGTATAATATACAGTGCAAGATGTTATTGAGATGGAAATCTCATTCATTTCATATTGTCATTTCTTGCTTATATTGTTCTATTACCTTATGGGAATGACCACACACACACATGTGTATATATGCAATCTTATAAGCATGAGGTGGACATCACGCAAGGTTCACAACATTTTGTTTTGTTAAATATTCTAACTAAATCTAATAAAAAGATGATTTATTGCATGATTTGAGTATATTGTACAATCTATATTACAATTCAGAGTGGTGTTTTACTATTCATTGCTGACTGGGATAAAGTCAAATCGAAAAGATTAGAGATAAAAAATGGTTAGGATTGAAAGTTTGGAAATATATTGAATTTGAGGGTTGAAATTCATTTCCTATGATGACATATTTGTAAATATAAAATATGTAGTAGGACAAAAATAATGAATTTTTTTTTTGAAAAAAGTTGGTGGAATGTACATGTGACGAAGAGAGAAAATATTGTATTGTCCTTTTAGCAAAATGAAAATTATCATAACTATCTACATCGTTGTCGGATTTTGATAAACTTAGTATAATTGAAATGCATTTTTGAAGATCTTTCGAACAAAATCAATGATCAATATATGGGCCAAACTATTAAAAAAATATATTTCATAATTAAAAAAATATATAATGTATTACACGTCTATAATATTTTCAATATTTTTAAAAGCAATGAAACATGTCGATCATACCAGAAAAAATGAGTAGGGCATCTTAATGCACATTTAAACAAAAATCCTAAATTTCATGTTTTAGTGAATTCAAAGATTGGGGGAGAACTCATTTTCAGTGTTTAAATTTTTTTTCCAACTGATTCAAATTTGACTGAACAGGATTACACTCTAATACTGATTGAAAGTAAAAATGAGAATAGTGATATAGATGCTCAGTACAAAATAATTATTAAAAATAAAATTATGTACTAATATTTACACAATTCTAATTTTGCTTGGCACGGAGTAAAGGCAAATCAACCTCTTCACACCACTCCACATATTTTGTCTCAAAGTAGTCACTGTTCATCTCATTAGGCCAATAGCTCAACCAAACCTTCCCTCCCAATCTCCACTTCAACACACTCCCATCCATCTCCCTCCCTAGTCTCCACCCTACTCCCTCTCCCCACCCCTCATCCCCTGCCAACACCAATCCACCCCTTTTAGTGAAAGCCCTATTTGCTCCCGAATATCGCCTTCGAAAACCATTTTTTGCGGTTTTACTTTTGCTAATAGCAACCTCAATGCCACTCACATTATCATACAATATTCCTTCGAAAATTGCAACATGTCCCTCCGCGTCTTGCTCCCACTTCCAATTCTTCGTTTTCGTCTTCGCCATTGCCTTGGCTCTCGCTTTCACCACCCCGCTTTTTATCTTTCCAAAATTACCCTTCAAAACCTTTTCTTCCACGATTTCTCTCTCTGGGTTTTCTGTACATTTGCCCAAACTCAACCCGCCCACATACGTGGCTCCCACTTCAGGCCCAACCCAAACTCTAACCCGTGAAGGAAAATATTTCTCACCCGCAAATTCTCCTTGGTTCTCATTGTTAAACCCCAATTTGACCACTTGGAGGCGTATATTATCAATACGTGCCTTAACGTTAATGAATCCTTCCAAGAAAGTAACCGAATACTCCAACTGAATAACGGCCTCCAGTTGCTGGTGCCCTAGGGCGTATTTTAACACGGCTTCGTTAGCCTCGAAAAGGTGTTCGCCATTGAACCGGGTTCTGGTCATGGATAAAACCGGGCTGTACCCTTTCAAGATCCACAACCCATGAGACTCCAAACCGTAAGACAGCCCGTTACACGAAAGAAGTGGAGTTAACACCACCTGCTGTAAACCTACGCCCACATCCCTTAGCATGAGCCATTTCACTAACATGTACCCAAAGGTGCGCACGAAGCAGAGCTCCGCATCAACACCTATAGATACCAAGAACGTGGGCAGTACGTGCTTGCATGCAACCGGGTCGAGATTTGGGCCGAGCACGGTCTTAACGAAAACTGACCCGATTTCAGCAGGTGCATCGCACGCACAGAGCCAGAAGAGTCTGCATAAGAAAATCAGGTTGAAAAAGCTGGAAAATGACTTGGGCGAGTGTGACTCAACGATCCAAGAAATCGGTTCCGGTTTGAGCTTTTCTGACTGAGACCGGGCGCATATGCTGCTATCATGCGCGGTGGGTGAGCGAGATATGGTTTCTTGGACGAGTTGGATAACGAGAGGAAGGAAGGGACGGTCCGAGGACAACGGACATGCATTGGACACCCAGAGAGTTTTACGTATGTTCGACGACTCGTAACCATTGATGCAGATGGAGAAGGTGACCAAAGTGTCAGCAGTACGTTCTGCTTTCAAGAGGATTGATTTGGTTGAGTTGGGTGTGAGTTGGAATGTAGGTGGTGAGTCGGATTCGGACCAATCGGCCGAGTTGGGGAGGTCACATATCCAAGACCAGATGTCCATTTTTGTTGAGAGTTTTTATTTGGGCTTTCGGAGGGTGGTGGGTATTAATTATTTATAAGGACGACATGAGTGATAGAGTGTCCACCAAAGTGGAGTTTGGATTAGCTAGTGAAAATTAGTGGCTGTTAGTGGGCCTCGTAGTGGGCCTCATTAATGCTCTACCTCTAAACTATGTGTTTGAAACATCTAATTGTGTAAAGTTGAGGTAATCAGTCACACGTAGGTCACTAAAAAAATGCGATTTTTTTTTTTTGTGATTAATGAGGAAGAACATGAAGCTTGCTGAAAACAAAGGAGAGGTGTTGAGTTAAGCTGAGGAACGAACGGTAGGTGTAGACGATGCGTATGTAGGAAATTTTGCGAGTACGTGGCAGTGTATATATCCATGGTTGATGACCACAGAAAGATTTGAAGGTTGGTGGGGATGAGAAGCTTAGAACCACTGGAGTGTCTGCATTACTAATTCTGTGGGCCAAATTTGAGTGGATTTTGTTTAATAACTGTGGGCCAAATTATAGAACGAGTTTGGGCCTACTAATAAATGGTTGGGTGTTACTTGAGAGTTTGATTTTGCTCATAGTATTTTTTAGAGGATCATGGATGTTTAATGAAATATGTTTGCTTAGTTCTTCACAGATTCGTAGAAGAAAGGAAAATTGGTAGGCTGTTTAATTTTCTGACAACATTTGATGGTTACCTATACTTTGGAAGAAGGAGATGAAATGATAATGAAATTACAAAAAGAGAAAAATAATAAAAATAAGAATGCACTGTCACACCAGAATCTAGATTCCAAAATATGCACAAATTTAGTCCCTCTAAAACACATGGTGACATTATCTTAACCATGGATTTGAAGATTTCACCAAATGTTACTAAAAAAAAGCCAAGATTTTTGTTGAAGGTGTCTGTGGTGATGAGTCATAATTAATTAATTATAATATATTTTTTAAAAATTTAAATAATACATAAATAACTAAACAATAATTGTTAAACGAAACTCTATCTAATCTAGTAAAAGATTTTTATTCAAAAAAGGATGAAGATCACCTTAGATATGCAAAAATGAAGAGTGAATAATGTATATTTACTTGTTCACTGAATTGTGGTCTAAACCCTTTTGCTGTTATGAAATTTCTAGCTATGATCCAACCATCTTGATATTTAACATAGTAAGTGATGCGTCCAAAATCCGTTCTTCTGTAAGTGTGACCACATTTTTGGTGGCCGAAGGCACTCCGATGCTGAAGTCAGTAACTCAATTGGAGATGGAGATAAATCTGGACAAAACTCAGTTAAAATTGCATTCTTTTGTCGAATTTCCCTTTACCTTATATAATGATCGTTGTTAATTTCATGCGTGACTTAACCATGTGAGGCGCAACAAGATGAGACGTTCTCTATAACGGTCTCTTTCTTCATGAAGATACGCCCTTGGAGGCGTAACTCCCTCCACGACTATTTTTCTCTGTAATGTTACTCCTCTTTAAAGGGAGAACTTTATTGGGCCTGGATTTGGGCCTTTAACTATGGTTTATTCTAGCGGGTTTGATTTGGGCTTTTATGATTGGATTCGCCATTTTTTGACTTTATGAATTGGCCTGATTTTAGAATACTTGATCCTCGTGATTGATGATCTCTGCCACGTGTACAGCTGTGATATCAGTCTTATTTGATGTATCATCACCCCTTAGTTAGTGGGTATGCTGACGTAGCCACTAACTGTGCGACGGTTGGGTTTTCGATTTCACAATCGCAAACTACGCAACAAATTCTGCGATCATTCTAATAACCCAAGAGGAATGAACTGTTTTTGTCTACGGAGGAGCAAGGGTTCCGAGATCAATTTAATAAGCTGCCCAAGTCTTCAGTAGAAGCTTTTCTTACTACAGATATCCTTGACCACAACTGTCTGTATACTCTGAGCGAGGCGGATCATGCAGCGCTTACGACGGCTTGTGCTTCGGAAGTTACTTTTGCGCGCGACGGCGCTATCGTCATTTCTGACTAGGGGCATGAGTGTACTCCCTCAGCTATAGTTGGCGACGCGGGCATTGATTGGGAAGTGATCTCTGCTAAGACCCCACGGGTGGAGGTGTCGTTAATGCTGGCTCGAGCGTTAGAAAGTGGAAAGTTCCTAGGCCCGCTAGTCCATCTAAGTTGTTGGCGATCGGTACTGGTCATATCCCGAAGAAGAATAAGTTTGCTACTTCAGTTCCTGGTATTACCAGGCCTCTCATCTTCCTACATTTTCTGGGAAGGGCGGTAGTGATGTTATCGATCCTAATGTCCGAGAGGTTGAGGAGATAAATTAAACTCTTGAGAGGAGCCTTGTCTCTTCGTATGAATAAGTTTCTCGTCTTTTGGACAATCGCGAGAAGAGCCTTGTCTCCTCGTATGACGTACCTAATTTTGCTGGCTTGTCTGTTGACGATTCTCGTGTTACCGACAACAAGATGCTTCAGCTTGGTGTCAAAATGTCTAAGAATCCGGACAGTACAAAGACTTTATCTGATTTCGAGTTCAACTTCTCGTTAGGAGATCAAGTTGTTACTCGTGATCAGGGTTCTGAGGGTCTTGTTCCCTCTGTCATTGCGAGTAACTCGGAGTCGCCTGCTACTCTCCCTATTACTCGTCCAACTGCTGTTACTTTTAAGAAGTTTAGCTAGTCTTCTGAGCCTGACGTGCAAGACAGTGCTCGTAATCTCATCGTCAAATGCCATGGGCGGTTGGTCGGTGGGGCTCCTATGATCGTGCATCCACCATGCAATCATATCGATGAGGGGCTTGAGTGTCTTATGGAGAAGATGAATCACCTCGTCTATGCTGGCGTTATGGGGTCAGATTATAAGGCTGCACGCGACTAGGTTGCTCTTGTTGAGCGGAAGCTGGCAGGGCAGACCTTAGTTTTCTCTCATGTTCTCCGTAAATTTGATCCACTGAGAGCGCAGTGTGCGGAATATGCGAAGGTTGCACGGACTTCGCTGAAGGAAGTCGAGGATGTTCGAAATAAGTTTGCTTCCGACCTTGAAACCTCCATGGTGGAGTTGGATCGATTGTGTTCTCAGTTGAGTATTGCTGAGAAGGAGTTGTCTAATCGAGTGACTGACTGTGTTGAGATCAAACGTTCTGCTGCAGAGTGCTTTTCCAATTTGAAGGCTTTTGTGGCTCAAGTCACTCAATTAAATACCAAGTTTGCTACTGCTAAATCGGCTGCTGCTGCTGAGCTTATTGCCATTGAGAGAGAATTCGGGTCGACTCGGGTTGAGCTTACATCAGTTATTGACAAATTAAAGGCTGCAGAAGCAACGGATTGGAAGTGAGTAGTCGATGGTCACCATGACTTCTTAGATTATATAGAGTCGCAAGGCTTGGATTTATCTAAGTATAGTTGCTACGCTGAGCAAGTATTTGAGGACAAAAAGGAACCCGTTCTGGGTCTGCTGATTGACCCTTTTGATGAGAATGCCTCTTCTTGAGTATCTTTATTGGACCCTCTTGTCTTCATGTAATCTTTTCTGAAGTAATGAATTTAGAAAGTCAATGATAATCTCATTTATTTTTATTATTTGTGCGCAATATGTCTTTCCGTCTATCTTATTCGACTTAGCCTTTGGCTTTCGACATTCCTGGCTGAATTCTGACTTATTTGTCCGAATTTTTGCAAATGTGCTTTGATGTTCGATGTATTAGTCATGTAGAAGGTTTTTTTTTTTAATTTTTTTTATTATGAAATCTGACTCTTCATGTCTGGAGTTTGATAGCGTACGTTATAGTCGATAGAGGAAAAGTCTGATCCATGTGTCCAGGTACTTTATTACTTCGTGGTTGATAGACCAGAAGTTTCATGTTTATGCCTGACTTGTTTGTCCTGATACATATATTCAGATTTTACTCATAGCTTGATGCTTTGGTTGCGATTTGCATTCCTTCGGGTAAAACTTTTAGTCTGACTTCTTTGTCCTGACTTGACTTTGTCGCTTGTAAGCGAAATGAGATGTAAAGGAGTTTCATTGATAATAATTTTTCAAATGTTCTACATTCCACGGACGTCGTAGTTGTTCACCCTCCGTATTATCTTACCAGTATGTCCCTAGTCTGTTTATATTTATTACTTTGTATGGCCATTCCCAATTCGGATTCAGTTTGCTTGCGTCTAGTTCATTTGTGTTGAGTTGGATTTTCTAGAGTACCCAATCGCCGACATTGAACGTGCGAGACTTTACTTTCTTGTTATAATAGTTGGCCATATGTTGTTGGTGGGCTACTGATTTGATAGAAGCCTTTTCTCGTTTTTCTTTGAGGAGATCTAATCCGACTCTCAGTGTTTCATTGTTGTCTTCTGCTCGAAATTCTTCTGTTACGAATGTAGGCATACCAACTTTTACGAGTATCATTGCTTCAGACCCGTATGCGAGGGCGAACGAAGTTTCTTCCGTTGGAGTCTTTTTCGTTGTTTTATATGCCCAAAGGATGCTAGGTAGTTCAAATTTCTACAAGCCTTTCGATGCTTCAAGCTTCCTATTGATTGCCTCTAGGATCGTCTTGTTGGTGACCTCGACTTGCCCATTTACCTGTGGATGGGCGGGTGCTGAGAAGTGTTATTGGATGCCTAGGTTTTCGTACAGCTCCTTAACCTTCTTGCCTTTGAATTCCTTTCCGTTGTCCGTGACAATTACATTTGGGATTCCGAATCTCCATATTATGTCTTTCCAGATGAATTTTTTAACTTGAGCTTCTCCTATCTTTGCCAATGGTTCTACTTCCACCCACTTAGTGAAGTAATCTACCGCTACGAGGAAGAATTTCTTTTTGTCAGACATTGGGAGTGGTCCTGCAATGTCCATCCCCCATTGTGCAAATGGCCATGGACAACTCATTGGGATTAAATTTTGGCATGGCATGTGAGTATATGGGGCAAATCTCTAACATTTGTCACAAGTGTGAACGAGTTTATTTGCATCCGCTTGCATTGTCGGCCAATAGTATCCCAATGTTAGGACTTTGTGGGCTAGCATTCTTCCTCCTGGATGGTTTCCACATGTTCCATGATGAATCTTTCGCAGGACATAGTCAACATCGTTAGGCGAAAGATGTCTTAATAACGGGCTAGTGGCAGATCTCCTGTAGAGTCTATCGTTGATCACCGTGTATCGCGCGGCTCGATTTCGCAACTTTTGGGCCTCCATCTTGTCCACCGAAAGTTCTTCATTTATTATATACGCGAGGATTGGAATTGTCCAATTATTTTCTTGGCTTGTTGCACATGCCTCTTGCACTTGGTTTTCTTGTATGGAACTCTCCGGCATCGTGATGAGTGGATTATCATTTTTTTAGTTTGTGATGCCTCATTGGCTAGCTCGTCCGCTCTTTTATTCTTCATCCATGTGCATCGCCAAATGGTTGCAGTCTCGAAACTTTCTATCAGCTCAACAGTTTTTTGGTGGTATGCGACTTTCATCTGAGCATCTTTTACTTGAAATTCGTCATTCAGCTGGTTGACCACGAATTTGGAGTCAGTAAAGACGCTGATATCTTTTATTCCCAAGTGTTTTGTTAACTGTAGCCCAACTATCACTGCTTCATAATCGACTTCGTTGTTCGAGGCTTTGAAATTGAATTTTATTGGATTTTCTAATGTTACGCCTCCCGAGTTGTACACGATCATTCCAGCTCCACTTCTCGCCTTGTTAAATGCTCTATCACATCGGAGGATTCATTCGTGGATGGTTTGTTTGGTTTGTTCCTCTTCATGGTTGCCATCTGGCTGGTGGTCGCTGTTGCTTGTGAATTCTTTGATGAAAGTCGCCAATGCTTGAGCTTTTATTGCGGTTCTGGGGGCATAGCTGATGTCGAACTGCCAGAGTTCTATTGTCCATTTCACCATTCTTCCGGATAGCTCTGGTATGTGCAATACTGACCGAAGTGGTTGTTCGGCCATGACAATGATTGGGTGAGCTTGGAAGTATGGTCGTAGCTTTCAGTTTCTCCAAAGCCAGGTAGTTGATCTCCACATTTGCAAGTGTTTTGCTAATGTAATATACTGGCTTTTGTGTGCTTTCTCCTCTCGTATCAATGTTGAACGTACCGCATGGTCGGACATGGACAAGTATAAATACAATGTTTTCCTGGTTCTTGGTTTTGATAGCAGCTCTATCCTCCCCATGTACGTTGTTAAGCTTTGGAAAACCTTTTCGCATTCTTCATTCCACTTGAATGTCTTGTTCCCCTTCAAGATTTTGAAGAAAGGTAGACATTTATCTGAGGACTTGGAAATGAATCTGTTTAAAGTCGCTATCTTGCCATTGCGATTTTGCACGTCCTTTATGTTCATTGGTGACTGCATGTTGAGTAGTGATTTTATTTGTTTCAAGTCAGCTTTGATTCCTCTTTTGTTGACCATGTATATGATCTACTCCAAATGTGCATTTCTCCAGGTTCAACTTCATTTTGTATCTTCGGAGTTGGGAGAAGGCATGTTCGAGATCTCTGATATGATCTGCTCGGCGAAAGCTTTTGACCAACATGTCATCTATGTGCAACTCCATCGTCTTACCGATTTGGTCTCTGAACATTCTGTTGACTTGTCGCTGGTACGTGGCTCATGAGTTCTTTAGTCCAAATGGCATCACTCGGTAGCAGTATGTGCCTCTTTATATTATAAAAGACATTTTTCTTGATCAGAAGGGTGCATCTGTACCTGATTGTACCTAGAGTATGCATCCATGAAGCTAAGGAGTTTGTGTTCAGTAGTGGCATCCACTATTTGGTTTATGCGTGGGAGTGGGAAATTGTCTTTTGGGCAGGCTTTGTTCAGATTAGTATAATCTACACATACTCTCCACTTGTCGTTCTTATTTTTTACCAACACGGTGTTAACTAACCAGTCCGGGTAGTGAGATTCTCTAATCATTCTTGCAGTTATCAGACGGTGCAACAGAGGCGAACCTACTAAGGGGCGAGGGGAGCAACTGCCCCTCTCAACTTTCAAAATATTTAGCCTTACAAAAAAATTCATTATATAACGTATATTACAATATGATAATTGTTTATTCAATTAGTTTTACATGTCTCTCTTGGTGTTAGTAGTTAGAAGTTTAACATTTTTAGTAAGAGATCCGAGTTTGATATACTTGGAATGCCTAATTTTTTAGGTTTTTTTGAATTTGGCCCTCATTAGTTTATATCTAACTGAGTTTGGCACTCATTTTAAATTTTAATTGGGTCTAACCCTTGTTTTTTAACGGATTTGTTAGGTCAATCACGTTAACGGTCAAAGTTTTGTAATAGATCAAGATACCCTTTTAGAATGCACATGTTTTGCATGTGTGAGTTTTACAAACCAAACAAAAATGCATCTAACGATTCAGATTTTCAATGCTAATCTATAAGTAATCCAATGGTGTATAAATTATAAAAACAAAAAAACTAAACAATCTAGTCTTCTTTAGGTGCAATAGGACCCAGTTCAAGAACCACTAGGGTTATGGGAAATGAAATAGTAATAGAGATTGTTGAGGCTAAAGGAAAGACTCGTTTTCAGGTTTTAACATGGTATTTCTCTTTCTTAGTGTCTTTAACGTGCATTTACAAATTAGTTGCAAGATTTTATTGGTTGGCATCGCATAGGTCTATCTGATATGGCTATATGAACAAGACATTACATTTGTGGTGAAGAGCTTCAATGAAGAAATGATGAAGGAGAATCTAAGTTTATTTGATTGAGAATTAAGGGAGAGACTAAACAGATCAAACAATTATCATAGAGTAGAATTATATCTGGAGAAGAAATTGTGTCAGGCAAAGAACCCTTCAAATCTGCAATAGAGCTATGGGGTGGAGAGATCTGATTGTGCAAATGGCCCAAACCAATTAAGCACATTTTTGTTTAGTTTGGTATGTTATGCTTGTTTTTGGGGTTGGTTTTGGTTGTCCTGTCTTATTCTTTAAATTACAGCCTTGTATCTTAGCTTTTGTGTTGTAAAAAACTTACCTTAAAACACAATCCAAACATCACACCAATGGCATAGTTATTGGTCTAATTTCCCTTACATGGGTCGATGAATTCCTCGACTTCTCATATGCTAAGAGAGGCGCTCATAGGAGATCTACAAGCGACTCCATAGCTTTCCTTGAGGCACCTTTGTTAGATGAATGTAGGAATTCTTCTAATGCATTGATGCTATCTATGGGGAACAATGAGTTTGATAGGTTGGATGTTGAACACCTTATGTCCATGTTTGATGACATTTTCGGCACAATGCCTCAACCTATTTCGTCTTCAAATCCTTCTGCACCTTCGGATCATAATAATATCAATGATTAGAAGCCAGCGACGACGCAATGTGATCAACAGATGAAGAATGATAACAGAAAGGTACAAAATTCATGCAAGACCAAACCAATTCAACAAACCAATGTGCTTTGCACTCTCTGCTTGTAGTGTGTACACAACTATCCATGTATGCTATTGCATTTTCAAAAGTAAAGCTCTTAAAAATCTTATGCAGGAGGGTTTCCAGGGTTCCTAATTTGCTCTCAAAGTAACACTACACCAAAAGACCTGATTAGCTACACAGGGGTGGCCACGGTTCTAAGCCGTTGGTGTGTTTGCCACGGCTAAAAACCGTGGCTATAGTGCCCAACGGCTTAAAACTGTGGCTAAAAAAAGGCTTGGCCACGGTTCTAAACCGTTGGTGTGTTTGCCACGGCTAAAAACCGTGGCTATAGTGACCCACGGCTTAAAACCGTTGCAAAAGTGCACGTGTGTTGCACGTGGACGTGTGGAGAAGTAAGTTGATTTCTCGCGGGCGAAATTTTTGCGAAAAAAAATTGCTTCCCGCGTTCCCGCTCCATCTCCCCCTTTTCAACCCTTTGCTTCTCCATCTCCCGCTCCATCTCCCCCTTTTCAACCCTTTGCGAAAAAAACCCTAAAATTTCAAGGAGAGGGAAAGAGAGAAGGAGAAGGAGAAGGAGAAGGAAAGAGAGAGGGAGAAGTCGAGCAACCCAAACAACCAAAACACAGTGCAGTGTCTGTGTTTGTACAAACAACAAAATGCGATGGGGTTTGGCCATCTAGCCATTCGAGCTTCGAGATCCTCCTCCTCCTTCGCAGCCTTCAATCGGTTCTCCTCTAGGGTTCTCGCATCCTCATCCAATTTCAGAGGAATTGAAAAGGCACCCCAGGTCTTCTTATTCTCCTTCTCTATTACCCCTTTCTCTGTCTCTCTATTGCTTGGTTTGGTTTGGGTTCCATTTCTCTGTAAGTCGCAAATTGGGTGATTTGATCGAATGGGTTAATTGGAATGTTGGAAGAGATGCAAACCCAGTGCTGGAAAGAAGGTTAGATCTTCTCTCTTTATTTATTTTCAAGTTTTAATTTTTTTAGGACTATTTGGGTATAATATTTTTGTTCTAATTGTTGTTCTTTGTTTCAGATTTTGGAGAAGTTGTTGAAGAGGGGTGGAAAGCTTAAAGGTTTTGTCCTTGTCTCTCTCTCTCTCTTGTTCTTTCTCCACTGAATGTTTGTTTTCATGCTTTTTGTTTAAAATTAGAATTTGGGTATATTTCAATTTGTAAAATTGATCAATCTGTACCCTTGGTTTTTTGGGGTTCTTGTTTAGTTGTTAAAGCTTAATGGGTTTTTTTTTTTTTTTTTTTTTGTATGAAAGTGATTTGATCTTGTTTGGGTTGTTTGTTTTTGTGATTAGAAGACCAAGCCAGTCTCCCTCATTCGCCAAGTCTATGATGCTATTGCTGGGCATCGATGTTTTGGTGAAAACTATGTGCAGGAGTTAATTGAAAAGGCACCCCAGGTCTTCTTCTTCTCCTTCTCTATTACCCCTTTCTCTGTCTCTCTATTGCTTGGTTTGGTTTGGGTTCCATTTCTCTGTAAGTACACAAACATTATAGATCTTGAAGGAAATGAAGAAGCTCTTGAAGGAAATGAAGAAGCTCAAACCAGAGGTGTAATAGGTGTTGGTGGTATTTTTTTCAGGAATAGGTGTAATTATGGGCTCATAGGCCTCTATGACTCATTACTCTGCACCCCATTATAAAAACTGTGACTCTGTCACTGAGAATATTGATATGTTCTGGTTGCAATTTTCAGATCCACAACCAAGTCATACACAAAAGTGGTGCATGAGAGCATATCACAACACAGAGGGATGTGGGGTTCACAGCTTTTGTTGTTGGTGGTGGTGGGTGCTCTAAACAACAAATTTTCCAAATGGGTGCTCACTTGGTCAACTGCAATTCTGTCTTTCTTGTTTCATACAACATCTCAATCAATCAGGACCATTCAGGTAATTCTCTGCTCATGATGGTGAGAGCACCTCTTCAGTGCATGTGCTGTGAGTGGTGTGAATGAGTGAGTGAGCACCTTGTTTTCTTCCATTTCTAGAGTAGGAATATTTGCACCAAAGAAAAAGGATGAGTGCTATTTTTCGCATGCTACTTTTACAAACACGCCTGCTAGAATGTAGTGATGGAGTTCGGTGGTGTTTGTTACTTGTTCTGAAAAAAAAAAATTTGGTTTTGAATAAGAAGTTGATCACTTTTTTCGTGTTATGATTGCAACTTGGTGTTATGTACATGTAGCTCAAGTGCTACGTACTACTCAGAAACTCATTAATGAATGCACCAATTTCTGCACCTGCAACAATTAGACTCTTCTTCCATGATTGCTTTGTCGAAGTAATTTACCATCCTAGATGATAGTTATGCTCTCGTGTTAGCATATTCTGTTGGGTCTGTAGCTAGAATGTACATTGTACATGTGGTTCAGTTGTGACAGAAGTAGCATAGTTTCAAGCTTTTATGCCATTTTTATCTGCATGTCGGTTCATAAGTCTGCCACGATGCATTTTAGCAGAAAAAAAAATTGAATTTTTTTTTTGTGAATTTATATTGCAGGGTTGCGATGCATCCATTTTGATATCAACAAGGCCAGGAAGCCCGTATCAGGCAGAGAGGGATGCGCACGATAACAAGAACTTAAAGGCGGAAGCGTTTGATAGCATAAGGAAGGCTAAGTCCTTGGTGGAGAGCAAGTGCCCTGGAGTTGTTTCTTGTGCAGACATTCTTGCCATTGCAGCGAGAGATTTCGTCCACTTGGTAAGCATTCTATCTTCTTCAACAAACAAATAAAAATATAAAATGTCTTCTTTCTTTCTCTGATTAAAAACTACCTTCAGCAGAGAGATTGTCTCAATAACTTTCATTCATATTCGTGTCCTTTCTTATCTTCCATGTTAGAGGATTTTTTTCTTTTTCTTTTTATTACACCTCCATCACTACATAAGTGTGGAATTGAGGTTTATTTTGATTTCAATATACTGTTCTACATGTAGAAATGACAGTAACCCCTCAAAATTGACAGCCTTGAATGAAGTGTTGAATTAAAATCAAGTTCTGAGAAAACCAAAATGCCCCATTGACTAGGGAAGATCTAGTACCACTCTGAAAACTACACATAATTATATGGTTGTTGTGTAATGTGAGAAGACTGTTCAATTGGGTAGAATTTTAAACATGTTGAAAACAACAAGATGACAAAGGGAAGATTTATAGGTGATAATTATCAACAATGTATTTTCTAGCTGGACAAGTCTGCCTTGCCAATATATGTAACAACAAAAATAAAACAAAGTTTTGCCAGAGATGTTGTTTGCAACTTGGAATTTTTTTGTGAAGAAAATCTATGAAGTTGGACATCACTTCATAGACACAGGTCCCAAGTAACAAGTCATCTGAGGTTACAGTATGAGAGTAGTTATTTCATGGATAGATTTCCATGCATATACTGTTTTTCAAAACATGACTTCTATGTATAATGAATTTTTTTTAGTCATCCAATATTTTCAGTCGATAATTGTTTGACATTAAAGCTAGTGTAGAAAAGAAGAAAAAACGTTTCTAGGATATATTGAAACGGGTGCTTTGTTTACTTATACTGGAAGGTTCTGTACAGTGTCCTTGAGTATTTTTTTGCACATGTAATTTATTTTTTAATTCATCCATCAACCCTCCTTAGTAGCCAACTGCTTGTAGATTTTCAAATCGAGAATGAGCATTTGATATTGATGATTCTTATTTGTAACTTTCGCCAAAGACTTGGATTTGCCTGATATACTGGTTTTTTTAAAATGATTTACTGAATATTTTGTGGTATCTTAACTGCAGGACCCACTTAGAACTTTTACTGGTCGTGAGAAATACAAGAGGCCTCTATGGGTCACTGATGCACTAGATAAACCTTCAGTGGTAAGATCTTCTGCTGCTTTATTTATTCAATCTTGGCTTGCATATATAAGAGAGGTACTTCCTCATTTTTATACAATCTCACAAGGTCATCATACCTGCCACAACCATGAAGCATGACACTGCAGTATCATGCATTGTCTTTGCTTAGCTCATGCAAGTTACACACCTTGTACTCATACAACTTCTTGTGATTGGTTGTGGGTTTGAAAGTCACAAGCAGAGTCTAATGAATTTCATATTTATTGAAAGCTCAATATTGCCCTGTTGTTTAGCTTATGGACATGGATTATGTGGCATGGCTGCTTAGGTGGACCACAGTAAAAACAAATGTTTATTATTGTACTGCATCTACACAAATCAATCATTTGACAATGTATATTAATAAAGTTCATTGCAGATCGATGAATCAGAACATTCTTATTTGGTGTTGCCTTCCTAATTAGATCGCCCTCCAATCTCCCCCCTCTTTATGATGCGTGTTCTATATGCTTGGTGTAGCCAATATTGACTTTATTTACTGTGAATGTCTGTCTGCATTGCAGTTACACTTGATGTTTGTTACAATTTTCAAAAGCATCTGATAAGCATTGTTTTTGCAGACCCCCCAGATATTCGTGTCAGTCCAATGCTGAACAAGGTGATGTGTGCTCGTTTGGAGAACAGTTTGTATGTCATCCCGACTCTGAGGAGGTTGATAAGTACTCTCAGACCAAGAACCATGGTGATGCTGAAACTAAACAGGAGGATGCTTTTCTGTCATCCCTAGCAAAGAAGAGGCATTTGACCTCATTTTCTGATGCAAGCAACCCTATTATGGCGCAGGTATGAAGTTGGTTCTGGAGAAATTAATTTGTTCAGTGGTTTCTCAGTCTTTGATTGACTGTTTGTCTTCTCTTCTAATAATTATTATTATGCCATCTCGATACCCTCCTAAGTTTGAGAGAGCCTTTGGGAAGTTTGTATACATTCTCCATGTTAATCACCATATCTACCAGTAGTATATATGATACTTGCTTTGGTCTGTAATCTGTATAGGTTACTTGCCTAATCCTATATGATAGTGGGTATACTGGTGTCTACATGATAAGGGAGTGTGTGTTGCGAATCCATTTCTATGGAATCCACGGGGGACCACTTGTGTTTAATACAAATTTGATGAAAGCACTTATTATGGATTCTACATTTTGATTAAAGGTGAAAATTGAATTTCCATGAAACACGAAAGTCCCAACTCCTTACTCTTCCTACAAAATTGGATTCTCGTATCATATTTCATCGAAGTTCAACCCCCCACCTTTGATCACAATCTATTCATGATAAGTAGTCCACCACATTTTTTATCAAATTTGTCTTTAAACACAAATGGTCCCTCCATGGAATTGAATTCTGTAACCAAACACACCCTAAATGGATAACCCTAACCAACATGAGATGCCTTGACAATTTTGGTTATCACAACCTTGGACGCATGTCAATTTTGTCCCAAAGTAACATAATTATCAACATATTACCTTTATATATATACACAACTTGGCCATGCCTTGATTGTCATCAGCTGGTATTTTGTCTTTTTATTCACTACAACAAATCTGTTTTAGGCGGCGTTTTCAAAAGCGCCGGTAAAGGTAATATTGTGCCGGTTTAGAGCATTAACGACATTACGAGAAGCGCCGTAAAGCGCCGGCAAAGGTACGTGCCGCCAAAAGATTAACGACGCTTATTAAAAAGCGCCGGTTAAAAGTGACCAGTTGCGGCGCTTTCAAAGCGCCGCCAAATCTTATATTAGCGCCGCTAAATAAATAGATATTACATTTCCCTTTTATTGGAAACGCCGTATTTATAACTTTTAATGGTGCTTTAAAAGCGCCGGTAATGTAAAAATAATATTTTCCGCGACGCTTTTAAAGCGCCGATTGTCTTAACGAATCTGTAAAAAAACATACATTTTAATGGCGCTTTGGAAGCGCCGGTTATGTTAACATACTGAAAAAAAAAATCAATAAAAATTAAAATAAAAACCTGTCATTGAGACGGAAAAAATAGACTGTAAATTTTCTAATTTCATATCATCTACTAAAATGTCCTTCAGTAACAAATAAACTCAAAGCACACTATAATTTTCTATAGTAACAACTATATATTAAGACCTGCAACATAGGCAGTGCATCCTTATACATCCTTGCATTTTTCATATTCATCCATTCTATGTCTTAAACTTTTGTCATGTTGAACAGCATCAAGTGCACCGAAAAGTTTTCCTCTTACTTCATTCCAAGCATAGTCCATGTTGTTTTGGTGATCACTCTTCAGGATACTGCAAAAAGGGAAAATCTAACTAAACTCAGAATAAAAAGTTAACTCAACCCTACCATCAGTTCATATCAAATACAATCATACCTTTCCAGGTCCTAATTCATAGCTCTGCTTGAGCCCTTTGCCAAGAAGAGTCTTCACAGTTGTCTCCCATTGAACGGGAGAAGTCACCTGTGAATTCAGGTCAAACATTCAATATTTCCTGATAACAATTTTCATAAACAGATACAAAGACACTTTGTAACATTTCTAGATGCCTACCTGAAGTGCTAAAATCTTCTTAATTGTCTCTGGGTCTGCATGTGGTTGTGCATCAACATTGGATATAACTAGTATTCTGGGGGTTCTGATTTCTGTTGCAGCCAACGCAACATCAATTACTCGAAAACAGAGAAGACAAATTCATCTTTTGTTAAAGTAAAGCATGGGTAGTGGAATCGAATATAGAATCAAGATCGAGTGCGCATATTTAGATAGTGTGAAAATCATAATAATAAAGAAAAGAGATTTAAAATGCATACCATCTCGAAGTGACAGTATACATGCTACGATGATATATATCAGACTAAGGAGTGTTGAAACGCCAAGCCAGATCCGTAAGGCTGATAAATGTGGTATTCCAAACGCAAACACAGCGCAAACAAACCCAGAGATTACAATAAAGTAGGGCAGCTTCATGGTGTGGTCATCCCTGTAGAGTACATAAACAGCCTGAAAAAATGTGAATAGCTTGGATGCATCATCTGATCAGCATAGATACTAGTCATTCCACTTTGTAGACATTTCTATTTTGAACAAAGTTCCACATCTTGAGCTATGAGCTATGTATTTATTAAATTGAGAAATCTTGATCTAGTTTCACATTTTTAGAGTAATTTCTGCAGTGCAGAGATTGCAACTCTCTGTGCAAGTAAAAAGCACAAGGGTAAATTTCTAAGGAAAAATAAACAAATAAATAAAAAGAAGGAAAAAGATAACAGTGCTGGACTTGAACTAAAATTGTTACCATCTTAATTGAGGTATAAAAAGAGAAAAAGTTTGATTAGTCAATTTTCACCTTTAGAGCTTGTCCAGCAAGTATGATGTACCCAGTGTTGATCATGAACAAATTTATGTACTGCAACGTCCATGTAAGACAATATGCTTTCTTACCTGCAACACAAAATGACTTTCCTCAAACTAAGCTGAAGAAGATGATTGTTAAAGTACCAAAGCACCAAAACACTGAAAAAGTAACACTGCATAAATTAGAAAAATGACACTTTTAGCAAATATACCGTAAAGATGCCCTGCAAGATCCCTGTATCTGATATGCCTCTTTCCACCAGTTTCATGAAGTTTTGCAACTAGAATATTTGCATATAGCGAAAAAGCTGCTGCCAAAACTAAACCAAGTGCACCACCTATCCAACCCAAAGGAACCATAATTGTTCCTGAATACCCCAATACAAAAGCACTGTTTATCCCGGTGGTAAGAACGAAACCTGCTTGAAACCATACTAAGTTGCACTGCTTAAGAATAGACCTCCAACCTAACATGCATTTCAAGTTTTTAACTGAATGATGATTGACTAGAGCCCAAGTGTGACTTGAATAATTTGTACTAGTGTCCATGCAAAATACTTCAGCACTATAACAAATGTAGTTTAAAAGTTGAAATAAATTAGAAGCTCACCAATATAACAGCTTCATCCTCAATTGTATTTTTTACTGCCCTCAAACCATCCCGGACAACATCCTTTATTTGAGCAATTGTATAGTGAAGCGTTGACTATGGTATTAATCTCATCTTGACTTGATCTTTCCAATTTTGGTTTTACAGAAAATTATCTCAAGATTTTTCTTAGCATCATAAGACATTTTCCTCAAGCAAACAACAGTATACCAAAACAGAAGAAACCAACTGATGATGAAAGACTCCAGTCGTAGCAAGGAACATTATAAAAGAGACTCCACAAAAAACATGGTGAAAGACATAGCAAGGAACAATAACCAAAGACTCCGGTCATATTTTATCCATACCACCAACATTTTCATAAAGAGTTCTAATGGGATCAGGTCATTACTTCCAGCGTAGCAAAACTCAAACAATGATTTTGATTAATAACAAAGAGTCATATTCATAAAATTCAGCATACCTTTTCTCATACTCTAATGATACATTACAGGTCAAGATGTGACAGTTTTCCATTCGCCTTTTCATATCAGGATGTCTAGATCCATGATCAAGGACAAGACCCTCAACCTGAAACAGTAGAGCAAAGCAACTTGATATAACTGAAAATACTCAAAAGCAATACATTAGAGCAACTGAAACTATTTGTAAGCACTAGTTATGTAATTGCAAAAAATAAAAAAAGACTAATCAGTCCATTGATCCATATAACCTATTATTTGGCCTGAGTTACCTGCTGAACTCAGCCGTGTAAACCAAGTTGACCATTTTTAGCTTAAGGGTTCCTTTTTTTCTGGTTTAAGGGGTAGGTCCCCATTTTCTTCTTGTTGTGCCTAACCATTCAACAACTCTTAGGATGTGTTTGCATGGAATCCCATCCCATGTAATCCAATGGGGGTGGGGGACTTACATTTTAAGGTAATGTTAAGGGATTACAATCATCATCAACCTCTAGACTATATTTTTAATAAAATGTACGTGTATGTTGGAAGTACAGTATGTAGATCTAATGCATCTATATTCTTAAGAGTTTATTTCAATAAGTAACTGGCCATAGCAAATTGAGACTTCAAGTCTTCCAGTAACTAAGATGCTTCAGTCACCATGAACTAGAGAAAAAAAATCAATGGATACCACTCAAATAATTGATTTAAGTAAATTGCCTAAAAATAATACACTAGCATTAGAGACACTGGCAAATCTTGAGCACGCCTACATGAGTCAAATACCTAGTGGCTACGCATGCATTTCTTTGCATAAACAAAGCCTATTAGGGGAACTCTTCAAGTAAAAAGTATCAAAAGCATTAAAAAAAAATTAATAATAATAGTTCACTATACCAAGAAGACCAATGGCAAACGTCCACAATACTGTAAGTAGACCACAAGAAGTGAACCACAAGAAACAACTTCCTGCAAACAAGGAAAAAGATCTGAATTAGTCAAAAAATGCCTTGTTTCTAAAAACTCCATGCGCAGTGTAAAACAAAACAAAAAATGCCTAAAAGAGATTTCAGACAGAACTTAGCTGATTGAATGTGTACCACCACAACCACTCATAGAGAAATGCTACCTTCTTCATCTGTATACAAAGATTACAACTTCGGTTAAAATGACATTTACAACAATACTTTAATTACCAATTAGCATACACATACTTTTAGTCCAGATCGACCAAAAAGAGGAGCATTTTGATCCCCAAAGGAGTAGTTAGATGCCTTCACTTTCAGTTGAAAGGGATTGAATTCGATTCAATCATTTTCTTCTTTTTCAGAATAATTTGTAACACGTCAATTACACAATAAAAAGAGAAAGAAAACAGATTACAAAACATAATTAACCTCGTCACTTAGTATCAAAAACAGGAAATAAATAAAATGAAGTGATTTGCAGCTATAGGTTTCAAATTTTTAGGGTTTAATTTAAACGAAGAGCATTTCAGTTGTTTGACAGAAATCGGAAAGAAGAGAATGAAAGAAATTTTAAAATGGAAAAGAGAAGAAATCACCAGTAGTGGCCATAGCAAATCCACATCCACCACCAAACACATTTTTCCACGAATCTCCAGGACAGGTCGAATCCGGAAGCTTCACAATGGTCGGAGAGAGCAGCGATGAGCGCTGCGAAGTTGCTCCAGGAAGATAACCCCACATCAACACCAAACACTCTCCTCCTCTGGATTCCTCCTCCTCCTCCTCCATTTTCACTGCTTCATCACCTCCTCCTCCATTTTCACTGCTTCATCACCTCCTCCTCCATCGCCACTCACGGTTAATCGCGAAGGAGGGAAAAGGGAATGAGGGAGCGCAGCAGGGGAATCGCGAGCGCAGCAAGGGAATCGCTAAGGAGAAGGATGGAGCAAGGAGGGAAGTCGCAGCAGGGGAATCGCTAAGGAGAAGGAGGGAAGTCGCGAGCGCGAATGAGGGAGCGGCGCAAAGGAAGGAGGGAATTGGGTCGAGGGTTTTTTCTTATCGCGGGTTTTTTTCGCTCGTTACCGGCGCTTCTACAATAACCGCCGGTTTTGTTATATCTTTACCGGCGCTTCCTACATCTAAAGCGGCGTTTTAGAAACCAAATTTTTATTCTGTTTTGGCTTTTATCGTTCCCGGCGCTTCTTAAATAAAGCGCCGATTTTGGTTACCCTTAACCGGCGCTTATTTACAGCTATTACGGCGTTTTAGACAACATAAATTTTTTTTTTTTTTTTGAAATTGAGCTGGGGTTTATTAAGGATCCCCGAACCTGCATTTGTCATACTCAATGCCTATGCTATCTTCGTACACATACTTCTTAAAATCCTCAACAAAAGAGCTAGGAACCACAGTGATGTACTCACTGCTAGGAAACAAGGCTGCAAGGTGGTCCGCTGCCCTATTGGTTTCTCAGGTTCCAGGGTGCAGTCGTGGTCTTTGTGAGGAAAGTAAAAACAGCCTGAGAATCAGTGCTTAAGTCCAGGCGACGTATAGCATGTAGTTCAGCAGCCTTGAGCCCCGCTTCTACTCCTTGCAATTCATGCACAACAACTGAGTAGCCAGTAGTAGATCCAGAACAGGCCATAACAACCGCACCATGCTCATCATTGAGCGGATGGGTTGGAGTAGGGGTGGGTACAGGACGGGATAAACCCATCCTGTTCATACGGGATCGATACGGGACAAGACGGGACGAGATTAGCGTGCTCTGATTATATGCATTTCATTTTCTTTAATCAATCTCATGATTTGGTTGCTTGCACTCATCTGTGTTAGACTTCAAAGCATTCCGCACCTGCAAATTGTTTGTTCTTGAAGAAGAAACTCATATGCATCCATCAATGCATTTCAATCTTGAACAATATATTTGGTAAGTATAGAGAACAAGTTTAAACAAACATAATGTACACTACGAAAGAATAACACTCAGTTTTACCCTTGCATAGGTATCTGAGCTACCAGTGACAAAAACCGTTCCACTAGCATTATATGCACATGCAACACAATATTTGGTGGTTTGGTGGATCAGTACTAGTTGAGGGAACATTAATTGCTAGTTGAGAGCGTAGTGCTAGTTGAAGGACCATTGCTCTTCCTTGCAGTTAATTCTAAGTTAAGATTTCAGTTACCAAATTCCAAAAACCCCAGCCAACCAACCAACCAAAACACACTATGTAAACTTGAAACAAACCAGTGATAGCATCTGAAGGCTTTGGAATGTAAATGCGAGGGCTGGCATTAGTATTCCTAATATCCCAGATACGACATGTTCCATCATCTGATGATCTAGTAGAAATGTAATAGAAAAAAAATCAGATACAAATTGAACTTCGAGAGAGTTTAATATTCATGTAGTAATTATGTAATAGGTAACTGCAAAAAATATGCTACCAAATCTGCATAGCAAGTATTTCTAAATGTTTAAATGGCATAAAGTTGAGAGACATATTCTAGAAAATATTACTCATCAATACCAGAGTGAAAAATTAGTTCGGGATTGGCGGGATTGAAAATCTTCATCCCATCCCATCCCATTCTAGATTGGGACGGGATGAAATTATTCAATCCCATTAAGACCCGAAAAAATTGGAACTAGACAGGATCGGGATGGGATGCCCACCCCTAGGTTGGAGGGTTTTTTTTATCTTGCCCGGCGCTTATAAAACAACGCGCCGGTATTGGTTACTATGTACCGGCGCTTTGCTTTACACGCCGGGATTGGTTGCTCTTTCCCGGCGCTTTAAATAAACAGCCGGTATTGGATACTCTGTCTCGGCGCTTTAAGTAAATCGCCGGTATTGTTCACTCTTACCCGGCGCTTATTTACATCTAATACGGCGCTTCCAAAAAACACAATTTTTTATTTCGGGATTTTTAGATTTACCGGCGCTTCCGATAATAAACGTCGGCATTGTTGACTCTTTTCCGGCGCTTTTACATAAAACGCCGGCGTAGGTTCATCTTTAACGGCGATTTATGAGAAACGCCGGTAGTGCTTGAGACTGAATTTATTCGCGGCGCTTGGTCTCTTAAACGCCGGTATTGATAACGTTTTACCGGCGCTTTTGGTGAAACGCCGCCGTGAAAGTGCCGTTTTAGACTTCGTTTTTTGTAGTGATTTGATCATGATGGACTTTCCCAGTGATTGGGTCATTTCCATCACTTCTACATGATGCATCTCAATGTATCTATTTTGCAAATATTAATTTTTTTACATTTATTAGATTTCTCAGGTTGCATTCTTGTTGGCCATGGTGGGCTCAGAGGTTGCAGAAGCCGCAACTCAAGCATCTGTGGCGGCTCTGTCTAAAGTGGACCTTACTGTTGACGAGAGGAGGAATAATACTACCAGCCCGCTTGATGAAACACAACAGAAAGGTACGTGAAACTCTTTTGTCAAAATTCTTCTTGATATGCTATAAAACTTAGCACGGATAGAAATGCATATACCCTTGAAGATTAGATTTGCTATTTGTTGGTGTCGGATAATGCTTGTACTTGGTGGGACAGACAAGTAGGTTATTCAACCCCGGCTAGTTCGGAGTTGGACTAGCTATTTTATTATTCAGTAATCTTGAATTTATTTTCATTCGTCATTAGAGAAATTCAACATGGGTTACAGGTCAATGTCATTTTATCTTCAAGATCAATGTTATGGACTTCCTTTAGAAATTCAGAGGGTGTTTACTAGGTCATTGGGATATCGGCAAAGGGTGATTCATAATAGATCGTTTTTAAACATGTAAACACACTTATGTAGTTCTTTCACGTCTTTAAACATAATTGCTGCGACAAAGGCTGTTGGAATGTTGGCTAACAAGTGTTATTTTTAGATATTATGTGTACTTTTAATACATAACATGTGTTGTTGGGGGTGGGGGGATTCTTCTAATCCTCAAATGCTTACTTTCTTTGAACAGTAGAGCATCTTATCATAATCATATAAAGATCTCTCAACTATTGTAGCTATGATAAAAATACACAATGCAATTCACATGTCTTTCTCATCTATTCAGTAATGATTGGAATCTGATGTTTTGAACTATGCGGATGCTTGAAGAGAGAGTCTACTAAACATTTAATGCAACAATATTTTTACTATTTTCTTTCAACTTTATCAATATCTTACATTATTATATAATTGGGTTACATAATGATTAGTGAACAATATGACTACCTAGTAAGGTATTTTGTTCACTATTCCTGTACGTGATGGTTTGAAAGCGTAAAATTTCCAGGATTCTATGTTTAGTTGTTTCCGTTTGTTTTTATGCTTCTTCTTGATCTTAATTTCCTGGTTAAATTAGCTTTGATTTATATGCTTACCTTCTAATTGTAATAAAGGGGTAGCGTAGTGTATATGCTTACATTTAATGCAATAATTGTTCACTATTTAGATGCTCTACTGTTCAGTGAATATGGACACAGCATGCGACACATACAATAGTCTTTCCCAACTCAATATTCAAGGGAAGAATCAGGGGGTCCATGCATTCATAGCTCAGATTAGAGATCAAAAAGGGAATGTATGCCCAAACGTCCGTATTGCAGACTGTGGTCATAAAATTGGACTGAATGGTGTTGATAATGGCCGTATATGGTACAATAGCAAATTTTTTTATCTTTTATTTATTTCGTTTCCCAGTCCATTCTCATTTTAACTGCGTATATATGCTTCTGAGTTCATCATGGTGCTGCCTTTATGTCAGGTTTGACAATGTCCGAATCCCTCGAGAGAACTTGTTGAATTCAGTTGCTGATGTATCACCTGACGGTCAATATTTGAGTGCTATAAAAGATCCAGATCAGGTGACAACTACTTCTAACTCCAACTCTTGATAGTTTCTCTGGAAACAATAGTGGTCCTATTCAGTTGAAGCTAGCCATTTTAAGAAAAAAGTTCAATCTATTTCTTTTTTTCAGAGATTTGCAGCATTCCTGGCCCCACTGACATCTGGTCGTGTGACCATCTCTCTAAGTGCAGTAAACCAGGCAAAGGTAAATGTGTTTGTATCTATTTTCTTTCATCTTGAAGATGGATCTGCACTCCTTCAACCTTGGCTGCTGTAAGTGCTGTTTCTGGCCGCAGCGGGTTTCAGCGTGCGCGGTTAGCACACCGGTTTTGAGCTGTGGTTGAGGTCTGCTGGGAGGCTTGCGGGTTTTTCTGCACGCTGCTGTGAAACAGAGCTTGCGTTGGTGCTGTCCGGGTTGCTGGGAGCTGACTGCTTGGGCTGAAAAGTACTAAAAGTAGAGTTCCAGGTATGTATGCCACATCAGTTTAACATACGGCAATATGAAATCATGATACATGGAAGTGGTTGGTGATTAAGAGATGCATGTTTCATGATAGTGTTAATCTAATGATTATGTCAAAAGATTAGGAGAAGGGTTGATAGTGAGAGATGAAAAGGACAGTGTCGTCTTTCGCTAGAAATTGGAAACACTTAGTCTTTTAGCTAGTTATGTAGATATACTTTGTTGCCAATGGTCAAATAAGTAGCAACCTTATTGCAACTGTTTTTTGCTTCCAGGCAATTATTGGTTAACCTACCCTATTGCATATATATAATTATCTTCCCCACCAACCTTACTGTTCTCATTGGATTCCCAGATGACCCTCCTGATATGAAATTACAAAGCAATCTGTGCTAGAAAAGCTTATATTCAGGTGTTTTGTATTTGTAGTTTGCAATAAATAATTTAAAGGAGGGTTAAGATTCTGGCCAGAACTCTGCCTAGCTAATGGTGAATTGATTTTTTACTAATTCATGAACTTGTCAACTTTCTAGTAATTAGCGTTGATAGCAAAAGAGAACCTAATATCTTGCTCCTTTGCAAATGTTGATGTTTTATCTTCCAAAGGTTTAATAAATTAGAAGTGGTAGTCAATTTGATTAACAAGAAAGGGAAGAATAAATCTCTGAGATATGTGTTTTGGTTTGACAAAAGAAACAATAAAAAAAAAAACGGACATGAGAAAGATACAGAAATAAAAGAAAGAATGATAAAAATTCTCTCATCCCTCATTCTTTTCCATGGACCTAATTATTGTGTGTTGACATGATGCTCACTTTTTTTTTTGGTGCGCTTCAGTCCTCACCACCAGTAGAGCTGACAGAACCTGAGACGGAGTATGCTGTCAATGTTGTGAAGCACATTTATGATGAGCATGTTGTATTTCAGTATAACTGCACAAATACCATTCCTCAACAACTGCTGGAAAATGTAACTATCCATTTTGAAATGCAATATTCAATGTCCATTTCCTTTGAATAAAACTTCTTTGACAGTTATGCTCTGGCTTGCTTTCAGGTGTCTGTTATTGTTGATGCTTCCGAAGCTGAGGATTTTGTGGAAGTAGCATGCAAGGCTTTAAGCTCACTTCCTTATGATTCTCCAGGGCAGACATATATTGCATTCCAGAAGCCAGAAGGTGCAGTTCTTGGGAAGTTCTCTAACTCGTTGAAGTTCGTTGTTAAAGAGGTACAGTTGCCACTTAATCTGTCCACTTATTCCTAGTACCTTGCTTTGGTAATGGCTAAATTGTGATCAACATTTAAAAATTAATCCACTTCCATGTAAAGGCAAATCAAAGCTTTGATTTTGACCAAGTCAGATGGTTTCATTTTAAAGGTTAATTGATTTCCATATGAAGAAATTTTTCTTGAATTAGATTCTGTAACTTAGGTCCACTGTAAAGGTATTTGTTCACTTGAATGCTATTCTAAAAAGAGTGGATTTCGTCAAGTTGCGATAAGTTATTTAACTTGAAATTTTTTTTTTCACCGAGTAACTAACAAACTCATCTTATTTGAACTTTTAAACCACAAGCTACATACTTACTACAAAGTCAACTTCTATTTTGGTGTATTATCATTTTGATGCTGAATCAATTTGTGTCCTTCAAGGTTGATTCAAGTGGTGAGGTAGAGGATGATGGAGTTGAAGATGAATACCAGCTTGAAGATGTTGAGGTTGTTGCAGTTGATTATGTGTTGATAGTGGGGGTTTCCAATTTCAGGAATGCATGGGAAAGCTTGGGACCAGACTTTGAGAGAGTTGATTCTTGGTGTAAGGGAAAGCTTGGCGGAGGTTGTGAGTGCAGTCATTAGCATTCTTGGCATGCAGCCTTGTGAGGTGAGAACATTTACCTCTCGTGGCTTCTTTTATCTATATGAGGCAATGGGGTTTTGGTATAATTTTATTAGATCTTGTACTCAAATAGAAATCCATTTAAAAACTAAACTTTGTTGTAATTATGTGTGTGTTAATGGTGTTTTAGGACCTCAAAATTGCGTTTCTCGTAGCAGCAGCATTGCGTCTCTCGTAGCAGCAGCAGCATTGTTCCACTTTCTTTGTATTTGAGATATTTAAGTTTGTGTGTGTCATTGTATTTGAGATATTATTTGATAGATTTTGACTCAATGTAATACATTTTCTTATTAATTACATTACTTTGCCTCCATTATTTGATAGATTTTGACTCAATGACTCAAAGTCATTTGATAGCAAAAAAAAATTAAAAAAATTAAAAAAATTAAAAATTTTTTTTTTTTTTTTTTTTTTTGCCACGGTTTTAAACCGTGGCTAACTATTGCAACGGCTAAAAACCGTGACTACCTTGCCACGGCTTCTAACCGTGGCTAGGGTTAGCCACGGCTTAAAACCGTTGCTACTTAATTAGACACGGTTTAAAACCGTTGCTAGTATCCATACTTTATCACGGCTTAAAACCGTGGCTATTTTTGCCACGGCTAAAAACCGTTGCTATGCTTCTTGCAACGGTTTAAAACCGTGGCTAAATGCTGAAAATCATCACCCCTATTCAAGCATAAAACCGTTGCTAAACATTTAGCAACGGTTTTTAGCCGTTACAAAGAATTTCGCGACGCCTCTGTAGCCCACGGCTCTTAGCCGTGGCAATGGGTTACGCCCACGGTATAGAACCGTTGCTAATGGGGGTTTTTGGTGTAGTGTAATTACTAAATAATTCGTAATCTTTCAATTTAATTAGGAGTCTTTTTAGTTTCCTTTTAGGATTCACTACAACACAAGTGATTAATAATAACACAAGTCCATAGCGTTTTTTGGACTTGTGCTATGAAAACCAATGTAATTTCATAAGTTATAGCGTTTTGATTAAACACAGTAAAACAGATCGAGCGGGAGAACGAAAATTTAGTACGCGCGTTTTTGATCGATCAAGGCTTTCATTTCCTCCCTCGTGACTCTCCCTCACAGACGCAACGCACCTCTCCCTCACAAACACATCTCTCCCACCTCGACTCTCCTCTCACCGTCACCTCGCCTTGTCTGATATCTCTCGCTCTTCTCTCGCCATCACTTCTCGTCTTACCGTCACCCGATCTCTCTCGCTCTCTGCTGCATCGCCCGATCTCTCTCGTTCTCTGTCACTTTGTCGCTTCTCCTCCACTTCACTCTGCCTCTGCTACTCACTACTCCTTCACTATTTCGTCTTCTCCATTTTGCATAAATTAGGGTTTCCGATTAAAGAATCTCTGTATACTTCCATCCCACATTGAAGCTCTTTGTAAGTTGGATTCTATGATTGCATTTCTTTTTGTAGTTTGTTCAATAATTTATTGAGATGCTGATTTTTGGGTCTCTTTAATTACTGACAATGTGTTTGTATATTCAGAGAGAGAGATCAAATAGATTTCAGTGTCTCTCCATCGGGGAAGAAATACCAAGATTCTCTCCAGCAATTTTCTAGTCATCTAGAGGCAATTTTGAGGTACGAATCTTGAATTAATTTCTGTTTTAATGGTTTTTAGTATGAGATTGCTTTGTGAGATTGATGGTTGTTTGGTTCCCATTTAGTTTGCTTTGTTCTAATGGTTTTTAGTATGTCATTTGTGTTCCCATTTAATCTTCTGTTCCCATTTAATTGGTGGTTGTTTGGTTGTTTGGTTGCTTTGTTCCCATTTAATCTTCTGTTCCAATGGTTTTTAGTATGTCATTTGTGTTTGTTGAATTTGTGAGATTGGTGGTTGTTTGGTTCCCATCTAGTTTGCTTTATTCTGATCTGTGATTGTTTTCGTCCCTTCTATGTTTTTTTTTGTTTAGATGAACATCATTTTTTGTGTTTTAGGTTTTCTGAGGTTTTTCGAGGTGACAGTAATTATTTCCACGAGAATAGAACAGTTTTCAATAGTTAAAACTCCTTAGCTTGAAACCATTAATTATCTCCTGAAATGTTCACTTCTTCAAGACCTTTACAAGTCCTCAACAAAAGAACCTCAAGAAACTTGCATTTTGAGATCAACCACTGCAGGGAATCACTTGTTAGTTCAACATAACTCAAATTAATACGCCTTACTTCCAGAAAAATTTCGGAACCTCGAAAGAAATCAAAGGCTGATAACCTGGTCAAGCACTTGAGTTCTTCCTCTTCATACCAAGTACTTGGCAATTTCAGCACTACCTTATCATTTTCAGGAAGATTAGAGAAATCAAGACATGATTCATGAAGGTTTTCAGTGATAAAAACATTCATCTGGGCTTCTTCATAATAACAAACTATAAACTTGGCCACAAAATCCCAACTCCTGCTCAGTTGGGGCACATTGATCAAAGAAGGTTTTGGAGAATTCAGTAGCTTTTACAAAATTCACAGTGAAATAAAGAGTAGAACACAAAGAAGCATCACCCAACTCTCATTTCTTCACCTTGTCAAAAATCCTTAAAAAAACTTCTTCATTCATTCTGACGAAAACAAACCAAAATGTACGCATTTGAAGAAAAAAAATGTTACCGTTCTGGATGGTGTAGGAAGAAGGAAGGATGTTGTAGCAGAAGAGACTTTGGGAGTGGCGATATGGAAACTCCAAATGAATGATTGAGAACAGACTGGATTAATGGATGGAATTGTTTAGTTAAGGGTCAGAAGTGAAGATGATCTGAGAAGAAGAGGTTTGTTTATAGAGAAGGTGGTGGTGGTAGTTTGAGAGTAATACATTAAGTCTCATTTAGACCTCCTTGTACCTTGTTTGTTGGGGAGTAGATACTGAGTATTTACTGTATGAAAAAATGTAGGTGATAGAATTGATTAGTAATTCACTATATTAGTAATTTGACTGTAGGCTTCATTCAAAAAGAATACAGGGGCGGTCCATGACATAGATTTATGGCATTGAAGAGGAGATATTTCTCTCCATTTAAAAGTGACCAAAATGCAATGCAAAATACCCCCATCAAATGAGCTCATTTGAGATTGTAGTTCAGTCAGAACCCGAACGGGGTTGCCCATGAAAGGTAACATTTACTATCCATTTATTCTTGAGTGAGGCTAGGGAATCAGGTTCTGCAACCAGGATGATGTGGCATCATCACATAAGGTTTTTTATAACCTCAAGATACATATAAACACTTTGAAGTTTTCATCATTCTTTCAAGATCTCACCACGTCACCTTGGTTGCAAAACCTGGTTTCCTAGTATTTTCGTTTATTCTTTCTAAAAAAATACATGAAAATTGAAACAATACAAGCACCTGAAAGAGTCACTGCGAATAACCCAAACTACTGATATTAGAAGTTACAAGTCTCAACTCTAAAAATCCATATAGAAAGAGAGGAAAAAAATCCATCAGCTACAACTTAATCCTCCCCACCCCATGCAGTCGACTAGGTTCGAGTCAACGATGTGATTCCATCAGCTATAACTGTACCAATTCAGCAGCTACACCTTTTGACTAGTTTAGAAGAGTTGATTACATATTAAATGATGCATAGTTGAATCTTGAATTTAATAAGTTGTATATAGTTGAATTATTGTTTTGGTTTCTTTTTCAATCTCATTTGGTGATTAGATTAGTAGATTTTGGTGGCACTTTTTTAAAGGGGAAAAATTAATGGCTTTTGAAGCAAATGAATTCATGGTTGGGTGTGATTTGATTAAGTCTGGGGGGGGGGGGGGGGGGGTGGTTTGTCAACTAAAGCAGGCTATAAAGATGTGTTCTTTTAATCTATCTTGGTGGTTAGGGGAGACCTGTAGATGATTGACTTGACTTCAAGTTTCAAGTCAACTCGAGTAGGGTCATTTTTCACCAGTGACCAGGGTGACATTCTACGTGAAAAGTGTACGGCAATGGTGTGGCTTGTAAACTAGTTTTTCATTAAATGTGGTTTGCATGTTAGTGCGGTCTGTAAAATACTGTTATCGATGGGATATATCGATAAAAAATTGGGATATTTCATCAAATATGCCAATTTTGGTAACTAGAAAAGGTTCAAGGACTCTTGAATTATTGAAGACATGGACTCTGAATTCTGAAACAGTTCTATAGTCACCTTGTTGACATGAACAATGTGTTGTTTGGTTCATTGTTATTGTATGTTAGTGTTGAAGCTCTAATGATAAGAGATTCTGTAATGTAAGTAATTGCTTGACTGAAGGATTGTGTTTTTTTTTTGTTCCATCAGATGGCAAGAACTTTAAGGTTTTAATCCTTCATGCTTACTTAAGCAAAGCATATTCTAAACACCAATATACTTAATGCTGGCCACTAATTCATTTGGAAGGTACCAAATAATCTCGTTGTCTAAACTAGCTTTCTGTTTTCAAGGGGGATTATTTAAATAAAAAACAACAATTATTAAACTCGTCGGTTGTACTTTAGTAAGCTAATATATATCGCAAAAAATTTGCAAACCAAAACCATTGACAGGATGAGAGGTTGCAATCCTACTAGTTGGAGGATAAACCACACAGTTGGTATAGTATTAATATAAGGGTTTTGTTGAATCTTTGCTTTAGAATAATGTATGAAATTGAAATTTTTTTTTCGAAGCCAAGAAGGAATCTGAAACTTTGACAAGTTCTTCAGTGAGTTTATCAGCAAAAGCTGCTAAGCTACCAGTCCTCTTGAATTATGACTACCTTGGTGAACAAGTTCTAATAAGGTCCCCAAACAAGAATTCAAGTTGTTTTTTTTTACTCTTTGAATTACCTTGAAGCCATTAACTTTACTTTTTACTAGGTGTTAAAAAAATCAACCAAAAAGATTATCTGATAATAGCTTCTTCGTAAATGTTTATATAGTAAAAACATAAAATTGGAGAAATGGCTAAACTAGGATCTTAAGAAAACTATATCGCGTCAAACACAACCAAACATTAGCAGAGTGTTGGTATAGTACGACTCTGATACAAACCTAGGTATCCATATTATTATCTTAATAAACCTGTTATTATATAACTAATGCAAACGTATAATCATTGACGTCGATGGGTTTTGGCTATTTATTATGAGAAATGTCAGCAAGGGTCACCGACAATAGATTGGCATGCCATAAACAAATGGTTTATGTCATTATAGCAACATATTTAATGGTCTAACTACAGGTCTTAATTTGTTTAGGTTCTTATGGGGCCATATATCCTTACTAACCCAACTCATGTGAGATCATTTGTGATGGCATCTGTTAATCATTTTTCTAACTAATCTTTGGTATATAAAGACTGCTATATGAAGTCATTTGAGGTCATTAGATAGGCCTGTGCATCATAGTTAGGCCTTATATAGAGACTTATCCAGATAATCACTAGAATCAATGTAGAGATTTCCCTTTTTTTTATGAATGCGTGAGGAAAGCCACCTCTGGTCTAGGAATCAATCTTCGCCAATAGTAAGCCCTCGCATCTTTATGGATATGTAAACTACCATAGAGCACAATAGAGTCTACACATGGATATCCATCATATGACTTCAAAACTGGCACAAAATCTTGGTCAACAACAGGTAAAATAGAGGGGATCCATATGAATGCATTGCTTTGGTATTCAAACGGAATGGAAAAGGTGTCTGAATTAAAGTGCCATGTACCACCTGATTATGTGACATTTTCGTAAATGAATCAAGAACATCTCCCAACCTCATTTCTCCTATAAATATTGATGGAATAACATGAGGTGGTTTCAATTCTCAGGCCACTTAATTTCTGATTCTTCTGACTAGTTAGCATCTTCCTCTTTCACTCTCTCCCCATGCCACCTCTCTCCCTGTTCTGTATTACAGATGCAAATTGTCCTTGGCTAAACTTGATCTGAAGGACCCTATTACTTCTTCCCAGTAAAAGACCCCATCCAATACTCACAGTGACCCCTCCCACTCACTTCCCTGACAGGGATCCATCAAGATAGTTCCAGGAATCGACTTCAACTATTCATATCAAATAACACTCATCTTAAGCTTGTTAGATATGAAGACATGGGTATTTAGATGAATCAATACAAAGCCCATACAAACAAGAATGTTTCAAAACTCATTCTCATAAATTGTCATGGTAGGAATCAAGAATAATAAACATTGAGAGGGATGTATGACATACAGTTGATAACTTGTTAGAGGTTCCTCTGTCTGTACAAAATAAGCTTCTAAAAGCATTTCCAGCTCTCTATTCTTCACCTTGTCAAATTGATAAAATATTTGGTTTTTGCTTATTCATTTGTATCGTGACCTACAACATTCAAAATTTAGTTTTTCTAGCCGGCCTGGGAGGCGAAAATACATTTTTGCCCCTCCTCTTTGATTCATTTTCTTGGTTGATGTAGTTATAGTTTTTTGGTCACCATCATGTATGCAATGAAATGATGTCGTAGCGGGTATCATTCAAAAGTATCTAACATATATGTTGAACGTATTATAATTATGATTTCTTTGAAAAGATGGCATTGACCACTACACAGCAATTGCTCATTAATAGTATATGACAATAACATTTTTTCACTTAGTGCTATGAAAAGGCCAAAATTTGTCCAATTTGTACCCCTTCATCACATTTATGCTGTAGCATTGTCTAAATTTAATTTTTGTCTTTGTGTTTAACATTTATGCTGTCAGTTTGTAATGCTTTCAGAACGGATATGAATATCTATTTAGTATGAAATTGGACATGTCTTCAAGTACTGCTTATATATATATATAAATATGAAACTTTCAATTACCCCATGAAGATTTAAGTAGTTATTTGTTTGAATTTTAGAATTTGTTTGGCTGAGTATTACAAGAATATATGATGCTGGATAAAGGTTGGGTGGGTCTTCACAGGTACAAAATTAGTTGTGCATAATTAGATATTTTTTATAGAATTAGAAATGTCAGAGGTCTTAGAGCAATGGATTTTTCTCGTCTTTCTAGTCATAGAGCTGATCCTGAGTACGAGAAAGGAGCATGGAATTTTGTGAAAATGGTTACAAACAACTTGGGAAATCCTAAAATGATCTTATGCCCTTGCATAGATTGTCACAATGTACATCATCAGTGTGGCAGTACTGTTGTTGAACATTTGGTTACAAGGGGAATGGATGCGAAGTACAAACAAAGTAAAGATTGGTATGAGCATGGCGAGCAAATAATTATTGATGACACCTTTCCTGAAAAAATGTGGAACGACGAGACATATAACTTACATAGAGCTGCCCACTTTTTTGATGAAACATATATGAAGCCTACTCAGTTTGTTAATGAAGACTACATTGAGCCTACTAAATACATAGATGTTGATGATTTTATATCAAAACTAAAAGATGCAGAAACCCTTTTGTACCCGAACTGTTCAAATTATAACAAGCTATCAGCCATTGTAGCTTTATATCGACTTAAAACTCAAAGTGGATGGTCTAATAAAAGTTTTAGTGAGCTTCTTGAGACATTGGCAGATATGCTTCCACAGGACAATGTACTTTTGAAGTCGTTTTACTCTGTTAAAAAATTTCTCAAGTCATTTGAGATTGGTTATGAAAAGATTCATGCTTGTGAGAATGATTGTTGTCTATTTAGAAAAGAGTACAAGGACTTGGACAATTGTCTTAAATGTGGTGCTTCAAGATGGAAGAGAAATAAGAGGACCAAAGAGATTAAAAAAGGTATTCCAGTTAAAGTTTTGAGGTACTTTCCTATAATTTCAAGATTCAAAAGGATGTTTAGATACGATAAAATGGCTGCAGATTTAAGGTGGCATTTCAATAATAAAAGCAAAGATGGAAAATGCGTCACCCTGTTGATTCCGTAACATGGGAATTGGTTAATGATAAATGGGAATCATTTGCAGCTGATCCACGCAATCTCATACTTGGTCTTTCTACTGATGGTTTAATCCTTTTTCCATGTTAAGCTCTAAATATAGTTGTTGGCCAGTGATGCTAGTTAACTACAATTTGCCTCCTGCGTTGTGCATGAAGAAAGAGAATATCATGTTAACGCTACTGATTCTGGGTCCAAAACAACCTGGAAATGACATTTTTTTTTTTTTTTTTTTAAATTTTTTATAGCCACTTATAGAAGACTTGCAACATTTGTGGCACAATGGAGTGGAGGCCTATGATGCGTTTGGTGGAAATATTTTTAATCTCAAAGCAATTTTGCTATGGACCATAAGTGATTTTCCAGCATATGGAAACCTCGCTGTATGCTGTACAAAAGGTAAAAGGGCATGTCCTCATTGTGGCAAAAATACGCATTTCAGATGATTAACTCACAGTAAGAAATTTGCATACATGGGTCATAGGAAATTTCTGTCACCTACACATGAATATCGAGGAAAGAAGGTTTGGTTTGATAACAATGTGGAACATGGAAGAAAGCCTAGAATCTTGTCTAGTCGGAACATTTCTATGGCTCTTAAGAATTTTCGAAATGATTTTGGAAAATGTCATAAGAAAAAAAGAAAAAGAAATGATAATGCTAATGATGTTGATGCTGATGATAATGGTGATGACGATGTTGATGGCAATGACGATGATGATGATCATGATGAGCTATCAAGGTGGAAGAAAAGGTCAATCTTTTTCGATTTACCATATTGGGAGGTTAGTTTTTATGTCTTTAATCGCTTTGTTTTTTTTATATTCAGTAATGGTATAAAAAAATAAGTATTAATGGTTACGTTCATGTTTTTGTAGGAATTTCCATTACGTCATAATTTAGACGTAATGCATGTCGAAAAAAATGTTTGTGAAAGCATTATAGGCACAATGTTGCACTGTGGAAAGTCAAAAGATGGGGTTAATGCTCGTAAGGACTTACAAGATATGCAAATACGGAAGGACCTGCATCCACAACCTCATGGAAACAAAACATACCTTCCACCTGCTCCATGGACATTTTCAAGGTCTGAAAAGAAGAAATTTTGCAAGAGATTATATGACTTCAAGGGAGCTCATAGCTATTGTTCAAACATTGGGAGGTGTGTATCTTGTGAGGAATGCAAGGTCATTGGCCTGAAGTCCCATGATTATCATGTTCTAATGCAACAGTTGTTGCCGGTTGCTTTACAATGATTACTTCCAAAAGGGCTTAGAAATGCACTTTGGTTATGTGCATTCTTCAATAGGTTGTGTCAGTGTGTTATAGATAGAGAGAAATTAGAAATATTGGAGGAAGACGTCATTGAAACTGTGTGCATGCTTGAAAGGTTTTTTCCACCTTCTTTTTTTGATATTATGGTACACTTAACGGTTCATCTAGGAAGATAAGCTAAATTATGTGGACCTGTTCATTTTCGTTGGATGTATCCCTTTGAGAGGTAATGAATCATTCATTTTTTTTTAGTCTGAATAGTTCTGTTTGAAGCATAATATGTTGAATAACTTATAAGTTATTTATGTACAGATATATGAAAACACTAAAAGATTATGTTAGGAACCCTGCACGGCCAGAAGGGTGTATCGCTGAATCATATCTTGCAGAAGAGTGCATAAGTTTTTGTAGCGAATTTTTGAAAAAAACAATACAAGTGGAGGAAAAAGAAGTTCGCAATAATGAGTTTGCGAATGAAGTTATTCTGGAAGGCCGTCCAATTTTTAGAACCATACCGATCACATTAAGTGATAGAGAAAAAAAACTTGCACATCAAGTTGTGTTGATGAATACAGCGGTGGTGGATCCATATTTAGAGTAAGTAAAATGAAAATCACAGATGTTAGATCTCTATCGTTACACCATAACCATTTTACTTATTTAGTTTTCTCTCCTACTAGCATGCACTTTGAGGTTTTACAAGAATCAAACAAACGTTTTACACGCGATGCAACCTTACTTTGGAATAAACATACTGAAAAATTTGCAGAATGGATAAAAAATAAGGTTCGATTAAATCTTCCAGGTTTTTATTACCTTAGTTTGTGTTTAATTTAATAACTACTTACTTTGTATCTCTTCATTTAATTTGTGCACTTTAACAGATTCCTATTGATTCAAAAGGTGACTCAGATACATTGAAATGGATTGCATATGGTCCACGGAATAGTGCATTGTCTTTTTCTGGGTATATTATCAATGGGCATCGTTTTCACACAAAAGATGTCGACTAGAAAATCCAAAACAGTGGGATTATTTATGAGGCAACCAACATGTGTAGGGCAAGCGCAAAAGATACTGCACAAGTGCTTGATTGGGTTACTTACTATGGAATATTGATGGATATAATATTACTAGACTATCATATATTCTATGTTCCGGTCTTTAGGTGTCATTGGGCAAACAAAGGTAATGGTGTTAAAGTTGAAGATGAATTTACCCTTGTGAACCTCCATCAAAGTCAAGTATCATTTGCAAGAGATCCATATATTTTAGAATCTCAAGCAAAACAAGTATTTTATTCAAGAAAAGACGATTCGTCTAATTGGTATGTTGTAATGAAGGCACCACCAAGAGGTTTCCATGAGTTAGAGGCCGATGACGAAAGTGCAGAAGCTTCAATACCACTAGAAGTTGATATGGACATTGAGGAGTCTAGTGGTGAAGTTAGATATGTGAGGGAGAATTGTGAGGGCTTATTTGTGTAATATATGTTCTTAACCTTCATCTTTATATAGTTTGTGTTTTTGCTGCTTTATCAAAAATGTCTTTGTTTTTATATATTAATTACACATATTTCATATGTTGTCTATTTTTATATTTTCATTATATGATTAAGGTTATTAATGCATTACATATACTGAAATGATCAACTTTTTTTTTTCTTAAACAGGTGAACAACCTTGGTTACTGAATCTAAGAAGAACGACATATCTCACAAAAGGAAACGTGTTTTGATACCGACAAAAACATCCAAGGTCTTTGAAGGAACGGATAAGAATGTATCAGAATGTCCAGAAGCATGTCAAGAGACTTTGATCCAACAACATGAGAGTCGTGAACCTAATCTCCAACGTATACAACCATCGGTGACCAAAGAAGTGGTCGAAAAAGATGCACCAGCAGCACAAGAGTCTGTTGCAGACTCGATAGGAGTTAAGAAAGCTAGGGGTCCAACCAAAATGAGAGATATTGCTGTAGAGCCTACAAGTCGAGTTCATGTTGAATTTACTGATAAAGGTGAACCATGTGGAGAGGGGTCAATTAGTTTGTCTTCTATTTTAGGCCCACTTGTACGAGAGCACGTACCTGTAACATTATGTGATTGGAGGAAGTTTGGTAATGACATAAAAGTAATCTTGTGGAGATCAATTCAGGTATTATTAATTCTTACAATTCTATGACATGTACATTTCAGTTTACAGAAGTTGTGATAGAACTCTTACAGTAAAATTACCAGTATTGAGTTACTTACTGATAATTTTATATAAACTCCATGCAAGATTCGACTTGGATATAGAATGGAAAAAGACTATCGTATTTAAATCGATGGGATGTATATGGAGGGCCTCAAAATCACGGTTAGTCAGCCAAATACAAGAAGCAACTAATGAGGAAGAAAGACTTGAGCTTCAACCTAAAAAATTCAAAGTATAGCAGAGTGGATAAAGTTCATCAAGACAAAAACTAGTCCAACATTTAAGGTATGTTTTAAAACTAGTTGTAATATTATAATATATGGTGAAACATTATAATTCATTTAAAATCATGCTAAAGTAATACAATTTCAGGCTGTAAGTGATAAGTATAAAGCAATCAGGCGTAAGCAAATCCCACACACATGCAGCCGCAAAGGATTGGCTCGATTAGCAGAAGATATGGTGATACATATTTCATATTCATATGCATTCTTATGTTATAAAAATAATTTTGTAGGTCCAATTACAAAATTTTCAGAATCTGATATCAATTTATTTAGTACAGAGCCATCGTCAGTTTCTAGGGTTAAAGTATGGATTAAGTCGCGCACAAGAAAAGATGGTAAACCAGTAAATACAGGAGTTTCTGAAACCATTGTGAGTGAAATGTTATTTGTAATGTAGAATTATGTGTAATTTTGTATAGTTTCTGAAACCATACACTAAGCTATTATATGTTTTGAATTATATAGGAGAAGCTAATCGAAGCTGAAAGTGATTCACCATCTAACTCGACAACAAATGTGACTGAAGATGCTATTTCCAAAGTCTTAGGAAATGAAAAACCTGAACGACTAAGACGAATGGGAAGAGGAATGACCATCAGCAAATTGGCATTCCTTCAAACTAAGGACAAACATGTGGCCAAGATGCAAGAGCAACAAACTATCATGCACGACAAGATCCAACATTTGGAGAAATTGGTGAACACATTATTGAAAAACAAGGCAAGTTTGATATATGTTGTGATCAAGTAAAAATCTAGCTTAGTCATTGAATTTTTTTTATTAACTGTTTGCTGTGTTGTTAGATTGAGCAAAGTGGAGAAGAGGACAAAACAACTGCAATGGTACCACAATTAGTTTCAATATTGTGACATTACTCTTCAATTTATACTCACTTCAATTGTAATGTTTGTATTGATTAATTGCAGAGTGTCAACACCAAGTCAGTAGAGAAATGCCAGTTGTTAGATTGGAGTGGAACAAAGGAAATCGTTGCTGAAGGACATTTGATATCAAGGGATCCTAATGCTCTTGTCAATAAAATTCCTATGGGTCCTAATGCAATCAAAGTCTGTGTTGATATCCCAACTAAACCAGCTGCTTTCCTATGGAGGCCTACATCTAGTATGACTTGTATAAAACAAGCTCAAGGTAAATCGATAGCATGGCCTGCCAAGAGAGTTATTTTGCAACTTGATCAAGATTATGTTCAACAAGATAATATTGACACGCCTTTGGTAAGATAATTATTCATTGCTTTGGTATTTATATCATGTATTTGTGTAACTTAAATAGTTGTATTCTTGTGTATATGATTCCTGTTTTTTATGCATTCATTCATGGAAATGTTTAAGTTTGGCACATTTAAATTTTTATTTTCTAGAAATAAAACTTATAAGATGTAATAAAAAGTCATTTGATAGAAAAAAAAATTGCTATGTATACTTACAATAGTGTTTCAGAAACGCTATAATAGACCCTAGGTCTATTATAGCTTCGACAGACACTACTTTTTATCTTAGGAATAGACTGTTTGTTATTTTAGTATTTGATTCTATTTTTTCTTTTAGGAATAAGTTGTTTTATTCAAGTTAGTTGAGCACTATAAATAGAGTTCTTCCTCAATATTGTAGTAGACTTTTGATTTTGATAAATTGAATTGAACATTAGAGTATTTCTCTGTGTTTTGGGCAATTCTCTTGTGTTCTTCCATGTGAATTATCTATTAGAACTAATCTGCAGGATAATCACTATTATGCCCAGCGTCAAAATCCATATGATGGAAGTTTTGCATCAAAGAAGGGTGCTATTAATATACATTATCTTGTTCTTTTTATGTTTCTCATTTCCCATAGTATCTCTACATCCTAAATAATGATTTGCTTGAAATGCCAACTCTACTTGTGTCTAGTAGTAAGTACTAGTTGTAATTTCATTTGCCTTTTTTTGGAATGTTGGCAAAAATATGTGTTGGGGAGAGATCAGAGGAGCGATGTGTTGAAAAACATAGATGGGTTGGGAAAAGGATGAGAAAATAAGACATGGAGAAGAAAGATATTTTTTTAATAATTAGATATTCACCAATGGATTACTTTAGATTAACATTGAAAATCTGAACCGTTAAATGTATTTTTGTTTGGTTTGTAAAACTCGCACATACCTTGCATGTGCATTTCTGAAAGGGGTATCTTGGTCTATTACAAAACTTTGATCCGTCAATGTGATTGACCTAATTGATCCGTTAAAAAATGAGGGTTAGACCAAATTAAAATTTAAAATGAGTGACAAACTCAATTAGATAAAAGCTAATGAGGGCCAGATTCAAAAAAATCCTTTTTTTATTTTTATTTTATTAGTAATTGCAAACATTAAAAAAATTGTTTAGTCTAAAATCTTATTTTCGATCCTCTTGGAGCGAATTGTTTTTGTGTCTATTGACAATTACTATTTCTGTCATTGTGATCTACCCCTATTTTTTTTGTTTTCAATGCCATTTTATATGTAATTGCAAACATCACAAAAATAAATTATTTGTTCACAAGTGGTATAAAACCTCCAAAAAATATTTGAAATTAATATGTAAAATAATAACTATATAACTAAATGAAAATATATACAATTAACCAACTCATGCTCATATAACTATTTTTTCTATGAAACTACATTAGGATCTTATTATGTTTGCAATTTCAGATTTTTTAAGCTTCAACTAGATATTCTATTCTAGTTATAGACTTGCTAAGATTATCATATTGTGACCTCATTTTGGCTTAAATTTGGACTACATTGGATTCAATTTGGTATTTGCAATGTACTTTTGATAGTTATATTTTTTTATTAGTTACTAGCTTGGGTAGGAAATTTTTTTGGTGCCGCCCTTGATAACTACTATTATCAACTAATAATTACTTATCATTTTGCCCTTGACTAAAATCTTGGAACCGCAGCCCCTTGACTAAAATCTTGGGTCCGCTACTGCGGTTCACTACCTCGTTTATTGGTTGGTTACGTTTTGGGGAAACCAACCTTCTTTTTTGTCGGATCGGTTTTTTGTCCGGATTGACTTGCAGTTTGTGAGTGATGATAGATTGGTCTACTCCCACCATGTCTTTTATTGTCTAGAAAAAAATGCCCTGATTATGCTTCAGCAGTTGAACTGGTTTCATGGAAAATTCTGGATGGATTTTTATGCCAATCCTAACTGGTTTGTCTCCTCCATCGTCCAGATAGACTATTGTCATTTTTTCTTCTGGTTGTCTAGTGTTTGGTCGATCTCTTGGACTAGTTGGGGCTGTATCGTCATTCAAAGGTTGGGGTTTGTTTGATCAGATTGTTGCAGCGGCTCCTCTGGTCGTTGAAGTAATTGCTATTTGCGCGGAACTTTCATCGTTGCATAGTGGCATTAGCATGCAGCTGGCTGGTCTCCTTTGATTATTCCGACGCTGTCATCGGTATGATACTTCAAGCATTGATGCATGGTGGAGGATATTGCGCCCATTTCGTGTATCCAAGTCATTCTGATAAGCATGTTGTATGTGGATGGGGTGTCAACAACAAGGAAATTTGTTAACAAGACTCATTGTATTCCTATTTCTCCCGCTTCAACTAGCAGTTGGATCATTCCGAGCCGATGACATTGTTCTCCGCTGAAACCTACCATAGGGTGACTGCTGAGCGAGAACATTTCTTCGGTGAACTGCATCTTTTAGAACGCTATCAGGTATAGAAGGTTGGCCGAGCTGCTTGTGTCGACCAGTATTCTTTTAATCTCCCACCTAGCTATCAGTACCGAAATTACCAGGGTGGCATTATGATGAAATGGATTCCCTCCACGTCTTCGTTGGAGAATGTCAAAGTTTGCTGTGTCGTTCTGGCACGTTGTGTGGAAGGCTCTACGTATCTGATCTTTGTTTGTAAATCCTGGATTGATAATTTTTTATACTGATTAGATGACTTCTTCTCTCTGATTATGTTATGTAAGACGTATATCAACTCCCTTGATTGCTATTCTAACCTAGCTTTTCCTTCTTTCCGCCTAATGAACTCTCCGAATCGTCCTTTTGGATATGACACTCGATCTCGTCTTTTAAGTTGCAGCAGTCCTCGGTGTCGTTCCCATAATCCTCGTGGAAAAAGAAATATCTTATTTTACTTCGTCTATCTAGATTTCCTTTCATTTTGGGTGGCTACTTAACGTCCTCCCACTTCGCTATAGTTTTGAGGACCCCGGCTTGACTTGCTTTCAAAGTCATGAACGGTTTGCTTGACGATCCGGGTTGCAGCCTTCCAAGTTTTTGTTGAAAGAACTTGGGCATGCCATTGATACGATGTCTTTTCCATTGGTTACTTTTCCTCGAGGCATGTTGTCTCTCCGTCCTTATTCTTTTTTTTTTCGGTCGGCTGGAGTGTGTCTCTTCTAGGATTCGTTCTCCTTTCTGGCAACCACCATCTCCTTGAGGCATGTCGTCATTCCCGTCCTTATTCTCTATTTTTTCGGTCGGCTGGAGCGTGTCTTTTCTCGAATTCATTCTCCTTTCTGGCAACCACCATCTCCTCGAGGGTGATGTGTTTTTGGGCAGTCTAATATAGAGTCACCATATTCTTCGGGGGGTCTAGATTCTAAAATCGTAGAATGATCCCCTTTTTAGTCTGGCAGTGAAGGTGGCAATGGCCGTGTCGTTGTTGTAGTCGTCGATCATGGTCAACTCGTTAGCAAAATTAGTGTCGTATTTCCTTATGGTCTCCTTAGGCTTGTGTCTGATGTGAAGCAGATAGTATGGGTCTTTTCTCATTCGTTGACTGCCGATGAACCTCGTAATGAAGGCAGTGGACAACGCTTGGAAATAGTCAATCGATCTCGATGGAAAGCTATTGAATCAACTCATTGTTGTAGAGGTGAGGTTGGTTGGAAAGTTCAGCATAGATGGACTTTGTGTTCTCCTTCAATGCCGTCATCTGGTGGAAATGCCGCAGATGGTCGGTGGGATCGGTAGTGCCATCGCATGTCTCAAACTTTGGTGGAGTGAACTTTGTTGCTAGAGGAGTTATCATAAGCGCGTCAGGGAACGACAGTCTAGCCAATTTGTACAACACGTTAGGATCTGTGACTAATTCTGAATGGAATTTGCGCAGGGGTTCTGTGTTTCGAAGGGGTCATCCGTTGGTGGTTCACTATTTTTGAGGTTCGCTCAATGAGGGTTTGTGGGAATTTCATTAATTTCTAGGACGTGGTTGACAGGTTGAGCGTGCTCTAGAGTGAGTTTATCCACCGTTTTGATTAGGAAGTCCATCTTAGTCATGAGTTGATCCACGCGAGGATCCGTGACGGTGTAGTGGCTCTATGTCGCTAGGCATGCTTAGCTCGAGAGTTGTTGTTGGGACTAAAACATGCATTATAGGTAACACGACTTTTCCAGTGAAGGGATCACTTTGTTTGTTGCTAGGTTGAGGGTTTGTAGTGCGTTCCATCTATTCTAAAAGCTTTTTTAATCGCTGATTAGAACTGAGAAAGTTTCTTACTTTAAACTTTCTTCTTGAAAGGAAAATTGTTGTTACCCTGGGATGACACCAAACTAATGCTTCCAAAATCTGTTATCTTGTAAGTGTGACTTGCAAAACAAATGTTAGATTTCCAAATACCACCGTTTTGATGGTCGAAGGCACTCCGATGCTTAAGCCAATAACTCAGTTGGAGATGGAGATAAATCAGGACAGAACTCAGTTAAAGTTGCATCCCTTTGTCGAATGTTCCCCTTACCTTATATAATGGTCGTTGTTAATTTCCTGTGAGACTTAAGCATGTGAAGCGCATCGAGAGGAGACGTTCTTTGTAATGGTCTTCTTCTTAATGAAAATAAGTCCTTGAAGGGGTAACTCCCTTCACGATTCTTTTTCTTTGTAACGTTCATCCTCTTTAAGGGAAAACTTTATCGGGCCTGGATTTGGGCCTTTAACTATTGTTTATTCAAGTAGGCTCGATTTGGGCTTTTATGATTGGATTCGCCCTTTTTAGGCTTTATGAATTGGCCTAGTTTTAAGGTACTTGATCCTCGTGATGGACGATCTCTTGCTGCATCAAATGGAGGAAGAGGATTTTGTTGTTGTTTGTAATAGTTCAGACACAAATGTCCCTTCCACTGCCTGCCGTGTTTCAATACACTCGGATACTAAGAACATTCCTGGTAATCTGGATAATCTCCCAATTCGATCATTATAAGGTTTAACAGCTGGCATGACTGATGTATGCAATCAAAAGATTTAATTCACAACTTATCAATTCAAAGCACATTTCAATCATGATTAAGGATGCCATTTGGTTGATAACATTATCTTCTCCTTAGAGTATTCATTGAGAATACAAGGCTTGAGCTTCATGTGTTTGTATAAAGTTCCTACTATGATGCACTCTCTGTTTAACTCAAGACCCAAAACAGTACAAACTGCATGATATAAAATGATCTTGAGGTGAGCCAGAGTTCTTTTATAAATGCAACATTAATAACTAATAAAACCTTCTATGCAACTCCAAAAACCCTGAAACAAGCTTCACAGTTATTCATAAGGCCATGTATAACACTAACAAGTATCAAAATCTCAAATCGAGGGTAAAAAAATATTGCAAGCCAGGCCAAAAACACTAGTAAACAAGAAGTCCAAATACCCAAAATTCTAAATTTCTACAAAATCATCATAACCCCACCAAAAATTGAATTTGCAACAGCTAAAAATTATATTTATAGACAAATCAAATACTCATAATCACAAATTCTCACAAAAGGAAAAAAACATAAACCCTAGATTATGCAAAGCTTTAGACTTTAAACAACTAATGTGGACTAAGTAGTAAGTAACTCATTGGGAAAAATGTAAAATATTCATGGAAGTCATAAAACAATCCATTTTTGTGAAACAAAAAAAGTGATAAACACTATTAGAATAAAAAGATATTAAAATTGAAATTAGGGGGTTAATCGGGAACATGAGGTTTCTATGTTTGAGTGAAGGAGTAGAGAAGATCCCTCATCTTGTGAAGACGTGCGAAGTAAATTTAACTGTATTGCTGGTTGTGTACTTCTGAGGCTCCTTTCTCTTATTTGATGGGAGAAGTGATAGGTTATGACAATTATTTTTAGTTTGGTTCAGTTGGACAAGATGGTGTTTGAGAGATTTGGGGGACTTATACTTTAAATGTTGAATTGCTGAAGTTGTTGAAGTAAAAGAGGAAGAAAATGGATCCAACGAGCAACTTTGTAGGCAAAAGATAAATATATGAGGGACAAATCAAATTGATATATAAAGTTAAGGGGCAAAATTAATTTCAAATGCAAAATTATATGTAGACAATTGTTTTTTTCAAAAGTTAGTGGGCCCACTTGCCCTAGGTAGATCCGTGCCGTATTAGATCCGTGCCTGTCTCAATTGAAATAAGGATCCAATTATGTTGGATGGCGTCTTTGTCGTAGAATCTAATTTCTTTGATCTAGACAGGGATTAGGACAAATTTTCAGGCATAAAAATGGATATCCTGTAAACATGCATCCAAAGCAGTTGCATTTTGTTTTGAAGATCCATGGTTTGGACTGTCATGTTGTGCTTGTATGCATATTTCTTATAGATGCTGTTTCATGAATATCTATAAGCTTTATAACATAACATTTATAAGTAATCACATCTACACAATTTGGATCACGAGTTACGGTCTAATATCAAAATGCAGAACGATGTTTTCAATACAGATTTTGGTCTCAAACTAGCAGAAAGAGTTGGATTAGAGAAGGTTGAGGATGGTTTGAATTTTGTTTTATCCCCAATATCAGTCCATGCTAGCCTGAGCTTGATTGCTGCTGGATCAACTGGCAAAACATTAGAGGATTTTCTCTTATTTCTGAACTCTAAAAGTATTAATGATCTCAACGAGGAGTCTTTAAGACTTGTTAAACATCTGTCACCTCATGGCAATGGGGGGCCTGTTCTTTCCTTTGCTAACAGTGTCTGGGTTCATAAGTCCTACTCTCTGAAGCCACCCTTTAAGATGGTATGTGATAAATATGGAGCGGAAGCCAAAGATTTAGATTTCGCAAACATGGTAGGTTTATTTTTTATTTTTTTTATCCTGCCATATACTTCATTTATGTAAGGATCCTAACAAATTTGAAAAATCAAAAATAAATTTATTGTAATGTTAAATAATCTTTGCAATAATATCTATGTTATCCATATAGGGTGATGAAATGACCAAGGAAGTGAATTCATGGGTGGAGAATGCTACAAATGGTCTTATTAAAGAAGTTCTTCCTACCAGTTCTATTAACATCAATACCATACTTGTACTAGCAAATGCATTATACTTCAAAGGCATCTGGGATCGGAGGTTTGATCCATCCCAAACCCGGGACAGAGTGTTTCACTGCCTCAATGGAGACACTGTTCAAGTGCCCTTCATGACAAGTAACCTAAGGGAGAGGCAGCTTTTTCGAAATTTTGAAGACTTTAAGGTCCTCAAACTCCCCTACCAAAATGGCCTAGACAAACGACAATTCTCCATGTATTTCTTTCTCCCAAACAAGAGAAATGGGTTGAAGATGCTAATAGAGAAGTTGAATTCTGAAGTTGGGTTCTTTAATAAACATTTTGAGCTTTGGCAAGATCGTCTTGGAGATTTTGCAATTCCCAGGTTCAAAATTTCATTTGGATTCGAAGCTTCAAAAACCATACAGGAATTAGGATTAGTTTCGCCATTTATGGATATAGGAGAGCTATCTGAGATGGTAGATTCTTCTCAAGGACTCTTTGTTTCTAAGATATTCCACAGCTCATTTATTGAAGTTAATGAACAAGGAACAGAAGCTGCTGCCTCCACCATTCCACAAATGGAAAAATGTTGTGCAATACTCTCGCCTCCAACCTTTGTTGCTGATCATCCATTTGTATTTATGATTAGGGAGGAGACTAGTAAGATGGTGTTGTTTGTTGGGTCAGTGCTCAATCCTTCCTTAGTTTCATAATATGTTTATTTCTCTCGTTATGAAGCATGTTCAATTCTAGATGTCTTTTTCTTTCTGTTTGACATGTAACTCTAGCTGAAATTGAAAGGAGAAGACCTAGAGATAAACCATACTACCGTGTGTTTATATATATATGGTTAATGCAAATCCCTCCCTCTATCTAAGGTCACGACCCAAATTATATTTCAGTACTGGACCTCTACACATAAATTGTTATGTGGAATTTTACATGTTAAATCGGATTTGCCTATTAAAAGTCTTTTGCTATGTACAAGGGTTGCTCCTTGGAAAGATAACAACAACAATACTGAAGAGAAGAAATACGTGCCTAAACCTTTTTTCTTCTTCTTCATCTTCTGTTCTGTTATCTGATTCTTGTCAGCAGGGACCTTCATATGATGCCAATGCAGGTTTTCTTTGGTTCAAGATGGCTAAAGGAGGGAATGAATTTTACGTGGAGTAGGGTTGGTTCAAAGAGAATGAATGTTTTTTTATTTTATTATGAGGGCTTGAGGTTAAGGTTGTGAGTCAGAGTTTTCCCAAGGTAGAAATTAGTAGTTGAGACTTGAGAGTGACCATAAATTTTGGTCACTTTTAAACCATGTGTTAGATTATCAGAGCATCCTCATAAAACCCGTCCGCACCCTCTGAAGCCAAAAAGTCCGTGAAACATTGCAGTATATCTTCTAAATATATCAATTGTGTGTAAAGTAAAATTCGTTTTGTCACAAGCATGGAGATCAACATGTGAAGTTATCGGCTTGATTTTGTTAAATTGCATGCTATCCAGTCTGTAAGCTAAAAAAATTTAGCTATAGCGAGGGCAAATCTAGCACACATCTAAGTAGTCGGGCCTCAGGGACAATTAGGGAGTAGACTTTAGTCTTAATACTAGGGCAAACAACTCAAGAAAAATAAGTTTTCTTGGTCAGCTGATGATGCTCTTAAACAGTTCGAAAACTCAAGTTTCAAGCAAGAAACCTATGTGAGGGAAAGAGTCAACAAGACGTTAAGATGGACTCCTTGTATGATATTAATGCAAACTGTCAATGAAACAAAGAGAATCAATGTACAGACGTTGTTGGATTACTGAACTTATCTCAATTTTTTTTTTGCTGGAACACCACTCGTTCCAATCAAGTAAACACAAAATCACCATACTTAAATAAGTTTTAGAGCAGCTGTCTCTATTGAATACTCATTACGCAACAATTTCATCAATTGGTTTTGGACTGTTTTTTTGTTTTCATATTGGTTCTTCATAGAATACTTATTAATTTTGGAAGCAACAAAAAAAATGATGCTACATCATGTTTGGCCGGCAGAAGCATAAAAAAATGTCAAAGAAAACGGACATAAACATGGAGAAATTATTCAAGGTTTCATCTTGTCCTAATGCGTGCAGCACCTAGAGGATCCAAGTCTTTATATTCTACATCTTCCTAATCCTTGAAGACCCAAACTAAGTATGAGTTGAATCCATTCCACACATTCATTCTCTTCTTCAAGTAAGAAATGGCTGAAGGGCTACTGAAGTTCTTCTTGCCGAGATTAAATTCTCTGGTACTACGGGAAACCCAACTATTTTCAGGTCTGGACGATCAAATTCAATCTCTTAAGCTTAAACTTGATCAAACGGGTCGGTTATTTGAGGAACTGGCCCGGAAAACAGAGAAAAATGATGACTTAGGTTCTAGATTCCCTGGTCATCAAAGCAATTGACCACAGTGTCAAATCTGTGGAAAGATCGGTCATCTAGCTTTCAAATGCTACAACAAATTTGATGCTAATCTTCAAAATCCGTGGAGTTCAAGCTCTGCATCTCAGCAAACATCACCTTTCAACTTGGCTTCTCAGCAAGCAAGTTTGCAAGCAAACATAGCATCTAGAAATGCCTTCTCAGCATCATCCAGTCAACCTATTGAATCCACTTGGGCCACTAATTCTGAGTCTCAAATCAAAATGTTTCCTTCATCATCTTCTACATCTGATCAGACATGGTACCCAGACTCAGGTGCAACAAATCATTGCATTCCTTTCACGCAAAACATGACCTCTTCATCTCCATATCTTGGCAATGAACACCTCTTCAGTGGGGATGGAACTGGGCTGCAAATTCAGAATATAGGTGAGTCTACATTACACTCATTCAATCCTTCAAGAAAACTGAATCTTAAGAGTGTTCTTCAAGTTCCTAAATTCACCAAAAATCTTTTAAGTGTGTCCAAATTTGCAAAAGATAACCATGTCTTCTTTGAATTTCATTCTAATGTCTGTTTTGTGAAAGATCAGGTCACGAGCCAGATTCTATTGGAAGGAATACTTAGCAATGGGCTATATGTGTTTCCGTTGTCTTCTCATCTTGCTGAATCAGCCATTCTACATTCACTTCCTTATTCAAAGTCAAGCAAGTATGTTCATACAGTCTCTACAAACATGTCAGTTCAGACAGTCTTTCCAAGGGCTTCTTCACCAGTGTCACTTTGGCATTGCTCGATTGGGCCATCCATCATTGACATCAATTCACAAAATACTCAGTCAATGTAATATCTCTATTTCAAACAATAATGAATCTGTCTTTTGTTCTTCATGTTGTTTAGGAAAGATACATAAATTTCCATTCCCTAGTTCATCCACTGTGTACAACTCTCCTTTAGAACTCATACATATAGACTTGTGGGGACCTGCTTCTACTGTGTCCTCTTCTGGTTACAAATACTACATACATTTTATTGATGCATATAGTAGATTTACTCGGGTATACCTATTGAAAAATAATTCGGATGCTTTTCCTACTTTTCTCAAGTTTAAAGCTCAGGTAGAGCTAGAATTTGGACTACCTATTAAGAGTGTTCAGTCAGACTGGGGAGGTGAATACAGACCCTTCTCAAATTATTTAGCTCAAAATGGTGTTATGCATAGGTTAGCCTGCCCAACTACTGACCAACAAAATGGTGTTGCTGAGAGGAAACACAGACATATAATTGAGTCAGCCCTTACATTGCTTGCTCATGCCTCTCTTCCTTTAAAATTTTGGGATGAAGCAGTTAGAACCTCAGTTTATCTTCTTAACAGAGTCCCTTCTTCTGTTCTAAATGGTATATCCTCTTTTGAATTCCTTTATCACAAAGCACCCGATTACAATACTCTCAAGGTATTTGGATGTTCTTGTTTTCCCAACATCAGACCTTATAACACTCATAAGCTACAATATAGGTCTGAAGAATGCATTTTCCTTGGTTACAGTATACTCCCAACCCCCAGGATTTGTAGACCCTACACGTCCTAATGCAGTTTGCAAGCTTTCAAAAGCAATCTATGGTCTCAAACAGGCACCTAGAACTTGGTTTGACAAGCTTAGGCACACTCTTATCAAGTTTGGGTTTACAACAACTAAGTCAGATTCTTCTTTGTTCATCAGACACTCACCACCCCCCATCTTCATCTTAGTGTATGTTGATGACATTTTAATTACTGGATCTAGCAAGTCTGATATTTCACGTTTGGTATCTCAACTGAATGCTCAGTTTTCTTTGAGAGAATTGGGATTAGTTCATTACTTCCTTGGCATTCAAGTTACCCACACTGCAGATGGTATGTTTTTGTCACAATCCAAGTGCATTCATGACCTTCTCTGTCGGGCTAAAATGCAATTTGCAAATGGATTGCCTACCCCTATGTGTGGTGGTGAGAAGCTGATAGACACAGGGAGTGATCCAGTTCAAGATGTTCAGTTGTATAGAAGTATTGTTGGAGCTTTACAATATGTTACTATAACTAGACCTGACATTGCATATTCAGTTAATAGGGTATACCAGTTCATGCAAAACCCACTTGAGTCTCACTGGAGAGTAGTTAAAAGGATCTTACAGACCGACGTTCACATAGTTCCTACTCCTTCTCTCAAGTTCACTGGGTATTGTGATGCTGATTGGGCATCTGATCCTACAGACCGACGTTCCACTTCAGGATATTGTGTGTATTTAGGATCAAATCTCATCTCCTGGTCCTCAAAGAAACAAAGTACTGTCTCTAGGAGCAGCACTGAAGCTGAGTACACGAGTTTAGCTTCAGTCACAGCTGAATTGTCATGGCTACAGTCGCTGTTCTCTGAGTTAAGAATTGGTAGTGCATCTCCTACTGTCTGGTGTGATAACATGAGTCCTGTTCAGCTTAGTCCAAATCCAGTTCTCCATGCTAGGACCAAACATATTGAGCTAGACATCTACTTTGTACGAGAAAAGGTTGCTAAAAAGCTCATCAATGTTCTTCATATATCTGCAAAGGATCAAGTGGCTGACATTCTTACAAAAGCTCTTGGTACATCTAGATTTTTACTGCTACGTGACAAACTAAGTGTAGTTAATGGTTCTACACTTAGTTTGCGGGGGAATGTTAAGCATACACAGTCAGTTAGACATTCTGTTAGCTAGTCTGTTAGATTAAAGTTTGTATAGCTGTCATTCTGTTTTGACAGTCATTTATGTTTCCTAGAAGTCTATATAAAGCAATGTAAGAAGATCATTCGATAGTATGAAATGATAGAAATTCTTATTACATAATCTGTCTTAGAGTCTAACAAACTTGAACAACGGTTGAAACTTGATGGCGGTGAAGAGAACTATAAGATTCAACATATTTCAAACATTAGGTTCATGTTAAGTTCAGTTGTTAGATAGAAATTTGAAGAGTCACCCATGAATAGAAATCGTTGCCAGCCCGCCACTAGTTAGTACTTTGAGTGTTCTTTTTTCATGAATGTGTAATAAGGTGGCTGATTGTCACACTGTTGTATGCTTTCCATCTAGACTTGAGTGATTTCGTTGTTGTTTTTACTTTACTTTTGGTGTTTGTATTGAATTTTGTACTCCGAATCTGGCAAAAAAAAAAAAAAAAATTCCTCGTCCTCTATAATGTATTAAATGTTTTCAAATCATCCTTAGTACTTACTCCTTATTACTCAGCTAAAAGTGTACGCATTTCAAATCAAGAACCCGGAGCCTGCCTTTAATTACAATGAGTTTTTCGCATTAGATATGTGACCCTCTACTTTGTGTCACCACTAGAATCAATCAATTGATCATTCCTTAAATTATCGGCTTAATACGATTTCATCGTTCATGCTCAAATTCCTACAAAGACATGAAAATGAAATAATTAGAATAAAATATACTAATCGAAACACTAAAATATATAAATTATGGGATATATTATGTAATAATCACGTGAATATCCCCAAACCTATATTTTGCTAGTCCTCGAGCAAAACAATAAAAATAAAATTCTAATTCACTTTCGTAGGAATCATCAGTTGCACTTACCTTAACTGTGCAATAAGGCTTTAAACCGCTAGATTACCTCTAGTGGACGAGTTATAGTCTCGTGAGGGTTTCCAGAAATGTTACCCACAAACATTATGACTCAATAAATTTCTAAAACATGGTAACTTGGTCACTCGATCTATTATCCTCAGAGTAATAATCTAATTGCCAAAAATTTCAGAAAACAATTAACATTGTCAGAATAATATATCAACGAGTCTAACAACGATTTAATAGTACCCAAAGGTTAAATAAATTTCGTCAATTATTCTCAACTCGAAGTGTGTGTGTGCATAGCCTTATCAACATAACTTTCTTTTTTTCTCAGTAAATATACAACTAGATAACCTTTGGATAATATGCTTCAACTACAAATCTCTCTTGTCACTCAGAAATGAATCACTCAGAGATTGGTTAGTTATCACTCAGTTTATATGTGAGAAAGAGAATAAATTATGGAAACACAAATATCTCACATATAATATCATGAAAAACAAACTTTTAATAGAATGAAATGAATATTATCTCATGGACATGAATATCGATTACTTTGAGAATGTTGAATCATACGCCATAGTTCTTGTCTATTTAATCTCCAAATCTATGAACCAGACCTTTACTTAAGATCAATTATGTCTTTATTAGATTGTAATGAGGCTAAGATTTTGGCTAAGATTAGGTTGTAACAGCTAGCTAAGTACCTAAAATATTTGGTAGCTTTGAATTAACAATCATAATATAATATTTTTTTTGTTCTTTACAGCTTAGCTTAGCATAGGATTGATTAAGAGTTTAAACCTTTCATTATGTCAATGAGCAAGAGCTGATTGTGATGTAAAACCACGAGTTTAGTTTGAAAGAAAAATCATATGGTAAATTTCAAGAACCTTGATTATTTGACTGATAGGTTGGCATAGAATTTCCCATGATAAAGGTAGTTCGAATTGTGTGCATTAAGGAGATAAGGTAGTTTTGAACTTTCAGATGATAAAAGCGATGTCTACTAATAGTAGCCAAGACTTGAAAATCGAAGATGTGGATATCAGGTTACCACATAAGCTAGTTTAACTTATTCTTTCTGTTTGATTGTATCAGAAATATCAAAACACTGCATAGGTTTGGCATCATTCCTGCCTTAACTTGGTACCGAAAACTCTCTACTATTGGAGACCATGTTAACTTATTCGATACTCATCAATAGAATCAAGTAATGAAATAACATCTAGATGCCAATGGTATGACAACTCAATGGTTAGAGTTTGGTGGATGGTACTGTTAGGTCATGAGTTTAAATCCAACCGGTGACAAGTTTATAATTTTATGGTGTGTTAACCACTTCTGGTCTTTGATAAGTTATGAGATTTTGAAAACCAACTCGCCTTTAAAAAAAAAAAAAAAAAAAAAAAAAAAACCATCTAGATCACAGTTGGGCCTGACTCTCTAGAAAAATTGTCTATAAAAACTGCAGCTGCTACACTGACCACCACTATCTGTCAGACTCAAAAGACCCCACTCTTTGATATCCTTCACTTCCCTTATAAGGTTTTTCTTCACTAGAGACCATAGACTTATTAGGTTTCCCTTCAAAGTGAGATGCAAGACTAATTACACCCATTTTTGACATAAATGAAGTTTTTCAAGAAGATCAATTACTTTTGCGTGTTCTCTTTTCATGAATGTGTAATAAGGTGGCTGGCTGATTGTCACACTGTTGTATGCTTTCCGTCCAGACTTGAGTGATTACAAAAACAGTTGTTGCCCTCTAAAGCAATGAGACTACAAAATACACACTTGTCCTTCAAGTAATTTCCTTAGGGACTCTGCCCCCTAGCCTATAGTTGCCTACTCCCCTTAGATTTAGTTAAAACTTGAAATATTGTGGATGGTGTAATTTAAAGAGTTCTAGTTACCCTAAGCCTCAGCACCTACACCGGGGATAAGAGGATCTCCATCTCCAAGGATTTCATTGTCAATTATAGCATTTAATCGATCGAGAAATTTGTATTGAATTGAGAAAATTTTACTGTAAGTATTATAGCTCTCACCTTAGATGCGTGGTTTTTACGTATGCTAATTGTATTTCTCTTATACTGTCTCATGAACATGTAAGGCAGAACACCCATTTTGGTTTCAAAATAGCGGAAAAAATCGGATTGGAAAAGGTCCAGGAGGGTTTGATTTCTTTATCCTCCCAAATAGCAGTCCTAGTTTAAGTTTGATTGCTGTTGGATTATCTGGCAGACATTTGATGAATTTCTCTTTCTTAAATATGAAAATGTTAATGGCCTCAATTAGGCTCTTTACCACTCATTACACTCATGTGGCCTCATGGGCATAGAATGCCTGATCTAATCCTTTCATCGTTGCATAGTGGCATTAGCGTGCAGTTGGCTGGTCTCCTTTGATTATTTTGATGCCGTCATCGGTATGGTACTTCAAGCATTGATGCATGGTGAAGGATACTGTGCATATTTCGTGTATCCAAGACATTCCGAGAAGCGTGTTGTATGCGGATGGGGTGTCGACAAAAAGGAAATCTGTCAACAAGACTCGTTGTCTTCCTGTTTCTCCCGCTTCAATCAGCAGTTGGATCATTCCGAGCAGATGACATTGTTCTCCGCTGAAATCTACCATAGGGTGATTGCTAGGCGAGAGATTTTCATCGGTGAAGTATAAAAGGTTGGCTGAGTTGCTTGTGTCGACCAGGACTATTTTAATCTCCCACCTGGCTATCAGTACCGAAATTACCAGAGCGTCATTATGAGAAAATTGACTCTCTGTGCGTCTTTGTTGGAGAATGTCAAAGTTCGTTGTGTCATTCTGGAACGTTTTGCGGAAGGCTCTGGGTATCTAATCTTTGTTTGTAAATCCCGAATTGATCATTTTCGATACTGATTGGACAACTTCTTCTCTCCGATTACACCATGTAAGACGTATATCTACTCCCATGATTGCTCGTATGACCTGGCTTTTCCTTCTTTCCGCCTAATAAACTCTCCGAGTCATCCTTTTTGGATATGAAACTCGATCTCGTCCTTTAAGTTGAAACATTTCTGGATGTCGTGCCCATAATCCTCGTGGAAAGAGCAATATCTTCTTTTACTTCGCCTGTCTGGATCTCCTTTCATTTTGGATGGCCACTTAACGTCCTCCCACTTCGCTATAGTTTTGAGGACCTCAGCTTGACTTTCTTTCAAAGTCGTGAACGCTTTGTTTGACTATCCGGGTTGCAGCCCTCCAAGTTTTTTTTTGGTAGAACTTGGGCATGCCACTGGTTCGATGTCTTTTCGATTGGCTACTTTTCCTTGAGACCTGTCGTATCTCCGTCCTTCTCTCCCTTCTGGAAGCCACCATCTTCTCAAGGGTGATGTGTTTTTGGATACACCATTTAATAAACACGTTGGGCTATGAAGAATAAACCAATGTTGTACACCATTAATTTTTCTTCCTTCGAAATTCTTCATATTTTTTTTCGAAGCATCAATCTTTTTTTTGACATGTTTTCCCCTTCTGCACAATAAAACATTTCAGTCCCGAGGATTCATGGAATATTTAGTTTCAGCTCTTTTTATTTGCCCATTCCAAAAATATATCAACCATACACATTCTCAGAGACATTGAGTAAGAATAAAAATAGTATGAGATATTACTCCCTAACTGGAGTAGGTAATGGAGATGGAGTTGACAAAGAAAAAGTTTATTTAAATGCTCAAAGGGCTGCAAACAGATATTTATTATTAGGTAGGCTAAAAGGCTAAAGAACGGTTCAAAGAAAAAAATTGCCTATATCACTTCTTAAATTCTAGTCGGTATTATGACATCTCAACTAAATAAATCAAGAAGTTCTAGTGTAATAATTCAATTTTAACGTCATTCTCAAAGCAAACAATAAAATAAACAAGAACAATGAGATCATCAACGAGATAATGCAGATTCAAGAAAAGTCAGATTATTTAATAACCCTCAAGAAAAATATAATGCCTCAAAACTCACAAGGGTTAAGTCTCCACTATTATTCTAAGATTTTCTAGTTAATATCTTACTGATTAACTTCAAATTATGCTAACTTGGCTTATAGTGCAAGAGTGGTCGAGTAAAAAAATATCATGAAATATATTTAACTTAAAGATATTATCAAACCATATGTTTTCCTATTGATATATAAAAGTGACAAGTGTAAGCATGCATTCCTAAAATTTTCAAGCATACTTGAAAGCACACCCTCTTCATTGGAAATGAACTTAGATTTTGAAAGCATTTTCAAATCCAAAAAAATTCACACAATTATAATTAACTATGTATTCAATGGAGATTGAGTAGAATACAATAATCAATTGTGAAATAAATTTTAGTTAATTTTTTTTTTTAATTCAGAAAAACTCTTAAACCTCACCCCCAAACCTAAACCAAACATTGTCCTCAATGAATAAAATGATGATTATGACAAATGCAGGAAAAATAAAAGATGAAAGTTAGAGTGATATTACCATGGGAAGTTTTTACCAATTTCGACGAAACCGTCCACCAATGAACGCTCAACAGCATAAGAACTGTGAACTCATCATAATAAATTGATAAAAATAATACAGGACACAAAAAGATTTACAAATGAAAAAATAAAATAATAATAAACAATAAAAAATAAAATAAAATAAAAAATTACATGTATCAGTTGTAAGTCAAAATTGTTACGGAGCTAACGAGTATGAGTGAAATGCAACTAGAAAGAACTCGAAAATCAATCGAGACTAACCATAATGACACAACTGAAGCTAGGTTGCCTCCTAGGAGCACTTGGTATAACGTCGTCAGCCCGACATATATTCTTCCTCATAAATGATGTACCATGAAATGACAAGGAAGAACATAATGAACACTCCCCCAAACCTAGACACTTAGTCCATGATGTTGACTAGATCATATAGCAATAATCGAAAAAGTTGAGGATCCATCCAACATATAGTAGCACCCACATGCAGCACAACAAAAACTAGCACATCCCTAAAACGGCGAAGACGCCATGCAAAATCATAGAGAAAATGCATACGAACCCACGGTCGTAAAGAAGTTATAGGGATCTGGAGCAAAAAGTCGTCACCAACATGGATATCCAGCAAATGACTCTTTCCTACTCTTAAAAAAATACATCCTATGTCTGGTGTCAAATCCGAAGATTGAATGTGTTGCACAATAGGATGGTCAAAATTCAAATCATCCCTTAAAAACAAGGGATCCACATAGGTAACGTCAATCACTATTAAAGGATGGGAAGCGATATTTCTATAGATATATCAGGTGGTACGGGCGCATCATAACAAAATGAATCACACCAAGATGATGAGTTAAATGACACAACAACACCCCCAAACCTAGAATTAACACTACCTATGGCATGTAGTATCTCCAAAGAATACTGAGGATCATACTTCATGTAAAAGTCACTAGGAGGACATATATCAAATGGGTCATCATGAACAGGCGGAAAAGGGAATGGGTAAGAAAGCCCAATAGTATTAGCATAAGGGCTCAGCTTTGACTCACTGAGTGGTAGGAGTTCCACTTTAGGCTTTCATGTGTAACCCGGATCCATAATAGGGGCTGAATCAAGCAAAACATTCACTTCCCTCATGGTATCATCAACATCGAAGTCTAAACCGAAGTGAGTCAAACATGTTGCTAAGGGATCATCTGATACAGATTGCAATAAGGAATTCTCCACCGAACTCTCAATCATGTCAACTTTACAAACATCCTTGGGCTCGGGAGGTTGTTGACTAACATTAAAAACATTGAGTTTGACGTCATGTTGCCAAATGACAATTTCATAATTCCATTCCTGCAAATAATAATGGCATTGGATGTGGCCAAAAATGGTCGACCCCAAATGACTGGAAATTGACTAGAGGGATTGTGAACAGGTTGTGTATCAAGAACTATAAAGTTCACAGGGTAATATAATTTTTCAACATTGATAATCACATCCTCTATAACACCACGGGGAACTCTGACAGACCTATCTGCCAATTGCAGTGTTACTCTAGTCGGTTTTAACCCGTCGAGACCTAATTGCTCATAAACAGAGTATGACAAAAAATTAACACTTGCCCCTAAATCAAACAATGCCTTATCAATCATAAGATCACCGATAACACAAGAAATAGTCGGGCACCCAGGATCTCTATACTTAGGTGGGGTTTTGTGTTGAATAATTGAACTTACTTGCTCGGCGAGGAAGGCTCTCTTTTGCACATGTAGTTTTTGCTTCTGTATGCAAAATTCCTTTAAAATTTTTGCATAGATAGGAACTTGCTTGATAGCATCGAGTAATGGGATATTTATGTGAACTTGTTTAAAATTTTTCATTACGTCGTTTACACTTGTTCCTTTCTTTGCCGGAGCTAACCGTGATGGAAACGGTGCCCTAGGCAAATAAGATGCCTGAGTGGGGTCAGAGTCAAGAGGCACATCTTTAGAAGATGAGGCTTTATCAGCCTCCTTGTCAGATGGAGATGCAACCTGCGTTGACTTAGACGGAGATGCAACGACACTTGAATCAGGCACTTGTACCCGATTGTCAACCTGTTTTTCACTCCGAAGGGTAAATATAGATTGGACATCTTCATGGTGTGACTTAGATGTACTACCAACTGCGAATTGACCCTTTGGGTTTGGAACAGGTTGACTAGGAAATCTCCCTGGCTCTTTCTCCAAAAAGGACTGAATAATCTTACTCACAACTATCTCAAGTCTATTGATGGCTTGAGATTGGCGTTGAGTCGCAACTTTCAACTCAGATATGTCCTTAGAATGTTGCAAAAACTGAATTATACTTTCAGAGCGCTGCAAAAACTGATTAATTGTTTCCTCTAAACTTGATGTGTTGGATGAAGGAACTTGATTATGGTGGCGCCTAACAAGGCTAGGGGCTCGAGGAGCCTGGGAGACAACAACAGGTACCCCTTGGTGTGGGCCATGGGTCCAGGAGAGACTTGGATGTTTGGCGAACCCTGAATTGTAATAGTTAGGTTGCAGATTATTGCCAGGTCGTTGCATCGCATTAAAAGAGTTGACTTGCTTAGCATAGTATGCAAGATAATCGTTTTGCAAGTCACAATTAGCTATTGAATGACCAGGACTCGAACATGCAGCACAGACTTCAGATGAAGCGTTTGCGGGAAGTACAGGTTGACTCAAATTCAAAAGTGCATCTATCTTTTGAGTCATGGTCATACTAGCCGTCTCTAACTTTGAGGCAGAAGGGGGTTGAATGGATGTATCTCTAACTTCATATAGACTGCCCTTACGCCTATCATACTCTTTTCTCGAATAATCCCATTGTTGAGAATTTTCGGAAAGCGTCTCAAAGAATTCCCAAATTTGACTGACACTCATTTTCATTAATGACCCACCACTAGTGGCATCAATCATACGACGGTTTTGAGGGGTTAAACCGACTTGGTATTGAACTAGCCGCCACTTCTCGAATCCGTGATTGGGACACCTGACAATGAGCTCATTGAACCTTTCCCAACATTCATAGAAATGTTCGCCCTCTTTTTGTTGAAAATTAGATAAATCTCGTCGGAGGGCATTCGTTTTATGAATGGGGAATTACTTTGTCAAGAACTTTCTTGACAACGCATCCCATGATGTGATGGATCCCGTCTATAATGAGTTTAACCACGATTTCGCCTTATCTTTCAGAGAAAAAGGAAATAACCTAAGACGGACCGAATCATCAGAAAAGTTTTGGTACTTCAGTGTAGCGCAGATGTCAAGAAATTCTTTGACATGAAGATAAGGGTCCTCTTTCTAAAAACCATAAAAAGAAGGCAGAAGATGAATAATAGATGGTTTGAGTTCAAAATTGTTTGCATTTGTCTCAGGTAAGACAATGCAAGACAGAGCACTACTAGGAAGAGGGGCGAAGTAATCCTTAAAGGCCTTCCCCTCAGTCATCTCAGTGGATAAGGATGATGAACTTAAATAGGTAATGGGACTTCAAAGAACTCCTCGAATTCTTGTTGGACAAGTCTACTCTTAGAATCACGTACCCAGGTATGCATAAACTACTGGATAACGAAGGTTCAAAGTCAACACTCTTAGACAGGTTTCAATTTTATTTTTATATTTTTTTTATTTTAAATGCAAGCCTAACTGCTATATGAAGTTGACCTAACTCTAAAAAAATTTAAAAACAACGGGACCCTAAATGACACCTAAATGATGCACAAACAAAATGAATGCGGGCTGAAATTCAATTCAATTTACCTAACCGTGGGAGAGGCACGGTAATTTCCTATCAATCCGCCACTACAAAATTGTTCTTACCTCTTTTTCCACTCTCTAGCTCAAAGTGAAATGGCAGTTCAAGAACTGTTCCCAGATGGGACATGTTCTTTCACTCAACCACTTTAAGCTATCAAACGCCCAAAGAGGGTTCCTATGAGCGTCACACCTGTCCTAGATAATTATCTTGCTACAAATTTTAAATAGTGAAGGTCTAGGTTCCTAACCCTAAAATAGATAGTGATTAACCTATCCGCGGGAGAGGGCATGAAAATTTTAACTAAATCCTGCCACTATTCAAATTTGCATGCAATACTACCTAGAACAAGCTAAACACAAGTGATCACACAGAAACCGCGTGCAGATGCGGTGGGTAGAAGTTACCTCCGGCGTGAACCTCTTTCGGGTTACTTGCGACGCCGGGTAAAAATTGATTTCTGAGAGTTTCCTCGCGAATTGCAATATTTCACTTCGTTCCCCCTTGAGCTCCTATGTGTGTGACAACTTGCAAAAATAATTCAAACTCAAACAAATAAGAAACTGACTTGTAACACTGTTCCTAAAAAGAAATTTAAACCTAATTTATAAACTAGCAAAAACAACCCTAGATTTCGATTGTACCGTTACAATCCTCGGCAACGGCGCCAAAAACTTGGAGTTTTTATTAACCTAAATTAATAAGCTAATAAACCCTACTTGTAATACCGCAAGTGCACGACTATCTAACTGGTAGACAGTGGAAAATACGGGTCGATCCCACGAGGATTGACGAGACAATCGAATTCTAAGACTTATTTGAATTAATTTAGAGTTGGGGGTTACAACAAATGAAAATTACTAAATTAAGAAAATGAAATTGACAACTAAAATTAAACTGATAAGATGATAGAGAGGGGACCGAGACATCGAATCCACCACAGGTACTTCGAGATTTGTGTAATCCAAATTATTGTTTTCAAGAATTAAGATGACTAACCTAAAGATTAATCTAAGTTCGCATTTGATTTCAGCAAAGGTATAAACCCCTAGCATTGCGTGTCTTCTTACGACACACACAATCACAGGTTTATCTTAACTAATTCTAAACCCCTAGCATTGCATGTCTTCTTACAGCACAACAATCACAGATTAAGATTAATTGATTAAAGTAGGCTTTGAATATCAATAAAGGGTACTTCTAACTACCGACTAGTCTAGATAATTAATCCGGATATAATCGGTGAAAGCAAATTATTGAAACTCATAAATCAATTGTGTTTAACGTTCAAGTATATAGAAAACAATAAATTCAAATACAACAAACTCTAGGAAACTCTGCGGTTTCATCTTCGCCTTGGCGCGGGTTCATGGTGGCGGTGGTCACAACATTGGTGTAGATGGAATCCATTTCAGCACAACCGCGAATCCCGAGAAAAAGGCTGCAAATGTATTGTGGTTGTACAAAATAGAACAACAAGGTGCAAATAACCAAACTGTTTGAAAAAAAGTTTTCTCCCACCAAAAGTTTCGTGTTCCTCTGGTCTTTATTTCTAGCAAGCTGTGTTGCTTCGTCTTCGCGAGCTCCTTCTTCCTCCGACCGGCTCCGGTACCTGCAAAAGAAAGAGAAAGATGGAAGAACAGAAAGAGAGACGCAAATGAGAACAAAAAATAGGGAGTTGCTCTTGTTGTGGTGGTGGTGTGCGAGCTGGTGCGCCGCTTGCGACAGTGGTCGTGAGAGAGGGAAACAGTGAGAAAGAGAGAGGGAAACAAGAAGAAGGGCCGAGAGAGTGGGAGAAACAAAGGGGTGGTGGCGACTCTGTCGCGGGATGGAACCGGGTGGTGGCGGTTCTTTCTAGCGAGCGAGGATGAGCGGGTGAGGAAGGAAGGTGATGTGGTGGTTGCTAAAGAGAGAAACATGGGAGATGAAGGAACAGAGAGTGGGTGGTGGAGACAGCTGGCTGTAAGGTGGTGCGTGGGTCTGTTTCGGTGGTGATGGCGAGGTGAGGTGGGATGACCGCATTGTCGGTTCTCCTATCGAGTGAGGATCGCAGGCAGGGTGGATTGGCGTGGTGGCCGGAAAAGAGAGGAGGGGAGAGGAGGCACGTCGAAGAGAGGAAGAGAGCTTTCTCTAAAAATGGGGAAGACGAAAATAGGGTTCTCTTATTTCCTTGGGCTTGGTTTTCTAGATTAGCTTTTTGAGTTTGGTCTTAGGTTAAATTAGGTGGACCTAGGTTTATTTGGGTTAGGTTTAGATATGTGACCATCTACTTTGTACCACCGCTAGAATCAACCAATTGATCATTCCTTAAATTGTCGCCTTAATGCGATTTCATCGTTCACACTCAAATTCCTACAAAGACATGAAAATGAAATAATTAGAATAAAATATACTAATCGAAACACTAACATATATAAATTAAGGGATATATTATGTAATAATTATGTGAATATCAAGTCGCCATATTCTTCGGGGGGTCTAGATTCAGAGAATTGTATAATAATACCCTTTTTAGTCCGGCAGTGAAGGTGGCAATGGCCGTGTCGTCGCTGCAGTCGTCGATCATGGTCAACTCGTTAGCAAAACGAGTGACGTGTTTCTTAATGGTCTCCTCAAGCTTCTGTCTGATGTGAAGCAGATAATGTGGACATTTTCTCATTCGTTGACTGCTAATGAACCTCGTAATGAAGGCGGTGGCCAACGCTTGGAAAGAATCTATCGATTTCGGTGGCAACCTATTGAACCAACTCATTGTTGTGGAATTGAGGCTGTTTGAAAATGTTTGGCATAGGATGGACTCTGTGCTCTCCTTCAATGCCGTCATCTAGTGAAAATGTCACAGATGGTCGGTGGGATCGGTAGTGCCATCGTATGTCTCAAACTTTGGTGCAATGAACTTTGTTGGTAGAGGAGTTATCAAGAGCGCGTCAAGGAACGATGGTCTGGCCAATACATACAACACGTTAGGATCTGTGACTCTGATTCTGAATGGAATTTGCGCAGGGGTCCTGTTGTTCTGAAGGGGTCATCCGTTGGTGGTTCACTGTTTTCGAGGTTTGCTCGTTGAGGGTTTGCGAGAATTTTATTACATTCTCGAACGTGGTCGACGGGTTGAGCACGCTCTTGAGTGAGTTTATCCACCTTTTTTATTAGGATATCCATCTTCGTCATGAGTTGATCCACGCGAGGATCCGTGGTGTTGTTGTCGGATGTTTGAGATGACTAGGCTATCGCTCCATGTAGTGGCTCTCTGTCGCTAGGCATGCTTGGCTCGAGAGTTGTTGTTGGGACTAAAACATGCATTATAGGTAACACAACTTTTCCAGGGAAGGGATTACTTTGATCGTTGCTAGGTTGAGGGTCTGTAGTGCGTTCCATCTATTCTAAAAGCTTTTTTAATCGATGATCAAAACTGAGGAAGTTTCTTACCACAAACTTTCTCCGTGAAAGGAAAATTGTTGTTCCCCATGGATGACGCCAAACTAATGCTTTCGAAATTTGTTCTCCTGTAAGTGTGACTTGCACAACAAATGTTAGATTGCCAAAGACCACCGTTTTGGTAGTCGAAGGCACTCCGATGTTTGAGTCAGTAACTCTGTTGGAGATGGAGATAAATCTGAACAGAATTCAGTTAAAGCTGCATCGCTTTGTCGAATGTTCCCTTTACCTTATATAATGGTCGTTGTTAATTCCCCATAAAACTTAAGCATATGAGGAGCAACGAGAGGAGTCGTTATCTGTAATGGTCTCCTTTTTCATGAAGATAAGTCCTTGGAGGCGTAACTCCCTTCACGACTCTTTTTATTTTGTAACGTACATCCTCTTTAAGGGAGAACTTTATCGGGCCTGAATTTTGGTCTTTAACTATGGTTTATTCTAGCAGGCTCAGTTTGGGCTTTTATGATTGGATTCGCCCCTTTTAGGCTTTATGAATTGGCCTAGTTTTAAGATACTTGATCCTCGTGATGGACGATCTTTGTCATGTGTACGACTGTGACATCAATCTTATTTGATGTATCATTAGTAAGAAAACCTGTTACAAAAAACAGATTGAGAAAGCCCACTTCCACTAAGCTTGACTCTGCCACAGTGCCACTTTCACCTTCCAAAACAAGACTACCATCAGGATGCATGAAATCAGAAGATTTAATTAACAACCTATCAATCCAAAGCACATTTCAATCATGACTAAGGATGCCATTTGGTTGATAACATTATCTTCTCCTTAGAGTATTCATCGAGAATACAAGGCTTGAGCTTCATGTGTTTGTATAAAGTTCCTACTATGAAGCACTCTCTGTTTAACTCAAGACCCAAAATAGTACAAACTGCATGATATAAAATGATCTTGAGGTGAGCCACAGTTCTTCAATAAATGCAACACTAATAACTAGTAAAACATTCTATGCAACTCCAAAATCCCTGAAACAAGCTTCAAAGTTATTCATAAGGTCATGTATGCTATTATTAACACTAACAAGCATCAAAATCTCAAATCCAGGGTAAAAAAATATTGCAAGCCATGCCAAAATACACTAGCAAACAAGAAGTCCAAATACCCAAAATTCTAAATTTCTACAAAATCATCATAACCCCACCAAAAATTGAACTTGCAACAGCTAAATACTATCTTTATAGACAAATCAAATACTCATAATCACAAATTCTCACTTAAGGCAAAAAACATAAACCCTAGACTATGCAAAGCTTTTGACTTTAAACAACTAATGTGGACTAAGTAGTAAGTAACTCATTAGGGAAAATGTAAAATATTCATTAAAGTCATAAAACAACTCATTTTTTGTGAAACAAAAAAAGTGATAAACACCTAATTAGAATCAAAAGATATGAAATTGAAATTAGGGGGTTAATCAGGAACATGAGGTTTCTATGTTTGAGTGAAGGAGTAGAGAAGATCCCTCATCTTGTGAAGACGAGCGAAGTAAATTTAACTGTATTGTTGGTTGTGTACTTCTGAAGCTCCTTTCTCTTATTTGATGGGAGAAGTGATAGGTTATGACAATTATTTTTAGTTTGGTTCATTTGGACAAATTGGTGTTTGAGAGATTTGGGGTACTTATACTTTAAATGTTGAACTGCTAAAGTTGTTGAAGTAAAAGAGGAAGAAAATGGATCCAACGAGCAACTTTGTAGGCAAAAGATAAATATATGAGGGACAAATCAAATTGATATATAAAGTTAATAGGCAAAATTAATTTCAAATGCAAAATTATATGTAGACAATTTTTTTTTCAAAAGTTAGTGGGCCCACTTGCCCTATGTAGATCCGTGCCGTATTAGATCCGTGCCTGTCTCAATTGAAATAAGGATCCTATTATGTTGGATGGCGTCTTTGTCGTAGAATCTAATTTCTTAGATCTAGACAGGGATTAGGACAAATTTCAGGCATAAAAATGGATATCCTGTAAACATGCATCCAAAGCAGTTGCATTTTGTTTTGAAGATCCATGGTTTGGACTGTCATGTTGTGCTTGTATGCATATTTCTTATCGATGCTGTTTCATGAATATCTATAAGCTTTATAACATAACATTTATAAGTAATCACATCTACACCAATTTGGATCAGGAGTTACGGTCTAATATCAAAATGCAGAACGATGTTTTCAATACAGATTTTGGTCTCAAACTAGCAGAAAGAGTTGGATTAGAGAAAGTTGAGGATGGTTTGAATTTTGTTTTATCCCCAATATCAGTCCATGCTAGCCTGAGCTTGATTGCTGCTGGATCAACTGGCAAAACATTAGAGGATTTTCTCTTCTTTCTGAACTCTAAAAGCATTAATGATCTCAACGAGGAGTCTTTAAGACTTGTTAAACATCTGTCACCTCATGGCAATGGGGGGCCTGTTCTTTCCTTTGCTGACAGTGTCTGGGTTCATAAGTCCTACTCTCTGAAGCCACCCTTTAAGATGGTATGTGATAAATATGGAGCGGAAGCCAAAGATTTAGATTTCGCAAACAAGGTAGGTTTATTTTTTATTTTTTTTATCCTGCCATATACTTCATTTATATAAGGATCCTAACAAATTTGAAAAATCAAAAATAAATTTATTGTAATGTTGAATAATCTTTGCAATAATATCTATGTTATCCATATAGGGTGATGAAATGACCAAGGAAGTGAATTCATGGGTGGAGAATGCTACAAATGGGCTTATTAAAGAAGTTCTCCCTACCAGTTCTATTAACATCAATACCATACTTGTACTAGCAAATGCACTATACTTCAAAGGCATCTGGGATCGGAGGTTTGATCCATCCCAAACCCGGGACAGAGTGTTTCACTGCCTCAATGGAGACACTGTTCAAGTGCCCTTCATGACAAGTAACCTAAGGGAGAGGCAGCTTTTTCGAAATTTTGAAGACTTTAAGGTCCTCAAACTCCCCTACCAAAATGGCCTAGACAAACGACAATTCTCCATGTATTTCTTTCTCCCAAACGAGAGAAACGGGTTGAAGAAGCTAATAGAGAAGTTGAATTCTGAAGTTGGGTTCTTTAATAAACATTTTGAGCTTTGGCAAGATCGTCTTGGAGATTTTGCAATTCCCAGGTTCAAAATTTCATTTGGATTCGAAGCTTCAAAAACCATACAGGAATTAGGATTAGTTTCGCCATTTATGGATATAGGAGAGCTATCTGAGATGGTAGATTCTTCTCAAGGACTCTTTGTTTCTAAGATATTCCACAGCTCATTTATTGAAGTTAATGAACAAGGAACAGAAGCTGCTGCCTCCACCATTCCACAAATGGAATTCGTTTGTGCAATACTCTCGCCTCCAACCTTTGTTGCTGATCATCCATTTGTATTTATGATTAGGGAGGAGACTAGTAAGATGGTGTTGTTTGTTGGGTCAGTGCTCAATCCTTCCTTAGTTTTATAATATGTTTATTTCTCTCTTTATGAAGCATGTTCAAGTCTTGATGTCTTTTTCTTTCTGTTTGACATGTAACTCTAGCTGAAATTGAAAGGAGAAGACCTAGAGATCAACCATACTATGTATATATATATATGGTTAATGGAAATCCCTCCCTCTATCTAAGGTCACGACCCAAATTATATTTCAGTACTGGACCTGTCTACACATAAATTGTTATGTGGAATTTTACTTGTTAAATCGGATTTACCGATTAAAAGTCTTTTACTATGTACAAGGGTTGCTCCTTGGAAAGATAACAACAACAATACTGAAGAGAAGAAATACGTGCCTAAACCTTTTTTCTTCTTCTTCATCTTCTGTTCTGTTCTGTTTATCTGATTCTTGTCCGCAGGGACCTTCATATGATGCCTATGCAGGTTTTCTTTGGTTCAAGATGGCCAAAGGAGGGAATGAATTTTACGTGGAGAAGGGTTGGTTCAAAGAGAATGAATGTTTTTTCATTTTATTATGAGGGCTTGAGGTTAAGGTTGTGAGTCAGAGTTTTCCCAAGGTAGAAATTAGTAGTTGAGACTTGAGAGAACCCATAAAATTTTGGTCACTTTTAAACCATGTGTTAGATTATTAAGATTTTTACAAAAGTTTTAAGAGTGAAGCAAGACTTCAACAAAAAAAAATTTTCATTTTTTAATGAAGTGTGGGCTGTATTTAAATAATAAAAAGAAAAGTAATGAACTAATGATAAAAAAAAATAAAAAATAAAAAAGATACGAAGCGTGGCGTCAGTTAGGGTGCAAAACAATATGCCCATGAGCATCCTCATAAAACCCATCAGCACCCTCTGAAGCCAAAAAGTCCGCCAAACATTGCTGTATATCTTCTAAACATTGTGTGTAAAGTAAAATTCGTTTTGTCACAAGCATGGAGATCAACATGTGAAGTTATCGGCTTGATTTTGTTAAATTGCATGCTATCTAGTCTGTAAGCTAAAAAAATTTAGCTATAGAGAGGGCAAATCTAGCACACATCTAAGTAGTCGGGCCTCAGGGACAATTAGGGATTAATACTAGGGCAAACAACTCAAGAAAAATAAGTTTTCTTGGTCTGCTGATGATGCTCTTAAACAGTTTCTTACTGCAAATTTTCTTCTTGAAAGGAAAATTGTTGTTACCCATTGATGACACCAAACTAATGCTTCCAAAATTTGTTCTCTTGTAAGTGTGACTTGCAAAACAAATGTTAGATTTCCAAATACCACCGTTTTGATGGTCGAAGGCACTCCGATGCTTAAGTCAGTAACTCAGTTGGAGATGGAGATAAATCTGGACAGAACTCAGTTAAAGTTGCATCCCTTTGTCGAATGTTCCCCTTACCTTATATAATGGTCGTTGTTAATTTTCTGCGAGACTTAAGCATCTGAAGCGCATCGAGAGGAGACTTTCTTTGTAATGGTCTTCTTCTTCATGAAGATAAGTCCTTAAAGGGGTAACTCCCTTCACGACTCTTTTTCTTTGTAATGTTCATCCTCTTTAAGGGAAAATTTTATCGGGCCTGGATTTGGGTCTTTAACTATGGTTTATTCAAGCAGGCCCGATTTGGGCTTTTATGATTGGATTCGCCCTTTTTAGACTTTATGAATTGGCCTAGTTTTAAGGTACTTGATCCTCGTGATGGATGATCTCTTGCTGCATCAAATGGAAGAAGAGGATTTTGTTGTTGCTTGTACTAGTTCAGACACAAATGTCGCTTCCACTGCCCGCCGTGTTTCAATACACTCGGATACTAAGAACATTCCTGGTAATCTGGATAATCTCCCAATTCGATCATTATTCTTATTTGGGATTGAAAGATTTTCAGATGCCGAAATTATAAGGTTTAACAGCTGGCATGACTGATGTATGCAATCAAAATATTTAATTCAAAACTTATCAATTCAAAGCACATTTCAATCGTGACTAAGGATGCCATTTGGTTGATAACATTATCTTCTCCTTAGAGTATTCATCAAGAATACAAGGCTTGAGCTTCATGTGTTTGTATAAAGTTCCTACTATGATGCACTCTCTGTTTAACTCAAGACCCAAAACAGTACAAACTGCATGATATAAAATGATCATGAGGTGAGCCACAGTTCTTTTATAAATGCAACACTAATAACTAGTAAAACCTTCTATGCAACTCCAAAAACCCTGAAACAAGCTTCAAAGTTATTCATAAGGACATGTATGCTATTATTAACTCTTAACAACTATCAAAATCTCAAATCGAGGGTAAAAAAATATTGCAAGCCATGCCAAAAAACACTAGCAAACAAGAAGTCCAAATACCCAAAATTCTAAATTTCTACAAAATCATCATAACCCCACCAAAAATTGAACTTGCAACAGCTAAAATCTATCTTTATAGACAAATCAAATACTCATAATCACAAATTCTCACATAAGGCAAAAAAACATAAACCCTAGACTATGCAAAGCTTTAGACTTTAAACAACTAAAGTGGACTAAGTGGTAAGTAACTCATTGGGAAAAATGTAAAATATTCATTGAAGTCATAAAACAATCCATTTTTGTGAAACAAAAAAGTGATAAACACCTAATTAGAACAAAAGATATGAAATTGAAATTAGGGGGTTAACCAGGAACATGAGGTTTCTATGTTTGAGTGAAGGAGTAGAGAAGATCCCTCATCTTGTGAAGACGAGCGAAGTAAATTTAACTGTATTGCTGGTTGTGTACTTCTGAGGCTCCTTTCCCTTATTTGATGGGAGAAGTGATAGGTTATGACAATTATTTTTAGTTTGGTTCAGTTGGACAAGATGGTGTTTGAGAGATTTGGGGTACTTATACTTTAAATGTTGATCTGCTGAAGTTGTTGAAGTAAAAGAGGAAGAAAATGAATCCAACGAGCAACTTTGTATGCAAAAGATAAATATATGATAGACAAATCAAATGAATATATATAAAGTTAAGGGGCAAAATTAATTTCAAATGCAAAATTATATGTAGACAATTTTTTTTTCAAAAGTTAGTGGGCCCACTTGCCCTATGTAGATCCGTGCCGTATTAGATCCGTGTCTGTCTCAATTGAAATAAGGATCCAATTATGTTGGATGGCGTCTTTGTCGTAGAATCTAATTTCTTTGATCTAGACAGGGATTAGGACAAATTTCAGGCATAAAAATGGATATCCTGTAAACATACATCCAAGGCAGTTGCATAGGTTGTTTTGAAGATCCATGGTTTCGACTGTCATGTTGTGCTTGTATGCATATTTCTTATAGATGCTGTTTCATGAATATCTATAAGCTTTATAAAATAACATTTATAAGTAATCACATCTACACCAATTTGGATCACGAGATACGGTCTAATATCAAAATGCAGAACGATGTTTTCAATACAGATTTTGGTCTCAAACTAGCAGAAAGAGTTGGATTAGAGAAAGTTGAGGATGGTTTGAATTTTGTTTTATCCCCAATATCAGTCCATGCTAGCCTGAGCTTGATTGCTGCTGGATCAACTGGCAAAACATTAGAGGATTTTCTCTTCTTTCTGAACTCTAAAAGCATTAATGATCTCAACGAGGAGTCTTTAAGACTTGTTAAACATCTGTCACCTCATGGCAATGGGGGGCCTGTTCTTTCCTTTGCTGACAGTGTCTGGGTTCATAAGTCCTACTCTCTGAAGCCACCCTTTAAGATGGTATGTGATAAATATGGAGCGGAAGCCAAAGATTTAGATTTCGCAAACAAGGTAGGTTTATTTTTTATTTTTTTTATCCTGCCATATACTTCATTTATATAAGGATCCTAACAAATTTGAAAAATCAAAAATAAATTTATTGTAATGTTGAATAATCTTTGCAATAATATCTATGTTATCCATATAGGGTGATGAAATGACCAAGGAAGTGAATTCATGGGTGGAGAATGCTACAAATGGTCTTATTAAAGAAGTTCTTCCTACCAGTTCTATTAACATCAATACCATACTTGTACTAGCAAATGCATTATACTTCAAAGGCATCTGGGATCGGAGGTTTGATCCATCCCAAACCCGGGACAGAGTGTTTCACTGCCTCAATGGAGACACTGTTCAAGTGCCCTTCATGACAAGTAACCTAAGGGAGAGGCAGCTTTTTCGAAATTTTGAAGACTTTAAGGTCCTCAAACTCCCCTACCAAAATGGCCTAGACAAACGACAATTCTCCATGTATTTCTTTCTCCCAAACGAGAGAAACGGGTTGAAGAAGCTAATAGAGAAGTTGAATTCTGAAGTTGGGTTCTTTAATAAACATTTTGAGCTTTGGCAAGATCGTCTTGGAGATTTTGCAATTCCCAGGTTCAAAATTTCATTTGGATTCGAAGCTTCAAAAACCATACAGGAATTAGGATTAGTTTCGCCATTTATGGATATAGGAGAGCTATCTGAGATGGTAGATTCTTCTCAAGGACTCTTTGTTTCTAAGATATTCCACAGCTCATTTATTGAAGTTAATGAACAAGGAACAGAAGCTGCTGCCTCCACCATTCCACAAATGGAATTCCGTTGTGCAATACTCTCGCCTCCAACCTTTGTTGCTGATCATCCATTTGTATTTATGATTAGGGAGGAGACTAGTAAGATGGTGTTGTTTGTTGGGTCAGTGCTCAATCCTTCCTTAGTTTCATAATATGTTTATTCTCTCTTTATGAAGCATGTTCAAGTCTTGATGTCTTTTTCTTTCTGTTTGACATGTAACTCTAGCTGAAATTGAAAGGAGAAGACCTAGAGATCAACCATACTACGTGTATATATATATATGGTTAATGCAAATCCCTCCCTCTATCTAAGGTCACGACCCAAATTATATTTCACCTGTCTACACATAAATTGTTATGTGGAATTTTACATGTTAAATCGGATTTACCTATTAAAAGTCTTTTACTATGTACAAGGGTTGCTCCTTGGAAAGATAACAACAACAATACTGAAGAGAAGAAATACGTGCCTAAACCTTTCTTCTTCTTCTTCATCTTCTGTTCTGTTCTGTTTATCTGATTCTTGTCAGCAGGGACCTTCATATGATGCCTATGCAGGTTTTCTTTGGTTCAAGATGGCCAAAGGAGGGAATGAATTTTACGTGGAGAAGGGTTGGTTCAAAGAGAATGAATGTTTTTTCATTTTATTATGAGGGCTTGAGGTTAAGGTTGTGAGTCAGAGTTTTCCCAAGGTAGAAATTAGTAGTTGAGACTTGAGAGAACCCATAAATTTTGGTCACTTTTAAACCATGTGTTAGATTATTAAGATTTTTACAAAAGTGGGTGATTCTAAATGTCGAGGAAATGGGCGAGGTAATGGGCTCCCTCGCACGTGCCTGAGCTTTGTTTCAAAAAAAAAAAAAAAGCGGGAAAACTAAAACTTTTGAAACTTTTAAAAAAAGAGCTTTCACCCATTCTATTATTTGAGAAAATCTCAAGTCTCTCTGTTCTATCTCAAACTGAAAACCTGTCTATCTTGCACCTCTGTTATTAAAGCTTGCACCAAGTCTATCTCAAAATGAAAACCTCTGTCTATCTCAAGGTAGAAAATCTCTCTGTTCTGGTCTCCTCCTCTGTTTCTGAAGCATGGGTGAGCAGGAAAACCTGGAAGTGGTCATGGTCAAATGCAGGGCTGAAATCATATAATATGTATTGCCCCAATGTGAAGAAGCCTGATGAAGATGACTGAAGCCATCTCAGATAGCTTGTCGTGAGGTTCATGAATGAAGAGCAAAGTTTATAGAAACGTGCAGAAACTACTTACTAGTCGCCTACCTGATAGGGATGTGTTGGTACCACACGAGGGATACCCTCGTGTTGCTGCGGAAGCTAACCACCGGGTGTGAACAGTATCGTATGTGTGAACTATTCGTACAGATGAATAGTACCGTACGTATGAATAGTGCACAGTACTATGTCTATCTGTGAACAGTACATTAACACAAATCTAAATAATTTGAACACACACAATTTACGTGGTTCACCCAAAACTTGGGCTACATCCACGGGCTGCTGCAAACCTTCACTAATGGAGAAATACAAGTGTTTACAACACTCACAACTCACAACCCATAACCCAATTACACCCGAGAAAATTACTCTCAATTTTCTCTCTCTCACAAGCTTAACTCTCTTAAGCTTTCACTCACTCTCTTCTTAGAGGAGGAGACAAGCTTCTCTTGACAAAGAGAAGAATGGTTTCTATGGAATGGGATGAGGATCCTTATGATGAGGATACTTTGAACAATGAATGGGAGAGGCCTTTTATAGGCTCTCCATTTGGTTGGTGGGAAGAAGTCCACAATGGTGGTTGCCACCCACCATGAATAGCAATGTCAACAATGGTTGCCACCCACCATTGCCAATGTCAACAATGGTTGCCACCAACCATTGCCTCCATTCTTGCATAGCCATCTTTGACTAACACTTCACAGGATGTATCTGGTATTGGTAGAGGGGATTGGTAAGAATCTTGAATGGTGTCAGTGAGCTAATCTCCTCGTAGTTCCTTTCTCTTTGTTCTCTCCAGCAAAGCAAAATAAGTTGCTTCTAGGATAGCATTTGTAGCATTGGAGGATGGAGTTTTATTGAGTTATGTTGCGAGAAGTTATTCACTGATTTTTAATGTCCATGTAGCTTTCTCTCTGTTGCTGAAGGTCAAGTTTAAGCGATAAATGGTCTAGCCACGTAGGGTGTCATCAGGTCTTACTCAGTTACTCTTGTAGTCTCCACTTAAAATGGGTGTCAACAAGAGGATGATGGCTGGCTTATCTGTTTTGTTCACAATGAAGAAACCGATATATCTCAAGTAAGTTCATCAATTGGAATCGAACATGGCATGTTTCACCACAAAAGCAAAAGTGAAACCAAGCCTACATTTCAAAGATTAGACTGGTTGCAAAGATTAGACTTCCACACAGAGTACCATATGGATTTCATGGCACTTACATTTCAAACTCAATGCAACAGTAGAAAATGAAATCTCTTTAGGATTTCAATCCATTTTTGTTTATAATTTTTCATGTAATGTCTTGTAATTATGCTCGTTTACGTAGTTCAGAAGCCTACTATGTATATGGTTTTGACATAACAGAGTGGTTATAGTTGATATTAAATAAAGAAAAGTTAAGTTTTATGTTCAAAGACTGGTTTTATGTAAACGTCTCTTCAATTTTCTTCTCTTAAAGGATCAGAGGAAGGCCTAGAGTGTGCTGCATATTTATCAAAATTCGAAGACGCAGAGATTCTTCGCTCGTTGCTAAAATGCAAGCATGCATTTCATCCAAGTTGTGTGGATAAGTGGCTTGAGAGTCATTCTAGCTGCCCTCTCTGTAGACAAAGAGTCAACCAGGAAGACTTCAATGATTTCACGCATTCTTCATCGAATTTTATACTATCTAATGGTCAATCAGGCCTTACTGAGGATTCAAACCTCAAGTTGTCTGTTTTCAGGAGTTTTAGTGGATAACTTTTTTTTTTTTTGATCAGCAAAACAAAAAGTGTAGTATTCATATTTTCAATTCAAAACGCAAAAAGTATACATCAAGCAAAACTAGTGCAAACATTGGCAGCATGCAAAGGCAATTAGTAAGAAGTTCAGAGTTGAGATACATAGTTAACCACCCTTTAATCTTTCTACTTTGGTTGCCTCCAGAAAAAAAAAAAAAAACTCTGAGAGCACTGCAGATACAAATGCCTTCACACCAAGGAACAAAGTTCTTAGAATTAACAGGTAATACAACCAAGGTGTATACAGATGACCTACTACCAATAATACATCAGCTTAGCACATTCTCCATCACCACTGCTTTAAATATGATCTAACCCACTTATTTTCTCCTATCAATTTATTTATTTTTGGTTAGTTACCTTCATTTCTCCCCAATCACAAACTCCATGTAACCGCAAGAGGCACAATTTCCAGCCACATTTTCTAATAAGGATGATGCGATGAAAAGTTAGTAGCAGTCTTAGGTAGCACATGCGAAAAGAGAGTATAAATAACTTAAGGAGAAATAAAAATGAAGGACATGATCACTGAACTAATCATCTCTACCATGTAAAGAACCATGATATGAAGAATTTTTTATTTTTATTTGCAATGTATTATCAATCCCATTTTAAGGATCTCACACAATAATGTCCAAGCTGAAAAAACAGAGTCCTGAAAGGGATTTGAAGGGGTGAGGTATTGTGTGAAGTGGAGACTACAAGAGTAACTGAGTAAGACCCGATAACACCCTACGTGGCTAGACCATTTATCGCTTAAACTTGACCTTCAGCAACAGAGAGAAAGCTACATGGACATTAAAAATCAGTGAATAACTTCTCGCAACATAACTCAATAAAACTCCATCCTCCAATGCTACAAATGCTATCCTAGAAGCAACTTATTTTGCTTTGCTGGAGAGAACAAAGAGAAAGGAACTACGAGGAGATTAGCTCACTGACACCATTCAAGATTCTCACCAATCCCCTCTACCAATACCAGATACATCCCTATCAGGTAGGCGACTAGTAAGTAGTTTCTGCACGTTTCTATAAACTTTGCTCTTCATTCATGAACCTCACGACAAGCTATCTGAGATGGCTTCAGTCATCTTCATCAGGCTTCTTCACACTGGGGCAATACATATTATATGATTTCAGCCCTGCATTTGACCATGACCACTTCCAGGTTTTCCTGCTCACCCATGCTTCAGAAACAGAGGAGGAGACCAGAACAGAGAGATTTTCTACCTTGAGATAGACAGAGGTTTTCATTTTGAGATAGACTTGGTGCAAGCTTTAATAACAGAGGTGCAAGATAGACAGGTTTTCATTTTGAGAATGAACAGAGAGACTTGAGATTTTCTCAGATAATAGAATGGGTGAAAGCTCTTTTTTTAAAAGTTTGGAAAGTTTTAGTTTTCCCGCTTTTTTTTTTTTTTTGAAACAAAGCTCAGGCACGTGCGAGGGAGCCTCCCTCGCCCATTTCCTCGACATTTAGAATCACTCTTTAAATAATAAAAAGAAAAGTAATGAACTAATGATACAAAAAAAAAAAGATATGAAGCGTGGCATCAGTTAGGGTGCAAAACAATATGCCCATGAGCATCCTCATAAAAACCATCAGCACCCTCTGAAGCCAAAAAGTCCGCGAAACATTGCTGTGTATCTTCTAAACATTGTGTGTAAAGTACAATTCGTTTTGTCACAAGCATGGAGATCAACATGTGAAGTTATCGGCTTGATTTTGTTAAATTGCATTCGGTATCAATCATGTCATGAGAGTGATTAAAGGATTGATTGGTACTTATGAGGAAGATAAGTTATGGCAGGTCTATCATGCAACTACTTTAGTAGCAGAACATTTTGCAGGGTTACTTCCCAACTTGGAGACGGTAATTCTAGTACTAATTAGGTTCTTTGTTGAAGATTTGAAGCAAGGTTATTGTCCTATGGATGATGTAACGAGTGAACGTACTATCGAATGTAACTTGTAACGGTTCCTATTTTTCTGTGGTCTGGGGAGCCCATTTACACCCCACGCTTGCCTTTCAAAAAAAAAAAAAAACTAGTCTGTAAGCTAAAAAAATTTAGCTATAGAGAGGGCAAATCTAGCACACATCTAAGTAGTGAGCCTCATGGACAATTAGGGAGTAGACTTTAGTCTTAATACCAGGGCAAGCAAATCAAGAAAAATAAGTTTTTTTGGTCTGCTGATGATGCTCTTAAACAGTTCGAAAATTCAAGTTTCAAGCAAGAAACCTATGTGAGGGAAAGAGTCAACAAAGAGAATCAATGAAAACCTATGTGAGTAGACTCCTTGTATGATATTAATGAAAACTGTCAATGAAACAAAGAGAATCAATGTACAGACGTTTTTTTTTTGCTGGAACACCACTCATTCCAATCAAGTAAACACAAAATCACCATACTTAAATAGGTTTTAGAGCAGCTGTCTCTATTGAATACTCATTAAGCAACAATTTCATCAATTGTTTTTGGACTGTTTTTTTGTTTTCTATATTGGTTCTTCATAGAATACTTATTAATTTTGGAAGCAACAAAGAAAATGATGCTACATCATGTTTGGCCGGCAGAAGCATAAAAAATGTCAAAGAAAATGGACAAAAACATGGAGAAATTATTCAAGGTTTCATCTTGTCCTAATGCGCGCAGCACCTAGAGGATTCAAGTCTTTATATTCTACATCTTCCTAATCCTTGAAGACCCAAACTAAGTATGAGTTGAATCCATTCCACACATTCATTCTCTTCTTCAAGTAAGAAATGGCTGAAGGGCTACTGAAGTTCTTCTTGCAGAGATTAAATTCTCTGGTACTACGGGAAACCCAACTCTTTTCAGGTCTGGACGATCAAATTCAATCTCTTAAGCTTAAACTTGATCAAACGGGTCGGTTATTTGAGGAACTGGACCGGAAAACAGAGAAAAATGATGACTTTGTTCGTAATTCTGTCAGCAAGCTGAGAGAGATATTGCATAAGATGGACGATTGTGTTGATGGACTTATTGTTCAGATGGATCAGCAAAACGGGTCAGATCAAACTGTGTTGGTTGCTCTGTTGAAAGGTAAATTGGAGACGACAGAAGCTAGTCTTGGTGAAATGATGAAAACGATGATTGAAGGTGAGGAACTGCCTTCTGCTTTGTTTAAATTCAAATACAGTAACTTACCGTACTATCTTCAATCTTGTTTAATGTATTGTTGCATCTTCCCTGAGGATCATATTATATCAAAGGGAAGACTAGTGCGGCTACTGGTGGCCGAAGGTCTAGTTCAAGAAAAACCAGGAGAGTTCACAGAGGACATAGCCAAAGAAAATATCGAAGAGTTGGTTGAACTGCGTATGATTTATGTGGACGGGAATAAGCTGAAAGTACCAAACCAATATCGAAAACTCTTGCTGCATCAAATGGAGGAAGAGGATTTTGCTGTTGCTTGTACTAGTTCAGACACAAATGTCCCTTCCACTGCCCGCCGTGTTTCAATACACTCGGATACTAAGAACATTCCTGGTAATCTGGATAATCTCCCAATTCGATCATTATTCGTATTTGGGATTGAAAGATTTTCAGATACCGAAATTGATTCAATAAGGCCTGTTTTTCATGGGGTGAAGTTTCTAAGGGTGTTGGATTTAGAAGATATTCGTGTCAAGAGCATACCTGATGAAGTGGGAGATCTGATTCATTTAAGGTATCTTGGATTGAAAAAATCGAATGTTGATGAGCTTCCCGAGTCTGTTTGTAAGCTTCCGAACTTGCAGACTTTGGATATCAGATGGAATGGGCAGTTAGCAACACTTTCAAATGGAATTGTGAATCTTGTAAAACTAAGGCACCTTAAGATGTACAAAAATAGTGGTGTTGGTGGGGTGAGAGTACCGTTGGGGATGGTTGGGCTAGAAAACCTTCAGACCCTCACTGGTGTGTATGTAGGTGGTGGTGTTGCTGCAGAGCTAGGAACCTTAACGCAACTCCGAAGACTAGGAGTTATGGACTTTGCTGAAGATCATGCAAATGAACTATATGCGTCTATGATGAACATGGGAGGTCTCCTTTCTCTCTCATTGGAAGCAAAACTTGTTTCTTTCGCTGGGGCACCTCTACCGTCCTTGGAATCATGGTCACCTCCGCCACTTCTTAGAAAGCTTCGTCTCCAAGGACGTCTGGAAACTATACCCAACTGGTTTAGATTGCTGGAAAACCTCACTAAGTTAAGATTGGGCTTCTCCCACCTACCGGAGAACCCAGGTTCACTCCAGTTACTACCCAAGTTGAAACATCTCACACTATGGCAAGCTACTGATACAAAACAATTAGGGAGAGAGTTTTGTGGGGTTGGTGGATTTCCCAGGCTTGAAATTCTCGTCATTGCTTCTCGTGAACTGGAGGAATGGACAGAGATTGAAGAGGGGGCATTTCCAAGTTTGAAGTCCCTTAACTTGCGCAACTGTTTGAAATTGAGGACGCTCCCTGAAGGATTGCAACATGTCACCACACTCCAAAATTTGGAACTAATTCCTTTGCGTGATGAACTTGAACAACGGTTGAAACCTGATGGCGGTGAAGAGAACTATAAGATTCAACATATTTCAAGCATTAGGTTCATGCTAAGTTCAGTTGTTAGACAGAAATTTGAAGAGTCACCCATGAATAGAAATCGTTGCCAGCCCGCCACTAGTTAGTACTTTGAGTGTTCTCTTTTCATGAATGTGTAATAAGGTGGCTGATTGTCACACTGTTGTATGCTTTCCATCCAGACTTGAGTGATTTTGTTGTTGTTTTTACTTTGACTTTTGGTGTTTGTATTGAATTATGTACTCCGAATCTGGCAAAAAAAAAAAAAAAAATTTCCTCTTGTCCTCTATAATGTATTAAATGTTTTCAAATCATCCTTAGTACTTACTCAGCTGAAAGTGTACGCATTTCAAATCAAGAACCCGGAGCCTGCCTTTAATTAGAATGAGTTTTTCTATCTGGATGATAATATTTGCCATGGTTAACATGTTCAGCTGAATTTTGAGCACCAAGAGTTAATGCTAAAGTTTTGCAAGTGTACTGAATCATTAGGGCAAAGGGTGGACAATCATGCTTCGCGGGAAATTCACCTAACAAATGCAAAAACAGTTGTTGCCCTCTAAAGCAATGAAAAAACAGTTGTTGCCCTCTAAAGCAATGAGACTACAAAATACACACTTGTCCTTCAAGTAATTTCCTTAGGGACTCTGCCCCCTACCCTATAGTTGCCTACTCCCCTTCGATTTAGTTAAAACTTGAAATATTGTGGATAATGTAATTCAAAGAGTTCTAGTTACCCTAAGCCTCAGCACCTACACCGGGGATCAGAGGATCTCCATCTCCAAGGATTTCATTGTCTATTATAGCATTTAATCGATCGAGAAATTTGTATTGAATTGAGAAAATTTTACTGTAAGTATTATAGCTCTCACCTTAGATGCGTGGTTTTTACTTATGCTAATTGTATTTCTCTTATACTGTCTCATGAACATGTAAGGCAGAACACCCATTTTGGTTTCAAAATAGTGGAAAGAGTCGGATTGGAAAAGGTCCAGGACGGTTTGATTTCTTTATCCTCCCAAATAGCAGTCCTAGTTTAAGTTTGATTGCTGCTGGATTATCTGGCAGACATTTGATGAATTACTCAGCTGAAAGTGTACGCATTTCAAATCAAGAACCCGGAGCCTACCTTTAATTACAATGAGTTTTTCTATCGTATTAGATATGTGACCATCTACTTTGTACCATCGCTAGAATAAACCAATTGATCATTCATTAAATTATCGCCTTAATGTGATTTCATCGTTCACGCTCAAATTTCTACAAAGACATGAAAATGAAATAATTAGAATAAAATATACTAATCGAAACACTAACAAATTAAGGGATAAATTATGTAATAATTACGTGAATATCAAATACCCCCAAACCTATATTTTGTTAGTCCTCGAGCAAAACAATAAAAATAAAATTCTAACTCACTTTCGCAGGAATCATCGATTGCACTTACCTTAACTGTGCAACAAAACTTTAAACCGCTAGATTACCTCTAGTGGACGAGTTATAGTCTCGTGAGGGTTTCCAGAAATGATACCCACAAACATTATGACTCAATAAATTTCCAAAACATGGTAACTTGGTTACTCGATCTATTATCCTCAGAGTAAAAATCTAATTGCCAAAAATTTCAGAAAACAATTAACATTGTCAGAATAATATATCAACGAGTCTAACAACGATTTAATAGTATCCAAAGGTTAAATAAATTTCATCAATTATTCTCAACTCGAAGTGTGTGTGTGCATAGCCTTATCAACATAACTTTCTTTTTTTTTCTCAGTAAATATACAACTAGATAACCTTTGGATAATATGCTTCGACTACAAATCTCTCTTGTCACTCAGAAATGAATCACTCAGAGATTGGTTAGTTATCACTCAGTTTATATGTGAGAAAGAGAATAAATTATGGAAACACAAATATATAACATATAATAATCATGAAAAACAGATTTTTAAAATAATGAAATGAATATGATCTCATGGACAGGAATATCAATTACTTTGAGAATGTTGAATCATACGTCATAGTTCTTGTCTATTTAATCTCCACATCTATGAACCAGACATTTACTTAAGATCAATTAGGTCTTTATTAGGTTGTAATGAGGCTAAGATTTTGGCTAAGATTAGGTTGTAACAGCTAGCTAAGTACATAAAATATTTGGTAGTTTTGAATTAACAATCATTATATAATATTTTTTTTTTGTTCTTTACAGCTTAGCTTAGCATGGGATTGATTAAGAGTTTAAACCTTTCCTTATGTCAATGAGCAAGAGCTGATTGTGATGTAAAACCGCGAGTTTAGTTTGAAAGAAAAGATCAGATGGTAAATTTCAAGAACCTTGATTATTTGACTAATAGGTTGGCATAGAATTTCCTATGATAAAGGTAGTTCGAATTGTGTGCATTAAGGAGATAAGGTAGTTTTGAACTTTCAGATGATAAAAGCGATGTCTACTAATAGTAGCCAAGACTTGAAAACCGAAGATGTGGATATCAGGTTACCACATAAGCTAGTTTAACTTATTCTTTTTGTTTGATTGTATCAGAAATATCAAAACACTACATAGGTTTGGCATCGTTCCTGCCTTAACTTGGTACCGAAAACTCTCTACTATTGGAGATCAGGTTAACTTATTCGATACTCATCGATAGAATCAAGTAATGAAATAACATCTAGATGTCAATGGCATGACAACTCAATGGTTAGAGTTTGGCGGATGGTACCGTTAGGTCATGCGTTTGAATCCAACCGGTGACAAATTTATCATTTTATGGTGTGTTAACCACTTCTGGTTTTTGATAAGTTATGAGATTTTGAAAACCAACTCGCATTAAAAAAAAACATCTAGATCATAGTTGGGTCTGACTCTTTAGAAAAATTGTCTATAAAAACTGCAGCTGCTAGACTGACCACCACTATCTGTCAGACTCAAAAGACCCCACTCTTTGATATCCTTCACTTCCCTTATAAGGTTTTTCTTCTAGAGACCATAGACTTATTAGGTTTCCCTTCAAAGTGAGATGCAAGACTAATTACACCCATTTTTGACATAAATGAAGTTTTTCAAGAAGATCAATTACTTTTGAGTGTTCTCTTTTCATGAATGTGTAATAAGGTGGCTGGCTGATTGTCACACTGTTGTATGCTTTCCATCCAGACTTGAGTGATTACAAAAACAGTTGTTGCCCTCTAAAGCAATGAGACTACAAAATACACACTTGTCCTTCAAGTAATTTCCTTAGGGACTCTGCCCCTACCCTATAGTTGCCTACTCCCCTTTGATTTAGTTAAAACTTGAAATAGAGCACTACTATAGTGCCTGGTGTTGTTTCTGGTGGCCACCAGGCACACCACCAGTGCATTTAGAATTTCCCCTTGAAATATTGTGGATGGTGTAATTCAAAGAGTTCTAGTTACCCTAAGCCTCAACACCTACACTGGGGATCAGAGGATCTCCATCTCCAAGGATTTCATTGTCTATTATAGCATTTAATCGATCGAGAAATTTGTATTGAATTGAGAAAAATTTACTGTAAGTATTATAGCTCTCACCTTAGATGCGTGGTTTTTACTTATGCTAATTGTATTTCTCTTATACTGTCTCATGAACATGTAAGGCAGAACACCCATTTTGGTTTCAAAATAGTGGAAAGAGTCGGATTGGAAAAGGTCCAGGAGGGTTTGATTTCTTTATCCTCCCAAATAGCTGTCCTAGTTTAAGTTTGATTGCTGCTGGATTATCTGGCAGACAATTGATGAATTTTTGTTTCTTAAATATGAAAATGTTAATGGCCTCAATTAGGCTCTTTACCACTCATTGCACTCATGTGGCCTCATGGGCATAGAGTGCCTGATCTAATCCTTTCATTGCTGCATAGTGGCATTAGCGTGCAGTTGTCTGGTCTCCTTTGATTATTCTGATGTCGTCATCGGTATGGTACTTCAAGCATTGATGCATGGTGGAGGATACTGTGCCCATTTCGTGTATCCAAGACATTCCGAGAAGCATGTTGTATGCGGATGGGGCGTCGACAAAAAGGAAATTTGTCAACAAGACTCGTTGTCTTCCTGCTTCTCCCGCTTCAACCAACAGTTGGATCATTCCGAGCGGATGACATTGTTCTCCGCTGAAACCTACCATAGGGTGATTGCTAGGTGAGAGCTTTTCGTCGGTGAAGTATAAAAGGTTGGCCGAGCTGCCTGTGTCGACTAATACTCTTTTGATCTCCCACCTGACTATCAGTACCGAAATTACCAGGGCGTCATTATGAGGAAATTGACTCTCTGTGTGTCTTCGTTGAAGAATGTCAAAGTTCGCTGCCTCGTTCTGCCACGTTTTGTGGAAGGCTCTGGGTATCTAATCTTTGTTTGTAAATCCCGAATTGATCATTTTCGATACTGATTTGACAACTTCTCTCCGATTACGTCATGTAAGACGTATATCAACTCCCATGATTGCTCGTATGACCTGGCTTTTCCTTCTTTCCGCCTAATAAACTCTCCGAGTCATCCTTTTTGGATATGACACTCGATCTCGTCCTTTAAGCTGCAACATTTCTCGGTGTCGTGCCCATAATCCTCGTGGAAAGAGCAATATCTTCTTGTACTTCTCCTGTCTGGATCTCCTTTCATTTTGGGTGGCCACTTAACGTCCTCCCACTTTGCTATAGTTTTGAGGACCTCAACTTGACTTTCTTTCAAAGTCGTGAACGGTTTGCTTGACGATCCGGGTTGCAGCCCTCCAAGTTTTTTTTGGTAGAACTTGGGCATGCCACTGGTTTGATGTCTTTTCGATTGGCTACTTTTCCTTGAGACTTGTCGTATCTCCGTCCTTCTTCTCTCATTTCCCAGTCGGCTGGAGCGTGTCTCTTCTCGGATTCGTTCTCCCTTCTGGAAGCCACCATCTGCTCAAGGGTGATGTGTTTTTGGATACACCATTTAATAAACACGTTGGGCTATGAAAAATAAACCAATGTTGTACACCATTAATTTTTCTTCCTTCGAAATTCTTCATATTTTTTTTTCGAAGCATCAATATATATATTTTTTTAATTTATCTTTTTTTTCCTTTTTTTTTTGACATGCTTTCCCCTTCTGCACAAAAAAAATTTTCAGTTCCGAGGATTCATGGAATATTTAGTTTCAACTCTTTTTATTTGCCCATTCCAAAAATATATCAACCATACACATTCTCAGAGACATTGGATAAGGATAAAAATAGTATGAGATATTACTCCCTAACTGGAGTAGGTAATGGAGATGGGGTTAGCAAAGAAAAAGTTTAGTTAAATGCTCAAAGGGCTGCAAACGGATATTTATTATTAGGTAGGCCAAAAGGCTAAAGAACGGTTCAAAGAAAAAAATTGCCTATATCACTTCTTAAGTTCTAGTTGGTATTATGACATCTCAACTAAATAAATCAAGAAGCTCTAGTGTAATAATTCAATTTTAACGTCATTCTCAAAGCAAACAATAAAATAAACAAGAACAATGAGATCATCAACGAGATAATGCAGATTCAAGAAAAGTCAGATTATTTAATAACCCTCAAGAAAAATAGAATGTCTCAAAACTCACAAGGGTTAAGTCTCCACTATTATTCTAAGATTTTCTAGTTAATATCTTACTGATTAACTTCAAATTATGCTAACTTGGCTTATAGTGCAAGAGTGGTCGAGTAAAAAAATATCATGAAATATATTTAACTTAAAGATAATATCAAACCATATGTTTTCCTATTGATATATAAAAGTGACAAGTGTAAACATGCATTCCTAAAATTTTCAGGCATACTTGAAAGCACATCCTCTTCATTGGAAAGGAACTTAGATTTTGAATGCATTTTCAAATCCAAAAAATTTCACACAGTTATAATAAAGTATGTATTCAATGGAGATTGAGTAGAATACAATAATCAATTGTGAAATAAATTTTAGTTCAAATTTTTTTTTAAAATGCAGAAAAACTCATAAACCTCACCCCAAACCTAAACCAAACATTGTCCTCAATGTATAAAATGATGATTATGACAAATGCAGGAAAAAGAAAAGATGAAAGTTAGAGTGATATTACCATGGGAAGTTTTTACCAATTTCGACGAAACCGTCCACCAATGAACGCTCAACATAAGAACTGTGGACTCATCATAATAAATTGATAAAAAAAATACAGGACACAAAAAGATTTATAAATGAAAATAAAATAAAATAATAATAAACAATAAATAAAATAAAATAAAAAATTACATATATCAGTTGTAAGTCAAAATTGTTACGGAGCTAACGAGTATGAGTAAAATGCAACTAGAAAGAACTCGAAAATCAATCGAGACTAACCATAATGACACAACTGAAGCTAGGTTGCCTCCTAGGAGCGCTTGGTATAACGTCGTCAGTCCGACATATATTCTTCCTCATAAATGATGTACCATGAAATGACGAGGAAGAACATAGTGAACACTCCCCCAAACCTAGACACTTAGTCCATGATGTTGACTAGATCATATAGCAATAATCGAAAAAGTTGAGGATCCGTCCAACATATAGTAGCACCCACATGCAACACAACAAAAACTAACACATCCCTAAAACGGCGAAGACGCCATGCAAAATCATAGAGAAAATGCATACGAACCCACGATCGTAAAGAAGTCATAGAGATTTGGAGCAAAAAGTCGTCACCAACATGGATATCCAGCAAATGACTCTTTCCTACTCTTAAAAAAATACATCCTATGTCTGGTGTCAAATCCGAAAATTGAATGTGTTGCACAATAGGATGGTCAAAATTAAAATCATCCCTTAAAAACAAGGGATCTACATAGGTAACGTCAATCACTATTAAAGAGATGGGAAGCGGTATGTCTATAGATATATCAGGTGGTACAGGTGCATCATAACAAAATGAATCACACCAAGATGATGAGTTAGACGACACAACAACACCCCCAAACCTAAAATTAACACTACCTATGGCATGTAGTATCTCCAAAGAATACTGAGGATCATACTTCATGTAAAAGTCACTAAGAGGACATATATCAAATGGGTCATCACGAACATGCGGAAAAGGGAATGTGTAAGAAAGCCCAATAGTATTAGCATAAGGCCGGGCTCAGTTTTGACTCACTGAGTGGTAGGAGTTCCACTTTAGGCTTCCACAAGTAACCCGGGTCCATAATAGGGGCTAAATCAAGCAAAACATTCACTTCCCTAATGGAATCATCAATATCGAAGTCTAAACCGAAGTGAGTCAAACATGCTGCTAAGGGATCTGATACAAATTGCAATAAGGAATTCTCCACCGAACTCTTCACAAACATCCTCGGGCTCGGGAGGTTGTTGAATAACATTAAAAACATTGAGTTCGACGGTCATGTTGCCAAATGACAATTTCATAATTCCATCCCGCAGTTAATAATGGCATTGGATGTGGCCAAAAATGGTCGACCCAAAATGACTGAAATGTGACTAGAGTGATTGTGAACAGGTTGTGTTTCAAGAACTATAAAGTCCACAGGGTAATAGAATTTTTCAACCTTGATAATCACATCCTCTATAACACCACGGGGAACTCTGACAGACCTATCTGCCAATTGCAGTGTTACTCTAGTCGGTTTTAACCCGCCGAGACCTAATTGCTCATAAACAGAGTATGGCAAAAAATTAACACTCGCCCCTAAATCAAACACTGCCTTATCAATCATAAGATCATCGATAACACAAGAAATAGTCGGGCACCCAGGATCTCTATACTTAGGCGGGGTTCTGTGTTGAATAATTGAACTTACTTGCTCTATGAGGAAGGCTCTCTTTTGTACATGTAGTTTTTGCTTCTGTATGCAAAGATCCTTTAAAATTTTGGCATAGATAGGAACTTGCTTGATAGCATCGAGTAATGGATATTTATGTGAACTTATTTAAAAATTTCCATTACGTCGTTTACACTTGTTCCTTTCTTTGCCGGAGCTAACCGTGATGGAAACGGTGCCCTAGGCAAATAAGATGCCTAAGTGGGGTCAGAGTCAAGAGGCACATCTTTAGAAGATGAGGCTTTATCAGCCTCCTTGTCAGATGGAGATGCAACCTGCGTTGACTTAGACGGAGATGCAACGACACTCGAATCAGACACTTGTACCCGATTGTCAACCTGTTTTCCACTCTGAATGGTAAATATAGATTGGACATCTTCATGGTGTGACTCAGATGTACTACCAACTGCGAATTGACCCTTTGGGTTTGGAACAGGTTGACTAGGAAATCTCCCTGACTCTTTCTCCAAAAAGGACCGAGTAATCTTACTCACAACTCTCTCAAGTCTATTGAGGGCTTGAGATTGGTGTTGAGTCGTGGCTTTCAACTCAGATATGTCCTTAGAATGCTGCTCAATTATACTTTCTAAGCGCTGCAAAAACCGATTAACTGTTTCCTCTAAACTTGATGTGTTGGATGGAGGAACTTGGTTATGGTGGGGCATAAACAAGGCTAGGGGCTTGAGGAGCCTGGGAGACAACAACAAGTCCCCCTTGGTGTGGGCCATGGGTCCAGGAGAGACTTGGATGTTTGGCGAACCCTGAATTGTAATAGTTAGGTTGCAGATTATTGCCAAGTCGTTGCATCGCATTAAAAGAGTTGACTTGCTCAACATAGTATGCAGGATAATCATTTTGCAAGTCACAATTAGCTATTGAATGATCAGGACTCGAACATGCAGCACAGACTTCAGATGAAGCGTTTGTGGGAAGTACAGGTTGACTCAAATTCAAAAGTGCATCTATCTTTTGAGTCATGGTCATAACAACCGTCTCTAACTTTGAGGCAGAAGGGGGTTGAACAGATGTATCTCTAACTTCATATAGACCGCCCTTACGCCTATCATACTCTTTTTTCGAATAATCCCATTGCTGAGAATTTTCGAAAAGCGTCTCAAAGAATTCCCAAATTTGACTGACACTCATTTTCATTAATGACCCACCACTAGTGGCATAAATCATACGACGGTTTTGAGGAGTTAAACCGTCTTGGAAGTATTGAACTAGCCGCCACTTCTCGAATCCGTGATTGGGACACCTGACAATGAGCTCATTGAACCTTTCCCAACATTCATAGAAATGTTCGCCCTATTTTTGTTGAAAATTAGATAAATCTCGTCGGAGGGCATTCGTTTTATGAATGGGTAAGTACTTTGTCAAGAACTTTCTTGACAATGCATCCCATGATGTGATGGATCCCATCTCTAATGAGTTTAACCACGATTTCGCCTAATCTTTCAGAGAAAAGGGAAATAACCTAAGACGGACCGAATCATCAGAAAAGTTTTGGTACTTCAGGGTAGCGCAGAAGTCAAGAAATTCTAGGGGTGGGCAATGTCGGTTCGGTTCGTTTTTGAGCCCCAAACCGATTTCGAACCGATATCAATCGGTTTGCCCAAAACCCAAACCGAAATTGAATTTTGTATTTGTAAACCGATGAATTCGGTTGAACCGAATTTCGGATCGGTTCGGTTCGATTGGGCCGAAATTTCGGGCTCAAGCACTTGAAAAACTTTCATTAAAACATGCCCAATTTTTTTACAGGCCCAATTTTTGTACAGACCCAATTTTTAGCCTAAAATTGAAAACTTTGAGAGAAAGGGGGCGATTCAGTGCAACAGGGTGTACTGTAGTGCATGTGTTGCACTAATCAAGTATTGACACCTACCTGTTATTTAGTTATTTATATATATATAATTAATCGGTCGGTTTGGTTATAAATTGGTCGGTTCAAAATCGTAAACCGATTTCGAACAACCGTTTATAATCGGTTCGGTTCGGTTTAAATTATTTTCTTTCTACTCATATTTCGTTTCGGTTACCGAACCGAATTTGAAAATCGGTTCGGTCGATTAACCAAATTTAAATCGGTTTTTGCCCTCCTCTAAGAAATTCTTTGACATGAAGATAAGGGTCATCTTTCTCAAAACCATAAAAAGAAGGCAGCAGATGAATAATAGATGGTTTGAGTTCAAAACTGTTGGCATTTGTCTTAGATAAGACAATGCAAGATAGAGCACTACTAGGAAGAGGGGCGAAGTAATCCTTGAAGGCCTCCCCCTCAGCCATCTCAGTGGATAAGGATGATGAACCTAAATAGGTAATGGGGACTTCAAAGAACTCCTCGAATTCTTGTCGGACAAGTCTACTCTTAGAATCACGTACCCAGGTATGCATAAACTACTGGATAACGAAGGTTCAAAGTCAACACTCTTAGACAGGCTTCAATTTTATTTTTATATTTTTTTTATTTTAAATGCAAGCCTAACCGCTATATGAAGTTGACCTAACTCTAAAAAAATTTAAAAACAACGGGACCCTAAATGATGCACAAACAAAATGAATGCGGGCTGAAATTCAATTCAATTTACCTAACCGTGGGAGAGGCACGGTAATTTCCTATCAATCCGCCACTACAGAATTGTTCTTACCTCTTTTTCCACTCTTTAGCTCAAAGTGAAATGCCAGTTCAAGAACTGTTCCCAGACGGGATATGTTCCTTCACTCGACCACTTTAAGCTATCAAACGCCCAAAGAGGATTCCTATGAGCGTCACACCTGTCCTAGATAATTATCTTGCTACAAATTTTAAATAGTGAAGGTCTAGGTTCCTAACCCTAAAATAGATGGTGATTAACCTATCTGCGGGAGAGGGCACGAAAGTTTCAACTCAATCCTGCCACTATTCAAATTTGCATGCAATACTACCTAGAACAAGCTAAACACAAGTGATCACACAGAAACTGCGTGCAGATGCGGTGCGTAGAAGTTACCTCCGACGTGATTCTCTTTCGGGTTACTTACGGCGCCAAAAACTTGATGGAGTTTTTATTAACCTAAATTAATAAGCTAATAAACCCTACTTGTAATACCGCAAGTGCACGACTATCTAACTGGTAGACAGTGGAAAATACGGGTCGATCCCACGAGGATTGACGAGACAATCGAATTCTAAGACTTATTTGAATTAATTTAGAGTTGGGGGTTACAGCAGATGAAAATTACTAAATTAAGAAAATGAAATTGACAACTAAAATTAAACTGATAAGATGATAGAGAGGGGACCGAGTCATCGAATCCACCACAGGTTCTTCGAGATTTGTGTAATCCAAATTATTGTTTTCAAGAATTAAGATATATGACTAACCTAAAGATTAATCTAAGTTTGCAATTGATTTCAGCAAAGGTATAAACCCCTAGCATTGCGTGTCTTCTTACGGCACACACAATCATAGGTTTATCTTAACTAATTCTAAACCCCTAGCATTGCATGTCTTCGTACAGCACACATAATCACAGATTCAGATTAATTGATTAAAGTAGGCTTGAATATCAATAAAGGGTACTTCTAACTACCGACTAGTCTAGATAATTAATCCGGATATAATCGGTGAAAGCAAATTATTGAAACTCAGAAATCAACTGTGTTTAACGTTCAAGTATATAGAAAACAATAAATTCAAATACAACAAACTCTAGGAAACTCTGTGGTTTCATCTTCGCCTCGGCGCGGGTTCATGGTGGCGGTGGTCACAACATTGGTGTAGATGGAATCCATTTCAGCACAACCGTGAATCCCGAGAAAAAGGCTGCAAATGCACTATGGTGGTACAAAGCAGAACAACATGGTGCAAATAACCAAACTGTTTATAAAACAGTTTTCTCCCACCAAAAGTCGCGTGTTCCTCTGGTCTTCGTTTCCAGCATGCTGCGTTGCTTCGTCTTCGCTCCTCGCGAGCTCATTTTTCCTCCGACCGGCTCTGGTACCTGCAAAAGAAAGAGAAAGATGGAAGAATAGAGAGAGATACGCGAACGAGAACAAAAAATAAGGAGCTGGTGCCCCGCTTGCGATGGTGGTCGTGAGAGAGGGAAACAGAAAGGAGGGCCGAGAGAGTGGGAGAAACAGAGGGGTGGTGGTGGCTCTGTCACGAGATGGAACCGGGTGGTGGCGGTAATGTCTAGCGAGCGAGGACGAGCGGGTGAGGAAGGAAGGCGAGGTGGTGGTTGCTAGAGAGAGAAATAGGGGAGATGAAGGAACAAAGAGTGGGTGGTGGAGACGGCTGGCTGTAAGGTGGTGCGTGAGTCTGTTTCGGTGGTGATGGCGAGGTGAGGTGGTGACAGCGGGATGATCGCACTGCCGGTTCTCCTATCGAGCGAGGATCATAGGCAGGGTGGATTGTCGTGGTGGCTGGAAAAGAGAGGAGGGGAGAGGAGGCACGTCGAAGAGAAGAAGAGAGCTTTCTCTAAAAATGGGGAAGACGAAAATAGAGTTCTCTTATTTCCTTGGGCTTGGTTTTCTAGATTAGCTTTTTGAGTTTGGGCTTAGGTTAAATTAGGTGGACCTAGATTTATTTGGGTTAGGTTTAAATATGTGACCCTCTACTTTGTACCACCGCTAGAATCAACCAATTGATCATTCCTTAAATTGTCGCCTTAATGCCATTTCATCGTTCACGCTCAAATTCCTACAAAGACATGAAAATGAAATAATTAGAATAAAATATACTAATCAAAACACTAACATATATAAATTAAGGGATATATTATGTAATAATTACGTGAATATCAAGTCGCCATATTCTTCGAGGGGTCTAGATTAAGATAATTGTAGAATGATACCCTTTGTAGTCTGGCAGTGAAGGTGGCAATGGTCGTGTCGTCGCTGCAGTCGTCGATCATGGTCAACTCGTTAGAAAAATGAGTGACGAGTTTCTTTATGGTCTCCTCAAGCTTCTGTCTTATGTGAAGCAGATAATGTGGGCATTTTCTCATTCGTTGACTGCTAATGAACCTCGTAATGAAGGCGGTGGCTAACGCTTGGAAAGAATCTATTGATTTCGGTGGCAAGCTATTGAACCTACTCATTGCTGTGGAATTGAGGCTGGTTGGAAATGTTTGGCATAGGATGGACTCTGTGCTCTCCTTCAATGCTGTCATCTGGTGGAAATGTCGCAGATGGTCGGTGGGATCGGTAGTGCCATCGTATGTCTCAAACTTTGGTGCAATGAACTTTGTTGGTAGAGGAGTTATCAAGAGCGCGTCAGGGAACGATGGTCTGGCCAATACATACAACACGTTTGGATCTGTGACTCTGATTCTGAATGGAATTTGCCCAAGGGTCCTGTTGTTCTGAAGGGGTCATCCGTTGGTGGTTCACTGTTTTTGAAGTTTGCTCGTTGAGGGTTTGCGAGAATTTTATTACATTCTCGAACGTGGTCGACGGGTTGAGCGCGCTCTTGAGTGAGTTTATCCACCACTTTGATTAGGAAATCCATCTTCGTCATGAGTTGATCCACGCGAGGATCCGTGGCGTTGTCGCCGGGATGTTTGAGATGACTAGGCTACCACTCCATGTAGTGGCTCTCTGTCGCTAGGCATGCTTGGCTCGAGAGTTGTTGTTGGGACTAAAGCATGCATTATAGGTAACACAACTTTTCCAGGGAAGGGATTATTTTGGTTGTTGCTAGGTTGAGGGTCTGTAGTGCGTTTCATTTATTCTAAAAGCTTTTTTAATCGATGATCAAAACTGAGGAAGTTTCTTACCACAAACTTTCTTCGTGAAAGGAAAACCGTTGTTCCCCATGGATGACGCCAAACTATTGCTTCCAAAATATGTTCTCCTGTAAGTGTGACTTGCACAACAAATGTTAGATTGCCAAAGACCACCGTTTTGGTGGTCGAAGACACTCTGATGTTTAAGTCAGTAACTCAGCTGGAGATGGAGATAAATCTGAACAAAACTCAGTTAAAGCTGTATCCCTTTGTCGAATGTTCCCTTTACCTTATATAATGGTCGTTGTTAATTCCCCATGAAACTTAAGCAACGAGAGGAGTCGTTCTCTGTAACGATCTCTTTTTTCATGAAGATAAGTCCTTGGAGGCGTAACTCCATTCACGATTTTTTTTTTTTGTAACATTCATCCTCTTTAAGGGAGAACTTTATCGGGCCTGGATTTTGGCCTTTAACTATGGTTTATTCTAGCAGGCTCAGTTTGGGCTTTTAGGATTGATTCGCTGGGCTTTATGAATTGGCCTAGTTTTAAGATACTTGATCCTCGTGATGGACGATCTTTGTCACGTGTACGACTGTGACATCAATCTTATTTGATGTATCATTAGTAAGAATGGTTCAATATACATACCTGTTACAAAAACAGATTGAGAAAACCCACTCCCACTAAGCTTGACTCTGCCACAGTGCCACTTTCACCTTCCAAAACAAGACTACCATCAGGATGCATGAAATTATAAGGTTTAACAGCCGGAATGACTGATCTATGCAATCAGAAGATTTAATTAACAACCTATCAATCCAAAGCACATTTCAATCATGACTAAGGATGCCATTTGGTTGATAACATTATCTTCTCCTTAGAGTAGTCATCGAGAATACAAGGCTTGAGCTTCATGTGTTTGTATAAAGTTCCTACTATGATGCACTCTCTGTTTAACTCAAGATCCAAAACAGTACAAACTGCATGATATAAAATGATCTTGAGGTGAGCCACAGTTCTTCTATAAATGCAACACTAATAACTAGTAAAACATTCTATGCAACTCCAAAAACCCTGAAACAAGCTTCAAAGTTATTCATAAGGTCATGTATGCTATTATTAACACTAACAAGTATCAAAATCTCAAATCAAGGGTAAAAAAATATTGCAAGCCATGCCAAAATACACTAGCAAACAAGAAGTCCAAATACCTAAAATTCTAACTTTCTACAAAATCATCATAACCCCACCAAAAATTGAACTTGCAACAGCTAAAAACTATCTTTATAGACAAATCAAATACTCATAATCACAAATTCTCACATAAGGCAAAAAACATAAACCCTAGACTATGCAAAGCTTTCGACTTTAAACAACTAATGTGGACTAAGTAGTAAGTAACTCATTGGGGAAAATGTAAAATATTCATTAAAGTCATAAAACAACCCATTTTTGTGAAACAAAAAAAGTGATAAACACCTAATTAGAATCAAAAGATATGAAATTGAAATAGGGGGTTAAACAAGAACATGAGGTTTCTATGTTTGAGTGAAGGAGTAGAGAAGATCCCTCATCTTGTGAAGATGAGCGAAGTAAATTTAACTGTATTGCTGGTTGTGTACTTCTAAGGCTCCTTTCCCTTATTTGATGGAAAAAGTGATAGGTTATGACATTTTTTTTAGTCTTGTTCAGTTGGACAAGATGGTGTTTGAGAGATTTGGGGGACTTATACTTTAAATGTTGAACTGCTAAAGTTGTTGAAGTAAAAGAGGAAGAAAATGGATCCAACGAGCAACTTTGAAGTTAAAAGATAAATATATGATGGACAAATCAATTTGATATATAAAGTTAAATGGCAAAATTAATTTCAAATGCAAAATTATATGTAGACAATTTTTTTTCAAAAGTTAGTGGGCCCATTTGCCCTATGTAGATCCGTACCGTATTAGATCCGTGCCTGTCTCAATTGAAATAAGGATCCAATTATGTTGGATGGCGTCTTTGTCGTAGAATCTAATTTCTTTGATCTGGACAGGGATTAGGACAAATTTGCAGGCATAAAAATGGATATCCTGTAAACATGCATCCAAAGCAGTTGCATAGGTTGTTTTGAAGATCCATGGTTTCGACTGTCATGTTGTGCTTGTATGCATATTTCTTATAGATACTGTTTCATGAATATCTATAAGCTTTATAAAATAACATTTATAAGTAATCACATCTACACCAATTTGGATCACATGTTACGGTCTAATATCAAAATGCAGAACGATGTTTTCAATACAGATTTTGGTCTCAAACTAGCAGAAAGAGTTGGATTAGAGAAGGTTGAGGATGGTTTGAATTTTGTTTTATCCCCAATATGAAATAATATGCCCATGAGCATCCTCATAAAACCCATCAGCACCCTCTGAAGCCAAAAAGTCCGCGAAACATTGCTGTATATCTTCTAAACATTGTGTGTAAAGTAAAATTCGTTTTGTCACAAGCATGGAGATCAACATGTGAAGTTATCGGCTTGATTTTGTTAAATTGCATGCTATCTAGTTTGTAAGCTAAAAACATTTAGCTATAGAGAGGGCAAATCTAGCACACATCTAAGTAGCATGGAATAGACTTTAGTCTTAATACTAGGGCAAACAACTCAAGAAAAATAAGTTTTCTTGGTCTGCTGATGATGCTCTTAAACAGTTCGAAAACTCAAGTTTCAAGCAAGAAACCTATGTGAGGGAAAGAGTCAACAAGACGTTAAGATGGACTCCTTGTATGATATTAATGCAAACTGTCAATGAAGCAAAGAGATCAATGTACAGACGTTGTTGGATTACTGAACTTATCTCAATTTTTTTTTGCTGGAACACCACTTATTCCAATCAAGTAAACACAAAATCACCATACTTAAATAGGTTTTAGAGCAGCTGTCTCTATTGAATACTCATTACGCAACAATTTCATCAATTGGTTTTGGACTGTTTTTTTGTTTTCTATATTGGTTCTTCATAGAATACTTATTAATTTTGGAAGCAACAAAGAAAATGATGCTACATCATGTTTGGCCGGCAGAAGCATAAAAAATGTCAAAGAAAATGGACAAAAACATGGAGAAATTATTCAAGGTTTCATCTTGTCCTAATGCGCGCAGCACCTAGAGGATTCAAGTCTTTATATTCTACATCTTCCTAATCCTTTCCACACATTCATTCTCTTCTTCAAGAAAGAAATGGCTGAAGGGCTACTGAAGTTCTTCTTGCAGAGATTAAATTCTCTGGTACTACGGGAAACCCAACTCTTTTCAGGTCTGGACGATCAAATTCAATCTCTTAAGCTTAAACTTGATCAAACGGGTCGGTTATTTGAGGAACTGGACCGGAAAACAGAGAAAAATGATGACTTTGTTCGTAATTCTGTCAGCAAGCTGAGAGAGATATTGCATAAGATGGACGATTGTGTTGATGGACTTATTGTTCAGATGGATCAGCAAAACGGGTCAGATCAATTTGTGTTGGTTGCTCTGTTGAAAGGTGAATTGGAGACAGACAGAAGCTAGTGTTGGGGCGTCGCGCACGTGTACTTGTGCGCATCCCTTGGTCCACTATACATAGCAACGATATTATCCCCAACTTAAACACCACCTATTGGGTGGGGCCTTTCATCTAGGCCTAGGTGGTGTGGGGTTTTCCCTTAAAAGGCCTCGTTCCTATTAGGGAGTGGACCATTCCCTTATAAACCTTAGTGACAACTCCGCCTTACTTGATATGGGACTATTCAAGCCAACTTTATCCCAACAATCTCCACCTTGGCGCAAATCGTCACACATCCTACAATCCATCCACGGGTCTGCAACATCTCGAAGTACACCTTCTCCTCGAGTCTCAAGTGCAACCGTGCAACGGTGCAACCACGATCCTGTGGGTAGCACTCGGTGTACGGGCTCGACTATTTCCGGCGTTGTTGGCTCCACCTGGTCGCAACCACCGCACTAACTCCACATCGTCCAGACTTGTAGGATATTCTCGGACACCATCTCGACAAGGATCTGGATCATTCATCTGGCGGACCGCGCACCTGCGCCTACGCCTTATCCCCTGAATAATGTGCCGCCTGCACCTGCACCTTCACCTCACCGACCAAGTCCCAGCCGAACCATCGACTCTGATACCAATTGTTGGAGCGTTGCACACGTGCACTTGCGCGCACCCCTTGGTCCACTATACATAGCAAAGATATTGTCCCCAACTTAAGCACCACCTATCGGGTCGGACCTTCCATCTGGGCCTAGGTGGTGTGGGGTTTTCCCTTAAAAGGCCTCGTTTCTATTAGGGAGTGGATCATTCCCTTATAAACCTTAGTGACAACTCCGCCTTACTTGATGTGGGACTATTCAAGCCAACTTCATCTCAACAATGCGCGGTACGCCAGATGAATGATCCAGATCCTTGCCGAGATGGTGTCCGAGAATATCCTACAAGTCTGGACGATGTGGAGTTAGTGCGGTGGTTGCGACTAGGTGGAGCCAACAACGCCGGAAATAGTCGAGCCCGTACACCGAGTGCTACCCACAGGATCGTGGTTGCACAGTTGCAAGGTTGCACTTGAGACTCGAGGAGAAGGTGTACTTCGAGATGTTGCAGACCGGTGGATGGATTGTAGGATGTGTGACGATTTGCGCCAAGGTGGAGATTGTTGGGATGAAGTTGGCTTGAATAGTCCCACATCAAGTAAGGCGGAGTTGTCACTAAGGTTTATAAGGGAATGGTCCACTCCCTAATAGGAACGAGGCCTTTTAAGGGAAAACCCCACACCACCTAGGCCCAGATGGAAGGCTCGACCCGATAGGTGGTGTTTAAATTGGGGACAATATCGTTGCTATGTATAGTGGACCAAGGGATGCACACAAGTGCACGTGCGCGACGCCCAACAGCTAGTCTTGGTGAAATGATGAAAACGATGATTGAAGGCGAGGAACTGCCTTCTGCTTTGTTTAAATTCAAATACAGTAACTTACCGTACTATCTTCAATCTTGTTTAATGTATTGTTGCATCTTCCCTGAGGATCATATTATATCAAAGGGAAGACTAGTGCGGCTACTGGTGGCCGAAGGTCTAGTTCAAGAAAAACCAGGAGAGTTCACAGAGGACATAGCCAAAGAAAATATCGAAGAGTTGGTTGAACTGCGTATGATTTATGTGGACGGGAATAAGCTGAAAGTACCAAACCAATATCGAAAACTCTTGCTGCATCAAATGGAGGAAGAGGATTTTGTTGTTGCTTGTACTAGTTCAGACACAAATGTCCCTTCCACTGCCCGCCGTGTTTCAATACACTCGGATACTAAGAACATTCCTGGTAATCTGGATAATCTCCCAATTCGATCATTATTCGTATTTGGGATTGAAAGATTTTCAGATACCGAAATTGATTCAATAAGGCCTGTTTTTCATGGGGTGAAGTTTCTAAGGGTGTTGGATTTAGAAGATATTCGTTTCAAGAGCATACTTGATGAAGTTGGAGATCTGATTCATTTAAGGTATCTTGGATTGAAAAAATCGAATGTTGATGAGCTTCCCGAGTCTGTTTGTAAGCTTCCGAACTTGCAGACTTTGGATATCAGATGGAATGGGCAGTTAGCAACACTTTCAAATGGAATTGTGAATCTTATAAAACTAAGGCACCTTAAGATGTACAAAAATAGTGGTGTTGGCGGGGTGAGAGTACCGTCGGGGATGGTTGGGCTAGAAAATCTTCAGACCCTCACTGGTGTGTATGTAGGTGGTGGTGTTGCTGCAGAGCTAGGAAGCTTAATGCAACTCCGAAGACTAGGAGTTATGGACTCTGCTGAAGATCATGCAAATGAACTATATGTGTCTATGATGAACATGGGAGGTCTCCTTTCTCTCTCATTGGAAGCAAAACTTGTTTCTTTCGCTGGGGCATCTCTACCGTCCTTGGAATCATGGTCACCTCCGCCACTTCTTAGAAAGCTTCGTCTCCAAGGACGTCTGGAAACTATACCCAACTGGTTTAGATTGCTGGAAAACCTGACTAAGTTAAGATTGGGCTTCTCCCACCTATCGGAGAACCCAGGTTCACTCCAGTTACTACCCAAGTTGAAACATCTCACACTATGGCAAGCTACTGATACAAAACAATTAGGGAGAGAGTTTTGTGGGGTTGGTGGATTTCCCAGGCTTGAAATTCTCGTCATTGCTTCTCGTGAACTGGAGGAATGGACAGAGATTGAAGAGGGGGCATTTCCAAGTTTGAAGTCCCTTAACTTGCGCAACTGTTTGAAATTGAGGACGCTCCCTGAAGGATTGCAACATGTCACCACACTCCAAAATTTGGAACTAATTCCTTTGCGTGATGAGCTTGAACAACGGTTGAAACCTGATGGCGGTGAAGAGAACTATAAGATTCAACATATTTCAAGCATTAGGTTCATGCTAAGTTCAGTTGTTAGACAGAAATTTGAAGAGTCACCCATGAATAGAAATCGTTGCCAGCCCGCCACTAGTTAGTACTTTGAGTGTTCTCTTTTCATGAATGTGTAATAAGGTGGCTGATTGTCACACTGTTGTATGCTTTCCATCCAGACTTGAGTGATTTTGTTGTTGTTTTTACTTTGATTTTTGGTGTTTGTATTGAATTATGTACTCCGAATCTGGCAAAAAAAAAAAAATTTCCTCTTGTCCTCTATAATGTATTAAATGTTTTCAAATCATCCTTAGTACTTACTCCTTATTACTCAGCTGAAAGTGTATGCATTTCAAATCAAGAACCCGGAGCCTGCCTTTAATTACAATGAGTTTTTCTATCTGGATGATAATATTTGCCATGGTTGTTAAGCAATAGCATTAAGAATGTAGAAGTTGTTAGTCAAGTTGTTAGCACATCTGTTAGTCTGTTTTGACAGCTAATCAGTCGTTAGAATTCTGTCTATATAAACATTGTATGGTGTACATTTCAGATATGAAAATACAATAGAGTTTGCTCTTATCATAACTTGTTCTAACATGGTATCAGAGCTTTCATAGTAGCTATAATGGCAGACTCAACGGCTTCTAATGCTACACCTCTTACTAACTCTGTCTTAGCAGAGTCAAGGCCTGTAATGTTCACACATGCCTTGTCAGTAAAGTTGAATGAACAAAATTACCTACTGTGGAAACAACAAGTATTGGCAACGATCAGAGGACACAAGCTTCAAAGGTTCATTGAGAAAGACTCTTCTCCAGCACAATTTCTCTCCAATGAAGATCGAGTTAGTAATATTGTCAATCCAGATTTTCTCACCTGGGAACAGCAAGATCAACTGTTGTTTTCTTGGCTGCTTTCCTCCATGACAGAATCTCTCCTTACAAGGTTAGTAGGATGTCTAACATCAACACATATTTGGCATGTTCTTGAGCTCTTCTTCAACTCTCAAACAGTCGCCAAGATCTCCCAGTTTAGAAATCAACTCCAAAACTTCAAGAAAGGAGACTTGTCTATCAATGAATATCTTCTGAAACTCAAGTTCATTACTGATCAATTGGCATCAGTTGTCTTCACGAGATCATGTCAATGCCATCTTTGATGGTTTACCACAGATATATGATACCTTTGTAGTATCAGTGAGTTCAAGATCGGATGAGTACAGTGTTGCTGAAGTGGAATCTCTTCTACTGGCTCAAGAAGCAAGAATTTAAAGACACACAAAAGATCTTGATATCTCTGGTTCTGTCAATATGGCTCAGTCTTCATACAAACCTTCACCTAGGTCTTTTGTGTCCAGTTCACAAGGGTGGAGACCTCAGTTTAGAGGTTCTTTCAATCCCAGGGGTGCTAGATCTGGTAGAGGTTCTCGGCCATCTGGATCTGGTTCTCAATCAAATCGTCCCCAATGTCAAATATGTGGCAAAATTGGTCATCTTGTTTTCAAATGCTACAATCGATTTGATAATTCTGTCTCAAATCCATGGAGTTCTAATTCACAGTTCCCTTCTTCTTCTGGTTATTCATCTCATTCAGCATCTTCAACTCCAAGACATGCTTTCTCTACATTAACAAGTCAATATAATCATCCTTCTTGGAGAGTTGATTCACAGTTTCAGATGCAATCAAATGTTGTTTCCACACCTCAGGTACAGAGAAATGTTGATAGTACATGGTATCCAGATTCAGGAGCCACTGACCATTGCACACCATATTCCCAGAACTTGATGAATTCTACGCCTTATCATGGTAATGAGCAGTTATTTGTGGGAGATGGTACTGCATTACCCATTGAAAACATCGGTCAGTCATTCTTCTTTCTGGTCACTCTTCTAGAGTTTTACTTCTTAAGAATGTCCTTCAGGTTCCTAAATTAACCAAGAACCTATTAAGTGGGTCTAGGTTTGCTAGAGACAATAATGTTTTCTTTGAATTTCACCCTGATTTCTGTTTGGTCAAGGATCAGGTCACACATCAAACTCTATTGGAAGGGAAGCTTAAGGGCGGTCTGTATGTGTTTCCATCAATTACTCTTCCTGATTCAAAGTCTGCACCTATTAGTGATGATTCATCCAAGTCTTTCATTGCTGAATCTAATTCCAATAGTTCAGTTCATATTCCATCACAGTGTATCAGTCAGATTCAACAATCTCTGCAAGCAGCGGTTCGAAATTCTAGCATTCCAGTCTGTCCCTCAGCTCAGCAATCCAGTTTTTCTTCATCTCAGCATATTCCAGTCTGTCCTTCAGCTCAGCATTCCAGCATTCTTTCAGTTGAGAATTTTAGTCTGCATCCAGTTCAGCATTCTAGTCAATATTTCAGCAGTTCTGTCAATATGAATGATTATGTTTCTATTCATTCTACTGCTAAGTCGTCCGCTTCATTGAGTTTGTGGCATGCTAGGTTAGGACATCCATATTTTCAACTTGTAAAGAAAATACTTACATCATGTAATATTCCTGTTTCTACATGTGACAATATGGATTTGTGCTCTTCTTGTTGCTTAGGCAAAATTCATAAACTCCCTTTTTCTTGTTCTTCTACTGTATATACAAAACCCTTGGAACTAATTCATACTGACCTATGGGGCCCTGCCTCTACCATGTTTGCATCTGGGTCTAAGTATTATGTTCATTTCATAGATGCGTTTAGTCGTTTCACTTGGGTTTTTCTTTTACAAAACAAGTCTGATGCCTTTGATACTTTCCTTAAGTTCAAAGCTCAAGTTGAGTTAGAATTTGATCTTCCCATCAAGTGTGTTCAGTCTGACTGGGGAGGGGAGTATAGGTCTTTTTCCAAGTTTCTTGGTCAACATGGGATAAGTCATAGACTTGCTTTCCCAACTACACATCAGCAAAACGGTGTTGCTGAAAGAAAACACAGGCACATTATAGAGTCAGCTCTTACTCTTCTTGCTCATGCCTCACTTCCAATGAAATTCTGGGATGATTTAGTCAGAACATCTGTTTTTCTTCTCAATCGAGTTCCTTCTGCTGTTCTTAAAGGTCTCTCACCATATGAAATGCTTTATCACAAAGTCCCTGAGTATCATACTCTAAAAGTGTTTGGGTGCTCTTGTTTCCCTAACACAAGGCCTTATAATTCTACTAAACTGCAATTTCGATCAGTTGAATGTGTGTTCCTTGGTTATAGCCTTCAGCATAAAGGGTATAAATGTCTCTCTTCTGCTGGCCGGTTATACATCTCTCGAGATGTTCTATTCAATGAAAAGTCATTTCCTTATATCAGATGGCATAGTTAGTCTGCTACCTCCACTCCTATTGTTCATATTCCTACTTCTGCTGATATTCCCACTGTCACTAGGTCACTCATTCTTGCTATGGTTCCATCTTATAATCCAGTTCAGAGTCCACTTATGTCTCCTACTGTTTTTAGTCCAGTGAATCATGCTAGTCCTGCTCCTACCTTCAGTCCAGTGAATCATACTAGTCCTGCTCCTAGTACTAGTACTTCTCTGCCTTCTAGTACTGCTTTGTTGCCTACTTTCTCTCCTCGTGCTGCTCCTAGTGCTGCTCCTGGTCACCCTATGCTCACAAGGTCAAAAGCAGGTATTTACAAACCCAAGGTATACATGGCTTCCACTGCACCGTCCAGTTTGCAGGAGGCATTGGATACCCCTCACTGGATATCTGCAATGCAAGATGAATAAATGGCATTACTGAGAAATACTACATGGTCACTGGTGGATCTTCCTAAAAATAGATCTATAGTTGGTTGTCGTTGGCTCTTCAAGGTTAAGCGCAATACTGATGGCACTGTGCACAGATATAAAGCCCGTTTAGTGGCTAGAGGATTTCAACAAGTTGCTGGCCTCGATTTTGCAGAAACTTTTAGTCCAGTTGTGAAGCCAACTACCATAAGAATTATACTCACAGTGGCAGTCACATATGGCTGGCCTGTATTTCAGTTGGACGTCAACAATGCTTTTCTGAATGGGGATCTACAAGAGGAAGTCTACATGATGCAACCTCCTGGATTCAGTGATCCTTCAAGGCCTAAGGCTGTCTGCAGACTTCATAAGGCCATATATGGTCTAAAGCAGGCTCCTCGAGCCTGGTTTGATAAGCTTAGCCATGCCCTGCTCAAGCTTGGTTTTGTCTCTACTAAATCTGATTCCTCTCTTTTCATCAGACATTCTCCATCTCCTATTTTTCTTCTAGTATATGTTGATGATATTCTCATCACTGGTGCTGATTCACAAGCTATGTCTCAGATTATTCAACAGCTCAATGATCAATTCTCATTAAAGGACTTGGGTCTTGCTCATTTCTTTCTTGGTATTCAGGTGCAACATACTATCAATGGCCTGTTTTTATCCCAGTCTGCATACATCAGTGATCTATTATGTCGAGCTAAGATGCAATATGCTAATGGCTTACCTACTCCTATGAGTGGTGGGGGAAAATTATTTGCTACAGGTAGTGATCCAGTCAGAGATGTGCAGCTCTACCGTAGCATTGTGGGTGCATTACAGTATGTTACGATTACTAGGCCTGAAATTGCATATTCAGTAAATCGTGTGTGCCAATTCATGCAGAATCCGCTTGAGTCACACTGGCGAGTGGTGAAAAGAATTATGCGTTATCTCAAGGCTACACCCACATTTGGCCTTCACATAGGTCCTGCCCCCTATTTGCAGTTAACTGGCTACTGTGATTCTGATTGGGCATCTGATCCTAATGATAGGAGGTCTACTTCTGGTTATTGTGTTTTTCTGGGTGATTACCTCATTTCTTGGTCTTCCAGGAAACAGAGTACTGTCTCTCGAAGTAGTACTGAAGCCGAATATAGAAGTCTTGCGTCGGTTGCAGCAGAGCTCACTTGGTTGCAATCTCTGTTTCATGAGTTAAGGAGTGGTTGCTTAACACCTAATATCTGGTGTTATAATAAGAGCACAGTCCTGCTTAGTGCTAATCCAGTTCTTCACTCTAGAACTAAGCACATTGAGCTTGACATTTACTTTGTGCGTGAGAAGGTTGCTCGCAAGATTGTTCATGTTCATCATATCCAAGCAGCTGAACAGGTTGCTGATGTTTTCACTAAAGCACTTGGTAATTCCAGGTTCTTATTGTTGCGATACAAACTAAGTGTGGTAGATGTTGCTACGCTTAGTTTGAGGGGGAATGTTAAGCAATAGCATTAAGAACAAGTGTTAAGCAATAGCATTAAGAATGTAGAAGTTGTTAGTCAAGTTGTTAGCACATCTGTTAGTCTGTTTTGACAGCTAATCAGTCATTAGAATTCTATCTATATAAACATTGTATGGTGTACATTTCAGATATGAAAATACAATAGAGTTTGCTCTTATCATAACTTGTTCTAACAATGGTTAACATGTTCAGCTGAATTTTGAGCACCAAGAGTTAATGCTAAAGTTTCGTAAGTGTACCGAATCATTAGGGAAAAGGGTGGACAATCCTGCTTCGCGGGAAATTCACCTAACAAATGAAAAAACAGTTGTTGCCCTCTAAAGCAATGAGACTACAAAATACACACTTGTCCTTCAAGTAATTTCCTTAGGGACTCTGCCCCCTACCCTATAGTTGCCTACTCCCCTTCGATTTAGTTAAAACTTGAAATATTGTGGATGGTGTAATTCAAAGAGTTCTAGTTACCCTAAGCCTCAGCACCTACACCGGGGATAGGAGGATCTCCATCTCCAAGGATTTCATTGTCTATTATAGCATTTAATTGATCGAGAAATTTGTATTGAATTGAGAAAATTTTACTGTAAGTATTATAGCTCTCACCTTAGATGCGTGGTTTTTACTTATGCTAATTGTATTTCTCTTATACTGTCTCATGAACATGTAAGGCAGAACACCCATTTTGGTTTCAAAATAGTGGAAAGAGTCAGATTGGAAAAGGTCCAGGAGGGTTTGATTTCTTTATCCTCCCAAATAGCAGTCCTAGTTTAAGTTTGATTGCTACTGGATTATCTGGCAGACATTTGATGAATTTCTCTTCTTTCTTAAATATGAAAATGTTAATGGGGCGTCGACAAAAAGGAAATATGTCAACAAGACTCGTTGTCTTCCTATTTCTCCCGCTTCAACTAGCAGTTGGATCATTCCGAGCAGATGACATTGTTCTCCGCTGAAACCTACCAAAGGGTGATTGCTCGGCGAGAGCTTTTATTCGGTGAAGTATAAAAGGTTGGTTGAGCTGCCTGTGTCGACCAATACTCTTTTAATCTCCCACCTGACTATCAGTACCGAAATTACCAGGGCATCATTATGAGGAAATTGACTCTCTCTGTATCTTCGTTGGAGAATGTCAAAGTTCGCTGCCTCGTTCTGGGATAGAGTTGGGATAGAGTTGATGTCTAGATAGGAAAATGGATGACCAAGCAAATTCTGGGTAGAGAATGCCACAACTTTTGTTGTTGACTATCCATTCTTGTTCATGGTTATGGAAGAGATTAGCAAGATTGTGTTGTTCATTGTGGTTTCATAATGTGTTTATTGTTACAAGTACTTTTAATAGCATTCCAAAATTGCTATCATAGAGCAAGACTTTTAATAGCATCTGCCAATACAACATTTTCCATAACGATATTATAACATATTATTGCGTTTTTGGCACGCTATAAATAAGGATTGGTGGTATAGTGTAAACTTTGAAGGTAACGATTGGTAAGTATGAGGAATAGACGTTGATAAAGTAGTAGATATAACAAAAGTTCAACATCGTCAATATCAAATGGGTGGAAGAATGTGAGTTGTACAAGCTAGAGAAGGCCAAAACGATATATATTCTATGCAAGTATTGGTTTTATCTTCAAGCTAAGATTCATAATATCTCATTTTTATTGTTTGGTCATTTTATTCATGGATTAGACATATGGTTGATCACTTGCAAGAGGTCACCAAAGTCGATACCACAGAAGCCGGATAGATTTCTAGTTGTTGAATTTGTAAGACTAGTTATTTAATTTATGAATATACTATTGTCAAAAATTATGATGGTTAATTGCATACAATGATAAGTTTTTTTTTTTCTTACCGAAGTAAGATATCTTGTATTTATTTTTTTAGGAAATGGCTTTGGTGCATGACGATGGTTTGTCGTAAGAGATAGGTGGTTTTCAAAAATTAACAATGAAGCCTTGATTGTAACTTTCATATATATAAACAAAAGATAGATAACCCACAAAACCTAGCGATGTTCCTATATTTTTTTTATGGTTTGTAGTCTTGTTATAATGTAGAGTTGTGTTAATCGCATCATAAAATTTATTTGTAATAAATCTAACCTGTTACTGTATGCAAATACCATTGTTGTAACTCGTCTATTTATAAATAAATTATAGTGGTAAGGATTAGTAATCATAACACCGGTCTTTGTTATGAATAGATGATGATGATGAAGTTGATGTATAACATATTTTGAAGGCAATGATTAAATTTTATTTGTACATGCTACATTGCTAATTGAGGAACAAAGACCTTATTCTTTTGGCAGACAAATGAAGAATGTCTACTCTGACTCTCAGATTCTATCGTTATTTTGCCATTTTAATGTTGCAGTTGATGTGGTGTAATCTCATTGGCACATATTTATTAGTTTCTCAAAAGGCGATGTGACTTAGGAAAAACCAATAAATGTGACTTAATGAGAAAGACATCACGCCAGCTGCCATATTAGAATGTCAAAATGAACATGAGATTATATTTTTTTATCATGTTTTTAACTCCTTTAAATTGCTTGAAAAAAGACATGAAATGAATTTTTGCTGAATTTTTTGCCTCAAAGTGAGTACCAATAATTACTACAGGTAGCAAGCTAAAGGAGCAGTTTACAACAAATAACGGATGTTCAAGTTTTCAGATTGCTAATATAAATACATTAATTTCCCTTGTATTTAATTTCTCACTTTCCATGGTTTTAGTATTGATAGTTGCAGCACAAATTGATTGTCATTATTAGATATATAAGGCAAGTAAACGTAGATAACTTATCTAAGCATGCAAGATAAAATAAATAGAATCAAGGTGAGAAGAAAATAAACCAGACAAAGACAACAATATAAGGAGTTTCACCTAAGCCGGAGTTTGATTAACTTGGACTAGCTACTTACTTACTCGATGGAAATGGCTCGCAAGCCTCAACTCTTCATTGCTTGATCAAATAAGATTTTCATTCTCAACCAATATTCCACAACCTCGCAAGGTCTGTCATCATGCTCCAATGAGACTTATCGGCTCGCACCAAGTGTTCCGCTCCGTGAGCCTTACGAACACCTGTGCAATCACCAATAGGATGCAACCACTACTAAGTCTTACAAAAGTGTGCTTAAGATTCCGAAGATACACTCGATCTTAAATCGTGCTCCTTCATTCATAATGATATCCATAATGAATTAAATCTCCCCAAGTAGGATTTGAACATACAACCAATCAGTTAACAGCCGAGCACTCTACCACTAAGCTACTGAGAAACAACAGGAAATTACATTGCATAGAGTTCAATTCTCGTTCCTCAACCCATGACGACTATAAGCCCGAAGCTTCCTTCGTAATTTTCGAAACTTCTTCATAGTGACTCCATTTCACACCTCATTTCATAAGGAACCTCAGAGTGGATCTATTTCATCAATATCCCAATTCCATTTATTTAATATCCATTTGGTAATTATTGGTTTTCATATGATGATCACAACATGGGATGCAGCATAACCAAGTCTTACCACCTGCTTAGGGTCTCTGAGTGATATGTACTTCAACAAACAACCTTTCACAAGGGTTGGAACCTGGGTAAATGTGAGTGTAGTTAAGCTAGCACTCAAGGGTTTCTCTATTCTAGTTACGATCGTTTGTCATAGAGAAATGCTCTAAGCTTTTTACATTCACCTCTTTACTCAATGCACGATAGAAAATTCAAACTCAAGATGAGATGAAGTAGTTGAAGGCTCAACAACTTTCCAAAGGAGACATATACCAATATAACATTCTTCAAACCTATCATTTTGTCTTCTATTTTCTCTTTAGATAGCCAAAAGGGCTATGAAGAATGGACGAAAATCTTCCTAAAACACTATGGGATCTTTCACAAGAGATATGGGTGTTGAGTGAGTGAATGGACCTCTTAAAAATTTATCTCAAAAGAATGTGAAAAATGAGATATGAGAGATTTTGAAAGATAACTTGAGAGAATGGTCTTGAAGCAAATTTATAGCCACAAAACTGTTGGCGCAGAAGTGAAGTGAACTTTGCTAATCGGCTCCAACTAGAACAACTACTTTAGAACAACTCTCTGACAAATGACTACATCTTAGCAATGGGAAGATCTGCAGAGGTGAAATCGACTTTGCCTTATCTAGATCTCTTTTCCAAAATAAAGAGATTTCGTATTCACATTGGCAAAGTACTTGCCAAGTACTTTTGTCGCATGGACTTATCCATTTAGCACCGACATGTCTCATAAGAAAGTATATCCAAATTAAAAATTCAATTTCAAATCTTGAGTAATTAGTATAGAATTCTTCTTTGACTTGATTGATTTGTTTTGACTTCTTCTTGATGGCTTTACCTGGTTTTTATAACTTTGTCGTGTTTTCATGAGTTGGATAATTTTTAAATGATATTTACAAAGCATAGACCTATTCCCAACACTCAATGCACAATTTATAATTATACCATATTTATTTACATTTGTTTTGACATATTCGTAAATCATTTTCATTAACCACCAATAGTGCAACGGGTTTGACTAACCATATAGATATGTGGACTAGTTAAGAATATTTCGGTTTATGAATTACAAATAATGTTTAGAGAACAAGGCGTGATATGATGCGTTTTATGATTTCATCAGTGTAGTATTGCGGTTCGATACATTGTACCAATAGTAGTACATCAATCAATGGTTTTTTTGTACCTCACTAGTGGCGAGCTCCATGTTCTTCCTCTAATGTTCATGAATCTACCCTTGCAAGAACCCATCCATATTTGTCGTCAATTTCATGGTCCTCCCCTTTAGTTGTTGAAAGTTTATGATTCCTAAAATAGGTAAGTCCTATTAATCTTGGTTATTTACATTTTAGGTACACATAATTTAGGTGAATTTCACATTGGTGTTGAGTACAAAACTTTACCATAATTACAATTTGGGTATGAAATTGAGTCTTGACGATTTGTTCAACAACACTGAACAAGGTCAAACATCACACATTCAATAAACATCCAAATGCCCATATGTATGTTTTTTTAGTTATTTACATTGTGGATACGCATACTTTAGGCGTACTTCAGACTGGGTATGAAAGTTTTGTATAATTACACATAGGGCACGAAATTTAGTCTTAATTGTTTGTTCAATGACGTTGACCATGGTCAGATGCCCCAAATTCAGTAAAGATCCAATTACCCTTCTATAAATGAGCACATGACTTGCACGAGATATCAAAGCGTAATTATAATAAAAATAGAGGTGTCCATAATGCAAAAAACTGACAATTTGTTCTTTGATGAGAAAATGAAAATTCGAATACTTGGCCTTCTCCAAGGAATAAACCATCTGTGATTTTGGTTAACCACGAAAAAATTAGCCTTTAATTTGGCCATTGTAAAAACGAATCTGAGTTCAAGTTATAGTACCCGTCTAATAACATTTAATCGAATCAAACCATGTTATGGTTTTATCCAATCTGACCCTTTAATCCAATCTAACCATTAATCCATATACTTGTAGGTTCGGGAAGTGGGTGGAGGCCATGGTGTTGGACGTGGGTGGGTTCAATCGATTTAAACTTGTGTTATGTTTTTAACTTGCAAGTTGGGTTGTGTTGGTTCAATGAGACAGATGGAAAGGCGATTGTAGTGGTTTTGGTGGGATGGTGGTGGTATCGTCAGGTCGATTTGCTAGTGTTAGTGGAGTTGTGGAATCTAGCAGTATTGGTGGTGTGTGTTGCAGGGCAAATGGGGCAGCGGGAGGGGATGAATGGAGAAGAAAACACTTTTTTTAATAAATCCTTATCACTCAATCATACATCGAGATACCTGATAATAATCATGGCTAGCTAATTCATTTGAAAAAGACCAAGTAATCGAATCTCATCAAAGAAAAGTCAATTTTTTAAATTACAGATACCTCTGTTTTTACTATAATTAACCTTTGGATACCTCGTGCAAGTCACATGCTCCCTTACTAAAGGGTATTTGAGTCTTTACAAAATGTGGGACGTCTGACATCAGTCTGGGTCATTGAACAAAATGTCAAAAACCCAATTTTGCACCCCATGTGTAATTGTGCAAAACTTTCGTATCCAATGAGAAATACGCCTAAGTATGCGTACCCAGAATAAAAATAAACCAAAAGTACTTAAGGGTATTTGGGTCTTTAGTGAACGTGGAGCGTCTAGTCTTAATCAGTGTCATTGAACAAACAATCAAGACCAAATTTTGTACCTAATTTATATTTATGGTAAAATTTTGTACCCAATGTGAATTACGCCTAAATTATGCGTACCAAAAATGTAAGTAACCATATATCTTTGCACCACTTAGATCAGGAGTCTCCATTAATATATCCTGAAAATATCATGTTTCTCAATATCATTCACAACTTCGCCATAATATCTCTTTCCCTCAATCGTTATCATCTTATTATTCAATGTCAACTCTCACAATCTGTCAATTCCACCTTCAATGAGCAACCATTTGGAGTCTTGAAACAAGTTTATTTTTTCCGAGATTTTTAAATTCTTAAATTTTTAAGTTAGAGTCGTTGATGGCACATATGTCATTTGCAACCTCACTTTTATCTCTTTTTTCTTTTCTTTTTTATTTCCTCATTCATTATCTCTAACTAGAGGTAAATGTCTTAATAGAAGGGGATGAAAAATATTTGTTTATGCTCTAATTAGAACATCTAACTCATGAAAATGTTGGTTCATAAGTTGGTTGGAGGTTTATTTATGTCTAATGGAAGTAAGAGGCAATGTCAAATATCATTTAGACAGTACACACCATATTTTCAAATTTTCATTCAAACATCCCCTTAGTATGCATAGTTGTTTTTGGCTTATTTGCATTTTGGTTGCGAATAATTTAGGTGTAATTAATATTGGATACAATTTTTTTGCATAATTACACATTGAGTACCAAAATGGGTCTTGGTCATTTGCTCAACAACACTAACCAAAGTCAGACGTCCTTGATTCAGTAAATACTCAAATACCCCTAATAATTTGTCAATTTTTTTGCATTATGAATATCTATGCTTTTACTATAATTGCACTTTAGATACCTCGTGCAGAGGTATTTGGGTCATTACAAAATGTGGGATTTTTTACCTTGGTCAACATCATTGAACAAACGATCAAGACCCAATTTCATACACAATGTGTAGTTATGTAAAACTTATGTACCCAAAATGTTAATAACCCTTTTTTTTATATGTTTTTGGTGTTATAACATTTGACGCTTTATGAATATATAAGTTGTGTGATTTTTACATTTTTCACTTCAACAAATAATAATAATAATAATAATAATAATAATAATAATAATAATAATAATAATAATAATAATAATAATAATAATAATAATAATTTTCTATATATGTGACAATAAGAATTACATGGCAATGTTTTTTTTATTATATGGGTCTGTTTGGTTGCACAAAAAATAGACAGGGAAAATGAAACTGTTTTCGTGAATCTGATTTCGAGGCATTCCCCTCGGACTTGGATTCCCATGAGTAGTGGAAAAACAGTCTTACGGATAATCGATTTCATGTCAGTAAATAGATAGCCAAACAGCAAAATTTTGCATAACAAGGGAAACATATTCCATTTTCCAAGGAAAATGGCTAACCAAATAGACCCTATATGTTTGTCTTGTGAAGGTTAATAAAAACAAATGAAATGATTCTATAGGACAATACAAATAATCAATTACTACACATTTAGGCACTCACCAAAGGTACCTAAAGAAACAATAAAAAGATATTTCACATTGTTTTGTTGTATTCTAAGCTTCTCTTGATATGCAAAACAATCACCCAGTCACAGCCACGCACGTGGCACAAGTCAACCCTAATACAGAAAGGCCTCCAATGCGGTCTCGAATAGGCCCAAGCACGGCCCAGCCCAGACTCAGTAAAATCACCATTAGCCCATAAGTTAGGCGCTCAAACTCAGATCATGCAAGCCCAATGTGGTGCAAATCTTGGGGCTTGGCCTAGGACAATAAGGCTCGCACGCTGATCTCAAGGTTGTCACAAGTCCAAGATCTATTTTGTACAGCTCTTGACCTAATCACCTATTGGGTCCTAAACAGAGCCAAGTGTCCAATGCAACCCCATCATGGACGGCTAAGATCCTCAGCGAGATCTCCTCCCTCCATCATGCCTCGACAGTAGAATAAATAAAGGAGTGAAACACTCGCTATATAAGATGAACAAAGAGGATGAGAAAGGTACGCACTTTTGATCTAATTTACAGTCTACATCCATCCTTACTCAGTCACCTGAATTTAGCATCGGAGTGCCTTCAGCCACCACAACGGTGGTCCTTGGCTCAATGTTGTTCATTTTGCAGGTCGAAAATCTATTAGGACATATTTGAATGCATCAGCAACCATTATATTAACATGTAACCTTTGAGTCCGTTCGTTAAACATTAAAGCTAGTGTGATCCACGATTGATAAGTATGATAATTGGATGTTGATAAAGTAGTACGTATAATAAAAGTTCAACATTTTCTGTATAATTAAAAGTCGTGGTAAGATGTAAATACAATGCACAAGCTAGCTGAGGCCAAAACGAAGTTCTATGCAAATACTTAGTTTAATTTAAGCTTCAGACTTAAAATATGTCATTTCTACTATTTGATCATTTCATTCATGGATTTAGATATATTAACTGATCACTTGAGAAATATGAGGTGTCCCAACTCGATATCATAGAAACTGCTTTGAACATTCATTTCCAACACATGAATTTGGTAACTCAAGCTAATATGTATATATGTATTAGTTAATTGCATTTTATTAAAGTATAAGTTTTCCGTTGAAGGAAGCAATAAAAAGATTGGGCAGAGACATGATGAAGGAAGAACTCATCGAAATAAAAGCTCTATTGAAAAATGAAGCAACTATGGTGGGTCAAAACACGATTGAAGATGAATGTGAGGTTAAAATAACTTAGTCACCTAAGAAAGACGCTCCTCAAAGATCTTCTCAAAGTCAGAGGGCAAATTCTAAATTAAGGTAACTGATGATGATAATACATATAGGATGCAGATGTCTATTGGAATCTTGTAAGAATGCTAGTTTAGAGCTAGTATTCAATGATTTCTCTGTCAGGGTTTATAGCCCTCATGTTCAATACGTCGACTTCTCTTACATCTTGAGATCCACGTTATGTATGAATCGAGTCATAAAGATGATTAAAGGATTGGCTGGTGCTTATGAGAGAGTAAAGTTATGGAAAATGCACCAAGCAACCACTTCTGTAGGAAACCACTTTGCAATATTACTCTTCAACCTAGAGACCGTTGAATTAGAACTAATTAGGTTCTTCGTTGGAATTTTGAAGCAATTCTATGTTGTTGTTGATGATATAACGAGTGAATATTTAAGCGATTGTAGTTTTCATCATCCTTTATTATTATTAATATAAGGTTTGGGGATCCTCAAAATCCCTACTCGCTTTCCAAAAAAAAATTCCTTTGAAAGACTTTCTTGTCTTTTGTTTTAGGACATGGCATTGGTGGATCCACAAAACCCCTACTCGCTTTCCATAAAAAAAGTTTTCCTTTGAAAGACTTTCTTGTCTTTTGTTTTAGAACATGGCGTTGGTGGATGATCATGGTGTATATATCTGGAGTGAGAGATGGGTGATCATCGAAAATGAACAAGGAAACTTCAATTCAAACTTTCTCATAGACATGTCAGAGAGACATTAAAACCATAACTAACAAATTAGCAAGATCTGATATCCATCTTGTTTTGGTTTTGGATTTCTTTCTTAGAGCAAACTGCAAAATCGCAACCTTGCCAACCTTCATTGTCTTAAACAATTGAGCCAAGATCAGTATTGCGCAATGGGAACATAAATTCCCATGACCCAACAAAAAGTAAGGGTGACCACATTTAAAAGGCAATCATTTGTAACTTTTTTTCATATTTTACATTTTCTTCGGACACCGAGATTCTGACAAAAATCTTCTTCCAAATTATTCATATAAGTGCAAACAATAGTAACTTTCCTATCTAGAACTATATTCCTCTGCTAGCAGGGTTAGATTTATGGTCCAAACAATATTGATTATTCCATGGAGATAACTACCCACTTCAAAGATGTGCCTATTTGCTGTCTATTTTCTCCATATATAACCAACCTTAACTACTTATTTCTAAATTAATTGGGAGTTGCTACGTATGCTCAATTATTTAGATCGATTGTACCAACACTTTGTTGCACCAACATTTTGATATGTTTCGATTTTGTTGCACTAACCTAAAAGATGTAACACCAGTTTACCTTTTTTAATCAAGGTAGGTATAAGGTAGGGCCTGGTCTTTTCCTCCTGTAGCGGCTAGAAAGGAACCCGAGCGGAAACAGCTGACCAAGAGACAAGATTCACCAGACTCCATTGCTCCTAAGGCTTCTAGATAGTCTAACTAATGGCATACTTCTTCTGCTGAATGATGGAAACCATTTGGTGATGGAATTTTCTAGTTTAGGAGAAATGTAAGTGGTTGCACCTATTAAAAATTGCATTTAAACTCAAGAACTTTAATCTAAAAATTTACGATAAGAATCATTCATAAAAATTCCTAAATCAACAACTAGTTTTATTTAGAATTAACAAAAAGTGATAGGGTATACTAAGTAATTTTTAAAAGCTAAATCTAAAAAATAAAGTTGAGGAAATTGAGCCAAACAATTGGGTACATGTATCAATTATCATTAACTTCCATAATTTTTACTTGTTTATTTATTCAGAAAATAAATAATAAGGGGGCGTTTGACAAAACACTTAAAAAGAACTTATTTGTTTATAACCGTTTAAAACTACCCAAGTTAGTATGGATGGATCAATATTTTATACTTTTAGCTAGTGACTTTTTTGCTAAAATTGGTAGCTAATATTTTTCTAATTTTGACTTTTTTTTTTTTTTTTAAAAGCAAATTGGGATGTTGACCCATTTTATTCATTTAAAAATCAAACGCCCGAAGGCTACATGACTGACCCTATAGGGTTAACTAAAAAGCCGAAACAAACTCTCAAAAAAGATAGGATTCACCAATACAAGCCTAGACAATAAACAAACTCAGTCTTTGTACCTTTTGTTTTCTTTCCTAGTTCTATTGGATTTTCGGGGACAAATGCTGATATCTTTGGTGTGGCGCCTCTTATTCATCTTTCCGTCTGACATAGCCCCTAAATCCAAATCACTGTTCGCTGCCTGTGGACCAAGCTCAGATTCTGAGTTGACTTCATCACTATCCTCACTAGTACTTTCGAGTGCATCGAGATTCAATTTCGGCAGTCGAAGTAGCCTATTCTCTTTGTGCAAAGATATAGCCTTATTCAAGTTGTCTCCTACTCTTTTATATTTCGGGGAAGTTTTGATAACATATTTGTCAAAATGTCTCTTTAACCTGAGCAAGGACTGAAACTCATCATCCGAGGGTTCCTGCACTTGCTGACCCTGCATAGCATCCCCTGGCTCTGTGCTAGTAGCACCGAGGTGCCCCCCCCCCCCCAGATGAGTAACTGAAACCAATTGTGCCGACTGAATTCCAACATCACCGGGTTCAATATGATGTTCTCCAATTGGCCTAGAACTACTAACTGCGAGCACTGGAAAAGACCCTGCATTTTCTGCTCTGAGTGGTGTCTGCACTGATCGTAAATCTGCAGATGCAATCGAAACCTGGACTGTCTGAGGCAAGATCACGGCTCCTAGACTGGGGCAGGGCGCTGTCTTGGATGAACCAAAATCCTCTGTTTGGCGGCAGGGTGTTGTCCGGGATGAGCCAACGTCCCCTGTTGGGATGCAGGGCGCTGTCTGGGACGAGACAACGTCCCCTGTATTGCTGCTGGGTGCCGGCTGGGGAGAAAACTCGGCCCCTGTTTTGGTGCATTCAATCGCTTTTTCAATCTCAACAGCTGTGTACCCCGCCTCAAGAAGTCCTTCCTCCGTTGTTTCTGGCTCTACCATGTCACTGACTAGATCCTTCGCCTTACAAGGCAATTAATTATTCATTAGATTACTCTCGTCTTCAACTATGTTCTCCGTAAGTGACTCGAATTTGTTTGACGACATGACATTCCCCGAATCTTTGACCATCGGCCTCTCAGCACCAACTCCCTCCTAGATTTCCTCACCCTAATTATTCTTTACACCACTAGTGCCAGCTTCTGGCTTTGAAACTTTATTTTTTTTAACCACTGGGACAAATTGTTGTTTGAGGACTTTGGCTTCCACCTTTTGTTTCTCAGTCTTCTCTTCTTTCACCAAGTTGGGTGTTCTCACGTTACCCTTATGACCTAATTTTTTTCTGCAATAATCCTCCTGATGTCCTAGCAATGAGCAATAATCACAATATTTGAAACCCGGGTATTCAATCTTTTGCTAAAAGCCCCTATTGTTAGATCTATCTATCCAAATTCTACTCGATAACTTTTCCGCCAAAGTCATCTCCACGCAAACACGGGCATAACCCGGGCGTGAAAGACATCGAGTATGATCATCCATGCGCAAAAAGACACCAAAAGAGTTCACAATTGCTTTCAAAAGAGGGGGATGAAATAAATGCAAAGGCAAGTTAGGCAACTCTACCCATAGTGGAACCGATATCGGATCTGCTATCAAACTGAAACCATCATGCCAGCGGAAAGCTTTAAATCGGACTCCCCGAACCAAGAAAGAGTCCCTTGCCAAGACTTTCTTTGCTTCCGCCTCAGATTGAAGCCGGACAAGAACGTGACGTTGGTCTAGCAAACCTAGCGAGAAATCGCCTAGGATACCCCAGGTTCGATGTATCGAATCTCTAATATCTTTCAATGTTGGTCTGTAGCTAGAGAACTTTGACTTATTAAGCATTTGGCTTTTAAAATAACTAGCTATCAACATATTTTTGTATCATATGTTCTCCATTTTTTCTCTTTCATACAAATTCATTTATCAAACTTATCACCAAAATAACTGCCTACTTTATTGCACGAGTTCTTCAAAAATAAGTACAAGTGATTATGCTATCTCGGTTGCAAATTGCCCTTAATTAAAAGGGTGTTCTTTTTTCACCCCATGTTTTACAAAAGGCAGCGATTGTTTCACACCACCTAAAGTATTGTCCCACACCACCATATCAACTTTTTTCTCCCACACCACTTACTTTATTTCCCACACCACCAATAAAAACTCAAAATTAAATTTTTTTTCCTTCCTCCCCTCTCTTCATCTTCTTCTCTTCCCTTATTCTCCATCAGACTCCGCCATCACCCCACCATCATTACCAACACCCCGCCACTGCTAATTTTCTCCCTCCCGCCACCACCACATTTCTACCTCTTTTCTCCATCAAGCACCACCACCACCCCGCCACCTCTCTCACCCTCTTTGTTTATGAAAACAAGGTAATATCCCAAACTTTGGTTCAACTTATATGCTCGATCAAGACTAATTCTCAAGCTCATCAAAATACGAAATTGTAGTACTCTGAATTATCTAATAAACACACTTTGAATAACTTGAATTTTTATTTTTGAAATACGCAAGTTTGATCATTTTACTAAAGTCACGCAAATCTGTACCGCAAAGAAAATGGGATAATATATCTAACTTTCAACCAACTTATATGCTCGATCGAGGCCAATTCTCAAGCTCATCAAAACAAGAAAATTGTAGTACTCTGAGTTATCTAATGAACACAATTTGAATCACTTGAAAATGTTTTGAAATGAGAAAGTTATTGTCATTTTACGACAAACACTCAAACTATCCAAAAATAAAGTTTGTGTTTTCACCCATTCGCATAGGACAATGCGAGTGGTAGTCTCACACTCGCATAGGTCCATGCGAGTGGAATTTTAAATTGGCATAGGTCTGGGCGAATTTGAGTCTCCTACTCGCATTGCCCAATGCGAATGTATGAAAACAAACTCTTTTTTTTTCTGGACAGTTTGAGTGTTTGTCGTACAATAGCCATAACTTTCTCATTTCAAAACATTTTCAAGTGATTTAAACTTTGTTTATTAGATAAATTAGAGTACTAAATTTTTTGTGTTTTGATAAGCTTGATAATCGGTCTCGATCGAGCATATAAGTTGGCCGAAAGTCAGGGACACTACCCTATTTTCTTTGCTGGACAGATTTGCACGATTTTAATAAAATGTTCATAACTTGCTCATTGCAAAACATTTTCAATTGATTCAAATTTTGTTTATTAGATAAATAATAGTACTACAATTTTTGTGTTTTGTTGAGCTTGAATCTATCTCGATCGAGCATATAAGTTGGTCGAAAGTCAGAGACACTACCCTGTTTTCTTTGAGGGACAGATTTGTGTGACTTTAGTAAAATGACCATAATTTTCTCATTTCGAAAGATTTTCAAGTGATTCAAACTGTGTTTATTAGATAACTCAGAGTATTACAATTTTTGTGTTTTAATAAGCTTGAGAATCGGTCTCAATCGAGGGTTTAAATTGGTCAAAAGTTATCCTATTTTTATGTTTTTGTTTTATTCAAAAACGGCTTTTTTGGATGGTATGGGTTAGTAGGTTAAAAAATATTTTACATGGTGGTGTGAGACAGTACATATGGTAGTGTGGAGTAATCGTCAAATTTACAAAATCACCAATTTACTAAAGGATTTTTTTGAGTTTGACACTCATTAGTTTATACCTATAGAGTTTGCCCATCGTTTTAAAATTATTTAAGACTAACCCTCATTTTATGATGAAACTGTAAAATCCACATTATTGACTGATCAAAATTATTTTTAACACCCTTTTACCCTTACCTTGGGTTAAGGTGGGAAATGAATCTTCTCTCTCAACACTTCATTCCCCACAAATGCCTGCAACTGAAACTTTGTATTCTGCTAACTCCCCACCATATGCAATTGCACCCTCCCACCATTTCTCTTGTCCAAATTGAAAATGTACCTTAGAACAAGAGGATAAACAAACATCGTCTTAACCTTCCTGCGTTCTCTTTCCCACTCTCATCTTTCCTTCACTCCTTCCCACCAATATTTTTTCTTTCTCTCAATCACTCACTCACTCACTCTTACAGACAATTAATCAAACACCCCCATTAATAGAGAAGGGGGCTCAGCCAAAAAGCTCGGCAGAGATGGCGGTGGTGGTTACCAAAGCAGAGCTGCTGCGAAGCAACACATCCTCTCATCCCCGTCAAATCACGTTCTCAATTCCGCCTCTGGGCGCCTCTTGGTGGCGCCACCTCCTAAAACCGCCACACCCCCACCACTGCTCCAACTCTCGCGGCATCCTCGTCGAATCACATTCTCATTCGTACCTAAACTCGAAGTGTTGTCCCTTAAAATGGAGCCTCCTTGTCACACAAACATAATATTAGATATCAATTCAGGGAAGCCATTAATATTGATTATTTCTAAGACTTACATTTGCAAATGCTCACTTACTGCCCTTTTGCTTACATCGTCACACAAATTGATGTTCTACTGATTTTTGGGAGGGGGATGGATTTCAAGGAAAGACTTGTATTCAATCACTCTCTCTTTTCACCATTTAATTTTTCCACACCATTTCTTTGTTTTTCTCCCGCAATTTATTATCTGATGCTCACTTTACTTGGATCTTCTTCTCTTTACCTCATAATTAACATCATCAAATCCAATATTCTTGTTTGAAGTCAATCTATCTTAAAGATAGTTATTTGTATTTTATCTCTTATTTGATTTCAACCTCGGTGATTCTAAATGGCGAGGAAACGGGTGAGGGAGGGGGGTGTGACCCTTCACCCCCTCCCCTCGAGACGTGTGAATCTCGAGGGGGATGGGGGTCAAACCCCCCTCTCTCGCTCGTTTCCTCGCTGCCTAGAAGGACTCTTTCAACCTTGATGGTCAGTCCTGTTTTGGGTTGTTTAATTTTCATTATAATATTGTAATTAATCTGATTATCTTGGGGATTAAAAGTGTGGAGCTTTAATTGTTTGGGATTGTATTTGGGTTTTTCTTCTTCTTGATATTGGATTCAATTAAGGAAAAAGATGAATGGGGATCTATAGGGTTTGTTTAGTGGATTTAGGGTTTTGTGATAAGTGAATTGGTTGAATTTCTTGAATGATTTGGATTCTATAAATCGATTCATAGTTAGAAAAAGAAAGCATAATGTGGAAAATAATTAGGGTTTTGATGATACATAAAAACAGTCACACCCCTGAGCCATATACGTGTCATGATGATCTCGAGGAATTACGAGCCCCAACATCAGCCCAACACTGATCCCGCCCAAGCGGTTCTAAGCCCGCCCAATTCAGTCCGCCAGACAGACCCGAACTCTCACAGCATGCAGGCTCACACGTCTCACAGCTATCATCAATACCCGTAAGTCCTACTAAGGCAACTATCTCAAGGATCAGCTTCGGACGGGCAACTATAACAGCTTTCTACTTATTACTATGAAGCAAATACCAGAGTACATCCCACACAAGGAATCTTTCTTCTACGGATTGTTCTCGCATTGGGAACTATCTCCCGCATATCTAGGAACACAAGGCTAACAGGGAACTTCCCTTCTACAGCACGACTCCTAATTAGATAAGGCTTTTCATTAGGCTGACCAGGAGCATCATGGGCCTCCGTCTTCGGAAGATGGCAGGGAGCAAGCACTGGAAACCCAAGCCCCGACTAGTTCTTACTAGACTAGATAAGGCTGCGCAGCTAAAGATGAGCCTGCCGCCAGGGCAGAGAAACTCGTCCCTCAGAACCCCCTCACAAAGGGGCGCACGACCCAGATGTATTGTACCGCCTCTTCGTCCTACCATTTATGGACCAGATCATGAATGAGGTCCTTTCGAGGAAGTTCACTCCTCCGAAACTCGACTCCTACGACGGAACCACCGATCTTTTCGACCATTTGGGCCATTACTAGCACGTAATGGCCCTAAAAAAAAGATTTGAGTCTATCATGTGCATAATTTTTCTCACTAGTCTGAAAAACTCAGCACTGACATGGTTCCACAACCTTTCGCCTAGGTCAATCGACTCCTTCAAAACACTGGCAAATGAGTTCCTAACACGTTTCGTAGGGAGCCAACATTTTCGAAAATGCCCACGTTACATACTTTCTCTAAAGCAGAGGTCCCACGAGACTCTCAGAGAGTATGTCACGCGCTTCAACAACGAGCTGACTCTCATCGACGGATGCAGCGACGACACGGCCGTGACAGCCATCACTGTGGGCCTCAAGGAAGGAAAGTTTTACAAAGAAATCACCGTAGAGCCCCCTTTGGACATGACAGAGCTCCTCAAGAGAGCTCAGAAGCATATTACCTTAGACGAGCTAAGAACCGTGAAGAGGGAAATCGAAGGCGAGAAACAGTCTTCCGTTCCTATCGACAAGAAAGAGGGAAAGAAACGCGAGGACGAGGAACGGAGCAAAAGGAAGCGCAATGAGAACAGGTCAGCCCCTAGTCGGTCCAGGCCGGAGAAATCATCCAACTATGTTGGATCCAGAGCTGTGACACCCCTAAATGCTAATCTGTCAAACGTGCTAAACTCCATGAAAAACTGGGAGGATTTGAAGTGGCCCCCGAAGCAGCATGGAGACCTCTCCAAGCGTGACAACCGCAAGTACTGAGCGTACCACAAGGAGGGTGGCTACAATACCAATAACTGCAAGAGTCTGAGGTATGAGGTTGAGTATTGGATCCGCAGAGGCAAACTGAAAGAATTCCCGAACTGTGACAAGCGACCAAAACAAATCAGGGAGAAGGGGAATCAGTTAAAGAAATAGCGAAGGAGACTCCAGGGATAATATATATTCTTCATGGAGTCGGACCGAATGAAGACCAGTTGTACAAGTCCCACAAGCGGACTCTACTGGAGATGCGGACGCAACTTGCGGATGAGGACAAACACATCTACTCCTCACGGTACAAAGCCCCATTCCCACCTTGACATTTACGGACAAAGACCTCGAAGGAGTCCGGGCGTCGCACAACGACGCCCTAGTCATCTCGGCCTCCATCGCAAGGTGAAAAGTAAAGAAAGCTCTGGTAGACACAATGAGCTCGCTCAATGTCCTGTTCTACAACGTGTTCCGCAATATGGACCTCAAAGAGGAAAACTTGACGTTCTCATACTACCTGCAGATTGGATTCAGCAGAGATAAGTGTTTCCCGATCGGGAAGATAAGGTTGGCAACAGTGGCAGGAGAGCCGCAGCTAAGAAATGTCATGTTTTTGGACTTCATGGTCGTAGACGCACCGTCGACGTACAACCTTATCTTGGGAAGACCATGGCTCCATCAGATGGAGGCAGTCATCTCCATCCTTCACCAGTGTGTTAAGTACACTGCTAACCACTCAGGAGGGACAATACACGGAGACCAACCTACGGCACGAGGCTGCCATTACGCTGCCATGACGCAGGAGGCATCGCCTTCAAACAATGCAGGAGCAATAAGCTCCTCTGCTCAACGAACCGGAGAGGCCAAGGCAAGCGAGAATACATCCCCTTGACGTTCCGTTAGTACAGTGATTGACCCCTCTACAAAGTTTACACTTCAGTAACCTCTGAAGCGTCTCGACAGTCCGCTGAACGATCCACAACAGTTAGTCTACTTTCTGTCGTTTGTTTCCATTTCCATAGTCAATTTAGAGTTTTAGTTCTTAAAAACTTATTTGATTTGCAATCATTTAAAAAATAAAGGAAAAATTACAAAAACAAACTCTATTGATTATTGGAAAGATGTAACAACAAATGCCTTGAGGCGGATACAAAAGACTACATACTACAAGCATCTGAATACAGTGCGACACAAAGTAAAAGACCCGCTTAGATAACCTGACCAGGTAAAGGTGTCTGAAAGAGGACATGCAAGCTATTTGCAAGTGACAACAAAGATATGTGAACAGACTTCGCTCAACCCCTTCCCAAGATAAAGACAAGATGTCAGAGGGAATTGAGGGAACTGAGCGGTCAAACGACTCCTTCGAATCACCCAGAAAAGTGCTCGTACAATAGTGTTTAGACCTTACAATGGACTACTGATTTCTTCAAGAGACATCCCACCCCTTTTAATACTTCCTCATATGGTTGTTGGCATATAGGGGGATGGAAAAAGGCAAATGAGGATGGCCACAAGCGGCGAAATAACGAGGTCTCACAATGATAACAAGCGAGGCCACTTTTCCCATAAACGACACCAGGAGTGACTGAGAGATACCACACCTGGAAGAATCGTACATCGGCTAACAGCGGGATCCACGCACATACGGATGCAAGCGGCACGAAGTAAGACCAAGGCATCTCCCTTGGCAACAAATCCATACTACTTCTCCGTGATATGAGAAGAAATTACGAGACTTCAGCAGATCAACTACATGCCCACCCAGAACAGGTGACCACGCATAACAGAAACTATTGACGTACCTGATCAGTGCAAATGTCAGAACATTTGAGGACTCAATTGCTAGATATCTCCCTTTAGCCTTTGGAAAACCCAAAGCATTTTCTTCAAACAAGAACATTCAGGAAATAAGCTCTGCGAAAGATAGTGCCCACAACGATTGGGAAACACCATTATATAGGCGTATTGGTTCACCAAACGGGCCTCCTGCATTAATTGCTAAGCATAAAATACCGTGTGGAAAATGAAGAAACGGTGGTTCCCAAGGAAAGTGTGCAGACCATGTTCGCTCAATTAATGCCGCTGCATACAACCCCATCAATTCAGAGGGAGTAACCGGTACTCAACCGTCCCACAGCCTACGCCATACACGTGTCACCGTGCGATCTATGCCATACACGTAACGTCGAAAACCCTAACTCTTTATTTGCGGGCCCAAAGACTTGATCCACTCGGCCCACCATTCAAACAGTATTCTACTACATGCTAAGCACGAGCGCAAATCCAAAGCAGCCTTGACGCAGGGACTGTACCTACAGATCTGTGTTTGTTTTAAGGCAGTGTCGTCCACACAGTGCACGACACTAGCGGACATGGGTTCGTACACCTTCAAACGGGCGGCCCCCTCTCCAACCGGGTAAGCTTAGTCAACCAAAATTGATGACGACGACTTCCTATATTTCCCAACACATAGTCCGCTCAGCACGGATCTCAATGGTCTAGGAAGTGAAAGTCTAATCAGCGTTATTACACCTGGTGACGATGACTTACTAGGGATCATTGCCCCATTCGCAGTCAAAGATCGCCGAACCCAATCAGATAAGCAGAGCTGGTGACAATTGGCAAGGAAAGCTTCTGATTAAAGCCCAGATCTGTAGTCCCCCACTGCGCGGGTGTAGATGGTTTGGAAGGTGGGAGCCTAGTCAGTCCCGAACTGATTCCGACGACTCGCCACGGGACTACTGCTTTTCTCCGTGGTCGCCAAATTACCCACCCTGAACTTGTAGCCCCCACTGTGCGGGTGTAAAGTTTAGAAGATGGGAGCCTAGTCAGTCCCGAACTGATTCCGATAGCTCGCCATAAGACCACTGCTTTTCAGGGTGGCCGCCAAATTACCAACCCTGGACTTGTAACCCCCCATTGCACAAGTGTAGATAGCCTAGAAGGTGGGAGCCTAGTCAGTCGTGAACTGATTCCGACGGCTTGCCACGTGACCACTACTTTTCAACGTGGCCGCCGAAAACTCCAAAATTTGTAGCTTGATGCGAACAGGTGTAAATGATTTGGAAGGTGAGAGCCTAGTCAGTCCCGAACTAATCTCGACGGCTTGCCACGAGACCACTATTTTTCAGCCTGATCGTCGAACCCTTTTTACTCGAACTTGTAACCCCCACCGTGCGGGGCGGGTGTAGATGGTTCTAAAGGTGAGAGACTAGTCAATCCTTAACTGATGTCGATGACTCGCCCTGGGGCTACTGCTCTTCAGCATAGTCACCAAATATTTACTCATCGAACCTGTAGCCACATTGCTCAAGCATAGATGGTTCGGAAGGTGGGAACCCCAAGCAGCTTGCCACGCGACCACCGCTCTACTTTAAAACAGCGGCCGCAAACATGAATCTAGCTGAGTCAGCATCTTCACGCTCAAACGAACTGACATTCTAATATTAGCAAAGCCACTCATGTCGATACAAAGGTCGTAGGCCAGTGCCCAGATAAAAGCTACTTAGGATGCCAACCCGAGCTTCCAATGCCTGACTCAGCACGAATGCTCTGACACATACGCTCGGCCAGCGCAACTCGCCCCTAGCAGCAGCTGCAACCGACCGATCAGACAAGTGAGGTAAGCCTCAAGAAGCAGCTTACCTTGGGGACAAGACACAGCTTGGGCAACACAATCCTCGACTAAAATGTCCGCAACATGCCCACTATTGGACACGACTACATAGCGATGACCCTGAGTCATTCGCAATGCAAAATGTTCAAGCTCTCTATCGCAGATAGACCAATCGATGTCCTATTGATTCAACCAGCCTATGCCAAAGTAAGATGACAAGGCGAAACGAAAAACATGCAATAGAGACAACAAGCACGAAATGGATAAAATTGTTTTCATTAATGGTCAAAACGGAAAGGGGTACAAACACACAAAGTTTACTCCTTATCATGAGAAGGTACAGAAACAGAAGAGCTAAGCTTAGTGGAAGAAGGAGCAGGAGTTGCATACACAGGCATCACGGCCTGGACATCAGGGCCCAAACTATCTTCCTCGTCCGATGATGCAGAGGTAACAAAAAGTCTACGTATGATATCTTCTTATAACGGCCAAGATCCCACTCCGGATGCTCCTCCTTAATCAGCTCCAGCCTGCCATTTACAACCCAGCGGAACTTGCATTTGCCTTGTTCCTGAAAAAGCTCCTCGTCTCTTATATTCACATCAACAACTTACCGCTCCAATAGCTCCAACTTGCCAATCAGCGCGACGACCTAAGACTGCTCTGTGGCTAGATTGTTTTTCACATCACTAAGCTCATGCCACTCCAATTCGAGCTGGTCATCGGCCTTCCTTGTTTCTCGAGCATAGAACTCCACATCGGATTCTAATTGTTGCTTCTGAGCAGCCCAATCAGCATCTTTTGAAGCATTCTCTTCAGCAAGAGACCACAGTTCAGAACACGCCTTAGCCGCAGCTTCCTGTGCAACCTCTACGTCTCGGCGGGTCCGGTCCAACTCCTGTTTGAGTCTATCTCTTTCAGACACCGCCTCTGACAGATCACGCTCAAGGACCTCCAAACGAGCCCCTTGAGTCTCATCGACCACGGTTGACTGATCCAACCTCTCATCCTTAGCTTGCTTCTGTAGCCGATCAATTTCATAAAGCGCATCATAATACAACGCCTGCATGTGCGAGAAGACACGCTCCAAGGTGTATACCCTTTCACGAACCTCCTCGACTTCCGTCCCAGCAACGGCCACGTGGCTCAAGTGAGACATACCAAGCATAAGGTACTTCAAGCCCTTGTCCATACACCCTTCTAGCGTATCGTCCTCGGGTTTTGGAGCGCAGTCCATCAGCCAGCTATGACGCCTGCTTATATGCTTCCTCGAAGCATACTTTACATCCACCTCTTGGTGCCAGACCAATGAACTCATTTTTACCAAGTCCGATGCAAACAGGCTTATCCGCGCATCTAGATGAAGCTTTCTCGGATCAGGAATTACGCCAGCACCACCCTTCACGATTGTCGTTGTCCTCAGGCTCTCCTCTGTGGTCTTTCTTTTGTCATGAACAGCCGACCCTAGCACGGGATGGCTCGACGGGATCCGGAGGGAGTGAATTATTCAAATAACCCTCCAACACTTCTAGTTGTGGCTTGGAACAAGACGGTGAACAATGCCGACTATGGGAAACCTAGCCCACGACACCACGACCACTATCGGAAAGCCCACCAGTAGGACGATCAGATTCCACAACCTCAAGTGGGTCTTCACAGAAGTCTTCTGTCAGAACAGTCCCAGCAAAAGTAGAAACCACCATTGCGACCCGCACCAAACGATCATTCAAAGCTTCGGCCTACGCGGCACTGAGATTCGACCTGTCTACAACCCTGCAAACCGCAAGTAATCTTTCTCCAAGCTGGACACATCAGTCGCCACCCCGACAGGCTTAGCAGTCTCGTGCTCCTCTCTCACTGGAGTGGGTCGTGCTAAAGGCAACCCAGTTCTAACATGGGACCTCTTCCTCACAAAAGAGGCAAGCGTTTCAGATAACTCCTCTGGGTCAGGCAGAATAGGAGCTTTGGCCCCAGCAGCCTTCCTCTTCCTTGAAGGGGCCCCATCTTCCAACTTAATTCACGATACTAGATACAAAGTAGGGGCAATGTGCCAGTTTTCCCACAACCCACTACGGATGAAGTTGAAAACTCTTATGACATCGACCACGTTCCTCTTTGGCAAGCCACGGAACATCTCCATAGTGTTTTGCTCCTCTAAGGTTAGAGGAGTAGTGGGAAACCTCCCTGCGAAGAAACACAAACAATGATTAGCTAGCCTGCGATCTAGCATATCAAAGTCATGAGAAAGGGTTGAACTTACAAAGCAACCTGAACTCTCGCTCAAGCGGACAACCCTTGCATCGAAATTACTTCGAACCCGCAGGGGCCAAAAAGCAATACTTCTGCCAGAACTTGAAATCATCGGGCAAATTCACAAAGCAAGCCAGCAACGTCATTTTACAGACAGTGTTACCCTTCGGCTCGGGATAAGTCAGCAACTAAATTACTCGCAGAGTCACGCTGACGTCGACCTCCTTAGCACTGATCAGAATCAGGAGGATGACCCTATATCCATTAGGCCCCAACTGAGTCGGAGGAATCCCCAAAATATCCAAGAACTCCCAAATCACGTCCAGAACTGGAAAATGCACTCCAGTTTGAAGCATCCCACGATGCAAGCAGATGAAATCGGCCGGAGGTGACATTGGCGTTTGATCACCCATCAGGAACTACAACGACAGGTCCTCAGGGACCCCAAACTTCGTACGAATTTCAGCAAGGCCAGGCTCGGACAACAACCTGTCTTCGAAAAACTCCAGGCCCTTGGCCAAGGTTGCGTCGTCAAGAAGGTTTCGTTGAGCCATGAAGAAGATGAACAATCTTTTCTAATCAGAGGAGTATCTTCAACAGCAAAGAAAGTGGAAGAGTCAGACTCTACACTGCGGATGACCTAAATAAAGATTGGATTCCCGCCTTTTTTCACTAGACCGACACACGTTCAATTAATGCAGTGTGTGGCTCAAGCAACGATTAAGAGCCAATCATCATGAGCAGCGCATCCCTTCAAAAAATGACTTAGCGAACCGATGTGACGACCCACTAACTCGAGAGGAGTAGTTGATGATACATAAAAACGGTCACACCTCTGAGCCATACACGTGTCATGATGATCTCGAGGAATTACGGGCCCCAGCATCAGCCCAACACTAATCGAGCCAAAGCGGTTCTAAGCCCCCCCCCCCCAATTCAGTCTGTCAGACGGACCTGAACTCTCACAACATGTTAGGCCCACACATCTCACAACTATCCTCAATACTCGTAAGTCCTAATAAGGCAACTATCTCGATAATCAGCTTCAGACGGGTAAATACCATAGTACATCCCACACAGGGAATCTTCCTTCTACGGATTGCTCTCGCATTGGGAACTATCTCCAGCGTATCTAGGAGCACAAGGCTAACAAGGAACTTTCCTCCTACAACACGACTCCTAATTAAAGAAGGATCTCCACGAAGATCTTGATAAGGGCATAATTAGGCTATTTTTAATACCATATTTCTATATATATTTTTAGCTATTACTTGTTAATTATGGTACTAATTGCTATTTTCATGTTTGTGTAGGTTTCCAATTACAATATTTTAAAATAGAAGCAAAGTGGCAATTTAGGAATACTAATTGCACAAGGAATTCATACAAGCAAGGAAACCACACCAACAAGGAAACCACAGAAAGAAGAAAACAAGAATAAAAAGGGGACGATACCTGGCTTTGAGAGAGTACCCATCCAACAATAGCATTCATCCATCGCCAAGCCCTAACCCACCATCGCAAACTTCTCTTCATCATCATCCACGCTTGCAAACCCTAGTCGCCGCCATCGTCCTGATCGCATCCATCTACCGCCAGTAGCCGCCGTCGTCCTCCTTCACTCAACCAGCCGACCTCCTCCCTGATCATCGCCATCCGCCTGATTCCCCTCTCTCTTTTTCGCTGTCCCTCGACATCCCCTTATCTCTCTTACTCTGTTTCACAAACAGAGATCGAAAGGAAACAGAAGTAGCAGACCATGAAGAGGAAGGAGCAATTCGCGAGAGGAAAGTGAAGGAGCAGATCACGAAGAGAAGGAGGATTCTCTTCTGCTATTCGCACCCCAGCTTCTACTCAGTACCATCACGGATCAGTGTTTTGTTTTCATCTCTAAACATCTCTTTCTTTTATTTTAGTTTGATTATTGATTATGGATTACTGTTTGAACATAATTAATATGTCTAGCTAAACTCCTCTTAGTTAGGGGTGGATTCGAAGCCCCGAACATGTGCTTTATAAATTAATTGAATTTAATCTTCCTTGCTATTAGTGATTGTGTTTTGCTTAACTGCTTTATAGAAAACTTTTTTTTGTATGTTTGTTAAGGTGGCCAACTTAGTAAGCATGTTAGGATTTGGGGCTAGAGTATAGGAGAGTTTCACCTAATTGTTATGATTCTGTACTCACAAGTAGTAAATACCAAGGAACGTTGGTAAGGTTAAGTCAAAACCTAGGCAAGAACAAGATGATGATCATACTTGTAATTGTCTAATCAGTGTTCATATTTTCCACAAAACTTAATGATCTTAGATTGCTATTTAACTTGTGATTCTTGTTTAGATAGCATGATAAGAATAGTTTGAAAGCGATGCTTAGTTTAATTCAACGAACTTGGAAAAATAATAAGATTAATGCAGTGCGGTCACGGTTAGTCTTGAGCATTGTCTCTCACGAGTTAGCAACTGATTATTGAAGATTGATTTATAAGCATGTGTTTGGTGTGTGGAGATAAAACCCTTAGCTAATTTCTCATCTTTTCCATCTCTTTAGTTTATTATCTTTACATTAATTTTCGTAGTTATTTTCATAGTTTAATTTAGAAAATCCAATCCTCGTTTATTTAATTAATTAGGTTGTTAGTTGTCTTTTAGTTATTATTAGTGTAATTGACAAGCCCTCTAATCCCCGGTCTAGAACGATCCCTACTTATTCTATACTACAAATCACAAAACAGTGTATTAAGTTGTGTGCTACTAAAATAGCGCATCAGATCTCCTTCCTAAACTACGCCCTCGATGGCTTGGTAGAACCAGGATTCTTTGCACTATAAATAAGACATGAGGTTGGTAAGCTAAGGTACGCTACAAATTCCCTGTTACAACATTACACCTTCCTCAGATCCCTATCTGACTTTAGCATCGGAGTGCCATCGGCCACCACAACGGTGGTCCATGGCTCACATGCGTTACTTGTGCATGTCAGCGGGATTAGGTCAAAGCAGGGAGCGGAAATCGACTCCATCAGGTTTAATACTCATCTTTCCCAAACAACTTTTTTGGCCTTAACTATAGTTTAACCCAAGGTAAGGGCAAAATGGTTCGAAAAATAGTTTTGACTAGTCAATGATGTGGACTTAACAATTCCGTCAGAAAACGAGGGTTAGACTCAAATAGTTTTCAAAAAGAAGGTCAAACTAAAATAAAGAAAAAACCTTTACTAAAAAAACCATGTTTGGGTTTGAGTTTTTTAAAATCACCCAAGCCACACCTCAAACTAATTAAACATTTCATTTTTCAATTTTCATTGATCCAAACTCTACTCTCAACTAAAACCAAACGGTCAGTTCGACAACTTACGGCTTGAAACCTAAAAGCTTCTCATAGCCCCCTCCTCACGACGCCATCCTCCATCTCCAATATTTTCTACTTCATCTCTCTCCTCCATTTCCAATGACCCAAGTTAGTAATTTCAGGCATCGAAAAATGATTAAGGTTAGTCTTTTCGACAATCTCAAATTGACTAAGTTTAGTCATTTCTATAAATAAATAAAAAAGACTTGGGCTAGTCATTTCAACGATTAAAAAAAAACCAGAGTTAGTCATTTCGACAATAATGTAATAACTAAATCATTTCAACAAGACAATGATTTTTCACAAAAATATAGTATATGGTACAAACATATCAATCACAAACCAAGTAAAAAATAATCACAAACATCACAATAGAGCGAGAGAAGGAAGGCAGAAATACTAGTAAAAATGAAACACGTCAAAGAGAGGTGAAGCATTGTCATGGGGTTACACACATTAGTTACAGCTCCAATAACAAGTTAATCATGACTGGTCGTGGTCTGCAAACAGCTTCTAAAGGCTTGATCTTAAGCATAGTTATCCCAGACCCTTCATCCATGTCTATCATCTCTTCACCAATTCTTTCCCACTCGAAACACTGTATCAATACCCCTAATGCCAACCCCACTACACGGTTGTCCAAGCTAGCCCCAGGACATTTCCTCCTTCCCAACCCAAATGGGACCAAATTACACCCTTCACCTTCCCAACCTTCAAACCTTTCAGGTTTAAACATTGTAGGATCACTCCACACCTTGGAATCTCTATGGATAGCATATGCATTCACTAATAACATTGTACCTTGTGGCATGTCGTAACCACCAATGGTGCAATCTTTTGATGACTCACGTGGTACTAGAAGTGGCGCAGGTGGATATAACCGGAGAGTCTCATTGATGATGCATTGGAGGTACTTCAATTTCGGTATATCTGATTCATCTAAAATGTGGTTTTGTCCAACAAGAAGGTCTATCTCTGCCCTGGCCTTGTTGAGTGATTCTGGATGGTTTAGTAGTAGTGACACTGCCCATTCTATAGTAGCTATTGAAGTCTCTGTTCCTGCCACTAGTAACGTCTAACAATATACATAACATAGACTAGTTAGAAAGATTTAGGTTTAGAACTACAAATACTGATTTGAGGAACAAGACATCTATGTACTTACTGATATAATGCCTTTGATGATTTTATCGGTGTAGTACTGTGGTTCAACACCTTGTACCCATAATAGTATATCAATCAATTTTTTTTTTCGTGCCCCACTGGTAGCAAATTCCATGTTCTTCCTCCTATGTTCATGAATCATCCCTTGCAAGAACCCATCGGTCTTTCTCATCAATTTCACCATCCTCCTCTTCAACTGTTGACAGTTTACGATTTGCAACATGGGCAACAAATCCTCCATCTTTGCACCACTTAGATCAAGAGTCTCCCTAATAATATTCTGAAAATGTTGTGCTTTCTCTATATCCTTCACATCTTCTCCATAGTATCTTTTTCCATCAATCATCCTTGTCATGTTGTTCAATGTCAGCTCCCATAGCCTGGATTTCAACTCCACCTTCAATGAGCCACCATTGGAGTCTTGAAACAATTTCTTTAACATCAACCGTGTTTCATCTTTTCTAATGTCAGTAAATATGTTGAGGGCATTGGTTGAGAAGATATTGTTTGCCATGAAATGCCGTAGTTTTTGCCAATGCTGACCATATGGTGCCACACCAATAGTTGTGTAATTGTAATTGAGATGTTCCCCTGCTAGAACACGAGGACGGTTCGAAAAGATCACGTCCTTTTGATCTGTGAAGCATTCTTTGGCAAGTGATGAAGATGAAATTACAACAACAGAACGAGATCCGAAGCGAAGAAGCATAATTGGGCCATGTTGGTCTGAGAGGTTGATTAGAGTCCGATGGAGTGGTTGCTTGAATAGATGAAGGTGGCCTATTATCGGAAGAGCATAGGGACTTGGTGGTAGGTTCTTGGGCTCCTGATTCTGTAAAAAAATTGATAAACAAATTTTTTATATTCACTTGATAGTAGGTTTATACATCATGCTAACATTATAATGAACAAATTTTCACAAGAGCATCCTCAATAGTGATCCCTTCAAATTGGTATCCTGAATTTATTTTTATTTTGTTTTCTAGAGTCTTGTGGCCGGCAGGGGACTCTGTCTACTGAGATTAATCCTGTAAATTTTTAATTTTAGACCATAAAAATGTGAATTTTTGGAGGACAAACCATCTGACACTATATTCTAATGTTTAGGGTCGCCTACTCGAGATGCTCTAAATGTCGCGTCTGTTCCACAACAAGCTCTTACTTCTGAATTGGTGGATACTTTTACACACAAGAATATGCTTTCTGCGTCACCGTATGGGATGTATTTCTTTTGTTGGCAATGAAAATTACAAATTGAACGGAGAGTTACAGCATATCATGTGAGTCCATCGTCTTTATTCATTGGAGGTCTTGAATTTAAATTGAAGACCCCATAAACATATCTGATAAAATGTATGCATCCCCAAGCTGATAACAAATTTAGGATGTGGTTTAATCTACAACATCATATTCTAGTTAGTAGTTTGCATGGGGATCATTTTATCTGCAACTACCCTTTAATGATTGACTTCTCTTGCTAAAAGTACATGGTTTGAGCAGTTTATACTATCGAAAGTACAATCACCAAACTGTACACAGCCCATATTTATTTATTTATTTATTTATTGATTTTCTGAGATGGGTCTCATCAAAGATATACCAGCATAATACACTAGTTGGAGGACTACCTAATCAACACCGTTACTCACACAACTAATGATGCATGAGGCCAAAATAATTGGTACATCTCGGTGCACTGGCCATGTAACGGAGCCTTGTGCTTTTATTGCAACTGAGTTTGAAAATAGAAATTATGTTCATTACTATGTGATCTTTGAGAACTCAACCATGAAGCAGAGTGATAAAAAATAAAAAAATAAAAAGTGTTTGATCTCTTACCTTTCCATATGAGCTTTGTTGATCATCAGAGTTTCCACGCTGAAAAGAAAAATGTTTGTTGAGAGTGGAAAGAACTGGGCACCCTTGTAGTTGTTTTTTATGTTGTTGGCTCATGATGAAAGCATGGTCATGGTCTTCATCCAATGCCGCGAAAGGTTTCCATCGCTTTAGCTTCCAAGATAGAGAAGAAGAATGAGAAGGAGAAAACAAGGATGAAACATAGGAAGGAGCGGAAAAGAATAGGCATGTATTTTCCATTAATTATTGTACAGACAAGAACAATGAGAAGGGGATATATATATATTGATGTTACCATCACCTTTGAAGGTAATTTCGTCTTGTCTTTTGGGTGTGATATATACATGGTAATAGACTGATTAATAATCATAACTAACCCAAAAAACCCAACAATGTGGACGTGCCCGGATTGATTATCGGGCATGACTAGAAATCCTGTGGGCTTCACCCGCATAGGTTTGAATCCATTTTGGCCCATAAATTTGAGTTTTGCTAGCATTTTGTTGCTGATCCAAGTGATTGTGTACTCTGATCTAAAATTCTAAATTTTCATCTTCACACACTATGACGTCGCAGTTAACATGGTGTTCTTTCATTGGCTTACAATTGGTAATTTTTCACCCACTTCTTAGAGTCAAAATGAGAATCGGATTAGAGTTTTAAAATGGAGTTTTCCTTATTGGAAAGGAATCAAGAAGAGCATGTTGCAGGTAGAGAGAAGACTTGTGTAGGATGGAACCCTTTCTTCCTTTACTGACTGACCTTATTTAATTTGTACATTATTTTTGTTGACAAATTGGAGATTGTGTAGTTGACCAATAAATTTATTCTTACATTATGTTGCTTTGCTTCATTTTGACTTAAAAAATTGTATTTTGTAGTATGATTCATTTCCAACCAAACATTTGCATGCAGTCTAATTGATTGGAGTTCTGCCCAACATGAGTAAGCTAGACTCAAGACTTATTTCTTTGATTCAAGTGGATTCCGTGAGAACCAATTTTTTTCAATTGTGGGAAATATTTGCAAATAACAGCCAGTTTTAGCAACTCAAACAGACAGCCTCCTCCATTGTAGGGAAAGATTACAATTGAAAGAGCAAACGAAGAACTCAATCAACAATATATATACCTACCTATACCAACTCCCCTGAAAGCTCGACAGGACACATTGACCCCTTCGTTTCTCTTCAGATTGTCAAACCGTGTAACCCACGCATCAAAATTCTCTTTTGAAATCTATAGATATGAAAACATATTTAGAAATCTTTCCACACCCTCCCGACTCACTTCTTGGCACAAACAAAGTCAAACACACCAATCTCTCCTACCCCATGCACTTCTCCTGCTATATAACAACAACCTTTGCTATCATTGCAAACATGTTCTACCATCCCATAGATCCTTTTCATACAACACAACACAGAACAGGTAAAGAACAAGAAGAATCAATGAAGTCTCGGTATCTAACATTTGCATTCAATATCATTGCTGTCATTATCTTCATTCAGATCGGTTACATGCAAGTAGATGCTTCGAGACCTCTACACTTTTATCCATCAATCAGACATCTCCTTGTTGTAAATCCAGCGTCTTCTGGGCCAAGTAAACGAGGAGAAGGTCACTAGTGATCGATGGAATGCAAGGTTTCATATATAGCTTCTTTTATATGAACAAGTTCCATTCTTTCACATTTTGCCAAATGTATACCAAGTTGTATGCTTCTTGGTTTTGGCTTCTTTTTATTCTTTTTCATTTAGATTTGCTGATATTTTCAATTTTTGTAACTATTATAATTGACAGTAGGAAATCTACCTGAGGTAATATTGCTTTTCATTCTTCTATCTTTTGCTCCAAAATTTTGCATGGTTTTTGGTTTCCTTGGATCTTTGAGATGGACTTTGTTGACTGTTTTCTTTGCTTTTGTATCTTGATGAATATTGGGGTGTTTATCCTTGAATTACTTTAATCAAAAGTTCTTAAATTCAGATTTTGATAACCTTGCACGTTCCGTTGTAGTCTAGTTGGTCAGGATAGCTCTCACCCGAGAGACCCGAGTTTAAGTCCCGGCAACGGAATCTTTTTTGCTTTTTGTCATTTCTTTTCTTCTTTCTTTTGGTGGTGGAAAAGGAAACCAAAAAAACAGTAGAGATGAGATAGCAATTGGGAAAAAAAAAAATCATCCCATAATGTTAAAAATAGATATGTTTCTTGAATTTTTCATGGAAAAGTTTTTTTTTTTTTTCATAATTTTTGGAAAATGTACGGTGAAAGGTCACAACTTCCATGCTCACTCTCTCCTTTATCTCCTCTCTTCCACTATGCCTCAATATATTGATAGAAGAGACTGATTCCACTTCTGAACTCGTAGGAAAATTCATATCGTTGGGGGAAAGAGATCCAGTTTCATTGGGAAATCGGAAAGTCGGAAGTGTGAATATGATAGATACAGAGCAAGACCAAGACATAGATCGAAATCTAGATTGAAGCCCAGAGATGGGCCCTGCTGGGGTCGAGGCCAAGAACGAGACCGAAGGCGCAGATCCTTAGTAAGACTTCCTGCCATCCACACCGAGCCGTATCAGATTGATATGTTTAAGAATTTCCATGAAAAATAAAAATCACACACACCCTAAATCAAACAAAAACAAAAACAAAAATCAAACAAAAAATTGATGGTGTATGGCATGTTCGCAGGTGTTAATGATTTAGAATTGATACCACAGCTTTTGTCAAATACAGTTTAATTATCAACCCTAGTCAATCCCATTTCAGATTTGGAAATTGTCTACCGAAGCGGGTTACTCATGTTGTCTACCATAAAGACATTTACTTTGGTACAAATTGTTTACACTCGAGCTACTCTAATAGCACGGTCATACTCCAATAGCAGAGAAGATAAACTAAACATTGAATTTTTTTTTTTTTTTTATTTATCTGAGTTGAATACATATATACGCCAAATAAATATATAGCTTATATTCACAAAGGTGAGTTTAGTGCTAAGGCTATGTACAAGTACCTCATTTGCTCTCAGTAATCAAATATTCTCACAGCTTCCAACCCTTACAGTAAGAAACTTCTGTGCTCCATTTGATCTATGAGAATCCCTCATAGGTTCCAATTTCTATTGTGGAAATCTTATCTTAGGGTCTGTTTGGTTAGCCATTTTTCTCGGAAAATGAAATATATTTTTCGTATTATGCAAATTTTCATTGTTTGATTGTCTATTTACTGACAGGAAACCAATTCTTCATAAGACTATTTTCTCACTACGGCCTCGAAATCGAATGCACAAGAACGGTTATAATTTTCATGTCTATTTCCTGTGCAACCAAACAGACCCTTAATATAATGCCCACCATTGATAAGCTCCACATATCAGCTGAAGGTACCTCAAGAGTGTTATGTGTGCTAACACTCATGAAACTATACAACATATCATCTTTCTGTGCCCTATGCCTATTCAGATTTGGTCTGTCTTTTTTTTTTTTTTTTACTCTTTTTGATCCCTTAACCCCTCCCACCTTGATGTCACCAGCAGGATTCAAACCCTGAACCTGTGATTCCATCTGTCACAAACCCACCGCTGAGTTGGTACTCCATTGACATATTTGGTCACTGTCACCTCTGCCTGTTAATTGACATAATATACCTAGAGGTAGCATTACTGCCAACTTTGATTATATTTGGCAGGCCAGGAATTAAGCAGTTTTTAATGGCACTAAACCTAATGCACGGGTAATAAGTAGGACCATCTGGAGGAAGAAAAACTACTGGGAAAAAGCTTTTAACTCTTGAGAGGAACAATGAATAAATGTATGAACAAGAGAATGCAGGAACTTCACAGACTGAACCAGCAGAGAGCAAGACAAGTTGGGAAGGCAATGAAACTTTTGTTGAGCACCCTAACATCAAGTTTTGAAGCTGAGTTCATGGCTGGATTGGAGGCTATAAAAGTTTGTCAAAGACACAACTGGACTGAAGCATGCATTTGCATGGACAACCTTGATGTTGTGCTAGTGTTCCAGGGGTCCCAAGATCATATCAGCTGGCTGCGATCTCTGTTTATTTCAAACTTTATAGACTTCTTAGAATTTGGGTTTGTTTCAAGTATGTAACTAGATCAGATTTAAGCTTGGTTCAGCAGCAAAACTATCTATTTCATCTTTAGTTTAGTAATGCAATGGTGGCTTATCTATTCCACGCCAGAGATTTCACTTCCTCTTTTAATAGAACCTGGTCTTCCTGGTACGCCAATTGGTTCTCATCCTCACCGAATGACGCCCAATTTGCTATTAAGTCTGTTCCTTAGATTTTCGGCTAGGCCCGCCTTGATAGCAATCCCCGCTCCCTTCCCCCTCTTGCTCCTCAAGAGGAATGGCCCCCTACTGCCCCTGTAGCTGGTAGAGCACACCTCATCCAGACCCAACTTGAATTCGCCAGTTCTAATAGTTTGAACATTCGATTTTCGCCCCTTACTGATTCGCCATCGCCTCTGGACGCTGACACAGTTATTGTTAATTTTGATGGTTGCTTCTTTGATCGCACCAAACAGAGAGCTCTAGGTGTCATTGCTATGATCTGAAAGGAAATGCTTTGGCCACGGTGTCTTGCTTGATTCAGGGGAAGGTCTTCAACAGCACTATGGCAGAGTTCTTTGCAGATGAAGCAGCCGTTCTGTTGATTTAGGCCCAATGGTGGAGGACAGGTCTTATTTTTGGAGATTCGGCTAATCTTCTGGAGGCAATAGGGACCGATGATTCTAGCCCATCTTTTGTGTTGGATTGGGCTTGGCATCCGCTTTATTGTAATATTAAATTTCTCCTTCTTTTACATATTACTTAAAAATATATGTATATAAGTAGGAACCTCAATCATGAGGCTCACAAACTAGCCGCTCTAGCCGGAAGTGAGTTGTATGATGTTTAATTTATCTATATATCATTATGCTTCAACAAAAAAAAACAAAAAAACAAAAACAAAAAACCATCAATGGGTTGGGTAGCCCAACTTATCAACCTGTCCCATCCAAATACTTAGGATCATTTTACCCATGACATATTGGTCCAACTCTTTTGTGCCAAGCCATACATACCCAGGGTAGGGTTTTCCCACATAACTTTTTTTGTTTGGTTATGCAAACTCTAGTGCTTTATTTTTTTTATTCTCTTCAATTTGGACTTTGGAGGAGTAATACTCACACTACACCCACAACAAACAGCCAAAATTATGAAACTTATCTCTTTGACAATTAGCTACTTGCCAACTAACACCCATCCCATTTACTCGAACAGTCCTCACCTAATTCTAGGCCTGAAACCCATTGCACATTAATAGAGCAATGCCTGGCACTTTTCTCATACCAAACATCTCTTAAAACTTGCAAAATGTTAACTTTAGAAACACATTTGACATTTCCTTGCTTTAAGTCTAGGTTCAGTTTGCATAATGATCACCTATCATCAGTACAGTCCAACACCTAATTCCATTTCCTATTTTGTTCTCATTGATAATATACATACAATAAAACAACATTATATTCCCACTATAGCTAGATAGATATTCAGACATGATTCATTTGTCTTAAAGAGCTACAGTGCATCTTATCGATATGTTTGGAGAGGATTTACAATCTAGTTGAACATGTGCAGTGTGCATTTGTAAGATTCCATATGGTACTAACTGTTCATATTTTTAGTTATATATGAAAAGCGAATGATCCACAAACATAGATTATGTTCACCGAATCACATTAAATTTTGCTCAACTCCATATATGATAGATCAATACATCTCTCTCATCATTTCCTGTGATCAAGCTCTGGTCCATTCTGGTCAACTTCAAGAGTGGTGCAGTGATGGTGTTTAAATTAGAGCTCAACACTTACTCTCACTTCTGCAATGTTGTTTGTTAATTTCTTCAATTTAGTTACTAACACGCAACAAGTTGCTGTGAATGCTCTTAGGTGCTTAAATGAAGTTGTTTCATTCCATATGGGATAAATGAGAAAACAACACCAACAAACAACCACCACCACCTAATTAAATGATCATCATCATCTTTAAAAAAGCTCAACTATATCAGCAAAGCCATATGGGATAAAAACCTTCATGATTATTGACCAATGATCATGCATAATACAACCAAACAATGAAGAAGTAATATTAAGCGTCTTTTTCCTTTTACTATCTTTTTGAAAATGTACCTATGTTTGTAGAAACCTCAATATAGAAGCGCATGAGTAACCACTACTACTAGCCATATGTTCTGTAATCAAACTTAATTATCTATCTTAACGCTTTAACAAAAAAATAAAAAAATAAATCTAACGAAACAATGAAGAAAGGTAAGGTATGATCACCAAGCTTCCTTCTCACCCATTCGACAACCTTCTCGAGATCCTCAACATCAACCCAACAAATGCCTCAGATCATTCGAAACACTAATGGTTCTCAAAGCATATACGTGCACTTCTATATCTCAAAATCTGTCTAATTCTAGACAGTCTTTTTTATGGCCTTTTTTTGTCTTGTTTCGGTGTTTTTACACTTTTTGTTTCTCTTCTTTAAAACACAATAACAAACACTATTTATATAAGGGGTAAAAATGTTTTAAAAAAAAATAATACTCAAAAAAACCTAGCAAATAAGGCTTACTTAGACTTACTCAACGTAATCACTCTATATATATAATGTGACTTATTTGCCTCCAAAAGACGTAAGCAAATCTCACATACTTACAGCCAAACGAACAGGTTACTTGTCGCTATCACATTTGTCTCCAGGAATTTCATACGCTACCAACCGTCAGATCTGACTTCTGACAACCATGACGTTATGATCTGCAAATTAGTGACTTGATTGGATGTGAGGGTATGGTGTTGCATAGGAAGGTGAAGTACGGGATCGGTCTGAAGAGGGAATCTGGAGGAGAGAGGCTTTTTGGTGTGCCTCCTCGCCACTACCAAAACGAAGAGTGGCGTGATTGCTGTGAAAAGGGACAAAAAAAAAGGTGTAGAAAGAGAAACAACACAACACAACACGTCCACTGCGTGACAAAAGGTGAGCTTGTTTTTGGCTGCAAGTACGAGACTTTGTCTTCAAAATGGATGTGTTTTTATTTGTTGGTTTTACCATTTTACCCATTTGGAGGAATTAGGGCACCCAATGCCCACCGGGGGGGGGGGGGGGGGGGGGGGGGGGTACGTTCCGTGTCGAGTTTAGTGGAAAACTTCGTTGTTAAGGGTCGAGTCTGGTTTACTAAAATGTTTTTAGGTGCCTACCCACTTATCATATGAGAGAGACATTAAAGTAAATGGTTCTTGAATTTATGGCATGGTTTTGAGACCCACTTACGGCATGATTTCTTTCTTATGATTGTTGATCTGTAGATCGCACCTTGTTAATAGATTATAAAATCCTTAAAAATTCAATTCGCTTTTCAAAAAAAAATTATTGTTATTTAGGCTTCAATAGACTTAAATAAAATGTTTTTAGGCATTTGTTTAGAATATATCCTTGGCAAGAGTAATGGATGGCTGAGAGGGTATTTATCATATGATAGCCTCCTTTTATGATGTCGCGTGCTGTTTGTGAAGAAGTTCAAATACTTTTGGTCAAAAGTCAGACTACATTTATCCCGTCATGCTTTATGCATATACTTCTAATTTTATACGTTTTTAACTAGTCAATTGTGAATATCGGTGAAATGTCATTGTAAACCTTCCAAAGTAAATTAGTTTCTTAAAGTTTGCTTCTATCAATCCACTGAAGAGTGCAATAAAAAAATTGATAGGGTTAATTGAAGATTGATATTACTTATTTATTCGACTGGGACTATAAGCATAGTAACACCAATTGATTAAGAAATTTAAAAAAAATATACCACTAAATACCCCAATTTATTGTAGATGCTATGAGAAGTTAGTATATGGGGGGGCAAATATGAAATGGTTGTGCGAGGCGCATCTTGATCGTGTACATGTACATGCATTGAAAATTGTCATTAGACTTTAATTCAAAAAAAAAAAAAAAAAACAAGGGTAAAGTTGTCAATTTCATTAGACGAATCTTATCTAAATTCTTTAAGTGCACATTAAATTATTTTTAACTAATATTATCACTAGATTACAAAACCCAAAAGTCTTAGTAAAGGGGCATCCTTGTTATTTCCCCAACAAAACTCCTAATTCCTGACCACCACCAAGAATTGTCTCTTTGCGCACTGCAATAACGCATGGAAGATGTGGCCTCAAAAGCGTCAATGTGAAGGAAGACATCTCTCTATAAAATCCATAAAACCAAAATCCAACCAAGCAAAGCAAAACAGAGGAAAACAGATATGAAGAGAGGTATCAACATTGAATCAAATTATTTGGAAGATAAAAACCCAAACATCACCAAAGATGAAACAGAGGAGGAAGAAGAGAAGAGTGGGTTCGGGTTCTCTCTACTAGGCGAAGACATGATGTTCGAGATATTCAAACACGTAGACTCACGAACACTCGCCAGAGCTTCTTGTGTTAACAAGAAATGGAGGAAGGTGTCGAACGACGAGCGTTTGTGGGAGATCATGTGCAGTCGACATTGGTGTGATATTGGGTGTTCAAAGGAGCAACTACGCTCTGTGATCCTCGCCTTTGGTGGGTTCCGTCTCTTGCACTCACAATACATGAGGCCAATCTTGAAAGTTTCTTCAAACACTCATGAGTTCCTCTCTTCTTCTTCCACCCCTGTAATGGGTCGAGACGAGTTTCAGCTCTCGTTGTCTCTGCTCTCCATTCGTTACTACGAGAGGATGGATTGTAACTTCGAAGGTAGAAGAAGAGAATCAAAGAAACTAAAGCTGTAAAACCCAACCCCAGATTTATGTTTTAGTTTGTTCCTTGTTGTGTTGTATGCTCTGTTTTTAGCTCTTGTGTTTTTTTGTGATGAATTAAAAGTGTTTGCCTTGTTGGGTGGTAGAAATTTCTTCCAGGTAATGTTTTGTTTATATTCATTTTTGGTGGAGTTTTAATGTGTGTATGTCCTCTGGCTAACGTTCTCTAGTTTTAGTCGGAGAGGCAAAGAGATGGTTTTGTTTGGATAGATAAAGCCAAGGACCTTGTGAGAGAGAGAAAGAGAAGAGTCTTTTGTGATGTTTAGTCCAAAGGAAAGTAATTAGGTGATATTTCTTAAGTCTTTTTTGTGTTTGTTTTTTGTTTTTTGTTTTGGTGGAGAAAGTTTGATGTCATTAGATGGATAGGGTCGAATGACAAGGAGGATAAAACAAAGGTAATGAGTGAGATTAGATTGAGGAAATCTTCTTTGTTGTTTTTAAATGGATTTAAGACTTGGAGGAGAGAATGTAATTTGTAATTCCCAAGTAGTCTTCACCTTGAAGATTTCAAAATTTTCATCCTCTAGTGTGAAAACAATAGTGTTTCAATTTTGCTCATGGATTGCTATGGTTTCGAATCTCAAGCTGAGCACCATTTCAACCCCAAACCAAACATTTAGTAATGCATTGAGATGTGTATTTACTAAGTCTTTATATAATTTTTTATTTATTTATTTTTTTTTTTGCACTATACCAAATTGACATATTTGTAACAACTCCAAAAGTATATTACTATTGTGCTGTAACAATTCACCAAACATTTCACACAGTTTCACAAATGAATTAATACAATAATTGGATTATCATGAATAGTATGGTGTTGCAAGTGATTCTATTCACGGTGATTCAATTTATTGGAGCACTTTATTTGTGAAACTGTTTTTTAAATTTTTGCCTGAATTTAATTTTTATATGAAATTGTTTGGTGTATCACGAAAGTGACACTATTTGGGATTGTTACAAAACTGTCCATTTGGTGTAGTGATATCAAATTATTGTCAAAAAGACGATCTCATACTTGTATTGTACAAGTCTATGTACAAAAGTTATGCTTATATCTCTAAACCTGGTACAAAAAATGTCAAAATGTCAATTTTGTCGTAGAACATGGAATTGCTCGATTTCATCCACTACACCAAATTGACATATTTGTAACAATCCCAAAAAAATTATCACTTTTGTGTTGTAACAATTCACCTAACAATTTCACAAATGAAGTGATGCAATAATTGAATCACCATGAATAGTATGGTGCTGCAAATGACACTATTCATGGTGATCCAATTTATTGTATCATTTTATTTGTGAAACTGTTTTTCAAAATTTTGCTTGAATTTAGTTTTGACTTAAAATTGTTTGGTTGACTGTTACATCACAAAAGTGATATTGTTTGGGAGTTGTTACAAAACTGTCCATTTGGTGTAGTGATTCCTTGACATACTTATTCTTACTAGGGCTAGGGTTGGCAGTGGGCCAGATTTTAACGGATATTCACGCTGCATGCCCCGAATGGAGCATATTTGGATGTCCCTAAACGAATTTCGGGGCATATACAAGTTTGGCCATATCTGCCCCGTCGTTATCTGTTTATATAGGTTATTTTACTAAAATGCTCTTACAATATAAAACGTAAATCGTATTCTCTCATAAACCTAAAATCAATTCCCTTGAAAATTTCTAGGGCTTGAACTTCCTCATCAGTGAGCCATCACCGCACACTCAGAGCCCTCGTTACTCGCCAATTCAGCTCTAATGGATGCATCACCGACTGAATTCACCATTGAGAAAGCCTGATGAGTGGTCCGCCTACCAGGCGGTCCCACCATTTTCCCTATTCCGATATTTCGCTTATTTATCTATCGAAATCTCATCTGTTGCGTGCTTCATCTGCAAAACCCCCAACCTTCATCAAGATAACAAAAACCCTAGAGTGAGATGAAAGAGAAAAAGCTTACATACACTCTATGGAATAGGGATGGCAACGGGGCGGATTGGGGTGGATTTGGACAAATCCATCCCCGCCCCGCTAGAGATCACGAATATCCAAATCCGCCCCGAATATCCATTTACAATGTTTTGTAAAAACCATCCCCGAACCGGACGAATTGGTGGATATCCGCCCCGCCCCAAATACCCGAAGAAAAAAAATTTTAAGTCATTTCAAATATCAGAAACAAATCGAATATCAACAGATCGAAGATATCAAATATCAGAAACAAATATCAAAAACAGATATTAAAAACAGATCTCAGGCCTCAACCAACAACAAATCACACAACTAGATCGAACAACCAAAACTTGATCAAGCCACCACCATCCATCAGATCGAGCCACCGCAGATCGAGCCACGGATCTGATTAATCTCCCTTCCTTCGACCAAACACTCTGTCTGGAGCTTGCTTCTTTCACAAGATTTTGAGTGAAAGGTGAGCAGAAGATCGAAGCCTCCTCTTTGTTGATGAAATAGGAGTGAAAGCTTTGATGAGGAACTATCATCGTGTTCATCAACAAACTGAATATCGAAGCCTTTCACTCAAAAGCTTCAGTAATTCACTCAAAAGCTTTAGTATTTCACTCAAAAGCTGAAGATCGAAGCCTTTCACTCGAAGCCTTTGTTGATGAACAAAGCTTTCACTCAACAACAGAATATCGAAGCCTCTTTGTTGATGAACTGAAAGAGGAGTGAGATAAGTCGAGAAGAACTGAAAGAGGAGTGAGATAAGTCGAGAATAACTGAAAGAGGAGTGAGATATGATCGAAGCCTCTTTGTTGATGAACTGGAAGAGAAGTGAGATAAGTCGAGAATAACTGAAAGAGGAGTGAGATAAGATCGAAGCTTTGAGGAGGAACTGAAGAGAAGTCGAAAAGAAGATGCAGAGACAGAGAGTGAGAGTCTAAGAGAGATAATGATTTGGGTTAGGGTTTTTTTTCTCTTTTAAAGGGTTGAGGGTATTTCAGTATTTTACATCCTTAAACGGATTTACAGATATCCGTGGGGCGGATATGGCCAAATCTGTATCAGCCCTGAATAATAAACGGATACAGTTTGGATATCCGTATCCGCCCCAACCTCCATACACCCTTAACCAAATCTGCCCCAAACGGGGCGAGAGGGGCGGATATCCGTGAAAATTCGCCCCACTACCATCCCTACGATGGAATTGGCGGAGGGGATTTATTATGGTTTTTGGAGGCCATCATTTGAACTGAAGTAAATCGAGAGATTTAGGTCGTTGATTTGGTGAGCAAAGTGATGGAGAGCAGACAAGAAAGATTGGACTTAAAATGTCTTCTTGAATATGTGTTTGGTGTTTGAAATGGGAGTTTAGTTCGTTTACAGACGGTAGAGACGTCATGGAGTGGTAGTTTCAGTAGAAGAGCTTCCACTCTATGATGCTCACACGAGACTAGGGTTGAACAAAACTGACCAAACCGATTAAACCGATCGAACCGATCAAGACTAAATCGATCGGTTTGGTTTTAGTTTTAAAAATTCAAAATCGAAGTGGTCGATTCGGTTTTCGGTTTTTATGTGATTTTAACCGACAAAATCGAACTGGCCAAATATATATAATAAATAATATATATTTTATATAAAAATAATATAATATGTTTAAAATAGTCAGTCGGTTCGGTTACAGTTTGCATAAATTAGAGTTGGTCCGATTTTGTTAATGGTCGGTTAATTATGGTTTGAAAATTTTGAAACTGACCAAAGTCGGTTTGGTTCACGGCTTAGGTGAAAAACCGAACCGTTAGTTCGATTTTCAACCCTACATGAGACAAACTTTTACCAATTTCTTATCACCATTTATGCTTCTCACTCCATATCAATGCCAAAACCCGCATTATGGACTCAATCTCATCTTTCTTGACCAATCTTTGTCAATTTGATCAACTATATACATTTATATTCCCTCCACCTTCTAGGGATGGCAACCGAGGTTTTTTTTTAACGGATATTCGGGGAGGAGTGAATATCCGCCAATTCGGCCAGAGTGAGGATGGTTTTTTGAAAAATGTGTAAACTAATATTAAGGCAGATTAAAGGATCCGCACTCCCCAATGAGGCAGGGATGGAATGGGCCAGATCCACCTCGTTGCCATCCCTAACTAGGGCTTCCATTAATTTTACAAGGTGGACCATTAATTTTACTTTGGGTATGCCATGGTCTTGGGTGGGGACACAGTTCCACCTCCGACATTGTATATCATCCAGCCCTAATTCTAGGGGGCGAGGGAGGCGCGAGGCCCGCCTGTGACCATCCATCCTCCTCGGGATACGCTCATGCCCCCTCCCTAGAAGGGCTCATCATCCTGATACCAAAATCTGTTGTCACTCTTTGAAAGTCAGCAATTTTTGGTAACGTTTAGCATATTTTCCCATGTTTGTCCTCCTAATACTTCCAAGATATAGATGGAATGTTTTTGGCATGCTTGTGCATTGAATACTTCATGCTTTCTGCCTTGGGCACAGCCTGTTTAAAGTGATTTGCTTTGTTCTTTGTTGCAGTTGGTATTATTCACTATGGGGATCTATGCATTTTTGTATCCATCCTATAATCATTGGGTTAATAGTAATTATTATGATAAGATTGATAGTTTTCTAAAACATTGAAATCTCTACAAACTACAGAAGATAAAATGAGTATTTTCATACAAACTACTAAAGTACATTCAAAATCCTTTAGGACATAATTCGTTTTATGTTGCATAAAAATATGCAGTTTCTCCATTTTATGTAGTATGTGCATTTTATCTTCACCTTAGAGATCCAAAGGTTATACTACTGACTGAATTTTGTTAATGGGGGACTCACGGTCCCTTGAGCTAGCTGTAGGATTGCTTCAAGCCCAGTCAATAGTTATGCATTGAGATACTTTCTAAGAGAGCATTTGTTTTACTTCGCCGCACCATTAGAAGCAAACTTCTTATTGGTTTCTTAATAAAAAGTTGACCCTCAATATATTCATATTGTTTGTTGTTTCTTCTAACTTTCAGTATAATTAAAAGCAAAAATTCATATTCCAATAAGCATTAAGAAACTCTTTCCTAAAATCATGAATTTTTTTTAAAGGGTGAGAGGGGGGTTTTTATTGAATCCCAAAGCCAAAACCACTAAATGCCTTCGACAAGATCCGAGACTTCTTAAATCAACCTTCACAAGTCATGTTATTCATCGTGTACTATCTAAAAACAAAGTGAAGAAAATGTATGCCTGGGATTGTCTTTGGAAGTTGCCAACAAGTTGCTGGATCTATGACCTCAGTTCTATTCTGTCTTGGGCTTCCACGAACCTGCTTGAATAGCAAATGAATCACAAGTCCACGATCTTTTTTTCAAGTGCCACGAATACTCTTAGGTGGTGGCAGGGGCGGAGCCAGGATTGCAGATAAAGGGGGGCAAATAGTACATAACTATTTACGAAAATACTAAAAAATTGGGTTTTTACAACCATATTTTGCAATCAGGGTGACATGGCGTGATTGTGAAAGAATGATGATTAATTCAACTATACAAACAATATGCATGGCATGATTAATTCAACTGTACCTAGCTAATTAAGAGCTTCCCTTTTTTACTTGGAGAAAACAGAAGCATGCATGGTGGTATAAGATGGGAGTTGGTGAGGAGCAGACATCTAGCTTTCTTTCTGGCTTTGAAGCAGCAGGACGGTATAGTTCAAGTCCAAGGAGTAGTAGCAGTAGTAGCTGGACTGGACTTGATGGATTCAAGTGAATTTGTCGGACAACAATTTTATTTTTGGAATCCTCCTTCCTCTTTTCTTCTTGCTTTATCTGTCCGTTTGTCTCTTCTTCTCTGAAACTCACTCCTGAGTCAGAGCCTCCGAGGATAACACTTACACAACCAACCCACTCTCTTTTATCTTCTTATTCTTGTCTGTCTTCTCGGAAGGGAAATATATGTGTGTGTATAGAGAGAGAGAGTTTTCTTCTTTTGGGCTAGCTCAGGCGAAGCAGACAAACAACAGCTTAGCCGAATCAACCTATGATCATCGTGTTTTTCCAACCGCAATGATTACTTTTGATTTTGAAAGATCAGAGAGAAAGCAAAGCAGATCAGATCCCAACCCCTGAATTAATGTAATATGTTAACTAATCTTTTATCACTCTTACCAACATATGCTAGTTGAGTCTGAGGTAAGATAATCCTAATTCTTTCTTTTCTTTATTTTTTTAACAAAACAAAAGAAAATCAATGATGATGATGATGTATAATTTCCCTCGAATCCCCAACCCAATTAAAAATTTTAATTCGAATATGATCACATGCATCCCAAAGCAAACTCACCATGTATGGTACCTTTCTTATGGTCTCTTTGTTGCTCTCTGTGTGCGTAAGGGTGGATGAGTTAAAATGAGTTGGTGGAAATTAAGAGAGAGATATTAAAAAAAAGATATAAAGAGAGATGGTGGGAATTAAAAAAAAAAAAAATATTAAAAAAAATGGAGTATTGAAGTGGGATTGGCGAAGGTAGAGTTTAAAAAAAAAAAAAATTGTTGTTTTAATTTTTAGTGGAGTTAGAAGTCAAGATTTCATACAAAGGAGGGCAACATAAAATTTTAAAGGGGGACAATGTAAAAAATATGGGTAACTTAGTGAAATTTTTTTAAAAGATAAGGGGGGCAATTGCTGCCCCCCCCCCCCCCCCCCCCCCCCTTACCTAACACATAGATCCGCCCCTGGGTGGTGGAGAGATTCCACCTTGGAACCATAGTGTATCGATCTAGTTTGCAAAAACTCTCATCGCCCTTTAAAAGTCATCAATTTATGCATTGTTAACATTTCTTTCCCAATGTTTGTCTATACTTTCAAGAGATGGTATAGCAAAAATTCTAGGGTGCCGTTTTTTGGTGTTTTTTTTGGGTTACACTTTTACTCCTTCTGTAAATGGTGTTTGTGATTGTATTTATTAAAAAAAAAAAAACTAAAAGAAGCAGTATAGTTTAGAATTTTTTGGCATCCATACTTGTTGGCCTGTCCCTAACCATGCCCCTTTTGGTCCACAAGATTTTGTCAACAAAGCTGTTTTTGTTTGAAGAAATTAAGCCCACAAAACTACCAATGGATGGAACACCTCGTGGGTGATAAAGAGCTAAATCAAGATCCACAGCCAGCCCATTCTATATCCTGAACCGGGATCTGAAACTTATCCATCACCGGATGTCTTCTTTTTTTGTTGAACTCCCTGGAGTAGAAGACTACAATTCAAAACAAGGAATTCAAGGCGGCTATCAATATGGTCTTGGGTCCCCATTCTCCAACAACATACCTAAACACACACAAAGCATCCCCAGAAGTCCAAAACCAAATTCAATCCAATATTTGCTTCCCTCACTGGACCACTGTCTAATCAAAGTGCACGATTCTCTCCAAGTCTTATTAACGACCTAAAGTTCAGCCAAAGCATCTGAGCTGTTTAAGTTACTATCACAAAAATGAAATACTATTCCCGCTGCATTTGACTTCAAAACAGTGAACTTTGATCATTCTTCATTGATCTACAAGTGTGCTACATGCCTACTTCGCGCACTTTTTACTAAATTTGAAGAAACAGTATGCAAGTATTGGAACATTAAAGAGTGTAAAAGGAGAACTGATTAATTTACTGCATAGCGCTTTCTTAAGGAGTATACGTCACTTATATTGCTGGTATATTTTCTATCAGTATTAACTGACATAAGAACGTGTCTTGAACGCCAAGAATTTAGTAATGGAATCACCAGGAATCAAAGAATTTGTCAGCTGTTTTTGCAAATTGACATGTGTACAAAACGACGACGAAAATGACATATATATGTCAAATTACAAAGTCTTATACTGATACCACATGGCTTAGAAAAATTTTCTCATGCTTAACCACTAACGTATGGGTTACGAGCTCTTTAATCTAAATTTAAAATAAACTACTTAGTTCAAACTTAGTTAGCTGAGTTATTTAGACTCCCACGGGTTGCATCAAAGATCAAATTCTAAGAAAAAAGGAACCAGGATTTCAACTCACACATCTCCCAAATTTCCGTGTTCAAATGCATGCATCTGGCTCTGGCCTCCTCAGGTTGTGATTTTGAACCACCCCATGAGGGTTCCTCTCAAGACCCAATAGCAGGCAGCACCGCTACAATTCCTTAGTTCCCTAAGTCAAATAAGCCCACGAAAATAACCCCATCACCATAGCACTATAAATACAAAATCCAACCTACCCGATGATCACCAAAACATACTTATTTAGGTCTAAACAACAGTGTGTGCTTGCATGGCTAGCCTCCAGTTTTCTTTTCATCTTCTTCTGCTTGTGAGTAGTCTTTTATTCGGGACAGAAGCACGAGTTCTGAATTTACGGATGAGGAGTGTTTTGGGTAATGGAATTAAAGGGTTTGGTGATGGATTGTTTCTAGGGGCAGTGGCGAAGTCCGGACCGAGTCCAGGTGCTGGTCATCACAAACCTATGAAGGTTCAAGCAAAGGGTGGGATTAAGGACTCTGGTCCTAGCCCAGGTGGTGGTCACCATCCTGTGAAGGATCAAGCAATGAATGGGATTAAGAACTCTGGTCCTAGCCCAGGTGCTGGTCATCACAAACCTGTGAAGGTTCAAGCAGTGGGTGGGATCAAGGACTCTGGTCCTAGCCCAGGTGCTGGCCATCACAAACCTATGAAGGTTGAATCAATGGGTGGGATTAAGGACTCTGGTCCTAGCCAAGGTAGTGATCACAAGTTGTCCAAGGCTCACAATCGTGTTGGTGTTAAGGAGTCAGGTCCAACACCAGGTGCTGGACACTAGTATGCCCAACTGTTTACAGCACCAACTTAATCTTGCTAAACTCGTAATGCAGATTTGTTGTGTAATTTTTTTTTTTATTACGTTTATCTATATTCCATTTTCCCTTATTGCCGATGCTAAGGGGACTTTTTTGTTTTTGGTTTTTTTGGTTCTAATATTTTAGTACAACCCTGATTCCTTCCAGATGAATGTACTCGATTTCCTCCGGACTACAATGTGATTTTTACTTGACTCCTTTTAATTTGTGTCCATACCAGAATTTTCTTCTTCCAAGCTAAGGATGGAAATGGTCCTCCTCAATCTTGAAAGAATCAATGGTGCCTATGTTGTATTCAATCTTCAACAATGGAAATTCATAAAATTCGTTCGACATGGATAAATGCCTTTATCAAACAGTTTTAGCAGCACATACTGGGATGCAACTAATGGATGAATTGAATAACACACTAACACTATCAATATGTGCGAAAACAATGATCCATTTTACAACAAGCTAAATCAATATCAAAATTAACAAAGACTAAAGATTAAAAGCATTGTTAATTCTGAACTCACCCTACTTAGTTCAGGACTACTTAATATAATAAATGATAACAAAAGCCCTAAAGCATAAGACGTGACCTCCTCCTAGCTCCTATGCATTGTAATTTGTAACCATCGCTGGTTAAGAATAGATCACTTTGAATCGCACTTTGCCTCCGCACTATCTTCAACAAACTTAACTTGACAATGGGTCAATGCATTGCAGTTTCTTTATCCATGCATTCCACTTGCGCTCCCAAAAACCAATAATTTTCATCACCCCCCCGATTCAGTTTATGGGAGTGCATGGAGATACAGAAACTGAAATGCATCGACCCAATGTCAAGTTTGTTGAAGATATGCTTAGGAACATAAGATACGTCAAGGCAAACTGCAATCCAAAGTAATTTATTCTTAAACAAGATGGTTACAAATTACATGACATTTGTTATAGTCTATTCCGTTAAGTGGGCGAGTTCAGAACTAGCAATGCTTTTAATTAGCCTCATTCAATTCGTTCAACTTTTTCAATACCTTCGAGTAATTTGGGTCCATTTCTGCTTCTTTAGACGCAGATTCAGTTTCATCCTCTTCTTCTTTAGATTCCGATTCAGCGGTGATCTGGGGTTTCTTCAATGGTGGAAAATCTTATTCTTCTGCTTCCGCTTCATCTCCTGATTGTTCTTCTTCTTCAGAAGAACACGGGTGGTGGATGTTCAGGGGTTTGGAGTTTCTCAGGCATTTTGATATATCAAGAGAGAGTGTCTGAGAGAGGTTTGAGAATACTGAGAGGGTGTTTATTTTTGCTTCTGAATAGAGTCAGGAGTTTTAATAAGAAGTGAGACACTTTGTTTAGAGTATTTGTTTTTAGTTTTGATGATTGGAGTATGCAATAAGAAAGTGTTGATTACTTAGCACTGAGTGCTGATTCAAAATTTACTCCAATAATAACTTTAAAATAATTTTGTAATGACAATTGTTGTTATCTCCCCCCTCCCTCTCATTTTCTTAAAAACAAGTAGGATTAAATTTTGACGACACACCTTCATTCTCTTCAATAAACATTGTTGTGCTACGTACCTTCATAAGGAGTTTTCAACAATAAGAAACTTATCTCGTTTCTCTCTTTCATCTTTGTTTTCTTTCTTTGTATTTTTCAAGTTTTTCTTCATTTCTCTAACTCTTAACTCTCCCTCTCATGTATATATTTTCAAGTTTTCATTATATAGCATGTAGTTTTGAAAGATTTGACAAATTGATCACCACCGTATAATGTCGGGTTTCAAATCCATTATCTCTCCATTCTTATATGTGTCTCCTCAGTTGGGCAAAATTGTCAAACATTTCTCATTCAGCGTTTAAAAACAAACACCTTTTAATTTTATAACTTTTAATCAACAGCCCATTCAAAAGCAAAACAAACAGTTCATTCGAAACTTCTAACTCTAGTTAGAAATTAGCTTCTAAGCACTTAAAAAAAAAAAAACCCTGAGAAACAAAGCAGCTAAGAAAAAGGGTTTTGTAGTGATGAAAAGAAAGAGAGAAAATTAGGCGCGGTTGTGAAGTGTTTTATGCCTTCTCTCTTGGTGTTTCTGAAAAAATTTAAGGTTATGCACTTATGCCCGCAATCAATTTGCAACTAAGGGACGTGCGTAGAGAAAAAAAAATTAGGGCAAGAAGAAAAGGCCCAATGAGAATTGCTTTAAGGGCCCCAGCCTCCGAACCTTCCAACCAAAAATTAAATAAGACTTAGGATGACATGGTTCGTCTTAATTAACCATTCACGTATTCGCTCAATTCTTTGCAGGACAAAATATGAAAATAGAGATTTTACAATGCATTTCATGAAAATTAGTTTCTTAAGGAAGTACATTTCATCAATAGTAAGCAACCAAATGCTAAAAACAAGTGAGTTTCCATACAAATAGAATCACTTCCACAAAAATTGTGTGAACCAAACACAACCTTAGTAGAGTGGAGTAGCCTTGATGGGTTGAAAAAGCATTACAAAATATGTCAACGGTAAATTTTGTTGGATTTTAGCTTACCTTTACTAGTCAAGCACCGTAAACCACCCTGACATTATTCACATTATTCAAGACATTATCCAACGGGAGAAGTCCTAACAGTAGCAAGGATTTGGTAGTGTTATCAAAAGCTGATGTAGAAACATATGGATGAAATAATTGAAGATGTAATGGCCGATGAAAGACAAAATAACGTCATCAAAATTTACAGATTTGACATCTGAGCTTGGAATGAGACATGCCATGCCTTTTGAAAAAGGGAAATGATGCTACGAGTCGAATACACAACTACGTTGTGATGTATGGTGGATTTTAGGCATTTGAGGTCGTATAGGTTTCGAAAACAACACTTTACAGTTTTGGAATAAGATTTTAGTTTATATTTTCCCAATAGGATGTTAGTTTTGTTTCTAATAGGATCATAGTTTTTTTTTTTTTTTCCTAATAGACCTTGGATTTCCAAAGACTAATAGGACAATCCAAGGCTAATAAGACAATCCAAGGTTGAGTTATGTTTTTAAATTGCTTCATGTATTATTCAAGGAGATATTCAATCAATTATTAACTAAATAACCTTTGTGTTTTTATCTTTTCTGGTGTATTCCAGATTGTTCATGTTTGTGCTGCGTCAAGTGGTATCAGAGTGGGTTTTTCCCCTCTTACTATCTTTGGTTTGTATCCATGGTGAATCTGGTGCAGATGGCGTTCCTATTACTCGAGCAGATTTGGATGCCCAGAATGCTCGCATAGATGTGTTGACCAACCAATTCGGGTATATTTGTGAGTTATTACGACAAGTTGTCGGAGGCAACACCGGAGGTAACAATGGAGTAGATAACAGATGCAATAATCGAAGAAATAATCGTGGAAAAAATAGAAGAAAGCTTATTGTTCAAGAGAGTGAGTTTGAATCAGAGGAGGAAGTCAAGGAACCACCACTAGACAATTGTCCGAATCATCAAAATAATCGTTATTGTCACAATAATTTGGTTATTATCGGATTAAAGCTAACATGCCAAACTTTTCGAAAAATCAGAAAGTTGAAGATTTTCTTGACTAGGTGGTGGAAATAGAAAGGTTTTTCGAGATCATGGAGGTTCCGGAAGCCAAAATGGTTGCTTTCCAATTGAAAGCTTCTGCAACTATTTGGTGGGATCAACTACAAAATACTCGTAAAAAATACAAGGAAATTATCAAGTTCGAACATGGAGGAAGATGAAGCAGCTTCTGATGGATCAATTTTTACCTGCTAATTATGAGTGGATTATGTACCATATGTACATCAGTTGTATACAAGATATTAAAACAGTGAAAGAATATACGGACAAGTTCATGCGATAGGCATAACGTAATCACCTAATAGATACAAAAAATCAGAAAGTTGCAAGGTATGTGAACAGGCTGAAACACTATATTCAAGAAAAGATTGGGTTGCAGAATTTGTGGACTCTACAAGAGACCATTAACACAACATTGATGACAGAATTAATGGAGAATGAAAGGCGTCAGACTTCCTTTCGGATGAATACGACATAACATTGCGATGACCCTGTTGTTTTACATGCAGATAAAGGGACACATGCAGCATAGTCTTGGAGGATCGAAGCCTGCAAAATTTTCTTTTCAAGGATCTAGAGTAGGGAGTAGTAATACTATCAACAGAGGGAATAATAGAAACCAAACTCGAAGGAAAAATCCATATGCCAAACCTACAACAGACATTTGTCATAGGTGCAATAAACCTGAGCACTGTTCCAATGTCTATCTTGAAAGAAAACAAGTCAATTTATTGGAAGTTAACAGTGAAAATCATGATGAAGAAGAAGACAAAGGGGATTTCGATGATGACTATGCAAGGGTTGAATTTGCAATTGAGGAGAGTGTGGAAATGGTTTTTTTTTTTTTTTTTTTTTTTTTTTTTTTAAATTAACCTCCAGTGGGGAGGGGAAACTATGGAATGCCAGACCTTTATTATATAGCAAAAAATCTTACAAAAACATTGCGGGGGTACATTACGACATTACCCGCATTTTAGTCGATAACCGAAACTGAAACAAAACTTCTTTAAAACAATTTCTTGCAAAGAAAGAACAAAACCAAAACTAAGGCTAGGCCAATACAAATAGTTAAAATCAAGTGTGCCCAAGACTGCCCAAGCAACCTGCGTACACACACTAAACCGCGTCCACGCAACCGCAGAACGCAGCCACGCGACAAATCAGACCACAGCACTCCAACAGCAGCAGCAACAGCACCCAAAAAAAAAACTTCAGAAACACAGCATGCAGCACTCAACCTAGCACGCACCCGCAGTCCCATTTCATCGCAAACTCGGGCCGCGTTATGCGCTGTGCCTAAACAGAGAAAATACTCTGTTTTGCGACAGTTTTCCCATGCCTGATATGCGCCCATTTGCAGCTTCCAGCCGCAGAAAACGCAGCAACAGCAGCAGCACTCAAAATAGGCAGCACTCAGCGCACCAAGCAGCACACAGCACGCAGGATCAATCCCATTGCGTCGCATGTTCAGGCCGCAAAAATCGCAGCATCCAAACAGCGAAGACAACTCTGTTTTACGACAATTTGCCCAGTCTGGTGCGCACCCATTTTCAGATTCCAGCCGCAGTAAACACGCAGCAGCAGCAACAGTCAGCGCGCAGCAGCAGCAGCACTCAAAAACAATAGCACGCAGCCGCAGGCCAATCTCATCGCCTCCTCGGATCACACTAAGCGCAGCCTCCAAACAGAGCAGACCAAACTCTGTTATGCGACAGACTCCCCCATCCAGTGTGCACCCCTTCGCAGCAGAAACATCAGCACTCAACAAGCATCCAAAAACACAGCACGCAACACTCAATATCGCACGCAGAAATTGTCTCATTTCATCGCATCGTCGGGCCTCATAAAACGCAGCATTCAAACAGAGAAAGCAACTCTGTTTTGCGACAGACTGTCCTATCCCGTGCACACCAATCATGATGCTGCTCGACCCCCTAAATGCATCCTGTTTTGCAATTCCCTGCAGTCCAAACATCCGTAATTTTACACACATCAGAATGGATATTAAGCATTAAACGCGGCATCTACTCTTCCCCATGACGAATGTACGCCGTTTGTAATCTATCTAGCACAATCAATCCTGCTATCTTCCTAGGAAAATCAGTCCCCCTGAAAGAAACTGTCCCTTGGTCATGAAGTGCTCTAGCCGCTAATGAATCAGCAACCGCGTTGGCTTCCCTATAGATATGTTGGCAAAACAACGTCATTGTCGCTGCCAGCAGCTTGATTTCTTTCAAAATATTCTCCAAATGTCATGGATTTTTAATTCCTCCTTAAACCGGCCACAAACAAGTTCCGAATCCGTTTGTATAAAAACCTTCTTGAAACCCCAGTCGAGGCAAAGTCGAAGACCCTCAAAAAGAGCCAAAATTTACGCTTTATTGTGAGAACCTGTACCAAAGAAAATTTGTTTCCCCACAACACCGAAACCTCGAGAGTCTCTAATAACCACACCGCCAGATGCCCTTTCGTTGCGGGAGGAGCCATCCACATTAAGTGCTACAAAATCTGGGGGAGGGGGATTCCAAAAAACAATTCGAACGGACTTCCTTCTAATAGGGAGCACATCCAACCCCAAAATCTGTAGGGGAACCTTGTTACTGCTGACATGCTTGGGAGTAATAAACTTATTTGCCAGTCTCAACTGACGCCTAATGTTCAAAATCACAAAAGTGGAATTTGGAAGAGCATTTTCATAAACACATTTGCATCTCTGTTTCCAAATCTCCCATAGAATAAACATAGGAGTAAGAAGAAGTAACACACATGTTTGCGAAGTGCGTTTAACTCTCTTGAACCATATGGCAAGAACTGTTGAGATTTCTGCTGGTCGCCGTATATGAATGTCAAAGATCCTATCAAAATGAGTCGACACCTGCATCGCCAATTCGCCGTCTAGAAAAAGATGATTCAAAGATTCTTGTTTTGGCAATGTACAACAATGACATTTAGAGGCCAGGCTCATTTCACATCTGTATAATTCCCCGTCCACTGGCACTCCTCTACGGAGTAATTTCCAAACAAAAACTGATATTCTGGAAGGCAGATGTTCGTGCCAAAGTGACTGATATAAGGCATTGGCCTTCCCATGGTTCCGTAACAAATCATATGCCGACTGAAGAGAAAAAAGCCCGTTCGGGTTTGGAACCCACACACATGTGTCCTCCTCATTGATTGCACTACGTAATCTATCTGAAAAAAGATCTCTCGCCAAATTTCTGAGGTCTCTATGAACCAATTCAAAATTCGTAGAACTCACCTCGCGAACCGAAGGCCATGAATCCTGAGCAACCAGTGCCGCTGGTCTCCCGAAAGAAGCCACCATGTTCCAATTTTCCTCGAAAAAACTGATATTCCCAATGCCAATGCGCCAGAGCGAGTTACTCAAAAGAAAAGTTCTCCCAAGCATGATTTCTTTAAAAAACGGAGATGACCCACCTTTCATCAATTGACTTTTCAAACCGACGCCTTTTAACCAGTATTTGCACCTCATAAAACTAGCCCATAAAGAATCTGAAGTAAGAAGTCTCCAAAGTGCCTTGACGCGAAAAGCCTTCATCACCACCGTCAAATCTCTAACTCCCAAACCTTCTTCTGCCTGTGGAAAACAAATTGTATCCCATGACACCCATTTTTTCTTGTGACGGCCTTCACAATCCCCCCAAAAGAAATCCGGCAACAAACTTTTTATCTGTGATATGACTGTCCTTGGAACACACATGGTACTAATTATATAAATTGGAATCGAGCTAAGAACATGCCTGATCAAAATCAATCTTCCTCCTGGAGATAACAATTTTGCCTTCCATCCTTGAATGCGAGCCTGAATTTTTGCGATTAAATCTTCAAAATATGAGATTTTGACTGTCCCTTGGAACAAAGGCCCTCCCAAATACTTCAATGGAGCAGCGCGAAATTGAAAATCAGTGCCACTCTTTAAAGCTACAATTCGCTCCGTCGTGGCCTTATCCTCCAAAGTAAAGGAACTTTTCCCTTCATTTATTTTCTGTCCCGAGGCCTTGCAATATTGTCGCAGGAACTCCATACATCCCTTAACTGAGGATTTTCTGCCATTTAAAAAAATTAGAGTGTCATCTGCATACAGAAGGTGGGAAACTGGGCTGCAATTCCTGGGGGTATAATAGTACCCTATTTTGCCATTCTCAAAAGCCGATTTCAGACCTGGTTGCTTAGGTCTTACAACGATTGTTGTTGACACCCAAAAAAAGAAGGGCAACGACATAACATTTTTCGATCACTTTGTTCAATCAAGCATAAACTCTGTAATGTGATTGTAGACAACAGAAGTTGGAAGAATTTTGTGTAGAAAAAACTGGTGGAGTATTTACAGTTTCCTATAGTCACATAGCACACCATATTCACTTGGTTGGGTGAAGAAAGGACCATCCGTTCGTGTTGTTTAGACATGTCGCGTGTCATTATCCATTGGTAAGCATTACAAAGATGATGTATTATGTAATGTAATCGATATGGATGTTTGCATATTCTATTGGGTCATCCTTGGCAATATGATGTGGATACTACATTGAAAGATCGTAAAAATATTGGAAATTTTAGTTGGAAAAATCATAAAATTGCTATGGCTACTATATCAAAATATGGGAGGTTGCCAAAAGAAAAAATTCTAGTTTGCTAACTTTGACTGACAGTGAGCGTGAGATTACTGAGTCCATCAAAGACTTTGACTTTTTCTATGCAGTGGTAGTAAAATGATTGTTGGCAGCAAACAAAGAAGAAAAAATAATTCCTCTTGAAGTGCAACGGTTATTGGGAGAATTTGAGGAACTTTTTTTTTTTTATTTCCAACATAGCCAAACTATTTTTCAGGGAGGTTCGTTTTCATGAAGTTTCTAAATCTATTATTTTTTATCATGATACGAAGTTTTTATGGCTTACTTTGTGGAGGTTGTTTGAATTATTTTAATCGAAGTAGCACTGCTCACCCGCAAACAGACGGTCTGAAGTTACAAATTGTACTTTGGAAAATATGGTTCACAGTGTTTATAGTGAAAAGAATAAACAGTGGGATTATGCACTTCCACAAGCGGAGTTCACTTATAAAAATGACAATGCGTATGTCATCGACTTGCCTGATTCCAGAGGAATTTCCCACACTTTCAAGTTTGCTGACTTGTATGAGTTCCGTGAAGATGAGGCCCTATGTCGTGACAATAAATCGAAGTCAAGTTCTTTTGAAGTAAAAGGGAACTGATGTAGAACATTTGGCTGAAATAATTGAAGATGTAATGGATTGACGAAAGACAAAAAGACGTAACCGAAATTTACAGATTTGGCGTCTGAGCTCAGAATGAGGCATGTCATACCTTATTGGAAGGGAAACGACAATACCCTGTAGAACTCACAGCTATGCTATTATGTATGGTGGATTTTAAGCATTTGAAGTCATTTAGGTTTTCAAAACAACACTTTAGTGTTTTGGAATAGGATTTTCATTTTGTTTCTAATAAGATTATAGTTTTTATTTCTCAATAGACCTTGGATTTCCAAATGCTTCTAAGACAATTTAATGTTGAATTAGGTCTTTAAATTGTTTTCATTTATTGTTCAAGGAGATATTCAAACAATTACTTTTTCAAAAAACCTTTGTGTTTTAATCTTTTCTGGTAAATTCCAGATTGTTTCTGGTGGATTCCAAATTGTTCTTGTTTGTTCTACGTCAGAAGCAACTTGAGCAATGACATACATTATGAAAACAATATTGGACTAATTGAAAGCCTTAATATATATTAAGCTCATAGTACTTCAATGCGATCCACAAGTGATTGTGAAGGGCATGGCATATTTTAACATTAGCTTCCAAGTTTTGCTAGCTAAAGGGTTGAGGTTGCTTTTAACATAGATAAATGGCAAGGACTTGCTTATAGACTTTGTCTCTCAATACTTATCTACGATCACCCAAGGAGGACAACCAAAGACAAGAAGCAATCAAACCATGATCCTTAATAGTCAAATTTTATTGAGTTAATGAGTCTCACCCAACACCACGTCTTCTTGTTTGTTGAACTCCTGAGTAGGACGAGTACAATCAAAACAATGAATTCAAGGCCGCGATATGGTCTTTGACCCCATTCTCCATCAACTTTGCAAGTTACACACAAAGGATCTTCGGAAGTCCAAAACCAAACTCAATCGAATATTTGCTTCCCTCATGGATCATTGTCGATCTCATCACAAAGGGATTATCTTAATCACGTATGGCCATACATCAGGGAAAACACCTAACCTGTTTAGCTTATATAAAAAGTAAAGATTATTCCCACTAAATTTGACTTCAATGCAGTGAACTGAAGGCATATAGTCATTGATGTGTAAGTGTGCCACAAATGTTTCTTTAAATCGGCCTAAAATATGTATACTTTCACTAAATTTGCTAACCTCAAAAAGCTATTGTAGGCAAACAATTAAACATTTAAGGTACTACAAGGCACAGTTTCATTCATAAGAATTATACATTACTTACCTTTCCAATAATCTGATATTTCCTATCAGTATAAATTGACATGAAAACGTGACTTGGGCAGCAATGGGTTAATGAAATAGACACATTACAACAATATGGAAACTAGCATTTGAAAGAAGTATTATGATATGCTCGTTTCCCTTTTGAGCTTGGGCATAATCACTTGAACATATGAGAAGTCAGATGTGAGGAGGTTCAAGATAGATATTGGGTCATGTTTTTTCAAGATCGAATGGCAATGATCAAACTACGTGTTTGAAGTAAATTCTCCAAATGATGATGTAATTCCCATGCTCATGAATCTATTTCTACAATTTTGGTTTAATATACCGAGATCTGCAGAGGAAAACAATATCTAAAAGGGTGCCCAAAAGAGGTGCACACACAACATTAAGAGCAAATAAGAAACAATTTCAATATCGAGATTTGTATAAAAGTAACCAGATTTGGGCATCTTACTTTCAGGTCCCATCTCAAAGAGTACCTCATGATGACTGAATTTTAGCTATGCTTCTGTAAGTTTGAGCATCCCATGTGAAAGAAATTTAGGAAGTCAAACCTATTTTAGCCAAAGATTCTAACACTATTGAGGTTTACACTACTTTGGGTAAATTTTCAGCTTTCGAAATTTAGTCAATACCATGGTGGATACCACTGTTTTAAATATTGCTAGGCAGTATGTGGACGACAAGCAGAGGACTAGGCGGGGGCCTAGGCAATTTTTTTAATTAATTATAATTTATAATTTATAAAAGTTAAGCATAATAACATATAAATTACTTTCAATTCAATGCCAAGATGCATATGCAAAATGCATAAAAAAAATTAAAAAAAGACCTAATTTTTTTGAATTGGAAACAAAAAAAAATTCAAAAACCTACTGAGCAACTCCCAGTCACCTAACACTTAGGTCGATTTTTAGAACACTGGTGGATACTCTTTTATAATCCACTAGGCCACTACTTTATTGCACTCATGTTCTATGAATTGCACACCCATTTTTATTGAGTCTTCCTTCTATTACTTCAAAAGAAACAGTAGAACAAAAACAAAAGGGAGATTAGGCCTTTGAATTGTATAATGTTTGCCGGTGATGTTCGTGTGGAGTGCACACTCCATTTCATTACATACTATTTCTTCCCAATGCACTTTCCCTCTCACCCTCACAGTCACTAGTGCTCCCAGTGCTTTCCAACTCGCCAATCCATCACTCTCAATATTAAATAAACCAAATTGTGTATGTAGTGATGAATGTATATGTATAGTAATGCGTTGCAATGTTTATTTAAATTATGTTTATGCTTTGACCAAAATCATTCTGAGTACACTAAATTTTTTATTTGCCAGCATGCACAGTTAGAAATTTTTCTAATGTATGAAAAACAATATTTAGCATATTTCTTAAATGAGAATACATATTTGTGGGCGTTTCTCTACTTGCACTATGTAAACAATTGTGTTAGTGCGAAATTAGGTAGAAATAAATCTATATCGGCCTAGATGAAATAGGATTCTACAAACCTACAGTCAGATTCAGTTCCATGCATCTATAAAGACCCTGCATGAGGGCGTGTCTTCCACACTTCAACTCTTCTTCACTGTCATTTCTTGTTCGATCTTTATATTTTTGCTTCTTCGAGTCCTTCATGGCTTCGAGTCCTTCATCTCTCAACACTGCCATATCCACCAAAGTTGAAAAGAACGACTTTGACTATGCTAATAGGGCACAATGGCTTCGAGCAGCAGTTCTTGGAGCTAATGATGGGTTGGTTTCTATCTCATCATTGATAATGGGTGTTGGAGCTGTTAGACATGATGTTAAGGTAATGCTCCTTACTGGCTTTGCTGGTTTGTTAGCTGGCGCTTGTAGCATGGGCTTAGGAGAGTTTGTATCTGTGTACTCACAGTTGGAGATAGAGCAAGCTCAAATGAAGAGAAACAATAATAATGGTATTGTCAGTAACGAAGATGGGAAGAAAGAACATCTACCGAACCCAGCCCAGGCGGCTTTAGCGTCTGCTCTAGCATTTTCTGTAGGAGCGATAGTTCCTCTACTGGCTGCAGGATTTATAAGGGACTATAAGGTGAGATTGGGAGTGGTGGTTGGGGCAGCAAGCCTTGTTTTGTTGGTGTTTGGATGGGTAGGAGCAGTGTTGGGGAAGGCACCTATGAAGAAGTCCTGTTTGAGAGTCTTGTTGGGTGGATGGCTTGCTATGGCCATCACCTTTGGTTTGACAAAGTTGATAGGCTCAACTGGACTGTAATAAGTGTATGTTTTCGGGTTTCTAAGTATTATAAGTGTGTTGTTTCGGGTGTCTTAAGTATTATAAGTGTATGTTGTTTCGGGTATCTAAGTATTAAAAGTGCATGTTAATGCACGTAGGTGGATTAATGGGGATAGAATGGAGTAAGGAACCAGTGTTATGTAGTGTGTTTGTTTGCTTTGCAAGCAAGTGTTTTTGTGCATTAATTGGTTATTTGGTGGCCTGTTAACTTTGTTTTGGGGTCTATCATTAATGTTTGTTGTATTATCATCTAGTCTGAATTTCAATCTATTTATGCTTCGCTTTTCCCTGTTCCAACTCCTTGACTATGCTTTATGAATATTTTTCAAGATGAGTATTTCAATCTATCAATCACTTCTAGTTGTGAGTGGCCTTTAATTTGGGGCAGATACACGAGTTCTGAATGTAGTGCAGAAAGGTCATTGACAGAATGGGAACAAATGGTTTGGTGATGCGTTGCTTTTAGAGACAATGGCAAAATCTGGGCCTAGTCCAGATCATCACAAACCTATGAAGGTTCAAACCATGGGTAGGGTTAAGGACTCGGGTCCAGCACCCAACTGTTAGCAGCAACAGCTCAATCTTGATAAGCAAATATTACAGATTGTTTTGTAAATTTGCTTATTTATTTGATTATGATGTTCAGGTGTTCATCTATATTCAATTTTCCTTCTTCACCTATGCTAAGGGAGGTTTTTTTTTTTTCTAGTCTAGTGTTTTAGTATTTAGTAAACCATTGGTTTCTTCAAGGCAAATGGACTCAATTCGTTAAAACTATATAACATGATTTTTACTTGGCTACCAATGACATGACAACTCAATGGTTAGAGCTTAGCGGATGGTACCACTAGGTCATGGGTTTAAACCCAGCTGGGGGCATTTTTATCGGTTTGTGGTGTGTTGACCAATTCTGGTCTTTAATGGGTTATGGGATCCTATTAAAAACCCAGCTTGCCTTTAAAAAAAAAAATTATATATGATTTTTACTTGGATTCCTTTTAGTTTGTATCAAGCTGAGATCCTCATCCTCAATCATGAAGGAATCAACTGTAACTTTGTTGCACCAAACATGGAGTAATGGCTCAATGAAACCATTTCTGCAGCACATAGTGGGGATGCAACTGATGGATGAATTGGAGAACAGACAAACAATTTCAATATTTGCGAAAACAAGACAATGGTTTTCTGATTTTCTAAGCAACCCCACTGGCGATTACAATAATTGAAATTGATATCCACATTAAATAAAAACTGATGAATTTGAAATTGAGCTTAAAAAAAACACATAATACCTGACCTCCTATAATGTAACCATCGCCACCACCGATCACCAGACTAGATTGCTTAAGAATCACTTTGGATTGCATTTTGACTCCACATATTTTACCATCCTCAGACAATCTTCTGCAAACGCGATGTTGCGGTTGAAATATTCAGTTTCTTTATCCAGCCATTTCTTCCATCGGAGCTCAAACGCTTTCCTCGGAGAAGACGGCCATTTTGACTCAAAATTTTTGAACGTCCTCCGGGTTTTGACTGCAATCTCAATCTTCTCGTAGAAAAAATCAGTCAGTCTACCTTGCAACTTCTTCCATTCGATTTGCACGGATTTTCGCACCGAAGATGATAATGAACTAAGCTCTTGCTCTGACAGAAAGAAACTAGGGGGGATTGTCACCATTATGTTCTCAAGATAATCAATCAACATATCCAATAACAATGCGTTCACCGCTGCTTCTGCTTCTTCCTTCTCTGGGTCTTCTTCTTCTTCTGAACCATCACCATGGGTTGATGAAACCAGTGAAGAGTCGTTAGTGGTGGTGGTGGTGACGTGTGGTTTCTTCGATGGGGGGGATTCTTCTTCTGCTACTGATGCTTCAGACGACGAAGCGGGTGGTGGGTAATCAGGGTTTCGGCGTTTCGAAGACATTTTGATGGATCAATCTCGAACTAGAGAAAGAGAGGGGGAGTTCAGAGGACAGAGCAGCGAAGAAGGAAGAAGAAGCGTTTTGTGGGAAGGTTGGGAACTTGGGGTTTGAAGCGATGAAAGCGTGAATGGAGAAATTGGGAGCGGTTGTTGAAGGGCTTTCTTTGGACCTCCGAAAATATATAGGTCTTCCGATCCAAGCCTTACCATTTGATATATCTAAACTAGGGCTAGGCGGTCCGGGTAAACGGATCAAAAACTCAAAACCGAAGACCGAACCGGATATTCAAATACTGAAAATATTGGGCCCAAGCCCGAACCGGGTGAGGCCGGTTAACCGGGGTCCAACAGATCAGGCCGGGCCTGGTCGATCTCAGTCTAAAATCGTAATTCCACGCCTCATCTTTTTCGTCATCAACTGTAACACCATCTCTTTCAAACCCCCTCTCTCAATTTTTCTATACTAAACCCTCAAATTCCTACTTTCCACCCTTCAATCTTCACTGATAAATCTCAAACCCCCTTCGAACCCTCGTCACTAACTCTCTCTATATTTCTGTAATCGAACCCAAACAAATCCTGGAGTGGTAGCAATTAAAGGTGGTTGTTCTTATGATTACTCAATTGTCTTTAGGGATGGTAGATATCCGTCCTACTTCTCCCGTTTCAGATGAATTTGGTTAATGCTATATGAATATTGGGGCGGATATGAATATTCAAACTGTATTCGTTTTTTATTCGGGACAGATACGAATTTGGCCATATCCATTTATATAAGTATTTTAAACCATTAACAAAACCCTAACCCTAAACAATTTTCACACTGCCCTCTTCATTTCCCTCTTTTATTCGTCTTCTTCTTCCCCTCTTCTTCTTCTTATCCACTGAAGAAAGATCTAGCCAGTTCTAAAGAAAAATCTGGTCAGATCTGAAGAAAGATATTTTTTTCGTCTTCTTCTTCCACTCTTCTTCTTCTTCTCCACTGAATAATAGCAGGTAGAGGTGTAGTTTTGAAGTGAGAAAAAAGGGAAGCGGCTTTCTTTGGAGCACAAATGAGAAAACATGAAACTGATGTGCAACGAATTTGGTCGCTGGAGTTTTGTGTGTAATTTTGTTTATGAATATCAGTATTCTCCTTGGTTCCTTGGATTCTAGATTTGGATCTGAGGTTGGGATTGCAGTTTTTAACTAGTGTGACTGGGTATCATGCGATTGTTGAAATGGGGTTTGAGAGACTGTCAATGAGATAGATTGACAGATTAGTGACCTGATTTGGGTGTGTGATGAACAAGGCTAAAGGTAGACGACATGATGTTACAAGATGAGAAAAAGAGTTGAAGCTATGAGGATTTCAAAGAAGAAGAGAATGGAGATTACGAAGCTGAGAATGTGAAATTGGAAGAACAATACAGAAAAGGAAGAAATAAGGAAACACATATTTCTTGCTGGTATTCAGCAGGGGAACCCCATCTTCCCAAAGTGGCTGATTAGAAGATTCAAGGTTAAAGATGGGTGAAGAGAAGTCCCAATTTACAATTCGCTAATGATGCAATTTTTTCACGGAAGCAAACAAGGATTAGCTAGCTAATCTCAATTCTGTTTTGATTTGCTTGGATTGATATCAGGTTTGAGGTCAATTTCCATAAAACGGCTAATCTCAATTCTGTTTTGATTTGCTTGGATTGATATCAGGTTTGAGGTCAATTTCCATAAAACGGCTAATCTCAATTCATATCAGGATTAGCTAGCTAATCTCAATTCTCTTGTGAATGGATTTGTTGACTGTATTTCAATACACTTCAACAATGCATAGTGAAAGTAGGGGTTATTGACTACTTCACATGGATTAGAAGACAAATTTGATTTTCAATTTAAAGAATAAAGAGAAGAGTAAAATAATGGATGGTGAATATAAACTAAAAGTTAAAGGGGAACAAGAAACAATTGAAAAAAAATAGAAACAAAGATAAAACTTACTTCTTCAACGAAATTAAATTTTAGTACATGCACTTCTCTACCAAGTAAAAATATAAAGCCAATAACTACAACTAAAAAAACTCTCTAAAAAAAACTATCAGAGAAAAAACTATCCTTTATGAACTCCATGTATGGAATTTTTATAGGAAAAAAAGATTTGAGAGAAACAAGGAAACATGATTTGAGTTAAATAATGAAACATGGTTGAATGAAACAATGAATGGTGTTGAAGTTGAATAAGGAAATATGTCTTATAGAGTTTTTTTTATGATAAAGTTGGCCATGTAGACGTCCAAATCTTCATATTAATTTTCTCGAGATCCGTAGTTGTTGTTGATTTGTGGGTTTGACTTCATGGGTCTTGGATTGAAATTATTTAATTTTTATGAATACATTTGAAATCCCATTGAGCCTTCTAGTTGTTGAATTTAGTTTTATTGTGTCACTTTATGAATGATTTGATATTTGTGCTTGAATTCCTACAAAATGCACAAAAACTCACGTAATGAGATATTTTTATTTGATAATTGGACTTAACAATTGTATATTTAGGGGTGTAAAATCAATGTTTTGGGTGCTTATCACACCACCCCCAAACAACGGACTAGCAAAGAACAACGAAAAGAAAGATAATAACACAAAACAAAATATTTTTATTCGTCCTAAACTTCTCAAACAATTTCAATATTTGCAAAATCAAGACAATGGTTTTTTGATTTTCTAAGCAACCCCAGTGTAGGGATGGCAGTGGGGCGGATTTGGTTAAGAGTGTATGGAGGTTGGGGCGGATACGGATATCCAAACTGTATCCGTTTATTGTTCGGGGCGGATACGGATTTGGCCATATCCGCCCCACGGATATCCGTAAATCCGTTTAAGGATGTAAAATACTGAAATACCCTCAACCCTTTAAAAGGGAAAAAAAAACCTTATCCCTACTCATTCACTCTCTGCATCTTTCACTTTCTGCATCTGCATCTACTTCCTCTCCCCATTGTGTTCTTCCTCTATTTCGAATAAAAACCCTTCCCTCACACAAAAAATCAGAACACACCTCCCTCTCCCTCACCAAACACCTCCCTCTCCCTCATTTTCACACAAAAAAACAGATAACACGACCCTTGTTCTCCACCTCGCGGCTCGCCATCACGCCATGTTCTTCCTCTCTCAGAGTCTCTCTTGCTCCTCATCTCTTCAGCTTCCAACAGATAGAAGGGGGATGGCCATGGTCGAGACTCGAAAGAGTGTTTGGTCAAAGGAAGGGAGTCAGATCTGCGATGGCTCGAAGGAAGGGGGTCGATCTGCAGTGGCTTGATCTGAGATCTGCGATTTGGTCGAAGGAAGGGAGTCGAGATCTGCGATTTTGTCTGAGATCTGAGATCTACGATTTAGTCTGAGATCTGCGATTTGGTCAAATGAAGGGAGTCGATCTGCGGTGGCTTGATCTGAGATTTGGTCGAAGGAAGGGAGTCGATCTGGTTGTTGTTTGAGAATGATATGGTGGTGTGATTCGATATATGAGAATCTGCTCTTTTTTTTTTTTTTTTTTTGATATATGAGAATCTGTTGGTTTTTGTTTTGATATTTGAGATTTTTTTTCGGGTATTTTGGGCGGAGCGGATATCCACCAATCCGTTCGGTTCGGGGATGGTTTTTACAAAATATGGTAAACGAATATTCAGGGCGGATTTGGATATCCGTGATCTCCAGCGGGGCGGGGATGGATTTGTCCAAATCCGCCCCAATCTGCCCCATTGCCATCCCTACCCCAGTGACGATTACAATAATTGAAATTGATATCCACATTAAATAAAAACTGATGAATTTGAAATTGAGCTTACAAAAAAAACACATAATACCTGACCTCCTATAATGTAACCATCGCCACTACCGATCACCAGACTAGATTGCTTAAGAATCACTTTGGATTGCATTTTGACTCCACATATTTTACCATCCTCAGACAATCTTCTGCAAACGCGATGTTGCGGTTGAAATATTCAGTTTCTTTGTCCAGCCATTTCTTCCATCGGAGCTCAAACGCTTTCCTCGGAGAAGACGGCCATTTTGACTCAAAATTTTTGAACGTCCTCCTGGTTTTGACTGCAATCTCAACCTTTTCGTAGAAAAAATCAGTCAGTCTATCTTGCAACTTCTTCCATTCGATTTGCACGGATTTTCGCACCGAAGATGATAATGAACTAAGCTCTTGCTTTGATAGAAAGAAACTAGGGGGGATTGTCACCATTATGTTCTCAAGATAATCAATCAACCTATCCAATAACAATGCATTCACCGCTGCTTCTGCTTCTTCCTTCTCTGGGTCTTCTTCTTCTTCTGAACCATCACCATGGGTTGATGAAACCAGTGAAGAGTCGTTAGTGGTCGTGGTGGTGGTGGTGACGTGGGGTTTTTTTCGATGGGGGGAATTCTTCTTCTGCTACTGATGCTTCAGACGACGAAGCGGATGGTGGGTAATCACGGTTTCGGCGTTTCGAAGACATTTTGATGGATCAATCTCGAAATAGAGAAAGAGAGGGGGAGTTCAGAGGACAGAGCAGCGAAGAAGGAAGAAGAAGCGTTTTGTGGGAGGGTTGGGAACTTGGGGTTTGAAGCGATGAAAGAGTGAAAGGAGAAATTGGGAGCGGTTGTTGAAGGGCTATCATTGGGCCTCCGAAAATATACAGGTCTTCCGTTCCAAGCCTTACCATTTGATATATCTAAACTAGGGCTGGGCGGTCCAGGTAAATGTCTCAAAAACTCAAAATCGAAGACCCGACCGAATATTCAAATACTGAAAATATTGGGCCCAAGCCCGAATCGGGTGAGGCCGGTTAACCGGGGTCCAACAGATCAGGTCGGGCCTGGTCGATCTCGGTCTAAAATCGTAATTCCACGCTTCATCTTCTTCGTCATCAACATCAATTATAACACCATCTCTTTCAAACCCCCTCTCTCAACTTTTCTATATTGAACCCTCAAATTCCTACTTCGACCCTTCAATCTTCATTGATAAATCTCAAACCCCCTTCGAACCCTCCTCACTCACTCTCTCTATATTTTTGTAATCGAACCCAAACAAATCCAGTCTTGAACAATGAAGATCTCTAAAGACTCCGCCTTTACCGATCAGGATTGCTTTCATTTAAAATGCTAGAGAAATTTAAAATACGTCTTGGAGTGCTAGCAATTAAAGGTGGTTGTTCTCATGTTCACTCAATTGTCTTTGCTTCTCATGACCTACTGATTGATGCTAAAAATCGACATTAATGTCGTTGTATGATTTTCGACATCAATCAAAGAAATATCTATTGTTTTTATTTATTTTATTCCTTCAACCTTCAATACACTTCAACAATGCATAGTGGAAGTAGGGGTTATTGACTACTTCACGTGGATTAGAAGACAAATCTGATTTTTAATTTAAAGAATAAAGATAAGAGTAAAATAATGGATGGTGAAAATAAACTAAAAGTTAAAGGGGAAAAAGAAACAATTAAAAAATAGAAACAAAGATAAAACTTACTTCTTCAATGGAATTAAATTTTAGTACATGCACTTCTCTACCAAGTAAAATATAAAGCCAATAACTACAACTAAAAAAACTCTCTAAAAAATACTATCAAAGAAAAAACTATCTTTTATGAACTCCATGTATAGAGTTTTTATAGGAAAAAAGGGTTTGAGTAAAACAAGGAAATATGATTTTATTTAAACAATGAAACATGGTTGAATGAAACAATGAATGGTGTTGGAGTTGAATAAAGAAACATGTCTTATAGAGTTTTTTTTATGATAAAGTTGGCCATGTAGACGTCCAAATCTTCATATTGATTTTCTCGAGATCCGTAGTTGTTGTTGATTTATGGGCTTAACTTCATGGGTCTTGGGATTGAAATTCTTTAATTTGTATGAATGCATTTGAACTCCCATTGAGCCTTCTAGTTGTTGAATTTAGCCTTATTGTGCCATTTTATGCATGATTTGGGTTTTGTGCTTGAATTCCTACAAAATGCACAAAAAATACGTAATGAGATATTTTTATTTGATAATTAGACTTAACAATTGTATATTTAGGGGTGTAAAATTGATGTTTTGGGTGCTTATCACACCACCCCCAAACAACCTTTTGCTAGTCATCTAGCAAAGAACAACGAAAAAAAAGATAAAAACACAAAACAAAATATTTTTATTCGTCCTAAACTTCTCAAAGAAATCAATGTCACTTTTGTTGATATGACTCGATTGCATTTACAATATGCAACAATTCCTTGAACCCCTAGCATGACACTAAAGGAAAAGTTTTAGCCTCATAAGGGTTATCCAGGATGACACCCACAAACATTTTTTTTTATATGAAACAAAATTGATGTGTGACTTATTTTTCTCAGAGAATGTCCTTGTTATTCAACCACATAGAAGACAAGAGACATATGTAATATCTTACTAAAATGCACATTACAAGTAAGCAACTTTAGAACAAGGTGTGTGTGTGAATAACCAACAAATGCAATTTTTCATGTCAAAGTAACGCACATCCTAATCCACATTTGGAATAGTCGTTTTGACTTCAAACTGACCAGTTAATCTCTCTGAAATGATCACTCTAAGTTTGGGTAAAATATTTTATCTCTTGCATGTGAAGAAAAGAGGAAATGCGAAAATTCAAATTTCTCACATGCTCATAAGAATAAACGGACATAAAAGAGAATAATAGTCTCATGGAAGGAATGTTGATCACTTACAAGAATGTTGAGTTACTCACCATAACGTCTTCTCATCTACTTTCCACTTCTTGCCATAGGGTTAATTAAGACTTCTCTAAAATAAAAATGAATCTAGCTTCTTCTTTTTTTATATGAGGAAGAATTGGGTAGATGGTAAGTAAGGAATGTTTTTGAAAATGTAGGGTCTTCAAATAACTTAATAGGGAACTCATCAATCACTTTCTTTTATTCTCCTTTCTTCAAAACTTTTTTTTTGTTTCCTTCTTCAGAACTTTTTTTTTTTAAGTATCTTGGACTTTGGATATTCACTTTGCAATCCCTTTTTTCTTCATAAATCTTCCTAACATTTTTCAGAAACATAAAGGTGAAATATATATATATAAACCAAAACAAAGGCTCACATTGGTATTGGATGAAATGTTTAGCAAGATGATTTTGAGAAGGTTCAGATGGACAAGAAATGCCTAATTTACCTTCTAAGGTTTGGTAATGGTTATAAGTCTCAAATAGACTACAAGACTTATGTTTCTCTTAACTCGAAATATATGTCATCCTCAGTGACCAACCAAAAAGATGAATAATGAGACTTAACAACAAGTTAATGTCCAATAAAATATTAAGTCATCATATGACTCGGAGTTGTGTAAAAACACTCTGAATAAAATGAAAGATCTGATAGCTCACAAGGTTAAGGTCTCCACTATTATTCCTCTAGATTCTCAGGAAGTAACTTATTTTTATATTCTAAACTACATCTGTGGTCATTGTACAAAAAAATATTTGTTCATGAATGCTCAAATGCAATATTTACTCTAGTAAGAAACTTCCAACATCTCTTTGCCTAAATGTAATGAATCAAGTAATCCAATCTCATCATAGCTAGAATACCACACCATTTTTTTTTTTATTTTTTAGAAAAAGATTTTCAAAAGAGGTATGAATTTTGATAAATCTCCCCCCCCCCCCCCCCCCAAACAAATAGAACACTGTCCCCAGTGTTAAACAAATGAAATGAAAAGTGAGAAATAAAAATTAGAACATATTACCTCAGGTGATTTGTTGAACATCTGTACCTTCCTTGCAATGAAAAAGAGTGAGTTGGTGGGGGTGATGTATTATTAAAAATACATGACCCCCAAACAGGAATTGGCGGTATTATTAATTAATTTTTTATTTTTTTTATATTTTATTATTTTATGAATGAATGAATGAATGAATGAATACATAAACGGACTGGGCTGCCTCCCAGTAGCGCTAAGTTTAATGTCATTGCCGAACGTAGAGTAGGAATTTGTAGGCATAACTAATCCTCATAGTTATGATCAATCAACTGAATGGTTTTCACTGATCTTGTGGGAAGTTCATGGTATGGCTTTAGTCGCTGTCCATTTACTTGAAAGAGACTACCATTCATAGGGTTTTCTACGGTGATGGCACCGTAGTCTTTAACATCACGTACCATGAATGGACCAGACCAACTAGTTTTTAGCTTACCTTGAAAGAAGTGAAGACGAGAGTTGTAGATTAAGACTTTCTGACCAAAATGGAACTTTTTTTCTCATGATGTTTCTGTCATGTATCCACTTCATTTTATCTTTGTAGTTATTGGATAAGTCATAAGCATCATACCTCAATTCTTCTAACTCATCGAGCTGAAGTTTTCATTTTTTACCAGCCATATCGAGGTGGTCAAAGTTTAGACTTTTTGTAGCCCAATAAGCTCTATGTTGGAGTTTGACAGGAAGGTGACAAAGTTTACCAAAGACCAATCTATTGGGAGACATCCCTAAAGGAGTTTTGAATGCAGTTCAGTTTGCCCATAAGGCATCCAAAAGACATAAAAACCAATCTTTTCGATTTGGATTGATAGGTTTTTCAAGGATGTTCTTGATTTAACGATTTGAGACTTCAACTTGACCGCTTGTTTGAGGATGGTAGGAAAGGGAAACTTTGTGAGTAACCCCATACTTTTTAACAAGATGCTCAAATACGCGGTCACAGAAATGTTCACCCCCATCTTAATGATTAGTTCCAAATCTACTAAAGATAATTTCCCTTATGAATGAAATAACAATTTTTTGATCATTGGTCTTATTGGCAATGGCCTCTATCCATTTATAAACGTAATCCAGTGCAAGAAGGATGTATTGATACCAATGGAAGGATGGAAACGATCCCATAAAATCGATGCCCCAAACATAAAAAACCTTTAACCACTAAAATAGGATTCAGAGGCATCATGTGTCGACGAGTTATTCGCCCAAGTTGTTGACATCGGTGACAGACTTTACAATATTCATGGGCATCTCGAAAAAGGGTAGGCCAATAAAAACATGATTGGAGAACCTTCTCCGCAGTTTTCTTAGAACTAAAATGCCCACCACAAGCTTGATCATGGCAAAATGAGATAATGTTCAACTGTTCAACTTCTGGAACACATCTTCTGATAAGTTGGTCAGGGCAATATTTGTACAAATCTGACTCATCCCAAGAATAATACTTGACCTTAGACAAAAACTTGTCACGATCTGGCTTAGACCAGTGTGAAGGGAGTTCCTCAGTTGCTAAAAAATTGACAATGTCGGCATACCAAGGAAGTTTTTGTTGTACCAAGAGAAGTTGTTCATATGGGAAGTTTTCTTGAATGGTCAAGATGCTAGTAGATGACTATGATGTTAGCCTAGACAAGTAGTCGGCGACCGCATTTTCTGTACCTGACTTATCTCGTATTTCAAGATCAAATTCTTTAAGCAAAAGAACCCATCGGATCAGACGAGGTTTGGTGTTCTTCTTAATGAGAAGGTATCTAAGGGCTGCATGGTCAATGTACACAATGACTTTAGCTCCAATGAGATAGGAACGTAATTTATCTAATGCATAAACAATGGCTAACATCTCTTTCTCCGTGATTGAGTAATTGAGTTGAGCCTCATTCAGAGTTTTGCTAGCATAGTAGATGACATGAGGAAGTTTATTAACTTTCTGACCCAAAACTACACCTACATCGTAGTCAGAGGCATCACACATAATCTCAAAAGGTAGCACCCAAGCAGGAGCTTGGATGATAGGAGCTGAGACTAGTTCAGATTTAAGATGCAGAAACGCAGATATGTACTTGTCGTAAAAAAGAAAGGGAACATCCTTGGCTAAGAGACTGCTCAAAGGGCGTGCAATCTTTGAGAAATCTTTAATGAAGCGGTGATAAAATCCAGCATGCCCCAAGAAAGATCGAAATAGATGAAATGACATCAATCTTAGCTTTGTCCACCTCAATGCCTTTTGGATAGACAACGTGCCCAAGAACAATGCCCTGCTTTACCATGAAGTGACACTTTTCCCAATTTAGAACAAGACATTTTTCTTCTCAACGCTCTAAGACAAGTGAGATGTGATGTAGGCATTGGTCAAAAGATGAGTCGAATACTGAAAAATCATCCATAAAGATCTCAAAAAAGTTGTCCACCATATCACTGAATATGCTAGACATGCATATTTGAAATGTCGTGGGTGCATTTCATATCCCAAAAAGCATGCGACGATAAGCGTAAGTGCCAAAAGGACAAGTGAATGTGGTTTTCTCTTGATCCTCTTATGCAATAGGAATTTGATTGTATCCAGAATATCCATCCAACAAATAATAGTAAGGATGACTCGCTAACCTCTCAAGTATCTGATCAATAAAGAGAAGGGGAAAGTGATCATTTCGAATATTAGAGTTCAATTCGCAATAATCAATGCATACTCTCCATCCCTTTTTCACTCTTTGTGGCACAAGTTCCTTGTTCTCATTTTCAACAACTGTAATTCCTGACTTCTTAGGAACCAAATGGACTGGGCTAACCCGTTGGCTATCAGAGATAGCATAGATGATGTTTGCATCCAGGAGTTTCAATACTTCTTCTTTTACGACATCTTTCAAAATGGGATTTAGACGTCGTTGGGGCTCTATGGAGGTTTTGGTTTCATCTTTCAAATAAATATGATGCTCACAGACAATAGGGTCAACACCCTTGATGTCATGAATATTCCAAGCAATGGCTGACTTGTGAGCTTTAAGGACCTCCAACAACTTGTCACTTTGTTCCTCAGTGAGATCTGAGGCAATACTCACTGGATAACTCTCCACAGGATCGAGAAATGCATATCTCAATTCATTTGGCAAAAAGGCTTAAGTTCTAATGATTTTTTAGTGCTTGTGGATGAGTCACTATCTTGTGACTGTCCTATGAAGGAAGATGAGGAATACAACTCTTCCTCATATTGATAACGTGATAATTACTCAGATTCAGACATATGCATTATGGGCACATTATCCAACATAATGTTGACCTCTTTAATAGCCTCGTCCATAACTAGGTTCATACCAAAGTGTGAGAGACAACGAAACAATGCGTCATCTGGTGACGATTGAGCCATAGACTCAAAAGATCGAATCATACACACTTCTTCTTCTTCCTCCTCTATCATATCGAGATCATCTCTCATTTGCAAGGCCTTAAAAATATTCAATTCGGCTTTAAGGTTCCCAAAGGAAACAAACATGCTACCACTTCTACAGTTGATGTTGGCCTCCGCAGTTGCTAAGAATGGTCGCCCTAAGATGACAAGAATTTGATTGTTTGGGCTCGGGCTAGTGTCTAAGATGATGAAATCAACTAGATAATAGAAATCTGCAACTTGAACAATGACATCCAAAACTATTCCTCTAGGGTATCGTTTTGACTCATCTGCTAGCTTAAGAACTACCTTTGTTGGTTGCATCTCCTTTAACCCAAGTTCTAAATATATATGATAAGGTAAGAGATTCACACTCGCTCCTAAGTCGATCAAGGTACGACTTTCAAAGTCTTTTCCAATGAAACATGGTACAGTAGGGGTTCCTGGATCCCTGTACTTAACTACTCCAGTTTGTTGAATAAGCGATGTGACATCGCTTGCAAGGCATGCAGTTTCAGGTACTTCCATTTTTCTCTTTTTAGTACACATGTCCTTGAAATTTTTTGCCTAGATTGGTACTTGCTGAATAGCAGACAAAAGAGGGATGTTGATGTGTACTCCTTTAAAAATCTCTATTATTTCTTAGAATTGCTTATCTTTTTTGTTACCTAAAAGGGCTTTGGGAAAATGTGCTTTAGGTATATACTTTCTTGGCTTTACAGGAAGCTGAGAGAGTGAGTTTAAACTAGTTTGAGAAGAACCTTTAGCATTCTCAATTGGTTTAGGAACATTCTCTTTGGAAATCACATCAGTTATCTTGGGTTGTTCTATGTCATTATCAATTGCTCGGTCAGAACGAAGGGTGGTGACAATTTTAACTTCTCCATGTGAATCAACATTACTACCAATTTCATTGACATGGGCTTGGGGAATACTTTTTGGATTAGGGATGGGTTGACTGGGGAATGTTCATTTTTCCCTTCCCACGCTCAACTGTTGCAACTATTGTTGAAGCTGGTGGATGGCTTGGGAATTAGCAGCATTAGTTGTCATTAATTGGTGCATCATATCCTCCAATGATGATTTTGGAGGTGGTAAAGGAGCAACATATTGAGTTTGAGGTACCAAGTCCCAAAAGTTGCTAAGTTTTTGTTGACCATAAGAATTATGAAGGGCATGTACCATAGGAAGGTTCACATACTGATTTTGCCGGAATTAAAGAGGTCATCCCTGTGGTGGATATTGATTATGTTGCAACTGGTTAGATTGAGTTCCATATTGAATCTGTCAGGGATAAGTGCGTGAGTTGTGGGCTTGTCCACTAGGTTGCCTAGGGTGTTGAAACCCAGGAGGATTTCCTGAACTTCTGGGTGGTTGTTCATAAAAGTCACCACCATAGGAAATGTTAAAGTGATGTCGATTTGCAGATGTGTATGTTTGACCGAATGTGTTTGATTTACGTTCACTGTTAAATACACACACCTCTTCTGGAGGTTAATTGCCACCTGAAGTTAAAGGACAATCAGAATCTATATGATCTCTTTTGAGGCAAAATGTACAAGGCTTATAAGTCTGCTTTTTGGCTTCAGAGGTAGACTTTGTCGCAATAGATTTCATTTCTTTAGCAAAGTTTTTTAGGAAGGTTTTGATGTCTGGTTCGGGACCTTCTTTTGGTGGGCAGTCCATTGTCGATAATCATCAGCAAGTTCACTTAGAAAGTATAAGCATCAGTACTTATGCATGAATTTCCCTTGATGCATGGATTCGATTATATTTCTAGATTCGACAATCAATCCATTATACTCCATCATATTTCTAGATTTCCCTTGATGCATGGATTCGATCATATTTCAAAGCCATGATGGAGGCACTTGATGAGTAAATCTTGAAAGCGGTCTCATGCTTCATAAAAAAATTTATCATGTGTTTGAGAAAACTCCTCAATTTCTCTTCTAATTTCTAGGGTCTTTCTCATGGGGAAGTACTTCGCTAAAAACCTTCTAACTAAATCCTCCCATGATTTAACGGAACTGGCAATGAGGGAATTTAGCCATGAGGTGGCCCAATCATCAAGAGAGAAAGGAAATAAGTGAAGTCTGACATTTTCTTCATCTATGTTTTGGTTCTTAAAAGTACTAGAAACTTCAAGAAACTTTCCAAGATGGATATATGAGTTTTCTCGATCATGCCCATGAAACACCAAGCAATGTCCAATCGATTTTCACTCAGCACCCAAGCCACTAAAACAATGTGTCTGAAAGAGATACTTATTAACTTGTGAGCTCGGACACAAGGTCTCCGCTGTGGGAATAGAGAGAAGTGTTATTTGAGAGCTACTCCTCCTAGGTTCAAGCAATTGCTCTCTCTCCCACAACACCACCGGTTGTCCGCTACAAAAAAATTAGCCTTTTTTCAAAGAACATTTTTTTAAAATTTTATTTCTGACTTCGATTGCTATCTAAATAAATAAGCACACAATCAAACAATGACACATGCAAAGATGTTTAATAGTCTTGGTCAAGAAGTCAGGAAATTTTTTTTTTTTTAAAGTGAATTAATTCTAACCTAAAACTAACAATCAACCTAATGCTAAAATAATGCCTAACTATTACAAGTTGCACTCGACCATTCGAGTCATATTAAAAAGAAGTTAATAAAGAATAAACTCTCTTCCTTGCTAAAAACTACAAACAACAAATAAAAAAAAAGTCTTCAAGCAAGTCTTAGGCAATTTCCCAGCTTTATCACCCACTTTTTCAAACGAATTTTTTCAACAACCAACCGACATAAAAAAAATATTAAAAAATTAAATAAAATCTGGGGAGTGTCACGGAATTTGCTGTAAAATTGTCACATTAAATGGATGTTGTGTGAGCCGTCTGCTGCTGTGTTGTTTCTGTTATATGCTGAAAAATACCCAAAAAACGCATAAAGATGACAAAAATATTAAAGAAATAGGAAAAAGGAAAAAGAATTAAAGAAAATAAAAATCTTCTCTATTGTCTCCAAAGTTGTATCTTCAAGAATGTATTCCTTCACCAAGTGATGTGCAACGAAGCCATTTGATTGATGCCAAAAACCGACATTAATGTCGTTGCATGATTTTCGACATCAATCAAAGAAATATCTTTTGTTTTTATTTATTTTTTTTCCTTCAACCTTCAATACACTTCATCAATGCATAGTGGAAGTAGGGGTTATCGACTACTTCACGTGGATTAGAAGACAAATCCAATTTTCAATTTAAAGAATAAAGAGAATAGTAAAATAATGGATGGTGAAAATAAACTAAAAGTTAAAGGGGGAAAAGAAACAATTGAAAAATAGAAACAAAGATAAAATTTACTTCTTCAATGGAATTAAATTGTAGTACATGCACTTCTCTACAAAGTAAAAATATAAAGCCAAGAACTACAACTAAAAAAACTCTCTAAAAAATTATCAAAGAAAAAACTATCATTTATGAACTCCATGTATGTGGTTTTTATAGGTAAAAAAGGTTTGACTGAAATAAGGAAACATGGTTGAGTGAAACAAGAAAACATGATTTGATTTAAACAATGAAACATGGTTGAATGAAACAATGAATGGTGTTGGAGTTGAATAAGGAAACATGTCTTGTAGATATTTTTTATGATAAAGTTGGTCATGTGGACGTCCAAATCTTCATATTGATTTTCTCGAGATCCATAGTTGTTGCTTTGTGGGCTTGACTTCGTGGGTCTTGGGATTGAAATTCTTTAATTCTTATGAATGCATTTGAACTCCCATTGAGCCTTCTAGTTGTTGAATTTAGCCTTATTGTGCCACTTTCTGCATGATTTGAGATTTGTGCTTGAATTCCTACAAAATGCACAAAAAACACGTAATGAGATATTTTTATTTGATAATTGGACTCAACAATTGTATATTTATGGGTGTAAAAATCGATGTTTTGGGTGTTTATCACCTACTTCAGATCTGTAGAATCATTACATATCACTAGTGGATCTGAGTTGAACATATTCATCCTAGCTGGGAAAAGCAACATGGCCAGAAGAGATGGCATTGTAGACAACAAATGGGATGGAATTATCGCACCGGAGGCGCAACCCAACCCAATCCATCAATCCTCTGATTCAATGCTAAACTCATCTGGGAAGAAACACTAGAACCACTCCACGCCGATATAGGCATAAACAAGACTAAGGGATCTGTTATTAGTCATGGACCCAAGACTCCAACATATGAGTCTTTTAAAACTTGGCCCATCCTAGCATTTGTTAGTTTGTTGAGATCTGTTTGCTTTTTATAAAGACTCAACAACACTAGGCCCACCTCGCATTTATTAGTCGTTTTAAAACTACTCGGGTCGGGCCGGTTAACCTGCGGACTCTGAGAGTTAAAACCGAGGTCCGAACCAAAAAATTTGTTCCGGTCCGGGTTTTGGGACCGAATATTAATTTAATATTAAAACCCGACCCAGACCGGCTCGATCGGTTCGATTTTTGGGTCTAAGATGCCCAGCCCTAATCTAAACTACATAACACAAGCTCGGCTTAGGAACAGTGCGCATGCGTCTTCAATATCTATGATGTACACAAGTTACTAAGAGAGGCTTTTCTTGTTACATGGTAAAAGAATGCATATCCAAAGTTTACGGCAGTTACATAAACTTGGGTGTTTGATTGATCTTACAGAAAACGATAATTTGAATTCAAGATCTCCACATTACTTTGTAAAACCCTCATCATCTCATCTTCCTCGAATTCTACTCCCAACTCCTCCAGAAACACCCCAACTGCCTCCTTCACAACTACTTTTCTTACCACCACCACTACCAAAGCATAACCATCACCACCAAAACTATATACAATCAACACACCACCTTCACTACTACTACCACCACAACTACCGTAGTTGTCACGACCCCATCCACAGAGTACTATATTGTCCTCTTTGGGATCCACAGGCCCACCAGGCACCCTCCCCCATCACGACTTTGTTCCTTTCACCCACCTAGTAGGGCTCAGAAGGCCTCTTTCAAAGTATGCACAACGGACACTGGGCCCCTCTTTGGCCCTACTCATCCAGATATTGTCCTCTTTGGCCTATTAGGCAGGGCTCCAACCCACCTCCCTCACCTCAAGGATTTGTTTTGTCCACCCACCTATTGGGGCTCCAAACGCGTCATTCAGAGTATGCGCAGCGGCCACTACTCATCCTGACAATATAGTACTCTGTGGATCGGGTCGTGACAGTAGCACTGCAACCATCACCACCACCACCCCACCATTATATCCATTGAACCACCATAGCTTAACTACCACCATTTTAACAACCACTATCGTTGTCACCTCCACTTTCACAATCATCATCACTATAACCACAATCACTGCCGCCAATACCATGCCACAATTACGACTACTATCATCATCATCATCACCCGCAATCATAATGTAATGCATTGCAAACCAAATGCAATGCAAACTAATGCATTTGCATCAATTTACAAAATGCTTTATTTTACAATGTACCAAGCGGAGCCATAGTATATACAAATTTTTTTTGCCACCTATAGCAATGCATAAATCCTAAAATGTATAAGTTTAGGGGATGTTTTGTTTCTTATAAAATTGGGCCGAATTCAAGTAAGTGAGCAGGACGCACAAACAAAACTTTAACTCGGAAGTCCAACCACATCAACAATAATTTCTAGGTGCAATAAACTTATTTGGGTTTTTGGAGACCATTGACTTTGAAGTTCAAGATCTTTATTTTTTATTTTGCCGTCCCAAAACATAAACCTCCTTCTTCTGCAAGTCAGAATCTCTACAATCTCACTCCACCTTTTGAAACTCTTCACAAAAACATTTTATCCCCGTTCCTTCGTTTATCTTCCATTAAAACTCTACCTCTGAGTTTTTGCTTGTTCATTCTCCTAGTTATATTTGTTATCAATTATTATTGTAAATATTGGTGAAAAAAGGTTAAAGGCGAAAAGAAGTAATGGAAGAGATAATCAGATCATGGAGGAGGTGGTGGAAGGAAGAGAATTTTATCAAAGTGAAAAAGATTATATGTTCATTCCATTTTCGTGTTTCACTTTGTGCTTTGAATCAAAGTTTTGCCAATGGCCCCCTCCCCCTATATTTGGAATAGGGGACCAACGCACAAGGTGGAATTCCTTAAGGTGAAATCATATGATGTGATTTTTCAAAGAATCACCAGAATAACCATATTCCAAAAGTAGGGTGACATAACACAATATCCCTGGCAAAACAAATTAAAATTGTAATCAAAATAAACATTATAGCCTTGTCACATCTAACGAGGTTGTAATGTGACAAGAAAGCTTGTTACATTTATTTATATCACAGCTAATATTGGACATTCAATTTTTCATGTACTCTCTGTTTTACTATATTTTATATATATATATGTGTGTCTGTGTGTGTACGGAATATTATATGGTAACTAGCTAGGATTTTTATATATGTTCTTTTTTTCAAGATAAGCACACTTTATGATCAATATATACATTGCTTCCATTCTTAATACACACACCCCCTCTTCTCCCTCCCTCCCATGCCCCTTCATTCGTCTAATTTTTGTTTTCTATCTCTGTCAAGCCCATCGATATCGATTTCCCCCATATTGTCATTAATGGCTCACTCTCTAGTAATTTTGATTCCATGACCTAACAAGGATGTTGATGGTTTCAAGATCGCTTATAATGCCACATTTGTTGGGGCTCAAAACATGTCAGTGTCTTTATCTATGTGAATGCAAAGAGTGTCATAGTCTTCATAGATCGAGCAATCAAAGAGGCACTAGATGATGATAAAGTTGTTAACTTGATTGGAGTTTACTTCCACGAGTTGAAGACATTCTGCTTTCATATTCCGACAAAGATTTTGGTGATTCCTTGTGATGTGAATCGCCAAGGTGCGCAAATGAAACAAGAAATGTCAGATTTTCATAACTTCAAGGGCAACTAGGTAGGAAAGGTTTGTGTTGTGTCTCTTGACCTTCTCCAGAAAGCGGGTATTGAAGGTCTCACTATGTCCTTTGGAAGAGACCTGGTCATGAGGGAAGTGGAAGAGATTGCAATTTCACCTTTCAAAAGGAGATGACCAGAGGTTGGATGTCTTTGAATCCATTGAAGAAAAACTTGAGTACATTGTAAAGCAGGTTCTCCCATTATGTTTCAGCTCCGGTCATAAATGCGTACTTTGAGTTTTGAAGGTCCTTACCCATCTAGTTTCTTATAAAACTCAAACTAACTCCAATCCATAGAAAACTTGCCAACTCCAGTCCAGTAGAAACCCTCTTCAATCAATTTCAGCATGACTCATTGAAAAAATATGTTAATTGGTAAGTCGGGGTAAAAACTGAGATGGTCTTGGAATGTCTAACCGAGAGCGCCACACTCAATTTGGATTTCATATTATTAATGTTACTCATTTGTAGTATTTTAGAGATGTTTTGTAGAACCATAGGCATTTTGAGCCTTCATCGACTATTAGGTTTATGTGCTCTTTTACGTATCTAAATTAATATTGTATTTTTTGTTCTCCTTTTTGCTAATATCAAATTCCACGTCTTAGTTAATATCCACCATGATCGACAGACATGGTGGGTTTTAGATGGAGTAACTAAATTACATCAAATGCCCCAAACACATTTCCATACGTAGGGGAATATGTCCAAATGCAGTTTAGAATTGTATATGCTTCCTAAATTTAATCAGTCACTAATAACACTTGCCACCCTGGAATCATTGAATAATAAATCCCAAGGGTCTGCTAATTACCCACCTCCCTTAAATATTAAATATTAAAAATCTAATCAACTTTCACTCCTAGCATTGGTCAGGAGCATCAAACACAAATTTCATAGACTATCGGATCGTATTTAGACTTGTGTTTGAAAAGTTTGACCAAGAACAACTTTTGTGTCCATTGAAGCTCCTCTCAGAAGGTTCACAATGGATAAAAACAATACAGCCTATGCAGCTATATGAACCCATTGTCGACATTTTGGAGATCTTATGTGTCAGACCTCTGAATGGCATGATTCTAGGGTAATTCGTAAATAGTTTTCAAGAATTCAAGCTGAGGTTTGTTGCGATCCAAGTATATTTGGCTTCATAGAAGCCAAGATGGCATGATATGATACAAGACCACATGATAGGGGCGAACGAGGTGGCAAAATTACACTTGAACATATGCGAAAAGCTTCTCGTAGTAACAGAGATTGGAGCTATGCCATCCCCTTATATCTTCACCGAGAATAAGTTGTTGTGGCTGGGTTATCATGATGCTGAAAACATGAACTATGGATGACATGGATACAAAGCTTTAGCTTTTACTTAGGTGAAGTTTTTAGGGATTTTTCCCCTTCTAGCTAGGTCTTGTAATATTTCTCTTGATACATATACCTTGGTTGAATATTCAAACTAATAATATTTATATGTTATATTTGATTAAATTTTGGTATTAAATTTTAAAACTAATAAATCACAATATATAAATAAATAAAATAAGTATCAGCACATTAAGGACAAAATAGATTAGTTTTTACTAATCCAGGACCCCTTAGTTTTCATATAAATTAAGGACCCTACATACACATAACTAGATGAAAACTATCATTTGAATTTTGTTTGAGCTGAAATTCTGAGAAAAATAAATAAATACCAACAACATAAACAATTTATCAAAGTTTTAGCCCATTTCGACATGTATGCCTCAAGATCCGCTCTAAGTGGGATAAAGTTCATTACTACTGCAAACAACTATTAGGGCCGAAGCCTATAGGTGCAGGTTATAATATTATACTTATACTTTTTGAATTCAGCCGTAAATTTGATGTAGTCTAGGTGGTCAGACTCGTATAGACCGTTTATCAAGATATTTAATGGCGAGGCCTAACAAGTGTCTCGAGGAATCCTGTCAAAACTGTCTAAAACTTTGACAGTTGTTTCTAGTGTTAATCCATAATTTCTAGTTGGATTTAGATTTCAAAACTCAGTACAAAATATTTATTGGATTGGATTCGAATATGGGTAAATCCAATAATAATTCAAATCGTACAAGTATTATAATTATATTAATTTTATAATTAGTGATTGTGTTATTTAGAAAATAGGGGCTTTTGGTGATTCAATTCTTTATTTTTATCTAATTTATTATAAAGGAAAAATGTAACTCAAAAGGTTATTTATTTATTTAATTTAATATAAAAATTATCAAATTAAATTATTCGGATTGGATTTGGGTGGAATTCGGATTTGAGCATACTGAATGAATTTGGATTTAAATTTCAATATTAAATAAATATTCGGATTGGATTTAGATTGGCTTAATTATTAGGGTCAATTGCACTTTCCCCTTAAAACATATAGCCAATTCAGCTTTGCTCCCAATTAATATTCATATTGCACTTTTCCCCTAAGACTACCGGTCAACGCGTCTTGATTGTCAACCACCTCACGTGCCACCATTTCGCCTATTTCGGATGAAGAAAATGTCATTCACATGCTTATCATGCCTGATGTGATAGCATGTCAATTTCAACCGTCTGTTACCTGAACCAAGCCCGTGGACGACTAGGGATTGTCAGCTCGTACCATTGAAGAGAGAGACATTGGAGGGAAAACTCCCTCCGTTTTCATCATCTCTGGTTCGTTTCTCCTCTCTCCCTCCATTTTCACTCTCTGATTTCGAAGATTACTATCTCGCCTTCATCGATCTCCAAGCCACCTCACTCACTCACAAATGCCTCAACAAGGTAACAACAACAACACACACACTCTTTTGCAATTTTCGTACAGTTTTTCCGCCATTAAAGCTCCAAAGAAAACCTAGTTCACTTTCACACACTACACTTCATCTTCACTTTCAATCGCTTTCACGGACTTTTCCATCTCATTGATTGCTTGAGGTTTCGTTCACTATTTTCCGTGAGTCAAAAGTAGAAACCCCGAAGATGGTAGAGGCAATATCTGACTGTTCAAACCCTTATCATCGACCTCCGTTGTTACCTTCAGACAATGGAGGAGGAGGAACAATCTCTTCAAGAAGACCTAAATCAAGAGAGGTAACTTCAAGGTATTTATCGTCTTCTTCTTCCTTTTCTTCAAATATTGTTAGAGTGATATCATAGACATAATCGAACTGATCGAAATCGAAGCTATGATTTTACCAGCCGAACGCATAAATCAAAAGTGGATGATGAGGAGATCTTACCAGCCGAACGCAAAAATCAAGTTGTTGTTAGGGTCTGATTTTCCAAGATGGGGATCAACAGAGGAAGGGATGAAGAATAAGAAGGTAGTGACAGAGGTCTATGTGGCGGTGAATTTTGATGGCAATTAGCAGAGGAAGGGAAGAAGAAAAAGGTACTGACGGTGGTCTGTGTGGCGGAGAGAGTTCAAGGGGTTACACGGTCTCTTCATCAGCTTGCATCCCTTCAAGTTCATGACTTGAATCTCCCTTTACTTTTCGATGCAGAGTACACATCTGTTCAACCCGCTATAGATTACTTAACGTACTCTGCTATGCTTAAGTTCAATGGGGATAACAATCCCAATGTATTTGGTACAGTTCAAGCTTATTTGAAAGATGCTAAAGAACGGACAATTCAAGCCACAGAAGCTGCAGAGAAGATGGGAATCACAATGGGGCTTAAGTTAGTCAGAGGTGCCTACCTGTCTAGTGAATCCCAAATAGCCTCATCTTTGGGCTATGTTTTTTCCAATTCATGGTAGCATTAAGGAGACTCGTGTTTGTTAGAATGAATGCGTCTCCCTAATGATTGAGAAGGTCATTACCGGCTCTGGGTCTGTCGTGCTTGCCACTCATAACCTTGATTCAGGTAATTAAGCTATTTTCTTAGCACCATTGTCAAATCTATACTATATACAAAGCCAAACGCCTCAAAAGAGTGCTTCATGGATTGAACATTTCTAACATTGTTTTTGCTTGATTATGGTTTATTAGGGAGAGTGGCAGCTGCGAAGGCACAACAATTGGGGATAGGAAAGGGAAACCCAAATTTGTAATTTGCTCAACTCGAGGGAATGGCAGAAGGATTGACATATGCATGGGCGGACCTACTAAGGGGCGAGGGGGGCAGTTGCCCCCCCTCAAATTTTAAAATATTTTTAGTATATATATTTTAGTTTTAAAAAAAATTGATTATATAATCTATCTAACATTTCAGATAGCTTTTTTACTGTTCATGAACAGTATTATGAGTCTGTATATCCTACGTGGCGCATGTTATATATTTGGCAGAACTTAAGTAATAAAACAAACTCCCGATGCTTTCCTCACTCTCCCCGCACCTCTTCCTCACAAGAATTGATTCCCGAAGCAGAGAAGAAGAAGGTCGAAGGAAGGAGAAGAAGAAGGAGGTTTGAGAAGGTAAGATCCATCGCTTCTCTCTTCTCACAAACCTCTTTCACTCCCCCATTTCAACCACCACCTTCTCTCTGTCATCCCCAACCTCTTCCTCCAGCAACACCATCTTCCTCCACCTCCGCCACTGGGCGCCTCTCTATTATGGGTTTTTTTGAGATCATAATCAGATGGGATCTTCACACAATGGGTTCATAATCAGATGGGTTATTCACACAATGGGTTCATAATCAGATGGGTTCATAATCAGATGAATTCGTTTTTATTTGATTGAAATGTTTGGGATGAGATTTGGTTGTGTTGTAAGTTTGATTTGGTGTTTATTGTGTGATTGGTTGTAAGTTCTCATTCTCTATTCTCTAATCTGCAATTATATTTCTGCAATCAGATCTGGAACATCATTGGATCTGTATTTCTGCAATCAGATCTGGAATTTGATTTTGGTTGTTGATCTGGAATTTGATTTTGGTTGTGGAACATGTATGATGGTCGGTAAAGAAGGAAACAAGCAACAAAAAAGAGCTTCTTTCTTGGTTTTCCATGTGTTGCAGGATGTTCCTAAGGTCATGTTGCAGAGTCATGAAGAGAAGAGGGAAGCACTTTATGTTATTGACCTCATTCAAAGAGCTGCTTTCTTGGTTTTTGGAGATACCACCCATGATCAGAAAAAGCTTGATTTGGGTTCTATAAGTGAGAGAAAGAATGTGCTTGATTTGGGTTCTTCTAAAAGTGGGAGAAAAACTATGGTTATGATTAGTGATGAGAGTTTAATTAAGAGAAATAGAGATGAAGGAGCAGAACAATAAGTTTCAAAGGGTTTGGTGCATACTTCTTCATTGAAGGATGGTTCAATGAGCTTCTTTCTTGGTTTTCAAGCAACAAAAACCTCCAGATGTTCCTGAGGAGCTTTTCCATGTGTTGCAAGATGTTCCTAAGGTCATGTTGCAGAGTCATGAAGAGAAGAGGGAAGCACTTTATGTTATTGACCTCATTCAAAGAGCTTCTTTCTTGGTTTTTGGAGATACCACCCATGATCAGAAAAAGTTAGACTTGGGTTCTATAAGTGAGAGAAAGACTGTGCTTGATTTGGGTTCTTCTAAAAGTGGGAGAAAAACTAAGGTTATGATTAGTGATGAGAGTTTAATTAAGAGAAATAGAGATGAAGGAGCAGAACAAGAAGTTTCAAAGGGTTTGATGCATACTTCTTCATTGAAGGATGGTTCATCTTCAGGTTTACTTTTCTCTTCTCTCCTCAATTTCATCATTATTATTATCAAATGGATTGGATGAGACCTATGTGTTCTGTAACTTGGGAATTACTGATAAGGTCTGAATTTATATGATACATCTTTGTGATAATGTTTTTGTTGTTTGTTCTATAATCTACAAGATTGGATTACGGTGCGTGACTTGGAAAGACATTGGGTATTGAAAACCACTTTGTAATTGTTTGTTTCACATAACAGGATAGCTTACAATATTTAATCATGCTAGATTATGACGATTCCTCACAATTGAGCAATGTAAACCTTCTACGTTTTTTTTATAGTCACAAAATTAATCATGGAAACCAGTCACAAAATTCTTCAGTATCTCATAAACAGTAGAGTAGTAGTGTAGATTGTATGAGAACACTCACAATAAAGTGCTCTGTCTCCACAGTAGAAGTATATTCTAACAGACTCCAATCTCGAACTCACTTTAGCTCTCTCTCTCATTATCAGCTCATCTCTTCTATCTCTCAGCTGTGGTGGTGGTGGTGGAGGTGGTAAGCAACCCTCTCCAAGCTTTAAACTTCTCTGCATTTTCAAGCATTGATTTCACTTTTGGTGTTATTTTAGCATAAGCCCTTGAGTAGATTGTTTGTTTGGAATCAATTTCAGTGATTTGGGTATCATGATGTTGCATTTCATATAGGCTTTTTACTGTTCATAAACAGTAAAAACAGAGTGTTTGTCCTACGTGGCACCACTTATGTCCTTGGCAGAAGTTAAGTAAAAAAAAAAAATCCCGATGCTTTCCTCTTCTCTCCCTTTTCTCCCTCTTTTTCTTCTCCACAAAGCTCTTTTCTTCATCTCTCACTCCCACAAAGATCCTTCATCACAATCACATCTATGACTACTCGGCCGCGGCAGCGTCGACTCTTCTCTTCTTCTTCTTCTTCTTTTCCAATTTCCTTCTTTGGGTTATCGTCGGTGAGATAGAGAGAGATTTTCTTTTCTTCTTCCTCCTCCTTCTCAACAGAGAGAGAGAGAGAAATAGCTTTGATTTGTTCTTAAGCTTTCTTCTCTCTCTCTGATTCGAATTTGTCTCTTAAGGGCAAGTAGCTCCTTCCTTCCTTTTTGCAACAAAAAATCTCCAAAGAGCTCAATGCCAGGCACAAAAAGGTATCCTTTTGATCTGCAAGTTTGCATCTTTTTTCAAATGGGGTGGATCTGTTTTTTAAGATTATAACTTAATTTACTCGATTTTGGGATTCATTTGGTTGGTTGATTAAAGGGGTTGTAATTGGAGAGATTTTTAGATTTGGGGGATTGAATTGTCGATTGGGTATTTGATTGAATTGTCGATTGGGTATTCGATGTGACCCTTCTACTAACTTGCTTTTCTTAGTAAGCAACCTTAAAAAGTTCTCAATTAAAATGTGATGTTTGTAGTTTGTTGTGAATCCTTCTACTGACTTGCTTTTCTTCAAATGTTTAATTAACTCATTTCCTTCAAATGGTTAATTAACTCATTTCCTTCAGATGTTGACTACTCATGGTGATTTTTTTCTTCTTTCAACAACCATATAACTAAGCATGTATACTCTCATTCTACACGTTGTTTTATTATTTTGGGATTTCATTTTCTACTGTTGAATGTTGTGATAGGGGGTTTTCCTAGCGCCTCTACGTCTTTATCAAATCTCTTCTTTTTTCACTTTTGGGTTTCAATAGCAAAAAGAAATTTGGGAAAATGTTGTCACGGGTATGTGGAATTTGGTCTATTGTTTTGATGGGTAAGTTGAATTTGGTTGAATATTGAAAATTTTGAGACTGTATATTGCAAAGGTGAATTGTTGAATTTAATTGAATGTTGTGATTGGGTATGTTGAATTTGGTTGAATGTTGCAAATTTTGAGATTGTTGAATTTGGATGGTTGATTATTGCAAAAGTTTATAAAGGTTTAAATAGGGTATTCACAAATTCATGGTTCTGGAATTTTTTTTTTTTTTTTTTTTTTTTTTTTTTTTTTTTCATTTTGCCTGAAGTTTGATGGTTATGATGGCATTCAAAAAGATTACCATCCACAACAATGGCATCCAAATGGCCCTGATTTCTCTTCCATGGCTGCAAGTGGCAAGTATTTTGTGATGTCTATGAAATTTTAAGCTGAAAAGTGTTCTTGATTTGGTCTTTTTTTTTTTTTAATCTCTTCTCCTTTCATTCTTCGATTCGGTGGAGTAGGAGGAGGGGTGAAGCCGAAGAGGAAAAGTAAGATCCTTCTTCTTCTTCTTCTTCTTCTTCTTCAGATCTGAATAACACACGGTTTGCTTTTTTTTTTTTTTCCAGATCTCTTCGCTCTTAAGACCCTTCTTTAAATTTTTTTTTTTTTTTTCAGATCTCTTCTCCTCACTCTCTCCTTTCATTCTTCCATTCGGTGGAGGAGGAAGAGGGGTGAAGCCGAAATAGGTAATTGAGGATTAGCATTGTGTTTTGGTGCAATTGTGATTTTGTTGAAGACATTTTTTCATTTAATTTGATTTGTTGTTTTTTTATTTGATTAGAGACACAAACAAAGCATAAAAAAACCCATCATTTCCATGGCAACCTCCCAATTCCTCTGCATCTCATCTCTTCACACTTCCTTTAATTTTTTTTAACCGCTTTAATCATTGCAAAGGTTTCTGATTCCCAAACTGCAAAAAAGCTGAGGTATGTGTGGATTATAGGTTTGTGTGGGATATAGTTTTGGGTTTTTTTTTGTTGGTAATTGATTGGTTTGGGTTTGGGTTTTGATGAATTTGCCTTCTTGGCGGAGAAGATGAAAGGCAAGAACAAGTATGATCACAAGGTCTGTTGCTCTCTCTTCAAAATCCATATTTTTGTTCATTTTTTTTTTTTTTTTGAATTTGATTGGTTTTTGAGTATGGGGTTATTTGTTTTGGAGTTAAAATGCTTCATTCCTTTATTTTGATTAGATTTTGTTGTTGTTTGAAATAATTGAATGATTTTGAGTCAGAGTATGTGGGGAAGTGCAACATTTTGATTAGATTTTGGTTTTTTTTTGTTGGTAATTGATTGGTTTGGGTTTGGGTTTTGTTGATTTTGCAGGGAAAATGTGAGCAGATGGCAGAGTATATAAAAAAGTTGAGGCTTTGTATTCGGTCGTTTATAGAACTCGAAGAAAGTTATCTACTTGAGCAGAAAAAGCTTCGCTATTTGTTGGAGTCTGCAGATATGAAATGCACAGAAATAGGTAATTGAGGATTAGCATTGTGTTTTGGTGCAATTGTGATTTTGTTGAAGACAGTTTTTCATTTAATTTGATTTGTTGTTTTTTTATTTGATTAGAGACACAAACAAAGCATAAAAAAACCCATCATTTCCATGGCAACCTCCCAATTCCTCTGCATCTCATCTCTTCACACTTTCTTTAATTTTATTTAACCGCTTTGATCATAGCAAAGGTTTCTGATTCCCAAATTGCAAAAAAGCAAGTTGAGGTATGTGTGGATTATAGGTTTGTGTGGGTTATAGTTTTGGGTTTTTTTTTGTTGGTAATTGATTGGTTTGGGTTTGGGTTTTGATGAATTTGCCTTCTTGGCGGAGAAGATGAAAGGCAAGAACAAGTATGACCACTAAGCCTACCTGCCTTTTCAAGCATGCTGCCTGCAAGCAAGCAAGCTGCATGCCTGCTTGCCTGCAACCATCAGAACACTTCAATGGAAGGTAAAAGACTTTTAAGTTCACTGTCCCTTTCATGAAGTTGCTAAATCTTTTTAGTACTATATAAGTTTGTTAAAAAAAAGGACCACTAAGCCTACCTACCTATCTAAGCAAGCTGCCTGCCTGCCTGCAAGCAAGCAAGTTGCCTGCCTGCAGGCATCAGAACACTTCAATGGAAGGTAAAAGACTTTTAAGTTCACTATCCCTTCCATGAAGTTGCTAAATCTTTTTAGTACTATATAAGTTCGTTAAAAAAAGGACCACTAAGCCTACCTGCCTGTTCAAGCATGCTACCTGCAAGCAAGCAAACTGTCTGCCTGCAAGCATGTTGCCTGCCTGCCTGCAAGCATCAGAACACTTCAATGGAAGGTAAAAGACTTTTAAGTTCACTGTCCCTTTCATGAAGTTGGTAAAACACCTATTTTTGTGGAGTTAGCAAGACATTTCATTATCTTGAACTAGCATGCTTAAAAATAAAATTTTGGAAGTGTTGGATCTAAATTGCATGTTTTGAATGAACAAGTTACTGCACTCTGAGCACCTTTCAGATTGTAAGGATTTAGAGTTTGTCCAACCTCATTGAGTCCCTTGAGATTAACTTCATTGAATCACCCATCTTTCTTACATTGTTGCTCGGGGAGATAGGAGGATAGATTTATGCCATCCTCGATTGTTTTTTGAAACAACACCAGCCTGAATTTCAAGAAATGTTTTTTATAGTCACAAAATTAATCATGGAAATCAGTCACAAGGCAAAATAAGAGATTAATTTGGTGTTTTTTTTTTAAATGGGTTCAATAGTCGTAAGATTCATGCAGCGTCTCTCAATCTCCAATAATCGTAAAAACCCAATTGCAATTGAAAATATTATGTGGTGTTTATGGCATTGATTGCCATTGTAATTTCTTATGACAGGTTCAGATAGGTTTCAATTTTTAAAAATACAGAGGAAACTCTGTCGAAATTTTGATTTTTTAGTTGTTCATGACATTGATTGTCATTATAGTCACTTATCCTCTTTTTTTTTAGATACCCTTATTTTGATTTTGCTCAGTTTTGGTTTTAATTTAAGCTTCTTGAGGATCATTCACCATTTGCAAACTGCATCCATCTTTCTTACTATAAAGAAAGAAAAAGAAAATTCTTCTGTAGCTCAAAAACAGTAGAGTAGTAGTGTAGAATATTGTATGAGAACACTCACAATAAAGTGAGTTTGATTTGTCTCCAATCTCAAACTCACTTTAGCTCTCTCTCTCTCATTATCAGCTCATCTCTTCTATCTCTCAGCTGTGGTGGTGGTGGTGGTGGATGTGGTAAGCAACCCTCTCCAAGCTTTAAACTTTTCTGCATTTTCAAGCTTTGATTTCACTTTTGGTGTTATTTTAGCATAAGCCCTAGAGTAGATTGTTTGTTTGGAATCAATTTCAGTGATTTGGGTATCATGATGTTGCATTGATTTTGATCTTTTTATAGACAAGCATGCATTTTGATGGAATGAAATCACTCTAGCATTGGTTCCTTTGGGTGTGCTTTATAGTTTCGATTCTCTGAATATCTAAGCCAGGTGTTGCCTGAAAATCATTAGCAATGTATGATAACTTTATTTAAAAGATGCAATTTTTTTCAATTACATTTTATTCAATTGGTAAAGTGAAAGGCACAATCAGATTTTAATGAGGCAATATTCATTAGGCACGAAACTGGATGGGCTCCCTCAAAACAGAGCATACCCTGTTTGCTGTTGCTGCGCTGCGTTACTGCTGCGCTGCGATTGCTGCTGCTGTTACGCGGGTTCTGCTGCTGCTGCGTTGCGTTGCCGCTGCTGCTGCTACTGCTGCGCTGTTGCTGCTGCTGCTGTTCTGTTTTGCTGCTGTTTTGCTGCTGCTGTTCTGTTTTGTTGTTGCGGCATTGCGGTGCTGCTGTCTGTCGCAGCGTTGTGGACACGGCCTGAAGAGGCTGTTTTGTTTGTTTTTCTTAGTGCTGCGGTTTTGATTAGCTTGCGGCCAGCTGAAATGCTGCTGCACGCGGTTGGAGAGTGTGTATGCGGGTTGTTTTGGGCAGTCCGGTGTACTTTCGGGCTTTGTCGCAGGAACGCGCGTAGTGCTGCGTGTTATACGGCTGCGAAACAGAGATTGCGGGTGCTGTTCGGGTTGCTGGGAGCTGACTGTGAGCGGATTTCAGTTGTTTTTGCTTTAAGTTTTGTAATGGCTTTTCATTGTTTTTAGTTTTTTTCTCATTTGGCTTTCATACGGGTAACGTCGTAATGTACCCCCGTACCGTTTGTACGTCATAGAGAACTTGCAGTACAGACATCGAAATCTGGGATCCCTTTTCTCCTTAAGAATAAAATCTTTGATGTACTTAAATGTTTTATACTGCAATATTTTGATAATTAAATGATACTTTTGGTGTGGAGATATTATGTGGTGTTCATGGCATTGATTGCCATTGTAATTTTTTATGACAGGTTCAGACAGGTTTCAATATTTAAAAATACAGAGGAAATTCTGTCAAAATTTTGATTTTTTAATTGTTCATGACATTTATTGTCATTATAGTCACTTATTTCTTATGACATGTTCAGATAAATTACTTTATTCAAAAAATGACATTGTTTTTGGATATAATGATATTGTGTGCATGTCTCTTTGACTGTTTAATACCATGTTCTACTATCAAACCTCTTTTAATACTGAAAACGTTGATTATATATTGCGTTGAGGTAGCAATTTTTTGTGAATGTCAAATTATGCGAGGTACAAATGCTTATGACAAGTTTAAATATTGAAAAAATGGGAATCTCTGTCAAAATTTTAAATATTTTTTAATTTTAGTAAAAAAATCATCTTGATATTCTTCTAAACCAAATGTGCTATTCTGTTTGCCCTTTCTATATTTCTTCAACTGCTGCTTTACTAAATCGGCATCAATTTCAGTCAAAACTCACTTGGACAAACATGTTATATTTTTTAATATTGAATTCTTTCATTCTTATTTTTAGTTAAGCTGACATTTGATGGAGATTAAATTCCTTAGCACATTGGTTGCGTTGATCAGTTTTATTAACAATGTTTTACTATTCAAGAGTATTAACGTTTACAAAATTCATTCATCATAACTGTTGTAATAAACAATTATGCAAGTATTTTTAGAAATCGAAACAAAACCCCAAATGTGAGTATTCGACATAGCCGTGAAGGTAGGATGTAATTTGCAATAGTGCCAACGGCACGGGTATTACACTAGTGTAGAATAAAATATGATAATTGTTTATACAAATGTTTAAATATATCTTTGTTGGTGTAGTGGTTTGAGGTTTATCATTTTTACTAAAAGACTCGAGTTCGATACTCTTTGAGTGCATTTTTATTTTATTTTCAATGCAATTTTTTTAGTAATTGCAAACATTAAAAAAATATTTAGTTTAATAAAAATTTATTAACATTAAAGAAATGAATTGTTTTTCACAAGTATTATAAAACCTCCAACAAAAAAATATTTAAAATTAATATCTAAAATAATGACTATAGAATTCAATGAAAATATATATCATTAGCCAATTTATACAAAATTTGAGCCTCATATAAATAATTTTTTCTATAAAATTGTATTATGATCATATTAGGTTCGCAAATTTCAAATTTCTTTTAGCTACACCTAGATATTTATCCTAATTATTTTGTGATATTAGTTATATATTCTAGTTATTATGCTCATTTGTTCCTTGCTAAGGTTATCGATAATGACCTTATTTTGGCATAAAATTGAACCACACCGAATTAAATTTGGTATATGCAATGCATTTTTTATAGCTGTATTTTTTATTAGTTACTAGCTTAGGTAGAAATTTTTTTTTGACTTTACCATTGATAACTACTATTATCAACTAATAAGTATTTTCCATTTCGCCCCCCCTCGACTAAAATCCTGGGTCCGCCCCTGAACATATGAATTGAGGAATGCATGGTTCCAAGTGAGCAAGTACATTCCTTTTGGACCAGTAGAGATGGTGATACCATACCTTCTTAGGATAGCTGAAGAAAATGGAGGACTTTTGTTTGCCTCAACCATGGATAGGGACCTTATGAGGTAATAATTGTACATTACATTGTGTTTCTACCATGTCTTTCTGAAGTAATTATATGGTTTTTGATATATCAGTTCACGAATAGAATCCAGAATCCAGAATCCGAATTTGATTGTGAACTCTTGTTTGGTTTTGGTTTTATAGGAAGGAAGTGGCGCGTAGATTCAAAACTACAATATGGGGTGGTGAAAACAATTGAGCCATCTCTTGCTTGCAAAAGGAGTCCCGTATATGATTCGTATTTGGGGTTTTTGTTTTTAAGGGAGAGTTCGTGATGTTTAATTACATAGAAGACGATCTTGGGCGACTGTTTTCAGCATTTGTTTCTTAATTAACGAGTGACATTATCCTATCTTAACTTTTATCTTTTGTTTGTGGGTGGTGTGTGTGTGCAGAGCAAATTGTTTGGTAATTTTATGGAATTTTTTACTTTTAGTCTTGCAAAATAGCTACACTCTGGTGTTAGGTAATAAATCCAGTTCTGAACCACAGTGTTTGGTTGGTTTCTTCTTCATTTTAGAAACCCAACCAACCACACAACATGGTTTTTCAACATACACAACATAGTATACATGCAGGTTGATTAACACCTCCTAACCCCAACTGGTAGTGTCTATCAATTAATTTTTCAAAATAATGTTGCTAGATATATGCAAGTTGGTAAGACTTTCCATCCAAGGATGTTGTGTCATTTGAAATGCATTGTGTTATATCAGGTTTTTGCAAAAATGTTAAATCATTTGATTACAATATGCTATTAACATCCAATGAACATCAAATGAATTTACATTGTGTTTTAACATCTAATGTACATGTACTCCTTAAAAAATTTGCCCACTTCAAACCTCCTATTCACTTGTTTGATTTGCTTGTGACACTATGAAATATGTAAGAAAATCAATTAAGTGTTGTTAATTAGCAGTAATTTAACCCCTTAAAATATATTACTAGCAGTAACTTAACCCCTTAAAAAATAAATTTGAATATAACTTTGCCCTTACAACAGACCTGCCATAACAGATGATGAAAATGAGCTGCAACTCAAGTTTGCCACCAAAACTTGACAAACTTTTTCACTTATTAATGCTTGAATATTTAATCTACAATGAATTAACATGTAGATGTAGTAGTAGAAGCAGAGGTGAGAGTTATTTTGTGTGGTAAAGTGGAGTCTGTGGTTGTGAAGTGGAGACGGTGGTGGTGAATGAGGAGTTGGCAGATTATCCCAACGTCTTAGTGAAAGTTTGAATCTCAGCCCTCGATTTTAATTGCATTAACTTTGAATCTCAGTCTTCAGATCATTAAAAGGTATTTTGGGCAGTAAAATATGACATTTTTGAAGCTAGCACGTTGACTGGTAGTCTTAAGGGGAAAGTGCAATATTAATGTTAATTGGGGGCAAAACTAAATTGACTATATGTTTTAGGGGGGAAAGTGAAATTAACCCTAATAATTTGTTTGGTTAGCCATTTTCCGTGGGAAATTGAATCAATTTATCTTGTTCTGCATATTTTGGCCGTTTGGTTGTCTATTTATTGACAGAAAATCGATTATTCATAAGACTATTTTTCCACTACTTATGGAATCCAAGTCCGAGGATAATGCCTCGAAATCGGATTCACGAAAACGGTTTCAATTTTCATGTCTATTTTCCGTACAACCAAAAGACCCTTAGATTAGATTTGGATTTCTAACAATGTAACTCGATCATGGACAACCCAATCCATATATTTTAATTCGGGTTGAAATTGTTCGGATCTTGGATTCTACAGATGGAAAATTCTAGGGGTCGAAATTGAAAGATATCAGTGACAACCCACCAAAACTGCAACACCTCTCTCTATCTCTCTCAAGAGTTTCTCCCCAAAATGGGAAGTTCGAACACTGCGAAGGACGACAATTCGACCGATAGCGCTAAAGGCAAGTCCGATCCTCCCTCAGATTCTGCTGCTTTCACTGAAGGAGAGAAGGTTCTTGCCTATCATGGACCTTGCATCTACGAAGCCAAGGTCTAATTTCCCCCCTTTTTTTTCATTTATGATTACGGAATTTTGTTATTTCTACTGTTATTGCATCTTGAGTTGAATGTTAGGGTTTTTGAGTCGTTAGAGTGGAAGAAGTTCGAATTCTAGGGTTTGGGTAGTCGATTTCATCGTTTAATTTTGTGGGTTTAGATGGAAAAGACACGGGGTTTGGTGGAAATGTAGGATTTTATGTTTGAAATGTTAGACGGATTATCTTGAATTAGGGTTTAGAATGGGTTAGAGTTTATTTTGGACTCACCCACCTAAATGGTCTTGGAGGTTCTGGTATTCGCATTAAAACTGCTTTTAAAGTGTTGGGGTTTACGCCTTTGTAATGATTTAGTATAATGCAGCTGTTTATTATTGAGAAGAACTGAGAATTATAGGGTTTGGGCAATCGAGCTGATGTCAATTAGCGATTTTGTTTGAAAAAGACCGAGTTTCAGGGGAATTTAAGGTTTTAGTTTGAAATGTTGGGCAGGTTATTAGGATAGGTGTGAGATTAGGGTTTATTTTGGATTAGGTGATAATTTCCCTTGCAAATACTGTTTGTGGTGATGGTACTTCACATTGATATTGGTTTTCTTTTTTCTCCATTTTTGCTGGTAGTTTTATACTTTGATTTTAAAGCGTGGGGTTTATGTGCTTGTAGTGATTTTGAAGCTCAATTTTCTTAACCCTTTGTTTTTTGAGTCTGTGCAAATGAGAGGGGAAAAAACAAAAACCCAACTCTGTAAAAGAAAAATGAACAAGTGCAAGTGATTGTACTTTTTGTAATGATTCTTCCTAGCATCTCTCAGTGGAGTTGTTTGTCACGTTAGTGACTTGGATTCAAATAACAGAGAACAAATGGAGGAGTTCAAGGATGGAAACAAGGAAGAAGAAGATCTATTATAGATCAAAAAAACAATACAGGATAAGACGTAACCTCTCTTTGGGTGAACTCAACCCAGAAGAGTCTCAATACAAATTTCTTCTCTGTTTTATCTACTACAGAGCATCTCATTTTATACTACTCTTCTATAACATAATTTCAAATAGGCCAATCAGGTGTTTACACGTGTTTGATTTCAGCTCTTTCATTTGTAACTAACAAAGGTAATTTTACTTAACTATCCTTCTTAATTCAAATTGAATTTGAATTTGGCGCCTGCAGTTGGCGCTCTTTTTTTCAGCTTCCAAATGCAGTATTTCCCTGCTTGAGGACGTGACAATGCCCACCCCTTAAGACAAAACCTTGTCCTCAAGGTTTGAAAGAAGGAAACATAGCCTGAATGTGCGGCCAATCTTCCCAAGTGGCGTCCTTAGGAGAAGAATTAGATCAATGTATCAACACCTGCGTGACACTTTTGTTATGGCGGGGAACCAGTCTGCGGGCCAAGATGGCCGTAGGTTCTGCCCGAAAGGTGCCTGAGTTATCCACCAAGGGAAGCAAGGGTGTGGGGATGACCTGGGACCCCAACTTCTTCTTTAATTGGGACACATGGAACACCGGATGGATTTTGGACCGAGGAGGTAATTCCAGCTTGTAGGCCACTGCACCTATGCGTTCTATGACCTGAAATGGGCCATAAAAACATGAGGATAGCTTCAAGTTGCGGCGGATGCTAATTGATGTTTGGCGGTAGGGTTGGAGACGAAGGTAAACCCAGACCCCAATCTGAAACTCACAGCCAGTCCGACCTCTGTCAACATAAAACTTCATGCGCTCTTGGGCTCGATGGAGTTTTTCCTTGATAATGGATAGCATGTGGTCCCTTTCAGTTAGGTAAGCCTGCACATCAATGATAGTTGTTGAAGTGAGGGGAGGGAGAGCCATTAAAGGAGGGGTGTACCCATACAACGCTTGAAAAGGAGATGACTGTAGACTAGAGTGGTAGGAAGTATTGAACCAGAACTCTGCCAAGGACAACCATTTAGTCCACTGAGAAGGGTCTCACTTGTCATACAACGTAAGTATGTTTCCAAGCATGCATTGGTACGCTCCGTTTGCCCGTCCGTTTGGGGATGGCAGGCAGAGCTTAAGCTGAGAGAGGTGCCCAGTGCTTTGAATAAGTTCTGCCAGAAGGAGCTGATGAACACCTTGTCTCTGTCACTGACAATGGATTCTGGTAGGCCATGTAACTTATACACATGATGAAAAAACAGATCAGCGACAATAGCGGCAGTGTATGGATGACTCAGTGAGAAAAACTGAGCATATTTAGTGAGTCGATCCACAACTACTAAAATGACTGTTTTGCCTTGTGAATTTGGAAGTCCCTCGATGAAATCCATGGCAATGTGCTGCCAAACTTGGTCCGGTATCGGTAGAGGTTGAAGGAGGCCACCATAGCTGGACTGGTCATGCTTGTTCTTCTGACAGATTGCACACTCAGTGATGAAGGAGAGCACTGCTGCTTTCAGTTTAGGCCAAAAGAAATATAATTGCAATCGTTTGAGTGTAGTAGTGATCCCCGAATGGCCGCCAAGGGCAGAAGTATGACATTCTTGTAACAATTTCTGTCTAAGGGAACCAGTGGTGCCAATGTACATCCATTGTCTATGTTTCAGAAGACCAGAGTGTAATGAAAAAGGGGGTTGGGAGTCCTGCTGAATGAGCAACTGGGGAATCAACTGTAAGGCTAGTTCATCTTGCTCATATGACTGAATGACATCAGTTAGCCACTGTGGTCTGACAATAGGGAGTGCTGAACATTGGCTTTCAGGATCCATACATCTGGACAAGGAGTCTGCGACAGTGTTCTCAGAGCCTTTCTTGTAATGAATTTCATAGTCAAACCCGAGCAGCTTGGACAACCACTTCTGTTGAGTCATAATTGTAACTTTCTGGGCCAGGAAATATCTGATACTCTGATGATCGGTGTAAATATGGAACTTAGAGCCTAACAATTAAGATCTCCACCAGTGGATAGTCATGACAATTGCAAGTAATTCTTTTTCATAAGTGGATAAGGTAAGGTGCTTTGGGCTAAGGGCCTTGCTAAAAAAAACAATTGGTTTACCCTATTGGGATAGGACTGCTCCTACACCTCTACTACAAGCATCAATTTCTATAGTGAAGGAGGATTTAAAATCAGGGAGGGCTAAGACTGGGGCTTTACACATGGCCTCCTTTAACTGATTAAAAGCTAAGGTAGCTAAAGGGGTCCAATGAAAGGAGTTTTTCTTTAAGAGGGAAGTCAAGGGAGAAGCAATTTGGCCATAATTGTGGATGAACTTTCTATAGTACCCGGTGAGACCAAGGAAACCCCGTAGTTGTTTAATATTAGTGGGAATTGGCCATAGGGTCATAGCCTCAATTTTGCTTGGATCTGCCTCTACTCCTTGCCCACTAACAATATGCCCAAGATAGTCAAGTTTGGGTTGGGCAAAAGAGCACTTAGAAAGCTTGACATACAACTTGTGTTGTTGTAGGATAGAAAAAACAGTGTGTAAATGACCTACATGAAGAGTAAGAGAAGAGCTATACACCAAGATGTCATCAAAAAATACAAGAACAAACTTTCGTAAGAAAGGAGTGAAGATTTGGTTCATCAAGGCTTGAAAAGATGCGGGGGCGTTGGTAAGACCAAAAGGCATGACTCTAAACTCAAAATGGCCGTGGTGTGTCTTAAAGGCTGTTTTATGAATATCAGGAGGATGGACTCGGATTTGATGATACCCTGACTTTAAGTCTAGTTTAGAGAAAACTGTTGCACCATGCAACTCATCCAGTAATTCATCAATTAAATGCATGGGAAACTTGCCCTTAATTGTTATTTTATTGAGCTTTCTATAATCCACGCAGAATCTCCATGACCAAGAACCAGGAGGATGGGGGCAGCAAAAGGACTCTGGGAATGTTGTATAAGGCCCGATTCAGTCATTTCCTGGACCAACTTTTCAATCACAGCTTTCTTAAAATATGGGACTTTGTAAGGGTTTTGGGAAGGAGTAGTGTGTCCAGGCTTGAGAGGTATGTGATGATTGATGTTCCTATGGGGAGGTAATGTAGTTGGTTCCTGAAAGATATTTCTAAACTGATGAAGTAAACCCTGGATTTCAGGTGGAGGCTGACTTTGTTGATGAGATGCAGTCATAGCAAATAATTGACAGAAAAAAGAATTGGCATGTTTTTTGAAAAACTGTGAAATGTTCTTACCATCCATCATATGTAAGTCACCTGTATCAGAGATGCCTTGTAAGGTGATTGCTCTTCCCTGGACCTTTAATGTGAGTTGCAACTTTTGCAAATTCAGCGTGATATCCCCAAAGAGCTTTAACCAATCTCCGCCTAGCACCATGTCATAACCTCCTAGAGGGAGTAACCTGACAGTCCCTTCAAACTGTATTCCCTGCATTGTCCATTTCAAAGGCTGACAGACAACATTGCTGATCAATTGGTCACCATTGGCCACCTTGACCAACATCTGAGGAGTGAGTATGGTAGGCCATTTGGTGTCTTTGACCACTCTGGGATCTATGAAGGAATGCGTGCTGCCGATGTCTACCAATATAGATATCGACCTCTTCTTGATGAGCCCCTTAATCAGCAGTGTGTTAATGGACATACTCCCATGGATTGCATGAAGAGAGACCTCCATCTCGGTTTGAATTTCTGGGAGCAAATCTTCTGTGACTAATGGAAGTTCTTCTGTTTCTTCTTCTACTGATGCATCCTCTGAAACAAGCAAGTATAGTTGTTGCTGTTTACATAAGTGTCCTGGCCTATACTGCTCCACGCAGTTATAACAAAGTCCCTGCTCTCTCCTCACTCTCATTTGTGATGGAGTCAATCTTCTAATAGGAGGAATATTATTTGTAAGTCTTGGGTTGGTAGTGGTGGGAGTAGAATATGGTTGTTTATTTTGTGGATTGGAACTGTAGGAATTTGGTGGTTTTAGGTGAGGATTACCAGGAGAGTTGTTTCGGTTGTTGTTGAGTGTATTAGGTGAGTGATTGGTGGAGTGATTTGTGGAGTAGTTGGTGTATGAATATGGTGAGTGGTTGGTCTGTCTAGTCACTGTGTTAGGATTGCTATACTTGGTGTGTTGAGGTTTGGGAGAGGTGGCCTCATGCATCCTAGCAAGTGACAAGGCTTGAGTTAGGGTCGTAGGCTTGAATAATTGCACAAGGGACTTCACTTCTGGCCTTAGTCCACTTAGGAAACTTAGCACGAAGTAACGTTCATCCAAATGCTTATTATGTGACAGCATAATGGACTTTAATTCTTCGAACTGTTCGTAATACTCCATCACGGTTCCCTCTTGGTGTATCTTATTAAAAGCATCCACGTAATTATCTAAGGTTGAGTCCTCAAATCGATCACACAGATCATGAATAAACAGGTTTCATTGAGGCATTTCATTGCCTATTTGGTAGTCCAAAAACCACGTATCTGCTTTCCCTATTAAGTGGATGGATGCCATACTGAGTTACTGACCTTACTCTCTTCTGTTACTTGGAAGAAGGAGAAATATCGGTTGCATTTTTTAACCCATGACCTGGGATTGGTTCCATCAAACACAGGAAAATCCAACTTAGGGATTCGAGGGAATGTACCTGGCTGCTCCCAATGATTTTGGGAACTGGTTCTGGAATTTGTAGCTCCTGAATTAGGTGTGGAAGAAGAGCTCGGTCCAACCGCAGGAGTGGTGTTTATTTGGCTCTGAATAAGCTGGAACAGCTGATCAAAGCGAGTGCCAACTCGCTTCTCTTGAGCTTTCTGGTTTTGAGCGAGCTTCTTGAACTCATTCTTCAACCATTCAACCTGATTCGATGTATCACTTTGATTTTTTCTGGACTCCCTCATAAATGCTTCCATTTCTTTGGATCTCGTCTCCATGATGGCCAATGTCACTGATTACTTCCAGGTCTATGGATCGACTCCTGCTCTGATACCAATTGTCATGAACCAACCAATTCTCCCAAAAGCTCGAGCTGTTCAGGAGGGGAAGGTTAATTACATGACCTAGGATCGTGACATTGCCCCACGCTTCCAAAGTCGACATCCTCGTCGGCCTATTCTATCGACACTTGCCCGATGGTAGCCCTTATCCTTTTTTTTTTCTCTTTGGGGTAGCTCCACTCACCTACCAGTATTCAACAATTTAGGTTATGCTAAATTATTTTAATTCAGCCTATAGGTCGCCTCTGCCGGGAATCGAACCTTGGATGTAGGGTTTGGCTCTGATACCAATTGTCACGTTAGTGACTTGGATTCAAATAACAGAAAACAAATGGAGGAGTTCAAGGATGGAAACAAGGAAGAAGAAGAGCTATTATAGATCAGAAAAACAATACAGGATAAGAGGTAACCTCTCTTTGGGTGAACTCAACCCAGAAGAGTCTCAATACAAATTTCTTCTCTGTTTTTATCTACTACAGAGCATCTCATTTTATACTACTCTTCTATAATAGAATTTCAAATAGGCCAATCAGGTGTTTACACGTATTTGATTTCAGCTCTTTCATTTGTAACTAACAAGGGTAATTTTACTTAACTATCCTTCTTAATTCAAATTCAATTTGAATTTGGCGCCTGCAGTTGGCGCTCTTTTTTTCAGCTTCCAAATGCAGTATTTCCCTGCTTGAGGACGTGACATTGTTTTCCCTCAACCACAAGGGGACAATATTGCATTATGTAGGGTAGTTGATTCATTGGTTAATTTGTGGGTTTGGTTGGAAATAGTTTTTTTTTTTTTTTGGGGGGGGGGGGGGGGGGGGGATGTAGGGTTTTAGTCTGAAATGTTGGATGGGTTATCAGGATTTGTGAGATTAGGAGACCATTTCTCTTTCAAATAGGGTTTGGGATTTATGGTACTTGCATTTACAATAGACAATAGTTTTCTTCTCCTCCAATTTTGCTGATAATTTTTTTATCTTTGCTTCTAAAGCTTTGGGTTTATGTGTTTCTAATTATTTTGCGTAATGTACTTGTGTTAATCCTTGAAATTTTGAGTCTTTAAAATGTCCAAATCTGAAAAAGAAGAATGAATAAACACAAGTGATTGCAATTTTTTTAACAATTCTTCCGAGCATCCCAACTAGAGTTTGTCTTTCCTCAACCTCAATTGGAAAGTATTCCATTGTGAGGGTTTCGTATCACCAAGGTATCCACTGTTGGGTCTCCAATGGTTGGAAGTGGAACTTTGAAGTGCCTTCCTAAAACTCAAATCTGATATATGCAAGAATCATTTGCGTATATGGATCGCTCCAATACAGGAACCACGTTTCATGTTGATGTCCTTGTCGCAGGGTGTTTGAGGGAAAGCAATGAGCCTTGAGGTAGCCATTGAAGAAGTTTGAGTCTTCCTCATCCCATGATTGGACCTTGTAGTGTGAGGCGTCAGGGAGACACTCTTAGTTTTCCTCATCATTTGTCACATTACTACTATCTGATCTATTTGATGTCTACTTTAGTTTGGAGTATTGGTACCTCCAGTTTATGAGAATATGAACCTCCCTATTAATCTCTCTTTTACTGATGAAATATAATTTGTTCATTAATTTTCTCTTTCAACTGATGGTTTTACTTGGCTCTCCGAGCCGGGAAGAATGACTGTATTTTTTCTTATTCTTTTGTTTTTTAGGTTCAAAAAGTTGAGGTTTTGAAGAAGGAGCAGAGATACTTTGTTCATTACCTTGTAAGTACATCTCTTCTTCTCTTGTTGCCGAGGAGTTTAAATCTTTTATTTTTCCTTTGTCTTAAATGCAAAATTGTGTTAAGAAAACATGAGAGAAAATTTTGTCCTGCATGTTGTTCACTCCATAGAATGCTGAATGGCACATTTATCAGAGTTTTTCCAGCTCCTGGTGAATGTTTCTTCTAAATATAAGTTTCCTAGTTCTACCTTTTGTTAACATAGTCTGTTTGTTTTGCAGGGTTGGAACAAAAAGTGAGTACAATTTTGGGTGTTTTGCACCTATCAGAAATTTATGATCGAAAAGTTGCATTAACAATGTTACTGTGAGTAGTGCAAGAGGCATGTTTTGAAAGTTTTCAGTTATATATCTTTCCTCAACATTTTGTATCAGGTATTCATATATAGGATTTTTGTCTCTATTATTAATTGCATTACATTAAGCAAACTCATTGTCATCTTCCAAATCTCATATGTATAATAGAACTTTATATACATTTGGCTCAACTCTGCTGTATGTAAGTTTGGTTCAACAACCCTTATTTGCCAATGTAAAAAACTACAGAAGCATCTGGATCACAACTTTAGAGGTTTACCCACCAGGACTTCCCAAAATTATGTACGAGAGCATCTCTGATAATTCCTTTTATGAACAGTTGGGATGAATGGGTAGGCATGGATCGTTTGTTAAAGTTTACTGAAGACAATGTTCGAATGCAGCAGACACTTAGCAAAAAGCAAGGTGCAGACAAGAATCCCAAGTCAGGGCGCTCAACCCAAATTAAACCAAAAAGTTCTACTGGTTTGTTCTATTCTTTTATGTTTTTGTTCTACTGTTGCAGGTTTTCATAGTTGATGTTTCCTTGCTATAAGTTATCCTTTATTATTTCGGTAATCTCCTCTATTAGCTTACTCATGGACTTTTGATCCTAAAGTGGGTAGTGTTCTCACATCAACAATGTAGACAAACACAAACACCTTGGTGAAAGGAAGAAGGCAATAGATTCCCCTTTCTTAAGCGACCTGTTTAAGTATAATTCTATGTGCTACAAAGCGTCTTTCTTCATAGGAAATTCATGTTTATATTTTGGGGCGGATGGGGGGGTTCATATTGGTCGGCTTCCATACTGTAGGTGATGGCTATTAATCTAAGAATAAAGTGCCTATAGTTGAGTCCATTCATGTGACGATATATAGCATACAACACATATTTACATAGGTAATTTTCTTGCAAATTATGTTACATGGCTTCCCACCGTTTTAATGTTTCATGTTATTTCATTTCCATTGTCAAAATGCATTTATGTTAGTATTGACTGATACATTTCTTTTTTAATTGTGATTGAGATTTGTAGAAGCCAAAGTAGATAGAGAGGACCTCCGAAACAATGGTAATGTTTTGGCCTTATTTTTCTGTGTAAACCACTATTGCATCATTATTTCCCTCATGAATTTTTGGTTCTTGCAGCTAAATAGTGTTTTTTTTTAATAAATATTTTGTGGAAGTTATATTATATTATGAAGGTATCTAAAGTACATTTAAGTTGATTTCTTTTTCTTCAGTCGGGATTGATGTTCTACTGAAATATCTTGAATTTTACTATTCCAAAATTTCAATGAACTATCAAAACTTTCATGTTGTGATGCAAACAACCATTTTCTATCCCCATGAAAGCGAAGTACTTAACCAACCTGCCTTTTTTTTCCCAAGAAGACAACTTTCAAGCTCTTGAGAGTTGCAAACCAGCACTTAATCTATTTTTCTAAGAGAAGACATTAAAACTCAGTTCAAATTTGTATTTTTTTAAATTTATTTATCTACTTATTTTTCTTATATCAGTATGGGCAGTTGATCTAGGCACAAATTGGGTACTTGTTCAAGGTTTTTATTATTTTATTTTTTAACTCATACAAGGTGGGTTTAATTTTTTTGATAAAAGAAAGGCTCATATTTATTGCAGATGGAGAAAAGTTATGATGGAAGTCGAAGTTATTCGGAGCCAAGAAAAATTTAGATTTAATTTTGTTTATTTCATTGTTGAGCCTAGCCTAAGTGAGCCCATTGGAATAGTTCTTAATTGACAAGTAATTGCTCAAAACATATAATATCACAATGTCTACAATAAGGTAATCCATCCTAGAAGTTTCCTTATTAAATATTTGGTATTCCTTTCAATTACTATACCCCAAAGTATGGAGTATGGATATAATGACCAAAGAACATTCTTCCTTGTTCATCTCCAACTTGATAAGTCATCAACTATGGATTTGGGGAGGGCCATTTGAACCCCAAACTTCTCTAAGAAGTGAGCCCTGCGATAAGCCAATACCCATTCAACGAATATTAAATCTTTTGACAAGCTCCTAGCAAAAGTTCATGACCTATACGATTCTATGGGATGCCCCTCATGCTATTTTCCAATGATTTCTGTGTAGGAAGGCAAGTCCAAACTAACTCCCACAGAGAGACAAGATCTTTGTGGGAAGAAGTTTCCTGTACACCAGCTTTAAAGGGCTATTTCTCCGATGCTTGTTTGAGGGTTCTTGTCCACCAACTTTCCATAAACTAGAATGTCCCATCTGTATCGATCTCACGTTTATTAGTTGTCATCCTCGTCAAGCATGGAGAAAGCTAAAATATTCACCAATTCTCCAGCCTCATCGATCCCCACTTTGTTGAGAGAAACCTTCAAGTGTAAGATCCATTTCTTTTCACCTTTCTGTTCATATGGGAAAGAAATTCTTAACAAAGCCATCCCTAAAGATCAATGATTTAGGGAAACTAAAGGACGAGCAACGCTTGTAAAGGTGGATCTTAAGTAGAAGGCATCATGAAACCGAGAACTGGATCTGTAAGTGAGAGTTGTACATCTAAGGTTTTCGACTAGAAAAGATTGGTTATTGAAGATCAAGATTATGGGAAGAATGAATTTCAATTGTGGATGGATGGAGAAACTAGATCTTATTTAAGAAAACTTAGGTCTAGATAGATGGATGTAGATTAAGGTGAAAAACATTCCACAAAACAAAACATTCTTGGATCAAAGACATGGTCATAGCAACCAAGCATCTTGCAGCCAAGGCTGACCTTGAGATTTTAGAGGCCTGATGTGTGTTTGAACTTGAGAGGGCCCTCCTACCAAAGCAAATAAAATAAAAGCATTCAAATAAATGCTTTAACTAGGACTTGATCCTTCGTGATTCAAGTTGTCTCAAGTTGTACCAATTAAGCTAATAGCCATTAGCAAAATAAACTTAAATATACAAAAATGAGAGCCCAAACCACATACAAGCAACATAAAGTTGAGGGCCCGAAAAGTGATGATTTTTGTGGGGCCCTAATACGATGCTTCAGCCGCATGTACTCAGACCCAACAAGGGAATGAACTTGAAATGAGTGGAGAAATCGAAGTGGGACCATGAGAGGTATAAATATGGACTGCCTCACTGTTGTAGTGGATTTTGTGTGATTATGAGATTTAGCCTCACTGTAGTGGATTTTGTGTGATTATGAGATTAAACCACAGGAGGGAAAACATGTGTGGTAATGAAATTTAACCATCATGGTGGAGTTTTTCCTCCACACTCGTTTCTTCTAGGTATGTTGAGTCACTTTGCTTATTACTATATGTGGATGTGATTTATTGTGGTGACAAAAGAGTGCATTTTGTATGTTGGTACTGTGATGAGAGTTTTTGTAGGTTTCATGAAGGTGGAGGACGTTGGAAGTGATCTATATATAATTGTCATTGTTCACTTTAGAGTTCACTCGTGTGTATTTGGACTGTATTTAACTTGTGGGATTCTAGGCCAGATATTACATGTTTAACCATTGTTGGATCCTTTGCTGTCATTAAATTGGAATGTATATACATAGGGTTTGATGCATTATCACATTGTGTTATAAAATCGACGAATAATCGTGTAACGTGGGTTGCCTGATATGATGTGTATTTGTTGGTTGGGTTTAACGGGATGGGATAAATTGGCGAGTCACCAAAAAATGGGACCCATCCAACTTGCCAATTTATCTCTATATATATTAAAAAAAAACCTAAACTCAAAACCGATCGCAGAGAATAGGAGGCTGTTCGATTTCGATCGTGCTAGAGAGAAAAAGGAGAATAGAGAAGAAAAATGAAAACATGGAAGACGAAGAGAAGCATAACATAGAAGAAGAGATCGACTGCAACATAGCAACAACGATCGATCTGCGTGCTGTGCTGGTGTGATCGAAAAGATAGATCAGAACTAAGAAGAGAATAAGAAGGGAGAAGAGAAGAAGAAAGAAGAGAAGAAGGAAGAAGAAAAGAAGGGAGAATTGAGAAGAGAGTTTGACTAACCTGTTCGATCGTTGTCGGTGTTGCTTCAATCGTTCTGTGTTGGTGTTGCTGTTGCTGTCCTGTTTGGTGCCCTATTGGTGTTGCCGTGTTGTTGAGGTTATTGGGATTGCTGTCATTGGGGACTTTGGGTTGTGGTTGTTGTTGATGTGCTGATGTTAGGGCTGTAGTTGCTGTTGTTGGGGTTGTAGTTATGGTTGTTGGGGTTGCTATCAGTTCTTGACTTCCTGTTGCTTTAGCTGCGTTGACTATTGCTAAACAAGAGTCCAGGTAATTATAATTGCAGTAAAATTAAGTTCTTTTGATTAATTAGTAAAGTAATATAATTACAAATTAATCAAAAGTAAATCATAAAAATAATGTAATTACAAATTTATAACAGTGAATCCTTGCGATTAATTATTTATTTTTGTAATCTTTGGCTATGATAGTTAATTAGATATATTGCATTATGATACTTGTCTTATTAATCTTTATTGTTAAGATGTGTTATTTATTATAATTTACATGAGTGAGGGTAAAAATGTATAATTTGATAAAATAGACCTATTAAATCCGATTAATCTCGATTAATCATAAACTGGACCGATTAACGATTTAGCTACATAGTTGTCACATTGGACCTCCTCAGGCTAAATTTTGTATCGTTTTGGTGTCGACATTAAGAATCTGACAAGCAGGACCTTTTGCACAATTCGAGATGGCAATGAGGATCCTATATGGTGCAATGAAAAAGCCTAACCCTACCCGCTGACTTCTGTATGCACAAGTGGATCAAAGATAGAGCATATGTATGAGAGGGTTTCACTAATTAGTGCCAAGGTGAAAGAGGAGAAGACATTAATGGATATCTCTTAACAGTTGGATGAAACAGATAAGACATAAATTTTTATGATAAATAGAGACTAGCTTCTCATCGTGAATTATCTCAAATTTTTTTATCAGCCAAAAGCGTGTGGACCTTCATGGTGTCATGTTCATTGGTTTTCTGTCCTAAATGGGCTTTCGAAGCAGATGACATTATAAAGTGGACGAAGACAGGAGTTAATGCATCATGCATGCAATCTCATTCTTGCAGATGGTGAATGGTGCATTCATCGCTTGTTATTTAATTGTCCTTTTGGACCTAAGTTAAGTTGATTGCCAGTGCTTGTCTTGAAAGGCTGTGGAATCTACTCTGTGATCTGGTAAGTTTTAGTTGGAGGTTAAAATAAAAACATTTGAAATGCTATCTCATGAGATAAGAGTGCACTATGTATGTACACACTCTCTTCTAAAGTTGGTCTCGGGTTTTTGGAGAATTCATATTTCTGGTTAATAGTAAATGAAATATCATTTGGTGGTCGAATGAGAATATCACTGGGTGGTTTCAGAATCTTGATTTGCTTCCCTTGATTATTCAGTAGTGGAGTAGTGGTTATGTTAGGGGCTGCCAGTTATAAGTAATGGTTCAAATACAAACATATTAAGTCCAAGATAAATGAATAGTACATAAAGCGGAACTTGAGGGGATAATTGATCCCTGCGTTGGATAGGAAGAGGAGTCTTTGGTCTTGTCACATGGTTGAGATTCAATCTAGAGCTGCTGGAAGAATCTAGGTTTAAATTTTTTTAGGGATTAAGAAGCAATTGGTGAAGAATCGTTGCTAGAGTTTGATAGTAACAGTCTAACACCAAGCTTTTCATGCCTCCGTGCTGTTGAGGAGGAAGTTTAATGGTCTATCCAAGATGTTGATTGATGGGGTTTTTGTAGCAGAACATTATTCATAACCATATTGTTTCCTTATTTATCAATTGTATCAGGATCATTAGGATTGGAGATCGGAGTTAGAGAGGTCAGAGTTTGGTTAGGTTTCTATGGTCGAAGTTAGAGGGATCAAAGTTTGGTTAGGTTTCTATGAAGCCAAGGAGATAATAAGGACTTTAGAGATCTAGAGTTGTGGGAGTGATAAGGCGCTGCGCACCAATGTGTTTTGCATCTAATATTTTAAGAAGTGTTGGAAATTCAGAAGCCAGAATGTGTCCTTTCATCACCTTAATCCTTGAGAACAAGGGAACAAGTTTTATTCGAGATTTTAGGCGAATTAGTCTTGTTGGGGGGATTGACAAGATTATTGCAAAGGCAATAGCTAGGAGGCCGAAGATGAGTTTCGAGGTGCTTAGCATATTGAATGCCAAACCTTTGGAGATAAGGGCTATTGTCCAGTTTCAGGTTTACCATGAGCACATCTTCAGTTGGTTGATTACACTCATTTTTCATCTTTTCTTGGATGACACTTCTCTGGTGTAAAAATTGAATTATATCTTGCTATATTTTTCAAGACTGTTGGGAGTTGAATAATTTTGCTGAAAGTGTGATTTGTAGAATTAGTGAAAGAGCTAAAGTGGCCTGGGGATTGGAGTGTTAGGGGGTGAGTTTTGTGAACTATTTCTGTTTCAGTTGTTAAATGATGTGAGAAGAAGATCCTTAGTCACTTTCTTTGGTGTGGTGGGAAGATAAAATTAAAAGGTTTGCATGCTCTAAACTCGGAGTTACTGTGCATGCCAAAGGAAGTGGGTGGTCATAGTATTAATGAATAAGGAGTTTCTATGTCAATGGACGTGAAGATACAATACATGAGGGGATTGTTTGTGGAAAGAAGTCATTAAAGCCAAGTATGATCAATATTAGTGAATCGTAAATCGTATCATAAATCGGAGAGCTCAAGATTTTGATTTAATCCTAAATCCTATGACCTTTTTAATATGTATTGTACTAATCTTAGATATATAAATATGTAATTATGCATGTCTATTGTATTAAATATGAATGTATAGTTAATGAGTTCAAGGAAATAAAAGAAATAACAAACGAAGAAAATACTGAAAAAATAAAGAAATCCAATTTATATCTTCTAGTAATAGTGCTACTTCCTGCTAAGTTTGTTTTATGTATGCATTCTTTCCTGAGGAATTAATTTGTAAATGTATTTTATGTGATTACAGCAAGTAAAGGCAAAAAGCGAAAGGTTGAATCTGGAATAGAGGTGTGTTAACTGAATTTTATATTGACTTATTAATTTTATTTTTCTATTTGTTACATTTATGCTCATCCTGTCCGTTTTTTAGTAGAATATGATAACGAAAATGACCATTCAGATGTTTATAATGACATATAAGAAATCTATTTCATTATGTTTTCATGAGCGCAACAGGGCAGAGTGTACCATTCAGATATGGAATGCCTATATGTTTCTCTGCAAAATATATAAACAAAATTTGGGTGGTGGTTCTTGTTAGGGAGTCGATATTGACAATATCTCATTGTTCCACTTTTTTGACACTTCAAATAATTTGCTCCCTCCCTGTTTTATTTATTTAATTATTTATTTTTATCGAAAATAAATGATGTCTGTCATCATCTCAAAATGCAAGGAACTTGAACTTTTTCAAACACACAGCAATGAAGTGTGATCTAAATTATTGTGGCTGTTTATGTAAAAAGATAAATGTTGTTTACTTTATTTCACTTGAATTTTTGTATGTACTAAGTTTTAAATAATGAGATTTCCCTTCATCAAGTGTTCCAAAATCTGGAATTAAAAATCACCAAGATCTTACAATAAAGGATGAAATGCTGCAACAAGTGTTTATAATATTGTGGTGATATGTCACATCGACTCTGGAGATTTTTGATAGATATCACAACACATAGGAGACATTTAAGCCTTTCATACATTGCGCAAATATGAGATCTTGCTACGAATAGTGTTTCAAAAATAAACTTCAGAACTTGTAATATATTAATGCTGAAAACCCCAAATGGATGTTGCGAGGGTCAACTCGTCTGACCCGACAAGTCAAGATCTTTGCAGTCTCAACAAATGTACATGTGATCCTAAGATGCTATACATATAAGTCTCTACAAATGACAAAAGGTTATTCTTGTAAGGTTTTAGTAATGAACCGTCTACATTCAGTTTTCTCTTTGATTTAGGTGATTGTATTACATGTTACAGTATGTTGTTGGCTCACTTTGTGATTTAAATTTGGTAGGAGGATACTGTATCTGCAGATAAGCATGTGAAGATCCAAATTCCTTCGACACTTAAAAAGCAGCTGGTTGATGACTATGAATTTGTTACTCAGCTGGGTAAGGTACTACATTCTATACTGCCAGTTACTTATCTTAAATGTGTAAGATGCATCAGCAGGCGTATGAAAATAACTTTATTGCTTCTTCAGGAAATTAATAGTTGATAAATGCTTTGTTGCTTCTTCAGGAAATTAATAGTTGATAAATGCAATATTAGTTATTTGTGCTTTCTAGAATGCATAATCTTATTGATGATATGGTTGTCATTTATATAAATCATTTCCTAAAACGAAATTCGGTGAAGTCGTGTGTAATGTAATAAGCTATGTAGTTAAATCGGAAAGCGACCGCAATGCGGTCCAAGATTGAATTACAATTAATCGGTCAATTTTTTCAAAGTATATATTTTTAAAATTTAATCTTAGTCATATATTACAAAAATAACTAATTAGTCAAAATGGTCTAAATTTGTAATTATATAACTTTATTAATTAATTAGTCATATATTACTTTAGTAATTAGTCAAATGAATTTAACTTTGCAGGTTGCAACACTTATATCGCTATAAACAACTAATCGGTGACCGCTAAACCCCAACCGAATTCACCCAGTTTAGTTCGGTCAAACCCCAAATTGCGATTAATCATCGCATTAATAACTTAGGTAATAAGTCACCTATCTGCACTAGCACTAGCCCTCGGAAGCTCAGCAAAACTCTAGCTCACAGATCATGGCAAAAATGACAACAAGCTCTTTGGAATTTTTTGCAGCACCCATACTCAATTTATATTCCTGCCTTCATTTCTTGTTTTGTTTATCTAAAGGTTTTGCTTCTTTTTATTTGTTTTTACAAATTAATTTATTAGATAACTCTTTCCTGCAGCTAGTTAAGCTTCCACGATCCCCAAGTGTTGATGATATAATGATGAAGTACCTTGAGTATAAGGGAAGGAAGACTGGCAAGTGAGTTTCTTATGAAAATGTGGTCACAAGTCAGAAATACTTGATCTGTGAATTTCAGTAAAATCTGGTCATTTTTTCCTTTTTGTATCTTTTTAGTTGCGACCATTGCTTTTTTGTATCTGACAAATAGATTTATAGCTATTATAGATTTATCAATGAGCTTTGTTGAATTCCTATTCCGAAGCCAATCCATCAGCTATATTAAAGCTGCTTTCTTACCCTCTCAGTCAAAATGATGATAACTTCAAGAGTTATTTCAGATTTATCGATTGCCATGACGATAGTTTTATGTTTATTTCAAAAGCTGTCAGATTTATCAGAGGTCTTAGTTATTTCTATGAAACAATATGAAATATTATACATTTCTACTTTCCCTTTTCCTGGAGAATGTGTTAAACTGTTCTTCTTTTGATAAAGATTCTTGACTACTTGGAATAAGGAATCAAACTCACATATGCACATTAAACACGTGTTGGGTCCAGCCACTTGTGAAGGAATACCCATCAGGATGACTTTTATTTCCTTTATTAGTTTATTTCAAATGTGAATTTTCTCCTGATCTCTCACTGCGACCATCCTGTGCTCAGCAAATACATTCTTTTGTCTTGCTTGACAAAAACAAAAAAAAATTGTTAAACCTTAGAAACTTTCTAAATAGAATGATAAATAAAGTTTATTGTTTTCCTGATTGCTCAAGACATTTCTTACAAAAAAGGAACAAAACAAGATCATTTCTTTCCATGTTCTGTAAAACAGTAAATTATATTAAATTAGTAATGCAAAAAGGGCTGATTGTGGAATTTGTGGCGGTTCTAATTATGATTTATGTATCTGTGTGGTAATGCAGGGTTATTATCTCGATTCCGGAAGTTTTAAAAGGTTTGCGCCAGTACTTTAACAAGGCAATGTCCGTGATGCTTTTGTATAAACAAGAGCGTCGACAATATCGTGAAGCAATCGCTGATAAAGTCTGCCCTTCAAAAGTATATGGAGCTGAGCATTTTCTACGCCTATTTGGTATGACGAACATAAATTCTTAGCTACTTACTACGAAATGTAACTCTTTCCCCCTGTTATCTGCTGCAAACTTGCTTTAGATTGTTTAGGTAAGTGGTTTAATACAATAGGATTTCGGACCAGTCTTATTAAAATTGATAAAGTTAATTTCTTTATTGGTTAGTTAATTGAGTTCATTCAGGGAAAGACATGCTGTCCTTGGAATACCTATGTCTTATTTAATCTATCTTTTGGCATGACTAAAGTTGTCTCATTTTCTGTTTCTATAAATATCGTATAATAGCATTTCTACAGTAATTTTATTCTTGCTTCATGCTTGTTGGTAGCTTTGAGACACATGCTGGTATCTTCAAACTTTTTTTTGTATGACAACTCTTCCTTTTTTTGTAGATCCCTTGCCATTATTTCATTGTTATAATTTTGTGCCTCAGCTTTGCATGCCAAATTTTGTTTGCCAAAATATTTGTAAGGGAAGAATCTTACCTTTGTAAACTCCAAAGATGTAAACAGCCATTGATTAAGCTAACTTCATTGTTTGAAGACAAACGCTCTCCTAGGATACACCCTTGTTTTCCAAAGTTTGAAGGATATTCTTCAGAAGTACCTTACCAGTATGATGTGTTTTCTCACAAACTATATGTTTGGGGAATTGATCTTTGTGATGAAGTTGCAAGGTTTGGGATGTTCCGAATCTTTGTGGGTCGGGGTGAGGCAGATCTTGAAGGGAACTATCAAATCTAGGACAATGAAGATGATTTTCTTGCCTTGTTGTTGATTATCTCCTCTTGAATTTGTGTTTTTTTCAAAAGATCTGATCCATCTTGCAAAGTCTAAATTTCATGCTCCCTTGGCAGTTGGTGAAGCTCTAGGATTTTCACCCATGTTTTCCCTTGATCCTCGTCCTACAAAAAGTGCATCTTTCTCCTTGACATAAAAGGAAATGTCATCTTCTTGACACAATCCATTGGCCATGCCATGCAAATTCCTGGGGATCACTCAACATCAGAGTATTATTGTTGTTGTTGTTGTTGTTGTTTTGTTTTGTTTTGTTTTTTTGGTAAACTAATTAACATTTTTATACAACTTTATGCTCCAACTTCTTTGCAACGGTGGCAATGGATCTTTGCTATAGTTCTAGCCGCTAGTTGATGATTTGGGTTCCCTTTCACAACATTTTCCAAAGGATTGCTATGATAACAAATCTGTATATTGCCACATTCCAATTGGGCAAGTGGTTGGATTCGCCTGGGAAACCAGAGAGAGCCTTGTTTCTTGCTTTAACTCTCAAGGGTTGAAGCAAGGAATGTGGTTAGATCCAAAGATAGAATAGGAGAGTAAGGAGGAGCAGTTTTAAAGATTAAGCTTCTATGTTGGAATTGCAGATAGTTCTATTTAAATGAGAGAACTCCAAGTCTTTCATCTGTAATTTGGAAGCAAAAAACTTGATGTTTCTCTTATTCAACAACAAGAATATTATAAATTGATTGTAGCTTGAAGAAATTCTTTGGGGTCGGTTTATTTTATAAAAGGGATGATGTGGTGTTGACATTTTAACAATATGAAATATAACTGTTGTCGAGCTTTAAGTGGTTCTACAAGTTGGATATCAAAGATGCCCCCAATTTTGGGATGAACTTCAGCCTTGAGTGGCCCATGCTTATTAGGTGGAGATGTCGACGTTATAACCGATAGATTGGAGAAGAGAGTTGTTGCTAGAATATCTCAAAGATTGCAGTTTATATCTGTACACCTTATATCTTTATGCACCATTCTGCTATTCATTGCCACAAAATAAGAGGGATTTCGTGGGGCACCTCTCTAATATCTAGGTAACACCAGTGACTCTTCATAGCAGCTTTCTGGATGTGTGGTTCACTGAAATTTTGTTACAACCCTTATGGCTTATGGAAAGGTATTATGCATCACTGGTTTTCTTTCTGCATGTGTCTTCTAGGAGCGTCATTATTCGAGTTGGACAGACCCTGAAAGAGGCTTATTCAGAGATTCTCTCGATTTCTATAACAACTGGGGCATTATCAGGGAATTCTAGGGTGAGCAGCCATGCTTGGAATTTACATCTTAAAGGGATCTCAACATATGGCAAAATGATCATCATAAAGAAGATAAAGTGGGTCTGGAATTATAAGGTATTTTCAGTGAAAAGCTGTTCTAACCAATTTCGACACTCCTATGAATTACCAAATCATGTCAGTTATATAAGCAGCTTAGGTTCTGCCCAGAACCTGTTTCCTTCTATTGGACGGTTGCCTGTGGTGTGGACTATGGTGGACAACATTGTCAAGAGTGTCTGCATGATGAGAAATAGATTTGTTCTTTTGTGCCAGAAAGGAAGATTTAATCGATCATCTGTCTATTATGCAGCTTTCCCAACCAGATTTTGGATGGCTTAAGTTAAAGATTTGATGCTAATTTAATTGTTCTCAGCTTTCCCACCCTCACTGCTGCTGCTGCTGCGAAACCACCCTCTACTGCGAAACCACCCTCACTGCTTAAGGCTCTCAGAGATGGTGGAAGCTTAAGGCTCTCAGATGCAATCTCAGAAGTTGGAGGACTAAAGTTTGGGGTAAGACAAATTTATGTATTCAACATATCTCTGCTTTAATTGCTAGCATTGATGCGGATGAAGAGATTAGAGACTTGACTGTTGCGGAGAGGTCTTGTAGAGTGCAGCTGCAACAAGAATGGGCAACATTAACCAAAAGAGATGACGAGGTTTGGAGAATCAGATCAGGAGTCAACTGGGTTCGTCATATGGATCAGGGGACTAAATTCTTTCATACCTTGGCTAACAGACGTAGACTGTTTAACTCCATTGAAGCTCTTAGCACGGGTCAGGAGTTGGTCGTGGATGAAGTCAGTATTAGAGCACTATTGATTTCTCACTTCAAGAAGTTGTTCCATGAAAAGGAGGAGTGGCGACCTTTCTTCTCGGGGATTACCTTCAAGTCTATCTCTCAGTCTACGGCTACGGCATTGGTAGATAACTTTTCGGAAATGGAAATTAGAGCAGCAATGGAAGATCTAAAATCTGAAGTTTCTCCAGGTCTTGATGGTTTCTCAATGGTGTTCTATTTGAAAATGTGGGAGGTAATCAAAAAAGATTTTCTGAAAGTTGTTGCAGATTTTAACTCGAGAAACTTCCTTGATTGGCGTTTGAACACCACTATCATCTCGCTCATTCCCAAATGTGCGGGAATGCGGACGGTAAATGATTTTAGACCTATCAGTATTTTGAATGGGACCTATAAGATCATCGCCAAGGTGTTAGCTAACAGATTGAAAATAGTTCTTCATTCAGTCATCTCTCCTTTTCAAAGTGCAGCAGTCAGTGGAAGACAGGTGGTGGATAGCCCTTTGATTGCCAATGAAATTATTGATTCTAGAAAAAAACAAGGTGTTCCAGGGCTTGTTATCAAATTAGATTTCTCCAAAGCTTTTGACAATGTTTCTTGGAGATATTTGGATTTGGTAATGACTCGCATGGGGTTTGACTCGAAATGGATTGATTGGCTTCACACTTGCAGATCTACAGCTAATTTTTCTCTGAAAATTAATGGTCAGCTGCACGGGTTTTTCAATAGCTCGAAAGGTCTGCGACAAGGCGATCCCCTGTCTCCTCTTCTTTTTTCTATAGCAGCAGAAGGTTTAACTCAAATGATCCTGAAAGCAGTTGATGCTGGCCTAGTGAGAGGGTTTTCTGTCGCGAAGGGTAGCCCGCCTGTCTCTATTCTCCAGTATGCGGATGATACTATCCTTTTTTGTGATGCTTCCGCTTCTCAGGTTCTTGCTCTTAAAAGAATTATGCTTTGGTTCGAAGTTATTTCAGGGCTGAAAATCAACTTTCACAAATCAAGGGTTTTGCCTATTGGAGATGTCCCTCACCTGCACCAGTTGGCGGATTTATTGGGTTGTTCAGCAGGTCACCTCCCAGTTAAGTACTTGGGCATGCCTTTGGGGGCTAGTTTCAAAAGTAAAGTTGTTTGGGACGAGACGCTCGAAAGGATGGAATCGAAACTAGCGACTTGGAAACGCAAATTTCTATCTAAAGCTGGGAGACTAGCTCTTGTACAATCCACATTAGCTTCTATCCCAGTTTTCATGCTGTCTCTTATCAAGGTTCCCTGTTCAATATCAGCCAAGATGGAAAGGATCATGCGCGATTTCCTTTGGGGTTCTACTCATAACTCTAGAAAGATGCATTTAGTGGGCTGGGAGAAAATTTGTTGCCCTAAATCTCGAGGTGGTTTAGGCATTCGGCAGGTGCTCACTTTCAATACTGCATTACTTACTAAGTGGCTTTGGCGATTTGCAGAAGAGAAAGATAATTTATGGAGATCTCTCATTTTGGACAAATATGGGCGCAATAGATGGGTTTGGGAAAAGAGAACTAAGTACACTTCCTACGGATGCTCTTTGTGGAAATCTATCTCCCGGTGCGCCAGTGGCTTCTACCCACACACCTCTCTCAAATGTGGAAATGGTGATCTCATCTCTTTCTGGCATGATGTCTGGTGTAGCAACCAATCTTTGAAAGATCTTTTTCCAATGTTATTTCTCATTAACAAGGATCAATACGGGAATGTGAGCAGTTTTTGGTCTAGCAGCAACTCTTGGGATCTTTCCTTTCGCAGAAACCTCAACACTGGGGAACTAGATGCGTTAGCAAATCTTATTCTCCTGTTGGATAGACAAATGCTCTCAGATGGACCAGATAGTTTGGTGTGGAAGGGTAAAGGTGTAGGCTTCTCGGTGAAAGAATTTTCGGATATGTTGGCTGCATCTCATTATGAGACCTACTCTAACCCATTCATTTCCTCCCACAAACATCTGGTATGGGTGAAAAATCTTCTTCCTCGGATTAATTTCTTTACTTGGTCAGTTTTGCATGAGAAGATCTTGACTAAGGATAGGTTAAGAAAAATGGGAATCCTCACTGGGAGTCTCTGTGTGCTTTGCAACGAATCTGAAGAGACACTGGACCATTTGATGCTTCATTGCAGTTTCTCCAAATCCATTTGGCGCAATTTCTTGGTGGAATTCGGTTTGAGTTTGATATTTGAAGGTTCCATTCTAAATTGGCTAAGTTGGTGGTCTAAAGCTAATCCTTCTCGTCGGGGGGAATGGTTATGGCGTAGGGTCCCTCACGTTCTTATGTGGTGTGTGTGGAAAGAAAGAAATAAAAGGGTTTTTGAAGGACTAAACAGATCAGAACACTCTATCTTTATCGAGATTAGAGAATTGTTGTGGAAAATGGGTACGGCATGTAATTTATTTACGGGTTTGGGTTTTGACACTTTCATAGTGTCTTGGCATTCCTTGATATAGGAATGTTTCTTATTGTAACTTGTTTCCCTTTCTTTCATTAATAAAAATCTTCATGTTTGACCGGAAAAAAAAAAAAAAAAAAAAAAAAGGAAGAAAGGGAAGTATTGAGGACAGTTCTGCCTTCGAAGGGCCAATTGTTTTGGGATAGACTATTACTTGCTGCTTTGTGTAGGATTTGAAAAGTAAGGAGTTACATAGTGTTTGAAGACAAATGCAAAACTATATCTAATCACCAAGGTTATATAAGTTTCTTTATGATTATGGGGTTACAGATGGGGTCTTTTAAACGAATACCCCTGTTTTCCGTGTGCACGGTTGGGTGAATTTTCATTCGCAATCCTTTCTGGAGGAGGAAGGACAAGCAGTGAGACAGAAAACGATGAAAGCTCTATCCGGATGTCAACATTTCAATTCAAGTATTGTGAAAGAGAGATTTTTCGTCTTACTGGCAGGGGCAAGACAAAAGTTTTGCACCCTATAAGGCTCTCCTCATTCAGATCCATTGTATGCCTCTTTTATCCTTCCCAAATTAGTGATAGATGAGCCGCTACCAGTACTAGACAAACCATGATCCAATATCTCTATGGATTTCAAAGGTGGATGGACTTGGGTCAAAATCAAGGTGATGGACAGGTTTTCCAAGTATGCGACTTTCATTGTACCCCTAGCCAACTGCAAAGCTCAAGAGATTGCCAGATTATTAATGAAGAATATGGTATAGTATTGGGGCATAACAGAGAGGATTGTTACCCTTTTTGTAAATTTTGTGCATTTGCAATGCAATACAATCCTCCCTGTCTTGCTTGCAAAAATAAATAAATGATAATAGAATGTGGGATTCAAGGGATTAAAATTGGTTTTCTCATTAGTCATATTAAATGGACACAATTTGGTTTTTCATGCATTTCAAGGACAACTTGTACATGAGCTTCGCTTTTAGTTGCTTTAGGTTTAAGCTAGTGACCATTGTGTTTTGATGTGTATCTCGAGTACCGTTTTTCGAATCAAAGACCTTTAAGAAAATATTACCGATGTTAATCCATTCCTTGATAAATCCTGTTTAATGGACCAATGAAAAACATAGTTCCTAGTTCATACACAACCAGGTCATTTTTGTAATGTATATCGAGGATTGCATGTCAAAGCGATCTTATACTTAACACATTATTCTTGATGCTAGTCCACACAATTCCTCAAAATTTCAGGTCAACTAGATTTGGCAAATACATAGTTCCCGTGTAAGGTTGTCCTCGAATCAACAAAAAAACCAAACTGTGTTCTATTTGTAATGAGGAAACTGGTTATCTTGAAACCAATGCACCAAAGATATATAATAATTCACTTTGAGTTTATTTCTCCATTTCTTGGTGGAACTTGCATATATTGTAGTATGCTCTTAATTTTGGCTTCTCAATGTCAAGTTTCTGATCTCCTGGGACTATCAGAATATCATTTACTTGCGTGGATTTTCTGCAGTGAAGTTGCCGGAGTTGCTGGCTTATGTCACCATTGAAGAGGAGACACTCCCCATGTTGCAGCAGATACTCCATGATTTTCTCAAGTACGACTATCCTTGTATCCATTTTGCAATCTGAAGATGATTTACGTCATTGTTTGTAGAGAAGCATTTAGCAGACCACTTCAGAACTTTTTTTTAACCTCTTCTTTTAAGTTGATTGCCAATTCCTTTACACTGAACATTAATTTGTTGAATTACTTTTGAAATAAACTAGTTAACATTCTAGTTACGTTGATGTGCAGGTTCATTCAGAAGAATCAAAGCACCTTTTTCCTATCTTCTTATGATGGCCCTAAAGTTGACTGTGACGAAGAAGATTGAGGAAGCAGACAATGTGCTAAGCCACCTGAATATTGTAGTACATTTTGTATTTGACAGTTGCATGGTATCTTGTTGTAACTCTGTATGCTGCCAGTGGCAATTATAGTGTGTGCCATAAAAATGTCATATGGACCTGCTAGCTGAAATCTTTTTTGTTTTTCTTCTTTTGACCTTGATAATGATAAGTTATACGATGATCAGAGACACCTCTAGCTCTGCCCTTGTTCATCTGTCAATATCTTTTATCTTGATAAATTTTCTTTGAAGTGTATATCTTCACTATGTGAGGGATTGGTGGCTTGATGCTCTACTGTGTAACATTATTGATAAGACATACAAAGGGTTCATCTGGATCAATGATAGGCCTCCAATACGTTTCACATATGCAAGAAGAAAGAAGATGTAAATTCTGGCTGTCATTCAGATTCAGGGATGCAAGTTAGTTACAAGTGGTTGCTTTGTTAATATTCTAGCTGTCAGTAGTTTTGTAGAATGCAAAAGGTTGTATGTTGAGATGAGTTTAGAAATGCTTCTATAAATAAGAGAAGTATAGGATACACATGGGCATTCATTGACTGGTAATAGAAGTGTACATCAGAGCAATTGCTCTTGGGAGTGTCTGGCCACTCGAATAGCCTTTCTGTAACTTTCCTCACAACCTATTCACATTACATTGTTGCTAATAAAATCCATTGTTACAGCACTTGTTCTATTTCTATCTTCTGATTCTGAATTACTGAGTCTGCAAGTCTTTTGTCTTCCATATCAGCAATCTTTGTTAGTCTTTCTGGAATTGAAACAGGCTCACCTGCAGATAAACACATTGATCATCAGTTCATAACAAATTTGGTATCAGAGCATCGATCTTGAGAGCAAATGGCTGGAAAAGGTGTAGCAACAAACACTAATGCAAGAGTTGAAGTGGTAGAAGAAGCAGTAGTTTCTTTGAAGGAGAGTTTTCAAGAAATGAAACAAATGATAAAGATGCAACAAGACAATAAAAAAACAGCCTCTACAACAGAAAGAACTCAGATTCCTCCAGTTCAGACTCAAACACAGAATCTAAATGGGGAAATGGGAGGTTCTTCGTCACAAGGGTATCAAGGTGATTGAAGACCTGGAAGGTTAGAGATGCCAATCTTTGATGGAACAAACCTTGATGGGTGGATTTTGAAGGCTGAAAGATTCTTTTCTCTTCAAAGATACAATAATGAAGAAAGAATTGAGGCAGCCATAATTTCGTTTGAATCAGACGCTCTTATCTGGTATTAGTGGGATCTGATGATTCAGTCCAGGGGAGTGGAGTTTGTCGAGGGGTGCGACTCATGTTACAGGGGATAGAAATAATGGAAGATTTCCTTCCATTGAGTTTGGGCAGTTCGGATGTCATTCTAGAATTCAGTGGTTGGAGACGTTGGGAACTATTTCGGTGAATTGGAAGGAACAAAATTTGCACTTCCGAGTAGGCTCTGAAACTTTCCGTCTTCAGGGGGATCCTTCTTTAAGTAAGAGTTTAGTTTCTTTGAAAACTATGTTACATACTATCAAGCAAAAAGGACAGGGTTATTTGGTAGAACTGGGGAATTTGTCAGTACCAATGGACAAGAGTTCTGAGACTTCGGAGAAGATTTTGGATATGGTGAAGAGATACGATGAAGTATTCCAAATGCCAACAGGGATGCCACCGATCAGGGGGTACGAGCATTCGATTGTGATGTATGAGGGCTCGAGTCCGGTCAATGTGCAGCCCTACCGTTATCCACAGTTCCAGAAGAATGAGATTGAGAGGTTGATAGCTGAGATGTTGGAGGCAGGAATTATACGTCAAAGTGTAAGTCCTTTTTCCAGTCCAGTTTTGTTGGTTAAAAAAAAGGATGGAGGATGGCATTTTTGTGTGGACTACCGAGCACTGAATAAACACACAGTGCCGGATATGTTTCCAATTCCGATCATCGATGAATTGCTTGACGAACTCCATGGGGCGGATGTTTTCTCCAAATTGGATCTTAAATCAGGCTACCATCAGATTCGGCTTCGAGAAGGGGATGAAGCAAAGACTGTGTTTCGCACACATGAGGGGCATTACGAATTTTTAGTGATGCCCTTTGGGTTGACAAATGCGCCGGAGACCTTTCAAGTGCTGATGAATTCCATTTTCCGGCCACATTTGCGTAAATTTATACTGGTCTTCTTCGACGACATACTGATCTATAGTAAGGGGATCGAAGCGCATTTGGAGCATTTGGGAATAGTGCTGGAATTATTACAAAAGCACCGTTTATATGCTAATAGAAAAAAAATGTGAGTTTGGGTGCTTCAAACTGAGTTACTTGGGCCATATCATTTCAGTAAATGGGGTTGTGGTGGATCAAACAAAAATCCAAGCCATGTTAGATTGGCCCATACCGAAGAATCTTACGGAATTAAGGGGTTTTTTGGGTCTCACTGGATATTATCGCAAGTTTATACAAGGGTATAGCAAGATCGCCTGGCCACTGGTAGCTTTGTTGAGGAAGGATGGGTTTCATTGGCAATCGGAGGCTGAGACTGCTTTTCAGAATTTAAAACAGATTATGACACAAGCTCCAGTATTATCTATGCCCGATTTTACGAAGGATTTTGTTGTAGAGGCGGATGCTTCGGGGTTTGTAGTAGGTGCGATTTTGATGCAAGAGCAACGACAGGTGGCTTACTTCAGTCAGGTGTTGGGACAGAGAGTACGACTTAAACCCATATACGAAAAGGAGTTAATGGCCATTGTGTTGGCGGTTACAAAGTGGCGAGCCTATTTGTTAGGAAGGAAATTCGTCGTCCGCACTGATCAGAAGAGTCTGTGGTTCTTATTGGAGCAAAGGGTCATTGGGTCCGAATATCAGAAGTGGGTGAGTAAGTTGTTGGGATATCAATTCGACATTCAATATCGGTCAGGAGCTTCAAATATGGTTGCGGATGCGTTGTCAAGAATCTCTTTTCCTCCATCTTGCTCTCAACTGACTTTACCAACATGGAGGGATTGGTCAACATTGCAGTCAGAAATAACAGGTGATTTGGAAATTGCTCAATTGAAGCAAAAAATGTTGCAAGGGACAGACCTTTCTGGATATCACCTTGTTCAGGACATGCTCTTTTATAAAAACAGGTTGGTGATATCTCGGTCTTCTTCTTTCATTCCTACTATCTTCAAGGAGTTTCATGAATCCAGCATAGGGGGGCATTCTGGGGAGACGAAGACGTATCAGAGGATATCAAAAGAGCTCTATTGGGTGGGTATGAAATCAGATATCAGAAAGAGGGTCAGTGAATGCGAGGTGTGCCAAAGGAATAAAACGATGGCGACGTCTCCTGCGGGTTTACTTCACCCCATTCCTTTGCCCACCCAAGTTTGGGATGAAGTCACATGGACTTTATCGAAGGATTGCCACGTTCAGGTGCATTTGATACTATTTTGGTCGTGGTGGATCGGTTAAGTAAATATGCTCACTTTTCTGGGTTAAAACATCCGTTTACAGCTGAGGGAGTGGCTTTGCTATTTTCGAAGGACATCATTCGGCTACATGGAACTCCCAAGTCTATTATATCTGATAAGGATAGCATTTTTCTCAGTAAATTCTAGCGCGAGTTATTTCGGTTACAAGGGACGACGTTGAAGCACAACACGGCCTACCATCCTCAGACTGATGGACAATCAGAGGTGCTCAATAGGTGTCTTGAAACCTATCTGAGATGCTTTGCTTCAGATAAACCAAGGCAGTGGTCTAAATGGTTAGCCTGGGCTGAATATTGGTATAATACGTCGGTTCATTCGGCGACAGGGTACACCCCATTCAAGGTGCTGTATGGTAGGGATCTGCCACCAATATTGAGGTATGTTGTAGGATCTTCTACTGTCTCTTCAGTGGAGCAATTACTTCAGGACAGGGATAGTATTTTGGTGAACCTCAAATCACAACTATTACGAGCTCAGCAGCGCATGAAATTCCAGGCTGACAAGTCCAGACATGATGACTCTTTTGAGGTTGGGGATCAGATCTTTCTGAAGATCAGACCTTATCGACAGAAATCACTGGTATGTCGTTTTAATCAAAAGCTGGCCGCTAGATTTTATGGACCTTATAAGGTCTTAGCCAAAGTAGGATCTGTGGCGTATTGTTTGGACTTGCCTGCATCTTCCAGCATTCATCCTGTGTTTCATATCTCACAATTGCGGATAGCCAAAGGGGTTTGTTCCCAGGTTAGTACTTTGCCTCCACAGCTTAGTTATGAGGGTGAGTTAGTAGTGCAACCTGAGTCTCTGTTGGATGTGCGTCAGGCTAAGGGTGTGTCGGGTGTGTTGGAGGTTTTGATCAAGTGGCATGGTTTACCTGCCTTCGAGGCTACGTGGGAGGATTTTGACTTATTACAAAACCAATTTCCTTCCTTTCACCTTGAGGACAAGGTGCGTCGTTGGGGCGGGGGTATTGATAGGCCTCCAATACGTTTTACATATGCAAGAAGAAAGAAGATGTAAATTCTGGCTGTCATTCAGATTCAGGGATGCAAGTTAGTTACAAGTGGTTGCTTTGTTAATATTCTAGCTGTCAGTAGTTTTGTAGAATGCAAAAGGTTGTATGTTGAGATGAGTTTAGAAATGCTTCTATAAATAAGAGAAGTATAGGATACACATGGGCATTCATTGACTGGTAATAGAAGTGTACATCAGAGCAATTACTCTTGGGAGTGTCTGGCCACTCGAATAGCCTTTCTGTAACTTTCCTCACAACCTATTCACATTACATTGTTGCTAATAAAATCCATTGTTAGAGTACTTGTTCTATTTCTATCTTCTGATTCTGAATTACTGAGTCTGCAAGTCTTTTGTCTTCCATATCAGCAATCTTTGTTAGTCTTTCTGGAATTGAAACAGGCTCACCTGCAGATAAACACATTGATCATCAGTTCATAACAATCAAGTTACAGTTTGTGGAGAAACATTACTGTAGTTTTCCCTTCAACCTCTGCTCTGAAAAACCCTAATTTCCTGAAGTCTTGTTACTTTTTGGTTTCATCCAAGTCCCGGGTAAACAATGACCAAAACACCCAAAAGTGATTAAAAAAAAAAATTCAACACTTAACAGGAGTTGGTCTTTATTTGCTTTAGGACTTAATAAGTAACAAATGAATCTAAGCATTTGTGTAGTGTAAATGAACAACTTGCAATGGTAGATTAATGCAACACCACAGGATGAATATTTTAATTCTATGCAAGACTTAAATTTCTGTTTTCTAGGAGATAGAATACACATCAGTCATATATCTCATGTGCAGAAATGCACGATATGGGATCCGGCTTATTAGTAATAGTGATTATTATAAATTTTGTTAAATTGGTGGAGGCATGTGAGAGTTGCATGATCCATGACAACACTGTTTTTAATATAAACAAAAAAGGTCAATTGTTTTTTATGTGAATATACAATACACATAAAGGAGACAAAGTAGCAATAAGCATGGATGGAAATAATTTCCGTGCAGTAGCTAGCAACAACACTCTGTCAACACAATTACACACAACTGAAACATAGATGACACACAAAGTTTTTACAGTCTTATTGAACGAGAGGCTCTCTGTCTCTGACTAAATCTCACAAATACTACCCTCTCTCAGCGATTCGAATCCAAATCTCAACAATGCCCTCGAATTCGTACTGAATTTGCAAAACCTGCCCACTATGGAAGCCATTTCTTTGCCAGTTGGAGGCTTCATTAAACTCTCCTCTTCTTCGAAACGTAGACGAAGAGCAAGAGAAATCACTTCTCTTCGCATACCCTTTTCCGTTAAGAAGACCCCCTTTTCTTCTCTGCTCACAAAACCCTCCAATTCTCCTCTCCTTCTTCGACCCCGATCCATCCCCTGCTTAGCTCACACCCACGACACACATCAAGATCACCATCATCATGACCGTCATGAGCATGACCACGACCATGGGCATCAGCATCATCATCATGACCGTCATGAACATGATCACGACCGTGGGCATCAGCATCATCATCACCGTGGGCACCACCACCACCATGGGGAGGAAGGAACAGAGCTGAACAAGTATCAAGAGGGAGTTCTTCGATTTGCCAAAGCAATTGGCTGGGCGGATTTGGCGAATTTCCTGAGGGACCATTTGCAGTTGTGTTGTTCTTCAACTGTGCTGCTTGTTTCTGCTGCTCTTTGCCCTTATTTGCTGCCCAAGAGTGCGGTGAAGCCTCTCCAGAATGCCTTCATTGCAGTGGCTTTTCCACTTGTTGGGGTATGGTATACTCTTTCCATGTACTTGTTTTGATTGATTAGATGGAGTGGGGAATGTGATTTTGGATAATAATGGGTATGTGCTAGAATGGTCTTTTATTCCAGTTTGAGTTTATTTATTTGACCAGCTTGAAAGATAAATGGAACAGTTGAAGAAAAATTAGTTGTGGGCTTGTGGAGCTTTATTGCTGAAACACTGATATTATATGTAATATCATACGGCTAAAGGCTGCTGAACATAGGCATCATAATTTCCTTAAATTTTGAAGTTTTAATTTTCTCAAGTACGAAAATTTTGAGTTGTTTTCTTCATAGGATTTGTTACTATTAAACGGGAAAAGTTATGATCTGCATTGACACTGGAAATTGGTGTAATGGAAAGGCGGGAAACTTATGGCAGTGTAGGAAAGGAATGTGTCTTGGTCGGATAGAAGATGAAATGTTAGGAGGTTTTCTTGTTTGATTGTGTGTCATGCTATCTGTGATATGGTGCGCTAAGTAAATGTTTAACGTACTTCAGTGAATCTTTGAGAATTTGAGTTTGGCTCCACATAAACTAACAAACATTTCGCTGAAAAAGTTCAGAATCCATTGCAATAAAAAATAATGACAGCAACAAAAACTATATGGACAAAAATTGCTCATCTAAGATGATTAGTTAATTTCATGAAAGGGTTTATGTGTGGAAATTTTAAGTAGGTTGGATGGAGTGATAGTGATCTAGAAAAGTAGGTTAGGAAAAAAAACTCCAAAAGTACGTTAGTAAAAAAAATGGCAGAAGTGGGATTTGAACCCACATTCTCATTAGAGGACCAAAACTTCGGAGTCGGACTTCCTGACTTGGGTGCCTATATCTTTTCTGTAAAATATCCTAAGATATACGTCTCCCTCTGTCCAAAGTTCTATTGGTACATTTAGCAGTTAAATTTATGTCGATAAATAGAAGCCTATGTTCCATTTCACAAGCATGCGTCTATGGAGAGTTACTATCTTATTAGCTTATACAAGCATTCTTTTTTGGTAATTACTGAAATTTCTTTGGCATGACAAATATCAGGTTTCAGCAGCCCTTGATGCTCTTGTCGATATTGCTGCTGGGAAAGTAAATATTCATGTCCTTATGGCTCTTGCAGCCTTTGCGTCAGTGTTCATGGGAAATGCCTTGGAAGGTGGCTTACTTCTTGCAATGTTTAATATGGCCCATATTGGTGAGTCCCTCAAACTACCAATAGGATTAGATTTTCCTACAATTACATTTCTTACCATTTCATTGCCGATTGCTTTTCCTGCAGCCGAGGAGTATTTTACCAGCCGTTCATTGGGTGATGTTAAGATGTTGAAGGAGAATCATCCAGATTTTGCTCTTGTATTGGAAACATGTGGTGACGAATCACCGAATTTCTCCGATTTGGAATACATTAAAGTCCCTGTGCATGACCTCGAAGTGGGGTCATACATCTTGGTCAGAGCTGGTGAGGTCTGTGCACATTGATTTTCAACTAATTTATTTTTACATATATGCCTTTAGTGCATCAGTTGTATTGTACTGGTTGCTAGCTCGATATAGTTATTATCATAAACACCCCTGCGAAAAAAGAGAGAAGACAAGAGAGGGAAAAAAGGAGGCGTTCATCTTTATATCTTCTTATACCAACTTCTTGCCTGCAAATCTTTTAATTTCTTGTTGCAGCATCCCAACTTCTTCCTCTATCGTGTCCAGAAAGAAAAACTAGAGAGAAAGTAGTGAAAGGAATAAAAACCCATACGACCACCTATCTTACATGTTTGACCAATATGTAACCTTCATTTATGTCAAAAAAATTACTAATAAAAATGTTACAAGATTTCATTATTTAACTATATTGCTACAACTTCATGGAATTTTGAATGAAGCTGTGAAAAATTGACCTTCCAAAACCTTACACTTTATCCACTCGAAAAATTGGAGAAAACATATTTTTGTTGTTTAATTTCATGATTGAAACTGTGAAATATCAAGATATATTTTGAGTCATGCTTTTTATAGATGGTTCAAAATTTTCCTTGTACTCGTTATTCATAACAATGAGCAAATGTATGAGATCCATGTTTGTATGGTTAACTTCTAAAGTTCAATTTTAGGATAATGTTTTATCTTTATTATGATATATTATGAATTTTATTGTTAGGAAAAAAAGAGATTAAATCTCAATTGAAATGTTGAGGATAAATCAAAGTTTACATAGAATTCAATCCCCTATTAAAAGAGGGCTTTAAAAAAACTTCACTCCATTCTTTCTGGCTTGTTTAGTCTCCTGATGCACATGGCCAAACCTGCTGTCTCAGACCATCAACAACGATAAAATCTTGTGAAACAAGTGTATTCTATACGACAGAGCATTTCCTCTTTTCTCAACTCTTGAACAGATCTTAAAGAGTCAGAAGCACAATGTAGTTTACTATTGAAGAATTCCTTTTCTCTTCTCAGCATCTTTCTCTTACTGTGAATGAATTTAAAAATGAGAATGTTGCATCAGGGGAACTCTCCTTGATATGTCATGATAATAACAGTAACTTTCTGAATCCCTGGGTATGCCAACTTAAAAACTGGAGAACATAATCCATCTCTACTAAACATAACATTAGTTGAAGAAGAAAGGAAATGAACCAGTTACCCAAGAATTTAGGATAATCCAATTGGTGTGATCTCACCTCTCTTTACAAGACCATCTAAATTGAAGTACATAATCATGATTCTCGTCAGATATGTGTGGTTCCAAGACCCCCCCCCCTACAATAACCTCTTTGAGCCTTCTAAAAAGCACGAAAACACATTACTTGGATCATTTTGGGCAATTGATACTAGAATGTGCTAAAGCAGTTCACGTTGATTTCCCTCAATTTTTTTTTTTTTAAAATATGCCAAAATGAATTTCAAGACAGCACCTCTCTTCAAGTCTTATCATATGGTTCTACTTCTTGCATTGATGTGTTAGTGATAAACTTAAGAGTTGAATCTTCTATTTCAAACCACTTTATCATGCTTTTGAAACCTCACACCTCTTTTGTGTGATTCGTAAATTAATTTTTTTCCTTTTTACCTTTAAACTAATTGTCTACCCAATTACAAAACTGACTATATGCTCTTTCTAGATTTCTGTGTTGCATTTCTGTCCAAGATGCATATGATGGCATTTAGTTTTTCTATGGCTCGAAATTTTTTTGGATTTGTGTAGTTTAAACAGCATTTCATAATGGGTATTATTATCAGTCTGTGCCAGTGGATGGCGAAGTTTTTCAAGGGAGGTCAACAATTACTATAGAGCACTTAACTGGGGAAGCCAAACCATTGGAGATAAAAGCTGGAGATAAGATTCCTGGAGGAGCTAGGAACTTGGATGGCATGATGATAGTCAAGGTATGTTCTATTGCAATTAAAGTTCTTTCAAGAGTATTTAATGAGCGATTTAATGCTCACTTATGCCAATGGATTTTGTCAAGAGATTTAATATCTTGCAAAAAGTTGATTTTTGTTGCAACTTATCAGGATATTCTCAAGACATGATACTTATGGTTTGACTGCTTGTGTTTTTGTCGGTTTCTCTTACCAAAACTTTGAGCTCATGAAGAATTCTACTTATCCTTCTGTAGACTTAAGATGATCCTTATGTAGACTTAAGATGATCTCAAGCAGTATACTACTCACGTTGATTCAATTGAAACAAAGAAAGAACAGAAACGTACCTTGATCCATAGCGATTTCTTCTTGATTGTGATGAGTCGGATCTTCCGATTGATTCAAGTGTATTACTTAGAGTCTTTGTTGAGAGGATACAGAAGACGATGTTCTTCACGCAATGCTCAATCGGGGACCAACCACAAATTTATAACGCTCGTAAGTTATAACCGTATAACTTACGGGCTATGAATTTCCAATTCTGCCCCTCATTGAATTAGAAATTACATCCTTATTACACCATGTTATTTAATAATACCGTATAGTCCAACACCCCTATTAGATCACATATTAGATGGACTACACTTTAAGATAGCAATACACATTGTATTACATATGTGCGCCTACATTATTGAATTTTTCCAACAATCTCCCACTTAGGCCACATATGTTACCTTTAAATGTGTATAAGCTTATGAGCTCAAAACATTTGCTATCACAATGTATTCCTAAACAATCTCGTCCGGATATTGGATTAAAGCGATTTTCGTCACATTTAGCGTAACTAAATCCATCAATAGTCACATATACCAATATAATTAAATGACATAGATCAAACATGGATGTAGAGCATGGAAATTACATGTAATGTGATCCAAACATACATATTTCCAACTGGTCCAACTTTAATCTTTAATGAGATCAAACATATAATAAACAGACAATTGACTGAATACTTTATTTCTGCAGAAAATACTAAATTACATCAATGTGTCAAAAAATCCATCATAGAACAACAAAAAAAACTCCCCTAAACCATGATATCCTCATGTGATATAACTAACACCCATATGAGCGGTGTGCTCATGAAAGACCTTGGGTGGTAATTCCTTAGTAAGCGGATCCGCAATCATGGAGTTTGTCCCAATATGCTCTATGAAAATCTGTTTATTCTCTACTCTTTCCTTCACAACTAGGAGCTTTATGTCAATATGATTTGACCTAGACGAGCTCATGTTGTTGTTGGCATATAGAACTGCCGACTTATTGTCACAATATAACTTTAGTGATCTTTCTATGTCATTCAAAATGCGCAGCTCGGTGACAAAATAACGCAGCCATAATCCATGGTTGGATGCCTCAAAACACGCTACATATTCTGCTTCTATGGTGGAAGAAGCTATGAGTGTCTACTTAGCACTCCTCCAGGAAATAGCTCCTCCAGCTAACAGATAAATGTAGCCTGATGTAGATTTCCTATTATCTTAGCATCCAGCAAAATCAGAATCAGAATACCCTATGATCTCCAATTGATCTGATCTCTTGTATGTGAGCATGTAATCCTTAGTTCTCTGTAAATATCTCATAACTCGTTTAGCTGTTTTCCAGTGATCCATCCCGGGGTTATCCATATATCTGCCAAACATTCCAACAATGAATGTTATGTCTGGACGTGTACATACCTGAGCATACATAAGACTCCCAACAGCTGATGCATTTTGCATCTCTTCAACTTCAGGTTTATTCCTAAGGCACTGTTTAAGACTGAATCTGTCTCCTTTAGATATAGGGGTGTCTCCTGGTTTACAATCTTGCATGCCAAACCGTTTAAACACTTTTTCTATATAGCCCTTTTGTGATAATCCGATAATACCCCGGAAACGATCCCGGTATATCTGAATCCCTAAAACAAAAGAAGCTTCACCAAGATCTTTCATTTCAAATTTCTTTGATAGAAATCTCTTGGTTTCGTGCAACATGTCTATATTATTAGTGGCAATCAATATGTCAACATACAAAACCAAGAAGATATGCTTACTCCCACTGAGCTTATGATACACACAATTATCAACAACATTTGTCTCAAAACCAAATGAGACAATTACTTGATGAAATTTGTAATATCATTGACGGGAAGCTTGTTTGAGCCCATAGATGGATTTCTTTAATCTGCAAACCATATTCTTTGGGTCTCCAGACACAGTTTTCTGGTTGCACCATATAAATTGTTTCATCAATGTCGCCATTGAGAAACGTTGTTTTAACATCCATCTTATGTAACTCAAGGTCAAAGTGCGCAACAAGTGTCATGATTGTCTTAAATCAGTTTTTCTTTGACATCGGAGAAAGAGTCTCTTTATAGTCGATGTCTTCCTTTTAAGTGAAGCCTTTAGCTACAAGACGAGCCTTATATCTTTCCACGTTACCTTTTGAGTCCCTCTTGGTTTTGAATATCCATTTACAACCAATAGGCTTTGTATTTTCAGGTAATGGGACAAGATCCCAAACTTGATTGTTTTGCATAGACTTGTACTCCTCATTCATAACATCTATCCACTTTTGAGAGTTAGAATCCTGCATGGCTTGATGGAAGTTGATTGGATCATTTTCCATAAATCCATCATTTTCCTCATATTCTTGGAGAAAAACTATGTAATCATCCGGAATAGCATTTCTCCTTTCTCTCGTGGATCTCCTTAATGGCATTTGATCTTGAGGTTGTTGAGTTTGTTCTTCTGAAACATTTACTTCAATTTGAGCAGGGAATTTTCAACATTGTCCTGTTGAGGTTCTAGATCCGCTTCTTGATCAATGACGGGTATTGAAACATGTACATTGTCAAAAATAGTAGTAGGAGTCGAAATCGATTCCTCCTCAAAGACAATGTCTCTTACCTTATTTCTCCCCCCAAACTCGACATCTTCAAAAAATGTTGTTGTCCCCGTTTAAAAATGGACTAGATTGTTTAGGAATACCTTTACTTGTGATAGCAAATTTTTTGAGCTCATAAGGTTATACACATTTAAAGGTAACATATGTGGCTCAAGTGGAAGATTGTTGGAAAAATTCAATAATGTGGGCACACATATAATACAATGTGTATTGCTATCTTAAAGTGCAGTCCATCTAATATGTGATCTAATAGGGATGTTGGACTATAAGGTATTATTAAATAACATGGTTTAATTAATAATGTAATTTCTAATTCAATGAGGGGCAGAATTGAAATTCACAGCCTGTAAGTTATACGGTTATAACTTACGAGCATTATAAATTTGTGGTTGGTCCCCGGTTGAGCGTTGCGTGAAGAACATCGTCTTCTGTATCCTCTCAACAGATACTCTAAGTAATACGCTTGAATCAATTGGAAGATCCGACTCATCACAATCAAGAAAAATCGCTATGGATCAAGGTACGTTTCTGTTCTTTCTTTGTTTCAATTGAATCAACTAGAGTTTGATGTTATTTGGTTAAATCAACAATAGTAGTAGACATAGTAGCTGTGCAGAGAATAAATTAAATAAATAACATGTTCACATCATCATTCAAATTGCATAAACTTTAAATTCATACAATAGTTAAAAAAACCATATCAAGATACCTAACACAACATTGTTATTAGTCTTTGGACAGAAATATCAATTTGTAAGTGGTACTCTTCTTACATAGTGTATGAATACTGACAACGAAACCAACCTAATATTATGCCTTTCTTTGGACTGACATAATAAAAGCATGGTAAATCAAACCGTATCACATATTCAAGACTATGGATTATGCAGTCAAAACAATATTCCTTTGGCCGATTGTTTCACATGGATTTAGCATGCTCACTTATTTAAAATTAACCAATTTTCCTAATAGTAGTTGCTTTGGCAACCTATTAGTTAAATTGTATAAATTTTAAATAAGGAACACAATAATGATACATCAAACCAAAATTATAATCTATGTATAAATTTGGAGTATTAACCAAATTATCACCTTAATACAATTAAAACATGGGTCTAAATAAAATGTAGCCAAAAAAAAAAAAACTAAATAGGTCCCAATAAAACAGAATAAAGCCCATGATTCATCAGACCCCAATTATTTAGATTATGTGAGCCCAAACCAAGACCCATTAGGTCCAAATGATCCAACAGGTCCAGCAAGACCCAAGTTACTACCAACAGGCTCAATGCTTAAAAAAAATCTCAATAGTTACTTATTATGGGTCAAAACATGGGTCAACAGATAGTCTATCAATTTCAAGTCCGAGAGAATTGCTACCAATTTAATTCCATATCAAACAGTGCATGTTCTTTCTCCTTCTATCACTTAAAAGTTTCCAACTTCTAAATAGTCAATAGGATGGACGGCTACTAACATGTATTTACACAATAACTAACATGGTGACAGAAGATGCGTCTAAAGTCTGCAGGAATTAGACAGAATCGTTTATGACGATGAATCTATTCAATTTAACGTGTAACGGTGAACATGACGAAAAATCTATAAACATATTAAACACAATCTCTTAATCACTTGATTTGTCAACATGAATCAAAATAATTAAAAAAAATTCTTCTTTATAATTTCACATGGAATCAGCAGGAGTGGCTCTGATACCAATTGTTGATTTAACCAAATAACATCAAACTCTAGTTGATTAAATTGAAACAAAGAAAGAACATTGTTACGGTGTGTATATAGTTGTCAATAGGCTGGCAATTAGGCTGTCAATTAGAGATTCTAATTGATATAGTTTCCTAGTTTAGATTTAATAGTTTGTATATAAATACATGTAATACTTCAATGAAATACACAAGAAAATATTCTCTTAATATCTTATAACATGGTATCAGAGCCACTTAGGGTTTGAGATTAAGATTCGAAGTTTGAAGTTAGGGCTTAATATTCGAAGTTTGAAGTTTGGTTCTCACCGCAGTTCGAACTTCCCAGGCACCGGTCAAAGACCGTTCGACCTTCCCAGCAACAGATCGACCCTCCAACAGGCGTCGACTTCGTCCTCCAGTCACCGATCGAAGTCGATCGACTCTTTCAGCCGTCGATCGAAGTCGATCAACCCTTCCAGCCTCCGTTCGACGTCGATCGACCCTTCCAGCCGCCGTTCGAGCCTTCCAGTCACCAATCGACTCTTTCAGTCGATCTAAGCTTCCAGTCGACGCTTCTAGTCGATCCAGTCGATCGAAGCAGTTGATCCATCCTCTGCGTGTCTGCTTCCAGTCGACTCTTCCAGTCGATCTAAGCTTCCAGTCGATTCAGTCGATCGAAGCTTAGCTTCTCTGCTTTTCAAGCCTTTTTTCAAGCCTCTTTCTTGATTTCTCTTGATCTGGGGGAGATTTTGTACGATTTTGACAACCCAATTTGTTAAAAAAAAAAAAAATTGATTTTGGAGGTTTTAATTCCGAGTTCTGACCTATTTGACCTGTTATGGCTGAAACAAAGTCAGTCGTTGTATCTGATCTGGTTCCTGTGATGCCTAAAATTACGACCCATAAGCTTAGTGGTGCTTTGGTAAGTCGAAATAACAGCTACGCACCTGGGAGACCGTCTAATCATATTGCGGTCACTACTGATGCCTCTGACAAATTGGTCCTTATCTCTGCTGATGAATTTGCCAAGTTCTCACAGTATCAGGAATCACTCCAGTCTTCATCTCCTTCTGTCACATCTATTGCTGATTCAGGTAAACCCGATGTATGTCTTCTTTCATCATCCTCCAAGTGGGTCATTGATTCTGGTGCCACAGATCATATGACAGGTAATTCTAGTCTATTTTCTTCTTTTCAACCCTATACTTCTACTTCTACCGTCACTTTAGCCGATGGGTCACCATCTTGTGTTCGCGGGTCTGGCACCATCAACCTTACCCCCTCGCTATCTCTGTCTTCTGTCTTACATTTACCTAATTTATCCTTTAATTTGCTCTCTGTAAGTCAGCTTACTCGTAATCTTAACTGTTGTGTCTCATTTTATCCTGATCATTGTTTATTTCAGGATCTTATGACGAAGAAGATTATTGGTAAAGGACATGAGTCTGGAGGCCTCTACATTCTTGATACATCGGTACCGCGTTCTATTGCTTGCTTCAGTGTCACGTCTCCTTTCGAGGCTCATTGTAGGTTGGGTCATCCGTCTCTCCCTTTACTCAAAAAGCTTTGTCCTCAATTTAATAAGGTGTCTTCATTAAATTGTGAGTCATGTCAGTTTGCAAAACATCATCGCCTTAGTTCCAGTCCTAGAGTCAATAAACGTGCTAGTGTTCCTTTTGAATTAGTTCATTCTGATGTTTGGGGTCCTTGTCCTATTTTGTCTAAACCTGGCTTTCGGTATTTTGTTACATTTGTGGATGATTATTCTCGTGTCACTTGGTTATATCTCATGAAACGTCGTTCTGAGTTGTTTTCTCTGTTTTGTGCGTTTTGTGCTGAAATTAAAACTCAATTTAATGTTTCAATTCGTACTTTGTGAAGTGATAATGCCAGAGAATATACTCGAGCTTTATTTCAGTCTTATATGACTCAGAATGACATACTTCATGAAACTTCGTGTGTTGATACCCCATCCCAAAATGGTGTGGCAGAACGTAAAAATAGACATCTTCTTGAAACGGCACGAGCTCTCTTATTTCAAATGAATGTTCCTAAACCTTTTTGGGCCGATGCAGTGTCTACAACATGTTTTCTCATTAATCGCATGCCTTCCTCTGTTCTTCATGGTGAGATACCTTACCAAATCCTTTTTCCCATTAAGCCATTGTTTCCTGTTGACCCAAAAATATTTGGTAGCACTTGTTTTGTTCGGGATGTTCGTCCGCATGTCACTAAATTAGATCCCAAGTCTTTGAAATGTGTCTTCCTTGGTTATTCTCGTCTTCAGAAGGGTTATAGGTGTTATTGTCCCAATCTTAACAAATATCTAGTCTCAATTGATGTTACCTTCCTGGAAGACACACCTTATTTTCCGTCTTCATCCGTTCCCACTCGCCAGGGGGAGGATGATGATTTGTTAGTCTATTCCATCACATCCTCTGCACTCGTCTCGGCACCAGCACCTGTCTCGGCACCTGTTTCGACACCAGCACCTGTCTCAGAACCAGTTCCTGTCAAGCCTCCTATTATTCAGGTTTACTCCAGGCGTCCACCTATTGATTCATGTCCTGCACCTGCTCCTTCGTCATCAGATCCAGTCCCGAGCGATGATCTTCCTATTGCATTGCGCAAAGGTAAACGTCAGTGTGCTTATCCTATTTCTTCCTTTGTTTCTTATGATAACTTGTCATCTACCTCTTGTTCTTTTATTGCTTCACTTGATTCTATCTCTCTTCCTAAAACTGTTCGTGAAGCCATATCTCATCCTGGTTGGCGTAATGCAATGATAGAGGAGATGAATGCTTTAGATGACAATGGTACTTGGGACTTGGTCGATTTACCTGCAGATAAAAGGGCTATAGGTTGCAAATGGGTCTTCGCTGTTAAGGTCAATCCAGATGGGTCAGTTGCCCGATTGAAAGCCCGTCTTGTTGCAAAGGGCTATGCTCAAACCTATGGGGTTGATTACTCTGACACTTTCTCTCCTGTTGCAAAGTTAACCTCTGTTCGGTTATTTATTTCCATGGCGGCTTCCCATCATTGGCCTTTACATCAGTTTGATATCAAGAATGCTTTTCTTCATGGTGATCTTAAGGAGGAGGTGTATATGGCGCAACCTCCTGGTTTTGTTGCTCAGGGGGAGTCAGGGCGAGTTTGTCGTCTTCGAAAATCTTTATATGGTTTGAAACAGAGTCCTCGTGCTTGGTTTGGAAAGTTTAGTCAGGCTGTTGATAAATTTGGTATGAAGAAAAGCAAGTCTGACCACTCTGTCTTCTACAAACGATCCGCAGCTGGTATCATTCTGTTAGTTGTGTATGTGGATGACATTGTAATTACTGGAAATGATACTAGAGGAATCTCATCTCTTAAATCTTTCCTTCATACTCAGTTTCACACGAAGGATTTGGGGGTGTTAAAGTATTTCTTGGGAGTTGAAGTCACTCGGAGTAAACAAGGTATATTTCTATCTCAGAGAAAATATGTCCTTGACTTATTATCTGAGACAGGTAAATTGGGAGCAAAGCCTTGTAGTGCTCCAATGACTCCAAATGTACACCTTACAGAAGAGGGGAAACCATTTGAAGATCCTGAAAGATATCGAAGGTTGGTTGGGAAGTTGAATTACCTTACCGTGACTCGTCCAGATATTGCATACTCAGTCAGTGTTGTCAGTCAGTTTCTGTCATCCCCCACAATCCATCATTGGGCCGCGTTAAAACAAATTTTGGGTTACTTGAAAGGAGCACCAGGACGAGATATCATGTACAAAAGTCATGGGCACACTCACATTGAATGTTTTTCAGATGCCGATTGGGCAGGTTCCAAAATGGATAGAAGATCCACTTCAGGTTATTGTATCTTTGTTGGAGGAAATTTGGTCTCATGGAAGAGTAAGAAGCAAAGCATTGTGTCAAGATCCAGTGCAGAGTCTGAATATAGGGCTATGGCACAGTCTGTCTGTGAGATAATTTGGATATATCAGCTCTTGACTGAAGTAGGAATTAAAACTACAGTACCAGCGAAATTGTGGTGTGATAACCAAGCTGCTCTTCATATTGCATCTAATCCTGTGTTTCATGAACGGACTAAGCACATTGAAATTGATTGTCATTTTATTCGTGAGAAAATTCAACAAGGCTCGATTTCTACTGGTTATGTGAACACTGGAGAACAACTAGGGGACATCTTCACGAAAGCATTACATAGGGTTCGGGTTGATTATCTTTGTAACAAGCTGGGCATGATTAACATTTATGCTCCAGCTTGAGGGGGAGTGTTACGGTGTGTATATAGTTGTCAATAGGCGGGCAATTAGGCTGTCAATTAGAGATTCTAATTGATATAGTTTCCTAGTTTAGATTTAATAGTTTGTATATAAATACATGTAATACTTCAATGAAATACACAAGAAAGTAATAAACGTACCTTGATCCATAGCGATTTCTTTTTTATTGTGATGAGTCGGATCTTCCGATTGATTCAAGCGTATTACATATAGTCTCTGTTGAGAGAATACAGAAGACGATGTTCTTCACACAACGCTCAACCGGGGACCAACCACAAATTTATAACGCTCGTAAATTATAACCGTATAACTTACGGGCTGTGAATTTCCAATTCTGCCCCTCATTGAATTAGAAATTACATCCTTAATTACACCATGTTATTTAATAATACCTTATAGTCCAACACCCCTATTAGATCACATATTAGATGGACTACACTTTAAGATAGCAATACACATTGTATTACATATGTATACCCACATTATTGGATTTTTCCAACAGGTCATACTTGTATCCTATCCAGGCATCATAACTTATTTTGATTCAGTTGTGGACACTGGAAAGAACATGTCAGTGTCTCCAAAATATCTGCTACCCAAAATGGGATACACTAACCTTGGTGAAAAATTATCCTCTCGAGTATCAGATGTAATAAATCTCCTATTCCCTTTGCCAATGTGCATCTAATAGAATGGAATGGATAACTAGGGATAATATTTAAGTGGTCAATAAGAAAATATCATTCCTTAATCCTGAGATTGTTATTTTTATTTGTTTTGTCCTCTTGATTTCTTAAGTTGATTTATGTTTCAGGCAACCAAGACTTGGAATGATTCAACACTGAGCAAGATTGTACAGTTGACTGAAGAAGCGCACCTAAATAAGCCAAAGCTACAACGGTGGCTAGATGAATTTGGTGAGCAGTACAGCAAAGTTGTGGTAGTCCTATCTCTTGCAGTTGCTCTCCTTGGACCATTTCTTTTCAAGTGGCCCTTCATTGGCACATCAGGTACATTATAGACTTTTTTGGATATAATTAATTATTAGTCAACAATATATTATTTTCAAGTCGTTGCTTCATACTGGTAACTTTCACGGATTTCAATCTGACTACTTTAATGAAGCAAACTGGCGTAGTGGCATGTAGGGATGAAATAATGTTTGAGAAAATGTAGGAATAATAGTTCATTTCCTACTAGTTTCCCTAGTCTTTGTCTTCAATTTACTTTTAGTTTTCCCCTCAGGGCAATACATAAATGACAATGAAGTCGGCAAAGAATTAGGTAAAGATATTTATTTCATATAAACATGATAGGAAATCCGTAGATATTACCTAACTGCAATGAGTATGCATGTAACTTCTCACTTGGGCCAATAAGCTAGTGTATTAAGTGTGGATCGCTTAAGGCACAAGATAGCATGTCGAAGTCGGAGGCATGTGAACGGCATGTTAGCATGTGTTGAAGGCACATGGCAAAGCATGCCAAAAGCATTTTACAAGGAAGCATGGACTCTTCGAAAAACTTATCGTATCCGTGTCCGACACATACCCGACGCCGACACTCGCTTTACTCGCCTTTGGTGTGCGCCGGACACGCGGTCAATGTGTCGGCAGGTGGATACATAGTCAATGTGGTCAACGTGTCGAACACCATCCGATACACCCGGAACTTGGTCAGGACATAGTCAAGACTCGACAATCAACTTTGTTTTATTTTTTTACTTTTAGATGGGTGCAAATAACCACCTAGTTTAACGGTTGTTGATCCATCTGAAGTAATTCTTTCAGTTGCAATGTAAGACAAATAGTGGAAAAAACCTCTAAAGCATAAAGGTAGTCCGTGCTTCTTCTTCTCTCATTTGCTTCTTCCCTCATCTACTTCATTTTTAGTATACTTTGTTTTTCTTGCAACAAGAGTGTCATCTTCGTACACTCGAGGAAGACACATTATTAGATTATTATATATCTTTATATTACTTATAAAAAAAATAGTATGACGTGGCGACGTGTTTTCGAGTCTTAGTTTTTGGAAAATCGTTGAGTCCGATATGACGCACATGTCCGTGTCCATGCATCCTTGGCATTTTAACATTAGTTAGGGAAGCAGGGTTGGAAAAAGAGAGGCAGAAAGCAATACAATTGTGTATAGAAGTAGATAGGTGTACATGCCAAGGAGATATGAACTTTTGTATTGTCCTAACTCTCAATATATTTGGATTTCGATTCAATTGTATTTCTGAAATCATTTGCTAAAACTTTAAAGGCATGCACACGTTTTCTTGTGTGAATAATGCACAGAACGAACAAATGTTAAAATTTGATGACGTTGTGGATTAATGGTGAGTGTCATAGGCAACTTATAGTTTATCTTATACAAAAGAATAGGACAACACTGGCAACCTATAAATGCTTGATATTTTTTCAAGCTTGTTAAATAATCTTCTTTTAAATGCTTTTTTTTTATATTTTACTTTTAAGGCGGGGCATGGTTGTAGATGTAAATTTGATAAACATTACTTGATTTTGTTTAATGAACTCGCGTCTTCAAATTTTGTATTGCCTGGACATTTAATCTATTTTTCAATTATATTTTACCTTTTCTCACGTGTTTTTACGTTAAGTAAAACTTTCTAATGCAAGAACTTCAAAGTTCTTATGATTGACATTACAAGTGAAACTAGTGTTTAATTCTTGGCTTAAATAAAAGCTCCTTGAGTAATCATTTCAGGACTTTTGTACTTTTATTTCATGAGAGATGTCACGAGTTCTTGCACAAAAAAAAAAAAAAAACAACGTTATGAGTGGATTTTGTGGTTTGTTGGTATATCCTATATTTGTGTATCTTCATTTTCTTTAGTAATTTCTATCAGTGCAATCTCTAAGCTTTTCTACTAAATATTTCTCTTGAATTTCTCCTTCAATATGTAGTAATTTCTATTCACTGCAATCTTTAAGCTTTTTTAGAAAATATCTCTCTTGATTCCTCCTTCAGTATCTTGAGCACTTTTTCTTATTTTCGTGCTGGTGACTTGTAGTTTGCAGAGGATCTGTTTACCGTGCTTTGGGGCTTATGGTGGCGGCATCACCATGTGCACTGGCTGTAGCTCCTCTTGCATACGCTACTGCAATCAGTGCCTGTGCAAGTAAGGTATTGTTTTTTTTTAGCCGGTAAAGCCCGATTCGATACTTGGATTCATTGGGAGGTACCATGGACCACTATAATTAATTGTAACTTGTTAGTTTCATGTGTACCAATTATACTGCGGTCAAGAATGGTGACTTTGATGGTATTAACTATTAAGTTGTTATCATGCATACCATTTGAATCGCCATGGTAAGTTTAGGAAAACATTACGGTAATTCTGGTTTTAAGGGTATAAATTACTGTAACAAAAATTAGAAGTTAACTTGTTGAACTTTATAAGATCTGACTCACCCTCTGCTTGCTAGTGTAGAGGTTCTTTGCTACCCTGACTTGTAGTGTGATTAAAGTGTCTTTGTCTTCACAGGGAATATTGCTGAAGGGTGGGCATGTATTAGATGCTCTGGCATCCTGCCAAACAATTGCATTTGATAAAACAGGGACATTGACATCTGGGGAGCTTATGTGCAAAGCAATTGAGCCTATTCATGGTCACCGAGTACGTGTGGATAAAAAAGTTGTTTCCTGTTGTATCCCTAGTTGTGAAAAGCAAGCTCTAGCAGTAGCTGCTGCAATGGAAAAAGGGACTACTCACCCTATTGGAAGGTTTTCTTTTGTCATTTGCAAGATTTTAAGAGCTAAAATTTCCTTTTCAGTTCTGGTACAGATGTAGTATCCCCCTTGTTATGTATTTGTCATGAATTCTTGAACCTGCATTTACCCCAATGTCTTGTCAACTTCTTTTATTTTAATTGGATGGACTATTCTTCTTGATGGTTATTCTTGTATCCAGTACAATATGTGACTTAACTTTCTCTTTGTTCCCTTTGTATGTCCCCATTGCATTCAAGGTCTGGACGAACTGGTTCATAATAGCTCTAACACCTGCAAAATATCATGAGAGATCAATTTCCAGAGCAACCTATACCTGTTTATTCTGATGCATCAAACTAATTTTACCTCCAGCCTGTTCAGTTTTAGCTATTATTGACTGTGACATTTTCTGATGTCAGCCATAACATCTGTTTTCTGTTCAAGTGATATGAACCATCTCTGTACCACTTTTTTTAATTAATGAAAGTATTATTCTTATAAAATTTGTTTACCAAGATTGTCCCTTTGTTGGCATTTGGTAAATTCAAACCTTGACTTGCAAATGTTCACATGCATCAAGAAGTTTGTTGACCTTAGAAAAGTTATTTGTTTAATATAACGTTTTTTCATTATGCTGTACATGTTTTGCACATTCATTTTTGATAGTATAAAAACTTCCATTTTACTTGTTGCAGAGCTGTTGTTGACCATAGTTTAGGGAAAGACCTTCCTTCCGTTTCTGTTGAAAGTTTTGAGAGCTTGCCTGGTAGAGGTCTTTTTGCAACACTGTCTAGCATTGAGGTAGGTAATTCGCATCAGCATCCAAATTCAAGTTTTTTATATGTAAATTTCACCTATATTAATTTTTTTTTTTTCCTTGAAGAAATTCTTGCAGTGTTTTTGAAGATCTGGTTAAGTATATGTTTATTCTTTGTAGCTTCATTGCGCGTTGCTTGTTTCCTTTACAAATTAAAACATTTCAAGTGGCATATTGTTGTGCCTTCTGATGTCCATGTGGAACCTGTCGTTGTGTCATCTGTTGTTAAACTATATGTTCCTTATACCCTCAAAAGTGAATCTCCCAACCATATGATTACATTTTTAGTCACAAACCAAAGTGTACCCACCACACTAGGAAATCATGTATGAGGTTGGGGGGGGGGGGGGGGGGATGTATGGATAATGGATGTACATATATGTTTACTTGACTGTTGGCAAGTCTAGAATGTTGATACACTTCAACCATAACTGGAAAAACAATGCGCAAGTGATAAACCCAGGGTTGAAAGAAAACAAGCAACTGTATTCGTAGCCCCATCCCATAAAAAAGTTTAGGAACACAAGTTATAAGGAAGGAATCAGTCAATGTCGAACTTGGAAACAGTAATCTCTGGATATAGCATCTGAAATACGAGATATTGGAATGATTTAATTTTGTTTATTTACTCTCTGCACCTCTTCTCATTAAGAAGCTAGTATATGTAAACCACAAACTCTGTGACCCTAGGCATATCTAGTTACAGGGTTTGAATTGAGTTTGCTTGTAGCTTACTCCAACATGATGTTGTTGTTTTCTTGACTCTCAATATTTTATACTTGCTCCAATTTGATAACTTTTGTTGACGTACTAAAGTGATACTGCATCCATTCTTGTTGTGTAGTCAGGAATTGGGAACAGTGAACTTTTGACGGCATCACTTGGTTCTGTCGAGTACATTGCTTCACTTTGTAATTCTGAGGACGAGTCAAAGAAGATAAAAGCAGCTATTAGCATGTCTGCTCACGGAAGTGATTTTGTTCATGCAGCTCTATCGGTGAACAAAAAGGTAGAATGTGCATTTAGATATATGTTCACGGGTTACTTGTATTTATTATTTAGCTATCCTCCAGACACGTTTTTTCTCATCTTTTGAACTGCATCATCTTTTTCTTCCTCTACCACGTTTTCTTTTTCATCTCTCTTCTTATACCACCTTCTTCACCCTCATTCTGTATTAAATGAAACAATGTAATGACTAACAAATTACAAAATAAATCATACAAATGATTATGGTTTTGCCTCAACTTCGTTGCGACTCTGCCGTGACTCCCAGGGTTCCTGACATAACTGTCAGCGCTTCATGCCGCTTTGCGTCCTAGACAACATAGATACCCGAGCAATAGTTGAATGTTCTAGATTAGAAGTGATGCTGGGTGCTTTCTGTGTTTAGCATTTAATCCATTTTTTAGGGCTATATTTTATAGTCAGAATGTCAGATGATCTTTTTTATCTTGCACTAATAGGATGATGTTTTACTTTTTTGAGACTGGCTGGGTGTCCATTCTCTTCGTTTGTTCTTCTTGGTTTAGGCTATCTCAGCCTCCATTGTAAATAGCTTCTTATTCATTATTGTTATCTTTCTTAACCAACCCAAAAAAAAAAAAATCTTGTGCATGGGATACTTAAACTACATCATTTAATACATTAAACATTGGTTAAAAAAAACTAAAATTCATTTGATCTTTTTTTTTTTCCCTAGACCAAGAAATAAACATCAAGATAACCTAATGTTGTTGGTCCATGCTCAATCAACCACACTTTACTTTGTGCAGGTAACACTATTTCACTTCGAGGATAAGCCTCGACCTGGTGTTGTGGATGTCATAGCTGCACTGAAAAATCAAGCAAAGTTCCGTGTAATGATGTTAACTGGTGACCATGAATCAAGTGCTTGGAGAGTCGCTAGTGCTGTCAGCATTAATGAAGTATACAGCAGTCTAAAGCCCGAGGATAAGCTCCATCAAGTGAAAAATATCTCAAGAGATACAGGTAAGATTGCCATCGTTGGAAGTAATCTCATCATTGAGTATTCTAGTTTTGTTCAAATTGTTGTTGAATTCTCAGTTCTCCTATGTGCAATCTTCTTCTGTCATTGCTGCAAGTATCTATGTAGACGACATAATTTTCATTGACCAAAGAATTTTCATTTTGATAGCCCAAACCCTTCAAAAGAGTTGATAACCAGTTTAAGAGACTACAAACTAGGGGTGGGCACGGGGTGGGCACGGGACGGGATGGGACGAGATTGACCTCATCCATATCCCATCCCATTTGTTCGGGATCAGGATGGGACGGGATAGACCCCATCCCGACCTCGTCCCATCTCAAACGGGTTGGGAACGGGACGAGATGAACATGTACTAAATTTTGGATTGAAATTTTAACATGCAAGATTGAAAATTTTGAATTTACCAAACACACAACTCTAAGAACAACTATATAACTTTAAGCCATTGATTATTATTTTCCTATTTCATTTTTTTTAAGAACTACTATCGAAGATAACCATTTTTTTGTACACTGCTAATGAAAATGATCAATGGGTTTGTCATTTAAAAACTACGAGGAACACACATTGTTGTTGTCAAGAGTTAGGAAGAGGAAAAAAAAAGAAGGGAGAGGGTCTGAGTTAGATTCATTATCTAGGTGAGTCGCATGGAAGCTTGTGAGAATAAAATAGTCATGTCAATAACTAAAACAACAAATAAAAATCATATCAACAAATAGCTTCATACTACATATTTCATATTAAATATTAAAAAAAAGGGTTCGGGATGGGACGGAATCGGGATGAGATTGATTAATCCCAATAGGACCTGAAAAAATTGGGACGGGATCGGGATTGCGGGATGGGATGACCACCCCTACTCCTTATGCTTCCTTTCCCCTTGTGTACCCTTATTTCAGGTGTCATTCCCCACTACAATCATCAAAATATCATTAAAATAAATTCATATAAAGATAAGTATGTGTAATTTGTTCCAAATGATTGTACAAAAAAGAAATTATTTCAACTTTTTAATCGCATAAATGATGAAGAAATATTTTTAGGGTGAGTTTGATTTTGGAGTGACATTTTTTATTTTGCTCTTCTTCTTAATTATTCTAGTATTGAAGAGTGGAATCATGAAATCAACATTAAAAAATATATATATAGATGCTGTATGACCCGAATATAGCTAAATAGTGATGTATCAGCACACAATCGGGAACGTATATCCAAGATTTTTCAGCGTGAAACATCTTCGTAAATATTCAAGAAACTTGTAATAGGGAGTACAAACACTAGAACCATTCAAAACATAAACAAGGGAATACTTCTCCCTGAAAATAATAGTGTTTCACCCAAAATTATTTCTCTTTTCAAGGTAGTCCTTTGAAACTCTTCGACAAACAGAATGAAAACAAATGACCTTTGGTAGATGACACTTTTCAATGTGAACTTCTATTTTGTTGTAGTGATTTTCAAGAAGACCAAAACTTGATTTTACATTGGTTGAGGACTTGAGGTTGTGGGTAATTTGTTTAGGCAAGCAGTATCACTATTCATACATTTATGGTTTTTATTTTTATTTTTAAGATACTTTCATTAAACAGTGAGCATGGTGTTAATGCCGGGGAGGAAAAGGAAACGTTGCTTGCTCTTCCTTTTCCCTGCTCTTATTTTTACAATATTCATTTATTACCATTCTTAGAGCAACCACAATCATTGTCTTAAAATTTTACATTTTGGATTTCGAAACAAGAATCTCAGTCACGTGCGTGAAGTTTCCTGCTTCGTCCCATCAACCAAAAGCACGAGTATTTTAGACAATGAATGACTCAAAATCGCAAAACCACAAAATTGCACATGTATAGGAGTTTTACTAAATGAGGACCATACTTGTCCCTCACATCTTTGGTCATTATTAAGGTTTTCAAAATTAGAAAAACGTCATTTGATTGAAACTGAGTGTAGCACTTTTGATTTCCATATTTTTAGTTTTTAAAATAAGTGTGAATCTCTTAGATTGTATCCATCAAGGTACTGTAAAAAAGAGATTTTGATATCTTGGTGAATCAACAATCATTCCATGGTTAACTAAACTGAGCAAGCTCTGTACACTTTTACAGGGGGAGGTTTGATAATGGTAGGTGATGGTATCAATGATGCACCAGCCCTGGCTGCTGCTACTGTTGGGATTGTGCTTGCACAACGTGCTAGTGCAACTGCTATAGCAGTGGCAGATGTGCTTTTGTTGCAGGACAATATCTCTTGTGTACCATTTTGTATTGCTAAAGCTCGCCAAACAACTTCTTTGGTATTTATTAATAAACAATAAACATAGTTTCTCATCGTGGTTTCTCCTTGAGTTAACAATAAACATATGCATGTATTTGCAGGTTAAGCAGAGTGTGGCACTTGCACTTTCATGCATAATTTTTGCTGCTCTTCCATCAGTCTTGGGTTTTCTGCCCCTATGGTTGACGGTATGCTCCTTTTGCACTTTTCTTCCGTTTATTGCTATAATAGTCCTCTTGGTGGGGATGAATTATTAACACTTGTAAAGGAGCTGGGTGAAAGAGTTGGGAGTTTTTGGACGAAGTGTCTTTGACCTCTCCTCCATTTAAACCACCATATCTATTGTTCCAAGAGTTTGAGCTCAGCAGATTGTAGCATCAAGCTGTTTCTAACTATTGTGATTTGTTCAATTTATAGGTTCTTCTGCATGAAGGAGGTACGCTCCTGGTATGTCTAAATTCCGTTCGTGCTCTAAATAACCCAACATGGTCTTGGAGGGAAGATCTCCAACGAGTGCTTGATGGATTGAAGTCTTCTGTAGTTATATGGATGAACAAAACTCCACCTTCAAGCACCATCCAGACGGCATCGGCATCACTGTAACGAAAGGCATCAGCATCACCTTCAATATATACCTTCTATCACTCAGCCCTGTTGACACCTAACTCGTTTATATCCTATGGGTAATAATTAGTTCAAATTGGTAGAATAGTTGATAAAAGGGATCGTTCTCTTTTGAACTCTCACTAACTGTAAATTTTTAGAAAAGGAAATGTCCAGCTTGAATGAATTGATTTGTTTGAAAAACAGTTTCATCTCTCTGTCTATCATGATGTTAAGTCTTTATGTTTTGACTCTTTAAGGGACCACAACTTTCATGTAACAAGAGATATTATGGAATGTGTGTAGTTAGTTGGACCTAACAAACAGTTGTATCGAATTGGCAACGAGGTATGAGGAATTCATTTCAAGCCTCTTGTCGTTTTCTATATTTGGTTTCCAAATTAAACATTGTCATGTTCCGTTCCGTTCCGTTCCGTTCCTCCCATGGTTTCTGAATGTTCAATCTCTTCTTCGTTAGGGTGTTGACTGGACAAGTTTACCAGGGAAAGTAAACAGTGTATGGTCCAAACAAATCTCGGAGGAATTGTTAATATGTTTTGACTACTGTTTAAGCATCTCCAATCATCCCCTAAAATAGCTTCAAAGGTTTCATAGAGAAAATTCGATTGAGGGGGCTCATATGCACTATGCACAGGGACCCCCTCATGTGCATCAATTCCAACCGTTAGATTGTCTAAAAACAATCTAACGATTCTCCTCTCTCTCTCTCCATTAAATTACTTTCTCTCTCTATTCATTAAATTACAAATTAAATCATTCTCCATACATCTATATTACACTCATCTCGAGAAATATCTAACGGTCCATTTAATAATTCACATATCTCTAGGTAAATCTAACCGTTAGATTTTAGTGAAAGATCAAACTGTTGCGAGATGAATGCACTATTAAATTTGGACCGTTAGATTTACCTAGAGATGTATTCTATTAAATTTGAATCGTTTATTTTCCTTCGAAATGAGTGTCGAACCATCTATTTTTCTCGAGATGCGTGTAGAATCGTTAGATTTTCTCGAGGTATGTGCTGAATCATATATTTTTTCTCGAGATGAGTGCATAATTAAATTTGACATGTATGTACTATTAAATTTAGACCGAGATGTTTATACTATTAAATTTGAGCCGTTAGATTTACCTTCATATGTGTGTTCCACAAATTTGGCCCATTATTTTTTTCTCAAGATTAGTGTAATATTAAATTTGAACCGTTAGATTTACTTAGAAATATGTGTTCTATTAAATTTGGACCATTTAATTTTTCTCGAGATGTGTGTTGAATTGTGTAGATTTTGGTGAAAAAATAAGTGAAAAATGTGGTTTGATTTGTAATAATTGAGTGGAGAGAGATAAGTGATGTGTGATTTTATTTGTAATAATTTAGTGGTGAGAGATATAAGTGATGTGTATTTTAGTTTGTAATTTATAATTCAATGTGTGAGGAGAGAGAGAGTGATTTAATTTGTAATTTAATTGAGAGAGAGAGAGAGGAGAACCGTTAGATTGCTCTGAAATTGATGCACATGAGGAAGTCTTGTGCATAGTGCACATGACCCCCCTCAATCCCCAATCATCTACCTAAACAATCTCCTATAATAACTTTACCTCATTCCTCCTAGATTTAGGGGAAGTTAACTATCCCCTATATCTAATTTAATAATAAAATATTTTAAATATTTAATTTTCTAAATTAAAAACAAATCAAAAATAAAAACAAAAATATCTAAATAATAGTATAATTAAAAAAGTAATTATTAATATTAATTTAAATAATGATAAATAATTAATAAAGAAAGTATTAATAGTATAATTAAAAAGTAATTAATACTAACTTATACAAAAGTAATTATTAATTCTAATTTAAATAATGATAAAAAAAATATTAATAGTAATTATTAATACTGATTTAAATAAAATATAATTAAAAAGTAATTATCTAAATAATGATATAAAAAATTAAAGATATATTTAAATAATGATAAAAAATTAATTATTAATTTTCTAAAAACTTTAAAAAAATTTAATTAGTCAAAATTAATAATAGTATAATCAAAATATCTAAATAATAATATTATATATTAAAGTTAAAATTAATAATAATATTTATTTAATAATATTATAATAACATAATTAAAATTAATATAATTATATTATAATTGAAATTAAATTAATATAAAAAATTAAAAATATATTTAAATAATAATAAAAATGTAAAAATAGAGCATGTGAAAATGGTGATTAAAATAAGTAAAATTCTAATTGTCGAGGGAAGCAGCGAGGAAAATAGTTAAAATTAATAATAATATATATTTAATTATATTATAATAACATAATTGAAATTAATATAATTATATTATAATTGAAATTAAATTAATATAAAAAATTAAAAATATATTTACATAATAATAAAAAAGTAAAAATAGAGCATGTGAAAATGGTGATTAAAATAAGTGAAATTCTAATTGTCGAGGGAAGCAGCGAGGGAGGGGGGTGTGACTGCTCATTTTCTCAAGATGCGCACTTGCATCTTCGAGATGCGCAAAAGCGCGAATCTTGAGGGGATGAATGGTCTCGACAGTTGGACAGCCTCAGGATGACTCTTCTCCCCTTGTCTAGAAGGGAAGGGAGGGGTCCCTTTAGTCTTGCTTTCAGTTCCTATCCTCTCTTTTTTCAACTGTACAAATTTATACTTCATCTCCAAGATCTCCTCACTCTTTAAACATTTTTCAATTTTAATTCAAAAAAACATTAAAAAAATGTTCAAAAATTAAATATTTCTTTTCCCTAATTTCGAAAGCATTAAAAAAAGTCCCTGGTTTTTTTCAGGTTTTTTTTTTTCCTTTCTTTTTTTTTTCTGTTCAAAGAACTCCATTTCTCCTACAGATTTTCTCTTCTGTACACAAGTCCTAAATTATTGGAAATTGAACTACAATTCATCTTTTCTTGGGTCCGTCCTCCATCCATCAATCAATCGATCTTGTTGATCCCAATTCGCTTCACCCCAACATTCCTTATAGCATCTGAGTTATTGTTCAAACACAGTCCACTCTGTTCAAGTCCAGTCATGTAGTTCCTCACTTCCGTCTTGATCATTTCTTGCATTATAGCCAAGAACTCATGATTAAAAGGTACAAATGCCTTCTCTTGTTCTTCTTGCTGTTGAACCTGCATTGAAGCAGGAGCAGGAGCCACCATCGACTGTGCTTGCGGTACTGGTGGTGGTACTAAGTAATTTTGTTTCTGGTGGTGGTTAACAGGTTTCTGCCGTAAAGGCACAGATTGTGCATAAGAAGCAAAAACCGGAGGTGGTTTCTGAGCGGACTCGACAGGGCTAGGAGTCATAGACCGATTATTGGATCGGGTCGAATCCTCACCAGAATCCGCTCCAGGAAGAGAGAGACTGAGTGAAGTCGGTGGATCGTTAGACAACTCAATCTGAGTCTGAATCGGTGGTGGAACAAGAGGAGCGATTCCACCGGTCCTCGCAACAGGTCGAAAAACATGAGAAGTCACAGGCAAACTCGAATCACTCAAATCAGATCCCGAAGGACTCTCGGGGTTGAAATAAACAGCCGCACCAGCACTCGCAGATCTCTTCAATGGCGGAAGCTCTTCATCAAAATTACCAGTGTCGCAACTGATTGACGAACATTTCCGCTTCAACGTCGAGTTCCAGTGGTTCTTGATCGCGTTGTCAGTTCGACCAGAGAGCAGCCTCGCGATCGTCGCCCACTTGTTGCCGAACCTGGCGTGCGCCTTCACGATCTTCTCGTCTTCCTCTGGCGTAAAAGCTCTGTGTTCGACTTGCGGTGAGAGCTGGTTACACCACCGCAGGCGACACGACTTGCCTGATCGACCAGGGATCGATTTGCTGATTAAAGACCAGTTTCGAGGGCCGTGCCTTTCGACGAGCTTCTGCAAGGCTGCGTCTTCTTCCGGACTCCATGGGCCTTTGATCCGATCCATCTCCTTTCTTGATGAACTCGCCATTCGAATTCGAACTCGAAAAACCCTAAAATTAAAAACCCTTAAAACAACTAAATAAAAAATGAGATTTTTTTTTTTTTTTTCGGAAACAGAGAGGAGGGGTAAGGGTGGAGGTCGTCCAAGCGGAGCCTCTCTCGCGAAGAAAGAAGAGAGGTAGTGAGAGGGTATTTAAAGGGCTAGATTTTTTACCGACTGAACCGGTTTTAGTCACCGGTTATAGGCGTTATGGTCACCGCTTCTTCTTCAATTCTCAACAAACGCAGTAAGTTGCCGTTAGATTAAATGAACGCGGATCTAGAGGAATGATCCAGGGGCGAGAGATTGTGAAATGAGTCCTAGTGGTTACTTTGTGCATACAGCTGTAATGGGACACGCGGCGGACATGGAAAGGGACAATGAGGAGGAGAGCCTAAATTCTCGCGAGATGGATTTGAAAGGTGAAATTATTACGAGAAATTGGAGTGAGAGAGAGTTTGACTAAGTCAGGCTGGAGAGCAATATAGCACACGGAAGAGGTGAGGGTGAGCTGAGCTGGACAAAACGACAAAAGGGTCGCCGAATCGGAGGGCTTTAAACCTGCCATTCTAACTGCCATCTTTCCTCACTGTTAACCAGCACATGTCGGTCACCGCCCGGATCAAGGTTGCTTTTTCATTTGAGTAAAACATGAGTCAAATTATTTATTAATTAGAGTTTAAGTGAGTTAACTATATATATGAGTTTGCTTGTACGTCTTGAAATATATTTATGAACTTTGACCGAGAAAGATTATTATTAATTAATATCATCAATAACAAAGATATTAAGTAACCGTTTCCAACTGTCACTTTGAATTTTGAAAATGAAGTGAGGGACGTTATAACAGTGAAGGGGAGTATGACGGAGAGGACTAGTGGAGAAACAGAAAAAACAGAAGAGATAGGATGGAATCGTTTTCGTGATACGTTTCTTTTGTGCATGCAGAGCAGAGAGAGAGAGAGAGAGTGATATGTGTGGGGACAGCTGGGTGGGGTGTCCTCTTTTGGTGCCACATTGACACTGTTTCGGGGGATGTTTATCACTTTAACCTCTCTCTTTTTGTCGTATGTGGTAGGCACGTGTGTGTTGTGTTGTGCTTCACCTCCACGTGTTTTGTGGAATACCAAATGTCACGTGTATTGTGCTGCATGGTTCGTGAATTAGGGGTGTCCATCCCATTACACGATCCTGATTCCGTCCCATTCCAATTTTCTTCAGAGTCCATTTGGAATTAATCAAACTCATCCCAATCTATAGTAGGAAAAAATTGGGATGAAGATTTTTAATCATAATCATGTTTTGACTATGTACCTGTTGACCTGCATAAGCAATGCACGTGAGCCACAGACTACCGTAGAGTGGTAGATGACACTCCGATGCTAAAGTCAGACAGGGATCTGAGAAAGGTGTAATGTTATAACAAAGAATCTGTAGCATACCTTAACTTACCAACTTCATTTCTTATTTATAGTGCAAGGAGTCCTGGTTCAAACAGACCACCATAATTTGTAGTTTAGGGAGGAGATCTTCGTGGAGATCCTTCTCTAATTAAGAGTCGTGATGTAGGAGGAAAGTTTATTGTTAGCTCTGCACTCCTAGATACACGAGAAATAGTTCTCAATCTAAGAGCAATCCGTAGAAGGGAGTTTCCCTGTATGAAAATACTCTGGTGTTTGCTTCCTAGTTTGAAGTAGATAGCAATTGTAGTTGTTCGTCCGAAATTAATCCTCGAGATATTTGCCTAAAGAGGACTTATGGGTATTGAGGATAGCTGTGAGACGTGTGGGTCTAGTATGTTGTGAGAATCTGAGTCTGCTTGGCAGACTGAAGTTGAGCGGGCTTAGATCCGCTTGGGCTGGATTTGTATTAGACCGATACTTGACACTGTAGTTTTTCGAGATCATCATGACACGTGTTCGACTCAGAAGTGTGATTATTTTTATGTATCATCAGCTACTCCCCCGAGTTAGTTGGTCATCACATCGGTTCAATAAAGTCATCTCTTGAAAGGATGCGACGCTCGTGACGATTAAGTCTGAATCGTTGCTTGAGTCGTGCGCTGCATTAATTGGGCGTGCGTTGGTTCGGTGGAAAAGATGCGGGAACATATCCCCTACATAGGTAATTCACAGTGTTTAGTCTAACCCTTCTGTTTTACTTGCTTTTGAAGATATCGTTATGAAAGGTCCGTTCGTCTTATTCATGGCTCGAGAAAACGTTATTGATGATGTTGTTCTGGCTAAGGGCTTAGAGTTTTTTGAAAACAGGTTGCTGTCCGAGCCTAATCTTGTTGAATTCTGTAAAAAGTTTGAGTTCCTGAAGACTTGTCGTTGTACCTTCTGACGGGCGACCAGACGCCAATGTCGCCACCAGCCGATTTCATCTATTTACATCAGGGGATGCTTCAAACTGGAGTGTGTTTCCCGATTTTGGACATGATTTGGGAGTTCTTGGATCTCTTAGGGATTTTTTCGGCTCAGTTGGGACCCAATGGATACAGGATCATCCTCATGATTCTGCTTAGTACTAAGGAGTCTGGCGTTAGTGTGACTCCGCGGGTGATTCAGTTGCTGACCGCTCCTCGACTACAGAGCAATGTTGTTTGCAAGATGAAGTCGTCGAATTGCTTCGTTAACCTGCCTGATGATTTCAAGTTCTGGCAGAATTGCTATTTTCTGTCCCCTGCAGATTAGAAATATTTTCGATGCAAGAGTCGTTCGCTTGAGCAACAGTTCAGGGCGTTTTGTAAGTTCAACTCATTCCTTGTGACTTTGATGTGCTTGATAGCGGGCCGAGTGATCATTGCTTGTGTTATCTTACAGGAAGGTTTTTCACTAGTCCTCTTACCTTAGAGGAGCAAACCACCATGGAGACATTCCGTGTCATGCCAAAAAGGGAGGCGGATGATATCATAAAAGTTTTCAATTTCGTCCGTAATGGGCTGTAGGACAATTGGCACGTCGCCCACACTTTGTATCGAGAGTCGCACATTAAGCTGGAAGATGGGGCCCCTTCAAGGAAGAGGAAGGCCGCTAGAGCCAAGACTCTTGTTCTATCTGATGCGGACGATTCGTCTGAGACACTTGCTTCATTTGTGAGGAAGAAGCCTCGCGTTAGAACTGGGTCGTCTTCTATACGACCCGCTCTGGTAAGAGAGGTGCGCGAGTCCGCTAGGCCTGTCGAGGCGGTGACTAATGTTCCCGGCTTGGAGAAAGATTATCTTCGGTTGGCGGGAGTTGCCGACGAGTTGAACCTTAGTGATGTGCAAGTCGAAGCTCTTAATGACCGTCTGGTGCGGGTTGCAATGGCGGCTTCTACTGGCGCTGATTCGTGTGGGGTCATTCCACTAGAGGGCTCTTTTGAATATTCGCCTGAGGTGGTGAAATCTGATTACCCTACTATTGACTCGCCTGAAAGTGGCCGCGGTACCGGCCGTGTCTCCTGTAGTCCGCATTGCTCACCGTCTTGTTCTAGGCCACTACTAGAACTGTTGGAAGGTCTTTTAGATACTACGCTCCCTCCTCTACCTTCGGATCCTTTTGAGTCATCTCGCAATAAAGGGTTGGTCGTTCTTGACAAGGAAAAAGTCACGAAGGAGAATCTGAGGACGGTGACGACCGTAAAAGTGGTGCTGACATAGTTCCTGATCAGGGAAAGCTTCATTCTGATGCACGGATAAGCCTGTTCGCACCGAACTTGGTAAAGACGAGCTCACATGTCTAGCACTAAGAGGTGGATGTTGAGTATGCTTCAAGGAAGCATATAAACAGGCATCACAACTGGTTGATGGACCACGCTCCAAAACTCAAGGAGGATACACTGAAAGAGCGCGTGGACAAGGGTTTGAAGTATCTCATGTTGGGTATGTCTCATATGAACCACGAGGCTGTTGCTGAGACGGAAGTAGAGGCGGCTCTCTCGAGAGTATATACTTTGGAGCATGTCTTTTCGCACATGCAAATACTATATTCTGATGCGCTCCATGAAATTTAGTGGCTTAAGAAGCAGGTCGAAGAGATGCGATTGGATCAATCAACCGTGGCCACTGAGGCTCAAAGGGCTCGTCTGGAGGACCTTGAGCGTAATCTGAACGAGGCGGTGTCTGAGAGGGCGGACTTAGGCAGGAATTGAACCAACTCCTCCTAGAGGTCGAGGTTGCACAGGAAGCTGCGGCTAAGGCACATTCCGAGCTGCAATCTTTCACTGAAGAAAATACTTCAAAGGAAGCTGACTGGGCTGCTGAGAAACAACAGTTGGAATCCGATGTAGAGTTCTATGCTCGAGAGGCGAGGAAGGCCGATGACCAACTCGAACTGGGATTGCATGAACTCAGTGTTGTGAAGAGCAGTCTGACCATAAAGCAGTCTCAAGTCGACACGCTGACTGGCAAGTTGGAGCTACTGAAACGTTAACTTATTGATGCAAACGTGTGAGAGGAAGAGCTTATCCATGAACAAGGCAAATGTGAGTTCCACTGAGTTGTTCATGGCCGAATGGAGCTGTTGGCTCTGATGAAAGAGGAGCATCCGGAGTGGGATATTGGCTGTTATAAGAAGATGTCATATGCAGTCTTGTCTGTTACCTCTGAGTTATCGGGCGAAGAAGACAGTTCGATCCCTGATGTCCAGGTCGAAGCGCGTATGGATGCAACTTTTACCCTTGTTTCCACTCGGCTTAGCTTTTCTGTTTCTGTACATTCTCCTGATTAGGAGTATTTTTGCGTGCTTGTAATATTTTTATTTTGACCATTATTGAAAACAATTTTCTTCATTTCATACTTGGTGTCTCCATTGCATGTTTTTTGTTTCGCCTTGTCGTCTTACTTTAGCATAGGCCCGTTGAATCAATAGGACGTTGTCTGATTTGTTTACGGTAGAGAGTTTGACCGCTTTGTATTGTGAATGACTCGAGGTCATTGCTGCGTAGTTTTGTCCGATAGTGGGCATGTTGCGAACAATTTAACTGGGGGTTGAGTCATCCGAGTTGTGTCCTATCCCTTAGGTAAACTGCTTGAATTTTACCTTGTTTGCCTGACTGGTCGGTCGTAGATTGCCGCGGGCAAGCTATGGTAGCCAAAAATACGCGTCATAGCGTTTGTGTCGAGTCAGGAGCCGTAAGCTTGGGTTGGCATCCTAATTAGCTTTTATTTAGGCATCGGCTGTACCATCTTTGTACCGGCACAAATGACATTTTCTAATGTTAGAATGTCAATCCGTTTGAGCGTGAAGGCGTTGATTCAACTTTATTCATGTTTGCGCCCGCTATTCTGGGAAAAAGCGGAGGTCGTGTGGAGATTTTGCTTGAGATTCTCATCTTTCGAATCATTTATGTCCGAGCTATAAGTCTAGGGTTGGTGATTCGACGACACGCTGAATAGCAGTGGTCCCGTGACGAGCCGTCGAAATCAGTTCGGGACTGACTAGGCTCCCACCTTCTAGACTATCTATACCATCGCAATGGGGGCTACAAGTCCAAGATTTGATCAAAAGCTGTCGTCACCAGCTAGGCTTACTTGATTAGGTTCAGTGATCACTGACCGCGAAGGGGGCAGTGATCCCTGGCGAGTCGTCGTTACCAGGCGTGACAGTGCAGATTATACTCCCACTTCCTAAACCGTCGATGCCCGTGCTAAGTAGACTAGGTGTCGGGGTGAACCAAAATCTATCGTTATCAGTGTTGGCTGACTAAACTTGCCCGATTTGAAAAGAACTTCCGCCTTCTGAGGGTCGTGCGAACCTAGCGGTTCATGGTGTGGACGAAGTTACCTTAACTCGACGAGTAGTAAAGTCCGTATGTCAAGGTTGATTAGGATCTTCAAGTGCTCGTGCCAAGCATGCGACAGAGTGCTATTTGAATAACAGATTGAGCCCGTAAAGGAAGGGCTACGGTTTCCTGCGCAGTGCGTTGCGTGTACAGCATAGATCGCGCGGTGACACGTGTATGGCATAGGTTGTGTGACGGTTGAGTATCGGCTACTCCCCATCAATTGATGGGGTTGCGTGCAATGCCATTAATTGATTGACGTGATCTGCGCAGTTTCATTGGGAACCGTCAACTTCCATTTTTCCATATGGCATTTAATGCTCGGCAGTTAATGCTGGAGTGTCCGCTTGGTGTGCCACTATGTCTATATAATGGTGTTTTCCAATCGTTGTAGGCACCATCTTTTGTTGAGTTTATTTCCTGTAATGTTCTTGTTTGGAGAAGATGTTTTGGATTTTCCAAAGGCTGAGAAAAATGTTTTGGATTTTTCAAAGGCTGGAGTTGAATCTCCATCACCAAAGTTTCTGAAAGTTCTGACGTTTACATCGACTAGGCATGATGATAGTTGCTGGTATGCGTGGTCACCTGTTGTGAATGGGCACGTAGTTAATCCGCCGAGGTCTCATAATCTTTTATCATATCACGAAAAAGTAGTACGGATTCTCTCCCAAGGGAAGAGTCTGTCTTTTATGTGTAGGTGCCTCATCGTTGTTCCTGAATGTTTGATCTCAGATATAACATCTGCGTCTTACTCTGTGGTGGCTGCCTCTGCCACTTCTCGATTAACACCGTCGCTCCCTTGCGCTGGAAGTCAGCATCTGGGTTGAAGGTGGAGTTGGACATGGCCTGTTGGAGTGGCCATTGATTCCCAAATATTTCAATCCTCCTTGCGCAGGAGGGTATATGCATTCCGAGTTCATCTGATACTAGTCCCAAGTTCACGAAGTGTGGGAATTGGATCTGAGTTTTCGCCGGTGCTCCTGGTTGCCAATTTTGTACCCCCGTAGACCATATTTGATGGCAGCGTTCCGTGGAGCGTTCTTTCGTTTGCTGGTAGCTTACCCTGGATTGTTTGTGTTGCTTACAAGGTCAGACAGTTTGAGCAAGTCCTCACTCCATGTTGATCAGATGCCTGCAGTATGTAGTCTTTTGTATTCGCCTCAAGAAATTCACAATATGTTGTCTTTTGTATCCACCTCGAGGTGTTTGTTGTTATATCTTTCCAATAATCAATAGAGTTTGTTTTTGAATTTTTTTTTTTTATATCTTAAATGATTGTGAATCACATAAGTCTCTTAAGAACTCTAAACTCAATATTGACTATGGAAAGGGAAACAAAGAACTTGAAACAAACTAATTGTTGATGAAGATATACTGATCTTAGCTTCAAAGTAAATTCGGATAGTTCTTGCGGATCTTTTGGCGGACTGTTGTGGCGTCATACAGGCTACTGAAGAGTAAACCTTGTAGATGTGCGAATCTTCGTTCTGACAGAATGTCGAGAGGATGCACCTCTGTTTGCCACGGTCCTCTTGTCCCGTCGAGCGGAAGAGCTTGTTGCTCCTGTACTGCCTGAAAGTGATGTAGCCGTCGTCATTTGGCCTGGCACTGATTCGGACTGCTCTGCAAGATGTAGTTGAATTTGGGAGCATTCTATTTGTTTCAGTGCGGCGTAGTGGCAGCCTCGTGCCACAGGTTGGTCTCCACGTATTGTTCCTTCGGAGTGGTTAGCAGTATACTTAAAACAGTGATGAAGGGTGGAGACCACTGCTTCCATTTGGTGGAGCCACGGTCTTCTCAGGATAAGGTTGTAGGATGACGACACGTCCACCACCATGAAGTCCAGAAATAGGACTTTCTTCAACCACCGTAGCTAATCTTATCTTTCCAAGAGGAAAACATTTCTCCCCGCTGAATCCGATCAGCGTGCTCCAATGGCGCTAGGCTTTTCTCCTTGAGGTCCATGTTGCGAAAAGCATTATAAAACAGAATGTTGAGCGAGCTTCCTGTGTCGACAAAAACTCTCTTCACTTCCCACTTTGCGATGGAAACAAAGATGACCAAGGCGTCATTGTGCGGCGCTCAGATTCCATTGGGGTCCTTGTCCGTGAAAGTCAAAGTGAGAATGGGGTTTTGAATTCTTGAACGCATATCCAACAGAGTCCGCTTGCTGCACCTGTACGACTGGTTTTCATTTGGTCCGACTCCATGAAGGACGTATATTATCCCACAAGTCTCATTTTCTATCTCTTTAACTGACTCCCTCCGGTCCCTGGTCTATTTTGATTGCTTATCGGACTTCAGGAAGTCTTTCAATTTTCCTTTTGCGGATCCAGTACTCTACTTTATATCTCAGACTTTTGTAGTCGTTGGTGTTGTGGCCGTCCTCCTTGTGGTATTCACAGTACTTGCCATTATCCCGCTTGGCAGGGTCTACGCGTGTCTTTGGGGGCCACTTCAATTCCTCTCAATTTTCATGGAGTTGAGTACATCCGACGGACTAGCATTTAGGGGTGTCACTGCTCTGGATCCAACGAAGTTGGATGATTTCTCCGGCCTTGGTCGAACAGGGTCCAGTCTGTTGTCGTTGTGCTTCCTTTTGCTTTGTTCCCCATCGTTGCGTCTATTTCCCTCCTTGTCCCTAGAAGCATATGGCTTACTGTCGCCTTAGTTCTTCTTCTTGGCGGTCTTTGACTCCTCCGGGGTGATATGTCTTTGGACGCTCTTGAGGAGTTCTGCCATGTCCAAAGGGGGTTCCAAGGTGAGGTCCTCGAAGAGCTTTTCCTCTTTGAGGCCCACAATGAATGTCGTCACAGCTGTATCGTTGTTGTACTCGTCGATGAACGTGAACTCGTTGTTGAAGCATGTGTCATACTCTTGGAGCGTCTCGATGGGCTTCTGCCTTAGAGAGAGTATGTAATGTGAGCCTTTTTCTGAAATGCTGGCTTCCGACGAAACATGTCAGGAACTCCTTTGCCAATGTTTTGAAGGAGTCGATTGAATGGAGTATGTTGGTCATTTTGAAAATTTTGGATGGAGTTTGTGAGTCTCATTAGTTTGTATATAATTCCTAATTGGCCCACAACTTTGTTAAAAAAAAATTTAGTCATTTTAAAAATATGTGCAAATCACATCCATAAGGATACGTTGGTCATTTTAAAAATTTTGGATGAAGTTTGTGAGTCTCATTAGTTTGGATATAATTCCTAATTGGCTCCCATCTTTGTTAAAAAAATTAGTCATTTTAAAAACATGTGCAAATCACTTACATAAGGGTACGTTGGTCAGTTGAAAATTTTGGATGGACCCCATTAGTTTGTATATAATTTCTAATTGGCCCTCATCTTTGTTAAAAAAAAAATTAGTCATTTTAAAAACGTGCAAACCACGTGCATAAGGATAAGTTGGTTATTTTTTAAAATTTTGAATGGAGTTTGTAAATCAACGTAGTTAAACTCACGATCATGGAAATTAGACTGAAATAAAAAAAATAATGGGATCAAACAGAAATACTTATAAACTAATGAAGGCCAAATGAAAAATAACCCTACTCCTAATATAGATGATATGTTTTGGGACATTTTGACATCCCAAAATATGATTAAAGGATAAGTGCAAAATTAGGTACCTTAAATTACACTAAGACCAAGTCAAGGATTCCTATCCAAAGCATAACTTTCCCATTATTAGTATGGTTTTAATTATATTTAGTTTCCTCAAATATTATTAAATTAATAAACAATAAAAAAGTGGTTTTTTTATTAAGTAGTTGTTTTCTCATTGTAAAATGGGCTTTTCTTATTGTCGAGGAAATGCGTAAGGGAGAGGAGCCACCCAACCCTCGCTCTCTTTTCCTCGTCAATTAGAAAAGCTGTTGTAAAATAGTTCAACCCTACATTTTACACTTGAAAACTGTTTCAAAAGAATGAAACAATATGTCACACTAAGTTCGTGATTTTAAGTTTATAGGTGCGTCCAACATGAAGAATAGAAAAAATCAAATTTTAGTGTGTATTCACATGCTTAAAATTGCAAATTATCTAAAAAAACATTTGGCCCCATCTTTGTTAAAAAAATAAAAATAAAAATATATATATATATATATATATATATATATATAGTCATTTTAAAAACATGTGCAAACTATATAGTCATTTTAAAAACATGTGCAAACTACAAGCATAAGGGTTAGTCATTTTGAAAATTTTGGATGGAGTTTGTGGGTCCCATTAATTTGTATATAATTCATAATTGGCTCACAACTTTATTAAAAAAATTACTCATTTTAAAAATATGTACAAATCATGTGCATAATGGTACGTTGGTTATTTTAAAAATTTTGGATGGAGTTTGTGAGTCTCATTAGTTTGTGTATAATCCTAATTGGCCTCCATCTTTGTTAAAAAAATTTAGTCATTTTAAAAACATGTGCAAACCACGTGCATAAGGGTACGTTGGTCATTTTGAAAGATTTGGATGAATTTTGTGAGTCTCATTAGTTTGTATATAATTTCTAATTGGCCCCCAACTTCGTTAAAAAAATTAGTCATTTTAAAAATATGTGCAAATCACATGCATAAGGGTACGTTAGTCATTTTGAAAATTTTGGATGAACTTTGTGAGTCTCTTTAGTTTGTATATAATTCCTAATTGGCCCTCATCTTTGTTAAAAAAATTAGTCATTTTATAAACATGTGCAAACCACGTGCTTAAGAGTACGTTGATCATTTAAAAATTTTGGATGGACCCCATTAGTTTATATATAATTCCTAATTGGCCTTCATCTTTGTTAAAAAAAAATTAGTCATTTTAAAAACATGCAAACCACGTGCATAAAGATAAGTTAGTCATTTTGAAAATTTTGAATAGATTTTGTGAATCAACGTAGTTGAACTCACGATCATGGGGGTTAGACTGAAATACAAAAAATAATGAGAGTCAAACATGAATACTTGTAAACTAATTGAAGCCAAATGGAAAATAACCCTACTCTTAATATAAATGATATATTTTGGGACATTTTGACATCCCAAAATATCTCCTAAAATTAAAGGATGAGTGCAAAATTAGGCACCTGCTAGTTCTTTGGAGCAAAAGGGATTTATAACTCAAAAATTCATTTTGAACCGCCTTTACACAAACATGTGAGATACATCTAGGATCTATCAAATGTATATCTCTAGGAGTTCTATATCTATTATGTGCTACTAGGGCTGGGCAAGTTCGGGTAATCGGCTCGAAAACCAAAAATCGAAGCCCGGACCGAATTTTTTAAAATTGAAATTTGAAAACCGAGATCGGACCGAATAAGGCCGGTTAACCGGATCTCGGTTAACCGAATTCTCGGATCAGGTCGGGCCGGTCTCGGTTCAGATGTGAGAAAGCTGGGATCTCAAATACAGAGCAGTAAAAGAAGCATCAACAACTCTCATCTCTCATCTACACCACCACCCAACCAGCCACAAACCACTCACTCATTCACTCAGTACATTAAGAAGAAGAAGAAGAAAACAATATGAGATCCAAAACAAATCAAACCATCAGGCCGGATCTCATATTTCTCTATTCAAACTGACTGTGTGTGGCCAAACATCCGAGATCCGAACACCATCAGCATCAGCATCGAACACCATCAGCATCCAAACACCATCAGCATCCAAACACCGCATCATCAGACCGCCAAACACCGCATCATTGACCGCCAAACACCGCAACATCACCATCGATCGCCAAACACCGCACCATCAACACCATCGAACACCGCATTCTTCTTCTATTCTTTAACAAAATCTGCATAATGGTCTCCTCGCTCCATCTCTGTCCCTCTCGTCCATCTTTGTCCCTCTCGTCTCCCTGCTCTCTCCATCTCTGTCCCTCTCATATACTCTTTCTCTGCTCTCGCCCAGCTCCCTGCTCTCGCCATGCTCTCTCCCTGCTCTTGCCATGCTCTCTCTCTGCTCCCTGCTCTCGTCTGCTCTGTCCCTGCTCTCTGTCAACATCAACAAACTTTGTTCATAGGGAGTCTCTCCATTATCTAATTATGGGCTTGTCTAATTAGAATTTCCCATTATATTATGGGCTTGTCCAATTAGAATTTCCCATTATCTTGTTTATAGTTTGTTTTATAGGGAGTCGAGGAGTCGGGCAGGGCCGGTTACTCGACGGGCTTTAGAAATGGAAACCGAGGCCCGGACCAGAAACTTCGGGTCGGGCCGAGCTTTTAAAACTGAAACATTTATAATTAATAAAAATCGATCCGAACCGACCCGATCGATCCGATTGTCAGTTCGGTTCGGGCTTTCGGTCCTAAATGCTCACCCCTATGTGCTACCAGCGATTGGAAATACTACAACATTTGAAAAACACCTTAACTTTCATGTAGACTCGTCATCATCCATTCAGGTAATGTTATTATCATCTTCTGTTTTGTACCGTATCTTAAATTACACTAAGACCAAGTCAAGGATTCCTATCTCCAATATTATTAAATTAATAAACAATAAATAAGTGATTTTTTCAATAAGTAATAGTTTTCTGACTGTAAAATAGTTCATCAACCCCGTATTTTATACTCGAAAATTGTTTCAAAAGAATGAAACAATATGTCACACTAAGTTCGTGATTTTAAGTTTATAGGTGCGTCAAACATGAAGAACAAAAAAATCAATTTTTCGTGTGTATTCCCATACTTAAAATTGCAAATTATCTAAAAATATGTTTTTCCTAAGTGGTCTTTGGTATATATTTTTACTCTTCACATTTAATTTTCAACAAATAACATTTTTCACATTTTCTTTTTAGAAATGTCAAACATTGAGAAATTTCAAAATAAATTAATAAATAAATACTATTAAATAGATATATTTTATGATTTAATTATGCAATTTTCCTTGGAAGTAAAACTCGCTGGAGTTGCGATTTTAGTAAATTCATTTATTATTGTCAAAAGAACTTTCTCAAGTGAGGCTACCTGTCGAGGGAGTGGGCGAGGAAATCAGCGAGGGGGGGGGTCCACCCCCCAGGGATGCGCGCATGAAATCTGACGACACGCATCCCGGGGGGATGGACGGTCCCCCCCCCCCCCCCCCCCCCCCCTCCTCTCGTTGATTTCCTCGCCCACTCCCTCAACATTTAGAATTTCTCGTGATGATATAAATATATATGTAAATGTCAGAATATATGTATTTCAATGATATATGTAAGCATTTTCTAGTATTTGTATTAATATTACTGTGTATTTGGGCTGGCCTTTTCAAGTATATTGAAGTAGAATTTGATTATGACATCTTATTTTTTACGAAGTTATTAAAAAAGTTATGTATTATAGTTATAATGACATCATTATTTATTGGCATTCAAAACAACTAGATTGTCTAAATTCAGTATGACCAGCCTAGGGTGCTAGTTCAATTGGCAAATGTAGGGCAGATCGTATTACAAGTCCAAGATTTGAACCTTTACCCTTAAAAAAAACTAGTCTGACTAGTTGCATTCAATATTAGATTTTTTTTTTCCATTCAATATTAGATTAACTAATAAATGATTATTGTTCCTTTTCATTTAAAATAGGAGTTGTTACGTGCACCCAACTATTTGACTCGGTTGTTGAAACTTTTTGTTACACCGGTATTTTGGGGTGATTTGACTTTGTTACACCAACTTAAAAGTATGTAAAACCAACTTATAAATTTTTGTTAATAAAAATTATTTTGTGGTGAAAGTTCTCATTTAGGAACATTAATTGACTTTGGATGAAAGAACAAAAGTAACTATTATCTATAAATTAAAATTTAGTAAAAAAATACATATTACTAATAAATAAATGTAAATCAATACATCAAATTTACAACTATAAAATCATATTAAAATTTTGCATTTAAAATCCAAATAATCCTACACTCAAAATTTTACATTAGGAATCATTCATACAATGCCCTCAATCAACAATATGAGTAATCTTTTTTCTCTTGGTGTTTTGTTTTAAGGCTAATAGCATGTGGTTGGGTACACCAAGTAATTTTTAAAAACTAAAACTAAATATAAATTTTGGGGGAATCGAGACAAACCGTCGGATACACGTGACAACTCCCTCTAAATTTTACTTGAATTTACAATCCACACACCAAATGTAAGCACGAGAAGCAACATGTCATTCTTTTGTTTACATAGTTCGAACAATGACCCATGGAGGAAAAAAAATCGAAGGATCGACATTTCTTTTACTCTCCACTTTTAACTAGGATTAGTATGCTTCCTGAATCAAGAATGCCAAATAATTAGTCCAGTAAAAACATTAGTCAACTAATCAATTAACTAGGCACATAATTGGTGTCTGAATACACTCTGATGCTTAAGTCAACAATTCTGTTAAAAAAAAAACAGAACAAAACTCAGTTAAAATAAGTAAATCTCCGTTAAAGTTTGCATACTACATGTGTTGAATGTTCCCTTTCATTTTCTTTTTCCAATCTTTTTTTTTCCTATCCTTTAACCCCTCCCATCCCAAATGTCGTCAATTGGATTTAATCGTATGACCTAGTAAATATCATCCACCATTACTCAACCATCCTGCTATCACACTTTGGCAAACAAGAATCCTTCTTGTCAAAGACATGCAAAGCAAAAGGCAAAGTTGGTGGTGGTGGAAAAGCGTGGAAAAACATAACAAACTTCCTGCAGATTCTCATGTCCTCCTTTTTAGTATGTAATGTCATGTCCTGCCTAAGTACACCATACATTTTTTTTTTTGCTTTCCATTGCACAAAATCCTCCCTTTCATTCCTCCCTTTAAACATCTTCATATGGAAAATTCTAGGGGTCGAGGGAAAGGGAGCGAGGGTGGTGCACCCATCCTCCTCGCGATGAGCGTTCATGCGCATCTCCAACACAATACGCTCATCCCGAGGAGAATTGGTGTCACCCATCCCTCGCCCCTTTCCCTCGACCCCTCCCTCGCTCTGTAGCAAAGCTCTCTTCATGTACTCCCTTCTATCCATCTGCAAAACCAATAACAAAAGGAGAGAAAACGTGGTCCTACCCCTCTCTCTTCAATTATGCCACGTGAAGCAGAAGCTCTTCCATGCACACGTGTGGACACCTGTGTGGTGTTATTTAGTAATTGATACGGTGAGTTAGTTGAAGTTTGAAATCATAACCGCTGCTTTTTGGGGAAGAGAGAGAGAGTGGTTGATGTTGAAATCGAGGGGGGCGTGAATAACACGTAAACGTCAGTGGGGGATTGCCAGCTATAACGCACTCGAGAGACAGAAAAGGACGAGCATCTTATTATCGGGATTCGCAACAAGCTGCTTTGTTTCGACAGAAACAAGTGACAGCTAACCATTCTGAGCCGTCCGTATACATGGTATCGCACGGTTACGTCATGTTTGTTGATTTTGTGTGATGTGGAGACACGAGTTTTGTTTTGTCTTTTTGGTGATGTAAACCAACAAAACGCGCTATTTGGTTTTTTTTTTTTACTATAATTCTGTTATAACTTCGCTGTCGAAATTAATGTTTTGATTTCAATTCTACAAAATTCTTATATGTTTTCATTGATTTTATAGTATTACGTGATAGAAATCATCACTTAATGATGATTTTGAACTAAACATTAAGAGATGATTAAGTATATACTTCAACATTGAAAAATTCTAGAGTGTCGGACCTTATCGCCAAGGGAGCTCTCTAGAACGTGATTATGAGAGAGGGAGTGAAAAAAAAAAAAAACAACCAAATGAAGATGAATAACAGAGTTAAAAGAAGAATATGAAGAACATAATAAGAATAACATATGAAAAAAAGTGCTAGAGAGCACGGCTTGGCGCTCTCCAGACGCCATGGGCCTAGCTCTCTAGGCTAACTCCTAAACATTAGGTATATTCAAGGATTTCCATCTAAACACTATAAATTATTCACCTAAATAAAACATTAATTTAAACATTATCTTACTCTCAAACAGAAATTGGTGACTTTGTGTTTGTATGTGCCTGCTTTCTACTAGAACTCAAAAAACCCTCCAAGTATTTATAAAATTTCGAAAAGTCCTCTAATTAAAAAACCAATCTATATGTGCATGGTTTTCATTGAAATTTCCAAAAAGTCCTCCAAGTTTTTATGAAATCCTGAAAAGCTTTCTAAGCTCTAATATTTACATATTGCAGGGTGGTACAAATTAAGGGGCTGTCTCATTTTTTTTTTTATCCCCATTCACAAAATTTCGGCAATGCCCCTCTCACTCCCTCCCATTTCCTAAATTATGAAAATGCCCATCCCTTGATAAATTACAACACTGCCCCTACCCATTTGTAAAATTTCAAAGTTACTCATCCCCATTCACCAAATTTTGAAAACGCCTTCCCATCCCATTCGCCAAATTACGAAATTTCCCATCCCTTGGTAAATTATGATAATGCCCCTACCCATTCGCAAAATTTCAAAATTGCCCCTACCCATACACTAAATCCCAAAAATGACCCTCCATCCTCATTTGCCAAATTGCTAAATGCCCCTCTAGAGACTTTGGTTATTCAAGAATGGCCATTTTTTTTTCTTCTCTTATAAGGCCAGTTCAACCTAATCTTAAATTGGGCAAAGTTCTGGGGCAATTATGACAGTTAAATTGACAAGGAGCAAAGCTCCAGCAAAGAGAAGGTGAAAGTAGTATATTATAATTGATGATACATAAAAACAGTCACACATCTGAGCCGTACACGTGTCATAATGATCTCGGGGAACTACAAGTTCAAGCGACAACCCAATACGGATCCAGCCCTAGCCGTTATCAGCTCGCTCAACTTCAGGCCACTAAGCGGGCTCGGACTCTCACAGACCTCCACTTCTAGTGGATGATAGGGAGCAAGCATAGGAGAGCCAAGCCCTCGCCAATTCCTATTGGACTAAGAGAGGTTGTGTGGTTAACGTTGATCCAACCGCCAGGATAGAGAGGCTCGGCCCCGAGAATCCCCTCCGCAGAGGAACGCATGATCCTGACGTCCTGTATCGCCTCTCCGTCCCGTCATTCGTAGACCGAAAGTTAGATTCCTACGATGGGACCACCAATCCCTTCGGTCATCTACACCACTATTAGCACGTGATGACTCTAAAGGAATGATCTGAATCTGTCATGTGCATAACCTTTCCTACTAGTCTCAAAGGCACTGCATTGACGTGGTTTCACAACCTTCCACCGAAGTCAATTGATTCTTTCAAAACACTGGCAAAGGAATTTCTGACCCGCTTCATTGGAAGTCAGTGTTTCAAAAAGGCTCGTACTACATACTCTCTTTAAAGCAGAGGTCTAGCGAGACGCTCCGAGAGTATGTCACGCGCTTCAACAATGAGCTGACCCTCATCGACGTGTGCAGCGACGATACAGTCGTGACCTCACCTTGGAGCCACCTCTTGACATGGCGGAGCTCCCCAAGAGCGTCTAGAGACAGAGAAGTCAAAGACCGCTAAAAGGGCAATCGAAGGCGACATGAAGGCTTTCGAAGGAACCATACGTGGAGACCAACTTACGACACAAGGCTGCCATTACGCCGCACTGAAAAAGATACAGTGCTCCCAGATTCATCTACATCATGCTGAGCAGCCTGAACCAGTGCAAGGCAAAAAGAAGGTAGAGACATCATTTTCAAGCAGTACATGAGCAATCAGTTCTTTCAGCAGCGAGTCGTAAAGGCCATGGCAAGCGGGAACACATCCTCCCGACATTCCATCGGTGCGAAGATCCGCCCCTCTACAAGGTTTACTCTTTAGTGACCTATGTAACGCCTTGACAGTCCACTAAACGATCCGCGAGAGCAACCCGAATTCACTTCAAGGCCAGGATCGAATTCTCTCCGTCAACAGTTAGTTTGCTTTTAAGTTGTTTGTTTCCCTTTCCATAGTCAATATTGAGTTTTAGTTCTTAGAAAGCTTATGTGATTCACAATCATTTAAGAAATAAAGGAAGAATTACGAAAAATAAACTCTATTGGTTATCGAAAAAATGTAACAAGCACCTTGAGGCAGATACAAAGGCTACATATTGTGAGCGCCCTGAGGTGGATACAAAGATTGAGCACTATAAACGTCTAAATACAGTGTGAACTAAAGTAAAAGATTCGCTTAGACAATTCTGCTATGGATAGCATCCGCCGAAAACTCGCAAACCCTCTGATGCGAGTAATCTGCAAGTGACAACAAAGGTAAGAGAATGGGAAAGTTCGACCCCTTCTGAAGACAACAGTGAAGCGTGAAAGGGGATTGAAAGGACTGAGCCGTCAGATTTCTCCGTCACATCACTTCGAGGATACATTCTCCTTACGACATTGTAGACCCTGCAACGGGCTGCTGATTTCCTCAAGAGACATCGCACGTCGACTAACACTTCGATCATCGGTGGTTAGCAGCGAAATTTGAGCACACGAAGGCAAAAGTGGTACAGTGTAACACCAAGGCATCCCTTTTGGTAGGAAATCCTTACTACTCCGAAATATGAGAAGAAATTATGAGACTTCAGCGGATCAACTATGTGCCCACCTATATCAGGTGACCACGCATAACAGCAGCTATCTCTATGCCTGATCGGCGCAAATGTCAGAACATTCAAAGACTCTAGAGATGGAGAATCAACTTCAGCCTTTGGAAAACCCAAAGCATTTTCCTCAGCCTTTGGAAAATCCAAAGCATCTTCTTCAAGCAAGAACATTATAGAAGATAAGCGCTATGAAAGATAGTGCCTACAACGATTGGAAAACACCATTATATAGACATGATGGTTCACCAAGCAGGCACTCAAGCATTAACTGCCAAGCATTGAATACCGTACGAGAAACTGGAAGACGACGGTTCCCAAGGAAACTGCAAAGACGACGTCAATCAATTAATGGCGTTGCTCGCAACCCCATCAATTGAGGGAAAGTAACTGATACTCAACCGTCACGCAGCCTACGCCGTACGCATGTCACCGTGCAATCTACGTTGTACACGTAACGCACCATGTAAGTAAACCCTAGCCATTCCTTTGTGGGCCATGGGCTCAGCCTATCACTCAAACAACACTCTGTCACGTGTTTGGCACGAGCGCTAGAGATCCTAGTCAACCCTGAGATATGGATTATACCTTTAGATCACCAGATGATTTAAGGTAATTTCATCCACTCCATACAATGTGCAGAAGGAGTAGGTTCGCACGCCCCCCAGCAGGCGGAACCTTTATTCAAACCAGACAAGCTTAGTCAGCCAAGATTGATGATGATAGCTTATATAAGTAAATAACACAGACCTAGCCATTCCTTGTTCACACGCTATTCCAGCGTATCCTCCTCGAGTTTCGGAGCGTGGTCCATCAGCCAGCTGTGACGCCTGCTTATATGCTTCCTCAAAGCATACTCAACATTCACCTCTTAGTGCCAGACATTTTAGTTCATCTTCACCTAGTCCGACGCGATCAAACTTATTCGTGCATTAGGATGAAGCTTCCCCTGATAAGGAACTATTCCAGCGCCGCCCTTTATGATCGCCACCGTCCTCAGACTCTCTTCCGTGGCTTTTCCCTTGTCAAGAATGGCCGACCCTTTATTACGAGATGACCCAATGGGATCCGGAGGCAGAGGATGGATCGAAGTACGAAAGGACCTTCCAATAGTTCTAGATGTGGCCTAAAACGAGATGGTGAGCAATACGGACTACAGGAGACATGACCAGTACCACAACCACTTTTAGGCGAGTCAATGGTGGCATGATCAGATTCCACCACCTCAGGCAAATCTTCAACAGAGCCCTCTACCGAAGCGGGCCCACACGAATCAGCACCAGCAGAAGCTGCCATTGCAACCCACACTAGATGGTCATTTAGAGCCTCGACCAACGCGTCACTAAGTTTTGACCCATCTGTGACTCCCACCAATCGCAGATAATCTCCCTCCAAGTCGGGAACGTTAGACTCCGCCTCAACAGGCCTAGCAAACTCGTTCTCCTTTCTCGGTGGAGCGGGTTGTGCCGAAGACGAACCAGTTCTAACACGAGGCTTCTTCTTCATAAAGGAAGCAAGCGTCTCAGACGGCTTCTCCACATCAGAAAGGACAAGAGCATTGGCCTCAGGAATTTTCCTCTTTCTGGAAGGGGCCCCATCTTTCGACTTGATGCGCGCCTCTTAGTACAACGTGGGAGCTACGTGCCAATTGTCCCATGGCCCACTGCGGATGAAGTTGGAAACTCTGATTACATCAGTCACCTCTCCTTGAGGCAAGTCACGAAAATTTCCCATGGTGGTTCGCTCCTTCAAGGTAAGAGGAGTAGTGGGGAACCTCCCTGCAGAAGAACATGAGCAACGGTTAGTCAATCTATCATCAAGCACATAAAAGTTGCAAGAAAAGAGTCAAAGTTACGAAGCGGTTGAACTGTCGTTCGAGCAGACAACCCTTGCATCGGAGATATTTTGAATCTGCAGGGGCCAAGAAACAAAACTTCTGCCAGAAATTGAAGTCATCAGGCAGTCTATCGCATTTCGGCGTCTTCAATTTACAAATAGCAATGCTCTGCAACCGAGGAACGGTAAGCAACTGGATCACCCACGGTGTCACGTTAATGCCGACCTCCTTAGCATGGAGCAGAATCATGAGGATAACCCTGTATCCGTTGGGTCCCAGCTGGTTCGAGGGAATCCCTAGCAGATTCAAGAATTCTCAGATCACATCCAGAACCAAAAAACGCACTCCAGTTTGAAGCATCCCTCGGTGTAAATAGATAAGACCATCCGAAAGCGACATTAGCGTCTGGTCGCCTGTTAGAAGGTACAACGACAGATCCTCCGGGACTCCAAACCTAGTACGGATTTTAGCAAGGCTACGTTCAGACAACAACCTGTCTTAAAAAAAATTTCGGCCCTCGGTTAAGACAACAACATCAAGAAGGTCTTCTCGGGCCATGGGGAAGGAGAATAAACTCTTCTAATTAGAACGATATCTTTGAACGCAGAAAGGTAGAAGAGTAAAATGCTGCACTACGGATGACCTATATAGGCGATGGGTTCCTGCCTCTTTTCCGCCGAACTAATGTACGTTCAATTAATGCAGCGCCCAGCTCAAACATCGATTCAGATTCGGTCATCATGAGCGACACATCCCTTCCAGATACGACTTAGCGAACCAATGTGACAGCCCACTAAATCGGGGGGGGGGGGGAGTAGCTGATGATACATAAAAATGGTCACACCTCTGAGCCGTACACATGTGATAATGATCTCAAGGAACTACAGGTTCAAGCGACAGCCAAATACGAATCCAGCGCTAGCGGTTATCAGCCCGCTCAACTTCAGCCCCTGACGGGCCCGAACTCTCACAGCACGCTAGTCCCACACGTCTCACAGCTATTCACGATACCCGTAAGCCCTTTTTAGGCAAGTATCTCGAGGATCTGCTTCGGACGGACAACCACAGCTGCTATTTACTTCTAACTAGGAAACAAACACTAGAGTATCTTTCACACATAGAAGCTCCCTTCCACGGAATGCTCTCGGATTGGGAACTATTTCCCGCGTATATAGGAACACAGAGCTAACAAGGAACTTCCCTCCTACAACATGACTCCTAATTAGAGAGGGATCTCCACGAAGATCTCCTCCCTAATCTACGCTTACGATGGCCTGGTTAAACCAGGACTCCTTGCACTATAAATAAGATATGAGGTTGGTAAGTTAAGGTATGTACACATTTCCTATTACAACATTACACATTCCTCAGATCCTTGTCTGACCTTAGCATCGGAGTGTCATCGGCCACTCCACGGTGGTCTGTGGCTCACGTGTGCTACTTATGCAAGTCAAACAGGTCAGCGGGACTAGGTCAGAGCAGGGAGCGAAAAACGACTGCCTCAATAATGATGATGGGTATAAATAAATTATAATAGTAAATCGATAAGAATAAAAAAATATAATTAATCAATGTTTTGGTAATCAATAATTGATTTCATATTGGTAACTTCAGCACGACCCAAGGATTAAGGTGTCATGCCAAAGGTATAACATTGTACCCGTGCCAACGTGTTATGTGGAAAGTGTATGGAGTCACGGCTGCTTACACTAGTTTTGTAATTAATGGCACTAGCCATTGCTCATGATATATTGTAGCCCATAGCCCCTTATTATCTTATGGCTTCAAAACTGCCATCCTGAAAACCCAACTTACCACCAGTAAACCAAGACACCAACAGAGACCATTTTTTTTTTTTTTTTTTTTTTTTTTTTTTTTTTTTTTTCTTTTCTTCAGAGACCATTGTTTCATAAAAAGTATAAAACCTTAAAATTATCCATTTTAATACTCACCCATCCAACCACTACTCTCTCCCTCTCAAGTCTCACCAATTATAATTATTTCCAAATTTGTTCATGTCCCCATCTCTTTCCAAAACACTAGCAATTCTTCTTCTCCAGAATTCACTTTCTCCATCATCCATCTTTATAAATTTGTATAGACTAATAAACAGTCTTAGAAGCAATGAAACACCACCAACATCACTTTTACCTCTTTCTTTTTCTTCTTTACTTTCCCTTGCAATCATACAACCCAACTTAGTGCATGTTGGTTTCCAACTGTAATCTCTCCTCTTTTCTTCCTTCCTATCCTCCCAATCTATTTGTTTAGTGTTTCCATCCCTTTCATGAATTTTTAGATTAGGTCACCACTCTCTATATTAATGCATGGTTTTGTTGGTGCAAATCCAATCATCTTTGTTTATTAACAATAGACAACTAGGCATCCTATAGTTGTATTTGGAATTTGTTTAACAACACATGTCACCATCCATCATAATCAATATGTGGAGTTTATGCACAACAACAAATTTAATCAAGCTCCACTACCATGACTTTTGCAATATAATACACATTTTGCCTTCCTCAGTTTGTTCCATTTGTCTTTTGTAATCCACTTCAATCTATAGGTTTATATCAATTTGATGATTAATTGTCATTATCCCCTTTGACATGGAGTGGTTCAAATATAATCTCGATTCTGTGTTTAGATTTGTTCTTATAAAAACTATTTATTTAAACAAATGAATGATACTATGTTTCATTCAATCAATTTATTCTCCTAATCGATAAAATCAGGCACAATACATTGATCATTGAATAAGTAGTTGTTTGTTTTTCCCTCTTAATCTAGGATTTAAATAAAAATAAACAAATCCAACATATCACTAGTTAAAAAGCTCAATCAAACACCATCTAAAGCCTTTATGAGAAAACAGTAGAAAGTGTGAAAGAAAAGGAGAGGCCGAGGAGATGGAGAAAATGAGATACTTGACATTGCAAATGGATTGTAGCTTAATATTTCAACTGAAGAAAAGGGTTTTTATTGGGACAAGAAAATATATTTATGTATAAATAATTTATTTTTATAAGAGGCAAACCTTTATTTTATCATGGAAACTGATGATACATAAAAACAGTCACATCCTTGAGTCATACACGTGTCATGATGATCTCGAGAAAATACGGGCCCCAGCGTCAGTCCAACACTGATCTGGCCCAAGCGGTTTTAAGCCCGCCTAGTTCAGTCCACCAGACGGACCTGAACTCTTATAGCATGCTAGGCCCACACGTCTCACAACTATCCTCAATACCCGTAAGTTCTACTAAGGCAAGTATCTCAAGGATCAGCTTCGGATGGGCAACTACATCGGCTCTTTACTTCCAACTAGGAAGCAAATACCAGAGTACATTTCACACAGGAAAACTCCCTTCTATGGATTACTCTTGAATTGTGAACTATCTCCCGCGTGTCTAGGAGCACAAGGCTAACAGAGAACTTCCCTCTTTCAGCACGACTCCTAACTAAAAAATGATCTCCACGAATATCTCCTTCCTAAACTACGTTTACGATGGCCTGGTAGAACCAGGACTCGTGCACTATAAATAAGACATGAGGTTGATAAACTAAGGTACGCTACAAATTCCTTGTTTACACATTGCGCATTCCTCAGAGTGTCATCGGCCACCATAATGGTGGTCCGTGGTTCACATGCGTTACTTGTGCAAGTCAGCAGGTCAGCGGGATTAGGTCAAAGCAAGGAGCGAAAAACGACTGCATCAGTTTGGCGCCGTCCGTGGGGACAACAAAGTTCTTAACTTTTTACTAGCATCGTTTCCCTTCAAAACTCAGAGAGATGGTGGCTACTAGGTCACGCAACAACGGAGAACAAGGAAATATGTCAAACACTCAGGCTGACACTATACCACCGCTTTCAGCGGTTCCGGTCATGCACGGACAGTAGACTCACGCTCCCACGCTAACAACAACAACGACGAACCCCAAAATCGATATGATGTCAGCTCAAATACAGCAGATCGCCAAGGCGGCGAAGGCTCTCACGCGACAAAATCCACCACCTGCTTATGAAAACCAGGAACAACATGGGCCTCCGTCTCCGGAGGATGGTAGAGAGCAAGCACAGGAAATTCAAGCCCCCACTAGTTTTCATGGGACTAGGGGAGGTTGTGCGGCTAATGCCAAGCCCACCGCCAGGGCACAAAGGCTCGGCTCTCAGAACCCCCTCCACAAAGGGGCTTACGACCCAAACGTGTTGTACCGTTTCTCTGTCCCACCATTTGTGGATCGAATCATGAACGAGACCCTCCCGAGGAAGTTCACTCCTCTGAAGTTCGACTTCTACAACGTAATCACTGATCCATTCGACCACCAGCGCTATTACCCGCACGTATGGCCCTCAAGAAAGGATCTGAGTCAGTAATGTGCAGGACTTTTCCTACCAGCCTGAAGAAGTTAGCACTGATGTGGTTCCACAGCCTTCTGCCGAGGTCAATCGACTCCTTCAAGACACTGGCAAAGGAGTTCCTGACACGTTTCGTTGGGAGCCAGCATTTTCGAAAATGCCCACACTACATACTCTCTCTCAAACAGAGGTCCCATGAGACACTCAGAGTGCGTGTCATGCGCTTTAACAACGAGTTGACCCTCACTGATGGTTGCAGCGACGATACAGCCGTGACTGCCTTCACTGCGGGCCTCAATGAGGGAAAACTTTACGAAGACCTCACTTTGGAGCCCCCTCTGGACATGATAGAGCTTTTCAAGAAGAGCTGAGGACCGTGAAGAGGGAAACCGAAGGTGAGAAAGAACACTTCCCTCCTAAGGACAAGAAGGAGGGAAAGAGACGCGAAGACGTAGAAATGAGCAAAAGGAACCGCGTAGACAACAGGTCAGACCCTAGTCAGTCCAGGCAAGAGAAATCCTCCAACTAGGGGTGGGCATCCCATCCCGCGATCCCGTCCCGTCCCGATTTTTCCGGGTCTTAATGGGATTGAATAATTTCATCCCGATCCCGTCCCGTCCCGATCTAGAATGGGATGGGATGGGATGAAGATTTTCAATCCCGCCAATCCCGTCCCGTCCCGAACTAATTTTTTAATATTAATTATTAATATTTTTATTTACTTATTTATTTATTTATTAAGAAATTTCCTAAGTTATATAAAAACTAAATTACTTCTTGTGATGGTAAAGAACTTGAAAATAATTATCAAATGGAATTATTAATGTACACATTCTTTGCTTGCTTAAATCTGAATTCTTGGCACTTTTTAAATAGCAGGTCTTGACGAAACTTCTTGATCATTGTAAGATTTGTCCCTCCTTTGTCATGTTTATCCTGTTTCAAACCAATGAAATATTTTGTTTTCATTAACTAAAAGGTCTAGGAAGACGGTATCTGAATTTTATGTCGTTGTCCATGAAGCATAGACAACAAAAAAAAAATGGCATCTGAAGTCTTCTTGGCACCATTTTCATGAACCAAGCAGGTCCTATAGATTCAAATTATCAAATGAATAAGGCCCAATTGCTCATTGAACAGATAATCTAGTCTCAAATCACAAAAAGATCATTAACATGATACACAGTATGTTTTGAAATTTCCTTCATACACCTTTTTTTAGAGGATATGTGTATCTTGTGTTATCTGAAAAACCTTTTGTTCAAAGTTGAAGGATGCTCTAACTTCCCATCCCGTCCCAGCAGTCCAGCAGTTCCAGGTTTCTATTTGATATGTCCAGATTAACACGCTGATCCCGTCCCGTCCCGAACCCGTTTGGGATGGGATAGGGATGAGTATATCTCGTCCCATCCCGTCCCGTGCCCACCCCTACCTCCAACTACGTTGGATCCAAAGCCGTGACACCCCTCAATTCTAGCTTGTCGAACGTACTAAACTCAATGAAAAACTGGGAAAATCTTAAGTGGCCCCCAAAGCAACGCGGAAACCCCGGCAAGCATGACAACGACAAGTACTGCGCGTACCACAATGAGGGTGGTCATGATACCAATGACTACAAGAGTCTGAGGTATGAGGTTGAGTACTAGCTCCGCAAGGGCAAACTGGAAAATTTCCTAAACTCTGAGAAGCAGCCAAAACGAACTAGGGACCGGGGGGAGTAAGTTAAAGAAATAGAGAAGGAGACTCCAGGGATAATCTATGTCCTTCATGGAATCAGACCGAATGAAGACCAGTCGTACAGGTCTCGCAAACGAATTTTACTGGAGATGCTGACACAACACGCAGATGAGGACAGACGCATCTGCCACTCAAGGATTCAAAACCCCATTCCCACCCTGACCTTTACGGACAAAACCTCGAAGGAGTTTGAGCGCCACACAATGACGCCCTAGTCATCTCGGTCTCCATTGCAAGGTGGGAGATGAAGAGAGCTCCGGTGGACACAAAAAGCTCGCTCAACGTCTTGTTTTACAGCACGTACCGCAGTATGGACCTCAAGGAGGAAAACCTGACGTCCTCGAATCACTCTCTGATTGGATTCAGCGGGGAGAAATGCTTCCCCATCGGAAAGACAAGGTTTAGCAACAGTGGCAGGGGAGCCACAACTAAGAAATTTCCTATTTCTGGACTTCATGGTAGTAGATGCGTCATTAACCTACAACCTTATCTTGGGAAGATCATGGTTCCACCAGATGGAAGCAGTAGTCTCCACCATTTACCAGTGTGTTAAGTATACCGCTAACCACTCAAAAGGGACAATATGTAGAGACCAACCTACTGCACGAGGCTGCCATTACGCTGCACTAAAACAAATAGAGTGCTCCCAGATCCAACTGAGTTTTATGGAGCAGCCTGAACCAGTGCCAGGTCGAGTGACAGCAGAGGCACTACAATTAAGCCATACAGGAGAGGCTGAGGCAAATGGGAACACAACCCCCTGGCCTTCCGTCGGTGCGGAGATTAACCCCTCTACAATGTTTACTCTTTAGTAACCTTTGTAATGCCAGCAAGTCTCGACAGTCCGCTAGAGAACGCTAACTATCCGCAAGGGCCATCCGAATTCACATTAGGGCCAGGATCAATCTCTTTCAGTCAACAATTAGTCTTTTTTCGCTTGTTTATGTCCCTTTCCGTAGTCAATGAAGAGTTTTAGTTCTTAAAGGCTTAAGTTATTTGCAATCATTTAAGAAGTAAAGAAAAGATTACGAAAACAAACTCTATTGATTACTGGAAAGATGTAACAACAAACGACCTGAGGCGGATACAAAAGACTACATACTACAAGCATCTGAAATTAGTGCGACATGAAGTAAAGACTCACTTAGATGACCAAACTACGTAAAGGTATCTAAGGGAGGTCATGTGAGCTATTTGCAAGTGACAGCAAAGATATTAGACGGACTTTGTTCGACCCCTTCCCAATATCAAGGACAAAGTGTCAGAATGGATTGAAAGGACTGCGCAATCAATTGCTCTGTCAAATCACCCCAGGAAAGCGCCTCTACAACGGATGCTGACTTCCTCAAAAGGCATCCTACCTCCTTGCAGACTTTCTCAAACAACTTTCAGCCTACCGCAGAGGATAGAAGAAGGCGGACGAGAATGGCCACAAGCGACGAAGCAACCAAGGTCTCACAATGCTGTCAAGTGATGACACTTTTCACATGCGTGGTACCCGAGATGACTGAGAGCTACCACCACCGGAAGCACCGCGCATTCGCTAACACTCTCCCTTGGCATGAAATATGTACTACTTCTCCGCAATGTGAAAAGAAATTACGAGATCTCAGCAGATCAATTACGTGCCCACCCAGAACAGGTGACTACGCATAACAACAACTATCGTTGTGCCTGATCAACACAAATGTCATAACATTCGAATACTCAATTGCTAGAGATCCCCCTTCAGCATTTGGAAGACTCAAAACATTTTCTTCAAGCAAAAACAATACAAAAGATATGCTATGCGAAAGATAGTGCCCACAATGATGTAAAATACCATTATATAGACAAAAATGTTCACCAAACGGGCACCCCAACATTAACTGTCAAGCATTGAAAACTGTGGAGACCTTTGTGTGGGCGGACCTGAGGGGGAGGGTGAGGGTGAGGGTTGGAGCCCAATAGGCCCAGACCCAAGAGGGTTGGCAAGCTGCAAAGGGGGGAGATAGTCCCACATCGCCTGGGTGCGGAAGGGGGATGTGCTACTTATGTGCGAGGTTGGATCCCCATAGTACGACATGTTTTAAAGCCGTGCGGGCCTTGGTCCTAAAGCAAATAATATCGTACTGTGCGGATCGGGTCGTTACAGAATGATATCAGAGCTTGACCCAGCCGAAAGTGTGCCGACGTGGACGTTGGGCCAGTGTGCCAATGTGAATGTTGGGCCCTAAGGGGGTGGACTGTGGAGACCCTTGTGTGGGCGGACCTGAAGGGGAAGGTGAGGTTTAGAGCCCAATAGGCCCGAGAGGGGTTGGACGACCTACAAATGGGGACATAGTCCCACATCGCCTGGGTGCGGGAGGGGGATGTGCTACTTATGTGCAAGGTCGGATCCCCATAGTAAGATGCCTTTTAAAGCTGTGCGGGCCGATTGGGCTCAGAGCGAACAATATCTTACTGTGCGGATCGGGTCGTTACAGAATGGTATCAGAGCCTGACCCAGCCGAAAGTGTGCCGACGTGGACGTTGGACCAGTGTGCCAACGTGAAAGTTGGGCCCCAAGGGGGGTGGACTGTGGAGACCCTTGTGTTGGTGGACCTGAGGGGGAGGGTGAAGGTTGGAGCCCAATAGGCCAAGGCCCAAAAAGGTTGGCAAGCTACAAAGGGGGGAGATAGTCCCACATCGCCTGGGTGCGGAAGGGGGATGTGCTACTTATGTGCAAGGTTGGATCCCAATAGTAACAACGCATTTTAAAGCAGTGCGGGCCGGTTGAGCCCATAGCGGATAATATTGTTACTGTGCGAATCGGGTCCTTACAAAAACCATAAGGGAAGTGAAAAAATAGCGGTTCCCAAGGAAACTGCGCAGACCACGTTCGTTCAATTAATGGCGCCGCATGCAACCTATCAATTGAGGGGGAGTAACCAGCAGCTTACACCGTACATGTGTCACCGGGCGATCTATGTCGTACACGTAGCGCAACCGTACAAGAAATGCTAACTCTTTCTCTGCGGGCCCAAAGGCTTGGCTCACCATTCAAACAGTATTCTGCCATATGCTTAACACGAGCACAAATCCAAATCAGCCTTGACGCACGGATCGTACCTACGGATCGCTGTTTGTTTTAAGGTAATGTTGTCCACACAGTGCGCGACATTAGCGGACGTGGGTTCGCACGCCCTCAAACGGGCGGATCCCCTATCCGATTGGGCAAACTTAGTCAGCCAAAGCTGATGACGACGACTTCGGGTACGTCCATACACCAAGACCGCCCAGAGCGGATCCCTATGGTCTAGGAAATGGGAGTCTAATCAGCGCTATCACGCCTGGTGACGACGACTTGCCAGGGATCATTGCCCCCTTCGCGCTCAATGATTGCCGAACCCGATCATTGCCCAGACCTATAGCCCCACTGCGCGAGCGTAAATGGTTTGGAAGGTGGGAGCCTAGTCAGTCTCGAACTGATTTCGACGGCTCGCCATGGGACCATTGCTTTTTAGCGTGACCGCCAAATTACCAACCTTGAACTTGTAGCCTCCATTGCGTGGGTGTAGATAGTTTAGAAGGTGGGAGTCTAGTAAGTCCCGAACAGATTTTGACGGCTCGCTATGGGACCACTGCTTTTCAGCGTGGTCGTCGAATCACCAACCCTGGATTTGTAGTCCCCACTGCGTGGGTGTAGATAGTCTAGAAGGTGAGAGTCTAGTCAGTCACAAAATGATTCCGACGGTTCGCCACGGGACCACTGCTTTTCAACGTGGTCACCAAAAAATCCCAAATTTGTAGCTTGATGCGCATAGGTTTAGACGATTTGGACGGTGGGAGCCTAGTTAGTCCCGAACTGATTCTGACGGTTTGCCACGGAACCACTGCTTTTCACTTTGGTCGTCGAACGCCTTTACCTCGGACTTGTAGCCCCCATCGCGCGGGCGTAGATGGTTCGAAAGGTGGGAGACTAGTCAGTCCTTGACTAATGTCGATGACTCACCACAGGACTACTATTCCTCAGCGTAGTCACCAAATCTTTACTTCCCGAACCTGTAGTCCATATTGTTCAGACATAGATGGTTTAGAAGGTGAGAGCCCCAAGCAGATCGCCACACGATCACCGCTTTCCTTCGAAACAGCGTGCGCAAAGATGAATCTAGCTGAGTCAGCGTCTTCACGTTGAAACGAATTGCTCATTCTAATATCAGCAAAGGCCACTCGCGCCGATACATAGATCATTCGGCCAGTGCCCGGGTAAATGCTATATAGAATGTCAACCCGAACTTACGACGCTTGACTCGGCACAAACACTCTGACACATACGCTCGACCATCACAACTCGCCCATAGTAGCAGCTGCAGCCGACCAATCAGACAAGCAAGACAAGCCTCAAACAACTTACCTTGGGGACAAGACACGGGTGATGCACTATTTTAGTAGCACACAACTTAATACCCGCTTTGTGATTGTAGTATAAAATAAGTAGGGATCGTTCTGGACCGGAGATTAGAGGGTTTGCCAACTAACACTAAGAATAACTAAAAGATAACTAACAACCTAATTAAGTAAATAATGGGGGATTGGATTTTCTAAGTTAAACTATGAAAATAACTACGAAAATTACTATAAAGATAATAAAACTAAAAGAATGGAAAAGATGAAAAATTAGCTAAGGGTTTATCTCCACACACCAAACATATGTTCATAAATCAATCTTCAATAATCACTTGCTAACTCGTGAGAGACAATGCTCAAGATTAACCGTGATCAACACTGCATTAATCTTATAATTTTCCCAATTCGTTGAATTAAACTTAGCGCGCTTTCAAACCATTCTTATCACGATGTCTAATCAGGAATCGCAAGTCAGATAACAATCTAAGATCATTAAGTTTTGTGGAAAATATGAACACTGACTAGGCAATTACAAGTATGATCAACATCTTGTCCTTACCTAGGTTTTTACTTAACCTTACCAACGCTCCTTGGTATTTACTACTTGCAAGATTATAACAATTAGGTGAAACTCTCCTATACTTTAGCCTCAGATCCTAGCAGGCTTACTAAGTTGGCCACCTTAACAAACATACAATGAAAATTTATCTATAAAGTAGCTAAACAAAACATAATCACTAATAGCAAGGAATATTAAATTCAATTAATTTATAAAACACATGTTCGGGGCTTCGAATCCACCCCTAACTAAGAAGAGTTTAGCTAGACATATTAATTATGTTCAAACAGTAATCCATAATCAAATATCAAACTAAAATAAGTAAAAGAGAGGTTTAGAGATGGAAAACGCTGCCGCCAAGCGCGGTGGTAGAGAGTCTGCTGAGGTGCGAATAGCGGAGAGGAAGAGATAAACTAATCTCTTTCCTTTCTCCTTCGATCTGCTCCTTCCTCACGATCTATGCCTCTTCTGCTGCTTTGGTTGTGTGCATGACGAGATACTGAGAGAGATGAAAACGGTGACAATGGGTGGCGACGATCAGGGACAGCGAGAGAGAGGGTCTGAGACGAGGGTTTCCATGCGCGAAGGTTCTAATGGGGATGGCGATGTTGCTATTTCGAGAAGGAGGGGTTATGGTCTGGTGAGGTGTTCTTTGATGAGTTCTGTGGCGAGATGATGAAGAGGAGGACGATGGCTATTTGGCGTGGCTTGAAGGGAGCGAAGCACGACGATGTGGTTTCGATGATGGGCTAGGGTTTCCTGATTTTTCAACAAACAGAGAGATGAAGGGGTAGATGCTTGTTGTGGTTGTGGATGCTTGATGGACTGTTGCGAGGATGAGGCTGTGGATGGATGCGTTGAGGATGTTGTGGATGGATGATGACTTGTTGTGGTTGCAAGCGTAAGAGGCTATTGATGGGTGATTTTTCCAAAGCAAGGTATCATCCCTTTTATAATTGTTTTCTCCTCGGTTTCCTTCCTTGCGTGGTTTCCTTTTGCAATCAGTATTTCTAAATTGCTAATTTGCTTCACTTAGCTTCTATTTTGGAATCTTGTAATTGGAAACCTACACAAACACGAAAATAACAATTAGTACCATAATTAACAAGTAATAGCCAAAAATATATATAGAAATATGGTACTAAAAATAGCCTAATTATGCTCCTATGAACAGGTCGGACAACCCAATTCCCAGCTAAACTGTCCGCAACGTGCCCACTATCGGGCATGACTATGCAACAATGATCCCGAGTCATTTGCAATATAAAGCGGTCAAACTCTCTACTACAGATAGACCACTCGACGTCCTATTGATTCAACCAGCCTATGTAAAAGCAAAATGACAAACCGAAACGAAAAACATGCAATAGAGACAACAAGCACAAAACTGATAAAATTGTTTTCATTAATGGTCAGAACAGAAAGGGTACAAGTATACAAAGTTCACTCCTTATCAAGAGAAGGTATAGAAACAAAAGAGCTAGGCCTATTGGAGGAATGAACAAGAAAATTGGATTAGATGCAATATGGAGTGCAACCTTGTTGTCACAAAACAAGAGGGCTGCCTGAGGATGATTAATGTGCAAATCATTAAGAATGTACCTCAACCAGGTTAACTCACAACATGTGGAAGCCATGACCCTATATTCTGCTTCAGTTGTAGATCTTGCCACTGTAGTTTGTTTCTTAGCTTTCCAAGAAATTAGTGAATCGCCAAGCATGACACAATAACCTGCAATAGACCTCCTAGTATCTCTACATCTAACTCAATCTGTATCACAATAAGCTTTCAACTGTAATGAGCTGGTGGAAGAGAAAAAAATATTTTGTCCTGGTGAAGCCTTAATATACCTCAAAACCTTGTGTGCAACATCCAAATGTTGTATTTTGGGCTTGTCCATAAACTAACTTAGGACATGTATAAAATAAACCAAATTTGTCTCGTGATCGTTAAGTATATCAACCTTCCAACGAGCCCGCGGTACGTTGCGGGATTTGGTAGTAACTTTCCATCATCATGTGTGAGCACCAAGTTTTGATCCATAGGATAACGTGAAGGCTTTGCTCCAAGATACCTTGTGTCCTCCAATATTTCAAGTGCAGATTTTCGTTGAGATAAAAGAATCTCTTTGGATGACCTCACGACTTCAATGCCAAGGAAATATTTCAATTTTTAAATCTTTGAGCTTGAACTTTGCAGCCAGAAATTGCTTTGTTTATTCAATGTATTGGAGATCATTACCTGCCAATATTATATCATCAACATATACGAGAATTGCAGTAAAGATGCTACCCTTGGATTAAACGAATAATGAATAATCAACCTTAGACTGATTGTAGCCTGCTGATATAAGAACAAAAAATAACTTAAAAAACTATTGTCTCGAGGCTTGCTTGAGACCATATAAAGACTTGTTCAACTTGTATACTCGAGTCTCCCCTTTTTGGCCGAATTCAGGAGGAAGACTCATGTACACATCCTAAAAAAGATCACCATACAGAAAATCATTGTTGACATCAAGTTGATATAAATGCCAACCCTGTGTGGCTGCAAGAACAAGGAGAAAACGAAGAGTATCCAATTTAGCAACAGAAGCAAAGGTATCTTTGTAATCAATACCTTCAACTTGACTGTATCCTTTAGCCATAAGACGAGCTTTGTAGCGCTCAACACTACCATCTAAATTAAGTTTGATCTTATAGACCCATTTACAACCAACTAGATGCTTGCCATGAGGAAGAGGCTGTAAAGTCCAAGTGTTATTAGTTTCTAGAGCATCAATGTCACTTCTCATGGCCTGATGTCATTTTGGATCCTGCATAGCCTGCATAAAACTGGTGGGTTATTTGACTAAAGAAAGAGAAGTAGTGTAAGCCTTGTGAGAGGTGGATAAATGGTCGTAGGAAAGAAAATCAGAAAGGGGGTAAACAATACCTGTATAAGGCCCAACGTTCGAAGCATATGAGTGAGACAATCGGGAAGGTAATTGAGCATCAAGATGATATTGTTGAAGATAAGATGGTTCACGGGTGGCGCGAGTGGAGGTGCGAGGTGAGAGATGGGGGGTCTAAGGGTGGAACAGGGGCAGAGGTGATCACTCGGGTTTGGGGTTTTGGTGTTTTCGACCGATCGGTGACGGAGGCGTCGGATTGGGTGATCGATTGGTGGGAGCGGTCCGACTGGTCAGATAAAAGCATCGTTGGAGGACCAAAAAGCGGAACATAGGCGACCGATTGAGGAAGTGTGTCTGATCGGTCAGCGAGGTGATTGTGCATTTTGTCAGAAAAATAAGGAAAAGTCTCCTCATGAAAGATGACGTCACGAGAAACAAAGACCTTTTTTAGGGTGAGATCATAGATTTTGTATCCTTTTTGCCCGTGAGGGTATCCAAGAAAGACACATTGACTAGAACTAACATCAAATTTGCTAGGACGTTGGGCATGTGTGGAAGCGAAACATAGACAACCAAATACTCGAAGGTTAGAGTAGGTGGATGGTTTGTTATATAGAAGTTCAAAAGACGTTTTGCCTTTAAGAATAGAGGATGGTGTGCGATTAATGAGATAGACAGCGGTGAAAATTGCTTTTTCCAAAAAATGTGTAGGGAAATGTGCTTGAAAAAAAAGAGCACGAGCGACATTCAAAAGATGTCTATGTTTGCGTTCAGCCACCCCATTTTGTTGCGGTGTAGAGACACAAAAAGTTTGATGGGTAATGCCTTTTGAAGCATAAAAATCAGTGAGGAAAAATTCAAGTCCATTGTCACTGCGAATGGTTTGAATTTTGGAAGAAAGATGGTTTTCAACATAATTAATGAATGAAATTAAGAATGTGCGTGTGTCAGACTTGTGTTTCATGAGATAAATCCAAGTACATCGTGTATAATCATCAACAATGCTGAGAAAAATAACGTGCTCTAGAAAGGGAAGCAACGTGATATCCTCCCCAAATGTCAACATGTAATAAGGAAAAAGGAGTAGTACTCGAAATATGGGATAATTTTTTTTTATTTCTAGTTTGTGTGGCCAAAAGACAAATAACACATTTATTGGAAACACAAGTACTAGCATCGCGAAAATAGACAGGAAGGAGATAGAGAGTTTTGTCCGAAAGGTGACTTAGACGATTTTGCCATAACACAGGGTTGTTGTCTTGAGTGATGTAACAAGTGATGGAAGTTGTGGTGGTGGTGCCGTCCAAGTGGTACAAACCATCAAGCTTAGTTGATGTCCCAATCACCTTCCCCAAACGAAGATCCCGTATCAGACAAGAATTGTTGAGAAAAATGGTGAGAAAAAGAAAATGTTTTGTGAGTTTGCTAATGGAAATAAAATTAAGGTTAAAATAGGGAACACAAAGAACATCAGGAAGGTCAACGATTCGATTGTGGACGAGTTTGGAGAAGGTGAGTAAATGAGGGTCATGAACTATGTGATTAGTGGCGCCGCTATCAATGATCCAAGATGAACGAGAGCCATGAGATTTGAGAGATAGTACTTTACCTGTCAATTTTGTAATATAAAGGTCATTACCAATATTGTGAGCCTTGAACTTGTTGTTGGTCAACAAGGCCATGATTTGCTTGCATTGCTCGAAAGTGAATGAAAAATGATTGGATGGTGGCACATTCGAAGAAGTAGACACATTGTTGCCCCTAGGACGATATTTCTGAAAATGTCGTTGTTTAGTGAGATCAACTTTCTTAAATTTCCAACAATTGTCGACAATGTGGGCTTTCAATACACAATAATCACAAGTGAGATGAGAACGACAGTCAGCAGCAGTATGACCTACCCTGTCATATGTTTCACACTTGACGTCGTGAATAAAGGGCTTTCGGGGTCTTCCCGACTTATCAGTGTTGCGTACACCTTTAGGATCAATATTTCACATGGCAAAAGCTGCGACATTAGGTATGGTGGGTTTGCTAGTAGAGATCTCTTGCTGGCGTTCATGACAAAACACAAGGGAGTAAACCTTGTTGAGTAGAGGAATATGATCCATCAAAAAAATTTGACCCCTAACAGAATTGTAGACGTCGGTTATCCCCATCAAGAACTTGATCGAGCGTTGAGTGTGGATATATGCAAGAACGGTGTTCATGGTGTCGCTAGTGTCTTCAACAAAACCAATCACAACATCCAATTCGTCCTAGAGAACCTTCAATTTGGTAAAGTAGGCACTCACATTCATCGTCCCTTGAGTGCAACCATGAATTTCAGATTCAATATGATAGATTTGCACGTAATTAGTCTGTGCATACATTTATTTCAAATCAGCCCAAACATTATAGGCCAATTCACAATACATGGCACTTGCCTGGAGGTTAGGTGAGATGGCGTTGATGATCCATGATTTCACTAAACTGTTGCAACAATCCCATTGTAGTAGTTCATCATGATTGGCTTTGTCGTCGGGTTTCCTAATAGATCCATCAATAAAACCCAATTTGTTTTGGCTTTGAGAGTCATGGTCATCGCTCGACTTCATATGTTGTAATTAGTGGGAGTAAGTGTCTATGAAACAAGAGTCACTCCAGGTTTATCGGAGTAGTGAAAAAAGTATGGATGATGAGGATTGTCATATGGTGAGGTAGTGGTGTTGGAACCACTGCTTGTACTGTCGCCCATGGTGGCGGTGGCTATGTAGTGTACTGGATCTGACTAAACTCTAGGGTCCAAATAGTTTTTTTTTTGGGGGGGAGGGGGGACTGGGGGTGATACTGACTATCGGTCAAGTTGCAAATAACTGATTTTTAGAATAATTTATTTCCCTCCCCAAAAAGCACTTTATTTCTCACGAATAACCGAGGAAGAGATAAGAAGAGATCATGCCCTTCACACTGTCTTCCTCACGGATAACTGATCCAAATAAGAGATAGGAAGAGATCGCACAAAGCGACAAGAAGCAAAAAGATGATTCACCTCAAACGCCAACCCTCACGCCACTAGCGAGATTCACTCGCAGCCAAGAAGACGATCAACTCTCCTCACAAATTAGCAGCAGTAAGAAGCAATCTCTCCCCTCGAATCAGCAATAGCAGATAAAAAGAACAACTGCAACCACCTTCACACTAACAGCAGGAAGAGTTTTTCACGCCCAACTCACTTTTCTTAACGCCCAATAGCAGAGAACAAGAGTCTCTTCACGCCCCTTCACGCCGTCTCCTTCACAAACAACAACAAAAATGAAGATGAGTTCTTTTCGAATCAGTAGCCAATGAAGGAGAGATTGCAAGCTAATGTTAACATAATTATTACATAATATACCTCTTAATTTATATTTGTTAGTGTTTCGAATAGCGTATTTTAGTATAATTATTTTATTTTTGTATTTTGTAGGATTTGGAGTTTAAATGACAAAAGTGCATTAGCGTGGCGAATTTGGAAATTCATAGACAAATTGACGAAGTTAGGGGTGGGCATCCCATCCCGCGATCCCGTTCTCGTCCCGTCCCAATTTTTTCGGGTCTTAATGGGATTGAATAATTTCATCCCGATCCCGTCCCGTCCCGATCTAGAATGGGATGGGATGGGATGAAGATTTTCAATCCCGCCAATCCCGTCCCGTCCCGAACTAATTAATTAATATTAATTATTAATATTTTTATTTCATAGTTAGTGTGCCAATACCCATTTCTTGTTAAAAGCTTGTTAGTGTGCCAATACCCATTTCATAGTTAGTGTGCCAATACCCATTTCTGTACATTTCATTGAACACTATTTTCTGTTAGTGTGTCAATACACATTTCTTGTTAAAAGCTCAAGTTGTGAGGAAAGACACAAGTACAAATTATCAAAACCAGACAAAAAAAAATAAAATTGGGATCATTACAAAGATCACTGACATAGAAAACTGCAAAAATGAAGCATCTAGCTGAATCATAAATTCACGTTCACTGAATACTGGAAACTCATTCAACATAATATTTTAATTGTCTATAGTAGCATATAGACATGTAGAAAATTCCATCGTTCTTAATTTTCAGCATTGAATTACTTAACAGGATTTGCCTTATAGCAGACTCAAGATTGTTCCAGGCTCAAAACTTTCAGATTAGCACGCTGATCCCGTCCCGTCCCGATCCCGTATGAACGGGATGGGTATATCTCGTCCCATCCCGTCCCGTGCCCACCCCTAGACGAAGTGGAGTGGGAGACACTCAAGCCAAAGATTAAGAGAACCATTGAAAAAATAAAGGAAATTAGTTTTGAATTTTGGTGGAATAAATAAGTGATATGGATGAACATAGCCAAACCCACATTTCCTAGAAAAGAATCTAAACAAAAGGGGTGGTTTCCAATTGTATATGGACCCCTTTTGTTTCCTTTTGTATTGGGTTTCCAATTTGTAGTTGGTTTCCATTTGTATTGGGTATTTGGTTTCCAATTGAGTTGCCAATAAGGGTTCTTCTCTTTACCATAAATATAGCAACAGAAAAGAGAATAGGGGACAACAAAAATATAGTGTTTCTCTTTACCTTAAATACAAAAAAAAAAGGGCAGCAGGGAGAAAAGAAAATGCAGGACAACAAAGGAGCCAGAACACAGCAGCAGTGATGCCGTTCAGCAACAGCGGAAACGTGGGAGCAGGGAGTGCGTCGCTAATCCACCACGCGCTGCCATGCCGATGAAGCTCCACACCGCTGTTGCTGTCATCACCTTCACCATGTGTCACTAAACTCCACGCAAGGTGAAAAGGTGAACTCCTAGATGTAACGCACTTAATTGGTATTTGATTCACTTTATGCTTTCACGATAAATAATGGTGTTTATGATTTTCACTTTTATTTAATATAGGAATTTATGTTATTTTAGTGACAAAGATTTCATCAATTTCTTCGTAGATTATTATTCCGGTGGTTGTCTTTTTCTTCTCCATATAAGCTTAGTCACGCTTTTCTTATGTGTGGAATTTTTAAGGATCAATTGATTTCCGTAGGTTAGTTATAAGCGATCGCCTTTTATTAAGTTATTGTCTCCGGATATATCGTAAATTTAGGATATCACATATGACCAACCTTTGTGCTTTCTGAAAAAAAGTGAAATCTAAAATCCATTTACATTAGAATATATTGGTGCATTAAAGACTATTTTTCCGACTATGTTGTTTGGGATGTGAAACACGTAATTGAGTCATCATAGCGAATCAATACTAGTTGGCGCATGAAATCTAGGAGGGATTCTTGGAACCTTGTGACTTTTCTAAATTTGATTTTTATTAAACTAAATTCAATTTCATAATTTAAAATTGCTAGAATTTCTTAAATTTAGTTTCGCGTAGTTCTTCTTCCTTGACCTTGTTTTGTAGATCGTTTTTCCTCGTGGGATCGACACCCCAATCTTAACTGCAATTGACCCTGTGTACCGTTTGGGCGTAATCACAAGCCAGAGAGACTCTCTTCACATAGCCGCTTTCTTCCTTAATAAATCATAGTCAATGAGGGAGTTTCAAGCTATAGAAAGATAAATAGATGAGGGTAGGTGCGCTGGTGTGTTTTCTTGCAAAGTTGGGTGTTGGCGGAATGCGCTTCGGTATTGAGAACGATGGAAAGACGGTGGTCTCTCTGTTGTTGTTGGAGACAAATGCGGATGAGATGAAACAATTAGCTGCCGGCGAGAGCACGTTGTGATGGCGTGAATAGAAAGATATGATAGCATGGAGGCTAGGATTTAGTTCACCAGAGAAAGTGCTCTGATACCATGTTAAGAAAATAATCGTAGAATTATATTGAATTGTTGTGATTCCTTGACTAAATACAAGCTTATATAAGTTATCTCTGACCTAACCTTGTGGAAGCAAGAAACCTAAGACTTCTTATTCTATTATGACATTCCTAACATATTCTATACTTACTTTCATATTCTGTAACATATGTAGAATTTCTTTCTTTAACACTATATGCCAGATTATGATATTGGTGATATAAGGTAACTAACTTAGACCATTTGAATTAATCAAATAAAGTAACAAAGCTGACTTGATTATCAGTTAGATTACAAAAATACTATAGTCTATAATCTAATAATAAAAAAACACATGTATATTGTGTGTGCATAAATAAAGCAAATGATTCATTTATTTGATTTGACTATTCAGATGTGGTTGAAGAACTAGTTGAAGTGCAGGGACTCATCCAACCGGCAGTCTTTTGTATAGGTACATATGAATATATGACCACCATTGAATGTACCCAAAGTTTATCCATCAAGGCCAAGAATAATATGGATTCATGGACAAGAATAATATGTAGTTGGGTTTTCAGGATTAGCAACATGGAAAATGTGAGGAACTTTTTCCCACTATACGTGGACCCTAATTTCATCCAAATTCAATGGGGAGAAGGTTGTGGATGTATTTCAAAATTAGCTTGGATTTGTCTAAAACATAAGGACCTGGTAATGTTCCATTGTTACAATTATAACTTGCATTTTCCAAACACTGATTGTAACATGCATGAATGTTGTACATAGAGTGTTCAAAGAAATAAAGAAAAAAAAAACCCATCATGAGCAGCATTATAAAAATATCCAACTAACTAAAAACAAATTACAAAAATCCTGCTGTCCTCCATCCACTAAGCTAAGATTGAACTAATTAGAACTTGCACAAAAATAAGCCATTCATGTGACAAAGAATTCTCTGCCTAAAATTATGCTTTATTAAAAAAATTAGCTCATATGATGTCGTGTCCTTTCTTACTATATCATCCAACCAATAAAACATCCTAGAGGGACCATATTTTTGGAACTCCATTGGAGTATTAGTAGTAGAGTTTGACTTGTTAGCTTAGCTAGCTATGTGTGCTTTTAACCAAATCAATGGATGTATAGTCGGTTTGATGGTGCTATGCACTTATTGGTAGTTGAATGGGAAATAAGAAAAAAATATTCAATCTTGTGGGTCCATTCCTTCTGCATGCGGTGGCAGACTCTGAATTTTAGTCAAGGAGGGACGAAATGACAAATAATTATTAAGAGTGGAGCCAAAAAAATTTTCTCACCCAAGCTAGAAATTAATAAAAAAAAACAACTACCAAATATACATGACATATATCAAGTTGAATCCAGTGTACTCCAATTTTAAGCAAAAATAAGGTCACAATATCGACAAACTTATCAAGGGGTAAATGAGCGTAATAACTAGAATATAACTAAAATCACAAAATAATTAAGATAAGTATTTAGTTGAAGATAAATAAATAAATAAATAAATAAAAATTGGAATTCGCAAACAAAATAAGATCCTAATACAATTTCATAGAGAAATGGTTTATATGAGGCTCAAATTTTGTTCGAGTTGGCTAATGATATATATTTTCATTGAATTCTATAGTTATTATTTTAGATATTAATTTCAAATATTTTTTTTGTTGAATGTTTTATACCACTTGTGAACAAACAATTCATTTATTTAATGTTTGCAATTACGTAAAAAATTGTGTTGAAAACAAAAAAGTAGGGGCATGTCATAATGACAAATAGTAATTGTAAATTAGCCATAAAGAAATCATACGCTCCAAGAAGATTGAAATAAAGTTTTTATTAAACTAAACAATTCTTATAATGTTTGCAATTACTAATAAAATTGTATTAAAAATAAAAAAAATTAGGCCAGTAACAATGATGAAAAGTAGTAATTATCAATAAACATAAAAATGTAGCTAAAACATGCAAATATAATTGAATGAATAGTTCTTATATTGTATTATAAATTATATAATTGATTTTTTTAAGGTCAAGTATAACTCAAAATATTTTAAAAGTTGAGGGAGGGGGCCCTTAGTAGATCCGCTCCCGACTGCATGCATCTATTTTGTTTCGTGTTTTGGTAATTTTAACGGGAAATTCTAAGGTGCACTGGTACCATGCCTGGTATTGTGCCTGGTGGTACCTGCATCGAGATAGGAGTTGTCTCTTATTTCGATGCAGATCTACGGTGCCTGGTAGCACTAGGCATGGTACCAGGCACCGTAGCATTACTCAATTTTAACATAAGGATTTTATAATGTATGAAAAAACCAAACCTGAATGTACTGTATAAGAGCATCCACAACAGCGGGTTAATAATGATTTTGGCTTACAAAGTTACCAGTCACAAACACAAGCCTTGCGATTTTACAAGTTTCCCATGCATATGTTCACTTGTTAATGGACTTGGGAGTTCATGAGTTGTTTTTCGCCTTCTTGATTATGGATGCTCTAACGCTAAAAGATTGGTGCGGTGGTGCGCCAATTCAGTAAACTATTAAGTCAGTAACGAACTGGTTAACGTTAGGAGAGAAGCTGTGCAGCAGAATATGCAGATAATGAAAGTGTTTGTGCAAGTGAAAAGGCAGATCATCGTCCTGCACCTTGGAATGGGTTGATTTGATAAGATGGGCTTATCTGACTTTTTTTTAGTTGGACTTACAATTCTTCACTTGTGCTAGCTAATTTGAGCCCGAACCATATTTTGATTTAGTCGGGCTTTCTGGTTTTCGTTGGACATTTTACCTTTGCAGTACACCTCCATCCACCCACTTGAACTTTTTGCTCCCATTGAAACCATTTTTTCATAAAAACATAAAGATTCTTATGTAGTTGATTACTCACCCTTGAAAATGTCCTCAAAAACTAACATGCAGGACTTACTATCACTTGCCAAGATAGTTTTGGATTGAAAACTGACAAACAAGACCATCCTTCTCATTTCACAAATTTTTTCCAGACGCGCGACGAGGACGAGAAACTACAAAAAGCTTCATTTCAAGCTATCACCCCTGCATTGTGCGTCTCTTGATGTCCAGAAGTAGCAACCACCATACATTGTGTGTCGACAATGACCATTAGCTTGTTTATACTCTGTATCCCATCAATTTTGGGCTTTCAATTCAGGTGTTTGGCCCAACTGACCATCCGACAGTGACCTGGTTTGGCAATCCAACCAAACCATGGGTCCCAAATCCCAATCCCCATCGCACTTGTTCTCGAACCTTCATCCTTCATCATCATATTCATCTCACCACTCACTCCTTAACATAATAAATTCATCCAGCGAAACGTTCCATTTCATCAAACGAACAAACATTCACTTATTCGGATCGTAGATTCTCTGCGATTTTATTCCAACCGTCTCGTCTCTCGAATTTCTCTTTTCATTTCAAATCCTCCAAATTTATACTTTTCTGCAACTAATTCTAATTCCCGCTCACTCTCCCCTAATTCATTAATGTCTTCTTTTCCTCCTCCCTTTCGCAAATCCGTACACGAAACTCTCGGCGGAGGCTTAGGTTCCACTCTCCTCTCTCTCGATTTGCATTCAAATTTCTAGGGTTTCGATTGTTCGATAACTTCACCGATTGTATTTGAATTTCTCTCGACTTTGTTGTTGCTGTTTACAGTATCTGATGTGTTGTTATGGAAGAAACCGAAGACCTCTGCGTTGGTTCTACTTACAGCAACTGCAATGTGGTTCTTCTTCGAAAAAGCTGGATACAGTTTACTGTCGCTCATCGCAAATGCTCTCTTGCTTGTGATCTCAATCATGTTCTTCTGGGCGAAATCTGCGTCGCTTCTCAATAGGTAAAAGAGTTCAAGAACTCGGATTCTGTAGTTTTGTTTCTTGTTCGGTTCTTGAATTTGAATCATTTGATTAATTAGCTAGAGTTTTGAATTTGATTACTGTTTTGAACCAGACCTCTACCTCCGCTTCCGGATCTGGAAGTTCCCGAGTCCTTTGTTGATAAGGTTGTTGATGCAGCACTTGTTCAAATCAATCGTGTATTGGCTGTCGCGCACGATATCACTTTCAATGGCGATTTCAGGCTTTTCTTGAAGGTCTCACTCAAGACTATGATAAGTTATTCATGTTTGTCCGTTAAATAAATTGGATTGTTATTTGATTTCAGTGCGGTTTTTGTAGGTTGCTTCGTCTTTGTGGCTAGCTTCTTATGTAGGAAGTATCTTCAGCTTCTTGACTCTTGTCTATATCGGTGAGTGTTGTTGCATTCTAGCGTTTTAGGACACAGTGGATCTCTTTGAGAAATCATATCTTTTGCTAAAATGTTACTTACTGAACTGCATGTCTATATTGAGTTCTTGTAATGTGTTGGGCTTATATTCACTTCTTTGATCTTGCTGCAGGAGTGCTTGTATCTCTTACAGTGCCAGTTTTGTACGATAAGTATCGGGATCACGTTGATGAGAAGCTGGATATAGCACACAAAACGATTTCAACACATTATAGGAGAATTGATGAGAACTTTCTAAGTAAGATCCCGAAGCCATTAAACAAGGAAAAGAAGACTGAGTAACATGATTGTAAGTTCCTTTTCTCATTTTTATCACTCATTCTCACAGCCTTGCACAAACAAGCACTTATGACATAAGCATGTTGCTAATGTTGCTTTGCTAGAGCTTCCTGTAACTGTTAGTTGATATTGTAAAGGCAACACACACGTGGTCATCCTTTCTAGTTTCCTACGTCATAGTATGTGAGTGTACCCTGATAGATTCCATGATCATTAACTCTAGCACAAATGAGGTTTAAGCCTCAATCTAATGGGTGGCTGCACACAAATTTATTTATTTATTTTTAACCCGATCTTTTCATACTATGCCTATTTGAATTTTCATCAAACAAACCTTACCAAATATGACCAAATGTTGGTACAATTGTTATAGCATTTTCCTTATCACTTGTTTACAATAAATGAAATTTCTTATTTAGTTTTATGCCTACTTTTCGAAAAACAAGTGCAATTTTACTATAGGCCATAGTTACTTATCCCCTCCCCCCCTTTCTCCAAACCACGTTTCGGAAACTTCGACCCAAAATGTAGTGCATTCCCACACCAATTCACTGAAAGTGTACTTAAACTTATTTGGTCACAAGACATATATGGTTCAAATATCACCATATTGAAAATTTTTATGAAAGAAGGGATATTATGATTTTGGTGATATAAAAGATGTAATGCAAGGTGAAAACATGTTGACAAATGTCGTTGTGTTGAAGAATTTGTGTTCGATAGGTAGTAGAAGATGAGCATTCCGATGCACTATCAGATTTGCCTTATCACCAAGGTTTTATGATCCTCGATGCTTACCACAGTGTAGTCCGAAATTCCAAATCAAGACAATGAGATCATGGGTGTTATGGAAGCATTTGAGAATATAGTAGAAAATCAATAAGCAAAAAATTACACAGAATATTTAGTTTTTCACTGATGAAAGGGTCTTTATGCGATGGTTGTTGCCAAACAGATGTTGTAACCATGGATGCAATTGTTTGATGGACAACACATGGTTCAAAAACTCAAAAATTGGTGGTGGCTAAAAAGGTTTTGGCTCAACTAGTATCTAGTTCGCCAGGTAAATGATATTGGAGCACATATAGTCATTCATTCATAGTGTGAAGAGCAATGGTTGAATTCTATGAAGGCGATAATTTGATTTTATGTCTCCAGTCGTGTAATTTTCGTGTATCAAATGGGCCTTTCAAGAACGGAATGTATAGATGATTTCAGAGATTGAAAAACTTGCAATGAAACTTTAGTTTTGGTGAAAATAAATTATATAATTTTTTTTATCACACTTTATATTTAATTACTGTGCTATATGGATGTTTTGATGTATAACCTATATAATTATATAATTACAAATACTACTAATCACAACCCGAATAAGAGTTCCAAATTGACCAGCGACTTTGAAACTCCTTGAATGATACTACCCCTCTCGTAACTAGTCCATGTATACCTTATTATGATTATAACTTATACATTACGTTTATCTCTTACAAGTATTTTGCATACGTTGGAAATCCTTATTGGGAATCTTCTTATTATGATGATGACTTGCACATACAACACATTTAGCTCCAATGAGCATTTTATGACTTATGTAGAGATGGAATGAAGAACGGGGATTGCTTTCTGAAAGACGTGGGTCAGTAGCTCCAAGGATGCACGGATACGGACACGACAATTTTCCAAAATCTAGGACTCGGTGACACGTAATACTATTTTTTTAATAAGTCATATAAATAATAATCTAATAAAGTGCCTTTCTAGAGTGTCTTGAAGAAGATGACATTGTTGCAAGAAAAAAATTAAAGTAGAGAAAAAGTATAGTAGAGAAGAAGTAGAGGAGAGAAGAAGTAAATAAGAGAAAAATAAGAAGCAAAGATTAAGAAAAAACATAGAATACCTCTATGCTTTAGTGGCTTTTTGCCCAATTTGTCTTAAGTCGTAATTGAAATAGTCATTTACTTCAGATGAATCAACAATCATTATATTACATGGTTATTTGCAAACATCTAAAAGTAAAAAATAAAACAAAGTTGGTTTTCGAATCTCGACTGTGTCCTGACCAAGTTTCGGATGTATCGGAGGCGTGTCCGATACGTTGACCATGTGTCTGACACCTGCCGACTCGTGTCGAAGGCGTGTCAAGTGAGTGTTGTGTGTCGGATACGTGTCGAACACGGATACAGTAAGTTTTCGAAGAGTCTATGCTTCCTTGAGCTTCCCCTATATTTCAAGTTTGATGTAATAATTGTAGTATTGGTTTTGTGGGCAATAGATATAACTTAAAAGGGGTTTCGGATGAATATGAATGATTTAGGTGGATAGCTTGTTACCTTCTTGATAGAGTTCCTACCATCCTCCCTACCCCTAATGATGTCCAAGTTTAGTTCCTATGGTAGCAAATGCTACTTTCACATGATTATTTTACTTGTTTGATCTCTCGTTTTGTTGATCATGTTTTGAATTCTATAGTTTCTTCCTTTTAGCTTTTTAAGTTCGGGGCTTTCTAGTCCTCATTAGCTTTTTCTTTTTTTGTGGTGCAATACTAGTATGTATATACCTATTGAGTTACTTCATACTGCATTAGGTCATGGGCTCAGGTATATTTAGGTGACCGACATGCCAACAAAGGATTGTCCAAAAATTCAAATAAGATATTGCTTAACTCGAGCATTACCTGTTAGGCTGTTATACAAGGAATTAAGCACAAACCAAGCTCCGGTGAGATTTGCCTAATTGGACTTTTGTAGAACCCACCCAATTTCTCAGATGGCAAGTTTTTACCTTGAAACCCTCAAATGATAAATGGCTTGAATGATTGATCTTGGTTGGTTGGGATCGATTTTCAGGAATATAAACGAGATAGTAGGATCAATCTGGGCACATGTTGCACACCGGATTGTCCTTGTTGCAAACTTTCATTTCTTTTTTCTCTTTTATCATAATTTGGTAGTAACTAATACACGAGTCTAGGTTTTTTTTTAATAATTATTTAATTAAGTATAAAAGCCAACTTCCAATTGTTGTTGATTGATTGAGAATTAAAATCCAATTAGGATCGTCTTTTTATTCTTGGCATATTGTAGTTTGCTAGAATTAGTGTCACCCCCCGATTTTCGAAGAAAACGAAAATCCTAAAATCCACTTAGGATTATCCATTTTCCTAAAACTCAGGACGTGAAAATTCAATAACAACAGAAACAATTAGCAGCAATAACTAAAACATAGTTTGGAAAAATTTAAACAAACTAAAAATTATCTAACCAGGAAACTCTGACGTTGCTAGCCCCACTAACGGAATTCCAGTAACGCTGCTAAAAAATCTCTAAACCTGAAAGGCTAGTCAGCTACATTCTCAAAGGAATGTACTCAAGAAGCAAATGCTCACTTGGGTCAGCAATAAAGTTGGTGTGAGTAATCTTCATCCCAAAAATCAATACATCAGTAAGTGATAACATAAAATTAAACACAAACCATGAACAACCACACAAACAGGTAGTTCCTCAATGAGGCAAAAATGTCATGCAAGGAAATCACAGTTCAAATAATTTAGTTGCTCAACGATGCAATCATGTCATCCTAATAAGTAAATACATATTTACTTGTACTTACTCTGTAGATGTTGACTATGACAAGTCTGACCTGCAAAAATATTAGTGGACTTGCCATACTGCATGAAAAAGGGTTATAAACAATATAAATGTAATGTATTAATTAAAACAGTTATCTTCGTACATTATTTGACTTGAGCATATTATTCATTTTTATTGAATTTATTCATTTTTTAACGGATTGATCACTTAGACGATACCACATTCGCACCACCTCTGTGCCGAACATATATGCTTGTATGCCTCTCTCATATAAAATATAACTTCTCCGTCATTCATGTCTAAGTGGGGACACATCACATACGGATATGAAATTAACGGATACTCCTAACTATATGAGTAACAAAAGTCACTCTTGGGCTATCAAAGCGCATAAAGTCACGCCACATTTTTGACGGATAATATCAAGCTTATTTTAGGCATATCAAAACCACACCCTTTTCCGCAAGACCCAACCAGTAGGTAATTTAGTTTCTCTATAAGAAAATGGGTGCTCTACTCCGCAAGACCCATCCCGAAGGAAATTTGGTTTCTCTATAGGAGAGGAAAAACATAAACATTAAGAGGTGTGGTAGTTCTAAGTGATACAATTCCAATGGTATAAACATTTAACAATGCAAGGTGCTCCATATCACTTATTGTGATACACTAAAGATTCATTTAACAATGACATTTTGTCATTTATACACAAATGCTCTTTAACAAAAATGGCCATCAAGCCTATTCAGTATAAGAGTTTATATTCCATAACAAGTCAATACGCAATTATGCATACCCATGCAAATATCCAATTTCATAATACATTAACCAGACAAGATGTATAACAATACAATAAAGCATCTTTTAAAAGAATTTCAAGAGGAAATTCAACTCAATCATGTTTAACATGTAAATTTAACATTATTTCGAGATTTATTAAAGGTGCAATAGGCCTAAGTGATCCAATAACCAATATCTATATTCTCCATACTATAAACCCAACCCAAACAAATCTTATTCAAACATAATTTATAACAAGTCAGGTTGCAGGCTCAAAACAGTGTGGCACTGTACTCACAATACCCTCACAACTACATATATATTCAACTAAACAACTTTGGGCCTAACTATTTAGTTCGACCCGTAACAATACTCAATTCCTGAATTTCTGAACTCAATTCCAATTCAATTCAGGACTCAATACAAATCAATTACCCAATTTCAAATCAAATTAGTAGTACCAAATTCCTTATTTTCTGGATTCAATTCAAATCAGTACCCAATTCTTTACTTTCTGAATCTATATGCCCAATTCCATCAGCAATCCATATCCTTTATTTTCAGAACTTATAAGCCCAGCCCAGTCAACAACCCATATTCATTATAAGTCAAATTCACCATCCATATCCATTCTGTAAGTTCAGTCCATATCCTACATCTTATAAGCCCAATTCCATCAATATATTAAAAGCCCAATTTAACCAAGATAATTTCATTCCAATCTTTAAATCAATTAACAATAAAATAATTCTACTCCAATTCTATTCCATCCTTTAATCATTCTTCAATTAATCACCATTTCACAAAGTACAACCCTTAACAATTTATCAACCTTACTCCACATGTCAAGTCTAACTCATTATTATGTCTAATAAAACAAATAACATGTACAATACTACTAATCAAAACACATTACATAAAACACTCTAAAACACTAACTATTTATACTATTGTGTTTTCCGTTATCTAAATTAATCTAAACTTAGACTTGTACTATTTCACAAACTCCATATTTTTCATCAACTACATATAAATATTCATAGATGATTTTAAAATAAATATAAAGAGAATGAAGAAAAACTTACCTATTTGATCACGTAATGAATATCACAAAAGTCGCATTGATCTAAAATCCCGCAAAGTCGAAAATCACAACAAAGATGTGAATACCCAATCAATTTCTCGAGCAAAAACACGTGCACATCACCCACAGAAGCACATGTCACATCCCCTCCTCTTTCTTTCTCTCTCTTCTCTCTTCTCTATTTTCTTCATCTATTTTTCCTTCCCTTCTTTTCTTTCTTCTCTTCATTTCTCTTCAATTTATCATTCCCTTCCTCTCTTTTATCTTCATCTTCATCATTTCTATTTCTCTCTATTTTCTTTTCTTTTCTCTTCCCTTTCTCTTCTCTTTTTTTTCTTCACTCCAAGCACCGTACTTAAACCCAAAGACATCCCACTTAGGGTTTTAAGTAGGTAGTTATATTTGCACCCCTTCTAGTTGCCACTTCAAATTAAGTCCATAGATGAGTATAAACCCATCACAATTAGGGTTTAAGTAAATATTTATATTTACACTTTTTTTTATATATATTTAAGCTAATCATATATAATTGATAAAATATTAGATGAAATAATAAAAATGCACTATTTAGCACCAAATATTTGGCTATCACTAGAATACTAATTTTGTAAACCATGCATTATTAATGTGCAAATAAAGTTTTGATTGACATCAATAAAAAATGCATTTTATCGAACTTCAAACATTGAGGTAAATATATTTAGGTAGTTCTAGGAAATGAGGTCATTACATTTTATTTTATTTTTGTACAAAAAATATTTATAAAGGTCATTGAAAAAGCATGGTGTTACAATATATACACCTTGAAAGGAATCTCGTCCCGATATTCGAAATGTAAAGAGTTAGGTAAGTTGCGAAAAAATACTATTTGGCCAGCGAACTAAGATTTTAAAATAAAATTTTAAATAAATTTTGGGCACAAATTTATATCGTTATTAAAAAAGTACGGGTGTTACAATTAGTTAATTATTTTTTGTAGAGGATTGGATATTCAAGCCATAACTGACGCCTTATATCATCAGTGGGTATTGAACAAAGCTTCCAATTTGTCTCCAAGATTAGGGAGGACTTGACCTTTATTCGCCAATCTTGTCTATGCAAGGTAAATTTTGTTGTGAACTTCTAATCATTGTTTTAAAAGGCGATTGATGCGTACACATCAATGTGAAGCGGCCAAAAATCACTTCAGTGCACACGAGTTGAATGCTAACTATAATGTGCACGATATTTTTTTTAACACGACTACTTTTATTATTGGTTTCATGTTATCTCTTTAATTGATGATTGTTCCTATATATTTTTAATTTGTTTATGAATTTTTTTATATTTTTTAGCATTTTTCTTTTTCATGAAAAGTAGAGGCGTATGCCTTGTTATGTCTTGTTACGCATCAATACGCCGCTTTGCATTAGAAAAAAAGCCTAATATCAAAGTGAAAAATGCTTTTTAAAACATTGTTTCTAATTCAGTCTAATCCACATAATATCAAAGTGAGAATTCATTTAACCACAAATTTCTGTAAGAATTCGGGAGACCTAGTTTCTTATTTGTCGGATCTAAATTGTGTTGTAGATGTGGATCTAATAGTTTTGGTGGTATTGATGTTGTGGTGGAATTTCTGATATTGATTGTAGTGTTACCAATTGTTGAATTCCTCTTGCTTTGATCAAACTTGGTAACTGGTTCAAGGATAATAGAGGTCAATCTCAATGAAATTTAGAGTAATGAAATGTGATTGAGACAAAAGCAAGAGTGCTAGATTAAATGCAACATTGAACTATGTCCTGGTTTCATTCAATTTTTACAGTGGAACATATTCTAGGATATGAATATGAATATCCTGTGTAGAACATACTGCCTGAAGCGGAGGAGCAAGGCGGAACATCCAACGGAAAACTGTGTCCTGAGTTCAATGTTGGCCTTCAAGGAGTTCCAACTGGATTGTAAAAATTGTTAGAAGTTTAAAAATTGAAATTCTAGAGTTCCAACTGAATGTTTCACTGATGGTCTTCTTTGATTGGCTAGATTTGGTTGAAGGTGTGTTGACCTTCAATGAGATCTAAAAAACAAAAGGATGATAGTGGTTATAGGTTTGGTGTTGTACTTGGGGTATATTGAGAGAGGAACAATTCCCTTCTTGTATCTTTGATTGGGGAGCTATTGTGCATAATAGAAACTGATGATGTAAATTTTTGTTTTGGGTCTAATGGCATTTCCTCCAGTTTCTAGTTTTTCTATTCAATATATACTTTTGTTTTCTGTTAAAAAAAGAGGAAAGAAAAAAAATAACTGAAGCAAATGTGGTTGGGAAAGAAAAATACTAAATTGGAGTGTTGGGAGCAGTAAGTTAGGATTTTGATTGGGGGAGTTGGAGAATATGATTAACTCACAACAACATTATTTATCTTGTGTCCTTGTCCCATTTTTTGTTATTAACTAATGATTAAATATAAGAAAGTTATGAACTTTTTTGTTCTAGCCTATCTCAAAGGTAGTCTCTCTCTTCTTCCCTATGTTTGCTCTTTGTTCTTTTCTCGTAGCCTCTCTCAAAGGGACACACCATTGAAGTGCCCTGTTTAAGAAGAAATGGGAGATGCCAAGTATTTGGGCCTTTTGGGTTATTGGCATTGGCTTTAATAGTCCCACATCTTAGGCCTTTGGCATCTCCTATTTTTGCTTAAACAAGGCACAACAATGGTGTGTCCCTTTGAGAGAGGCTATGAGAAAAGAACAAAGAGCAAACATAGGGAAGAAGAAGAGAGTGAGAGACTACATTTGTATGTCGATGGCCAGTGCCACTGATGGTAGTGATGGAGTGGCATGATGATGATAGAGGGGATGATGACTGCAAATGTGGGGAGAAGGAAGGACTTGCATTGTAGTGAGAAAATGGGAAAAGTTTGAAAGTATGTTGTTTCCCTTTGAGAAGGGCTATGAGAAAAGTAATCAAGGAGCAGACATAGGGAAGAAGAGATATTACCTTTAGTGACGGTGGTGGCGATGGAGTGGCGCAATGGTGAGAAAGTAGAGGACAATTGCAAATTTGGGGAGAGGGAAGGATCTGCATCTAGGATGCACGGACTCGGATACGCGTATCGTATCGGATACGGATACGACACGGCGACTCGGCAATTTTCAAAAAACTAGGATTCGGGGACTCGGCGACACGTCAATCAAATCTTATTTTTATTTTTATATTTTATTAAAAAATTATTAACATAATGTCATAAGATAACTCAAAAACAATAATTAATAATCCAAACATAAAGTTATACCTTCCCAAATTTTATCTTACAATTTATGCAATTTGAACCAAAACTTCATACTAAATGAATTCAACTAAACAGGCAGCCAGAATTTCAACAGATATCACCAAAGAGATATAACAATCACAAGGATGTCAAACCAGCTTCAGTCATTACAATTATAATCAACTAGTAGAAGATCGAAGTATAGAAACATTGTGACATTATCCATTGATTACAAATTTACAACATATGCACACAAACTTCCCCTAACAGTCAGACATCGAAACAACAACTAAATCCAAGGCCAATTTCACAATATCACAAATATACTAAGAAACAACAGAGAATCAATTTAGTCAGACATCGAAACAACAGCTAAATATACCAAATCCAGTAAGACAAACAAGAAATAAGCAGCAAAATGATCAATTTTCTTCATGCAATGCTTTCATCATCCAACATGAGAATCAAAAAATAGACAACACATAACAGGGAAACACACAAAAAATAAACAGTTCTTTCTTCTTCTTCCCACACAAAAAATAAGCTAATAATCACACACAAAACACACAAAAAAAGAAGAAGCAAGAAGAATAAACAATTAAACAGCAAGAAGAAGCAAGAAGAAGAATAAACAGTGAGTGACTGAGTGAGAGTCGAGAGAGACGAACCTGGGTCCTAAGCAAGGTAAGCTCTTTCTTCTTCTTCCCTTCCTTCTTTCTCTTATTCGGTTCTTCCTCTTCCTTCTTTGTTCTTTCTTTTCTTCCTCAGTTTGTCGCCTCCTCGGTTCCTCTTCCTCCTTTCTCGCCTCCTTTCTCTCTGGTTCCTCGCCTCCTCTGGTTCCTCCTTCCTCGTTTCCTCGGTTCCTCGCCTCCTCTGATTCCTCGCCTCATCTGGTTCCTCGGTTCCTCGCCTCCTATGGTTCCTCGCCAGTCGCCTCTCTGTTTGAGCATTGAGCAATAACAAAAGCAAAATCGAGATTAGGTTTTGTTTTAATATTAGGGCTTCAGATCTCAGCCGTCCGATCTTATCAAGATCTGAAAAAAAATAAAAAAATTTAGCAACTGAATCCGGACCGTGTCCAGACCGTGTCCGGACCGTATCCTGACCAGGTCAAGTTGACCGATACGTTGACCGCGTGTCGGATACGTATCCGACGCGAATCGCACGAGTATCCGTATCCGACACGCGTTTTCATGGATTCGGCAGGGTTTTTCCACGAATCTGTGCTTCCTTGATCTGCATTGAGGTAAGAAAATGGAAAAACTTGAAAGTCTTTTGGAAAAAGGGAGGAAATTGGAGCGCAGTAAAATGTCGGGCTTCATACCAAGGTGTAAATATCATAATTATAATAACAATGATGACCTCAACACAATGCATGATGATTGTGATCGATACACCAAATCCAGAAATCATTTATGTATAATTTCTTATTTCTCTATCGATTTTTTGTTACAAGCATCTTCATATCCATGTGCTAACAAGGAAAATTTATGTCTAACAAATTTAGTGTATGCACATCCATGCATTACGTAAAAAATATTATTACATTGTAAATTACGTAATACAATCTGCTAGTCAAACATAACTACTTCGTTTAACCCTCGAAGTTGACTACTACTTCAATTGTTGCAGTTCGAAGGAAAACAAGACATATTAACTCGAACCATGATCGTCAAAACATTTGACTATCATAAAAATAAATGTGGAAGTGCTTATATTTTTTGGTGTATTATCCTTCCTTCGCACGTTGCAAAGTAGGTTATAAATGTAACGAATCTCAAGTCTCATGTTCACGAAGTTGTCAATGGTTTGCAACTCAACTTTGTCGTCTCCCTGAAGTGATTTCCATTGCAACTCGAACTGTGTTTGTCTCCCTGAAGTGATTTTCATTGTGATGGTCTTTAAGTAATCTCACTCTTTCTTGATGGCCACGCAGATATGGGTCCACTCTACCTTGTAAAGATATTGTCCCAAACTTAAACACCCATGACCTGGGCCCTCTTAACTTGGGCTTTGGGTGTAGGATTTTCTTTAAAAGGTCCTGTTGCTATTAGGGAGTGAACCATCTTTTTATATTCCTTCGTGACAGCACCATCGACTAAAATGTGAGGCTATTCAAGTGAACACCAATAACCAACAGGGTGTTCCCTTCGTTCAAAAGTATCGAAACATATGAATCCGGTAGTTGAAAAACTCACAGAGTAGTTTGGAAAGGCTGCTACTTACCTATCAAAAAGCAGGAGGCTACTCTCATCAAAAGTGCCCTTACCAACATCCCAGTGTTTGTTGTTTCCGTTATTACTTTTCCTTCTTCACTCGTTATAACCCTAAAAAAAGTGTAAATATTTTTTGTGGGGCACTTATTATTTATACAGTCACAAATATCATCTTGTTAGTTGGGATAAAGTCTGCCTTCCTAAGAATAAAGGGGGTATTGACATCTGGAAAATCAAAGAGATGAATAATGCCTTTCTTGTGAAGTGGTTGGGGAGGTTTGCTGCCCTTTGGCGCCAAATTATATCCGAAAAGTATGGCGTGGAGCAATTAGGATGGTACACTAACTGGGTATCAAACCCTTATGGGTGCACTATTTGGAGAAGTGTCATGAATCACAAACAGAATTTTCAGAACATCTTTCCAGAACAACATCTCTTTCCAATAGCATTGATATCTGGCATGAAAAATGGATGGCAGACAGACCTCTATGGAAAGCAAGTGTGATTTCTCTTTTCAATGTCTACCAACAGGGCGCCAATGGGTATGACTTGGCTCCTAGTAGAGGTTTTTGCGGAGAGTTGAACCAAGTTATTGAGTGATGTGCTCTGCTTGATGTCATTCTTCTCGATGATGAAGAAGATTCCACTATTATTCACCAAGTGCATTCCAACTTCATTTTTCAGTCCTGTTTTCAAGAGAAAAGAAACACCGCTGAGATAAAACTTCTCTTTATGGACTAGCCCACAAAAGTGTGCTAACAATTGAGAATTTGTCAAAGTGGACCTCTTAATTGCCAACAGATTGCCCTTTGTGAGAAAGTGCTTGAAGACTTGCTCTTTGTGAGCAAGAGACCAAGAGTTTACTAAGAAGATTTGAGACTCAATCTGCAGCGATTCTAGATGGGCCTCTCAACCGGGTAATGATCTAAGCTAATGGTTTGATCAATGCAACAATACAATCTTGAGAAAGCAGGGTAAATGGATGTGGTACAGACTTCCAGTTGTATTATGGGTAGTTTGGAAAGAAAGAAACAACCACATTTTTAGGGGGAAGAAAATGAGGAGTTTGCTGTCTGCACAATGATCAAAATCTTAGGCATCCAATGGGCCAAAACCTGGGTCTTAGCTGACCGTGGCCCAACCTCGGATCTCCTAAGGATCATCTGTCAATCAACAATTAATAATTTTCCCTTGTGTTCGTAGTTTTGGTTATGTTTCCATCTGTTTTCTTGGGGGATTCCCCTGTTTTATTTGTATTGAGCTTGCTAGCTTAGTCACTTGTATTGTTATTCTTTCCTTTTCTCAATGAAAGTTTGTTCTATCGATTTAAAAAAGGAAACGTGCACTACGGGGTTGAACTGTTGAAGCCTCAAATTTCAGGACCCTATTAACCCCTACTTGGGGTTGATTTCACAAGCCTACCACAACACTTTGCGCCTGAAGAAACAATTTGTACAAAAGACTAATGGTAATTATGGGGGGTACAAGCATGAATGATGCAAGTGTGAACTTTGCAAGTGGAAATGGGATTCAAGAGGATACTCAATGGGATTTTTCAAAAGAGGATACTCAATTTGCTAGCAGTGTGATTAAAAGAGCCTAGTCAAGGAAAGTGCATCGGATATGTGGTTGATGTGTGTTTCAAGGAAAGTGGATCGAATGTAGCGAGCTTAGTGATATGGCATTTCAGAATAGAAAGGGGTATAGATTAAGACTAATTTGTTCGTTCACGGAGAAAAAGTGGAAGCACAATATACAGACGAACTGGGATATGGTGGAGCTACATTGTAGCTATTCTGGGTATAGCCCAGGTAGAATTTCAACAAAAAATAAAACCCGACTAAGATTCTTAATGTTTATAAATACAGTTCTTGCTCATCCTCTACTTTTTTACACACTTGACCCGAGTTTAAAACCCATTGGAGGAACTTGATATTTTACTTGCATTAACATGAGTTTCAATCCATTATGGGGGCCGTGATGTGGAAGGCCTTCCAAGATCATTAGATCATTATTTTGCTGCCTCTTCTTAAAGTTGCACATCGCTATATGTTTTCTTGATATTTTTTTACATATACCTAAAATATTATTATATTGTAATTTATTCTTATCAAAACTGTCAATTTGCTAAGAACAGCATTAGCTAATTTTTGGTACTCAATTACATGAGCTCCATTTGATTTCTAGTTGGACTATGTACCTGATAGTGTACGTTTTATGGATGTACATATATTCATATAGATAAAAATCCATGACAAGCATAATGATATATTTAGATTTTATTCTTTTATGAATTTTAACAGTAGCTCGGGTTAAAAATTATTTCAATATTTGTTTCATTTTCTGCTTTATAATTATAATTCAGTGCACACTAAGAAGTAATATATAAAATTATATTTATTAGTCCAGATTAGGAAAAGTTCCTGGCTCTGCACTTGATTGGGATCATGGTCATGTGTCAGAATATCTTTTGAAGAGAGCAAAAGAACATTCTACACCAAGGAAACTATTGGCGATGCATGGACATACCGTCACATACAAAGCAACAAAGATTAACCACCCCAAGAAGAGAACTCGTTCTCCACAAGTTCTGCGGTGCAAGAAGAAAATCCCATCTGTGGTCCTTCGAGTTCTGATTAACAAGTTTCCTGGTTCCATGTTCTTGTTACTACAAATATGCAAAGGATCCTCATTCACTGGAGTTTTACTTTCTTCATAATTATTTATTTATTTATTTATTTTTATAGTAATATAGAGGTTAAGAAGGCAATCTTTGGTTCATTTCAGAATTGGATCACCTTGCGCCATGAGATAATTGATCATTGGCGGGTGGTTAGCTTTGGGTTAGGATTTCTCACTCTCTCATGTGGTGCCTTTGGAAAGCGAGACAGGAGGATTTGTTAGGGAGTATTAAATCAGTTGATATGATTTATCAGTGGTGCCCTTGGACTAACGAAATCTAGGACAATTGTTCCCTCAAGCGGATATCAATGGGGAATCAGTGGTTAATGATGAAGGTTATGGAGATTTCATGGAACGCTCGTGGTTTGGGTTCTAAAAGTAGGGACTTTAATTTCAGTAGTTTGAACAAGGAGTTTAGGTCAGATATTTCCCTCATCCTAGAATCTAAAAAGGAGCGAGTAGATTAAGAGTTTTGAAAGATTATTTGGAGGTGTGATTTTAGCAGTTTAATTTGGGTTTTGGGGTCTTCTCTTTGTTTGGTGCTCTCGCAATCAATGGGGGGATTTATCTCTGTAATTACTTTCTGTGCTGTTGTTATCCTTGTGCTAGTGAATTTCTAGCTTATTGTTGCCCCTCATTGTATCTATTTCTTCGATGCTTTGATGAATTCTATCTCGTCTTGCTTGGAAAAAAAAAAAAAACCAAAGTTGTTGAGAACGGGTATGGCTCTGGGCACGTATAGGGATATGTCTATGGTGTTCTGGTCTTCTTTTATTCATTAGCTTGTGGTATATATAGTAGTTAGATCGATATTCACCTGAAAGTAGGTCATTTCAAAAAAAAACCTTCTTTACACCGAATCTTAAAATATTATCTGTAATGGCTTGAGAATGATAAGACAGTTTCCCCTACCTACTGGGTTATGCACACAACCAATAGTTTATGAATAACAGGACGTATTCATTCTCATATCTCACTGGTCAGCCACAACTTATAAACACGCAGACCAGTTGAGAATTTCTGATGAAATGTATTACATCTTGACGCCTTTTAAGGACGTCCAAGTGGACAAAATGTAAAAAGTTATGGATGGTGTGGGTTATTGAAATAATTAATGCACTCAGAACTGGTATGATGTATATAAACAGGGGAATTCTTGAATGGTTGGGTTTTCTGAACTGATCTGAGTTTGTTATTTCAAAAGCTATGCTATTTAATTGTTAACTGTCATTTTACCTGTTCCCTTCATTTTTTTTCCTGGCTATCCTCTGTTCTCCTGGAACCCTGAATCAGTTGGTTCCTTAGAAATGTGAAACGATGTACGCTTTTCCTTGCTATCTGCTGTTTTGGCCGACAATTAATTTCATTCAAGATTTGAAGTTTGGTTGATACTTGAAGAGATGAATGGAAACTGTTTCAGGTACTGACTAGAAATGCTTAAAGAGATCCTTTGTTAGCAAGTTGGCGATACAGTAGATCTACAGCTACTGGATAAATCACGCCATCACTACATTGTTGAAGTACTGCTGGTATTGGATTTGGTTTTGAGAAACCAATATTTTTCGACACGTTTAATTTGACTTTGTGTTTGTTTGAGTGATTGACGCAGCTAATTTTCGGTTGGTAAGAGATTTGGAGTTTGTCTGATCGGTATTATGATGCCTTATACCACCTTTTTGGTCTAGTTCATATCAGTTACCTCTGTATCTTAAATGTCAATATGGTTAGACTAGGATGGGTTCCTTTTCCTTTTCTGAGACCTCCCAGGGTGAGCTGTATCAATTGATTATGGTAGTACATTAATCAATTTACTCAGAACAGCAGAAAAACTGCTCATAAACATTGGAACAAAGAGATTGCAGTTTGATCTATACATGTTGATAGTGGTTTGAATTTATTTTGACAATGCATTTTGAAGTACATTTAGTGGTAAGGAAAATAACATTTACAATTTAAATTTTCAAATGAACTAAAGTAGTGTTTGGCATGCATTTAACCTCGTTACTATAGTGAGAAAGCTGCTTTCAATTGTAAGACCATGAGAAAACAATGACTGATGGAATCTGATCTCACAGATAGTTAGAAAATGGGTTTATATATGACCAAGTTTGATGAGGAAGTTTTGAATGGTTTAACAAATTTCAGAGTTTTTTGAGATCTCGTAAAATGCTAGAAACATTGTTTGATAAGAAATTGGTTTCAACATCGACAACAATATCAAATACAACGGCTCATGCAAGATATACCTTTTGTGGCATGCCAAATTCAAAATTTCTGAAGTCTACTACATGATTTATAAAATTTTTTCCCAGTGTAATATTACTGTTCAGATACATCTTTCAAATTTTTTTTTTTTTTTTCAGTTTTATTTGATTAGTAATGAGCAATTTTTTATTTTAGTAAATTGAGAAATTGTATACATCCAAATTTTTTTTTTAATAATAAAATTGAATAATCCCATTTAGATGGACAAGAATATTAGCTGTACCTGCAACATATAAAAGTCTTGTTTCCAGCAACAAATTATTGAAACGTTAAACGTTTGAAACACGACCTTTATGGCACACAAAACTTGAAACCTATTGCATGGAATTTGAAATAAAACCTTTATGGCACATAAAAACTTGAAATCTATTGCATGCTACCAAAGATTTGCTGGTTTTTTTTAACTAGGTACACTGAAGGTGAAGCTTCAGGCAACTCTGGGAACTGGAGTGGCTTCTGAAGGTGGCAAAGTCACTGAACGTAGCAGTTCCAATGAGAAAATAAGTCCCAGAAAATGAGAAAGGATTGTGTTGGCTGACGCCTGCAGATTAGGGGTCAAAGGATTAGATGACGAATAAACAAAATAGTATCACAGATAGATCCAAGTTACCTCTACAATATACAAAGTTAACAGAATCTAAATTAGGAGGCTTTAACAGGCAATGGTTACGACAATAATTCTGAAAGTGGAAACACTTGTCCATCTGCCAGTTTTTACATATGGAAAGATTAGGAAACAAAATTCAAGCTCACGCGTCTGTCTGCTTATACATTTGAACTTGGGCAAGCCCAGTGGCCTACAATTCTGGGTATAATTTAAAACCGAATCCAATATGTGATTCAATGAAGAAAAGAATAATATGAATTGCTTGGGTCTAGCATCTGTCTGCCCCATATTGGATAAACTCCTAGCTCGTCGTACAATGGGAGCTTTTCTGTCTGATATACAATCCGAGGTTGGTTATAGGTAGTCTGTTATGAACTCCAATTGAGCCTCGTTTACATGCTAGAACTTTCAAAAGTTATAGCAACTGATCAGTGAGTCATAATAATTGTTCAGAAAGAATTATATACCTGCACTAAGAATACATCTAGAGCCAGAACAGGACTGCTGCCAGGAGTGATGCCTTGGTAATATGGATTTGCCGAGGAAGTGAGTGCTTTTGCCACCAATAGTCCCACAGTAGCTTGCATGCCGAGAATTGCAGCACCCATTCCCAACAGGTTAACTACTATACCATTCTTTAAGCTTTTTATAACTTCAGCACGAGATGGAGCCTGGAAAAAACAACATCCAATGCATAACCTTACCTTTTACTATCTAATAAATGAATTTTCATTTTTAACTTCAGTTTTTCTAAGTTAGACAATTGAACGGATAACACATTTCATAGGGCCCAGGTAATTAACTGATTCTAAAACAAAATAAAAACCTGCCAGTTGCAGGAATTCCAGTCCCTTTTACTTTCCATGTGGCTAAGAAACACTGTGCATATGGAACATTATAATCATGGTATTGACTTGATTTAGTAGATTCCATTATTATATTTTTATAACCCTGGCCCATTCTTATTCCAGTCAGCAAAAGTGATCTTGAACTAAGAAATAAGACTCAAAAGGTGAAAAAAAATTCTAAGAAATTACGAGTGCTGTGTAGTGTAGTGCGAGTGCAACAATTTTTTGAGTGAATTACTGGTGGGATGCTTTTCATGAATTACAAGTGTTACTGCTAAGAGATTTGGTGGTAAGCCAGCATGTGTCCTGGAATGTGATCTCTTTTATAAACAAAGCAATTAATACTAGTGGCGACAGGATTCAGTCAATTGGAAACACAGCATATGCAAAAGCTGAGTGAGATTTCCAAAATCACAACACTTCCAACACAAGGAAGCTTGTGGAACTGGAGTTTTTCTTTATGCCAAAGGTATATTCTGTGAGATTTTGCCGCTAAGTTAGCATTTTATAACCTTTATGTATCCTCCATTTACAATACTCTGTCTCATCCTCCAGAAAATCTGACAAAAAGAGGACCAACACCTTAAGACTCGAATCCCTAAATCATCATCATCAAAGCCCATTCCCGATATTTTCGGGGTCGGCTACATGGATTTTGGTTCTCCAAGCAATGCGGTCTTCTCACATATCCTCGTCTAATCCAAGCTCAATGATATCTTCATTCACTGCCTTCATCCAAGTTTTCAACGGTCGTCCCCTCCGTCTACACCCTCCATTAACTTGCCAATCTAGACATTTTCTAATTGGCGTCGTGCTTGGTCTCCTCCGCACATGACCAAACCAAGTTAAACGTCTTTCTCTAATTTTGTCCTCTATGGGCGCTACACCTAAATATCTCCTAATTCTTTCATTTCTAATTTTATCCTTACGAGTTTTATCACACATTCACCTTAACATACGCATTTCTGCTACTGCCATCCTATGCGTATGTTGTCCCGTAGTAACTCAACATTCTGAATCGTAGAGCATGGCTGGTCGAACAATTGTCTTATAGCATTTCCCTTTTAGCCTTGTAGGCATCCTTCTATCGCATAATACTCCTGACGCCATTTTCCATTTCAACCAACCAGCTTTAATCCTATGGTCTACATCTTCTCCAATAGCCCCATTCTTTTGAATTATAGATCCAAGATATCGAAAAGCCTCAACACTCTGGGACCTCTACACCTTCGATCTCAATTGCATTACTTCTCCCTCGTGGTTCACAACCAAAGTTGCACACTAGATACTCCGTCTTCGAACGGCTAATTCTAAAACCTTTACTCTTTAAAGTCTCCCGCCACTTAACTAATTTCTGACCTAAACCTGCACTAGTCTCATCCATTAAGACAGTATCATCTGCAAATAACATGCACCAAGGTACATCTTCTTGCAGATGTCTCGTCAACTCATCCATGACCAAAGCAAAGAGATATGGACTTAACGCCGACCCTTGATGTAGTCCTACTGACACTGGAAATTCACTGGACATCCCACCTACTGAGCGAACACTTGTTACAGCCCCTTCATACATATCCTTAATGATATCGACATAACATTGAGACACTTTCTTCCTTTCAATCACCCACCAAATTAACTCCCTGGGGACCCTATCATATGCTTTCTCCAGATCAATAAAAACCATATGCAAACTCTTACGTGCCTCTCGATATTTTTCTATAGTTTGCCTAAGCAGGAAGATGACCTCCGTAGTAGATCTACCCGGCATAAATCCAAATTGATTATCCGAAACCGTGATTAAACTCCTAAGTCTTCGTTCTATAACCCTCTCCCAAAGTTTCATCGTATGACTCAAGCTTTATCCCTCTATAGTTCGAGCAATTCTGGATATCCCCTTTGTTCTTATAAATTGGTACCACAATGCTATGCCTCCATGAATCTGACATTTTTCTAGTTTCCAAAATCCTATTAAAGAGCTTAGTTAGCCATTGAATCCCAACTTCTCCCAGACATTTCCATGCTTCAATTGGTATATCATCCGGCCCAACGGCCTTCCCTGTCTTCATTCTTTTTAAAGCTTCTCTCACTTCTGTGGCACTAACTCTACGATGGAACACGCGATCTCTTCCTTCCTGTGAAGCATACCCCTCCAAGTTTAACTTCCACACGTGTTCCATTGAGTAGGTTCCAAAAGTAATCATTCAATCTATCTAAAATAGCTTTATCCTGCATTAAAACTCTTCCATCCTCATGCTTAACACACTTAACATGACTCAAGTCTCTAGTTTTTCGTTCTCTAGCTTTAGCTATCTTGAAAATATCCTTCTCCCCTTCCTTCGTACCTAGCCTATTATAAAGATCATCATACGCTTTTTTCTTAGTTTCCCCTACTGCTTTACTACTCAACTTCTTAGCCTGCTTATAAAGCTCATAAGACTCTAGGCACCTATCTTTTTGCCACACCTTAAATCATCTTTTCTTTTCCGCAATGGTTTGTTGCACATCAGCGTTCCACCACCATGTCTCCTTACCATATAAACCTCCTCTTTTGGCTTCTCCTAACTCTTCCTTCGCACATCTTCTTATTCGGTTTGCCAAATGTTCAAAAAGATTCGCGCTACTAGTTCTATCCTTTGGTTTTAGATTCTCCTAACCCTCTGAAACTGACTGGCCACCCAAAATCTTATTTCTAAATTTTTGGCACATCTCCCTATAAGGTCCACCACTTAATTCTCGATCTAACCTGTTCTATAGCAATACGACCCCTATTCTTAAGACAAAAATCGGGAACTAACAGCCTATGTTGGTTTGTCAGACACTCCCTTAGTATAACCTTACAATTTTTACACCTACCTAAATCGTGTCTCTTCACAAGAAAACAATCAATTTGACTTCTATTGCACCCACTCGCAAAGGTCACCAAGTGATATTCCATCTTCTTATAAAAAAATATTTACGATCCCAAAATCCCGAGCTAAAGCAAAATCTATAATAGAAATCCCCGCAGTGTTTCGATCCCCAAAGCCTTGACCTCCATGTACCCTCTCATACCCAACTCTATCCTTACCGACATGGCCATTCAAATCCCCGCCTAGAAAAACCCTATCGAAATAGGGAATTCCAAGAACTAACTCATCTAAAGAGTCCCAAAAATCCTTCTTAGTCTCCTCGTCCAAACCCACTTGGGGTGCATATGCACTAATAACATGCACTATCTCTAGTTCTAAAGCTAATTTAATACTTATGATTCTATCCCCAAACCTCCTAACGTCGACTACTGCATCCTTAAAAACTTTATCTACCACTATTTTCACCCCGTTCCTAGTTCCATCTTTACCAGAATAGAAGAGTTTGAACCCTCCTCCTAAATCTTTAGCCTTGTTCCCCTTCTATTTTGTCTCTTGAAGACAAACTATGTTTACTTTCCTCCTACGCAGGGCATCCACTAATTCTATTGTCTTTTCCATCAAGGTTCCTATGTTCCAAGAGGCTAATCTAATCATTCTATCTCTAGCTCTAACCTGGACTAGCTTCTTTACTCGCCCCCGTCCAGAATGGTGTGAGAACCCTTGCCTATTTAACACTACAGTCGGGCGCCGTTGCAGTGCGCCTTGCTCATTTGTCACTACACCCGAGCGTAGGTGCAGCGCGTCGCTTATAGCGGGGGACGCCCTATCCTTCTGCATTAATATTTTTGAACCAAATTCCATGAAGAAGGATGTGATGAGTTTTTTACGGTTGGCTATCACAAGCCTAACACCAACCCTCATATGAGCTCAAAATTGTCCACTGTTGAGAACCCACCAAATGCTACCACAAGGCATCGTGATGGCATAAACACTCCAATGTGCTGGGAAAGTTTTGGCAACATCTCTTCAAATAAGACTCCAAAATGAGCAAAGGAACTAGTCTAACTGTTACCCTGCCTGGGTGAGAAATTAGAGGGATAAGGTCTACTCCCAAAATAGAAAACAAATTGTAGAAATCTTTAACTGAGAATTTGCTAATACTTAACATGGTTCGGGTGTCTGACCCTACAGCGTTTGGAGAGAAAACCATATGGCATCCTAACATCCTCACTCTTCCATATCAGAGGTCTCTCCAGCCCATGCATCCGCTCATCAAATTCATATTTTCCCTCTTTTATAATTCCTACGGTCCCATAATTATATTTTTCAATATCCACAACAATACAGGCATCTGGATCTCTTCACTCTTCCACATTATATAGCCACAATAATTTTCCTCCAGACTCTACCCTGTACCCCCTTCTCTTAAGCATCGATATTTGCGAAGATTGGTTGATATTTTATAGTTGCATGCCAGTAACGCCAATTACCCATTTTCTTGCCCAAGACTATCCATTTAACGAGGTAGTATGTGTTCTCCTTGATTATTATTCTGTAGGACTTCCCACTGACTGTGCCCAATCTCTTTGACAATAAAACATAGGGCTTAAAATAGGGAGAACATTAGAAAGGTGGGCCAAAATGTACTTTTGATTGAAGCGGGTCTCCACCCATTCTTCCTGTGGGTCGGACATAAACTCCATCTTCGCCTTATTATATTTTTTCAAGACTTGTACACTACCAAATACCAAATGGGTATTGATGTACTTGCTTCCAATGGTAATCGCAAATATTATGTATGTGGTGGAGTGAGCATTCCTTTCTTACACCCTATAGTTGCTACTACAACATCATACTGAGCAACCTACTCAATACAACTGGATTTTCATGTTTCAGTGTCTTTAAAGCCGTATAAAATCTGGATTAGCATATCCATTATATTTTGCCATCCCCAACTACCAAAAAGACTCAACAGTCATCCAAAAACTGCAAATGTGACCTTTGGTAAGTGATTTTCTATTCCAAATTTGCAAATCCCAATTCTCTGAATATAAGGTGATATAAATAGAATACACATTTCAGGAGAAAATGCTTGAAGAATGAAAATAAAAGAAAATGCATTGCATAATTTAAGAAGTTTGGCAATTTATTCGTCCAACGAAGTAAAATTGATTGAATAGACTTAAATTTAACACTTGTACATGTCCGTCAGTGCTGAAGTCTAGAATATCTTTTAGATTGTATCAATTCACAAAGAGGAAGATCAAAGATAAAAGCAAGTGAACTGCTCACGAACAGCCAAGGAGCGGAAAGCTAATCACTTAACTAGGGTTGTACTTTCCACCATGCTTCCAAAACCTTCTTTGATAGCACACTCTATGAACACTGACCTTTTGCAAGCCAATTAGTCTAGCCTCTAGGTCGACCTTGCTCCAATACCACATTGTTGACTACATTGTCCATATGTGTCTGACACCTGCTGACAAGTTGACCATGTGTCTAGGTACGACAAGTTTTATGAAAAGTCCATGCTTCGTTGGAAATATTCTCCTCCAAAGCATAGTCTACAACACAAAGAAAGCACCTTGAAAGCAATCCTGGTAACTGACCTATATAGACACATGTATCAACTCGATTTCAACATGGGCACGTTTCACCCAAGTCCTTCATGCCATCTAGACCAGTTGTAACAAACTATTCATACCCTTCGCAGATTACCCAACCAAATATACCTCTACATCAAATAACTAACTATGGGAAACACAAATCTTTGAATTCTCACTCCGAATGAAAAAAATAATCTTCATTAACTGTTAATTTCTAGCAACAATTGCAAATTCTCTTGGCTTAAAACAGGATTGCAGCAAGCTCATTCCCCCTAATGGATCAAATTCAAATGCAAAAAAAAAATCTCATAATCAAAACCATACCTTTGCAGGATCATTGGCAGTCTTCCGAAGCCGCTCCGAAAGCCGAATGTACCCAAACGACCAAAACACAGAAATGAAGGCCGCAACAATCCCAGCAGAAGTGGAATAAAATGTAGCAGGGGATGAAATCCTCCCAGTAACTACAATTGAAAACGATAGAATCACAGCAGAAACTGTTGTCAACACCAGCTGACCCCAAAGCCCTAAACCACCCAATCTCTTAAAATACCTCGCAGTGCTCTCCAATCTCTTGGCCACCTACAAAAACCCAAACTACCCATTGTTCAATTTTCAAAATCATTCAATAAAAATGAAACTTTGAACTGATCATCAAATGGGTACCTGAGCAAGCTTGTTCTTTTCGGATTCATCGCTTGGGGAGGGTGGAGAGACGTAGCCATAAGGGGTGTTGGAAGCTGCAGCTCTGGTGGTGGTGGTGAGGGGTGCAGAGAGGGGGAATTGGCAGTGGTGGAGGGAAGAGGAAGAGAGGGGTTTGGTGAGAAGGGGAGAGAATGGGAGGGAGGTGGTGGGGTTGTGCAGATGCTGTCGGCGATGAAGGGATGATGAAGGTGGTGGCGTGGTGCTGCAGCGAATGGGCGGCTGCAGAAGCAGCATCTGCATTGTGGAGAGTGGGGGAGGGTTTAAGGGGAAGCTTTGTTTTCTGCGAGTGAGAGAGGTCTTGAGAGTCGAGTGTGGTTGGTATTTGGTGGTGATGTGATGTATGGGGTTTCCATGCTTCCTATGAAATCAGTACCATTAGTTTTTATAAAATTAATTGGTAGAAATGGAATAGATAAAATGGACTTGGTTTTTTTGAGCTTTGCTAGGGAACGAGACCCATCCATCCTCATCGAGATGAGACCACCCATCCCTCGCTCCCTCTCTCGACCCATAGAATTTTCGCTTGCCCTCATTAGTTTACGTGAGTTTGGACCTATTTAAACTTTAAGGGTCTATTTAAATTCTAAGGGTGTGTTTGGTTGGATGAAATTCTATGTCATAAAAATTCATGAGAAGACTCATATATTTTAGGCTAATTTGATATATCACTCCACATCCATTATTTGATTTTGTGATTAATGGTGGGAGTGGAAGTTCCATGAACATGAGAATCACATGCCTTGGTCATTCACACCATTGATCACAAAATCAAATGGTGAATGTGAATGATATATCAGTTTAGCCTAAAATGTAGGGGTCTTTTAATGGATTCCCATGGCATGAGATTCCATGCAACCAAACACACCCTAAATTCAGTTTGACCTCCAAATAAGATGGAACTCTGAAGTCAACTATGTGGACTCTGCTTAACTCGATCTATGACCAAAATACCCTCACTCCAACTTCAATTTTGTCATTCAAGCTGAACATGCCATTAGGGTGAAGTTGGAGTGAGGATATTTTGGTGGATCGAGTAAAGAAGAGTCAATGTGACTGACATCACAATTCCATCCAATTTTGGAGTCGAACTAGATTAGAGTTTAAAATAGAGACCAAACAAAATTGCAAATAAACTAATGGGGGCCAAATTCAAAATAATCCGTTTTGATTTTTAGAGCATCTACTCGGAGATAACAACTCAAAGTTTTCTCTACCAGCCCTTCCACCATGGAAGGGTTAAGCTATTTGAACATCAAATAACAAAACATATAGCACGTCTAACTCCAACACCAGAAAATTTGATATTCTAATAAACATTGCATGTGAAAAATATGATTACTACTCCTTCTTCCTCCCCGACTGAAACTATGACAAAACCACCACAACCCCTCCCCCAAACGAAACGACCTCACAATAACCCAATTAGACAACCATCCCACCCTGAGACGGGTTTGCATCCTACAGTGATGCACTCCGGCAAACTCCAACATTGGCGGCTAGGCACCAACATATTTATACGATGATGACTTGATGGACATCTCACAACGCGACCCATCACAATAATAGGAATGAGCAACTTCAACAAACACACTCATTTCTTTTTCCTTCAAAGAAGGCATGCCATGCATAAAAATTGGCCGATTTTAACTCAAAAGATATTAGGAAACCATGGCACCGAGCTCTCATAGCAAAGGTCATTCCTTGGACGCCAACTTCCCAATCGCCCAGTTTAAAAAGAGATTTCTCAAGAGAATCAAGGTGGATGGCCCACCAAATGTGATTGATCTGGAAGCAGTTTTTTCATCTTGCAATTTTACACAAAGGAGGATCTGCTAAATGAACTAACAGGTGGCCCATGGCTGATGTTTGGACACTGTATTTTGTTGCAAAAATGGCAGCCAAAATTCTGGTCATTAGCTTACCAAAAACATAAAACAACAATTTGGGTTCAACTCCCGAACCTCCCTATGATATCACCCAGTTGTTTTTTTTTCTTATTACCAAGTTCTTGGGTAGACCAATTAAGATTGACCCTGCATACCCAAAGCACTGAAAGATGATGGTTCAGGCGTATATGGGTGGAATTTGATATTTTCGCACAATTGTTCTCCCATGTCATCATCAACAACTCTTGGCAACCTCTAGCATATGAAAAACTCTGCTTCGGTTGCGACCAAGATGGGACGGATAAGAAAGTTGCATTTACACCTCAAGACATGGTTCCAATCCACCGACTAGTGTCACCCTTAGCGAAGTTAGAAAACACTTTAGAACCAATTGCACCAGGCAAAACTGTTAATCCATAATTTGGAACATGGTCCATTACCCGCAACCAACACTCATGGACTGCGAAGCAACGAGCTGAATCATCTTGCTCGTATCAGAGTATACACACTCCACAAGGAGACCATTATGACGCCATAAGGCAACACAGTTCACACACAAGAATATCACGGACCACCCAACAACCAAACAAATCGAATGATCTGCGAAACATATCAAGATTTGACTTGCTTGAAGACATCCCCGACACATGGCAACATTCCCTTGATGCAACAACCTCTTCAGATATGCGCCCAACCAGGGAAGTACCTTCTAAAACAAATTTACTTCCTGCTCACTTTTGTAAGAAAAATATAGTTGTTTATGTTGCTGAAGATCAGGTTCTAAAATCTCCAGTAGGTACATTAAAGATAAAGCCCCATCATCATTCTCTAAGTACCAAAACCAATTTCGATGCTTCAGCAGACAAAGGGAATGTCCACCCAAGCCAACCATTTAATGCTCCCTATTACCAACCCATTCAGATTGTTGGTTCTATTTCGAAAACAGACTCCACACATATCCAATCTCCCAACCATAAATTTTATTTTCTGAAATTCCTGCAACTACTCCTATGGTGGAGGAACCATGCCCCTCTACATGCGCGATTAGATACTAAATTCACACGCAGAAAAGCCACAATGCTCTCAGTTGTATAAAATCCAAATCACATTTTTTAAACCCCACCTTCCCAAACTCGAACTCATCCACAACTACCCATCTCCTAAACCTCTTCACTTCCGAACACCATGTTGCAATCAAATACACCATGGAAAAATGGCTCTTCCAAGAATCCAAACGACGCATTCCTCAACCCACAACCAACCACTCTGTTCTCATGGCGCAGAAACACAACATTCCCCATTCCCATGTGGCAATACACCAGTGACCCCAAACATATCCAAGAAGCCAAAAGAACCCTTCTAGTCCACACCACTCCCAACAACGAGGGAAGACAAGAAAACCCAAAATTCATTCCTTGGCAGCAAACAGACCTGCCCCAAGGAGGTTTCACCGTCATTCCACGAGGACAAATGATATTGATTTGGTTTGAATATTCATAGAACTAAAGAACAATAATCGAAATAATAACTGAAATAAACGAATGAGAATCAAAATAAAAGTACGATAAAAGTTAATGGAAAACAACTAAGAAAATAACTATTCTTTCAATCATCTACCAAAGAATAATGAACAATCCTTTGCCTTATTTATAATATTTCTAACTTCTTTGGCAAGTTGATTAACCTAACCCTAATTGACTAATAATGTCCTAACTACTATTTTGAGCTCTTACTTAATAGGCAAAATTATATATAATATTAGTATTGCTAATCTTACCCATAATATTGTTTACATATAAACCTCCTGGGGTTGAAGAAGCTTGTCCACAAGCTTCATAATTTCGAGGAACACAAGCAACAGGTAAAAGAACACAAGGTGAAGTGCAAGAACAGAAGCCAACCTTGAACTTTTCCGTTGTAATTGCTCATAGCATAAACACACAAATCACAAAGTTGCCACCAAAAATAATATCAACCACAAATCTTTGGCTCAACAGACATCCACGTCATGAATTGAATTTTTTTGGTGCACAAACTTGTCTCAAAATGTGCCATAAAATTGGCCAAATTAGAAACTTTGTCCTGCGGTTGTATGTGTGTTGTCTTATGGTGGTGACCAACATGATCATAAAAATTACTTGAACCAACAAGTGGTGATACATGGTTTGTTCTGCAACTGTGAATAGCGTCAGGACCAGTTGAAGAGTAATCAAATTAATTATGTCTGGTGGGACTTAATGTTTGTTGGTGTCTAAATAACCCAACAAAAATTGAACTTCTTATTATTCACGATGAAGTCCATCCTTTCCATATGAACTGTGATGAACAAAATGATGAACCTCGCCATTGTGTACATGAGGGGTAGGTCGATGGGATTGTTGGCGGTGGAGGAGGCCACATTGTGGTGGATCATGACCAAGCCAAATATGCTGATTGGCTGGTGGCAACTCAGTTCTATGCACTGTGGAGTGTTGGGCTATGATCTGTGGGTGACAAGAGGATTGGTGCTGGCTGGATTTAGGTATGGTTTCTATTGTTCCCTCAGTAAACTCATATTCCATATCTACTATTTTTCTTTTATTTGTGGGGTTAGGACTAAGTAGGGGTGCAGAATAGGGTCATGGGTTGGTAACAGGCTATGAGGGAAGGTGGAGATGGTTGATCAGATTTGTCCACATGGCTGGAAGAGTGTCGTCGACATTGTCACTTGGTGGTGTTTGAATGGTGGGGGTGGCAGAGGGGACTGTTGGAGATAGGGAAGGGCGACCAGCCTGGCTGATTGACCCACCAAGTTGTGCGTCGTCATCTATGAGGGAGGGTGGTGCGATTGAGTGTTGCTCAATTAATTCCAAACTGGTATGGGACTGTGTGTTGCCGCATGTGGTGCTGGATAATTTGATGAATTAAGTTTTCTTAGTTTGTTTCTTTTGAAGTAAATCAAGTTGTGGATCTTGTTTTTATGGTTTGGTCGAATTGAGATTTGTTTCTTGGTTCGATTAGGTACTTTGATAATAGGTTTGAGTATGTACCCTAAAAAGAAGTTTTGTCATGATGAGGGAGTTGTGGGTCATCTTTCTCTTTAGATCTACACAATTTACTGGTGGTATGGAGTTCATATTGTTTTTATTTTCTTTTATCTCCCCTTGCATTCAATAAGACATACATCGTGTTGGATACCTAACATATTGTGGTGGGTTTGCTAGGAAATTGATACTTATTTAAAAAATGTTGATATTTTGCTTGGGTTTTAAGACTTATTTGGTAACTCTGTTGTTGTTTTTTGAAAGGCAAGCATGCCGCCTGTGGGTATAGAACCCAAGACGTGGGGGGTCAAACCACCATAGTCTTAACCAACTAATCAGGCTACCATTTGACATTTTTGTTGTTTGTGCATGTTCATTGACTCTAGTAACACATTGAGGATCATGATGGGTTCATAAGCAGTTGGTTTAGGTGTGCTATGTCCTCTTTGCAAAAATAATATATGTTGCATTTGATCTTGTGCATTATTCCCAACTTACCACCTTTTAATTATTTTGTCTAATGTGTTGGGTAGAAATAACCTTGGAACAAACTTTAATGGTTTAAGAATAGCTTGTGTAGAGAGTTAAATAAGATTTCACTTGGAAACTTATGTAATTTACTATGCGTGTTTGTCTTTTAAAAACATTTGAACTTTTGTTCTTCGAATGCTTATAATAATGTTGGTTTTCAGAACTTGGTTAGTATACAAATCCACCTTTGGGATAAGAATGGAGAACATGCTCATAGTCACGTGGCTAAAATAAAATTTAACTTTGACATAAAGGGTACTTGTCTTTCAAGGATATAACATGGGTAAGCATTCCTAGAGATCATCATTTTCTTTTTATTATTAATGGGTGTATGTATATGCATCAAGATGTTATGTTGCCTATTTGGAAATCAAGTTACATACGGATTTCTTATTTTCATTTTTCAGGTTTCCAACTAGAAGAAAGGATCAAAGAAAATGTGCTTTGAGTAAGAGAGTTGAGTTTGCTTTTTTAAGATCCGGAGCAATGACGAGATTTGAAGACTTTAGCTTCATCTATTGATGATCCTTTGTTTATGGTAGAACCATGGTGGAAATCTGTTAAATATTTATGGTTTGAGTGAATTGGGAAGCAAAATCTTAGTGCATGAAACATATGTAAATAGTATACCCGATTCATAATGTTGTTGATGTGTCCAAAATCGTCCTCCTGTGAGTTTGACCTGCAAAAAAAATGTTAGGTTGCCAAGAATCACATTTTTGGTGGCCGAAGGCACTCCGATGCTTAAGTCAACAACTCTATTTGAAGAAGGAAGTAAATCTTGACAAAACTCAATTAAAGTTGCATATTTGTGTTGAATGTTCCCTTTACCTTTTATAATGGTCGCGGTTAATTCTATGCGTGACTTAAACATGTGAGGAGCAACAGAAGGAGATGTTTCTTGTAACAGTCTTCTCCTTGATGGAGATGCGTTCGTGCAGATGTAACTCCCTCCATGACTATTTTTTGGTGCAACGTTCATCTTCTTTATGAGAGAACTTGTGTCGGGCCTGGATTTGGGCTTTAATTCATTCGGGCCTAGATTCGAGCTTTGATTACGTTTTCTTATAGTGAGTCTTGTCTGACCTCTTATAATTGGCTTAATTCTTCTTGGGTTTTACGGGCTGGCCTAGTAGATGAGATGTTATATCCTCGCGATGGATGTTCTCTGCCACGTGTATGGCCGCGATGATCGATATATTTTTATGTATCATTAGCTACTCCCCCTTAGTTAGTGGGTATGCTGATGTGGCCACTAACTTCGTGACAAATTATTTTTCAATTCCATCATTACCTTGTATTTAATGTTGTAAGTAACTTTTTGCGGGTTGGTGTCTCGATTATTTGCTTGCCCGTTCATTTTTTTGCACTTTTTTGGGATTTCACATAGCCATCATATCTCGCACACTGTCCCATGAGCAATCCCTTTATTGCTCGATTCTATAAAGGAGATGTGACGAATTCGTTTTCCCTCTTTACACCATCTTTGAAAGTAGGGTTTGTTTCTTCCTTCGCCTTCTTCGTTCTCTTTGCTCTTCTATTCTATAATGATGTCTATTGGTGATAAATTAAGTGGTAAGTCGCTAGCTATTTGTGAGTTTTTTTTTCTCAAGAAAGCTTCTCAGGCGACGTTGGACAGTCTTCGTTCTGACTACAATCTGCCGCCCAACCTCGAGATTATCTTGCCGAAATAGAACGACAGTCCTTGTAATCCAAGGTCTGGGTACATCACGCTGTATCCGTGCATGTTTTCTCCTGGCTTTCGATTTCCAGTTCTAGAGTTGTTTTGGGAGTATCTTAACTTCTTGGGCATTCCTCTTGCTCAAATGGGTCATAATGGTTTCTTCTTACGCGAGGGCTATTCTGTCTGACATTCCTTTGAATGTGAGGGTTTTGCATTTGATGGTTGGTCTGATGGTGACCAAGGATATTTGCTTCATTCGTTATCCTGTTTGCTTCGAGAAACTTAACGATGACATCCGTGATTGGTCAAGGTCTTGGTTTTATGTTTCCACTAACTTTGGTTACCTCCAACTGTGAGGTCGACTGATTTCTTGATCATTTTGATTTCCCAATAAACGGATGAATCTTCAGTTAACTGTGGAGGAACATAAGATCAATGATCGATTCTTGAAGGTTCCCTGGTTTTCTATGGGGGCAATTCGTTCCGAGGACATCCTGAATCGTAGTGGTTTGTATACTATGAATGAAACGGAATGGGTCTTGCTTACTGAGTTCGGTGCTGAGGATATTGTTGCTCGCGCTACTTGTGCTAGCATTGATTGGGAAGTGAGTTCGAACAGGCGTGTTACGAATCTTGATGTTCCTATTAATGTCATAGTTCCGACTTCCAGAAAAAGGAAGCTTGCGAGGCCCACTAGTCCGTCGAGGTGATTGTCGGTATATTCTGGTCGTAATCCAAGGAAGAAACAACTTTCTAATCGTAGTTCTGTTCAGACTGCATCCCGTTTGAATCCTGGTCAGGATGTTACGAAAGTTACCTCTCGTCCAAGCCCTTCCTGCAAAGATGTTGTAAAAAAGGATCGTGTATCTTTTGAGGAGGCTGAGGAGATGAGGCTGGTGTTCGAGAGGAGCGTAAGAGACTACTTGTCCGTTGGATGATGATGAAAAAAAGCTTCTTTTTGCCTATGGTATTTCTGACGTTGTTGAATTGTCTAACGATGATATCCAGGCTATTGATGATAAAATGTTGCAGTTAGTGGAGCAATCTAAAGAGGTTGTCGCTGGTGGTCAGAGTTTTGAGATTCACTCTCCTCCTTCTATTGACGCCAGCGATGCGGTCTGATTTTTAGTTTCCTCTCATGTCCGTCTAGATTCTCCTACCCTCGTTGTCACTACTAGTTCTACTCCTGCTATGGTTGCTCCTCAATGGGAAGGTAAAAACAATTTTTTTGTTGTCACTGCTGTTCCTTTCGCCCTTTCGCCAAAAGAAATGTATCAAGTCGGATGGCAAATTTTACAGGTTCACTTAGCTTGACGTGCAAGATGATGCACACAGGTTGATAAATGAATGGCACATGCGATCAGTGGAAAAACCTTCAATGACCGTATTGGACCCATGCGATCATCTTGATTATGGTCATGAGCAGATAATGGATGGGATGAATCATCTCTAATGGGCCCGGTCTATCGAGTCGGTTGTGATCAGTGGTTTCATGGAGAGAAGGTTGGCAACGCAGTTCTGGTGTTTTCTCACGTTCTTTCCCAATTCGACTTATTGAGAGCGCAATGCGCAGAGTCGAAGAAAACTGCCAGCGTTGCTCAGACTTCATTGATTAAGGCAGAAAGTATGCGAGATAAATCTGCTGTTGAGCTTGAGTCCTTAAAAGCCAAGTTGGATGGGGTTTGTGCCTGTACATGATGTAGAGAAAGAGTTATCCGCTGAGAAGGCAGCTTATGACTTCTTGTGTTGAGATTGTACAATCTGTTATTCGCGTTATCTCTGAGAGGCGGGTGGAACAGTTGATGGCTGCGCGCTCGACAAACTCAAGGCAGATACTTTCGTTATCCTTACCACCGCCGAGGGACGACTTGCAGCTATAAAAAATTAACTCGCTACTGCCAAGGATAGGTTCCGTATTGTCGAAGCCGAAAATTGGAAGCGAGTTGTTGATGGATGGGTTGAGCTTCTTGACTATATCGGGGGGCTTGGCGTGGATTTATTTGGGTACTGTCACTTGGTTGATCAAGCTTTCGAGGATGATGACGGTGAAGAAGTTGTCCCAGTGGTTGAAGAGCTATTGTTTCCTTTTCCTTCGAGTGTCCCAGTGGTTGAAGAACCATTGCTTTCTGCCTCTTTTGAAGAGAGATCTTTGCCCTCTCCTGTAGATGATATAGCTGATGATCCTGTAGTCGCCTCCATTTCTTCTCCTACTCCTTCATCTTCTTCTCCGGATCTAACAAAATAATATTGTTAATGATAATAACTTCATTTTTTTGGTAGTGCATGTTTTTGTAGTTTATCTTGCTATTTTTTTTTATTCCAGTTGTAGTTGTCTCGGGCTTTACTTCGAATTCCTTTGTGGCTACTTTCACGTTTTTGCTCATTATTTTTCTAGGGATGGGTCGACTTTATCCTTAGCTTACCAACCTCAGGTCTTATTTATGTTCAAGGAGTCATGGTTTAACCAGATCTTCGTAGGTGTAGATTAGGGAGAAAATCTTCGTGGATATCCCGATCTAATTAGGAGTCATGCTGTAAGAAGGAAGTTCCCGCTTAGCTCCTTGCTCCTAGATACGTGGGAGATAGTTCCCAATCCGATAGCATTCCGTGGAAGGGAGTTTCCTTGTGTGGAAGATACTCTGGTGTTTGCTCGTCTGAAGCAGATCCTCAAGATACTTGCCTGAAAAGAGCTTACGGGTATTGAGGATAGCTATGAGACGTGTGGGTCTAGCATGATGTGACAGTCCAGGCCTGCCTGGCGGGCTGAAGTTGAACGGGCTGAGAACCGCTCGAGCTGGATCCATATTGGGCTGTTGCTTGAACCCATAGTTTCTCGAGATCATCATGACACCTGTACGGCTCAGAGGTGTGACCATTTTTATGTATCATTAGCTACTCCCCCTCGAGTTAGTGGGTCGTTGCATCGGTTCACTAAGTCATATCTGGAAGGGATGTGCCGCTCATGATAATTGAATCTGAATCATTGCTTGAGCCGCGCGTTGTATTAATTGAACGTGTGTTGGTTTGATGAAAAAGAGGTGGGAACCCATCGCCTATATAGGTCATCCGCAGTGCAACGTCTCACTCTTCTACTTTTCTTACTTTCGAAAATATCATTCTGATTATAAGAGTTTGTTCGTCTTTCCCATGGCCCGAGAAGATCTTTTTGATGTTGATGTCTTGGCCGAGGGCCTAGGGTTTTTTGAAGACAGGTTAATGTCTAAACCTAGTCTTGCTGAAATTCGTACTAGGTTTGGAGTCCCGGAGGATTTGTCGTTGTACCTTCTATTGGGCAACTAGACTCCAATGTCGCTTCTAGATGGTCTTATCTGTTTATATCAGAGGATGCTTCAAACTGGAGTGCGTTTCCCGGTTCTGGATGTGATATGGGAGTTTTTGAATCTGCTAGAGATTCCCCTGTCTCAGTTGGGACCCAATGGATACAGGGTTATCCTCATTATTCTGCTCCGCGCTAAGGAGGTCGGTGTTAGCGCAACTCCGCGGGTGATCCAGTTGCTTACCGCTCCTTGGTTGCAGAGCAATGTTGTCTGTAAGTTGAGGACGCTGAAGTGCTTCGGTAGATTTCCTGATGACTTCAAGTTCTTTCAGAAGTTTTGTTTCTTGGCCCCTGCAGATTCGAAGTATTTTCGATGCAAGGGTTGTCCGCTCGAACGAAAACTTCGACCGCTTCGTAAATTTGACTCTTTTCTTGCAATTTTGATGTGCTTGATGATAGATTGACTAACCGATACTCACGTTCTTCTACAGGGAGGTTTCCCACTACTCCTCTTACTTTGGAGGAGCGAACCACCATGGAGAAATACCGTGACTTGCCTCAAAGGGTGGTGATTGATGTAATCAGAGTTTTCAACTTCATCCGCAGTGGGCTATGGGACAATTGGCATGTAACCCCCAAGCTGTACTGAGAGGCGCGCATTAAGTCGGAAGATGGGGCCCCTTCCAGAAAGAGGAAGGCTGCTAGGGCCAATGCTCCTATCTTGTCTGATGTGGAGGAATCATTTGAGATGCTTGCTTCCTTTATGAAAAAGAAGTCCCGTGTTAGAATTGGTTCGTCTTCGGCATGACCTGCTCCATCGAGAAAGGAGAGCGAGTCTGCGGTTGGCGGGAGTCACAGATGGGTTGAAACTTGGTGATGCGCAGGTCGAGGCTCTGAATGACCATCTGGTACGGGTTGCAATGGCGGCTTCTGCTGGCGGTAATTCGTGTGGGGCCGTTTCGATAGAATGCCCTTTTGAAGATTTGCCCGAGGTAGTGGAATCTGATCGTCCCATTGATGATTTTCCTGAGAGTGGCCATGGTACCGGTCATGTTTTCTGTAGTCCGCGTAGTTCACCGTCTCGTCGAAGGCCACAGTTAGAAGTGTTGGAGGGCCCTTTGGATACTTCGCTTCCTCATCTGCCTCCAGATCTTGTTGAGTTGTCTCGCAGTAAAGGGTTGGCTGCTCTTGATAAAGGAAAAGCCATAGATGAGAGTTTGAGGATGGTTGTGACCGTGAAGGGTGGTGTTGGCGTAGTTCTAGATCAGGGGACTCTTCATCCTGATGCGCAGATAACCTTATTTGCACCGAACTTGGTGAAGATGAGCTCGCTGGTCTGGCATCGAGAAGTGGAATAGAGTATGCTTCAAGGAAACATATAAGCAGGCGATGGACCATTCTCTGAAACCCGATGAGGATTCGCTTGAAGGGTGTATGGATAAGGTTTTGAAGTACCTTATGTTGGGTATTCTCATATGAGCCATGCGGCCGCTGCTGGAACGAAAGTCGAGGTAGCTCGTGAGAGAGTGTACATTTTGGAGTGTGTTTTCTCGCATGTGCAGACACTGTATTTTGATGCGCTCCATGAAATTGAGCGGCTTAAGAAGCAAGCCGAAAAGATGCAGTTGGATCAATCAACTGTGGTCACTGAGGCTCAAAGGGCTCGTCTGGAGGACCTTGAACACAACTGGCAGAAGCAATGTCTAAGAGGGATGGACTCAGGTAGGAGCTAAGCCGGATACGTCGAGAAGTCGAGGTTGCGCAAGAGGATGCGGATAAAGCGCGTTTTGAGCTGCAGTCTTTTACTGAAGATAGTGCTTCAAGGAGCTGGCTGGGTCGCTAAGAAGCAACAGTTAGAATCCAATGTGGATTTCAATGCTCGAGAAGCGAGGAAGGCCGACGACCAGCTAGAGCTACAGTGGTATGAACTCAGTGCTGTGAAGAGCATTTTGGCCACAGAGTAGTCTCAGGTTGATAGGCTGACTGGTATGTTGGAGTTGCTGGAGTGCAAACTTATTGATGCGAAGGTGCGAGAGGAAGAGCTTCTCGAGGAACAAGGCAAATGTGAGTTTCGCTGGGTCATACATGACCAGCCGGAGCTGTTGTCGCTGATGAAGTAGGAGCATCTAGAGTGGGACCTTGATCGTTATAAAAAGATGTCATATGTAGACTTGTCCGTCTCTTCTGCGTCATCGGACGAGGAGGATGATTCGGTCCTTGACGTCCAGGTCGAAGCGCATATGGATGCAACTCCCGCCCCTGTTTCTACTAGGCTTAACTCTTCCATTTCCGTGCCTTCTCCTGATTAGGAGCGATTTTGTGTGCTTGTACTCCTTTTGTCTTGACCATTAATAAAAACAGTGTTATTAGTTTTACGTTTTTGAATTGCATGCTTTTCCGTTTTGCCTTATCGTCTTGCTTTGGCATAGGCTAGTTGAATCAATAGAACGTTGACTGATCTGTCTGCGGTAGAGGGCTTGACCGCTTTGTATTGTGAATGACCTGAGTCATTGCTTGTTTGCCTTACTAGTCAGCTGCAGCTATTGCCTTGGGCGAGCTATGGTGGCCGAGTGTACGTGTTAAAAAGTTCGTGCTGAGTCAGGCGCCGTAAGCTCGGGTCGGCATCCTAATCAGCTTTTATGCGGGCACCGACTATACTATCTTTGTATTGGCACGGGTGGCATTTTCTAATGTTAGAATGCCAATCCGTTTGAGCGTGAAGGTGCTGACTTGGCTAGATTCATATTTGTGTCTGCTAGTTGAGAGGGACAACATAGGCCGTGTGGAAAGTTGCTTGAGACTCCCACCATCCGAATCATTTATGACTAAACAAGGCGGACGACATATTCGGGGAGTAAGGGTTCGACGACCAGGCTAAAGAGCAGTGGTCCCGTGGCAAGTCGTCAAAATAAGTTCGGGACTGACTAGGCTTCCACCATCCGAATCATTTATGACCGATCTAGGTGGACGAAAGATTCGAAGAGTAAGAGTTTTGCGACTAGGCTGAAGAACAGTGGTCCCGTGGCAAGCCGTTGGAATCAGTTCAGGACTAACTAGGCTCCCACCTTTCGAACTGTCGATGCCCTCCCCGCGTGGTGGGGGCTACAAGTTCGAGAGGGTTTGGCGATCATGCTAAAAAGCAATGGTCCCGTGGCAAGCCGTCGGAATCAGTTCAGGACTGACTAGGCTCCCACTATCCAAATTATCTACATCCGAATGCACCAGGCAACATATTTGGGAGTGTTTTGGAGGCCGCGTTGAAAAACAGCGATTTCGTGGCAAACCGTCGAGATCAGTTTGGGACTGACTGAGCTCCCACCTTCTAGACTATTTACACCCTTGCGCTGAGGCTACAAGTCTAGGGTTGGTGATTCGGCGGCCATGCTGAAGAGCGGTGGTCCCTTGGCGAGCCGTCGAAATCAGTTCGGGATTGAGTGGGCTCCCACCTTCTAGACTATCTACACCTTTGCATTGGGGCTACAAGTCCAGAGTTTGATCAGAAGCTTTCGTCGCTAGTCGTCACTAGCTAGGCTTACCTGATTAGGTTCGATGATCATTGTCCGCGAAGGAGGCAATGATCCCTAACAAGTCGTCATCACCAGGCATGATAACACTGATTATACTCCTACTTCCTAAACCGTCAAAGCCTATGCTAGGAGGACTAGGTGTCAGGATGAACCAGAAGCCATATTTATCAGTCATGGCTGACTAAGCTTGACAAATTTGAAATAAGGTTCCACCTGCTAAGGGGCAGGTGAACCTGATCCATCCGCGTGGCACATGGTGTGGAGGAAGTTACCTTAAACCGACTAGTGATCTATAGGTACGATCCGTATGTCAGGGTTGACTAGGATCTTCTGGTGCTCGTGCCATGCATGCGATGGGGTGTTGTTTGATTATCAGGCTGGGCCCATGGGCTCGCAGAGGAAGGGCTAGGGTTTCCTGCATGGTGTGTTGTGTGTACAACGTAGATCGCACGATGAGACATGTACGGCGCAGGTTGCGTGACTATTGAGTATCAATTACTCCCCCTCAATTGATGGGGTTGTGTGCAACGCCATTAATTGATTGACGTGCTCTACGTAGTTTCCTTGGAAACTATATTCTTCCTGTTTTCCAGACGTTATTCAATGCTTGGCATTTAATGCTTGAGTGTCTGTTTGGTGAACCATTACGTCTATATAATGGTGTTTTCCAATTGTTGCAGGTAGTATTTTTCGCAGAGTTTATCTCCTGTAATGTTTTTGTTTGAAGAAGACACTTTGGATTTTTCAAAGGCTGAAGAAGATGCTTTGGGTTTTCCAAAGGTTGAAGCTATATCTCCGTGTCTGGAATCTCCGAGTGTTCTGATGTTTATGCCGTTCAAGCATGGCGAAAGTTGCCATTATGCGTGGTCTCCTGATATGGGTGGGCACATAGTTGATCCGTTGAGGTGTCATAATTCCTTCTCATATTGCGGAGAAGTAGTAAGGATTCCCTTCCAAGGGAAGAGTTCATTTTTTATGAGCAGATGCCTTATCGTTGTTCCTGAATGTTTGATCTCAGAAATAATATATGCATCCAACTCCGTGGTGGTCACCTCCACCTCTTCTCGATTAGCCTTGTCTTTCTGCCTCGTGTTGGGGTTCAGAATCTTGAGACGAAGAGGAGTTGGACATGGTCCAAGGAATGGGCCATTGATTCCTGGACGCCCTTCTCACCCCTGTGAGCGGAATGTGCACTCTACCTGTGGTGACTTGATACTTGTCCCAGGTTTGCCATTCCATCAGACTGAGGGTGTGAAATTGACAGTGTCTGGTAATGGCTCACTGCGGGACTCCTGGTTGCCGATTTTGTACCCCCACATACCATATTTGATGTTGTATGTATCTTCACATCGTTTGTGAGGTCGGGTAGTATGAGCAAGTTTTCACTCCATGTTTATCTGATGCCCACGATGCATAGTTTTTTGTATCCGCCTCAGGGCGCTCGCAATATGTAGTCTTTTGTATCCGCTTCAAGGTGTTTGAAGTATGTAGTTTTTTGTATCCGCTTTAAAGTGTTTGTTGTTACATCTTTCCAATAATCAATAGAGTTTGTTTTTGAAATTCTTGTTTATTTCTTAAAAATGATTGCGAACCACATAAGTCTCTTAAGAACTCTAAACTCGATATTGACTACGGAAAGGGAAACAAACAAGTTAAAGAAAACTAATTGTTGATGGAGATAAACTGATCTTGTCCTCGAAGTGAATTCAGATAGCATTCGCGGATCGTTTAGCGAACTGTCGAGGCGTTACATAAGTCACTGAAGAGTAAACCTTGCAGAGGGGCGGATCTCCACGTCAACGAAATGTCGGGGTGATGTGTTCCCACTTGCCATTGCCATTACGACCCGCTAGGCGGGAGAAGTGACTGCTCCTGTACCGCTAAAAAATGGTGTCTCTTTTGTCTTTTGGCCTTGCATCGGGTCATGCTGCTCTGCATGATGTAGCTGAATCTGGGAACACTCTATCTATTCTAGTGCAGCGTATGTGGCAGCCTCGTGCCGCAGGTTGGTTTCCACGTATTGTCCCTTCTTGGGCGAATATCATGTAGACATGTTTTCTCTTTTGAATGAAAATATTATTCTGCCTTGCATCATCGTATTTGCTTTTTTTGATTTGTAGACTGTAGGGTTTGTACTGTCAGGTGGAATTTTTTTATCAGTCCAAATATATTGTTGTGTTGTGTTGCTGTCGCGGCAGATTAAGCGTTGATCTGCAGGTGTCGTCGTTGGTCAAGAGTTGACCAAATTCTTTTACTCGTTGTCTACAATGACTCCCTCAATATTGGCGGATTAGCACTAACTTTTGCCTCCATTCCTTCGGTCGTTGTGACCTGTGCGGAGCGGGTTAGACTTTGCGTGTCGGAAGGTGTTGTGATCAGTTTCAAACTGATTAAGTTTTGCTTGGTAAGTAAGTTTGGCAACCATTGTCTGTATCAAGAGCAATGATCCATTGGCAAGTCGTCGTCACCAGCGGACAAGTACGTGCTGACTAGACTACCACTTCCTGAGCTGTCGTGACCCGTGCGGAGCGGATTAGACTTTGAGAACCAGAAATCATCGTCATCAGTTGCAAACTGACTAAGCTTACCTGGCTAATTCGGCAATCATCGTCTGCATTAAGAGCAATGATTTCCTTAGCGAGTCGTCATCATTAGCGAACAAGCGCTGACTAGACTCCCAATTCCTCAGCCGTCGTGACCCGCACAGGGCAGATTAAGCTTTGGGCACCAGAAGCCGTCGTCATCAGTCGCGAACTAACTAAGCTTACTTGGCTAATTCGGTGATCATCGTCTGCGTTGAGTGCAATGATCCCTTGGCGAGTCATCGTCATCAAAAGACAAGCGCTGACTAGACTCCCAGTTAGCCATCGTGACCCATGCGGAGCGGATTAGGCTTTGGGCACCAGAAATCGTCGTCATCAGTCGCGAACTGACTAAGCTTATCTGGCTAATTTGGCGATCATCGTCTGCATTGAGAGCAATGATCCCTTGGCGAGTCATCGTCATCAGTGGACAAGCGCTGACTAGACTCCCATTTCCTCAGCCATCGTGACCTGCGCGGAGCGGATTAGGCTTTGAACACCAGAAGTCGTCGTCATCAGTCGCGAACTGACTAAGCTTAACTGGCTAATTTGGCGATCATTGTCTACATTGAGAGCAATGATCTCTTGGAGAGTTGTCGTTGTCATCAACGGACAAGCGCTAACTAGACTCCCACTTCCTCAACCGTCGTGACCTGCGCGGAGCGAATTAGGCTTTGGGCACCAGAAGTTGTCGTCACCAGTCGCGAACTAACTAAGCTTACCTAGCTAATTCGGTGATCATCATCTGCATTGAGAGCAATGATCCCTTGGCGAGTTGTCGTTGTCATCAACGGACAAGCGCTAACTAGACTCCCACTTCCTCAGCCGTCGTGACCTGCACGGAACGGATTAGGCTTTGGACACCAGAAGCTGTCGTCATTAGTCGCGGACTGACTACGCTTACCTGGTTAATTCGGCGATCATCGTCTACATTGAGAGCAATGATCCCTTGGTGAGTCGTCATCAGCGGACAAGCGCTGACTAGAGTCCCACTTCCTCAGCCGCCATGATCTCCATGGAGTGGATTAGGCATTGGGCACCAGAAGCCATCGTCATTAGTCGCGAACTGACTAAGCTTACCTGGCTAATTCAACGATCATCGTCTGCATTGAGAGCAATGATCCCTTGGCGAGTCGTCATCATCAGCGGATATGCGCTGACTAGACTCCCACTTCCTCAGTCGTCGTGACCCGCACGGAGTGGATTAGGCTTTGGGCACCAGAAGCCGTCGTCATCAGTCGCGAACTGACAAAGCTTACCTGGCTAGTTCGGCGATCATTGTCTATAATGAGAGCAATGATCCCTTGGCGAGCCGTCGTCATTAGCGGACAAACGCTGACTAGACTCCCACTTCCTCAGCGCCGTGACCCGTGCAAAGTAGATTAGGCTCTGGGCAAATATCCGAGTCTGGCAATGGAAGTTTTGGTAAAATCAAAATATTTTATTGATAACACTTTTTGAGATGCTCTACATTCCATGGTCGTTTTAACTCGTCGTCGTCGACGTCTTTCAGCCAGTATGTTTCCGGCATGTTAACCTTAGCAACTATGTAAGGTCCTTCCCAATTCAGATTTAGCTTTCCTGCCCCGACTTATTTGGTGTTTTGCTGGGTCTTTCATGTTGTTTCCTGGTCTCCATTAGCAACGGGTGGATTTTGTTGTGTGAGCGTCTCCACCGCCTTGATGTCCTACTGTATTTGAGACGTCAGCACCTTGATTCTAGGTCCCGCCGTTACTGCCATTGGTGCAGGGGCGTGAGTAGGCTGCCCGTGCATGGCAGGAACTGTTATAGGGACAGCCAAAGCGTTGGATGTGTTCCTTGGTTTGTTGTTGCGTGACCTGGTGGTCACCATCTCTTTGGAATTTGGTAGGAAATGATGCTTAGTGTAAAGTTAAGAACTATGTCATCCCCACAAACTGGGCCAAACTCATACAGTCGATTTTTGCTCCCTGCTCTGACCTAGTCCTGTTGACTTATTTAATCTGCACAAGTAGCACACTGAGCCACAGACCACCGTGGGGTGGCCGATGACACTCTGATGCTAAAGTCAGACAAGGATCCGAGGAAGGTGTAATGCTGTAACAGGAAATTTGTAGCTTACTTTAGCTTACCAACCTCATGTCTTATTTATAGTGCAAGGAGTTCTGGTTTAACCAGGCCATCATAGGTGTAGATTTGGGAGGAGATCGTCGTGGAGATCCCTATCTAATTAGGATTCATACTGTGGGAGGGAAGTTTCCTGTTAGCTCTGTACTCCTAGATACACGGGAGATAGTTCCTAATCCGAGAGCATTCTGTGGAAGGGAGTTTCCCTATGTGGAAGATACTCTGGTGTTTGCTTCCTAGTTGGAAGCAAAGAGCGGTTGTGGTTGCCCATCCAAAGAAGATCCTCAAGACACTTACCTGAAAGGGCTTACATGTATTGAGCATAGCTGTGAGACGTGTGGGCCTAGCATGTTGTGAGAGTCCGGGCCCGTCTGGTGGGTTGAAAACTGCTTAGGTTGGATCTGTATTGGGTTGTTGCTTGAACCCGTAGCTCCTCGAGATCATCATGAAACGTGTACGACTCAAGGGTGTGATCGTTTTTATGTATTATCGATACCCATGATCTTTATGGAAGGAACAATATTTTCTTTTGTCTCTTCCTTTCGGGTCTCCTCTCATCCTGAGTGGCCAGTTGATGTTATCCCATTTTTCTATGTGCTTAAGTATATTGGCTTGACTTATTTTTAAGGTTGCATATGGTTTGTATGTCTTCTTCATCACGCTTGTTACTCGCTTGTGTCGGGGCCATGCTGATTGTAACTTTTTGGACTCTTGTTGGTTTGAATCGGTTCTTCTTCCATTTCAATGCCTTTTCAAATGAATGTTATCCTCCTGTGATCCGTCATCTCGCCTACTTTCTTCATTTCTTTCCCGTTTCCTTGAATGACTTTTTCTTTCTTGGTCATTTTCCTCCTGGCCGTTTTCATTTTTCGAGAGAAATGTGTTTTTGTGTTGTTTTCAATATGACTGTCATGCCTTTTGGAGGTTCTAGGTTAAGAGCATAAAAAAGGGACGTATCTTAAGTCCGACGATGAAGGTTGCGGCGGCTGTGTTGTCTCTGCATCCATCGATCATCGTCAGCTCGTTGGTGAAATGAGTGACGTATTCCCGTATTGTCTCTTCGAGCTTTTGCTTGATATGGAAGAGGTAGTGTGGTCCTTTCCTCATTCGCTAGCTTCTAATGAATCTGGTGATAAAAACAGTGGCTAACGCCTAGAAAGAGTCTATTGACCTTGGTGGTAGGTTGTTGAACCAATTCATCGCTATGGAGGTGAGGCTGGTCGAAAATATTATGCATAAGATCGACTTCATGGTTTCCTTTAGGGATATGTGGTGGAAGTGTCTCAGGTGATCTGTTGGGTCGGTAGTATCATATACTTCATATTTTGGTGGAGTGAATTTCTTTCGGCATGGGCATTTTCATGAGGGCGTCGGAGAATGGCTGCTTGGCTAATTCGTACAATACGTTAGGATCCGTGACTCCGATTCTGTTGGAGTTCATTGCTCTCGAAGTTTCCCTGTTGGGGTTCTGCTGGGACTTCATCACTTCCTTGAGTTCGGTTGGCGGAGTTTTGTTGGTGCAGTGCCTAGACAGGATCAGCTGGCTGGATGTGCTCCTGGGTGATTTTCTCTTGCATCTTCGTCATGTAATTCATCTGGACCATAAGCAGGTCTACTCGAGGATCCGTGGCAGCGTCACCGGATGTCTAGGTTGTCTGGGCTATTGTATGCTAGTGGTCTTGATTTTCGGGTGCTACTGGCCTGATGATTTGGATCACATCTTGTTCGTAAGTTGTTTGTAATACATTGTCGCCAATAGGAGAGTTGTTGTTATTGCCACTGGGTTGAGGATCTGTAGGGTGTGCCATTTATTCTAACACTTTGTTGATTGTTTATCAGATTTTTGTGAACTTCGTCACTGTGGATCTTATTTTTAGAAAGGAAACTCGTCGTTCCCCACGGATGGCGCCAAACTGATGGTTCCAAAAATCGTCCTCCTGTGAGTTTGACTTGCAAAACAAATGTTAGAATGCCAAATACCATTTGTTTGGTGGCCGAAGGCACTCCGATGCTTAAGTCAGCAACTCTGTTGAAGAAGGAAGTAAATCTGGACAAAACTCAGTTAAAGTTGCATACATGTGTTGAATGTTCCCCTTACCTTTTATAATGGTCGTGGTTAATTCTCTGCGTAATTTAAGCATGTGAGGCGCAATGGAAGAAGATGTTTCTCGTAACAGTCTCCTCCTTGATGGAGATGCGACCGTGAATGCGTAATTCTCTCCATGGCTATTTTTTTGTGCAACGTTCCTCTTCTTTATGAGAGTACTCATGTCAGGATTGAATTTGGGTTTTGATTCGTTCGGGTTTGATTATATCTTCTTATAGTGGGCCTTGTCTGTGCCCCTATAGTTGGATTCATTCTTCTTGGGTTTTACGGACTGGCCCAGTAGATGAGACGCCATAGCCGTGGTGATTGGTCTATTTTGATGTATCATCAGTAGTTGTAATTGCTCATTTAGTTAGCAAATAATATTTTATCATAAAAACTTGAAATTTATGTATGCAACAAATAATGGACCTGATCACAAGCTTGTAATTGAACCTTTTTTGTGGCTCATAATATCCTATTATTGAAAAAAAACTAGTAATTTTTTCTTAGACCTTGCCAAAGTTAGGCCTTAAAGCAAAGTTTTGGCAGGGCTAGTGAGCCAACACTAACCAGTACGCAAGGAATGTGATTTCTAAAAAAATGTCGAAATTTCATGAAATATTTTTATTTTCGAGTTAACGAAAGTTCTTTTGAAATTCAAAATATTTATTTATTTTATTAGGCCAATCTAAATTTCCGTACATTTTAACCCATTATGCAATATATAGACTCTAAGACATTATCAGTCTTGGGACTCTTTATATAGTAAGAGTTTAAAATGCTTAAATTATATTGATAACTTAAAAATTACAATCGAAAATTTTACGTTTTTTCTATATATAACAAAATATTTCAAGAAATATTTCTTGAAATCAATTTACCAAAATTACCTTGAAAAACGAAATCGGATCCTTGCCAGTATGTTCCTGTAGCTTGTCAAACGACCATGCCAATTCTAATTTGTCAAGTATATGGTAGCCCTGCCAAAATTTTTGCTTGGCCTAATGGGCATACCCAGGGTTCAAAATCTTACCTAATTCAGACTTTTTGGTTTAGTGAATTTGAGTACACTTCAAACTTAAAGAAAATGAGTAGTTAATGTCCAAATAAAAAGAGTCCAAAATTTCTTCATCGGAGGAAGGTTTGGCGAAGAAATTATTACTCAAGTCAATAATAAAACGAACAAAAATTCTCCTACAGTAAGGGGTGGGGCAATAATGCACGCTCGAGCATAGTTAATGATGCACATTCGGGAAATCTACTTATGCATTCATCATAATAGGATGCAAAGATTTCACCATAATATCGTAGCCACCACCACCTCTGTGCGCCTCTTCTTCATGCCTAACACCCCACCGCAAGTCATGAACTCAGCTTCACCCAATTTACTTTCTTCTTTGTCTCGGTAACACGACAATTGGGTTTAAAATTAGGGCATACCATGGATGCGTTTCCACATCTTCTCTATAGGATCCAATCTATTTATCCCGCTTATTTCAATGGTTGTCTTTCTTGTAAAACTATCTTTAAATTTTCATTGTTGGTTACCAATGTTGTTGCGTTCAAGCATACTTAGCTTTTGCGTGGCTACAAATTAAGTGTCTTGAAGAAATTTCGTATTGGTTCGAGCATACTTAATCCAATCTGGGTATGATTTAGGATCAAACTCATTATTTTTTACTGAATATTTTTGGACTATTTACATTTTGGGTACGTATAATTTAGGAGTAATTCACATTGGGTACAAAAGTTTTGCATAATTACATATTGGATGCAAAAATTTGTCTTGAGATTTTATTCAACGACATTGACTAAGGTCAGATGTCCCATATTTAGACCCAAATACCCTCATTAAACGTATTATATTAAAAATACAGAGGGGTATTTAGTCTTTATAAATGTGGTAGTCAAACCTTAGTCAACGTTGTTGACAAACGGTCAAGACACAATTTCATACCTAATCTATTATTATTTAAAATTTTTGTATCCAATATGAATTACAACTAAATTATGCGCACATAAAATGTAAATAACCCAATACTTTGTAGGGAAGTTCACTCAACTGTTGATTAAAAAAGCATGAAACATTTACCCTTTTTTTATTTTTGGATATTCACAAAATTGAATAAATTCTTGATTGTGCGTGTCACAAAATTTTATTTATTTATTCCTTCTTGGCGAGGTTAAGAATTTATGACTTGGTTTTGAGTTTCTGTATAATTTCTACTTGAAATGCTACTTTTTTTATATATCTTTTTCATTATTCTTTTGGGGTATATGCGGGAGATTTATAATTTTTTGTTCATGTCTTAAGAAATTATGCCCAGTACTGCTGTAAAGCAGAAGGAGCATTAAGGTTGATGGAAAAAAAAATTCAAGCTATAATTCCTCAGATTCTTACCCTTGATGTGATTAGTTCATTAATGCATTGATTATTTTGGGATTTGGATTATTTGATTTATTTAGGAAGCACTAAACTCTGTCATTACCTTATTCGAGAGATAAGCACGAAAATTTCTTATATGCATTTGAAACAAGTGTTTGTATATACAAAAATGCTAGGAAACCTGGTTTTTATGGAGTTAGTTTGTTATTAGGTTTGCATTCAAGTCAAAACTGTAATTTTTATGGTAGTTTCATAAACCCGTAGTTAAGGCATACTTTTTATTGATCAGAGTGGCATGTCAAAGACATGACACGGTAGTCATGCTTACAGCACAAGTATATGTTGCGTGAAAACAGATAATACACTGGTATATATACACACCGTGCTTTCGATGGCAAAAGCCATATATATACATATATTTCTGTTATAAAAAAATAAAAAACCAAAGATAGTATATTGATGCCATGCTCCTCAAATAGTCGAATTTGCTTCGGTCCCTTCATCTGCAGTCATACTGGACGGTGATGATGGAGATGTTGGAGCCAAACTATTGGTTGCGGTGTACAAAATACACATACTTGGTCACGGGTTGGATGTTTCAAGCCTAAGATTTATCTGAGGTTCATACTCACGTAATTCTTAGGATGGGCTGGAGTCCAACAGTATAGCCAATATTTCTTCTGAATGTCATAAACTCACTAATGATTTACAGAGGTAGGCCCAAAATGAAAATACTACCAAACACAGCCAAATATGACTATAATTTATGCGTTTAGGATCTGTTTGGTTGTACGGAAAATAGACATGAAAATTGAAACCGTTTTTGCGAATTCGATTCTGAGGCTTCTATCTCGGATTTGGATTCCCACACTACACCAAATTAGCACTTTTGTATCTACTCTCAAAACAATATCACTTTTGAGATGTTACAATTCACCAAACAATTTCAACTCAAAACTAAATTTGTCAAGAAAATGAAAAACAGTTACACAAAAAAAATTATACAATAAATTGGATCACCATGAATAGTATCACTTTTATAACCATTCTCTTCATGGTGATACAATTATTGTATCACTTTGTTTGTGAAAATGTGTAAAATTGTTAGGTGGATTGTTATACCTTAAAAGTGATATTGTTTTGGGGTTGTTACAAAAATGCCAATTTGGTGTAGTGTCATTAGTAGTGGGAAAACAGTTTAACGAATAATCGATTTCCTGTCAGTAAATAGACAACCAAACAGCAGAAACGAATTCAATTTCCATGTCTATTTTCCGTACAACCAATTAAACCCTTAGTGAACTTGACCAAAACTCAGTAATGACATAGCCAAGTAGTTCTGACTTCTGAGTAAAATTGGCTATCTAGTGAGTTTATGACATTGAATCCAAGTCAGACTAAAGTCTTGTTGAGTCTTGACTTTTTATCGAGGCAAAAAGCCAGGTCAACTTCAGGACTTTTGTAAGTATAATGTTTAAAGTTAATAAAAGAGTAATTCATAACAAGGTTTTTATTAATATGGGAGAAGGAGAGGTCGGTGAGCGACGCTTCAGATCTGCGTGAGAAGGAGAGGTCGGCGAGGAGGAGCAGTCAGTGAGGTCGGCGAAGAGGAATAACACTTCAGATCCGCGCTTCACAACACAGGGCAGAGCGGCGCTTCATATCTACGTGAGAAGGAGAGGTCGACAATGAGGAGAAATCGGCGCCCTGTCGGCATGAGGAAAGAGTTGTGTCGCCCCTTCCCGATCTCTCTTTCAGGTCAGCTTTCCTCCTCTCTACACAAATATCCAATGAATACCACTGCTCCTTTTTAGACCCTATGGCCTCCACCGGTCCGGCTCCGGATGGAGAAGAGGTTGTCTGTAAAGATGGTCTTAGCGGAGATGGAGAAGATTTTGATAAGAGTCAACCTCAGCTGAAATGGGCTCACTTATTCGGTGGAAGCTGAAATTGGGATGGGTTGGAGGCTCCAATCTACTACTCAAATCTCATGTTTGAGGAAGGTGTGTTACTATTGCCTCCAAATATTCAAGAAAAGTCCAAACAAATATGGCCAGACCAGTTGGTGGGGATGTTATTTGAGAAACCTCCTCCATTCAACCAAGTCAAGATAGTTGTGGAGAGGGAGTGGAAACCAAAAGGAGATCTTGAGGTTACATCGAATAGAGAAATTTTCTGCTTCAAGTTCACGAATGAAGATGATCGAGCCAAAGCACTTGAAGAAGCTCCTTTTAAAGTTAAGGACAAACTCATAGTGATTAAACCATGGAAGGAACACTTGGGGAGTCTAAGGAAAGAGATCAATAGAATTTCAGTATGGGGTTCATCTTTACGATGTCCTCACTTGCATGTGGTCCAAGGAGGGGTTGAGTTATATTGCTAGTTTGATTGGGAAACCTGTCAGGTTTGATCGAGCCACCTCAACTAGAGCTCGCATCACATATGCAACAATTTGTGTGGAAGTGAAGCCAGATAAATAGTTTCCAACCCTCATTAGATTAGATGTGGGTAGTGTAACACCCCTAAATTTCATAAAACTAATTTATTTTATTTTGAATTAAATAAAATAGAGTTACATTTTATTGAATTTAAAATTTAAAATTTAGGGTTTTATTTAGTGTGTTTAGAGGGTGGGTGTCTTTGGAAGTTCAGTGGGGGCGAATAGCCACCCACCTTATAAAGAGAACAATCCCTCTTTTCTTCCCCAATTTTTTTCTTTCTCCCTTCCTTGTGTATTCATCTTCTTCTGTGGCGAGCTCGGCTGTGACCGAGCGTCGAGCAGCCCCACCAGCCTTACTTCCCCCTTTTTTCTTCTTCTCACTTCCTTTCTTCCTATTTGAGTTCAACACTAGAAAACATAGAATGAAAGAAGAAGAGAGAAATCAATGCAAACCCTTAACTCTGATCTTCGATTTGCTTTGCAAATAGCAACAACAACCATCTCTCATCTTAATCATATTGTTACATTGAGCGTTTCTTTTCGCCCCAAATTGAGATCCTTGAAATTGCCCAGTCTCAGGTGTTTCACAACTTCATCTACTGATGCTTCTTCTGCTAAGATTGCTGATACAGAAGATATTGAGAAGAAGAAGATTGGCAAACCTTTGATCTGTATGGCAGATGAACTTCATTATGTGTCTGTGCCAAATACCAATTGGAGGCTCGCTCCCTGGCGCTACACACCACCTCCTCAGGCCCCCTCCAAGGATTCACTATCTGTTGCTCTTATCTGGGGTGGGAACTAATACAATTGGTTATGATCTTGATCCAGGGTCTTCATTTGCGCGTCATATGGCCTGCCAAAGATTTGATACATGGATTCTTGAAGTTCGAGGAGCTGGGTTGAGCAAGCGTGGGGAAGAAGCAGATGCAATTGAGCACTTTGTTAGTAATGGCTCTGTATCTGAGCTGCAAAATCCTGGTAATAAGGATGATATGGATGCCATTTCTGCTGTTGAACGAGCAACAATTAAACATAATGGTTCAACTGAGTCTGAGAAATTTGCTGTCAAAGGAGATACAACAGAGATGTGGACTGTTTGGGAGAGATCACAGGTGACAGAATGATGGGATGATTGCGTTGGCTGCACAATTCTTTGCGATTTGCAATTTTGGTGAGTTCTCTTTTACCCTTTCTTTATTAGAGTTTAAGTTGATTGGGATTTAGTGTTTCATGATTTTGATTTCTTGATTTTGACCTAATGGGTTTGTTCATGAATGCAAATTTTACAACCCAATGGATGATTTTGTACGGGATAGAGCTATCAAAATTTATTCATACGCGTTGGGGATGCAGCTAGTTGGGTTGGCCAAGGGGTTTTGTTTTCAATCTAAGTGTTTTTTAATACAATCTTGAATGCTTGACTTGATGAATATTAACCATGTCACAATTTTATGGATGTTAGATATGCATAGTTGACCATGATGACATGGATAGTGATTTTAGCAATGAGGAGATTCTTGAAGCACTGGTGAGTTGTGATAAAGGAGTTGGAAGATTCGGCTTTTCTTGATTGGAGATTACAAGTGTCATTCATCACATAAAGTCTTGTTGGGGGCCAGTACAGATTACAGAATTTGGCTAAAGCAAGGGCTAGGAGACTTGAGTCACGCTTGAAGGTTATCATTGGGCCTAATAAGGAATTTTTGTGTGGAAGAACGATAGGGAGAAAGACTTCACATCGGACTTTTCAGTTTTGCCTAGAAACATTTTACTCATTAATCATTTCCTAATTTCCCGGTAAGGTTGATATGGAAGAAGGAGATTTCATCTAGAGTTTCTTTATGTTGAACCTACTTTCGGATATGATTCCATCTATTAAACACCTTGGTTTCATTGCCTGCAGGCTAGTGTGATTTGTAGACATTTTGTAGTGCGGATTGAAGCGTGATTTTTTTGGGATTGTGTTACGGGCTACAACTAAAATGTTTCCGGTTGAGTTTGGGGAAGGCTACGATTGACATTAGACGGTTGGTTTTAGTTGATTTTGGTAGTTGTTTGTAACTATGTTTAATGCTTATTTTAATTTAAGCGGGCGTTTTAGCTGAGTTTTGGATGTTTAAATCAGTTAATTTAGGGGGATGTTCTAGTTGATATACATTGTTGTATAAATCAGCCCAAGCTGTTTGTTTCAGTTGAATTTAAAGTTTTCTTTTTTTTGAATTTCATGCTTCGATTCTACAGTTTGATGGATCTAAAATGCAATCCCTTTTGCTATTTTCTTGCATTTTAGTTGTTTACTTTGCCTTAAAGGATGGGTTGGTATAAATGCAATTCTTGTGATGAACGTTTTGAACTCCTTTGCTATTTACAGTAATGTATGATAATGAGAATTGGAGTATGGTTTATATATATATATATATGTGTGTGTGTGTGTGTGTGTTGTATTTTTTGTTTATGGTTAACAATGTTATTAAGTAATGATGTTTTATTTTATAGCTTGAATTAGACTCAATAAGGAGCTATGATTGAAAGTGTGATGTTAACATACTCGAAGGAACTTGAACCCTCTTATTGAATGGGTTTGATCCCCGCTCTGCTATATAAATTTTGTTTCCAAAAGTGTTATGTTTCTCCAAAAGTATGGGCGAAGATCGTGCTGAATAGATTTATAAATGACAGTGTCATTGTGAGAGAACTGAAATATAAAAAAATATGATATTGATAAACTTTGATTCTTGAAAATTTAATCACCTGGATTTGTATCACTTGGAACTACCACATCTCTTTTTGTTTATTATTTTCCCTCTCTTATAGAGAAACTAAATGACATGCGGGTTGTCTTGCGGAGGTGGGGCGCCTATTTCTTATAGAGAAACTAAAATAACTTTCGGGTTAGTCTTGCGGAAATGAGGTGAATTTTTATGCCTAAGATAGACTTTGATATTTATCCGTAAAAAATGTGACGTGACTTTATGCGCATTGATAGCCCAATAGTGGCTTTTTGTTACTCATATAGTTAGGAGTATCCGATGATGCATGCCTGTATGTGATGTGTCCCCACTTGGGCATGGATGACGGAAAAGTCCTCTTTTATATGAGAGAGACATACGGGAATGTATGTTCGACACAGAGGTGGTGCGAATGTGATATCGTCTAAGTGATCAATCCGTTAAAAATGAATCAAATTCAAATAAAAAATGAATAATATGCGTAAGTCAAATATTGTATGAAGACAACTGTTTAATTAATAAATTACGTTATATTGTTTCTAACATTTTCATGCAGGATGACAAGTCCACTAATATTTCTGTAGGTCAGACTTGCCATAGTCAACTTCTACAGTGTAAGTACAAGTAAATGCATATTTACTTATTAGGATGATTACATGATTGCCTCGTTGAGAAACTAAATTCTTTGAACTGTGTTTTTCTTGCATGACACCTTTGCCTCATTGAGGAACTACCTATTGGTGTGGTTGTTGATTGTTTGTGCTTAGTTTGATGTTATCGCGTGTGAATTTATTGATTTTGGGATGATGATTACTCACACCAGCTTTATTGTTGACCCAAGTGAGCTTTTGCTTCTTGGGTACATTCCTTTGGAAATGTAGCCGATTAGCCTTTCAGGTTTAGAGACTTTTGAGCAGCGTTACTGGAGTTCCGCTAGTGGGGCTAGCAACGTCAGTCTTTCCTGGTTAGAGTTTTTACTTGTTTCAGTAATTAAATCATGTTTACGTTGTTGTTGCTGCTAAATGTTTCTATTGTTATTGAATTTCACGTCTCGAGTTTTGGGAAAACGGATAATCCTACGTGGATTTTGGGATTTTCGTTTTCTTCGAAAATCGGGGCGTGACAGGTAGGGAAGGAAGTTAGTTGGATGAAATTGCAATCGACTATCCTTGGAAACCATTAATGTGTTCTGAGTGTAGTGTCTTTGGGCATGACAAATGCCAGTGTATGATGAATGGACATGAGAAAATGATGGTACAAAAGGAGAAGATAACATCTAGAAGAAAGAACTTTGAAAGGAAGACTCAGTTGAATAATAGGAGGAACAATGACAAATGAACTAAATAATGTGCCATAGAATGGGTTGAGGTGAGGCGGAAGTCGAGACTCAAGAAAAAAGATATGAGGGATAAGAACCATAGGCCGGAAAATGAATGAGGGATAAGAACCATAGGCCGGAAAATAATTCATTCAATGCTCTACAAGGTATTGATGAGAATAATAATATAAAAATGACAAAAAGTACAGAGCCCCTATGTGTAGATACAAAGATAATAGTGCAGGATGTTGATGAAGGTAGAAAGGCAACTCCCAATGATGAAGTGTTACCAGTGACAACTGCTACGAAATCAGAAATGACTCCAGAAGTCGGGCAAACTGGGATCAATGAAAATGAGTTGGAGAATGGTAATGTGAAAGAAGACAACAATCCCCATGATTCCAATAATGGTGAAAGATTTGGATTCTACGATGTGAAACTACTCACCATAACAGAACTGGACGAAGAGAAAAATGCCCCTTCTACTTGATATTGAATATGTCTTAATGATGACAAATGAATACGACAAGGGAAACGAAGTTCCCGGTGTAATACAACAAGAAATTAAAGTACATGGCATGGAACACTTTAAGAAAAACTATATATGGCTAAAAGAAGTATTGGAAGAACACAAAGACCGCACAGACAATAGGGTGAGACAAGAAAGTTGTCAGGATTCTGAAGAAGAACGTGAGCCAGACCCCTCTAGTGATGATGATTATAGAATCGGCTGCAATCGCCCACACCAAAGATTTTAGTCTTTGCCCCCGTGATGCGCTATTTTAGTAGCACACAACTTAATATCATGCTTTGTGATTAGGGATGGCAACGGGGCAGATTGGGGCGGATTTGAGCAAATCCATCCCCGACCCGTCAAGAATATCAGATCCCCAAATCCGCCCTGCCAATCCGTTTACAATTTAAATTAAAAACTGTAACCGCCCCGTGCGGATTGGCGGATATTTGCCCTGCCCCGCCATTCCGTTTACGGTTTGCGGTTCAGTTACTGGTTTTAAATATTCCTCTTCCATCCAACTACAAACTACAGTAAATTTAGTTATTCATCTTCCATTTAACAACAGTAAATTATATACTTCATTCATCTAAGATTCTAACTACAATAAATTATACTTCATTCGTCAGATATTATACTTCATTCAATCAGATGTAACACAAAATTACAAAGAATCTATACAAAAATTACAAAAAACCATACAAAAAAAAATCGATGAAAAGAATCTCAGAGATCACGGATCAGAGATCAGATCTCATCTCAGATCACGGATCGGATCAGGAGAAGAAGGGACGAAGATCTCATCTCACTGATCTCATTTCAGATCCCATTCTCTCTCACTGATCTCATCTCAGAAGGGACGAAGATCTCATCTCAGATCCCCTTCTCTCTCACTGATCTCATCTCATCGCAGATCTCATCTCATCTCAGAAGGGACGAAGATCTGATCTCATCTCAGAAGGGACGAAGATCTCAGAAGGGACGCAGATCTGATCTCATCTCAGATCCCCTTCTCTCTCACTGATCTCATCTCATCTCATCTCATCAGATCAGAGATCACAGATCAGAGTTCAGATCTCAGAGATCTCAGATCTCAAAGATCAGATCTGAGATGAAGGGACGAAGAGGACCAAGGGAAGGGAGGAAAGGGGAGAGGAGGCGGCCGGTCGGGATGGGTGTCATCTTCGAGTGTCTGTGAGAAGGAGAAGAAGGGACGAAGACGACCCTTCGAGCTTCGGGCTTCGGCCTTCGACCTCCGCCTTCGCTGTGAAGAGAGAAGAAGGGACGACCCTTCGGGCTTTGGCCTCGGCCTCCATCTCCTCCTCCGCCTTTGCTGCGAGAGAGAAGGGGAAAATGTGAGTGAGAGGGGGAGAATGTGAGATGAGGGGGGAGAATGAATCGAATAATACGTTTATCCCCTTTATATAGTAAAAGTATTTTTGTAATTTCACTAATTAAATCGAGGGTATTTTTGTAATTTCACTAATTAAACGGATATCCGCCCCGATTAATAAACGGATACAGATTGAAAATCCGTATCCGCCCCAAAATCTAGAAACCCTTTACCAAATCCGCCCCAAAATCCAGAAACCCTTTACCAAATCCAGAAACTCTTTGTAAAAAATTATATTTCCTTGTGTTGTGTAGTTTCCTTGTGCAATTAGTTGCCAATTTGCTTCACTTAGTTTCTATTTTAGAATCTTGTAATTGAAAACCTACACAAACACGAAAATAACAATTAGTACCATAATTAACAAGTAATAGCTAAAAATATATATAGAAATATGGTACTAATTATGCCCCTATCACCCCGAAAGTCCAAAAGAACTAAGAAAGCAAACAAAATGTACAAAGATTGACCTTGTACATTGTTTAGGCTTGTAATGGTGAATCCTCTCTCTAGTGAGATTGCTTTTGTATTTGCTTTTGCTTCATTAATATAAAGGTTAAGGGGTCTTTAAAGTCCTGTTTGCTTTCCAAAAATAATAATGATAATAATAATAATAATAATAATAATAATGTTTAACATTAATCATTTACAAGCAGGACAATAAACCATCATTTTCATTAAACATAAAATAACTAAATATAGACTACTTCTGTCGATCTAAAAATAAAAATCGAAGACTTATCAACGAAGTCACAATGGATTCCATTTATTTATATTTCTCATAGTTGGAATCCATGATGTTTGAGCAAGCACTTAGCTCTTTTTATCAAGTTCCATGCAAGGCATGCAACTACTGTCCATGTAAAGCTTTGCTAACCAACACCCAACGTGAATGAGGCATGGCAACTTGGTGAAGCCGAAAGAGTATATAATGCAAAGTAGCGCGCCCATATGGAACTACTTGCAAATCACTTTAAGTGATTAAATAGTATAAACTCTAGATCAAATCACTTTAGGGAGTGGCTCAGTTATTAAGAGAGAAAAAAGTGCAACACAACATTATGGGAAAAACCATCTACAAAATATATGATACACCCCTCAATATATTTCACGGGACATTAATGAAATTAAGTCGAGTTGATAACAAGTAGAGAAGAACATAATTTTCTTATGTTTTTGGATGAACTGTTGCAGATTATAAAAGTTTGCATTCGCAATATCACAAAACTATACGAGAGTATGAGCTAACAACTTTGGTGAAAAGACTCCAGTAATGTATGCATCTCAAAACATCAAATCCACCAAAATCTCACATCATTAATTACCTTATAAGCAAGAAATACCATTTCAATATGGAGATGTTATGATACTTTTTTGACACAATCTTCATTTTTAAGCTTTTTATATGAGCATGTATTATTAATATATTAATTTTGGGGCAGCCACTAAAATTTAGATAAACTATGGTGAGGCAAAAAATTCTCACCCAAGACCTATAGGACTTACTATTTGTAATTCTGATGTTCAATGTTTAGAACTACTAAAAGTCTAAATCATGGATAATTTGAACAAATAAATAATAAAATTAAGGGGTGTTTTTCTATAAAGAAATACTTCAATTTTTATGTATTTGTTTCATCCCATAACAGGGGTATATATACAATGAGATTTCTTGTCTCACAAGAAACAATCTTACAGAATAAGAAACATAATATATTTTAAATTACCTAAATATGAAATTAGAATATCCTAAATATATAGAATATCCTAAATATATACATGTTTCTATAATTAGAATATATACAACTTTCTATACTCCCCCTCAAGTTGGTGCATAAATGTCTATCATGCCCAACTTGTCAACTGAGCTGTCAAACACTTTCTGAGATACCCCTTTAATAAGAACATCAGCTAATTGCTCATCTGAGGTTACAAATGGAAAGCGAATAACTTTCCTGTCAAGATTTTCTTTAATAAAATGGCGGTCAACTTCCACATGCTTTGTTCGATCATGCTGAACTGGATTATTTGCAATCTGAATAGCAGCTGTATTATCACAATGTAAATCCATAGGCCTTTGTAGCTTGAAACCCAATTCCTTCAAGACATTACGGATCCACAACATTTCACAAACTCCATGTGCCATACCTCGAAATTCAGCTTCTGCACTTGATCTAGCAACAACTTTCTGTTTTTTACTACGCCAAGTTACAAGGTTCCCACCAACAAAAGTAAAGTACCCTGATGTAGAGCGTTTATCAGTTTTATCACCAGCACAATCCGCATATGTGTATCCAACAACTTCCAATTCATTTTTTCAAACAATAATCCCTTACCAAGCGCCTTCTTCAGATATTTCAAGATACGAAAGACTGCATCCATATGCTCTTCACTAGGACAATGCATAAACTGGCTAACAACACTCACAGCATAAGCAATGCCAGGTCTAGTATGAGAAAAATAAATTAACCTTCCTACAAAACGTTGATACCTCCCTTTATCAGTAAGGACTTGATCAGGAAGAATAACAAGTTCATGATTCATCTCAATGGGTGGTCTCTATTGGTTTGCAGTCCAACATCCCTGTTTCAGCGAGCAAATCAAGAACATACTTCCTTTGTGAAAGTGAAATCCCTTTCTTCGACCTTGCAACTTCAATACCCAGAAAATACTTTAGTTGCCCGAGATCCTTCATTTCAAATTCCTTTGACAGATACTTTTGCAAATCATTTATTTCTTTCTGATCATCTCCTGTAACGATCATGTCATCAATATACACAATTAGAGCTGTAATTTTGTCATTCTTGTGTTTGATAAACAAGGTATGGCCAGAGTTGCTTTGTTTGTACCCAAAAGCTCTCATGGACTTCGAAAATCTTCCGAACCAAGCTCTTGGAGATTGTTTCAGCCCATACAAAGACTTCTTCAATTTACACACCTTACCAGCGTCTCTTGGGTTATTCTTCACGCCTGGAGGCATATCCATATACACTTCTTCCTCCAAATTTCCATTGAGAAATGCATTCTTCACATCAAGTTGGTGCAAGGGCCAATCTTTATTTGCTGCAAGTGAAATTAAAATTCGGATAGTATTAATCTTTGCCACAGGTGCGAAAGTCTCATCATAATCAATTCCATGGCGCTGTGTATATCCCTTGGCAATTCATCTTGCTTTGTATCTATCAATAGTTCCATCTGCATTAAGCTTCACATTAAACACCCAACGACATCCTACAGTCTTCTTTTCAACAGGCTTGTCTACTACCTCCCAAGTGACATTCTTCTTAAGAGATTCCAATTCTTCATTCATTGCTGTTGTCCATTTTGGATCCTTCAATGCGTCCTGCACGTTAATAGGAATAGATACAGTAGATAATTGATTAATAACAAGTGCATGTGGCTCAGAAAGCCTATGGTTAGACATACAATTAGCTATAGGGTATTTAGCTTGGGCTTTGATGTCTGGTTCATATTGCTTTTTAGGAACTCCCTTAGTAACCCTTTGTGATTTCCTAGGTTCAACACTTTCTAACACAGAAGACTCATTAGAGGTTAAAGGTACCTGAGGTGGATCATTCTGGGCGAAATCTTCAGTTGCTGATGTAGAAGGGGGAATGTCGTGTGTATGAGTTTCAGATACATTTTGACCATTCTCTTCTGTCTCATGAGGGAATTGATCGCTAGGAACCAAGTGGTCAATTGTCTGCCCATTAGAAGTGTCTATCTCTTGCGACAAGTCATTTGCTGTTGCGGGAACAGTTTCTGTTGTTACAGGAACTTCAAATTGTTCCTCCAAGTGTTCCAATTATTCAAAGACATCAATAGAATGAGGATTCCCTTCACTATCGCTCCCCCCTGAAGGGAAGAATGTGAGACTCCCCTTGAGTAATATGGCTCAGATTCATGGAATGAGACATCAAGAGATATATGCATTCTGTCAGTGAGCGGGTCATAACACCTGTACCCCTTTTGGAGCTCTGCATAACCCACAAAAATACATTTCTTCGCATGGGAATTAAGCTTGCTCTGGTGTGGTTTTGGTATGTGGACATAGGCTGTGCACCCAAACACTCGGGGCTCCAAATTAGGCAGAGATGGGATGGACAAAAGTGTATGAAGTTTCTGATGAGGATTCTTGAACTCAATAACTCGTGAGGGAGTACGGTTGATAACATATGCTGCAAATTTCACTGCTTCACCCCAATAGGATTGAGGTACATTCATGCCAAACAGGGAAGCACGAACAACTTTCAATAATTGCCTGTTCTTTCGTTCTGCTAAACCATTCTGTTGAGGAGTATCAGAATTGGAGGTTTGATGACGAATTTCAGTTGATCGGAAAAACTCAGACATAAGGCCATTGACAAACTCTCCACCATTGTCAGATTGAAACACTCTGATGGATTGTTGGTACTGTGTCGCCACCATTTTGTAAAAATCAGTAAACCTTCCAAATACATCACTCTTTCTTTTCACTAATGACACACAGGTCATCCGAGTGCAATCATCAATAAAAGATACATAATATCGAGCTCCAGAAAAAGAAGGAATTTTTACAGGACCCCAAACATCGGAGTGAATTTTCATAAAGGGAACAAGACATCTATGAATACTTGGCGAATATGGAATACGGTGGCTCTTGGCCAGTTCACAAATGTCACAATGAAATTCTGAATCACTAACAACCGAAAACAAATGAGGCTGCAACTTCTTAAGATAACGAAAAGACAGATGTCCTAAACGACGATGCCATAACCATACTACCTCCTTCGCATTATCGACCCTAATGACCTGATTAGCTTGCCCCAAAAGATTCTTGCGTTTCTCTCCCGTCTCTGTTAGATCCAAGTAGTACAGTTTTTCCCTTCTAACACCATAACCAAGAATCTGTCGAGTCAGAATGTCCTGAAACACACAGAAAAATGGATAGAACGTCACAATACATGCAAGTGTTCGAATAATTTGACAGACAGACAAGAGGTTATAAGCTAGTGATGGAACAATTAAGACGGATTCAAGAGTTAGGATATCAGATAATACAATGGAACCTTCTCCGCTAACCAGAGTTGGAGTACCATCCACAGCAAAGACAACATTTTAAGAGGAAGCTCTAAGATTTACCACAAGGTTAGGGTCATTTTTCATATGATCAGATGTACCTGAATCAATTATCCATGTGCTATTCGAAATAACTTTATCATTCATACCTGATTGTGCTACATTAGCAAAAGAAGATTGCATGGTGTGATCGACTATTGGCTGGATTGTGAATATAAAAAAGACAAACTGGTTGAAAGCAACCAAACGGATTCCCGAAATCGGTGCCAATGAGTTTTTCAATTGCAGCAGAGCTAGACTCTTCAAATGCTCAAATTCCTGCAATTTACCCCCTCCTTCACGCAGCCCACACACCAGATTCACGCAACAACAACAACCAAGAATCGAGAATCACAACAACTAACTCAAAGAGAGATTTTAGCCAAGGAAGAGAAAGTCGCATCTATTTTGTGCAACAACTTCAGTCGGTTCTTCACTCCACGAATCAGTAGCAGCACATAGATGAATAGATCATGCAACCTGTTCTCTAATTTACGAAGCCATGATCATCTTCTTCACCTCAATCTCCTTGTTTCATTCACGCCTTTTTCTCTGTTTCCTCGAAAAATTTCAATTTTAGCAAAATATGGAGAATTTTTTTCACCCGAAAACCTATTTTCTCTTATTCAGATCTGATGCGTATTCTTTGACTGAAGAAGGTGTGCGAGAGAGATGGAAGGGCGATGGATGTTCTGCTAGGTGGTGTTTTGGGATTCGAGATTCAAAAGAAAAAAAATATGCAAAACAAGTTCAAAATGATTGAACCTGCTCTGATACCATGTAGAAAGAAATACTTTAATTTTTGTGTATTTGTTTCATTCCATAATAGGGGTATATATACAATGGGGTTTCTGGTCTCACAAGAAACAATCTTACAGAATCTAAGAAACATAATATATTCTAGATTACCTAAATATGAAATTAGAATATCCTAAATATATACATGTTTCTATAATTAGAATATATAAAGCTTTCTATAGTTTTGGTTGAATGTATGTGTAGGGGATGGAAAGAGCAAAGTGTAGGGGATGGAAAGAGCAAAGGATGGCAGCAGATAGGAAAAAAGAGAAAAAGAAAGTGAGATTAGATAAAGTTGTAATTTTTGTGTATATAAATCACGAGTAAGTCTAGTCAGCCTTGTTTGCTAGCATTTTTTGGTCTTTTTTTTTTTTTACATTTTTTATCAATTCTCTTTAAAACACAACCACAAACACTATCTATACGAGAGGTAGAAGTGTAAAAAACCCAAAAATACCAAGAAAAGACTAACAAACAAGGCTGACTAGAATTGTTGATAAACCACACTTCTTCCCTTCCATTTTTTAATGGCAAACAAGGTTTTAGTTGGATACCAGAATCATTTTAAGCCGGTTTGAAACCTGGATTTGTGATACTATGGCATTCACCACAAGTCTATCAACTGAGTTGAATCTTGCCTTCCCATGTGACGCAGCGGGTTGCTAGGTGCGCCCTAACTTGCGATCTCACAAAGAGAAGAAAGGTAATTTCTCACACAGAGAAGTAGATACTTGGGTTTTTGATTTCAAAACTTGATGCCTACAAATCCATACTGAGGTGGTATTTATACATGAATTGTTGCAGAAATACAAGGAAAAATATACATGAGTCGTTGACTTTTGACACACTGTGAGCGGCGCGTGGGCGGCTCTAGGGCGGCGTTTGGGCAGAGCGGCGCGTGGGTGGCTCGGTGCAGTTGGGCGGCGGTGTGCAGGTCTGCGTGTGGGTGGCATGGTGCAGTTCCTGCATCAGTTCTCCCCCTCTAGAACACAACTCGTCCTCGAGTTGGAATAAGGCAACGGAGGTGGTCCATGGTACTCGTACAGATCTTGAACATTGAAGGTCTTCGAGATCGCATATGCGTCCGGAAGATCAATGACATATGCATTATCATTAATCTTGTGTAGGATTTGAAATGGACCTATCTTCTTTTGTTTAAGCTTGTTGTATTCTCCAGCTGGAAGCCGTTCCTTGCGCAAATGGACCATCACAAGATCCCCTTCATGAAATGATTTGTGTCTCCTGTGTTTGTCAGCGGCAGCTTTGTACTTCGCGGCAGATTCTTCCAACTTCTTTTTGACTTCTCCATGAATGTTGGTTACCCTTTCAATCATATGGTCAGCAATGACGCTCATTCCTGGAAGCTTTGGTAAAGGAACCAAGTCTAGAGTATGTAACGGGGGCCTAATGTAAACAACTTCAAAAGGAGATTTACCACTTGAACGATTTGGCACGTTGTTGTAGGCGAATTCAGCTTGTGGTAACACATTTTCCCATTGCCTTGGATTTTCCTTAATCAAGCATCGCAACATATTGCCCAAGGTACGATTTGTAACTTCTGTCTGCCCATCAGTTTGTGGATGACACGTGCTGCTATACTGTAATGATGTGTCAAGCCTTCTCCACAAGGTACGCCAAAAACGGCTGAGAAATTTGCTATCACGATCAGAAACTATGGTCTTTGGTAACCCATGTAGACGAACGACTTCTCGAAAGAATAATTGAGCAATATGGGTAGCATCTGAAGTCTTCTTGCATGGAATAAAATGGGCCATTTTAGAAAAACGATCAATCACAACAAAGATAGAATCCGAACCTCTTTGTGTACGCGGCAATCCCAGGATGAAATCCATTGATAAATCTTCCCAAGGGGCATCAGGAATTGGAAGTAGCGTATAGAGTCCAATATTTTGAGCTTGTCCTTTGGCAGTCTGGCATGTATAGCATCGTTTGACAAACTTCTCCACGTCACGCCTGAAATGCGGCCAGTAGTATCGAGCTTCCACCAGTGAAATGGTCTTATCTCGTCCCATGTGTCCACTGAGTCCTCCACTGTGTAGTTCTTGAATGATGTGCTCCCTAAGGGACCCTCGGGGAATACATAGACGATTTTCAAAGAATAGAAAACCATCATGTATTTGGTGTTTTTCAGTGGTTCCATTAGTGCACTTTTGCCATTCATCCTTGAAGTCTTCATCCTCCGCGTACAAGTCTTTCAAATAATCAAATCCGATGATTTCACCTCGAACAGATGTCAGCAACATGACTCGGCGACTCAATGCATCAACGACTTTGTTCAACTGTCCTGACTTGTGCCTGAGTGAAAAAGTGAACCTCTGGATGTAGCCAATCCATCGTGCATGCATCCGATTTGCCTTGGAAGAATTGTTGAGATACTTAAGAGCCTGATGGTCTGTGTTGAGGATGAATTCCTTCTGCACTAGGTATGACTCCCATTGCTGCAATGTGCGAACGACCGCATACAGCTCTTGATCATATGTCGACCATTTCTTTCTTGGGTCGCTAAGTTTTTCACTAAAAAAGGCTATTGGTTTCATCTCCTGGGATAGAACAGCTCCAATGCCTACCCCTGAAGCATCACAATCGACTTCGAACATCTTCTCAAAGTCGGGAAGTGCAAGAACTGGTGCATTTGTCAATTTTTCCTTTAAAACTGCGAAGCTTTGTTCTGCTTGATCTGTCCAAGCGAATTGTTTCTGCTTTAAACAATCCGTGAGGGGTGCGACGATAGTACTGAAATTCTTCACGAACCTCCGGTAAAATGTCGATAATCCATGGAAACTTCGAACTTCTGTAATGGTTCTCGGTGTTGGCCATTCTCGGATAGCTTTCACCTTTTCCTGATCAACCTTGATTCCATCAGAGCTTACGACAAAGCCCAAGAATATTAAGCTATCTGTCATAAAGCTACACTTTTTCAGATTAGCATACAACATGTTGGCCCGCAATGCTTCAAAAACCTCCTTCAAATGCTGCAAATGTTCTTCCTCACTATGGCTATAGATAAGGATATCGTCAAAATAGACAACAACGAACTTTCCAATGAAAGGCTTAAGTACCTGATTCATTAGCCTCATGAAGGTACTCGGGGCATTGGATAAACCAAAGGGCATAACTAGCCATTCGTATAGTCCTTCGTGTGTTTTGAACGCCGTCTTCCATTCATCTCCAGGACGAACACGAATCTGATGATACCCACTTCGTAGATCAATCTTAGAAAATATTTTTGACCCTCCCAATCTATCCAGCATGTCATCCAGTCGAGGAATGGGAAACCGATATCGTACCGTGATTTTGTTAATAGCTCGGCTATCAACGCACATTCTCCAGCTTCCATCTTTCTTCGGTGTTAGGAGTGCAGGTACGGCTACGGGACTCATGCTTTCACGAACCAAGCCCTTCTTAAGAAGATCTTCTACTTGTCCTTGCAGAATCTCATATTCTTTGGGACTCATGCGGTAGTGTGGCAAGTTAGGCAAGCTTGCTCCTGGGACAAGATCAATATGGTGCTGAATATCTCTCAATGGTGGAAGTCCAGCAGGTAGTTCGTCGGGAACGATATCGCTGAACTCTGCTAGTAGAGGCTGAACTGGTTCTGGCATGCTTTGCGAGGTAGTTGTCTCTTTTGGTACTAAAAGGAGATTGGTCTTGGCCTTCGAACAAGTCGGACTGTCTGGCTGCCTCATTGGGGCGAGAATAATCTTCACACGGTCCTTATAGAATGTGTAGGTATTGCTCCTACCATCATGCATCGTCTTCAAGTCGAATTGCCACGGTCGACCAAGTAGCATATGACATGCATCCATATCGACAACATCGCACAATACCTCATCTTGGTACTTGCCGATAGAGAAAGGTATGCGACACTGCTCCGTCACTCTTGTTTCACTAACATCTTTGATCCACCCAATACGGTACGGAGATGGATGAGGCTGAGTTGGCAGCTGCAGTTTGCCCACCATAGTTTTGGAAACAATGTTTTCGCTACTGCCACTGTCAATGATAAGATCACATACGCGTTGATTAACAGTGCACCGGGTTTTGAAGATGTTGTGCCGCTGGATGTCCTCCTCTTTCTTTGGGGTATACATTAGGCGCCTTATTACTAAGGATACACCTTCATCTTCATAAGTGAGTTCTTCTGGTTCCGCTTCCTCATCGGACTCGTCCCCTGGATAATCTACGCCTCCTTCAACGTCATCATCATGTGTGGCTAAATTGACTGATTTGTTCAGACGACATTGATTAGAATAATGCCCTGTTTGCCCGCAACGGTAACATTTGTGGCCTCTTGGAACGGCATAAGGGTTGTTGGAATTGGGCTTGTTTGCTGCCTCCCTTTGCGGTAGTGCTATAGGCTGTTTTTGAGGCTGGTTTGGCTTAGGTGCCTCATCTTGTGGTCTCACCATTGCCTTCCCTTTGCTTAGGTCAGGTCTTTGTGGCGCTGAAGATTGTGACGACACTGGATTCGTCACTTGATTGCGTAATCCCCTTTTACCAAGTTGTGTTTCAATCTTCAAGGCAAGTTGAATGGCACTGGAAAGTGTGTTGTGTGATTGTTTGAAGACTTCGTCTTGTATGTTGGCACGAAGTCCATCGACAAATCTGGAGATTTTCTGACTTTCAGATTCTCAAATGTCCACACGAGCTGCAAGCTTGTGAAATTCGGTAACATACTCCGATACAGTCCGATATGCTTGCCGACAATGCTGATAGCGGCTAAAGAGTGTTTGCTCGTAATCTGGAGGTAGAAAATGCTCCTTCATCAATTGCTTCATACGCCTCCAAGTTCGAACTTTGTTCTTTCCCTGTCGGATGCGTGTGGTTTGTAGTTGGTCCCACCAAGCTAATGCGCCTCCTTTAAGTCGATAGGCTACCAACTTGACCTTCATGTATTCTTCAGTCTCCCAATAGTCAAAGAATTTCTCCACTTCAGCTAGCCAATCAAGAAATTCTTCGATCACGAACAGGCCATCGAAATATGGAATTTCGATCTTCATACGATAGTTGTCCTGTCGTCTTCCTTGGTCGGGCCCGGGAGTGGTTGGCACTTCATCATCACTACTTGTATCCTGTTCTGGATCAAACTCATTTCTGAGCCTGACATTGTCACGGTGATTATTGGGTTCTCTCCAACGATTGGTTTCGTCTCGTCTCTGCTGTCGAAGATTGTTGTTTCGTCCGCCAATGAGTTGAGTCAAATTCTCGATCATTGCCTCTAGATTTTGTAACCTTCTCTCAACTGCTTCTACGGACTCTTTTGTTGCAAATCTCTCTACTTGTTGACTTTGCTGGCTAGACTCCATTACTTGTTGACTTTGCCTCTAGACTCTTTTGTTGGCAAATCTCTCTTCTCTTTTTCTTTTCTTCCAGACCTTTTCCCTCCTTCTACAAACTCTTCTCTACAGATCTTCTCCTCTCCTTTACAAACTCTTCTCCTCTACTCTACAACTCTTCTCCTCTACTCACTTTTTTTTTTTTTTTGGATCTGAGTGGCCCTGGGTGGTGGCGATGGAGCCTGTGATGGTGGCGAGGGAGCCTTTGGTGGTGGCGATGGAGCCTTTGGTGGTGGCGAGGGAGCCTGTGGTGGTGGCGATGGTGCCTTTGATGGTGGCGAGTTTGCTTGGGTGGCAGATCTGGTGGTGGTTTTTTTTTTTTGTTGTACCGAAGCTTTGGGTTTACTGGGATTTTCTGGTGTCGGGATTTTGGTAACGAGATTTTTTTTTTTTTTTTTTTTTTTTGTTTGGTAACGGGATTTTTCTGGTGAGTTTGTTTGGGATCTGGTGAGTTTGTAACGGGATTTTTTTTTTTTTTTTTTTTTTTTTTTGTACTGAAACTTTGGGTTTGGGATTCTGGGTTTCCTAATCGGTGGTGATGAGGATGGGTGTTGGGTATGGCGGTGTGTGGTATCGGTCTAGGCTCTTTTTTTTTTTTTTGTTGGGGTTCAGGGTTACTGGATGTCGGTGGTGGCGGAATTTGGGTTGTCGGTGGTTGTGTTGAAGTGGTCGGGAAAGCTTCGCCTGGATCAGAGGAAGGCTCTGATACCAATTGACGCAGCGGGTTGCTAGGTGCGCCCTAACTTGCGATCTCACAAAGAGAAGAAAGGTAATTTCTCACACAGAGAAGTAGATACTTGGGTTTTTGATTTCAAAACTTGATGCCTACAAATCCATACTGAGGTGGTATTTATACATGAATTGTTGCAGAAATACAAGGAAAAATATACATGAGTCGTTGACTTTTGACACACTGTGAGCGGCGCGTGGGCGGCTCTAGGGCGGCGTTTGGGCAGAGCGGCGCGTGGGTGGCTCGGTGCAGTTGGGCGGCGGTGTGCAGGTCTGCGTGTGGGTGGCATGGTGCAGTTCCTGCATCACCATGTCTAAAATTTTGATGCAGTGCAAATCAGAAATAAAATTGCAAATGCTTTAATGCGTCCAAACGATTACCATGTGTGAACCACATTAGTGCACTGTCTAACATAGAATCTAAACTCCATATTATACGAGGTAAAATCACTAAATGTACTACATATCTCCTTCTCTCCCTAGATTTTGTTCCACAAGAATGTGTTTCTTGACAGCTAATTGCCAAGTTTACCAAAAAATATGCCAATCTCCGTTTCAAATATGCCAACATACCTCGAACTCACATGCTATATAATACAACCAATACAAAAGGTCGTATGTAACAGTTATGCATTTCTAGCAACTACTTGTGCTTCAAAAACAACATTAAAGTCAAAGACTTCACTTAATGGGAGGCATCCAGGTTTATAATGTACTTTAAACATAAGTTTTGTATCCTCACAATTTGTATAACAGAGACAACAAGAAAGACAAACTAATGTGGTGATAAGGAATCACTCAGATTACTTAAACAAAGAGCATATGAAAGCTAATCAAAGCTGGTTTATCCCCATCATGATTTGGTTTTCTTGTTAATTGAGTCACGGGCTCGGGTCGACTCCACTAATCGAGTTCTTTGTTTATAAAAAATAAGCAGTCTACTTTAGTTAGTTTAATTAATCATTAAGTGGGAGCGGCAAGCTGTCAAAAGGTTCAGTTTACCATCAAGAACCAAGCTCCAATGCCCAAAACTGAATCTAAAGGTTATTGAAGTTTTCCCCCCAAAAAAATATAAAAATTTCCATGCAGTTGCTAGCAAGTTTACATGGCAAAATTGAAGTTTGCTTTAAAAGGTAAGGGAAAGGGATATTTAACTAGGAATAGTTAATCATCATTTCATTCACCAAAAACAGTAAGTATCCCACTTTGCAGATAAGAATCTTCATCTAAAGTGGTCTAAAGAGGCTCCTCAGGGTCCCATAATTACAGATGAATGGTCAAGTTATATGGTTCCTAAAGTACTACCAACTCAGAAAAGAAGTACTCATCAACTCATATGTGCTGCAGATAGTATTAAATTCCCTACACACCTCACCTTGTCTTCTTTAGCTTAATCTAGATGTTATACTACACCATAATTATAAGAAGAATATTTCCCCCTTGATTTAGTTTGTGAAAACACCCATTCTCATTGTGTGAAAAAAAAAAAAAAATCCTCTCCTATCACCCCATTATCTTCGTGCAAGTATGGAGCTTGTTTAAATAAACATTTATACGGTAGTGTAGTATAGCAAATGAGAGCACCTTTTTGTAAGCTAACAGGAGTGTGTTATACTAATGTTTGCTCTGAAAATGTTTAGTTTCTTTCATCATGATAGCTCGAAATTGGCATTGTTTGTAAAACTCGCACCACACCCATATGATTGTGAAATATATTTTTGGATTGGATGCAATCATGTATCATGATTTTGCAATAATGGAAAAAAAAAAAAAACTTTGTATTTATTCGAAAAATTGGATTTCCACTGTCTTCTTCCATTCTGGTCCAAAATAATAGGTACGTCCCTTCATTTTCTGCTACTGAAACGAAGGTGAAGGAGAAGAAGAGGTCCCCAAGTTGGGCCAAGCATATTTAATTTCTCTGCCTGTAACAATTGACTAGGATCATAACTTCTGAGAATCTGACAATCCTCTCTTGATATTTTTCCTACAGCGTTAATGCCTGGTGATTTATGTACTCTATGGCAGATCGATAAAACAAAATTTCTAAACTGATTTTAGGATAAAATTGTGATATATATATTTTGAGATTTTTTATTTGAAATTTAGGGACACCTGTCGTATATAGTTACGGAAGGTCCACTAAAAAAATGCTCATTTTATTTCCCCTTTATCAGAAAATTTATCGTCCCATCATTAGAGTATAAGGTTGCCTTTGATTCGGACAAAATAAAGGGAGAAATAGTGGAAAAAGGAGTCTGAAGTAAGATGGTGGAACTTGAGGTCGCAACTCGCAAATCATGCTTTCTATCTTAAAATTATGCAAATCGAACTTTCTAAGTGAGTAAAGCATGCTAATGGTGTTATGGCCTAGTGATTAGGACTGTGTGGGTTTGTCCTCCACGTTCTAGATTCGAATCCCACTTGTAGCATGGTTACTTTCTAATGGGTGTTGACCTATAGATCGTTCAGTTGATAGGTTATGGAATCCTTAAAAACCCAACTCGCCTTCAAAAAAAAAAAAAAAAAAAGGTGAGTAAAGCATCTGTCACCGTGGAAAACTCGTAAAAATTGACCATATGCACTCTTGAAACTTAATTTAATGAATTCCCACTAAATTTTTTTTAAAGAATCAAACACACCCTTTTGAAATTTGATTGACTTTGTTGACATAGATCAAACAGATAAATTCCTAACAAACCTCATCTAAGCATAGACATTTTAAAAAGTGAGGAAGAAAAGAAAGCAATCGACCAGACTTTAATAATTTATTTAAGCAAAGTTAAATGGAAGAATAAATTAAGGGATCGGGTTGGGAGTCTTCCTTAAAGAAAATAAAGGCACTTTCCTAAACCATGCAAACAAAAATATCCAATTTGCCCACCAACCAAATCACAAGAGAGAATGCTTGTGTTGTGTAGCTTGTACACAAAATTTCAACTACTTTGTTACTTTAATATGCTCCTACTTTCCCTGACATAATTCCAACTAATTAACTTAAAGACCAAAATTAATGGAGAAATATTCCTGTCACCAACTTCAACAACTTATAGAGAAAATTTATATTATAGATAAAAATTTATACTATAGATAACATAATTTTAAGAAGTCTATATTGGTTCCCCATTAAGGAAATTTTAGTAGAATAGAATGCTATAATGCATTTGCATGTCTTGTTTGCACACCCATGAAAAACATTTTTTCCTATAATATGGATTTGAATAATGATTTCCCCCCAATATAAGTATGAAAGTGGACTCTTTTTTTCCTCAACATTATACATTGATGTTTTGAACTTGGAACTAAAACATTGGCTATTCTTTACAATTATAAGTCATTTTATAAATCCTTGATTTAATTTACATAGGCTATTAACTATAGCAAGCAGGCTAACAATGGATATCATGCTGAAAATAAACCGTTTTCAACCTTGAATAAATGAAAAGTAATGCCTCCTTGCATAAAATAGATTCCAGACATTCATGAGATCCATCCGTTTTTATTAGTTAACCTTCTTTTTAAGGACTGCGAAGAATTTCAAATGGTTTGTTGTAAATGTTGTTTCCGAGGATGCGAGTTTGAAGCTCCATTACTAATAAATGTGCACAAAAATGTATCATCATCAAAGTCCATTCTCAATACTTTTGGAAAAAAATTTCATCTCATAATAAATGTGCTCAGGAATGTATAGGATTCAAAAATTTTCATCTCATACATAACAAACAATATTATCTCAAACTTAAACACAGAATACTACTAAATCAAAACCTTTAGTGTGAAGTTTTCATATATCTAATATGCCCATTGCTAGTGGGAGACAACATCGATCCCAACTTCTTTAGTCTCATATATGTTCTCTATGGTTTTAACCTGGCCATATAACTAATCGTCCAAGCTCGAAACAAGCCTTATCTCCTATATTCTCTTCCTTGCCTTCTTTGTAGCAATTGTTTAGACAACAACATCAAGTTATGGACACATAAAACTTACCAAACATGCATATGCATGCATGTGGTCTGTATAACTTATATTATTTCACCACCTATGAAACATTCGCACTTGCACACTTTGGTCTTTTATTATTGAAGTCTTTCACTCATCATGCAGAATAGACAAATAGAAACATACACTGGTTTATGTTACAGATCTAAGTCAATCTCAGAGGGTCCCTAACATTACTTCATTGTCCTGCTCCATTGTGTTCAGATTCCATCCCTTTCTTCTTCTTATTAACTCCCTTTCTCTGCTTTTCCCCATCTTCAGTTTGGAGTTTTCTCCAATTAATGTGATAGAGACTGGGAGTTCTCAGCAATAATGGACACACGCATCATGCATCAAATAATTTCTTTGATGACCAAGTGTATATGATCGAAGAAGAGAAGATTTGTAACGAAAGAATGGTAGTGATCAGCACGGAGCCATGTGGGGGCAAGTGGGGACTGACTTTAAAATATATTTTTTTATTTCTAATATGCTCTTTGGCGATGTCGACGACTTGGTTTCGTACTGTCATTTTTCTTTTTTTGTTCTCCCTTCCTGTTCCACCCATTTCCTCTCTTCTGCTCCCTCTCTCTATTTACTGCGACACCGACAATCACCCCGCCTCCTACTCTCTTCATCTCCCTCCTTTTTTGCTTGATTTAGTTTTTTTTCTTACCATCACTATCAGCCACCAACAACCGCAATATCTTTTTCCTGCTTTGAGGAAGGAGAGTATTTTTTTAATGTATTTTCTCAAGATGAATTCGTATCAAAGTCTATTTTTGTATTTTATTCATAGGTTTTTTCTGGAAATGTATGAAATTTGGATCCATTAATTTTTTTTCTCAAGATACATGTTTGTATCCTGAGGTTCATCTGTGGGTTATAGTTTGAAGACATTTTGATAATCAACGTGAGCCTTTTGACAGTCAATGCACGTTGACCGTAAGTTTCAGGAAAGACTGTAATAGTGATTAATGATGGAGTAACCTCTAATTAGTTATTTATGATAAGGTGGCAAATTGTAAATAACCAAAATTTTGTGTCCACGTCTAATTTTACATTTGAAATTAATTCTTACCCATTAACTTTACATACCAATTTGATTTGTCTCTCGTATATTTATTGTTTGTGCTTCCTATAAAGTAGCTTGTCAGATCCATTTTCTTCCCCATAGATTAGATGGAGTTTTGTTTACCAATTGGTGTTTTGTATATTTATTTATTTATTGTTCGAATTAATTTTTTTTGTTAAAATAATTAATTACTATATTTTATTAATTAACTATGACGTTACTCCGGCCCCTTCATAAAATTTCCTGGCTCAGTCACTGGTAGTGCTTCCAGCCATACAACAGCCAGAATGGTGGGAAGTTTTGTAAAAATGGTCCTTTTTTTTTGTTTTGCTAATAATTGTAAAAATGGACAGTAAAATTTGAAGACCTTGATTAACTGAAAAAGAGAAAAACAAAAAAAGAAAAGAAAACTAAATGAGGGATAAAAAATTGGATTAAAAAAATTTAAACATTTTGGCATGGGTATGAAGCGAGGCTTTGCTGGCTTTTCTCAATCATTAATATAGTCAAACAATTCGATAAACTTGACTAAACTTCGGCTATTTGGCCAAAAATCTGATCTGACTATTGGTAAGAGTTCCTAACATCTATGGTGAAGAGATTCAGTCTATACTCCAAAGACAGAGAGAGATGCATTAATTTTTTTGAGTAATTTTCGCTGCCTAAAATCTTGAAATATGGATTAGCACGATAGTGTGATGATACATCAAAATAGACTAATCATCGCAACCATACACGTGATATAAAGATCTATCACGAGAACACATCGCACGATTTATTGGGCCAGCTCATAAAGCCCAGGAAGGATGAGACCAATTACATAGGCCCGGACAAGGCCTGCCAATAAGGAAAACAAACAGGATCTAAATCCAAGCCCAAACGGATCAGGATCGTATTCAAGCCTAATACGAGTTTCCTCATAAAGAAGAGGAGCGTTGCACCAAGAAAAGAGTCGTGGAGGGGATTACGCCCCCATGAACACATCTTCATTAAGGAGAAGACTATTACAAGAAACATCTCATTCTGTAGCGCCTCACATGCTTAAGTCACGCAGAGAGTTAACCACGACCATTATAAAATGAAAATGAACTCAATTGGCTCTCAACTCGGATCTCAACTCGATTCAAGAGAAGTCGATTCGACTATCCTATCTACACTATGCAACTTTTTAACTGAGTTTTGTCCAAATTTACATCATTCTTCCAACAGAGTTACTGACTTAAGCATCGGAGTGCCTTCGACCACCAAAAAAGTGGTCATTAGCAGTCTAACAGTTGTTTTGCAGGTCAAATTCACAGAATGACGATTTTTAGACGCATCAGTTTGGCACCGTCTATGGGAAACGATGAGTTTTTTCTTTCTAAAAACAAAACACATAGTGACAGGGCTCACCATAACCTAATGAAAGATCGACACAACCATCAAAAGAAATAATGCAGTCTACAGATCCCCAATCCAGTAATGATCACAACAATTCTCTCACTAACGCATCACTAACAGCTCAGGGAGAAGATGCAGCACGAGTCGCAGGACCAGTAGCATCCGGGAATGCAAATCTACAGCGCGCAGTAGTCCAAACAACCCAAGTATCCGACGACACTGCCATAGACCCGAGATTTGCTCATAACCCAGATGGAACACGTAACAAATATGTTAGAGAAGATCACACAACAACACACTCATCTAGCTAATCCATTTCAAGCAAAGCCACAACAAAACTCCGCCAATCGAATTCAAGGGAGCAATGAAATCCTAGCAAAACCCTAACAAGGAAACTTCGAAAGCAGCGAGCTTCATCGAGGTAAGAATCTACTATATGAAGGGACGCTTACCGAAATCTCATTCAAAATAGGGGTCACGGATCCTAATGTACTATACGAGTTGACAAAACTACCATTTTTCGACGCCCTCATGAAAACAACAATGCCGAAAAAGTTCACTCCGCCAAAGTTCGAGGTATATGATGGAACTTCCGGCCCAATCAATCATTTGAGGCACTTCCACCACATGATGGCCCTGAAGGAGACCACAAAATCAATCTTATGCAGAACATTCCCAATCAGCCTCACTACTACAGCGATGAACTAGTTCAGTAATCTACCACCAAGGTCAATAGATTCCTTTCAAGCTCTGGTTACCGCTTTCATCACCATTTTTATCGAAAGACAGCGGATGTGGAAAGGGCCGCACTACTTCCTACGCATCAGACAGAAGTCCGATGAAACAATGGGAATATGTCACCCGCTTTACCAACGAATTGACAATGATTGACAAATATTGCAACCTTCGTTGTCGGATTAAAGAGAAGCCCCTTCTTTGACGCTCTCAACCTGGAACCTCCAAAGGGCATGACAATCTTGCTAAAAATTACACAAAAGCATATCTCCTTAGAAGAAATGAAGGCAGCCAGGAGGAAAAATGATCAAGAAAGAGAAATTTATTCAAGAAAAAGGGAAAGAAATGAATAAAGAAGTAAGGACGACGAACAACAAAAATGCAACAACCCGTGAAAAAGACATTGGAGTAGCATAAGGAGTGATTCACGACGACAAGAGTCAGAGAGATCACAACCAACGTGAACTCGACACGAACGGGTAACAAGCGTAATGAAGGTCACGTACAAGCCATACATAGCCCTGAAGACAAGTCGAACAAATGTACTGAAACACAAAGCGAAGTGGGACAACGTCAACTGGCCACTTCGGATGAGAGGGGACTTAGAAAGGAGAGACAAAAGTAAATATTGTTCATTCCATAGGGATCATGGGCATAATACCAAAGAGTGCTACAACTTAAAAAACAAAATCAAGCATTGTGGTGAGAAGGACTATTCAACGACTTCATTGAAATGCCAGACAAACATATAGTGTGGAAGGACGGTTAAGAGAATACTGCAGAATCAAAAGAACGGTTAAGAGAATTGATGTATGTCACGCACTGCATAGCTGAAGGTAAATTAATTAAGAAGGTTATTAAATATGCATACCATGATCTAGCCTATTTTACCTTAAATGGAATCAACACTGTCTCATAAATCCACTGGTGTCTCAGCTTATAAATCTCTCTTATTCTATCTCATTTTTTAATCTCATCTTCTATTTAGTGATTTGGTCTCCAAACAATAAAAGATAGTAGTGTAGCAGTTGGTATTCTATTACCACCCAAACCCCAACTTCCCCATCTCTCTGTCTCTCAACCTCTCTGTTTCTCTGTCTCCTCTTCAGTTTGTTTATCTTCTTCTTCTTCCTCCTCCTCCTCTGCTGCATAGATGAATCAGTTCACTACAACATGAGTTTCAAAACCGATCTCCATTATCACTGGAGCCTTCTAATTCTGGTTGTCCTCCTCCTATTTATAGTTCCTTTGAAAGGTCTGAACTCGGACGGAACTTTGTTACTTTCTTTCAAGTACTCTGTTCTCAGTGATCCGTTATCAATCCTTTCGAGCTGGAACTACAACGACGAGTCCCCATGTTCATGGACTGGGATCATATGTGCTCCTCTTCCCAATCCATACGACAGGCCTCGTGTTATTTCTTTAGTTCTTCCTAATTATCAGATTCTTGGCTCTGTTCCTGAGGATCTGGGGCTCATAGAACACCTTCGGCATCTTGATCTCTCCAACAATTTCCTCAATGGATCTCTACCAAAGTCTCTCTTCAATGCCTCGGAGCTGAAAATTTTTGCACTTTCGAACAACGTGATATCAGGTCAGCTGCCTGAATCATTTCCGGGTTTACAGAGTCTTCAAGTGCTAAATCTATCCGATAATGCTCTAACAGGGAATATTCCGCAAAACTTTAGCTCTCTTCAAAACCTTACAACTCTATCTTTGAAGAACAATTATTTGTCCGGAGAAGTTCCTTCTGGGTTCAATTCCATTCAAGTTTTGGACTTGTCGTCGAATCTAATCAACGGGTCTCTGTCTCCAGATTTGGGTGGAGAAAGTCTTCGATACTTGAATGTCTCTAACAACAGACTATCCGGAGAAATTCCAATCGAAATCGCAAAAAAAGTTCCTCCGAATGCAACCATCGATATCTCCTTCAACAATCTCACTGGACAAGTCCCTGATGTTGAAGCTCTTCGAGCTCAGAAAACAGAGCATCTCTCTGGGAACTCAGATTTGTGTGGAAAACCACTTAAAAACCCCTGCTCGATCCCTTCAACAGCTGCAAATCAACCCAACGACACAGCAATTCCTTCCACAACCTCTCCTCCTGCAATTGCTGCCATCCCAAGAACAATACAGTCTCAACCTGCAAATGGGTCTTCTTCATCTTCTTCGAATTCCTCCTCCGGATCTTCAAACCGGTTGAGACCCGGAACCATAGTGGGTATAATCGTCGGAGACTTAGCAGGAATAGCTCTTCTCTCCATTGTTTTCTTCTACCTCTACAAATCAAAGAGGAAGAAACAGGGGACTCTCAAAACTGCAGGAAAAACAGTGCAGAATGTACAAAACATAGAAAAAACTGAAGGGGTTGCTTGTCTCTGTTTAAGAACAAAAGGGATCGGAGATGATGAGAGTTCAGAGACTACAAACACCGAAAGTGACGAAAACGAAGAAGAAGAAGATGGGTGTGAGCAGAAGAAGAAAGGAGGCACCTTGGTGACAGTAGATGGAGAAACAAAACTTGAGTTAGAGAGTTTGCTCAAAGCTTCAGCTTACATACTTGGAGCGAGTGGTTCGAGCATTGTTTACAAAGCTGTGCTTGAAGATGGGACGACATTCGCTGTGAGAAGGATTGGTGAAAATGGTGTTGAGAGGTTCAGAGATTTTGAGACCCAGGTCCGGCACATTGCTAAACTGCGCCACCCCAATATCCTGCGCCTTCGTGGCTTCTATTGGGGCACCGATGAGAAACTTGTCATCTATGATCATGTTCCAAATGGAAGTCTTGCCAATATTACTTACAGTGAGTTCACCAAACTATCACTCTCTTTCTACATTTTATTTTTATCTTTATTTTGTCACCAATGTGTCCTCTTCCATTGATTTTTTTGTTATTGTTTTCTTCTCTAGTTCTGTCTCTCTGTTTGGGTGCTAACATTTTCATGCTGTGTTGTACAGGAAGACCAGGTTCATCTCCGTATCACCTGCCATGGGAGACCCGGCTCAAGATAGCAAGAGGGGTGGCTCGTGGGCTAACTTACATCCATGAGAAGAAACATGTACATGGGAACCTCAAACCAAGTAACATTCTCTTGGGGTCTAACATGGAGCCCTTGATAGGGGATTTTGGGCTTGAGAGGCTTATGTGGGGGGATAATAGCAATAAAGGCGGATCAGCTCGGAATTTTGGAAGCAAGAGGTCGACTGCCTCTCGGGATAGTCTACAAGACCTTCCAATAGGTGCGAATCCAAGTCCAAGTCCAAGCTCGAGCTCTATGGTGGGTGGGTCTCCTTACCATGCACCAGAGTTGCTAAAGACGCTAAAGCTCAACCCAAAATGGGACGTGTACTCGTTTGGGGTTTTGTTACTTGAGCTTTTGACAGGGAAAACATTTTCAGAGCACGAGTTAGGTCATTGGAGCACCGTGATTGTCATGGAAGATACAACCCGAGTGTGGAGAATGGCTGATATGGCGATACGAGCTGATGTGGAAGGGAAGGAGGATATGTTGGTGACTTGTTTTAAATTAGGGTTTAGTTGTGCTTCAATGGTCCCAACAAAAAGACCTTCTATGAATGAAGTAGTTCAGACCCTAGAGAAGATCCCATCTTCTTCCTCTTCACATCATTACGTTCACTGATGAAAAGAAGAAAAAAAATGTGCTAATAAAGGGTTTTCTTTCTACCATTTTTTTTTTCAAACTTTCTAAACAAAAGGGAATAATGAATGGATACTTGGGTCTTAGGAGAGTGTTTGTATGGATTGATTGACTAATCACATTGTTGTTATTTTTACGTAAGATATGTTTGATTACGATGATGTTAGAAGGTAGTGTGTGATTTGTTCCACCAACTTTGTTGTACAAGGGCCATTTGTTTTTTTTTTGCCTCTCATTGATCTGATTTTTGATGTGGTGTCCACTCATTTAATATAACTTTTTTCTCACATCTGATGATACAACAAATAGTCATTTGATGACGGTCGTACACGTGGCACAAATAATCCATCACAAAGAACATATGAATAATGGGTCCACTTACTAAAGCCCAAAAAGACATTTAGTAATGGACCACGACTTAAAGGCTCAAACCTCAAGCCCAACAGACCTCTTTTATCAAATGAGAGAGACGTTACGCATGAGACAAGTCATGGCGATAATCTCTCCCTTAAGAACGTATCTCAATAAAGGAGGAAATCATTGTAAGAAATGTCTCCCTTCATTGCGCCATGCATGCTTAAGAACAAGGACGAAGCTACGTGGGAGCACTTGGCCCCACTTGATTTTTGATTTTTTTTAATTATTTCTAATATTCTCACTTTTGCGATACCGATGACTCCGTCCCGCTCCACCCCTTCCTTTCTCCGTGTTCTATGCAACGCTGATGATCCTGCTCCGCCATTTCCTCTATTCTTCTCCCTTTCCATGTTTACTGTGATACCGACAATTGCCCCGCCTCCTACTTTTTTCCTCTCCCTTCCTCTTTGCTTGATTTAGTTCTTTCTCCCACCTTTGCTACCAGCCACCAACAACCTCAATCTCTCTTGTCTGTTTTGAGGAAGAACAATATTAATTTTTTTTTCTCAAGATGAATTCATATCTCGAGGACTAGATTTGTATTTTATTCATAGAATTTTCTAGAGATACATGAAATTTTGATGCATTAATTGTTTTCAAGAGGAGACCAAACACGGTGCCAAATAGAAAATGTCTAGATAGGTAAGTTAATGGAGGGTGTAGATGGAGGGGATGATCGTTGAAAATTTGGATGAAGGCGGTGAAGAAAGACATATTGGAGCTTGGATTAGGCGAGGATATGTGGGAAAATCCCATTATTTGGAGAACCAAAATACGTGTAGCAGACCCTGAGAGTATCGGGAATGGATGATGATGATGATGATACATGCTTGTATCTCGAGGTTCATCTGTGGGTTTTGTTTGAAGAGAGTTTTGGTAATCAACGTGAGCCTTTTGACAGTCAATGCATGTTGATTGTTAGTCCTAGGGGAGACTGCAATAGTGATTAAAGATAGAGTAACCTCTAATTAGCTAGTTGTGATAGGTAGCATATTGCACATAACTCAAATTTTTTGTCCACATGTAATTTTACATTTGAAATTAATTTTTGCCCCTTAATGTTTATACACCAATTTGATTTGTCCTTCATATATTTATCTTTTGTGCTCCTACAAAGTAGCTTGTTGGATTCATTTTATTCTACATAGATTAGATGGAGTTTTGTTTAGCAATTGGTGTTTGGTATAGTTATTTATGTATTGTTTGAATTAATTTTTTTTTGTTAAAGTAATTAATTATTATATTATCATTTATTAATTATGACTCATCATTCCGCCCCCCTTCAACAAAAATCATGGCTCCGTCACTGGTCACACACAAAGTTAATTACTTTTATTATATTAGGTATAGGGGATTCATTAGAGGTATGAAGATACAACACAACTATACTCTGTCCAAGTTCACTTTCTCCTACAGTTAACTAACTTAAGCATCGAAGTACCTTCGACAACCAAATAGGTGGTCTTTAGCAATCTAACATTGTTTTGCAAGTCAAATATTAAGGAGAACAAATTTGGACGCATCATTTTGGCGCCGTCCATGGGGAACGATAATTTCTTTAAGAAAGAAGAACATAGTTAGTAGTTTCCTTAATACGAACCAACAACAAAAGATATAGTGCAAATGGAACCCCCCAACAAACTCTCAGCTTAGCAACAATCAAGACAATCCTTCCACTCACGAAACTCAATTGCCAAGTGGACACATCCCTAATCCAACATTGGGAGGACCAGTTGCACAAAGTGAATTGCCACTGCAAGATATGGTGGTTCACGCTACTTAGTTGGAACCCCAACAAACCCTACCCTTAGGGGAATGATAATGGATCCTCGTGTGGATCAGCTATTGGCCCACATGGCCCAACTCACCAAAGCGGTCGAAAGGCTCACAAAAGAACGTATTCCACCTAGGGGTGGGCACGGGACGAGATGGACCCATCCCTATCCCATCCTGTTCATTCGGGATCGGGACGGGATAAACCTCATCTCGACCTCGTCCCATCTCAAACGAGATTGGGACGGAACAGGATGAGCACGTACTAAATAGTCCTCCAATAAAAATAACAAAAAGAGTTTATCACACATTACTCACACACCAATAATGTCAAATTTATATACATATAACTTACATCATAAATAATAATAGATATTATATAAATAAATATTAAACTTTTTTTTGGAAGGAAAATAAATATTAAATTTCATTTAGAATTAATGATTCAATTCATTTAAATTTCATATAGAATTTCATCTTACATTGATTTAATTTCAACACATTCTAAACTTTAATTTAGAAGAGTATTTTGATTAAAATTAATAATAATAAATATTAAATAAATAAATTCGGGACGGGATGGGATAGGCGGGATTGAAAATCTTCATCCCGATCCCATCCCACTCTAGATCGAGATGGGATGAGTTTGATCAATTCCAAAAGGACCCAAAAATCAGGACGAGATGGGACGAGTTTGGGATCGCGGGATGGGATGCCCACCCCTATTTCCACCTGTCGAGCATGTCAGAGATCCACCTCAGCGAAATTTCGCCAGTTGTCTTCGAGAACCAAGAAGCTCTTGCAGAGCTTCGGAGAACAAACATTGAAAGAAATCAATCTCAAGATGATGGATCCAGGACTGGTTGAATTCCTCCACAAATCCAGCTCATGATTGAGGTCACAGATCCAAATATGTTGTATGAATTTGCCATGCCACCTTTCTCCGATAAGATCATGAACACCTCACTGCCCAAGAAGTTCATCCTACCAAAGTTCGAATCTTTTGATGGCTCTACCAACCCATCCGATCATTTGTGCCACTTTCACCATATGATGGCGCTGAAATAAAACGTAGACTCTACCATGTGTAGAACCTTCCCAACTAGTCTCATGTTCACGACGGTAAATTTACAGTCTTCCACCACAATCAATAGACTTCTTCCAGGCACTAGCCACAACCTTCATCACAAGATTAATTAGTAGTCAGCGGATCAGAAAGGGTCCTTACTATTTGCTTCATATCAAGCAAAAATCTGACGAGATTCTCAGGGAATTGTTACGCATTTTACTGATGAGTAACCATGATCGATGAATGTAGTGACGACATGGCTATGACCATCTTCACTTCTGGACTCAAGGGAGGACAATTGAACAACTTCTAACTTTGGAGCCTCCAAAGAGCATGAGAGTCTTGCTAAAGAGTGCACAAAATATATTGCTCTTGAAGAGATGTAGGCTGCCAAGAAGAACAACGAGTCCGACAGAAGATCTTTCCCAACGAACTGGGAAAGAAGAAAAGACACGAAGCAACAAGATAGACCACATGAGGACGACGGTAAATCCAAAAGGCATCGGACAAACAACAAGTCTGAAAATGGTAAACATGAGTCGATAAGCTACAATTGGGTAGAGTAAAGCCCGAACTGCCAGCTCACGTAGTTGACACAAAGTACAAACCATACACCCTTTAAAGCGAATATGGCAATGGTTTTTAAGTCCATGATGAGCTGGGAAGACGTCAAGTGACCACCCAAACTAAGGGAAGATCCATCCAGACGAGATAAAAGCAAATATTGTTACAACCTGAAGATTGAAATCGAGTACTGGGTCTAGAGAGGACGACTCGGTGAGTTTGTTAGACTGAAAGAAAAATAGTGCAAGGGAAAAGAAAAGGTGGACTCCGTAGCAGGACCGGATGGACAAGATGAAGGATTGATATACATCTTACATGGAACGACGAAAGATCGGGAACCGTCTAACCGATCACAAAAACGATATGTTAGAGATTTGCAGACAAGAATACATCATCCAAATCTTCATGCTCAGGGCGCCAGAATAGACCGCCCAACTCTGATTTTTTCAAAATGAGATGCGCAAGTTGTTCATTTTCCCCATAATGATGCCCTGGTGATATCATGTCAGTAGCCAAATGGGAAATCAGGCGAGTACTCATCGATATGTGTAGCTCCGCCAACCTCTTGTACTTGATAGCGTCTCAAAAAATGTAGTTTAGTGAGGAATGACTCACATTCACCGACCAGCCTATGGTGGGCTTTAGTGGTAAACAATGATACTTACTCGGACGAGTCTGATTGCCGGTAGTAGCAGGAGCACCAGGCAAGCAATGAGTCCTGCTAACGGATTTCTTTGTCGTTGACACCTCATCAACATACAACATGCTTATAGGGAGACCCTGGCTACACGAAATGGACGCAATATCCTCCAGCATGCATCAATGCATCAAGTATCACATTAATGATGACGTTGGGGTCATCAAAGGGGATCAACCAGTTGCACGTGAATGCCTTTATGCAGCAACGAAGACTCCCGACAAATAACAATCACATCAGAGCTAAGGGAGCCATCAGAACAACCTCCCAGTCAATTGCATATAGATCAATTCCTTCCTCCCAAACAACAACGCGTTCCAACCAGTCCAAGGGGATGACCAAACACTGGCTAACCGGAAGAAGAGACGATACCAATCCACCTTGATGGTACATAAGGCAACAAAATTGTTCGAATCAAGACAAAACTTCATCCAGAGCTGACTAAACATTTATCCAACTACTGAAGGAAAACCAAGATGTATTAGCATGGAAAATGAGAGACATGATGGGAACTGACCCCTCCGTCATCACACACAGATTGCAAGTCAACCCAGACAAAAAATAGTTCGAAAAAAAAGAAGGCCAATCGCCCCAAAGCGCAATTAGGCCATCAATGACGTGGTGCACTGTTTACTGAATGCAGGGATAATCAAAGATTCCACTACCCAGACTGGCTGAAAAATACATTTTTGATAAAAAAAGAATATGAAAAGTAGATAATATGTGTGGGTTACATAGACCTCAACAAAGCATGCTCAAAAGACACCTTTCCACTTCCACGTATAAATCAGATAGTGGACGCTACCTCCGGGCATGAACTCCTCAGTTTCATGGACGCATATTCTGGTTACAACTAAATACAAATGCATCCACCAGACCAGGAGAAGATGTTTTTCCTTACAGAAAGAAGTATGTATTGCTACCGAGTGATGTCGTTCGAATTAAAGAGCGCGTGAGCAATGTACCAACGCCTCGTCAACAAAATTAGAGATCAACTTGGCAAGACCATGGAGGTATACATTGATGATATTCTAGTCAAGAGCCTACACAAAGATGAACAAATCAAGGACTTATAACAAGCCTTTTCTCAGCTCCGCAAATATAAAATGAAACTCAATTCAGAAAAGTATACATTCGGAGTAGAGTCAAGAATACTCGGGTACATGGTCAACCAAAGAGGAATCGAAGTTGATCCAAAACAGATACAAACACTTGTAAACATGCAATCGCCTACCAATATCAAAGGTGTACAAAGCCTTAACGATAGGGTAATTGCCCTGAACAGGTTCACCTCCAAATTGTCAGACAAATGCCTACCCTTTTTCAAGATTTTGAAAGGGAACAAAACATTCAAATGGGATGAGGAATTCGAACACGCGGTCAACTCCGCTCTAATACACGAGAAGAAGGGAATACAGAAGCTAGTAGTATATTATGTCAGCAAAACATTTGCAGAAGCAAAAGCTAACTATCTAGCCATGGAGAAATTAGCACAAGCACTTGTCGTATCCTTCACAAAATTGCGCCCTACTTCTAGTCCCATTCTATCACTGTAATGACTGAACATTCACTTCGGTCAGTATTGCACTAGCCTGAGCTATCAGGCAGAATAGTGAAATGGGCAATAAAATGCGATCAGTTCGACATCAACTATGCTCCTAAGATAGAGATAAAAGCTCAAGTGCTAGCAAACTTCATCGCCAAATTCAACATGTGGTAGTAAGCATTAGCCGGACAATGATAAGAAGCAACGAGCTGTTGAACTCCACACTCAATGATGGATCAAGCATTGTGATGGAACATCAAATGAGAAGGGAAGCAGAGCTGGAATAACTATGTACAACCCAAAGGGGACAACTCTGAAAAATGCCATCAAATTCTGTTTCAATGCCTTCAATAACGAAGGTGAGTATGAAACGCTAATAGACGAACTACAATTGGCTAAACATATCGAAATAAAAGAAATCAGTGTTTTCACTGACTCCAAATTGTTGTCAATTAATTAAACGACAAATTCCAAGTGAAAGATGCACGAATGAAAGTGTACTATCAAAAGACAAGTGACCTGATTGAAAGATTCAACATGATCACCATTTGACGTTGTGCAAGAGAAGATAACCGCAAAACAGACAACTTGGCGAAATAACCATCACATACATAAAAGGTGGACAATCCCCTCATCACAATACAAGAAAGTTCAATCTTAGAAAATGATGTACATGAAGTATGTACATATGATCAGGAAAACAGTTGGATGACCCCAATTCTGGCGTATATATAAAATTGAACTCTGGCAACAAATAAGATGGATACCTGTAAGCTGCTGAATAGAGCAGCACGGTACACGCTGATAAATGACAGACTGTACAGAGGATCCGCCATAGGTCTGCTGCTAAGATACCTTTCACCCATCGATGCCGATTATGTTATTTGAGAAATTCATCCGGCATACGCGGGAATCATCCGAGAAGCAAAACACTAGCTCACGAAGCCCTAACATTGGGGTATTATTGGCCAACAATGAAAAAAGTTGCAAACGAACTCGTTTGGTTTTGTGATAAATGCCAAAGATTTGCTCCATACATGCACATGCCAGGGTAGAACATGATCCTGATGAGCAGTTTGTGGCTATTTGTACTATGGGCAATGGACATTGTAGGTCAGCTTCCAATCTCCAATAGAAATAAGTACCTCATTGTAGCAGTCGACTACTTCACCAAGTAGGTAGAAGTAGAACCACTGTTGAAAATAATAAAAGCTCATATCAAGAACTTCTTACGGAAAAAGATAATATGCAGATTCAGAATCCCCAGAATAATTGTCATAGACAATGGGTCCCAATTCGAAGGCAAAAAAGTCAAGAAGTTATGTGAGAACTTGAGCATCAATCACCACTTTTAAGCACCTGCTCAACGGACAAGCAGAAGTAATCAACCGAACATTCCTAGAGGTCATCAAGAAAAAATTTGAAACATCAAAGGGATTATGGGTCGTTGAATTACCATGCATTCTCTGGGCATACCGGACAACAAAAAGAACTCCAACCGGAGAAACACCATTCACCCTCACTTACAGGTTTGAGGCGATGGTACCAGTCGAGATCGGCATGGCAACCTTCAGAACTGAACAATTTCGAATAGAAGACATCAATGAACCACTGCGTGTCGGACTAGATCTTCTAAAAAAAATGGAGACAGCTTCAATTAAAATGGCGGCCTACCAACATAAAATTGCAAGCTATTACAATAAAAAAAAAAATCAAACCCTGCACATTCAAAATAGGTGACTAGGTACTCAGAAAAATCCAGCTGATAACAAACAAAACCAAGTGCGGGGAAGTTAAACCCAATTTGGGAAGGGTTATACAAGGTGGTGAAAATCAATAGACCAGGAACATACTGGCTAGAAAATCTAGAAGGAGAGCAACTCAAGAGGCCATGGAATGTAGACCACTTGAAAAGGTATTATCAGTAAACTATCACATTCCAGTAAACTTTTGTCTCTCACTCCAGTAATTTCAGCTAGTCATGACATCCAAGTTAGACTAGAAAATTACTTAAAAGTTATGCTCGTCCAATCACCAAGTCGGACAACGATACATATTAAACTAGTTAGGACATCCAAGTTAGACTGGACAATCACTTATAAAATTTTCTTATCCAATCACCAAGTCGGACAACAAAGTGTATAAACTAGTCAGGACAACAAAGTCAAACTAGACATTTAAATCTTCTTGTCTGATCACCATCGGACAACGAAGTGTATTAAACTTGTCAGGACAACAAAGGCAGACTAGACATATAACTTTTCTTGTCCGATTACCATGTCGGATAACAAAGTGTATTGGGCTAGTCAGGACAGCAATGTCAGACTTGACAGATAAATTTTCTTGTCCAATCACCATGTTGGACAAAGAAGTGTATTGAGCTAGTCAGGACAACAAGTTGGACTTGACATATAAATCTTCTTATCTGATCACCATGACAGACAACGAAGTGTATTGACGTAGCCAAGACAACAAAATCAGACTTGACATATAAATCTTATTGTCCAATCACCATATCGGACATCGAATTGTATTGAGCTAGTCAAGACAACAAAGTCAGACTTGACATGAAAATCTTCTTGTCCGATCACCATGTTGGACAACAAATTGTATTAAACTAGTCAGGACAACTAAGTCAAACAGCTACTCAGAAATTTTCTTGTCTGGTCACCATGTCGGACAACGAAGTGTATTAAGCTAGTCAGGATAACTAAGTCAGACAGCCACAAAAATCTTCTTGTCGGATCACCAAGTCAGACAAGGAAGTGTATAAAACTAATCAAGACTACAAAGTTAGCACTACAACATAAATGGTCATTGATAGCACATGACAATAGCGTTTTTTCATAAAGTGCTATGAAAGGGCAAACTTTGTTCAACTTGTATCATTTATCTCACATTGTGAAATGCTATTAAAGGCTGGGCGTGCGGGAGTTGTAAGTCGCTGGGCGCTAAAGTGCCCGCTCGATCCAAACAAGCAAAAAAAAGAAACAAAGAAAGAAGGAAGGAAGCATAAGCCGAAGTCTCATCTCCCTCTCCCTCTCCCGCTCCGACTGTTCTCATCTCCCTGACCCTCTTCGATCGCTCTCCCTCTCCAATCGATCTCCCTCTAGCTGTCAACCCTCAACCTGTTTTGCCGTGCTCTCCCTCTCCAACGTGCTCTACTTTTCGCCGTGTTCTCCCTCTCCGTTTCAGGTCTCTCATTCTCAACACACTCACTCTCTTTTACTTTGCTTTCACCACAAACCCTAACAATTTTTTTGTTTTTTTGTATCAGTTTTTGAAGTAATGGATGTTATGGATTGGTAGATTGAAGGCTTTGAAGGATCAATTTTTTCAGATAGGTAATTGTCAATGTTTTTAGGGGAGAGGAATTGTAATTTTTTCTTTTTTCCTCTTTGATTTCCGTATTAAAGTATAATTTGGTTGAGTTGTGCTGTTCTTCAGTTTTATATCACAATCAAGAAACATCGAAATTTTTTTAAGGAAGACAGGATGTGTATGCATTTAGTTTTGTTAAAGCTTTTTTTTTTTGTTGACAGAATTGCATTTTTGTTGTTTGAGGGTCTGCTGCTTAGTTGATTTGTCCAAAGTCTTGCTTCGTTTCTAAACTAGTTTGAACTCCTTTCAAAGTGGATAGGAAGTATATTAATTATAATGTTATGACTTATGTTAATATTGTTATGTGTGTCTATTACTTGCTACAGATACAAATTTGTTGTCTCTGCTCCAGAACCCAGGAAAGTTGCTTCTCCAACTATCACAAACATCCAAGTACATAATCATGTTTATCTTAGTAGCATTGCTATTATTATTGATTTTATCAATCTTGTTAAATATCATCATCTTTCTTTTAATTCATTATGGTCACTCTTTGTTGCAATTATCAGCGCAATTGATTTTTGTCTAAGCCTAATGCTGGACTGCCCTAATAATGTAACACACCCGTAGATGCTAGGGGGTGAGGCTACACATTTCACTAGTCACAACCACATGGTGGTAGCTTTCAATCACGAAGCACAAGTCTGAAGAGCTTAGCTGGAAATTCCAGTTACATATGTTTTTGACTTCTTGAAGATGAAAGCTTTTTGTGTTTTTGGCTTCTTGAAAATGAAAGCTTTTTGTTTTTTTGGTTTCTTGAAAACGAAATATTTTTGATGGAACAACTTAGTAATTTATTAGTCATGATTATTGCATTCCTGTGGATGCTGTCAAAATATTGTAAAACATTGGTTAAGGGACATTGTATAAAAAATGGTCAAAACTTAATGAAGCTTTTTTATTAGACCATATTGTGTACCATACACATGTATGGAAGTATACGCCATAATATGTTAATATAATGTTATTGCTGATGATAGGTTGCAGAGGGCACATAAGTTCATATGCATGTCATTTAGATGCATAACAATTAAGTAGGTTTAGATTCACATTTAAATATTCTGAGTATTAAGAATCAATTAAGAAGGTTCAGAATTAGGGAGATACTCCAATTTTGATAATCCCATGTGCAAATCATGTGTTATCCCCAAAAGATCAAAGATAATTGCACCTCAAGATCATCTATTATTGGTAGATTTTCAAGTAACAATATTGCATGTGTATGACTTGTACTTTTGAAAATTGAAATTGTCATAGGAAAAATGATTTTTCCAACTACATCAAACCTCTCAATCTTAGTGGACCCTTACCTTATATATATATATATATATATATATACACATATTTGAATTGTGGATGAAATTATCAATAAATTCCAATGGAAGACTAGTCTCAGTTCTCCATTCAAGATCCAATTCTTTATTTATTTACTTTTTATGATTATTATCTTTAAATGTCTGAATATAACATAGACTTTCAAGTGGTATTTTTTTTAAGCAGCATATGCATCCTTTTAACTTGCAAATGATCAGCCTTTTTAATGACAACATTGTTTGGCAGGGATGGCTCCCAGGGTTGAAAGCGGATGGTGATGCTAACCAGCTCCCTACGATTGCTATAGTTGCATCATATGATACATTTGGTGCTGCACCGGTATGAAGAGATACTAATTGTCTTTGTTGAATCATATATTTCCTTTGAGTTGCAAAAAGGTTAAAGGCATCTAATATTGTAGGCACTATAAGTGGGAAGTGACAGTAATGGAAGTGGAGTTGCGGCCCTTCTGGAAATAGCAAGGTTGTTCTCTCGTCTTTATTCAAATCCCAAGTCAAGAGGAAGATACAACTTACTGTTTGGTCTGACTTCTGGAGGACCCTACAATTACAATGGAACATTTAAGGTGTTGAGCTCATGAGCGTGGCCATTATTTGATTTTTATTTGGTTGTATTGTTTTCTTTTATGTCATTAACACTTTTTTCTTCTATATTTTGTAGTGGCTTAGGAGCCTTTATCAGCGCGTGCGTGAGAGCATTGATTATGCTATTTGCTTAAATAGCGTTGGTGCTTGGGACAATGAATTATGGATCCATGTCTCTAAGCCTCCAGAAAATGCTTATATAAAGCAAGTTTTTGAGGTGAGATGCTTTGGCAGACTGTATGTGCAATGACTTGTCGGATTTCGACAGAATTACCTTCACCTTACAAAGTTTATCATCCTTTTGGCAGGGTTTCTCAAATGTAGCAGAAGAATTGGGAGCCAAAGTTAATTTAAAGCATAAAAAGATCAACATTTCCAACCCACGAGTAAGCATTTGTGCCTGAACATGTTCTATTTCAATACAAGCACTTAATCATTTAAGGAATGTAGGGAATTTCTGTTTGATCAATCGCAAGGGCTATTGTTAATGTCCAGTAATAGGAAATTTTGCATTAGCATATCGAGATATGGTATCCTATTTCGTCCGAAAGGCCTACGTTTGTATCATACATGATCATTGCGTGTGGTTGACTTAATTGGCTGACCCAATCAACATTTTAGAGACCATTATTCAGGTGGTTAGCTGCCTAGCCAACCACTCCTTTCTCTGTCACATCCATCTATTTATATGTGTATTAACATGTCTATATAACTTATAACTATATAAATGAAAGAATAACATAGTAATTTCCTTTTTCTTTCACTGTATGAAACTTCAGTCTGAACTATGACTTTTTTCCACATACAATAGGACTTCAATGATATATAATAGTTTCTTCCTTACTATTAATACTGTAATATCTCTGTATGAGCTTTGACATTTTTTCCTCTTGATCTCATCATATAGGATTTTTTCAGACAGCCTTAAAATATTTTTGGGCGAATGATAATAGTTTAAAAACAACGTTTTCGTTTGTTGATTTTTCCATAAACCATGGCATCAATAGCCCAGAATATGTTGTTTGTTTCAACAAGAATGGTTAATCATAACTATCTTTTGGTTTATGCAGAGACACATATACGGTCACTAGGGAAAGAACATTCAGATATTTGCAGACAATAGTAATTTGGCTATCAATCCTTCTTACGTAAATTCATGGCTAGATCTTTTGTCGCATACACCAATAATTGGCACTCTTGGAGTATGTTCTTTGAGATCCGCAAGCACAAATATCTTGAACTACTCTATAAGTATGTGATTTTTTTGTATTTCTACTTTGTTTTGCGATTTTATCAGTCTATTTTTAGAAAAATGAAATGTGGCTTAGTAGTTGGTCTTGTGGCGACCTGATCACTATTGGTAAGTGATTGTTGCCTAGATGTCCTTGTATGATTATCCGGTGTTCATCGAAACAGTGTAATGCTATGATTTTCAAGGGTAAGAGCCGATCAAAGATGCATATATTCTAGATATCAAGGCTATGTCATGGAGATGGGGCAATTCATAGAGCATTTGAATGAAAGTTCCCTTATTAGTACAATCTCTAATTTCCTAATGTCGTTTTAAGGGTTTCTTTCTGTAAGTGAGTTTTTCACTCACCTTTAATTTCTTTTCACCTTATTTCTTCAATATAATCTCTTGTTTCACCGTGTTAAATTTTTTTTTTTTTTTTTAAAGATCCCATATTATCTATCCTATATAAGTTCTTAGATCTTCTTGCTTGAGATTCATATTTTAGACAGTTTTTAAGGTGTTGCTTCCTAGAGTTGGGTTAGGGCATTTAGTTACTTTCCTGTGGATCCACCATTCTCTAGTGATGAATTTTAATATTGAAGGCAAAACCTTATCTCATTGAAGTCCTCATGGAGCAGGCCTTCTTCATTTCAGATTCAAGTTGAACACTGAAAAGCTTAGATGGTGGAGGATCTCTCCTATTATAATTTCTGGGATGACCATTAGGAGCTAAATATTGGAACAATTTCTCTTTTGAAACAATTATGAATGCTTTTCATCGAAACTTAAATATTGAATGCATTTATAATTGTTTTCCTTTTTGTTTTTCTACTATCTATTCTTCATTTTGTGCAGTTAAATATGTGAAGGTAACAAAGTTGGGCATCATTAGAATTTCGCATGAAGAATTCCAAAAAGTGTGGGCAACAATCACCGTGTCCGATGATATTCAACTTGTTGGATTTGAGTGGTGAGTCAAACTACAACTTAAACAAATATTGATACATGGAAATAATTTTTTGTAAAGGCATAGCCAATTCTGACCCTCCAGCATTGTCTTGTGGCTAACTGTGATAGTTTTATTTATTTATTCAGGCTTCTTTTGTGTGTGTGTGTGTGTGTGTGTGTGTGTGTGTGTGCGTAGTGCATACACATGTCCGTATTAGACTATTAGGCTTTACTAGTATTCTTTAAATAAACTTCATACAAAATTTCAGAAATATGTTCTACATGTACATCTCTGCAAGCTATTACGCTCAATCTTCATCACCTTTTATATTGGGGTTGAATCATGTGATATATTTAGTTTCCCAAAACCTCACAACAATTTTATATTTTTCTTATTGGTTTAATTCCTAGACTTCCAGAAATGTAATTCTTGTTTTGCAAACTACTGTTCATCTTCATTATACCTTTGTATGGAGTTGATGAACTTGCCAACATCCCAATCATTGTTTTTTCACACAATTGTTTGAAAGTGCATTTGTTTTATAGTTACTTAGACTAAATCTTGGTCACATTATGAAATGAATCAAGATGAGACAAAGCAAAAGTTTGAATTTTAAAGTTTATGCAAATTATGAAAGGTCTTAAATACTAATATTGAAATGTTGTTCTAGGCGGGAGATGAAGAGATTACAAGGCTTGTTCTCAAGACCAACATAGACGTGAATGAGATTGATGGAAAAAGGAAACTCCGCATTCCATTGGTACCTAAAGACCTCCTCCCACAATAAGAAGCTCAGGTTTAGCCTAAGTTCTTAAGCTTCAGTGAATTGTGCTAACTCACAGGATCCGTTTTTTGCAGTTATTTACATAATGTCTCTGTTGATTATTTCTAGAATTGTTTGACTCCTACTGAAACATGGAGCAATTACCAGCCTTAGAAACAGGATGGGTCTGACCCCTGTACATGACTGCTAATAGAAACTACCAGGCTCTTCAGGTATATGTTAATCATCCCAAGTCATGAACAACAATTTTCTTTTTGTATTTAAAAATTTGACATGCTGCAGATACTACTGCTTCAAGACCCAAGTGTCCTCAATTCGCTTTCAGAAAGAAACTCCCCTGTTTCTAGTCTATGAAGCCAATACCCATATTCTCAACTTACGGTAATTTCTTATTTTCTAACTTATACCTTCCTAAATCATGGTTACTAGTTATAAAACACAGCTTAAACTGATGACCTATCATATTCATCTGAACTATTATTGGTGGTGCGTATTGGATTATATATTGTTTCATTACCTTATTGCTAATATCCACTTGGCTAAGTTTGTGCTTCTCTATTGTTTTATACTATTATTATACTAGTGATATGGTATCATTTTTTTAATTGAGTTTGATTAGAATGTTTAATCAATTGAAAGTACCATAAAATTACTTTATTATAGCATCACCCATAATGTGGTCTGTCACATGTATTTTGCTATTGATGTCAGATTAACAGTGTTGATCGAATGTTACTAGGACAATTTTCTTTTGATCATGTGAAAATAGTCTAAAATTTTTACGCATCCATTTGATGATAACAATATGTTAATATCGGAATTTCAAAAATAGAATATAAATTCACTATTATTTTGGGTTGAAATGAAATGATGGGTTTTTGGTTGTCATTTTCAGGCAGGATATGAGCAAGGCACTAGAGGCTCTTATGGACTTGAAAATGTTTGAGGTCTCACATATTACCACCACTGCAGCCATCACCATATCCACCATTTGCAGGACGGGCTACTAACTCCATTCCTAGATTTCACCCAGGGTCATCTTCAGGTGTGGTCAAGTCCAGGCACTCCTGTTGGCATAATCCGTCCAGGTACTTGATTACGCCCAAACAGTACACGCGGTCAATTGTAGTAAAGATTGGGGTGTCACTCCCACGAGCAAAAACGATCTACAAAACAAGGTCAAGGAAGAAAAACTACGCGAAACTAAATGTAAGAAATTTTAGCAATTTTAAAATATGAAATTAAATTTAGTTTAATAAAAATCAAGTTTGGAGAAGTCACAAGGTTCCAAGAATCCCTCCTAGATTTCACGCGCCAACTAGTATTGATTCGCTATGATGACTCGATTACGTGTTTCACATCCCAAACAATATAATCGGAAAAATAGTCTTTAATGCATTAATTATTCCTAATGTAAATGGATTTTAGATTTCACTTTTTCTAGAAAGCACAAAGGTTGGTCATATGTGATACCCTAAACTTACGATATATCCGGAGACAATAACGTAATAAAAGACGATCACATATAACTAACCTACCGGAATTAATTGATCCTTAAAAATTCCACACATAAGAAAAACTTGCCTAAACTTATATGGAGAAGAAAACGACAACAACCGGAATAATAATCTACGAAGAAATTTATGAAATCTTTGTCACTAAAATAACATAAATTCTTATATTAAATAAAAGTGAGAATCATAAACATCATTATTCATCGTGAAAGCATAAAACGAATCAAATACTAATTTAGTGCGTTACATCTAGGAGTTCGTCTCTTCACCTTGCGTGGAGTTTAGTGACACATGGCGAAGGTGAGGATAACAACAACGAAGTGGAGCTTCATCGGCATGGCGGCGCGTGGTTGATTAGCGATGTGCACCCTGCTGGACGACGTCTTCGCTGCTGCTGCGTCCACTGCTGCGCTGCTGTGTCGTTGCTGCCGCTGCGTGTCCACTGCTGCTGCGTTCTTCTTTGCTGTGCTAGACAGCACCTTCTCCTCTGCTGCTGCGTTTTTGTTCCAGCCAAAAAAACCCCCTTTGCTGCTACGTATTTTCCAGAGAAAAAAAACTCCCTTTAATTGGCTGTTGTCTTTTTGTTTTAAAAAGAAAACCAAACTTCTCCTTATTGGCTGCTGTCCTTGTATTTCAGCCTAAAAAAAACTCTTGTTGCCGTATTTCCTTGTTTTAAAAAGGAAACAAAGCTCCTCCTATTGGCCACCCCAATTGGAAATCAAATCTCCATTGGTCCAAATTTGGAAACCCAAAGAATCGTGTTCCTTCCTGTTGCTAATTAGACTAAGACTCATTTTTGTTTGGGCTTCTCATGGATTCTAATAGTAATTGCTGATTCAAGCTTCATTTTTAAGCCCAATTAAATCCAGCTATGATGTGAAAAGTCGGTTTTGCTCTCCATTCTTCCTTCGTGCCCAAACCTGTCCAGATTTCACAGTCTTCAAGTATATCCAAAATCAAGCATGATAACTCCAGAATATGGAAATGTTATGAACATATACATTTTAGCCTTTCGAGTCTTCTTTCCAACGCTTTAAGAATCATCCAATTCCGAGGTCTACAGCTCAAGTTATCATAAAATTATTGAAGCATGTTCAAGAACTTACAAATTGCACTAAAATCTTCTTGCTTTTATTCAAAACTTTTTTTCTTTGGTTTTCTTAATCTTTGGCTTGAGTGTCTCCCGCTCCACTTCGTTAATTTGTCTATGAATTTCCAAATTCGCCACGCTAACGCACTTTTGTTATTTAAACTCCAAATCCTACAAAAATACAAAAATAAAATAATTAAACTAAAATACACTATTCGAAACATTAACAAACATAAGTTAGGAGGTATATTATGTAATACTTATGTGAATATCAAATACCCCCAAGCCTACATTTTGCTAGTCCTCGAGCAACACAAAATTAAGAATAAAATCCTAACTCACTTTCGTAGGAATCACGAGTGCACTTACCTTAACGTGCAACAAGGCTTTAAACCCCTAGATTACCTCTAGTGGACGAGTTATAGTCTCGTGAATGTTTCCAGAAATGTTACCCCCAAACATTACTGACTCAATAAAACAAAATCTATTTTCTAAAAACATAATGCAAAAACATGGGCATTCTCCTTTATTTTCCTCAAAGTAATTTTCTAATTGCCTAAAATTCAAGAAAAACAACAAACTAAAAATGTCATAATAGTATATCAATAGACTACAATAATTTAATAGTATCTAAAGGTTAAATAAATTTCATAATCATTTTCAACTCGAAGTGTGTGTGTGAGAAACCTTATCAACATAACTCTTCGTCTCATAGTAAAGATGTGACGAGGTAACCTTTAGAAAGTACGCTTCAACCACAAATCTCTCATGTCACTCAGAAATAAAACACTAAGAGATTGGGCACTCAGTTTATATGTGAGGAAAATGATATAAATTATGAAAAATGCAAATGTCTCACATATAATCATCATGAAAAATGGAATTTTCAAATAGTGAAATGAATATGATCTCATGGACAGAAATATTGATTACTTTTGAGAATGTTGAATCAAACACCATAGTTCTTGCCATTCAATCTCCACATCTATTAAACCAACTTTCACTTAAGATCAATTAGGTCTTTACTCGGTTATAATGGGGCTTGGATTATGGCAAACAATAATGGACAAAAAGGATACAAGAATTTCCTGAAAATGGCTACACCCTTAAAGAAACACATAGGGCATTGAAAAACAAATCAATGTTGTACACCATTAACTTTTTCTTCATTATTTTCTTCTGCAACCTTTTTTTTTTTTTTTTGTTCAACCCCTTTTTTTTCAACTTTTTTTTTTGTCTGCTTTTCCCCGTTGATACAATCCAACACTTTTACTTCAAGGGCGCATAAAATATCTATTTTCAACTCTTTTTATTTGCCAATTCCATAAATATATCTCACCATATACATTTTCAGAAAACTGGGTAAGGATAAAATAATAGAGGTATTACTCCTTGATTGGAGTAGGTATTGGGAATGAGGATAACAAAGAGAAGGCTATTTAAAGGCTCAAAGGGCTGCAAATGGATATTTATTTTTGGGTAGGCTAAAAGGCTAAAAAAAAATGGTTTAAAGAAAGAAATGCCTATATCACTTCATAAGTTCTAGTTAGTACTAGGACATCTCAACTAAATAAAGCAAGAAGTTCTAGTGTAAAGATTCAATTTTTATGTCATTCTTAAAGCAATCAATCAGAAAATCAAGAATAATGAGATCATCAACGAAATAATGCGGACTCAAGAATATTCGGGAATTGTCATAGGCATCATTCCTCAACTCCTCAATTTCAGCTAACTGAAGTTTCCGCTGAATACCTGCATCATTGAGATCAAAGTTAGTGCTTTTTACGGCCCAATAAGCGCGATGTTCTAACTCAACAGGTAAATGACAAGCTTTTCCATATATAAGTCGATATGGAGACATCCCGAGAATTGTCTTAAAAGCGGTACGGTAAGCCCAAAGTGCATCAGGAAGGCGCAAGGACCAATCCTTCCTATCAGGATTCACCATCTTCTCCAAGATTTGTTTTAATTCTCGATTTGCCAACTCGGCTTGGCCATTTGTCTGCGGATGATAGGCATTGGCTACCTTGTGATGAACTCCATACCTGCGCATCAAAGCTTCAAAAGAGCGATTACAGAAATGAGTCCCCTTATCACTAATAATTGCTTGTGGTGTACCGAAACAGGATAGAATGTGTTCTTTGATAAACTTGACTACAGTGTTGTTGTCATTGTTTCGGCACGCCACAGCCTCAACCCATTTGGACACATAGTCCACTGCAAGCAAAATATATAAATATCCAAAGGAAGGTGGAAAAGGTCCCATAAAATCAATCCCCCAACAATCAAATATCTCAATGACTAGAATGGGGTTAAGGGGCATCATGTGTCTCCGGGACAGTGCAAGCAAAATATATAAATATCCAAAGGAAGGTGAAAAAGGTCCCATAAAATCAATCCCCCAACAATCAAATATCTCAATGACTACGATGGGGTTAAGGGGCATCTATTACAAGAACGACAATAATTGTTAGTGTCTTTAAACAATGTAGGCCAATATAATCCAGACTGTAAAATTTTTGCAGCGGTCTTTTTCATAGAAAAATGGCCTCCACAAGCTGCACTATGACAAAAATGCAAGACACTTGCAATCTCACTTTCAGGGATACAACGCCTCATGATTTGGTCGGGGCAATACTTATATAGATAAGGATCATCCCAATAAAAATTTCTTACCTCGACCAAAAATTTTCGTTTATCTTGAGCACTCCATGATGATGGAACTTTGCCGAAAACCAAGTAATTAACAATGTGTGCATACCATGGTACTCGAGTGACGGTGAATAGGTGTTCATCAGGGAAGTCATCACGTATGGGTGAGCCATTGGCAGAGTCACTGAACTCCAAACGAGACAAGTGATCCGCCACAACATTCTCGACCCCCTTCTTATCCTTTATAGTTAGATCAAATTCCTACAAAAGTAAAATCCACCTAATCAATCTTGCCTTAGCATCCTTTTTAGAAAGAAGGAACTTAAGAGCCGCATGGTCTGTAAAAACAATGATAGGTGTACCAATCAAATAAGCACGAAATTTATCTAAAGCAAAAACTATAGCTAGCAACTCTTTTTCAGTATTCGAATAGTTCTTTTGAGCATCATTAAGTGTTCGACTAGCATAAGAAACAACAAATGGCTTCCCTTTCCTTCGTTGTCCCAAGATTGCCCCTACAGCATAGTTGCTTGCATCACACATTATCTCAAATGGTAAAGTCCAATCTGGTGGCTGCATGATGGGGGCAGAGGTGAGCCTATCAATGAGTGTTCGGAAGGCGTCCTCACACTCTTGTGTCCATTGGAACACGACATCTTTGACCAGGAGGCTGCTTAATGGTCTAGAGATGGCATAAAATTTTTGTATGAACCTCCTATAAAAACCCGCGTGCCCTAGAAATGATCTCACATCCTTGACACTTTTAGGTGTAGGTAATTTAGAAATCAATTCAATTTTAGCTTTATCAAACTCAATTCCTTTATTAGAAACTATGTGTCCCAGAACTATTCCATAGGAAACCATGAAATGACATTTTTCCCAATTAAGCACCAGACCTTTCTCTTCACATCTACTTAAAACAACCTTCAAGTGAAGTAAACATGAATCAAAAGAATCACCAAAAACAGTCAAATCATCCATGAAAACTTCCATATATTTTTCAACCATGTCACTAAAAATACTCATCATGCATCGCTGAAAAGTAGCCGGTGCATTACACAAACCAAATGGCATACGCCAAAAAGCATAAGTACCAAAAGGACATGTGAAAGTGGTCTTATCCTGATCCTCTAATGCAATCTCAATCTGATAATATCCTGAATACCCATCTAGAAAGCAATAGAAAGAATGATCAGCTACTCACTCTAAGATTTGGTCTATGAATGGAAGTAGGAAGTGATCCTTGCGGGTGGCAGAATTAAGTTTCCTATAATCAATGCACATGCGCAACCTGCAACTACCTTAGTAGGAACAGTCACCCCCTCATCATTAGTCACCACTGTTATTCCTGATTTCTTGGAAAATACTTGAGTTGGACTAACCCACTTGCTATCAGACATGGGATAAATGATGCATGCATCTAACAATTTTAAAACTTCATTTTTCACCACCTCTTTCATAGTAGGGTTAAGTCGTCTTTGAGGATCTCTACGGGGGTTAGCTCCTTCTTCTAAGTGGATCCTATGGGAACATATTAAGGGGCTAATACCTTTAATGTCAGCTATAGTCCAACCTAATGCAGATTTGTGCTCACGTAACATATTAATCAATTCTTCTTCTTGTGAGCTATCAAGCACGGAAGAAATAATAACAGGAAAGGTATCACCTGGTCTGAGGAATGCATGTTTAAGTCCCTCGGGCAGTGGAGCTAGGTCAACTTTTGGAGTTTCCACAGTGGATGGTTGTGGTTTCTGTCTTTCCTTTAGCAACTCCTCAAAGCATGGTTGCCATTGTCACCCTCCTTTATCCTTTAACCCTGAAACAACATAAATATCAAAAGCATTGTCAGGATAAAGTGAATTCTCAAAATCAGAAATAGAAAGGAGGTACTCTAAGGTTTCAGAATCTGCGCTCAGGAGCGCCTCCTCAGATATCAGCGTGTCTATCATGTAGGTATGATGACACTCATCATCATCACGTGGTTGCTTGCTAATATTGAATATATTGACCTCCAAAGTCATGTTCCCAAAAGACAGCTTCATTAGACCGTTCCTGCAATTGATAAGAGCGTTAGCTGTGGCAAGAAAAGGTCTACCTAAAATAATCGAAACTGTAGACTCCATATTGACCGCAGAATGAGTATCTAAAATAAGAAAGTCGACGGGATAGTAAAACTTATCAATTTGAAGCAAGACATCCTCAACTATTCCTCTTGGCTTCTAACCGATCTATCGGCCAATTGTAGTACCACGGATGTGGGTTTAATCTCTCCTAGACCGTGACATCAGATTTACACTTGCCCCTAAATCCAACAAGGCTTGGCCGAACTCATGAATTCCAATCTGGCAGGTGACTGTAGGACAACCTGGATCTTTGTACTTGGGTGGTGTCCTCTGCTCAATCACCGCGCTTACCCGTTCTATCAAGAAGCCAGTCTTCTTGACATGATGTTTCCTCTTGATAGTACATAGATCCTTGATGACCCTCGCATATGTTGGTACCTGTTTAATCACATATAGCAAAGGTAAGTTAATTTTAACCTGTTTCAAGTATTCTAGAATCTCGCCATGCATTTTTGATTTCTTTGCAGTAGGTCGTAGTGCTTGAGGAAAAGGAACTGGAACTGGAATGTTCCTGTTGGGCTCATCCTCAGGGATGCTCTCCTTTGCACTTGGGGAGGTGCCTATAGTCGTGGACGAGCTTGACCCATCTAAAATCTTACCACTCCGAGTAGTGATGGCATTAACCTCTTTGACATTCTGAGAATCTAAAGTAGAGGTTTGTGCCATAAGTTGGCCCTTCGGATTTGCTTGAGGCTGTGACGGAAATTGGCCCTGCTTTTGTACTGTTAATGAACTTGTCAGCTTGGTTATCTGGCTTTTGATCTCCTTGTTCTCTTCTGCCAACTGTGTCAATGCAACCTCAAATTTTTGATTAGTTTTACCTTGTGCCTCTATAAATGCATGTAATGTGTCTGATAATGAACTTCTGTTAGATTGAGCATTGTATGGAGGTGCAGGGTATGACCTAGGTGGTTGTGCCTGTGAGTGTGTGGGTTGGTCTGCCTCGGACCTCCAGCCAAAGTTAGGGTGATCTCTCCAGCCAGAATTGTAAGTGTTAGAGAATGGTGAGTAAAGCTTCTTGTACATCCCTAAGGCGTTACATTGTTCCTCATAAACCCCTCTCATCTCAGTCAAGGTTGAGCAATCCTGTGCGAAGTGTTCAACTCCCCCGCATATAAAATAGGCGTCCTGTAGCTCAACTCTGGCAACAGTATGTGTGGGCCTACCATCCTTGGTCTTAAGTGCCTCTAACTCTCTAGTTACTCTATCCAATTGGGCTCTAAGGTTGTCCTCTTCCCTAAGTTGGTAGACTCCAGCTGGGCGTGTTCTATCCGTGCTCTCAGTAGCACTTGGACCAGTCCAAATATGAGCCTTTTCAGCCAAGTCATTCAAGTACTCAATGGCCTCGTCAGGGTCCTTTTGCAAAAACTCTCCATTACACATCATCTCAACGAACTGACGTTCTCTACTGGTGAGCCCCTCATAAAAATAACTGACTAAGCGCCAACTCTCATACCCATGGTATGGGCATGTACTCAAAAGATCCTTGAACCTTTCCCATGCTTGATATAATGTCTCGCTATTCTTTTGGGTGAAGGTAGAAATCAGTCTCTTTAGACCGTTGGTTTTGTGGTGAGGAAAGTATTTATTAAAAAAATGTTTGGGTCATCTCCTCCCACGAACCTAAAGACCTAGGTCGCAAAGAGTATAGCCAACTCTTCGTTTTTTACTTAAGGAAAAAAAGAAAAAACCTTAGTCTAACCGAGTCTACAGCGTCAACTTTGTTGTGAAAAGTGGCCACAACTTACTCGAATTCCCTAATGTGAACATAAGGATTCTCACTCTCTAGGCCATGAAAAGTGGGTAATAATTGTATCATAACCGGCTTGAAATCTAGCTTTGGTGTACTTGGTGCAAACATGATACATGATAGAGTAGCAGTGCGCGTGGGGTGGAGATAGTCCTTTAGCGACCGAACATGGTCATCTTCGTGATTACTCATGGTGTTAGAATTAGAAGTAGAACTTAATTTGGTCTCAATGTGAATTTGTGGGTGTTCTAAATTTGGGATCCTAATTAGTCTCCTTAAATGGTCTCTATTCCAACTCACTCTCCCAATGTCTTTTTTTTTTTTAGAAATAAAATAAAATAAAAATTAAACTGGACCTAAAACCTAAAAATAGAATAAAATAAAATAAAACAATGAGCAAGAAAGATAATACCCGAAACATTCCTTGTAGAATGACGCTTGTTCCCCTGCAAAGGCGCCAAAATTTGATTACGCCCAAACAGTACACGCGGTCAATTGTAGTAAAGATTGGGGTGTCGATCCCACGAGGAAAAACGATCTACAAAACAAGGTCAAGGAAGAAAAACTACGCGAAACTAAATGTAAGAAATTTTAGCAATTTTAAAATATGAAATTAAATTTAGTTTAATAAAAATCAAGTTTGGAAAAGTCACAAGGTTCCAAGAATCCCTCCTAGATTTCACGCACCAACTAGTATTGATTCGCTATGATGACTCGATTACGTGTTTCACATCCCAAACAATATAATCGAAAAAATAGTCTTTAATGCATTAATATATCCTAATGTAAATGGATTTTAGATTTCACTTTTTCTAGAAAGCACAAAGGTTGGTCATATGTGATATCTTAAACTTACGATATATCTGGAGACAATAACGTAATAAAAGACGATCACATATAACTAACCTACCGGAATCAATTGGTCCTTAAAAATTCCACACATAAAAAAAGCGTGACTAAACTTATATGGAGAAGAAAACGACAACCACCGGAATAATAATCTACGAAGAAATTTATGAATTTTTTGTCACTAAAATAACATAAATTCTTATATTAAATAAAAGTGAGAATCATAAACACCATTATTCATCGTGAAAGCATAAAACGAATCAAATACTAATTAAGTGCGTGACATCTAGGAGTTCGTCTCTTCACCTTGCGTGGAGTTTAGTAACACATGGCGAAGGTGAGGACAGAAACAACGGCGTGGAACTTCATCGGCATGGCGGCGCGTAGTTGATTAGCGATGTGCACCCTGCTGGACGACGTCTTCACTGTTGCGTCGTCGCTGCCGCTGCGTGTCCACTGCTGCTGCGTTCTTCTTTGCTGTGCTAGACAGCACCTTCTCCTCTGCTGCTGCGTTTTTGTTCCAGCCAAAAAAACCCCCTTTGCTACTACGTATTTTCCAGAGAAAAAAAACTCCCTTTAATTGGCTGTTGTCTTTTTGATTTAAAAAGAAAACCAAACTTCTCCTTATTGGCTGTTGTCCTTGTGTTTCAGCCTAAAAAAAACTCCTGTTGCTGCCGTATTTCCTTGTGTTAAAAAGGAAACAAAGCTCCTCCTATTGGCCACCCCAATTGGAAATCAAATCTCCATTGGTCCTAATTTGGAAACCAATCCAATTTGGAAACCCAAAGAAACGTGTTCCTTCATGTTGCTAATTAGACTAAGATTCCTTTTTGTTTGGGCTTCTCATGGATTCTAATAGTAATTGCTGATTCAAGCTTCATTTCTAAGCCCAATTAAATCCAGCTATGATGTGAAAAGTCGGTTTTGCTCTCCATTCTTCCTTTGTGCCCAAATCTGTCCAGATTTCGCAGTCTTCAAGTATATCCAAAATCGAGCATGATAACTCTAGAATATGGAAATGTTATGAACATATGATTTTATCCTTTCGAGTCTTTTTTCCAACGCTTTAAGAATCATCCAATTCCGAGGTCTACAACTCAAGTTATCATAAAATTACTGAAGCATGTTCAAGAACTTGCAAATTGCACTCAAATCTTCTTGCTTTTATTCAAAACTTTTCTTCTTTTATTCTCTTAATCTTTGGCTTGAGTGTCTCCCGCTCCACTTCGTTAATTTGTCTATGAATTTCCAAATTCGCCACGCTAACACACTTTTGTTATTTAAACTCCAAATCCTACAAAAATAAAATAATTAAACTAAAATACATTATTCGAAACACTAACAAACATAAGTTAGGAGGTATACTATGTAATACTTATGTGAATATCAGTACTCGCATAATGACTCGTAGCTGGACTTTTTCTCATCTAAATGGCATTGTGTTTTTCGTTTTTCAATTTGACAACGGAAACCAATCCGTTACTGATGCATTTTTTTTATTCCATTTGCTCTGGTTCTTCATCATAGTGGCTAGGCGTGCAAGGGCATCGGCCTCCATCAACAGATCTATTGATCGTAGAAGAGCACAATCTGAAGATGTGCCATGGAGATCATTGCCATTAGGAAGTTCAAACCAGGTACTTTCTAACATAATGTGATTTCTTCCCTCAAATGAATAAGGACTCTTGATGTAAGGAGTACTCTCCCATGCAGCCTCCTGTCTTAAGCTCAGTTGGCTAGCAGTTCAAATGCTGCAAGTTTATTTGCTTTACCGAGTGTGAACCATTTGTCTATATCCAGTTTTATGGGTTCCTTTCTCATCTGTTCCTTTAGCTGTCTGTTTGTGTCAATGCTATTAGCAATTTTCGTCAAAAAGTATTCAGCTTAGATGACTTCTGCAGGTGGTGGAAATTGGAAAGGGGAGTAAAGTAAAATATGAACTGGACAAAAAAAACTGGTCTTATCGAGGTAAGCAAGAAACTTCTGCTCTTTGTTTCCCTCACCTTCTTGTATTTATTGTGTATTGATGAAGGGTGTTGATTTACATGTGCAGGTTGATCGTGTACTGTACTCATCAGTTGTGTACCCCCACAACTATGGTTTCATCCCTCGTACTCTCTGTGAGGACAGTGACCCACTGGATGTTTTGGTCATAGTGCAGGTATATTGATGATCAACATTTTTGCATTGAGTCCATTTGCAATGCATGGTACTTCATAGATGTATATAAACTCTGAATGTTGATAACTGAGTGGAACCTGAATAACATATAACTAAAGTGCAAAGATCAGAACTTTAGTGGATTTTTCCAAGTAATAGAACCATCAAGGCCACACACCACTTGCTCTGCATATCCATCTGTGATGTCTCTCACACCATACTTTGGCTGGACCAGTCAGAAATTTTACTTACATGACCCATCAGTATGATTTAAATGTGGAAATTATGTGAAGCTGTCATCTAGTTAGAAAGATTATCATGCTTGGGTCGGACCTGTCTAGAAGTGACTCGTGCAATGTGTGGTTATTTTATGAGTCAGTAGGTCATGTCTACTGCCTTCCTATATGACAATCTTTCTTTTATCTGTACTAGTCATCATGCATGCATTTTGCTTGTTGCTGCATAATTAATGTAGTTGTCATATGTAGACGGCAACTTGGGTGGGTTGAGTTAGTGTTATCTCATCTTGTTATGGTAGGTTTATATTTGGTGAGTCTAAATTTTAGTCCACCGTGTCAGTTGAAGCTATAGTTTGGTCTTAGTTAAGACTTGCTCACAATATGATACATGTGATTGCTTAAATTTTATTACTATGCTCTCATATACATCACAATTAAACTCTAATATAGATCTATTATGACTATGCTCCAAGTTTAGTGTAGTTGTCATATGTAGGCGGCAACTTAGGTGGGTTGAGTTAGTGTTATCCCATCTTGTTATGGTAGGTTTATATTTGGTGAGTCCAAATTTTAGTCCACCGTGTCAGTTGAAGCTGTAGTTTGGTCTTAGTTAAGACCTGCTCACAATATGATACATGTGATTGCCTAAATTTTATTACTATGCTCTCATATACATCACAATTAAACTCTAATATAGATCTATTATGACTATGCTCCAAGTTTAGTGTAGTTGTCATATGTAGGCGGCAACTTGGGTGGGTTGAGTTAGTGTTATCCCATCTTGTTATGGTAGGTTTATATTTGGTGAGTCCAAATTTTAGTCCACCGTGTCAGTTGAAGCTATAGTTTGGTCTTAGTTAAGACCTGCTCACAATATGATACATGTGATTGCCTAAATTTTATTACTATGCTCTCATATACATCACAATTAAACTCTAATATAGATCTATTATGACTATGCTCCAAGTTTAGTTTAGTGTAGAAATAATATAATTTGGTATATGCAAGGTTCTTCTCTACATTCTAGTACACTTGTTCCTGTTTACATGATTGTGTTTTTGATGGACTCATCATCTCATCTTTGGATTCTTATTTCAGGTTGTTGCTATGCTCCAAAAGCTTTGTTGCTATGCTTCAAAAGTTTGAAAAGGAGATAGCCGATGTAGACGCCAAAATTGGTGAAGGTTGGCTCCTACTTGACAGGTATATCATACATTAGTCAGGATACATGTTTTAGGACCATTTAAGTTTATTCATTGTTCAGCTCTGTTTTGAGCCATATCTCCAGTCTGGTGTAATGGCATCGTTGCCTTTTGACTTTTGACTTTCTAGACCTTTAAACTACAAAGATGATGTGCTTGGAAATACCAAAAATCCTTATGTACAGCAATCTAGCTATGTTCCTAAGACTAAAGTTGTGGTATGTATCCCTTTATGTTTAAACTTTAAATGCCTTTTCTTGCTGTTAATGTGGTTTTTGAATGGAAGTTTGAAACAATTGCAATCTATGAGAAATACTCATCAATAAGGTTAGTTGCTTGGTATTAGTATAACTAATTGGCAGGCACACGCTTTAACCACTCGGTCAAAGCAGCGGTATTCTGTTGCCTCTTTAATGTTTACATCCAAAATCACTTTACATCCTAAATCACTGCTTCATTGAAGCGTAGTTGTTGTGTATTGCTACAGCAGGTTGCATTGCAAATGTGCATTTTAGCCTTTTAGGTTGCTTAAAACTGTAGAATGCAGTCTTGTAAAAACAAAGAAATTTGTTTTATGTTATAAACGTCATTTCTTTCTGCATGCTTACTGTTAATTTCATTGGTTACAGAAAAAGGCAAAGGCATTTGAGTTTAAGAGGGTAGCTGAGAATATTAATGCAGGAAACTACATTGCTAAACCTGGCGAGCCCTCATCGAAAAAGTCCAAGAAATCCAAGTCTTAGCTGATTACTTAAAAGATAATTTTAGCATGATAAAGCTTTTACATGGATCTACAGGTTGCCAATTCGTTCAGAGTCTTTCACGGCTGATCTTCATCTTTGTGCATCTTATCCAATCTTTGTTTGGTTAGGTGGTGTGGAGGATTGTGGCTCCTTTTATGTAATGTTCAATGATACGATTTTTTGGTGTTTGGATCAGTGCATCGATGTATTAGAGATTTTGTGACTCGATGTAATACATTATCTTATTAATTATATTACTTTGCCTCCATTTATATGGGAATGTTTAAGTTTGGCACATTTAGATTTTTATTTGATAGCAATAAAAATAAATTAAAAATAAATAAAAATCGTCAACTTACAATAGCGTTTTTAAAATGCTATAATAGACTTACTATAGCGTTTCAGAATAGCTATAAATACTATAAATAGTCAACTTACAATAGCGTTTCTAAAACGCTATAATAGACTTACTATAGCGTTTTAGAAATGCTATAGCAACATTATTTATAGCGTTTCTGAAACGCTATAGTAGTCAACTTACAATAGCGTTTTTAAAACGCTATAATAGACCTTGTATCTATTATAGCTCCAGCAGACATAGCGTTTGCTAAAACGCTATGGTAGACTAGATGTTTAAGTTCAAAAAACTTTTTGTCCGACCACCAAATCAGACAATGAAGTGTATTTAGCTAGTCATGACCAGAAAGTCAGACTAGATTCTTCTTCTAAAAGTTCAAGAACTAAGTCGAACAACGACGTGTGTTCCACTAGGCAGGACCATCAAGTTTGCCCTTACAATATTTTCCAAGTAGAAACTACCAAGTTAGACTAGAATATTTACGAAGCCCAGACATCAAAGTGAGGTAATGCTTTCCAAGTCTAAACTACCAAGTTAGATTAGAATATCTATGAAGCTCGAACATCAAAGTCAGGTTGCATTTACTATATCTTCTAAGTCTAAACTACCAAGTTAGACTAGAATATTTACAAAAATAGACTTCCAAGTCAGACAACACTTATTATAAGTGAGGAATACAAAACAACAAGAGACATACAAGTAAAGAAAATAAAATATTTATTGATAATTAAATCAATTACATCAGGAGAGGAGATTATAAGAGGAACAGTTGGGGGGAGAAGAAGCTTTATCAACATTAATAGAATCAACTAGATTAGACGAAGCTTTGTCTATGTTGGAGGGATCAACCGAAAGAGAAGAAGGCTTGTCTTCATCAACATGGTCACTCGGAGAAGGTGGAACAAGATCTTCGACATCCTTAGAAGGATTGGAAACATTTTATAAAATGTTGTCCGATATCGCACGATACTTGGACATGTCCCAACCCTCCTCTGTTTATAGTCAAGGAGTTCAATTCTACAAGCAACAACTCTAATGAACTCTACTACATCTGCATTAGACATAGACTACTTAGCAAGTACAACCATTTCTTTTTGGTCCGAACAAGCTCTTCTTCAACTCCAGAGGGCTTCTGAGATGCTTGCTCCTTAACGCCTCTCTCCACAACAAGTTGTACCTTAACAGAAGCGAGCTCCACAGTAAGTTGCTCCATTCGCTTCTCAGCGGTCTCACGGAGAGCGAACTGAGAATCAACAACAGTTAATGCTTGATCATGAGTTGCCTTCGCGGTGTATAACTCACCTTCAATGGAAAATAACTTCTCATGCAGAAAATCCATCTCATTCTTCGCAAATGCCACTTCAAAAGCATACTGATCCCTGACCGCCTCAACTTCTCCAGATAAGCATACTCCTTCAACTTATCCACCTGAGCTAGAGCATCAGAAAGTTGCAACAGTTGCTATGTGTACCTCTTTTCCAAGGCATACACATATTCACAGACAACCCATTAATCGGACCCCATCATCCCATCATAAGTGAAATGGGACATCCCCTGCTTAGAGCAAAGAAATAAGTTTAAAAAAATAAGGTGATACTTTACCTCCATTATTTTCTTCACACCTTTGTCAAAGTGTTCCCATCAGCACGAATAAGCGTGGGGACTCTATTCATCAACCTTTTATGCCATGAGTTGATGTGATTACGCACTCTCCTGCAAGTCAACTTATAATTTCGAGTACAAAGAGAACTCACCATCTGTATTGATACGATTATCCCCATAAATGGGCTCCTTTCAGCTGACTTGTGGGTGGAGCATAGAGATGTCAGGGATGACTTAGGCTCCACCCTTGGTCGCCCGTTTAACAACTAGAATACTAGTAATGACAAACACACCGCCCTTCCCTTTCTTGTCCGGAACGAGATGATAAGACATTGGACGGAAAGAAAAAAAAAATCAGACATCTCATTCAAACTTGGATCAACAGCAACAGGAGGAGGCTTGGAGCTCTGACCTGGTCATCAACAACCTCATCAAAAGCATGATCATGTTCGAAGTCTTCCAAAGACAACTCCATAGTCGGATCTGGTGACTTCTTCAGAGCAGGTTATGTCATCTTATTCGAAATGACATGAGCTTCCTCGTCTGAAACCTTGCTGAGGTCCGTCATGCCAGCATTAACAAGGAGGTTCTTATTGTATTCACTCAGTAGAGCACGAGGACGAGAAAATCCCACCTGACTCTTCATTAGCTTGCTTCAGTTCCTCATCTTCCTGACCAGCAAGGTGAGAGTCATCCTCATGACTCTTCCTAGAAAAAGCAAGAGGAAGACCAGTCGGAACACCACTCATCGCAGAGACGTCTCCAGCAGCAGAATTAGAACCAACAAGCCTCTTCTGTTTTGACGGCCAACCAGAATCAACCAAACGCTCATCACCTTCCTTTTGGAAGGACTAACGGGTCTTGGAGCCCTTCTCTTCTTCGTGGTAGGACCAACACCACCAATACTAACATGAATCCTCTTCTCCGTGGTCAGCCTAGCATCACCAATGTTAATAGGAGTCCTCTTTGCCGTGGTCAGACCAACATCACCAACGCTAATAGGAGGACTATTCGCCCTTGTAGTCAGTTTTGCACCCTAACCACCAAAGCTAGCATCACAAATGCCAGCAGGAGGAGCAATTTGAGCAATAGTGACACTAGAGTCACATTCATAAACGACCAATGCCCGCTTCTGAGCACTAAGGTCGTAGAGGCCACTCTGTTCAATGACATTGGAAAGGAACCAACTTCTTGTGTCCTCTCTCTGAAGACAGTTACAAGTTGTTCAGATTCCTGGGGGTCATAAACGACCTCAAAATAGGTTTGCAATCAAGGCTGAAATTCTAGATTCCATAGAAGCATAGAACCAGGTCCTCTGCCAGAATCTGAAGTCATCCTTCAGCGTGCCCAAACAAGCAAGCAAAAATAGATAGTAGACAATGTTCTTGTTGAACTCTAGCGTCACCAGAAAATGCAACACATTCTCGTTTAGGCAAATCCCAGCCCGCATACCCTTCACCTAAGTTCCAACCAAAACCCTTTAGCCGTTAGAACCCAGTTGGGCGGGAAGAATGCTGATAAGATCCAAATAAGCTCAGATAATCTTCGAAACTATGAAACAAAAACCAGCTCTAAACATTCCAGGGTACATAGTTGTGTAACCAGCCTTTGGCTTGATAGGGCTATCACCATCTCTTGGCAATACGATATCCAAATCAAATGGAATGGAATACATCAGACGGAGTTCATCCAAAGGTGGCTTGGGCTGCTTGCATAGAGTAAAAGAAGGCTACACAGTGGGCCAAATGATCCCACTCAAAGATATCTTGAGAGCCATGGCAAAGAGCTTGATAGCTTAGAAAGCAAGAAGAAGAAGAACAACAAACAAGCTCTGAAAATGGAAGATAGCGTAAAGAAGATAACACAACTTTCCAACACCATTTTATAGGGTTGGAAAACGAAAAGACAACCAATGAGAGATCGTGCTGGAAATGATGGCTGCACAAAACCCTAAAATCACGTCAAAATGAACTGATTGATGGTGTAGTGGAATAGAAGCCAAATCGTGGTCATTGAGTCGACAACAGTCAACAACATTTAATGATAGCCAACCGCCAAATAGTTAGTGGCCACGCAAGCGAGCCCACTAACTAGGGGAGTAGATGATGATAAATCAAATAGTCCTTCAATCACGACCGTTCACGTGGCACAAATCATCCATCACAAGGAACAGACGAATAATGGGTCGAGTCACTAAAGCCCAAATAGGCATTTACTAATGGACTACAACCAAGACTAAAGGCCAAAATCTCAGGCCCGGTAGTCTTCTCCCCTCTGAGGAGGGAGACTTTACGAAGGAGACAAGTCATGGCGGGAATCTCTCCCCCAAGGACGTATCTCAATAAAGGAGGAATCGTTGTAAGAAACATCCCCCTTCATTGCGTCATGCATTCTTAAGTCATACATAGAGTTAATTAATCTTATTATATAAGGTAAAGGGGATACATTCATCAAAGGTACAAAAATACAATACAACTATACTCCTACAATTAACTGACTTAAGCATCGGAGTGCCTTCGGCCACCAAACAGGTGGTCTTTGGCAATCTAACCTTGTTTTGTAGGTCAGATCTCAAGGAGAACAAATTTGGATGCATCAATATCAATTGGAAATATTGAGCTATAATGCATCAAGTAAATATAGTCAAGTTGGGTATAATCACATAATTATATAGTTCGGCCAACAATTTTTTTATTAAATCCGTAAATGTATTTGGTAGGGAACCCTAGAATTGTGGTATCATATTTTAAAATTTTATAAATACAATGTTCCACTTAATTTACGACACTTACTACTTACTCCTCACAAAACCCATTGAAGACCAAATTGAAGAAGTATTTGGTCAACCAAACTATATTCTTCTTTTCTAGATGCGTTCTTGTTGTGTCACTAAGATTCATAGTTTAGCCGGTCATGATTGGTTTGTCCAAAATATTAATATTAGCAAGCAATATTATAAGAATGTTGAAATAGTCATTTGCTAATCTAATGATCTTTATTGTAATAATGCATCCACTCAAGATTAGACGGAAATTCGAAATAAATCGGTAGAATTACGGGGTTTTTTTTAAAAATATTTATAGAGTCCAAAAAAGTAGTAGATGTAATAATTCCAAATTGGGTTATTTGCTATGTGCCCCTATCATAAATAGCAAATTGGAATGTACCCACATCATTAATCCGTATTGCACTTTCCCCTAAGACTAGCAGTCAACGTGCATTGACTGTGAGGGCACGAGTTGATTTCAAAATTGCCATATGTCAAGGACAAAAGTGCCTTTGTATGATTTGATGGTTGAAATTGAAAACTTATACAGACCAACTGATGATATGAGGGATGAGATTCAAAGTTGGATATTCATTGGGGAAGAGGAAATAGTCGTTGGGCTCAACCCCTATTTAATGGAAGCTCTTTCAATCCATGAAAATCAAGTTCCTCACCTGTTTTTGCACTGTAGATCAAAGATATTTGAAGTCAAAACGTTTGACCAAACATAAGTTTTGAACTTGGGGTTTCATTACACAAACATTAGATCTGAGTTATTTCATCATAGGTCTCAGTTTATAACACCATAATGAATGTAAGTCAGCGTTTTACATTTATTTTCACATTTATGTTGACATTTGTTAAGAGTTGCAGGTCACTTCAACCTCTCGCAGGGCTGAGTGGTTGTGGTTGGGAGTTGTGTTACCTGATAACATACTTATAGCTAGTGGTCAAAACTCTATTACTCTAGTTGCAAGTACTGAAGAAGTTGAAGGTGAACAAGTTCAAATGGAAGAAGTAATAACTCTCCAAATGTAACAATAACTGTCCAAATGACTATGACATTTGAAAATCTATGTAAAACATTGCTATATAGCCTTAATAGGAAGTGCATGAACGTAACTTCACTATCAAACCTATAACAGTGTTGCGACAATAACAAGTCTAACATGGAATATCAAACCAAACTAAAGTGCAAACAATGAATGAACATAACATTCAATATCAAACTAATAAAAGTATTGTAAAAATAACAAGTCTAACATGGAACATCAAACCAAGATAAAGTGCAAACAATTCAATAGCCATTGAATAACTTGCCAAAGTTGTGTTGCAACAATAACACTAGATTCAATTTCAGACATGCAAATAGCAAATAACCCATTAAATTCACTAGGTCTGACATGTCAGTCACCTGCAAACATAACATTGGATTCAATAACTTCAATATGAAGTCTGACATGTCATTCAATAGTTTCAAAATATTATCAAATAGTCAATTCCATCTAAAGTCTGAAGTCAAACATAAACATAACAGTGATGAACCATAGACAGTCATGAACTCGTACTTTGACATTTCATAAAAAAAAAAAAAAAAAAAACAGTCATAAAACCAATACTCTATGAATCAGTATCAAAATAGTCTTCTAAACAAAAGGAGTTGGTATCATATGCTTAGTCTTTTTGGCTTCATAGGTCTCTTGCTCCAAGTGCCTTGTCTCCCCATGCCCCTACCACTAGATGTGCTACTAGGGTGGAACAGTGGATTCATTAGTGGCATTATTGGTAGAGGGCATGACTCCCTATGCAAAGGGTTAAGTTGGAAACATTGTTGTCTGAATGTTGTGCATGGTTGGAGTTGTGAGCATTGGAGGCTGAAAATTGGGTTGTTGTGGAGGGATTGCTGCCCTTTCATTTGGAAGTTCACCTCTTCCTCTGCCATTTCCAGAACTAGACTTGACACCCTTGTGCTTGATATTCCTACCCCTTCTAAATCTTGGATGTCTTTCCACAACCATCAATTTGCTTTATATGAGAGTTTTTATAAGTTCTGTTATTGTGACCTGCAATCCACATCTCCTACAACTCCCTGCTTCCTTTTGCACATTTTCATCATCATCCCTTCTTCTCTCTGTCCTTGGTCTCCCTAGAGGTCTTTTGATTTTAGGTGGCATCACCAAGTATGTTGATTACCACATCAAAACTATTATTAGATATGAAAACAGGCAAAAGGATTACAAAACACACAAGCAATCAAGGCGATACTTACTTCATTCCATTCCCTCATATTTCTGATGCTGACAATACCCCTTGAGTATGCCTTCACATAGGCTTTGACATAATGGTATGGACTACCATACCTTCATAAAATGCAAATAAGTGTGGGAGCAAACATTATATAGGGACATGCATAATACAAATAAGGGCAGTCTTCACTTGTATGATTGTACTGATGGCAGTGCTTGCAAGAAATCTACCAGGAAAACAAATATTTCCCCCTTACAAAAAATATTGGTAGTAACTTAACCGCCTATAATAGATATAAATTTCAGTTTGCCCCCTAGTATGGAACAGATTTGCGAGAGGTTGAAGATGACATGCAACTCTTAAAAGATGTCCACAGAAATGTGGAAATTAAATGAAAATCACTGACTTACATTAATTATGGTGTTTTAAACTGAAATCTATGATGAAATAACTTTGTGTAAGCTTTTTATGTAATGAAACCCTAATTTCAAACTTGGGTTTGTTGAAGCTTTTCATCTTCAAATAGCCTTGATCTATAGTGAAATAACTTCAAATACGTACCTTCAAATTTCATGGAATGAAAGAACTTCCATTAAGAAGGGGATGAAGCCACCGACTATTTTCTCTCCCTCAATGAATCCTTACGGCTAATACAACTTTGAATCTCATCCTCATATCATCAGTTGGGTTTGTACAAGCTATGAATCTCAGCCATCAGATAATTCAAGGGCATCATCAGTTGGGTTTGTATAAGCTGTGAATCTCAACCATCAAATCATTTAAGGGTATTTTTGTCCATAAAAAAGGTCACATGTGTGCCCTCACAGTCAATGCACGTTGACTGCTTGTCTTAGGGAAAATAACAATACAGATTAATCATGGGGGCACATCCCAATTAACTATTTATGATAGGGGGCACATAGCAAATAACCCTTCCAAATTTTAGTCTAGGTAACTTCTAAAATGTAGTGAATGTCACGCCAACTTGGATTTGGCCTCTATTTAGATTTGGAAAAAAAACCCAAACAAATAAATAAACACTTACCAATTTTCAGAAGAGGAAGCAAACGCTCGATCAAAGTCGTGTTGTTAAGAAAGCTTAGGTTGAAGAGATGAATGTATTCAGGCATGGAGCATGAATGTCGTAAATCAAGTTCATGTTAGTACAGGGCGAGGTTACCTTGACCCGAATGTGGTGGTCGGTTTGGTGCCTTGTGTGGTGGGTAGCACAACAATTAAGGAGTGGAAAACATGGTTGTCACTTGTATGAGAACATGGTGAAGAGGGCCAAGGAGGCAGTAAAAGGTGGCGTAGAGATCAAAGGGCTGCTTCGGTACCAATAATAGAGTTTCCAGACAAGTGGCTAAGTTGTTAAGGTCAATACACATTTTTATCATGTGTTAGTTGGTGGGTCGTAATATTTGGATAAGATATGAGATGTTTATTTGATTAATATGTTTTTGGTTCGTAAGTTTCAATAGTTTGATATGTTTGAGAACTCAATTCACTCAATTGGGTCACTTTCTTTTGACGGTAATATGAAAAAGGTGATTGGCTTGGATTTCCTCAAACTTGTAATAACACTCTTCCATAATTTTACGTTTTAGCTTTTTTGCAAACAAATTTTTTATTAATCTGTTTGAGTTCAGTTCGAGCTGAAATTTTCAGGAAAATTACAATAGAAATAAGGTATCAAAGTTTAGGACAACACAACTTCTCAAGATACATATTTAGATCCCCGTTATTAGATATCTTGAAAATGATCTTTATGAGTGTTTAAGGACGACCAACAAGCAAATGGTCTTGGATAATGGGTACTAGCCAATTTATCTTTGTCGTCCCCAAGGTGGACTCTCACTCGCTTCGCTCGATTCGTGATATTTATTGAGAAATTTCCTTTATCCCACTTACGCGAATCTCAAATCACATATGTCGAAATGAACTTTAACTTTGATACATTGTTTCTAATGTTGGTATTTAGTTTATCTCCAAATTTCTTCTCAAACAAAATAGTGAAACGCTATAAATTAAAAATGTATTTTGCAAAACGCAAAACATATACAAGATGTGCAATTTAAGGGACTTGAAATGGAAAAATTAGTATGATTATGACATGTGCACTCAACTCATTTGACATAATTATTTGGTTGTTTAGTGCCATTTTGAAATGATTAGTGGCTTATAGGTGAAGTTGGTTAGTGGGAATGCAAATTTGAAATAATAATTAACTGAGACGTTGGCAATGTTGTTATTCTAACTAGAGTTTTTAAAGGTGTTTGTTTTAGCTTCAATTAGAACCTCTAAGAAGATTTGTAGTGGCAAGCTTGAATATAGTCTTTGAGCTATGAGAGCATAATCGAAACACCCGCAAGGTACTAATAAATTCCAAACATGATTGGATTAGTGGCAATTTCCAACTTGAATGGCATTGGAGACAAAATCTTGCGAAATATGTAGTCACACACAACCTTGTTTGACCACCCGATTATCACCTTTAAACCAAGGATGCTCTTGATTAACTCAACACTATATTGGAATTTTATTTTGACAAGTTCAACACTTGCACATCTATAGCAAATTATTTAAGTTGCATAAAATTGTCCAAAGAAAATGAAATAACCAAATAAATGGGCCATTTCTGAAGTGGCCACTTGGCTTGGCTCATGGAACTTTGGTTGCGAGGTATTCCTAAGTCCCAACATGGCCAACTCAAATGAAGAATCTACGTATTTTTTATTTTTGGGATTTTATAGGCTGATTAAGCTCCAACCGAAGACTAAATCTTTAAAATGGAGTAAATATAAGAAATAGACTAATCTTACAATTTAGAGTGATGTTTTATTGTTCATTGCTTACTGAGACAAACGTCAAATTATAAAGAATTTGAGATAAAAGATAACTAAGATTGAAAGTTGGAAAATATGTTGAGAGTTAAGATTCCTTTTTTATAATGTCATTTTTGTAATTATAAAAAAAATTGAACAAATGGTGAAAAAAGTTGGTGAAATTTACATATGACGGAGAGAAAATTGTTGTGTTTTCTTTTCTTAAAATTATTGTTTTTTGTTTTTTGGCCAAACGTGAAGATGTTTATTAAAGATAAGAAATGAAACAAAATACAAGCGGAATCATTCATATATTAAGGAATGCCAAGACTAGGGATGGCAACGGGGCGGATTTGAGCAAATCCATCCCCGATCCGTCAGGAATAACGGATCCCCAAATCCGCCCCGCCAATCCGTTTACAATTTTAATTAAAAACTGTAACCGCCCCGTGCGGATTGGCGGATATCCGCCCCGCACCGCTAATCTAATCCGTTTACGATTTGCGATTCTGTTACTGGTTTGCCAGATCTCCGCCCCTAATTTAGTTATTCCTCTTCCTAATTTGCTAACCTTCATTCATTAGATCAGTAACACAAAATTACAAAGAATCAATACAAAAATTATAACAAAACTTACAAAAAATAAAAAAATTTCGATTTAAAGATCTAAGATCTCTGATCACGGATCTCTGAGATCACAGATCATAGATCTCGGAGATCTGAGATCAGATCTAATCTTTGTTCGGGGAAGGGAGGGGAGAGGGAGGCAACCGGGACAATGTGAAGGGACGACCCAAGGAAAATCTTTCGGCCTCCGCCTTCGCTGTGAAAATCTTTGATCAGGGAAGGGAAGAGACAGATATGACCACCAATGTCTGTGAGAATGAGACGACGGGACGACCCTTCGGCCTCCGCCTTCGATGTGAGAGTCGTCCTCCGCCTGAGTCAGAGAGAAGGGACGACCGAGGCCAACCTCCGCCTTTTGCTGTGAGAGAGAAGAAGGGATGATCGAGGCCGAAGGGACGACCGAGGCCTTCGTTGTGAGATTCGGCCTTCGCTGGCTGTGAGAAGGAGACTGGAGACGAGAGTGGGGGAGAATGTGAAATGAGACAGGTTTATCCCTTTATATTGTGTAAGGATATTTTTGTAATTTCAATGATTAAACAGATATCCGTGGGGCGGATATGGCTAAATCTGTATCCGCCCCGATTAATAAACGGATACAGATTGGAAATCCGTATCCGCCCCAAGATCCATGGACCATTTACCAAATCCGCCCCAAACGGGGCGAGTGGAGCGGATATCCGTGAAAATCCGCCTCACTGCCATCCCTAGCCAAGACACCATCAAGGTGTCAAAAAACAAGTGCCTAAACAAATTACAAGCTGAACCTATCCTCCACAACAGATCCTTCAGAGGTTGGTTGCTACACCAGGAATCATGTCATTGCCACATCGAAAAGAGGTATGGGGTAGAAAACAATTGCGCACCAAGAGATGGACTTTAACAAAAAACACCTATAGAGAGTGTACTTAGTTCTGTTATCCCAATCTTATCTATTGCACCCATATTTATCAATAATGAGCGATCTCCATAAATTATCATCTTCTTATACAAATCGCCAAATCCACTTGAAAAGTAATGCTAGTGTCCATCTATCCATTCATCAAGAACCCGTCTAAGTGTCGAGGAAAATAGCGAGGGACCCCACAGGGGGGGAGAAAGCCGTCCATCTCCTCCGGGATGTGCGCTTGAATTTTCAATGCACGCATCTCGAGAGTTCAAACGCGCATCCCTGAGAGATGGACGGCTCTCTCCCCCCCTGTGGGGTCCCTCGCCATTTCCCTCGACAATTAGAATTTTTCATTCATCAAACCAACCCTTCACCACCTCTAACCAAGTGGTACTCAAAATTAAGCACAAATGTCATAAAGTTCAAGACATTTAGGTTATTTTCAGACCTTCAATATGAATATCAATAAATTATTTTTAATTAGTTTAATTTTTCCGACACTTTAACATGCATCCATGATGTCCGCACGAGTCCAAAACAAAAAATAATAATAAAAAAGTAAAATGTGGAGGCCAAATCTAATAATAATTATTTTTCAGACATTTTCTTTGCAATGAAAAAAAAAAATCTTCCACCCCGAATGCATTATGTTGCTAAACCCAAAGAGGCGTAACTTGTTTTTTTTTTAATGCTTTGTAATTTATTGAATTTATCTATTTATTAGTAAAATTGGTATTTTCATATTCGCAGTGACTACTCCACACCATCATAAGTGTTTTCTCATACCATTCTACTCTCCCAAGGCCAAGAAGAATTTCGGTTTTTTATTATAGTTAAAACAAATAAACTACATTATTTGAGGAGTTCGAATTTGTCAACCCTATGGTAAATCAGGCTCACAAAGTCAGGCAATCTTGGACGTTGAATTGGTTTTGATCATCTAACTATACTTAAACTAATATTCTCAGTTTTTTAAGGAAGATAATATAATAATTAGAGTCAAAATTTGTCGACCCCGGATAAGGATCTAGAAATATTGGATGTTGGATTGGTTTTGATCATCTAATATTTCCGATTTTTTAGGAAAGTAATCTAAAATTTTATATCTAATATTCTCCCTCTCCAAAAAAAATTCATGTTTTCTGTCTATTTTCTCTTTCTTCTTCCTTCGTATATTCTCTATGTAAACTCTACCGACAACTTCAAAATTCTAACTCTATGTAAAATGCAAAGAACAAAAACACTACAGAAAAAATAATAATAATAAATAATACCGCAAAAACTCTTTGGAAAATACCCAAAAAAACCATATGTCATGTTTCAATCTGTATCGTTATTGTATCCCTTGTATTTATTATTATTATTATTATTATTGATAATCCTCCTCCTATTTTTGGCCTTTTGTTCGGTAGTGTGTTTGTTTCTCTATAAATTATAGGGGTGGGCATCCCATCCCGTGATCTCATTCCCGTCCCGATCTCGTCCCGATTTTTTCAGGTCTTAATGGGATTGAATAATTTCATCCCGATCTCGTCCCGTCCCGATCTAGAATGGGATGGGATGAAGATTTTCAATCCCGCCAATCTCGTCCTGTTCCGAACTAATTTTTCAATATTTATTATTTATTTATTTATTTTAAGATTGCAATATTTGGATGCCCATACAAATTCCCTGATGCATATAACATTTTAGCATCTAAAATTCTCAATGTCGTTAGGCTATCAACTCATATTTGAAGACCAATTTGTTTAATTGTATTTAACTAGGGTACATTCGATTTCATTGAAAACTTTTGATACTCAACCTATAATACAATTTAATGGGTTCCAAGTATCATCTCATTTGCAATGATAGATATGCATGAAAATTAAATTTTGTGAGAGATTCCAATGACAGCTTCATGTGCTTATTATGGCATAGGTTACATTATGTTTAGTTGATTGCATTTTGGTTTATTATTTCATTTTTCAGCATGGTTATGTGTGAACATGCAATTTGCTGAAGATCTATTTTAGTTATTGAAGTTGCATGGTCAATTTGAAACACGCTGATCCCGTCTCGTCTCGTTCCGTCCCGATCCTGTATGAACGGGATGGGATAGGGATGGGTCTATCTCGTCCCGTGCCCACCCCTAATAAATTATGTTCTTTGCATTTTATGTAGAGTTTTGCGGTTATGTAGAGTTTACAGAGAACAGATGAAGGATTGAGAAAGAGAAAATAAGGAAAGAAAAGTGAGAGAAATGTTAGGATTTTTTTTTTTTTTTAGATTACTTTCCTTAAGAGCTGGGATTCATAGAATTGATCAATTAACTATAGTTAGATGATCAGAACCAATCTAATGTCCAAGATTGCAAGAAATCTGATTTACCACATAATCGGCAAATTCAAACTTTTATTTAAGCCACCACAAGTAGAGTACCAACATCTAATGTTCTAGATATAATCACATTGAATAAAGCTACAACCTGGAAATTTTATTTTATGTCTCGGTAAAAGTTCAAAATGTATAATTTCACAAAATTAGCTTAAATATAACACACGAAGAAGTTCCAAACGGATAACTCACTAAGACTCGATTATTTTGTTTCATTTCCGAGAAGCATTTGAAATTGTCGAAATGTTAATGTTGCCCAAATGTGCAAATACTAACGTTTGGGGTATGTGCAGGTAGCTCTGGCATCAGGAAACGGATCCTTTGTAGAGGTAGTAAGACACGCCCAATTGAACCTAAACATGCCAAATGTTCGATGCGTGGATGCCAAGGGTATGCAACTCCAATCAGATGAATTGCACCTCACGACTTCCTCACAGATTCAACTTGGTCGTATGTTAGCTGAGACTTTCCTCAAAAAATTGAAGAATAATCGCATGGCCCTAGTCACAAATGTTGCGCCAACAAATAGTATATACCAATTATACCCATATTTCTTTGTGGTAACACCATTTTTGGCATTTTCGATGAATCGTATATTTTTTTAAGACTGATGATGCTTTTGTGGTTACTTCACTGATCTGAGTATGATTCTATATTTTCTATATGCTATAATATAAAAGGAAAAGTTTGGTTAAGGAGCTGAGAGCGGCAGTTCACTTGAACCACTACGAATTGGAATATACCCTTCAATCTCATTCGGCGATGTCAGATTCTATGGCTAGGATTAAAAATCTTGTTACGCTCGGAAGCGTTACAAATGCCAAAATGCGAAGTTATCAAACAAACACAATAAATACCGGAGACAAACAAATTTACATGGTTCGGCAAACTTGCCTACGTTCACGACAAATAACAACTTTACTAGTGAGATTGAACAAATACAACTGGAAAGAACTACACAACGTCAATGACGTTACACATACACGTGTCTAAACAACACCACACAAATATATGTGGGTGCATATATCACAAACAAATAAACAAAGCAAAACAACTCTTTTTCTCTCTCCTCATTTTCCTTTCTTTTCTCTCACGTACATATACAAAGAGAGTTTGTAAACCCTAACTCAAGAACTCTCTAAGGGAGAACAATTTGGAGGATTGATTCAAATGGGGAAATCCATCTCCCTTTTATAGCTTGAAGAGGCGGTGGAAACCCTTCCACCACCCTCTTCTCCCTTCTCTTATATTCTTCAATTCCGCCTAATTTCCAGCTTAAATCTAGCAGGTGATTCAACTCAAGATCAGTCAATAATCTCGGTGTCAACGATTTCGGCAGCCCCTATTGCTGACAAGCCATGATTCAGATATGGTATTCCTGTGTTTCTTTGCTTTTAGTCTCTGTTTTTCAACAATTATCCACATCGGTGAAGATTTCACAAATCTGAGCCGACCACAACAAACACGAACAAAAACAAGCAATTGATTTCAAACGAACATGATCAAACCAATATTGAAAATCCAAGATTGAGGGTTGCACCCCTCCAAATGCGCGCATAGGCGCCATACACCCAAAGGTGCCATCTACCAAAGCATGCTCAAGCTAACAAACCAATTCCACCATGGCGAGGATGGAGTTTCAAATCAGAACTTCCAGAAACACAGTGTCCACAAATATCCATATTGTGAATCTTCATATCTTCTACCAAATGTTTCTTCAACAACTCGTGTAGAACTTTCTCACCTTTACTACCTGCACGCAAATGCCAAACCCTCGAGGTATTCAAACAAACACCCTTGGAGCTATCAGTAACTCCACCGAAAGCAACATCCATATGGCATTCAACAACACAAGTTGCTCCACCAAATTCAACTTTTCGATTACCTGTAACCGTACTCCTCTACAAGAAGTACAAGTTACCTTTTTGAACTGCTTTCAGAACCACTAGTGCACCAGAAACAACCTTTAGAGGTCCACCATTTACCACAACCTTGTAACCTTTGGACTCTAAAGCTCTAACGGAGATGAGATTCTTCTTCAAATCGTGTACATACCGAACATCATTCAAGACTCGAACCAATCCATTATGCGGCTTCAACTTGATTTTACCTAACCAAACAATTTTACATTCATCATTGTTGCCCATATGGACAACACCACCATCCATCTATCTAAAGTTAGAGAACCAATCCCTACGGGGACACATGTGATAGGTAGAACCCGAATCAAGCAATCATTCATCAGAATGACTCACCAATGCTGAAGTTGCAGTCAACGAATACGCATCATCCTCATCTTCATCTAAATTGTGCACCACATTCGAATCTGACTTTATTTTTCCTTTTTCTGTTGCAGTTTTCAATGTTTCACAGTCAATCTTCCAATGGCCCTTCTTATGACAGTAGACGCATTCATCTCTTCGCAAAAACCTTATGTCTACAGATTTTTCTCTTGACTATGATCTTCCTTTATCACCAACATTCATCTTTTCAGATCTTTCCCTCGCTACCAATACTTCTGGCGTTGCATCCCTATGGACCTTGAGATCTTTCCTCCTGAATTCCTAATTTAGCAACGCCGTAGCCACTTCATTATAATTCAATTCTTCTTTAGCCATTAACAAAGTCGTAACGAGATGTTCATATTATTCTGGAAGAATATTCAAAAGGCATGAGGCCTTATAATTCTCTGGAACATCTTTTTCCTAATTCAATAGGTCGGCAATAAGCCTATTGAACTCATCCAACTGTTTAGACAACGTACTCTCGGGTCTCATATTCATCCGAAAAAATTGCTTCGTGAGGAAGAACTTATTTTGGATGCTCTTCATCAAGTACTTGTCTTCCAACTTTTTTCATGACACCTTATCGAAGGTCTCCTTCATAGCAAAGTATTTTTGCTTTTTCGCTAAACACAGTCTTATTGACCCGTAAGCTTGCCGATTCAATTTGTTTCATTATTCTTCTTTCATGTTCTTCGGCTTGTCTCCTAAAGCATCCTTCGTATTCTCCTTTATCAACACATCCAAAACTTCGCATTGCCACATTCCAAAGTTAGTCTTTCCATTGAATTTCTCGACGTCAAATTTACCGGCTATAGCGGTAACCATCTTTGATCCAGAGGTTGATGGATCTGACATACTTTTCACCAACCCTTAATTCACGTAGCGTCAAACGAACCCTCGGCTCTGATACCAATTTGTTTTTCGCGCGAAACATTACAAATGCCAAAATGCGAAGTTACAAAGCAAAATACTAACAAATATCAAAGACAAATAAATTTACGCGGTTCGGCAAACTCGCCTACGTCCACGACAAATAAAAACTTTACTAGTGAGATCAAACAAATACAACTAGAGAGAGCTACACAACGTCAATGATGTTACACATACACGTGTCTAAATGACACCACACAAATATACGCTGGTGCGTATATCACAAAAAAACAAACAAAGCAACTCTTTTTCTCTCTCCTCACTTTCCTCTGTTCTCTCTCACGTACATACACAAAGAGGGTTTGTAAACTCTAATTCAAGAACTCTCTAAGGGAGAACAATTTGGAGGATTGATTCAAATGGGGAAATCCATCTCCTTTTTATGGCTTGAAGATGCGGTAGTGGAGGGCGGTGGAAACCCTTCCACCACCTTCTTTTCTCTTCTCTTATCTTCTTCAATTTCACCTAATTTCCAACTTAAATTTAGCAGATCCAGCAGGTGATTCAACTCAAGATCAGTCAATAATCTCGGCATCAACGATTTCAACAGCCCCTATTGCAGACAAGTCGTGATTCAGATATGGTATTCCTCTATTTCTTTGCTTTTACACTATGTTTTTCAACAAATCTAACCATCATGAATCTGTTCACCCAATACATACCTTCAATACTCTCAATCCCAAGGGATGTGTCCCTCCCTAATTCTATCTCTCCTATTCGAAACAATGTCATTTATGAATACAAATACATTAAAAACAATTTTGTTCCTGCGTCCTCCTATGTAGAAATCACTTCCTTCCATCCTAAAAAAAAAGTTGTGAATCATAACAAAATATCACGGCTATTGGTGAAGAAAACCATGTGCGGATATCGAATGATTTCGCTTGAACTACTGGCACATTTGCACACCTTCGCAGAAAATGTACTGAAAGTTATGAAATCATTTTTACCATTATGAAGTGTTTTCCAAAGAGTACACGTTGAATTGGGTGGATAGGTATTTTTAGGAGAGGCTTTAGTGGGTGAGTTTCACTACTATCTTCTGAATGAATCATAAATTTCCTCCCTCGAATCTCAAAAGTTGTCTGCTTCCGAATTTTTTTTTAGCACGACCTTGATCGGCAACAAACAAAGAATTTTCATAAAAAAAAGGATAGGTGGAACAAAACAATGCATCACTTACAAGATTCATTTGTGTTGGATTTTCTGGCACACTACATGTATGACTAATAGATTGCTGAAGCAGAGTCCAAACAGGTTATGATGCATGAGCATAGTGTATTAGACAAAGTATGATGATTAAGTAGTGTCCTAACAGTTTAAGTTTAGATTTGTGTTCTCACAATTCATTTACCAGAAATAACACTTAGTTGACATGATAATGGGACTGTTTGTGTGTGAATACATCTGATCATTAGAAAGTTCTCCATTTTGATGAAGGACAAGGGAATTAGGCTATGAACATCTTAAACCCGTGCGGATATGCTACAGTAGGGCTGAACAAAAAACCGATCAAACCGATTAAACCGACCGAACCGATCTAAACCGAACCAATCGGTTCGGTTTAAATTCGGTTCGGATCGGTTTCGGTTTTAAAAAATTCAAAACCGAAGTGGTTGGTTCGGTTTTCGGTTTCTATGTGATTTTAACCGACCAAACCGAACCGACCGAATATATATAATAAATAATATATAATTTATATATAAATAATACAATATGTTTTAAATAATTGGTCGGTTCGGTTTTATTTCGGTTTTGGTTCGATTTTAGTCGGTTCGGTTCGGTTATGGTTTGCATAAATTAGAATCGATTCGGTTTCGGATCGGTTTTGTTATTGGTCGGTTCGGTTTCGGTTTGAAAATTTTAAAACCGACCTAAGTCGGTTCGGTTCGGTTTTCAGCCCTATGCTACAGGTCATAAAATTACTTTGCAATGTAGCCTAACCTTTTAAAAAAATATCATTTGATTAAATAAACTCCGTGAATGAGTAGGGATATGCTTAGGTGCGATGGCTCAATGGTTGAGCGGTGGTGGATGGTATCACTAGGTCACAGGGTCAAACCCAGCCGGCGGCATCTCATATATTATTAGAAATAAAAACCCTTCACTTTAAACAAATGAAATAAACATTAATCATTAACAATATATGAATATACTCTGGCGGTTAATTAGTTGAAACTGATGTTAAATTGCCAATTGTCTACAGGATGGGTGGAGTGGACTTCTAGTCTCAATACTCTCTCTCAGCGCAATAGCTGGAAATTACCTTAGCAATTGTACTGGGCGAGAATCAAACCTCCAACCTTTTCGAACCAAAGCTCTGATACTATGTCAAACAAAACAACTTTTAAATAATATAGAACGTTTTTCCTTTACACAAAAAAGTATTTCTTAAAATCAGGAGAGCGAAATTAACTCGAAAAACAAAATCACAATCTTTGGTTGTGGTATTTGTTTGGGATCCAGTTTGGCTTGACCTGAAAGGAAATCTCCTCTCCCCACCGAACGAACACGAGACTGCCCCCGTATGATTTCAAGGCATTTGTTGGCAAATTAGGAGTCACAACACACATAGCAAATGTCCATCGATTATACAACACAAGAAGCAAGTTCCCATGGAAGAAAAGCCACCGCGCTCAAAACTCAAACGTCCACTTTCTGAAGACGATGATGAATCCAGCAAACCTCCAATGCAAAAGAGGCTGAGATTTCCCAAAGGGAAGAAGGTGAAGAAGGCATAAGATGAAGTTGTTAAAGCTAGTAGTGGTGGTATACTCATCGGAGCCCAGGAGAAGGTACACCCGACGTACCTGACCCTAAGCTGGCTACCAAGGAGCACGCAAAAGCGGCGAAGTGAGATCACAACTGAGCTTTTCAATGGTGACATTTCTGCTACTGAAATCAATTATGAGGATAATATTAATTTCATTGATGATGGGATTCAAATAGAACCTTTTAATTTGAACAAATAGAGGGAAAAGAGCTATTTTGATGCAGATGGAAACTTTGTTGAGTATGTCAATGAGAACAAAATCAAGGATGAATGGTTGAATAGCGTTGATTCATTATATAGAGAAAAAAGTTCTCATACAGAAAAAAAATGGAAGAGGATGGTGATGACCTTTCACCAGAGGACATTGGAAAAATTAAGAGATCATATCTAGCATATATCAAGGTCGGGGTCTATGGAATGGGTGGAGTGGACTTCTAGTCTCAATAGATGTTGTTAGCAATACTTCTCTCACGAGACTTAACCTGGGTGTCTTCCTTTTGCATCTTCTTTTTTTCCGCTCAACTCAATCATCATGGCCGTGACCAAATGCAAGTTCTAATTCCCCTCCAACCTCCTCCATTCCTAGTATATCCCATTTTGTTTTCGTTAAACTCTCAAATTCAAACTATCTTCTAAAATCCATTTATTTCTTTTTGGTCAAAATTATTGGCTCTTCATTGATGGATCCTTCCCACCCCCTTCAAAAGTGCTACCTCCATCTGAAAATAAACCCAATCCTGCCTATCTCTCTTGGTTTCGTATTGATCAAACCCTTATCAATTTGATCATTGCCACCCTTTCTGGCCCGTCTTTTCCCAAGTTGTTGGTCTCACAACTACACGTGATGTCTGGAATTGTCTCAAAGAAAATTTCTCTAAAAATCTGTAGTTAATGCTACTCACTTCCGTTTCCAACTCCTCTCAATCACAAAAGGCACCAAGTCTATTTTCGAATATCTCCAACTTGCCAAGAATTTAGCATATTCACTTGCAGCTATCAATCAACCCGTTACAAACACTAACTTGGTGTCAGCAGACCTTCATGGTCTTAGACCCGACTATGCCATGATGGTCACCACAATCCTAAACTTTCCACCTCTTCCATTGTTCTCTGAACTCCATGCCCGTCTCATTTCTTTTGAAAATCAAATCTCATCCTTTTCACAAGTTGAAAATATTTCATCATCGCTTACTGCACTCTTCACTAATAAGGGGCGACAATCCACTCACGATTACCAATATTCATGACTCCCATAGTGGTTCTTTTCGTGGTCGTGGGGGTCGTTTCGGTGGACATTACTTTAGAGGTCATGGAACCTTTACCCGTGAAAACTATGGTCATGGTGGAAATGGGCCTGGTATTTTTTTGGTTCTCAGCCCATGGCTCCTACACACTTATCATGTCAGCTTTGTGGTAAACCAAGACACACTTCTGCTACTTGTTATCAGGCTCCTTAAGATGACTTTGTTTCTTCATTTGCTGGCATGCAAATTTCCCAACCGGTCGATCCATATTGGTATTGAATTGGTGAAAGAAGTATTGCAAGTCTTTTGAGACCCATTCCAAGAGAACATTTTAAATAACGAAGAATATGTTTGGCAGCTGCAAGATGTGTGGTTCGAGGAGCACAAAAATTTTGAGAGGCATGTTGCACAACATATGTAATATCTAGATGAGTAAGCGTTAAATATTGAAGAGCCCCTGCAATATGCCAATATTCGGCGGCATCAAGAAGAATTTCACCACTACAGACATAAAGATGTGTTTTGGCAGAGACAAGATTAGAACAAGGTTTGCATGTCAGCATATTGGTGCGTTGCAATAGGTCCAAAGTGTACTTGTTATGTGTGAAGTACATCCCAATAGGATCAGTGGCAACCTCCAAGCCAAGAAAATAATGAACAAGGCCAAGATCTTTAATGTCAAACACTACAGCCAATTGTTCAATAAAAGTAGTAATCGGATAAGATGTATTGCCAGTAAAAATGATGTCGTCCACATAATAAAATAACCATGATTGTTGAATGGCATTGGAATATAAATATAGAAGTATTAGCTTTGCCTTGATAGAAACCATAATAACGAACAAAAGAGCTGAAACGGTGAAACCAAGCTCGGGGAGCTTGGTTTCAGTCCATAAATTGCTTTGTAGAGCTTACAAACATGAGTTCGACAAGCTGGATCGACAAAGCTTGGCGGCTGTTGCATAAAAACCTCTTCTTGAAGGTAACTGATGATACATCAAAATAGACCGATCATCACGGTCGTACACGTGGCAGATAACATCCATCACGAGGATATGGCGTCCAATCTATTGGACCAGCTCATAAAATCCAAGAAGAATAAAGTCAGTCATAGTAGCCCAGACAAGGCCCACTACTGAAAAGATATATACAAAGCCCGAACCCAGGCCCGACACGAGTTCTCTCATAAAGAAGAAGAACGTTGCACCAAAAATAGTCGTGGAGGGAGTTACGTCTCCACAAACGCATCTCCTTTAAGGAGGAGACTGTTATGAGAAACATGTCCTTCCGTTGCGCCTCACATGCTTAAGTCACGTAGATAATTAACCGCGACCATTATAAAAGGTAAAGGGAACATTCGATACAAGTATGCAACTTTAATTGAGTTTTGTCTAGATTTACTTCCTTCTTCAAATAGAGTTGCTGACTTAAGCATCGGAGTGCCTTCAGCCACCAAAAAGGTGGTCCTTGGCAGTCTAACATCTGTTTTGTAGGTCAAACTCACAGGAGGATGATTTTTTGACGCATCAGTTTAGTGTCATCCGTGGGGAACAACGAGTTTCCTTTCCAAAAAGAAATTTCAGTAACAAAGCTCACTAAGACTTGGTTAACAATAAAAAAAACTATCAAGATCAATGAAACACTCCACAAATCCTCAATCTGGTGGTGAACAAAATGACATGTCGCCTAACATCGATCCAGCGACAACCGTTGAATTAACCACACCTGTTAGAAGAAAGCTTCAACAGGTAACAATTCAGACGTCTTTGACATCTTAGGGAATCCCCTCGGATCCCTAAGTAGAGATGCTTATGGCTCAGATGAACCTCGAGACCTGGAGAGCAACAAACCTCGAGAAGAAATTGCCCAGCTTAAGAGACATCAGACCAATAACAATTCCAGATTTAATCAAGGGAAGTTCGAAAAACTACAACCAAATAAGCCTAAATGCGAAAGATCATTCGCGACATTGATAGCGAGTCGGAGTGAAATCCTTAAAGCTATGACAGGAAGGGAAGATGTCAAATGGTCACAAAAATTGAGAAGAGATCCGGAGAAGTGGAGCAAGAACAAATGCTGCCCCTTCCACGACGATTACGGCCACGATACTAAAGATTGTCATAGTCTGAAGGATGAGATTGAGCACCATATCAGAAAGGGACGACTCAAAGAATTCATCGAACTTGAGGATGAAACAGTCATATCAAGGGAGCGAGCAAAGGAGACACTATCCGTCTTGCACGGTACAGCTGGAGAAAAATAGCAATCCAATCGATCCCGAAAGCGTATAGTCAGAGACCTGCGGGCAAAGATCATATACCAAAACTGTCTGCACATCGTGCAAAAACGAGGCAGAGGACCTAACTTTCTCGAACAAAGATGAAGATGGGGTTAATTTCCCGCACAATGATGTTTTAGTGATCTCGGTCATGATAGCTAAATGGGAAATCAAAAGGGTGTTGGTCGGCACCGGCAGCTCGGCTCTTCTATACCTGACAGCTTTTCGAAGGATGCGGTTCACCAATGAGACATTTTCACCTAGCGATCAATCTATAGTGGGTTTCAGTGGGGAACAATGTCATCTGCTGGGAATGATTCAACTATTGGTCGAAGCAAGAAAGCCAGAAAAGCAACGAGTATTATTGACAGACTTTATTGTCATCAATGCTCCCGTTGCGTACAACATGCTACTCGGGAGACCATGGATACACAAAATGGGCATAGTCCACTCCACTATGCACTAATGCTTAAAGTACCATACCGAAAATGGCATCAAAAGAGATCAACCAGCTGCTCGTGAGTGTCATTTCACAGCGATAAAGGCTCCCCATAAATAGCAATTACTGCAACGACCAAAGAAGCATTCACAACAACTTGATGAAAATAGTTCGGACTCTCCGGACGACAATACAGCTCAAACCAGTCTGCGACATCGACCTAACACCGAACAATCAGAAGAAGAAACGATCGAAGTCTACCTAGACAATGAAGCGGAGAAAGCAATTCGAATTAGCACAATGATTCATCCCGAACTCGCCAAGGAACTGATCCAGCTGTTGAAAGATAACCAAGATGTTTTTGCATGGACAATGAAGGATATGGTAAGGATAGACCCATCCATCATCTCTCAAAAACTACAAGTGGACCCAGACAATAAGCCGATTCAACAAAAAAGAAGACCGGTGGCCTCGGAGTGTAATCAGGCAATAAACGAGGAAGTGTACCGACTACTCAATGCAGAGATGATAAGAGAAGCTCACTATCCGGATTGGTTGGCAAACATGGTGCTAGTAAAAAAGAAGAATGGCAAATGGAGGGTGTGTGTGGACTACACCGATCTAAATAAAGTCTGCCCTAAAAAAAATTTCTCACTTTCGTGAATAGATCAGATAGCGGATGCAATTGTCGGGCACGAAATGCTAAGCTTAATGGATGCATACTCCTAATATAATCAGATACAGATGTACCCTCCCGACCAATAAAAGACATTTTCCATAACGGAAAGGGGTACATACCGTTATTGGGTAATGCCCTTTGGATTAAAGAACGCGGGAGCGATGTACCAACGGCTAGTGAACAAAATGTTCAAAGATCAAATCGGAAAAACAATGGAAGTTTACATTGACGATATGCTTGTCAAAAGTTCATGCCGAGTGGACCACATCACAGATCTTGAACAAGCGTTTTCCCAACTGCGAAAGTATAAGATGAAACTGAACCCGGAGAAGTGCACCTTTAGAGTAGAGTCAGGGAAGTTCCTCGAGTACATGGTCAACCAAAGAGGAATTGAGGCCAATCCAAAGCAGATACAAACGTTTTTCAACATGCAGTCACCAACAAACGTAAAAGATGTCCAAAGTCTTAATGGGAGAATAACAGCTCTGAACAGGTTCATCTCCAGATCATCGGACAAATGTCTACCATTCTTCAAAATTTGAAGGGAACAAGACATTCAAGTGGAATTATGAATGCGAGGAAGCCCTTCAAAGCCTTAAGACATACATGGGAAGCACAAAGCTATTAACAAAATTTAACACGCGGTGAGTTCGGTGTTGATACGAGAAGAAAAAGGCGTGCAAAAAACCAGTGTACTACATCAAAAAATCACTCGCGGATGCAGAAATCAATTATCCGTCCCTAGAGAAATTAGCGCTCGTTCTAATCGTGTCGTCGAGAAAATTGCGATCATACTTCCAAGCATATCCAGTCACGGTTATGACCGAACAACCTCTTCGGTCGATACTATACAAACCAGATCTATCAAGAAGAATGGTGAAATGGGCAATAGAACTCAGATAATTCGACATCAGCTATGCCCCCAGAACCGCTATCAAGGCTCAATCACTAGCAGATTTCATCGCCGAGTTCACAGGAAGCAACAACCAATAGACGAAAAATGAGAGCAGAGAAGAACAATCCAAACCAATCATCGAATGATGGATCCTCCGCTATGATGGAGCGTCCAACGAGGCAGGAAGCAGAGCTAGACTAGTTTTGTACAACTCGAAAGGCAATGCATTACAGAAGGAAATAAAATTCAGTTGTAAAGCCTCCAACAATAAAGCCAAATATGAAGCTGTGATAGCGGGGTTACAATTAGCAAAACACTTGGGAATAAAAGACATTAGAGTCTTTACTGATTCCAAACTGGTGGTCAATCAACTAAACGATGAATTTCAAGTCAAAGATACTCGAATGAAAGCCTACCACCAGAAAGTCTGAACAAGTTTGTTGGTTATCTAAACCTTGGTATTGTTGGGAAGAAGTATTTGTTTGTTGAATCGAGTCATTAATCATTGGCATCATGCCTATAGGGCTTGAATCAATAGATGTTGAGGCAACCGACATAATGAGCACAAATAACATATAGGATTCAGTGTTGGATGGGAAAGATAAGTCTGGATTCATATTGACAGCAAACGAAAAATGTGTCTCATCAAAGCGAACATGGCGAGAAATATATACATGACCTGTGAAATTTTGCAAACAACTGGCGAGGGTTGTAACCTAAGAAAACACATTCAAGAGATCTGGACTGCAATTTGTTAGAAGTGTAAGCACCAAATAAGGTGTAAAATATTATAGGATGGTGTGGTGCCAAATAAGCATTCAAATGGAGTGTTCCAGTCAAGATGTTGTGTAGGTAATTTGTTGATTAAAAACACTACAGTGCAAGCAACTTCTACCTATAGAGTGAAAGGCATGTGAGTTTGGCACGACCATTTTTTTGGGTCGTGTGAGGGCAAAAAAAATGATGAATTATCCCTCTTTCAACACATAATGTAGCAGAGTGATGATTATCATATTCAGTACCCCCAACAGTTTGAAGTAGTTTCACATGTTAAGAAAGTTTCAATCATGGACAAGAAATGAGTGAAGTGAGTAAAACTTCTGATTTTCGACACATGGGGAACAACCAAGAGTATCGAGAAAAATCCATTCGTAAATAAGACATAGAATCGAAAACTAGATACATAAGGCACAGGGGACATCCACACATCAGAATGTATTAATGCAAATGGTGTTATTGCACATCATTCATTAATTGAAAAAAGAAGTCTAGTAGATTCGCTAAAGCACAACGCTTACAAAAGGAAGGATGAACTTTATTGAAGGAAACACCTAAAATATTATTGGATCCTAAACGATGCAAAACTTGAAACGAAGGATGTCGTAGACAACGATGCCATAAATCATAAGATTCCCTAGCGGCAAAAAAGACAGAAACCAAGGTACGAATAGGCTTGAGAGGAAAGAGATCCTCATCACATTGGCCTTGAAATAACATGGCACCAGAATTTAAATCATTGATGGTACCCCAATGAAAGAACGTGAAACTTACAATGTTATCTTTGGTAAATTTTTGCAACAGAAAGAAGATATTTATGCATAGATGGAACATGTAAGACATTGGACAAACGAAAAGTGGAAGAATTATAAGAGAGAGATAGATATGCTACTAGTATGCTTGATAGGAAGTGAGTTACCGTTTCCAAGCATGACGTGATCTGAGCCTCCATATTCAATTTTTTATACATGGAGCTTGCATCCCCAGTCATATGATGCGTTGCGCCCGTATAAGGATACCAATTTGGATCTACTGGTTGAAAAAATTGCATGCCAGCAAATGTAGAAACAAAGTCATCTTAAGGAAGCTGATCTAGTAGCAGAAGTGTTTCCTGATTTACCACAAGGTTGACATGGTGGGCGTGTAGGAGCCATGGGATGAGAACCCAAATTACCACACCCATAACCACTTTGACCATCATTGTCATGGCCATAGTTTCCACTGGCAAAGGTGCCACGATCTCTAAAGGAGCACCCACCAATACGACCCCCACAACTACGACCACTATAAGGATCACTAAATGAGTGAGGAATATTGTTACTGTTAGTGGAGTCATGAGTGGATTGGCTCACTTTATTCCTGGATTGCCGATGCTACTTACATTGCAAACCAATTTCTTAAGAAGGTTGTCAGTGCTCAGAAAGGGTTGCATTGATCAAACTAGTAAGGGTTTGATCAGTATGAAACAAAGAGAGATATGAAGGATTGGGTTCCTCAAGTTTATTTTCAGATGAAAGTAGCACTTTTGAAGGGGGTGGGCGGATCCATTGATGAAGTGCCAATTGTATCTTCAAGAAAGTAAGGAGAGGATATACAATACATAAACAGATTTTGTAGTAGACGCAAAGTCTATCTTACTCACAAGTAGAGTTTATAGTAGACACAATGTCTTGATCATCTCAAGCAATCAAGGATTATCCTCACTAACATGATATTTTCGCGACTTATCCTTGCTAACAGATGTACTCTAAGTAGTAATGCAAATAGCTTTCCCAAGTCAATTATTAAAAAGGATTTCGAAGCAGCAATAGAGAAGGCTATCTTCTCAAACTTACTATAGAAATGAGATTAAACTTTAACTATGAACTGAGCAATAAAAGCGTGCAAGAAAGCGAGCCAATGTGTGCATTGCACAAGTTTGAAAGCTAGTATTTTGTAGAAAGAAATGAAACTTGATCTTTATTTCCGTCCATATAAACTCACATAAAAATGCATGAAATGAAAATGACAGATTTATACCATGAACACGAACACTTAAATATAGGCTTAACCAAGCATGTTTTTTCAGCAATGGGGTTATGGTTTTTTTCCATTGGTTGTTGCATTTAGCAACACTCTCACATCCAGATAGTGTCGGAACAAACAAATTATAATTAGCTTCCATTTTATTCTTTACTTGATATATCAAAGAAAACATTTGATACATAAAACGAAAATGTGTAAGCTAATCCAATTTTGAAATTAAAAACTGGATAGACAAAAACTTTGACGAGTTTGAAAAATTAACAGGAATAACACTTGCACTACAGCATGAGTGTTATTCTTATTTCTTAGATTTGTCAAAATAAACAATTGGGAATCACATCCCAATACTGGCAACATAAGAAAGGGATTAGTATATTTATTTATTTACCTGCTTTCAAACGCGTGCTATGCACGTGCTCGTCCGCTTACATCATAATTTTCCAAGCCAAAAAAAAAAACGCATTAGAATTGACAATGATTATCCATCACGAGTGCCAATACCGTATCAAGCTTTTGTATGAGTACTACTACTTTTGGGTATTGAGACTAGAAGTCCATTCCACTCGTTCCATAGACCCAAATCTTGACATATGCTAGATATTTATCTTTACCAGCTTAAGCTTTTAAAGAAGTTGGCAATTTAATATGAGCTTGGCTAACTGGCGAGGAAACGAGCGAGGAAAACAGCGAGAGAGGAGGGAGGACCCTCCATCCCCCTCACAATGTGTGCGTCTCATCCCTTACACGCATCACGAGGGAGATGGAGGGTCCTCCCTCCCTCCCTCGCTGTTTTCCTCGCTGGTTTCCTCGACAATTAGAATTCCCCATTTAATATTGAGACAAGAATTAATGTGGTTCGTTGAAAGCCTACTCCACGGAGAAGGAGAGAAGATGTTTTCTTATTCATGTTTGTTCATCTCTGGAGTTTCACAATATATAGAGATACAATTGATTTGCTTATCAAGAAATTTGCTCAAATAAATAACTAAAAATGGGAAGATATCCCATAGAATCATCCTTCTCAATCAATGGGATGATATGCTAGATCTTGTTCTCAATCAATAGTTGTCAACACTCCTCAAGTTGGGGCGAAGATATCAATCGAAGGCAACTTGGAGAGAATCTAAGAAAAGGTCTTTGGAGGCAGCCCTTAATGTCAGCCAATTGGTCACTGCTACGAAGATATGGAGTGCAAATAATGTTGGCTTGAACTTTTTCCTGGACAAGATGACAATCAACTTCAATGTGTTTGGTCCGTTAATGGAATGCTAGATGTGAGGCAATGTGAATGGCAGATTGATTGTCACAAAACATATCTGTCGGAAGGTGAGGCTTCAATCCCATATCATACAAGAGCAATTTGAGCCAAATCTCGCTTGCAGTGGGTGCCATTGCTCAACATTCTGCTTCCGTACTGGATCAAGCTACAACTGTTTGTTTTTTACTCTTCCAAGTAACCAAATTCTCACCTACAAAAGTACAATATCCAGATGTAGAACATCGTCAGTCAGGCTGCTAGCCAAATCAGCACTAGGACACCCTTGAATATTAGTGTGACCATGGTTTCATATTCATATACTACTTCGAGGAAAATCAACTAGGAGGTTTTTGGTATACTTCATTCCATTATCTAATTGAAGGACTTTAATGTGTAGAAAGTTGGTTGACAACCATATACTGGGATATTTGAAAAACAGATAGAACTTCACTGTTATGTTTAAGCAAATATATTCATGTGGCGCGAGATTGATCGTCAATAAAGGTAACAAGTAATGATATGCATCATAAGAATCAAGTGGAGCTGGACCCCAAATACCATTGTATTAGTTCCAGTAATTCTATGGTGCCTCTTTGGGTTTTTTTTTACACTTTTTACCCATTCTCTTTAAAACACAACCACAAACACCATTTACAGAAGGGGTAGAAGTGTCAAAAACCCCAATGAGACACCGTAGAATTACTCTAATTCCAATAGTACAACAGAAATAGATAAGATGAACCAAAATGTAACCGAGTTGTTTGCTAAATTGACATACCTCATAAACAGAATGGAATGAACAATACTGGGAAAAAACAAAGACACTATGATCTGATGGATGAACTAGACGTTGTGCCAGATATTAGAGCTTTAAGTCGATAAAGCTTGAGGGTTCTGTTTTAATGTGTAGAGCCCATATGAATAGATAGCCTCACCATTCTTCTTCCCCATGATTCGATCCTGAGAAATGACAGAGGTAGGGAAAAATTGATGTCATAATTCAATTCATTTGTGAGTTTTCCAACTGAAAGTAATTTTGAAGGAAATGAGGGAATATGGAGAGCCTCGAAACTAGGAGGAAAGACTTTCATTTTACCATAACCATTGATGGGAACAGATGATCCATTTGCAACAGATACAATTTTCCTAATCATGTATGAAATTTGAAAGGCAACCATGGTCATTAGTCATATGGTCAGTTCCTCCAAAAACTATTATCCAAGTGCATATATTAAAAGTAAAAGAAAAAATAATGACTTGAAGGTTACTTGAGGGATGTGCAGTATTGTGCCTCATGAAAATGTAACAGAACGCGAAACACAATTGATAGTTGCAATAGAAAGTAATAAACCCAAAGTGTAATCAAGGCAATGTAAACATTGTAAAGTAAATGAAAATAAAAAATTAAACACGTAACATACAAGAGATTTAACGTGGTTCGACAAGTTTGCCTACGTCCACGGGCAAATAGAATAGCTTCACTGGTGAGATCAAAGAATACAGATGAAGTGAGTCTCCTACACAGCGTCAATGACGTTAAACATACACAAAAGGGCTTTTATGGAAAAGCCCTAACTCACAAAGAAAAACGATGATGAAGATCCCCCCCCCCCCCCCCCCCCCTTCTTCTTTTATAGCCACTGAGTGGCGGTGGAGTGAAGCAGTTATGGGGAATTCCATCATCTTATTCTTCTTTCCTTATCCTTTTCCACTTCCTTCTTCTTTGACTCAACAAATTCAAAGATTTTTTATGTTTCAACAATGTCGGCTGAAGACACCGCCAACATGATTTCTCGCAACTTCAAATTAAGGAGGTGGAGAAGCTTCTTCAAGCTTCCATAGACTGCTACATATCTGTTATAGTCAACTCATCAAATTCAAGTATGTTATTCTCTATTTTTCAAAATTCTATTATGTTTTTTTTTTTTTACAATTTTCCATCTCGTTGAAGATTTCACATATCTGAACTGATCACACAAGCATTATTCGTTTTTATCATTCACACCCCAAAGGGGTTCAACACACAAGAAAGATGTTGATCAAGTCCAAGCAGTGTTGGAACTTGACCCCATAAACTATGTTCGTCAACATATTTGTAGGATTTTCTTTGGTGTCAATCTTCTTCAGTAAGATGTCACATTCTTCAATGATTTCTCGCACAAAGTGAAAACAACATTAATGTGCTTTGTATGTCATGATGAGCTTGATTTTTTGCCAAATAAATGGCACTCATACTATCACAAAAGATATCTAGATGGTCTTATACTACACCCAAGTCATCAAGCAATCCTTGAAGCCAAATTGTTTCCTTAACGGCTTCTGTAATCGCCATATACTCAACTTCAGTTGTAGAAATGCAACTGTAGACGGTAATATATATTTCCAACTTACTAGTCCTTTAGCAAGAGTAAAGACATAACCAGTAGTTAAAGGTCGCTTATCCAAATCTCATGCATTATCTGAATCCACATAGCCAACACAATGTTGACCACTTCTCACATCCTTTTCAATTAGTGAATCAACATCTATTGTACCTAGGATGTACCTTAGAATCCATTTCACTGCTTGCCAGTGTCTTTTGCCTAGATCATGCATGTACCGACTTACCATACTGACCGCTTGTGAAATATCGAGCCTTGTCACACCATTGCATACATTAAGCTTCCCATTGCATTTGCATATGGAACTTGAGCCACGTATTCTTGTTCCTCATCAGTACTAGGAGACATCCCCACTAATTACAACCTTTATGGATTTAGGAACCCATAACTTATAACCTTTTACACCATCCACGAAACCCAAGAAATAATTTTCTTGGCTCTGGGATCCAAGTTACTTTCTTAAACATGAGAGTAAGCATGACAATCAAAGATATGCAATATCTCATAATCATTAGCGGGATTTTCAAACAATACCTGTTGATGAAATGACAGGCATATGTCAAAGCCTCGGCCCAAAATGCTTTACCCAATTCAGCATTGGATAACAACGAACTTTCTCTAGCAATGTACAGTTCATGTGTTCTGCCACTCCATTCTGTTGTGGAGTACCTCTAACCGTGAAGTGTCTGAAACTTCTTTCATCCTGACATGCTTGCAAGAACGGACAATTTTGTATTCACCTCCATTATCTAAACGAAGCCTTCTGATGGTTCTTCCAGTCTGAGTTTCAATAATCATTTTCCATTTCAGAAACACATTCAAGAGTTCATCTTTATGTTTCATATAGTACACTCACACACATATTGAATAATTATCTACGAAAGTGATGAAATAGCGCATACCTCTCAATGATGCTTGCTTGGCAGGTTCCCAAACGTCCGAATGAACATAATCAAGAGTCCCACGAGTACGGTTAGTGGTGTCAAACTTGACTCTTGTCTGCTTGCCTATTACACAACATTAACAAAATTCTAACTTGGATGTTTAGCACATTTTACAAACATTGCCTTACAAGAGTTTGTGACTTTTCATACCAATATGCCCTAAACTCATGTGCCACAATTTGGTAGTATTACAAGGAGTACTTGCAGCTTCAGTAACTGCAACATCACTCATAATTGTATTCCCGATCAAGAAATAAAAATTAACTTTTTTGATTGCCTTCATCACCACCATTGCACTAGACACAACCTTGAGAACACCATATGAAAGAGCTATCTTGTAACCTTTCATATCCAAGGAACCCATTGAGATGAGATTCTTCTTCAAAGTAAGAACATACCTGACTTCTTTCAAATCCCAAACTATACCATCAAACATCTTGAGTCGGATTATACATATCCCTTCTGTTTTGCATGCCTGATCATTACCCATCAGAACAACTCCACCATCTAGATTTTTTAAGTTAGAAAACCCATCCATATGGGGACACATGTGATAAGTGCAACCCGAATAAAAAATCCACTCGTCGGTAGAACACATTAACGTTGATACAGATGAGAAATACTCATCAGAATCTTCATTACTACGTTCAACAACATTTACATTGGTGCATTTCTTCCCTTTCTCTTTTGTTTTGACTTTCAGAAAATCGTTGATCCCTTATCTGATGACAGTAAGCACATTCATCTATTGCCAAAACGTTTGAGCCACTTCTCGATTTGGATCGAGATTTATCTCTTTTACCACCAGATTTTTGACTTTTCGATCTTCCCCTCACAGTCAATGCTTCAAACACTACATCCCTATGGACTTTAAGGTCCATCTTCTAGTACTTATAATTAACGCTATAAAAATCTCATCGTAATTTAGTGATTTATTTTCTTTTATTTCAAAGATATTGCTCTGTTCATCTCCTTATTGAAAAGACTGTTCAACTTCTTCATGGCTCAACAAGACGTTCTTGATGACGCAACCAAACGCCAATGTCGCCGTCGGTGGGGTTCATCTGTTTGCACCGAGGGATGCTCCAAACTAAAGTATGTTTTCCCGTTCTGGATGTGATTTGGGACTTCCTGAACTTTCTTGGAATCCCTCCAACCCAGTTGGGGCCTAATGGATACAGGATCATCCTCTTTATTCTGATTAGGGCGAAGGAAGTTGGCGTCCGCGTGACCCCACGAGTGATCTTGTTGTTGACTTCTCCTTGGTTGAATAATAACGTTGTCATCAAAATGACATCGCCGGCTTACTTTGCGAACATGCCTGATGACTTCAAAATCTGGAGAAGTATTGCTTTTTGGCCCCTGCGGATTCAAAGTACTTCCAGTTCATGGGTCGTCCGCTCGAGCAAGAGTTCAAGCCACTTCGTACGTACAACTTTTTCTTCTGATTTCATTGCAATTGATTGTATGCTAATCGTTGCTTGCATTTCTTCGCAAGACAGTTTCCCACTACTCTTCTTACCCTAGAATATCAAAACACTATGGAGACGTTATGCGGCTTGTCAATGAGGAACGTGGTGGATGTCATATGCATTTCTAACTTCATTTGCAGTAAGTTGTGGGACAATTGGCACGTGGCCCCCACTCTTTATCGAACGTCACGAGTTAAGTCCAAAGATGCGACCCCTTCTAGGAAGAGAAAGGTCGCTGGGGCCAAAGCTCATGTTTTGTCTGATATGGAGGAGTCGTCTGAAAAGTTTGTCTCCTTTGTGAGTTCGCAGCGGTCCCGCATTAGAACTGGGTCAACTTTAAAATGACATGCTCCTTTAAGTGAAAAACGTGAGTTTGATCAGCCTATTAGGGCGGAGGCCGATGTATCTGGCTGGGAGAAGGACCACCTGCGATTTGCAGAAGTTGAAGACATGTCAAACCTTAGTGTTGTGCAGGCGGAAGCCTTGAGCAAGCAGTTGATGCAGGTTGCAATGGTGGCTTTCGCTGATGCCGATTCGCGCAGGACTGTTCCGGTAAAAGGTACTTGCAAGGATCCGCCTGAGGTTTTGGAATCCGACCCTTCCATTGGTGGGCTTTCTGGTAGTGGACGTAGTGGCACATGCCAAGTTTCTCATAGTCCGCATTGTTCACCGTCTCGTTCCAGGCTACGTCTCGAGGTGTTGGAGAGTTCGTTGGATAACTTGCTTCCTCCTCTTCCTCCAGATTCTGTTAAGTTGTCTCACACTAAAGGGTCAGTTGTTCGTGACAAAAGAAAGGTTGCAGAGGAGAGTCTGGGAAGAGTAGTGACTGCAAAGGGTGGTGCCGGTGTAATTCCTAATCCGGGAAAGCTTCATCTAAATGCGTGGATAAGCTTGTTTGCCCCGGACTTAGTAAGGATGAGCACTCAGATCTGGCACCAAGAGGTCGGCGTGGAGTATGCTTTGAGAAAGCATATAAGTAGGCGTCATAGCTAGCTGATAGATTACACTCCAAGACCCAAGGAGGATACGCTAGAATGGCGTATGGATAATGGTTTAAAGTACCATATGATGGGTATGTCTCACTTGAGCTAGGTGGTTGTTGCTGGAACAGAAGTCAAGGCGGCTCGTGAGAGGGTGTACACCATGGAGAGTGTCTTCTCGCACGTGCAAGCGTTGTATTCTGACGCGCTTTATAAAGTTAAGCGGCTGAAGAAGCAGGCTTAGGAGAAGAGGTTGGAGCAGTCGACCGTGGTTGCTGAGACTCAAAGGGTTCGTCTGGAAGCCCTTGAGTGTGATCTAGCAGAGGCAGTGTCTACGAGGGACAGATTCAAGCAGAAGTTTGATCAGATCCGTCAGACACGGAGGTCGCACGAGAAGCTGTGGCTGAGGCGCATTCTGTACTGTGATTTCTCCCTGACGAGTTTGCCTTGAATGAGGTTGATTGGGCTGCTTAAAAATAGCAAATGGAGTCCGATGTGGAGCTCAATGCTCGGGAAGCGAGGAAGACCAAAGACCAGCTCGAATTATAAATGCATGAGCTCAATGCGTGAGCCACAGATCACCGTTGTGGTGGTTGATGACACTCCAATGCTAAAGTCAGACAGAGATCTGAGGAAGGTGTAATGTTGTAAATAGGGAATTTGTAGCGTACCTTAGCTTACCAACCTCATGTCTTATTTATAGTGCAGAAGTCCTGGTTCGACTAGGCCATGGATGACATACTGTAGAAGGAGATCTTCGTGAAGATCCTTCTCTAATTAGGAGTCATACTGTAGAAGGGAATTCCCTTGTTAGTCGTGTGCTCCTAGATACGTGGGAGATAGTTCCCAATCTCAAGGTAATCCGTAAGAAGATGTTTCACTGTGTGATATGTACTCTGGTATTTACTTCCTAGTTGGAAGCGTAAATCTGTTGTAGTTGCCTGTCCGAAGTTGATCCTCGATATATTTGTTTTAACATGGGCTTACGAATATTGAGGATAGATGTGAGACGTATGGGCTAAGCAAGCTATGAGAGTTCGGGTCCATTTGGTGGACTACATTAGGCGGGCTTAGAATTGCTTGGGCCAAATCAGTGTTGTGCTAACGCCGGGGCCCGTAATTTCTCGAGATCATCATGACACATGTATGGCTTAGGGATGTGACCGTTTTGGTGTACCATCAGATAGTATTAACATGAATATCATTGATATCAGATTTAAACACCAAAAACTTGTATGCAATGCTATTTTTGGCATTTCTTAAAAAAATAACAATCATCAATTTTTGTTCCTTTTGGGTGGTGGAGAAGAAACCTTCGCTAGGCACCTCCCATACTTTAATGTGTTCATAGGATGGTTGTCTATCTTTCCATATCTCATATGGTAATTGATCAAATTTCTTGTGGGACATTCGATTTAAAATACGATTTGCCATATGGAGTACTTCCCCCCACAAGTTCTCAGGTAGACCGGAGTTAATAAGCATGGTATTAATCATGTCTTTTAAGGTTCTATTTTTCATTTCAGCAACTTCATTTGATTGTGGGAGTAAGGAGCAGTAATTTGGTATATGATACAATTTTGTTCACAAATCTCTGCATATGGAGATTCATACTCACCGCCTCTATTAGATCTCAATATTTTGATCTTTTTATTTATCTGATTTCCGACTTCAGTTTTGTATTTTACAAATGCATTGATTGTTTTGTCTTTGCTATTTAATAAATACACATAACAATACCGTGAGCAATCATCGATAAATCTTATCAAATATTTCTTCCCACCTCGAGTAAGATTTGATTTGAAATCACATAAATCATTGTGTACTAAAACCCAAAATTTCAGTGTTTCTTTATAGTGAATAAAAAATTTGTTTAGTAAATTTGACTTCCACACAAACCTTGCATTTGTGTTGTGATTTATTATCAAATTTATGAATTAAACCTAGACTAGCCAACTTCTTCATTTTCTTAAAATTTACATGACCTAGTCTAACATGCCATAGTAAGGGGGACTCAAAAAAATAAGAAACAGATTTTGCATTATTAATGACAATTACATTGGCCTTTAAAAGACCATCTGTAAGGTCACCACGTCCCACATATACTCCATTTTTTGACAGAACAAATTTCGCTGACTAAAAAACTATTTTAAAGTTATTCTCTACCAGAAATTAAAAAAATTCTAATCTCTAGAACATGCAAGACGTCTTTCATTGTGACGTTCTTGCCTGGGGTATATTTTAATACCATAGTTCCCTTGCCTTCAATTTCCAAGACTGGTTCATTTCCCGTGAAGACCTTGTCATCGTTGTTCAACTTCTCATAAGTTGAAAACATGTTCTTATCGCTGCAGATATGGCGGGTGGCACCGGTGTCAAGCCACCATATGCGAGGATGATTAACGAGGTTAACCTCATATACATTGGTGTTATGTATAACCTTTCGATAAGACATGCAAGAGCTTCTGACAAGTTTGCTCAAGAATACTGCCTTTCGTTGTCTTCATCCTTGCGGTTTCTGCAATCCTTCGCAAAATGCCTCTTCTTGCCACAAACATAAAAAGAGCTCTTGAACCTTTTATAGGCATGGCTTTTAGGATTTACACCACTTCCCCCATTCTTCAAGGAACGCTTCCTTTTGTAAGAGTTTTTCTGCTACTTTGAACTTCCGATGACATGTGCCTTTGTTTCAATCGGTGTGCGCTTATCTGTTCCACGGTTGTTTCCTCAATCTTTAGGCAGATGATTAAGTCTTTAAGACTCATCTCCTTATTTCTGTGTTTAAAACAGTGCTTAAAATATTTCCAATTGGGAGGGAGTTTCCCAATAATAGCAGCAACCTGAAAAAATCCATTGATGACATGGCATTCAGCCTGTATTTCATGAATGAGAATTTGGATTTCTTGGATCTGGAGAATGATAGTTTTAGCATCAGTCATATTGTAATTCATGAACTTGTCAACGAAAAATTTCTTCAATCCAACATCCTTTGTTTTGTACCTATTTTCCAATGCTCCCACAGGTCCTTAGCATTGTTTATAATACTCTAGACTTTGTACAAAACTTCATCCAGTGAATTCAGCACGTAATCTCAGCACAAGAAGTCAGAATGCCTCCAAGCTTCAATTGTGAGGAACACTTGTGGCTCTCTTGGGTTTCTCCATCCTTTGGCTTTGGTTCATCTTCCGTAAGAAACTTTGCCAAATCCAATGTTGTTAGGTAAAAAACCACCTTGCTCTGCCATGTTTTAAAATCAACTCCTTTGAATTTCTCTGGCCTATCATTTGCAAGAACTTTAGAGACTCCAAAGGTCACTCCAGCAATTAAATTGGTTTCCATTTTATCTCCCATATTTTTGTTTGACACACAGAAAAACACAATTTATTTGTTATTAGTAATAATAAAAATAAATTACATTATGTCACACAGAAAATTTAATTAGACTAAGTACTGTAAAATCAGTACCTTAATCAAATTTCATTAATTTATAAACTCTGTATCTAATTTGTACAAATTAATATAATAAAAACAATAATATTGATAGAGTTCTAAAATATATAAAATCTAAAACTTACTGTACAAAACAGTATATTGAAATTAATTATACAAATAAAAACACATATTGTACAAAACAGTGTGTTAAACAAATTTGCACAAATCAAAGTTTAATATACTAAACAATAGATGATACAAATTCAAAGTCTGTAAGCCAACACATATTTTACCAAAGTGTGTACTTTGGATTTTACAAATTTTTAGTGATTTGGATATGTATGACTACATATAGTGTACAACACAGACTCAAAATTTGAAAACCAAACATGTATTGACAAAAGTTCTGGACTTTGGATTTCACCAGAGTTGTTAGTACTCTGCAGTGTTCTAAAAATCGGCCTGGGCGGCCGCCTAGACGCTAGAAGGTGGAAAACCGCCTAGGCCCTCATGAAGACTCTCATGCCGAAAAAGCTCACTCCGCCAAAATTCAAAATATATGATGGTACCACTGACCCAACCAATCATCTGAGACACTTTAACCACATGATGGCATTGAAGGAGACCCCGAAGTCGATCATGTGCAGAACATTTCCGACTAGCCTTACCTCTACGGTAATGAATTGGCTCAACGGCCTGTCATCGAGGTCAATAGACTCCTTTTAGATGTTAGCCACTGCCTTAATCACGAGATTCATCGGAAGTCAATGGATAAATAAAGGATCGCATTACCTCTTGCATGTCAAACAGAAGCCCAAAGAGACGATACGGGAATATGTCACTCGTTTCACTAACTAACAATGATCGATGGATGCAGCGAAAACACAGCCACCGCAACTTTCTTCGCCGGGTTGAAAATATGCCCTTTTTTTAACGCTCGCAACTTAGAACCTCTGAAAAGCATGGCAGTCTTGTTGAAAACAACCCAAAACACATTTATCTTGAAGAAATGAAAGATGCCAGGAGAAAAAATGAACAGGAAAGGGAAAATCATTCAAGGAAACAGGAAAGAAAGGACGAGAGAAGGCGAGACGATGGACCACGGGAAGATAGTGGTCAATCAAATAAAAATTGAAACATCGGAAGGACCGAGTCCAACCAGCGGGTCCCGAAAATCACAATCGGCATGGCCCAATCACGAGCGGATAACCAGCGTAATGAAAAGGGAATACAAACCATACACGATCCTAAAGACAAACCGGACCAACATCCTAAAGTACATAACGAATTGGGTGAACGTCAACTGGCCACATAGGATGAGAGGAGACTCGGAAGGAAGAAACAAAAGCAGGTATAGTTTCTTCCACAAGGATCACGGGCATGATACCGAGGACTGCTACAAGTTGAAAGAATAAATCAAGCATTGGATTCAAATAGGATGACTCAACGAATTCATTGGAATGCCAAACAAGCAGCTCAAAGGGAAAGAAAAGGCAGATACCACCACCACAGGACCGAAAGAACAATCTAGGGAACTAATATACGCTTTACACTACATCTACTAAGCAAATAAGCACCTTCCACTCTAGTAGATCTATATCGAAGTGGGAAAACTAACGCTTTGAAAATGCTTGTATCGATCGACTCAAGGACTCAACCAACATATGCAAAGCCAATCTAAATTACCAATGAAAGAATTAACGACAACGAACTCCATCAAACCTCAGCAAGTGTCGCCAAGCAAGGTACTCACGGGAGCATGATCGGACAATTTGACACTAATATGGGCATAACTGGTCAAATCAATATTGCTTGGCTACCAAATCAGAAAACACCTGGAATCAGTTAACTTTAGTGATGAACGGGGAGCATGAGCAATAGCGGTTCAAACGACATAGGTCATGAATTAAACGAGAAAGAGCAACAAAGGCGCGAACCTTCAACACGAGGATAAACATCAACCAAGCAATGATCAAGTGGAAAAAGCAAATCACTCCCCAATATAGCGTAACTGCTCCAGAAAAATGACCGTTAGGAACAATCAAAACATCCAAAAGAGAAAATCAATAAAATTACAATTTCGGAATCATCGTCCCACGAAGGATAAAAGCGTCGAAATGCAGTCATGCAAAACAATCAGCATATAAAGCCAAAAGGAATCAGGACGCAAGTCGGATACATATAATAAACTTATGGTCTGATCAACAAACTTCTGGTCAACTAGAATGTGGAACCAACAAAATAAAGGTTGGACGAAAAAGTCAACTAAGTAAAAGCAATTTCGGGTCAACTAGAACGTGGAACCAACAAAGTAAAGGTTGGACGAATGAGTCAACTAAGTAAAAGCAACTTCGGGTCAACTAGAACGTATCGAACCAACAAAGTAAAGGTTGGACGAATGAGTCAACTACATAAAAGCAACTTTGGGTCAACTAGAGCGTCAAACAAACGAAGTAAAGGTTGGACGAACGAATCAACTAAGTAAAAACAACTTCGGGTCGACTAGAGCGTCAAACCAGTGAAGTAAAAGTTGGACAAACGAGTCAACTAAGTAAAAGCAACTTCGGATCGACTAGAACGTCAAACCAAAAAAGTAAAGGTTCGATGAATGAGTCAACTAAGTAAAAGCAACTTCGGATCGACTAGAATGTCGAACCAACGAAGTAAAGGTTGGACGAACGAGTCAACTAAGTAAAAGCAACTTTGGGTCGACTAGAACGTCAAACCAATGAAGTAAAGGTTGGACAAATGAGTCAACTAAGTAAAAGCAACTTCGAATCGACTAAAACGTCGAACCAACGAAGTAAAGGTTGGACGAACGAGTCAACTAAGTAAAAGCAACTCGGGTCGACTAGACCGTCGAACCAACGCAGTAAAGGTTGGACGAACGAGTCAACTAAGTAAAAGGAACTTCGGGTCGACTAGAACATTGAACCAATGAAATAAATGTTGGACGAATGAGTAACTAAATAAAAGTAACTTCAGGTTGACTGAAACGTCAAACCAATGAAGCAAAACTTGAATGAAACAATTTCAGGTCAACCGGATCGTCGAGCCGACGAAGTAAGAGTTGAGCGAATAAACCAACTTGAAATAAGCAAATTCCGTTTTGATTAGAGTATCAAACCAACGAAGCAAAAGATGAAGGAACAACTTAACACAGCTTAAGAGAGCCTCGGATCAACTAACGCGCCAGATCGACAAAGTAGAAGACAAACAAACCAAAAAGCTTTCTCACAAAAGCTTCGAGATAACCAACACGAGGTTAAGACGGACATATCGGAGCGTAGGAGAATTCAAATCACCAAAAATCAGGCAGGATAAAAAAAATATATATAGCTATAAAAATCAAAGTGGAAGTACAAATCAATTTGAAAATAATGATCAACCTATAAAAGGTACAGGCAACACGAACGAAGTCAACAAGATGAACCATGACTACGAAGAAAAATAAAGGAGAAAATTTGTGTTCTTTAATAAAACTATTTTATTACATTTGAGGAATAAAGTAAAAGAGCTGGAGATTAAGCAGAGAGATCCATAACATCATCAATAGCACCATCTGATGAACGAGGGGAAGTCGGACCACTGGCATGAGCTCTCTCTTCAAGAGGAGAAAGCAATGGCTCTTCAGCCATTGCATTACCCAGAGGGTCTTCAACACCATCTTCATTTTAGAAGGTCTAATAGACCAAGTGACAGTATTGAGACAAGTTAACACCAAGACCCTCGATATAATCGAGAAGCTCGGTTCGTCCCTCAACAATTCGCTACCAATCCGCCACTTCCATAATGCGAAGCTTGTCCTTAACAAAAGCGAGTTCATTCCTAGCCGTTATAAGTTGGCCCTCAGCAGTAGTAAGCATCATGGAGGTATCAGCCTTGACCTCGTCAAGTGAAGCCATTAATTGCTCCACCATTTTTTCAACAATGTTGCGATTGGAAGAGTGTTCTATCACGGCACGCGCAGCCTCGTCATGGAGTGCCTTCTTGGTGGACAACTCTTTTTCCACATAATGTAATCGTGCATAAACACGGTCCAATTCGGTTCTCAAAGATTCGAGCTCAGTCACAGACCGATCCCGTGCACCCTCTGCTTCGACCAACGAGGCTTGAGCAACCCCGACCGCTTTGATCTGTTTTGAGCATCGCGCTCTTAACGCATCGGATAGATAAGGAACATGGGAAAACACCAACAACAACACAACAAACTTTCTCTACAAAGAAACCACAAGATTATGACTAGCTTGATAACCCGAACCCATCACCCCTGCGTAGGCAAGATGACTCATCCCATCCATTATATGCCTAAGGCCATCGTCAAGATGAAGGCTTAGATCCAGCACAGGCATTGAAGGCCTCTTTACTGATCGTCTGTGCCATTTGTTGATCCACTTTCGTGCACCATCCTGCACGCCAATCCAGAAAAACCAGCAAAACTTCTCGTCCGATTTAACCCGAATCTCGTCCGGGGTAGGTTTCATCCAACTAATCTGCGAATGTAAAATGCAAGGATTCGAAGCCCCAACAAGAACAGAGGAACCTAAGTGGACATCTGCCCCATCATCAATAGGAAGAGAGAGGGAACAAGGAGACTGCGTCCCAGAAACTCGATCATGACTACCAAGCTCCTTAGACTTGACAATAGCCAGTTGGACATCATATCATCAATGGCCCTAGGATCCTCATTAGAACACTTGGCAGCGTCAGAATCACCATAAGTAGAGAGAAACCTCTTTTCGCCATCATCCAACGGACGAATGGTCTCTTTTTGCTCCTCTCCAATGGCAACTTCATCTCTTCAGCCTCTTGCAGAAATAAGCGATTATCCCTTGCAGGGTCCCTATCAATAGAAAACTCGAGTAAAGAGAAGCACGACGAGTAGAATCAAGGAGCCGCTTCTTTTTCGGAACACGATCAGTACTCAAGAACAACCGCTTCGACAAACTAATAGGCCTCAGAACTTTCTCTTCCTAGAATTTGGACTGGTAGCGCCAATGCTAACAAGATCATCGAGATCCGTAACATCCGAGCTCACTTTCCTATCAACGACAGCGGTACCACCATCGACAAGGGCAGCGCGGGAAATAATCTCCGCAGCTTGCTTCTCAGTTAGCAGAGTTCGTTCACCTTCGTTCATACTATACAAACCGTTGCGCTCCACCATGACATCAGTGAGATAGGTGTCCAAAAGAACTACAGGAAGCTGCAAAAAAAACTCGCTGATAATTTGTTCATTCACTGTCAATTGTAGATTCATCCGCTTGTTGGGAATTCGAAATGACCTCACTATCTATCGACCCAGTAAATTGAAGTAGCCATAATGGACAAAAGCATAAAACCAATCCCACGACCAAATCGCTAAGGTTGCCACAAACCGACCACCGAGTGCAAGATTCTAGCAGTCAAAGGAATACCAGAAAGGACGACCCTTGCATATGTGAAAACCATAACCCTTCAACCGTTCGGGCTTATCTGAGCAGGAGGAATACCCAGAAGATTAAATAAGACCAGAATAACACTAGAGGTGGAAATTGAAAACCAAAGTGAAACATACGTAGGTAAAGTGCAATATACCCCTTCCTCGAATGACAAGGGCTGTCATTCTCAGGAGGTAGAATGATCTCAAGGTCGGAAGGCTAAGAGTAGTCGGAACGAACGCTATCCAAGGTCGCCTACGAAGCCTTCTTGGGAGAAAAATGAGCTTCACAGGTAGCAAGCTGCTCAGCGTCCTGTAAATCACCGGCAAACATTGCGGATAGGCAAGAAATGATGGAAGAAGACGATAAAAAAATAAACAACCCTAATATCAAAGATGACGTAAATAAGGAAACAAAACTGTCATGATCTTCTTTATACAACCGAGCAATGAAGATACTGCTCATGGGGCGACGTGCAAGATATAATGGTGTGCGAAATTCCAAAAAATATGCACGAAAATGAACGGATAAAGGGATGATCAAGCCGATCGACAAATCGAAAGTTGCTAACAACATTAAGTTCAAAACAAAGGTATAATCGGAATACTAACCGCCACAAAGTTAGTGGTTACATGAGCGCACCCACTAACTAAGGGGGGAGTAGCTGATGACACATCAAAATAGACCAATCATAGCGGTCATACACGTGGCAAAGAACGTTCATCGCGGGGATCTGGCATCCCATCTACTGGGCCAGCTCGTAAAACCCAAGAAGAATAAAGTCAACCACAGAGGCCCAGACAAGGCCAACTATGTGAAGAACAAATCAAAGCCCGAATCCAGACCCGATACGAGTTCTCTCATAAAGAAGAGAAACGTTGCACCAAAAAAGAGCCGTAGAGGAAGTTACGCATCTCCATCAAGGAGGAGACTGTTACGAGAAACATCTCTTTCCGTTGCGTCTCACATGCTTAAGTCCAGCAAAGAATTAACTGCGACCATTATAAAAGGTAAATGGAACATTCGACACAAGAATGCAACTTTAACTGAGTTTTGTCCATATTTACTTCTTTTTACAAACAAAGTTGTTGACTTAAGCATCGGAGTGCCTTCGGCCACCAAAAAGATAGTCTTTGGCAGTCTAACATTTGTTTTTGCAAGTCAAACTCACAGGATGACGATTTTTGAACACATCAATATTCATTAAAAAAAAATGGTAAAACATTGGTGAAAATCCTATCAATTTAATGTGGCACTTTCTTAATATATATATATATATATACACAAAATATATTAAGAAAGTGCAACGATAAAGAGATCAGGGCACAAGCCACAACTTCTTTTGCATTTGTAGCACTGACTCGGTTTTTATGATTACATCGACATAGTATGAATGGTGATATTTTGACATATTTTCTGTGATTGTGATATTGGTGACATTTCACCTAATTTTAGGAATAAAAGGTGATATTTTCGTGTTCACAACAACCATATGGATTTAAACGTAAACGAATAGCTTTATGAGGCTTGACACAAATTGCTCAAAAAATCCCCACCTGTGATCTAAAGTCTATATAATGACCGGATTCTTATTTTATCAAAACCAATTATAGTCTTGTTGACTTGAGTCAACACAATCAAACTCCGTGAATGTATACAACACATTACTAAGGATTGCTTTCTTTCATTTCAAGATACCACAGAAAGAAAGCTAAAATACGCTTTGGAGTGGAAGCAAAGGTAGTTCAATTATCATCATGTTCACACTATTGTCTCTTCTCCTTATGGCCTATTTGGGACCGGTAAATTCATCACAACTCACCAGCCCATCCGAGTTGAACATATTCATCCTAGCTGGGCAAAGCAACATGGCCGGAAGAGGTGGCGTTGTGGACGACAAATGGGACGGACTTGTCCCACCGGAGTGTCAACCCAATTCATCAATCCTCCGATTCAATGCTCAACTCAGCTGGGAAGAAGCTCAAGAGCCACTACACAGAGATATAGACGTAAACAAGACTTGTGGGATCGGACCTGGGATGGCATTTGCAAATACAATTCAAAACAAGGACCCAAGAATTGGAGTTGTGGGATTGGTTCCTTGTGCCATTGGAGGGACGAATATAAGCGAATGGGCACGAGGGGCTCGGCTTTATAATGAACTGGTTAAGAGGGCGGAGTTTTCTGTAAGAGAAGGTGGAACGATTCGAGCCATGTTGTGGTATCAAGGCGAGAGCGATACAGTGTTTCAAGAGGATGCCTTGTCTTACGGAGTGAATTTAGAGAAACTGTTTGATGATTTGCGTAGTGTTCTTCATTTACCAGAGCTGCCTATAATTCAGGTTAGTCTTTCCCTTCTTCCTTTATCATCTAATTGATTCCTTCTTCTTTACAATGGTTTGTACTTTGGGTGGCTTTGTTGGTAATGGTTGGTGTCAATTTGAAGGGACCCACTGCAAGTGTTACATTATTCCATTTTGAGAAAGGCTACATGGTGAGGAAATGAGCGAGGAAACCAGCGAGGGGAGTGAGGTGGAGGGGGTGAATGGTTCATCCCTTCGCCTCACTCCCCTTGCACGTATCCCAAGGGGGTGAATGGTTCCCCCCTCCGCCTCACTCCCCTCGTTGGTTTCCTCGCTCATTTCCTCGCCATTTAGAATTCCTGTTCCATTTTATCTGCAAATCGAACTTGGCTAACTGGCGAGGAAACCAGCGAGGGAGGGAGGGAGGGGACCCTCCATCCCCCTCGTGATGCATGTGTCCCATCCCTTGCACATATCGCGAGGGGGATGTAGGGTCCTCCCTCCCTCCCTCGCTGGTTTCCTCGACAATTAGAATTGGGGCTGCAAATCAGGTGGCCTGTATCAGAGTAGATAAGATACATTGCGTCGACAAATTGGCTTTTATATACTCGTTAGTTAGCAATCTGACTCGAAACAATCCACGCAACAGGTTGTGTTCAGGTTAATGAGTCATCATAACCAATGTGATGTGTTCTTTCGTGCTACAATGGTAGATTTATGTTGGGTAATCATGTCAGATAAAGTCAAGTCGATCGGGCCATGGCACGTTTTAGAACGAACATATCATATCAGGATTGGATTCTTTTTTTTTTGTTTTTTTAAGGCAAATAGGGTTTTTATAGGATCTCAAAATTCATCATAAAGATGTCGCAAGCTAGGTTTGAACTTATGACCTAGTGGTACCATTCACCAAGCTCTAATCGTTGAACTGTCATGCCATTGACAACAGGATTGGATTCTTTGACATATGCCAAGAGTATTTAAGATTGATTTGATTCCAATCTATTTAACAAGAGAAGAAATTGTAAAAACTTGGTTGTGTTTGGGAACAATTTGTATGGTAACACATTTGGAAAATGTTTTTATGAATAAAACTCTTGCATGTCCTTGTTCGCTAATTCCAAATGGTATTGTCGTGTGTGCAGGTGGCTTTGGCATCAGGAGAAGGACCCTTTGTAGAGATAGTAAGGAATGCACAACTAAACCTGAACCTACCAAATGTTAGATGTGTAGATGCCAAAGGTTTGCAATTACAATCAGACATATTGCACCTCACCACATCATCTCAGGTAAAACTTGGTCATATGTTAGCGGAGGCTTTTCTCAAAACTTTGAAGAATAATCGCATGGTGTTAGTCACAAATGTTGCTCAAACAAAGAGTACATACCAGTTATACCCATATTTGTTCATGGGAATACTACTATTTTTGGCATTTTTAATAAACCAAATAGTATAAATATTATCAATGTGATTATAATGTGAAATCTTCAATTAATTCTTATGGAAATTTTAGAATAAATCAAAATAAATTTTTATGTGATTAAATCAAATTAGTTTATTCTCATTTTGCTATTGAAAATATTAAAAGATATGGAAAATAGAATTTTATTGGTGATATTCATGCATATATTTCTTTGATAGGTTAACTGAAGCTTGCATTACTCTCTTTGTAAAGAAGGTAAGTCTCAGGAATAAGAATTTTCTTCTATACGTATTTAAAAATATAATTAGATCAAATTAACTTTTTGATGAACAAATGTTGGTTGTAATATCAAACTTCCAGCCACGATTAGCTTATTTTTAAGGTTAGAATAAGGTTTTTAACTTTTTATAAGAGAAATTTTTTGCTGTATTTCAATAATGAAGTTTGGCAACACTAAATAAAATATTATTGAAGTAAATAACTGATCAATTCAATTTTTATAATTTAGTTATTAAATACAACTATTAAACATTTATTTATTTATTTAGTGGATGGACCAACGTTCTTATACCGCACAATGCAAGGACGTACTAGTATTTGACCAACTTAGATGGGCCGCATTCATTTGCAGCAAATTTTTTATAGGTTAAACATGGAAAAACCTGTGTAGAGAACAGACACAAACAACTACCAAAGAATTTTCAGAAATTCTAAATGGCGTGGAAACGAGCGAGGAAAACAGCGAGGGGAGGGAGGTGGAGGAGGGACCGTTCACCCCTCTCGAGATGCGCACGCAAAAAATGACGGCTCGCATTGCTGCAATCACACCAATGTTTCCTAAAACAAAAATATAAAATGATAAATTTAACGCGACAACAAAATATAAATTGTCACACATTCTATTATAACTTCACCACTCATAACTCAATTTTTCCATTTCAGATCCATGTCACTTCCATGGCATATATAGATTTACTGCATTTCATCTCTTCAAATGCAAATGGTCTACAATGTATATGAAAGCTGTTGAATATATAAGATGACGACCCAGGACAAAATATAAATGTTGCAAGTCTCAACTTAAAGTCAAACGAGAAACCAATAATTGAAAAAAATAATAATAATAATAATAATAAATAAATAAATAAATTTGGTCTAATAAGAAGATTTTTATTTAAGGAGAAGACAGACCACAAAGAAGATGGTACAAATCTAAAGTAAGAAAAACCAACAACAAATAGTCCAAACTACCAACTCCTCAAAAAAAAAAAAAAAAAAATCAACCAAAACTGACCTGAGCAAGCTCTTCCAAAAATCCCTGAAAAAAAGAGCTCCAAATAATAAAGCTCCACGAAGAATTAATAAAAACCCGTGAGCCAAACAAAAGCCACGATCAAACTGCAAGACGAACAAGATTGGCACAAGATCTCCACAAAAACCAGACCAAAAAGAAACGAGAACCACAAACTCGCCACAAAATCGGCGAAGAACATCAACCTGAATACAAAACTTACACCATATCCAAGGCCCGGTCTGCATCAAGACTGAGATCAACCCTTATCATATTACCAATATTTCTGAAAGATGAATGGACTTCGTCCTCATCGCTGCTAAACTTTGATTCAACATGACACCGCCCTAAACCACTAAGATCACTGCCAAGATTTGCCCTTGAACACTCGCCTGAAGTAATCCCAATGAGCTGGTCTGAGGCGGCTTCGGTAGAATGTTGTTCGATTAAAGGAGCTTCAAAACATGGCGAAACTCCCAAATAAACAGACGTGGAAGAGCTTCCCTCAAGATGCTCAGCGCAAGGTTCAAAACCTAACGGGAAAGAAAGACTGTTTTCCTGGATAGAATCTAAAGTTAAGCTTAGCTCCAATTCAACAATTGCATCCAATTGTTCCACCCACCCCGATTTCTTAGAAATGCCCGCTTTCACGTGCCTTTGTTTTAACATGAGAGAGGACCTAGTTGGGAAGACTGAGAAATTGGCCCAAATGAGATATCGATCTTTTTGCGCGCTTGTTGGCTTGTTTACGGGCTCTATTCTCTTGTTTTGCAAACTTGTTCAGGAGAGGGTCCAAATTGAAAATGTCTTTTTCACTGCCTCAAGATACGAGATATTATGAGTAGTAGCTCTATGTTCTTGGACTTTGTCCTCAGCTCTGATCTACTCCCCTTCCAATCGAAGTCTCTCTTCCAATACAACTTCCAATGAGTCAACGCATTGTTCCGACTTATATACCTGGGTCGAAGAGTTTATCGGAAGACATTTCCCCTTATGTAACGAACTTGGTCGAGAAGTCGCAGCCGCTAAGTTTTCACCACTCGGAACAAGACTCGGTTGCACCAATGGGGTTGCTCTGACTGTATGGCCTGTCGGAGAGTGTTTCGGGAAAGACTTGAGCTCTGGGTTTCCAAACATGTTGCTGCTGACTGCCAACCCTCTGTTTGGTATTAACAAACACTAGTAAGGCAGATTGCCCACCCGACATCGCCACCGGTGACCAACAAATCTTGGAGTCAATCGTCGTCCTCGCCAAATTGACCCCATTAACTCCAACAAGATGCTCCACCCGAGGAAGAGGTACCCCAAGAACTCTGGAGAGGAAAGCAAGTGGAAAATCGAGCCTAATATTAGACAATGGGTTTGTACCTAACCAACTTATTGGTTACTTAGGAGATTTTTGTGACTCGTAAAACTTCTGTGACTGAAAAACTTCATCTTTAGACAATGGGCTTGCACCCAACCAACTTATTTGTTACTTATTTTGACCCCAATTGCTAACTCAAATATGATCGGTGTCAGTGCGGATCCAGGATTTCAATCAAGGAGGGGGTAAGAGATAGTTGGTTGTTACTAGGAGTTATTAGGGGCAAAGCTAGAAAATTTTATACTCTGGACCAAGGATTGTGATTTCGAGAAATTTCATAAAACATTTCTTTTTTTTTTAGGTCTCAAAATTTAAAGTGTTGAAAAAGAAAAATATGTTATTTCGAAATATTTCAAATGTTTCTTTGTAAATTTCGACATTTTCGTGAACAACCCAAGAAATTATGAAGCAAATTACATTCTTTCTATCAAAATATTTTGTCACTTTTTGTAGATTTTTTTCATATTTTCGTGGAAAACCAGAAAATTATTGAGCAAATTACATTTATAGGGATACTTAAGTATTTAAGATTTATTTATGTATTTATTAGGTAATTTACTTGTCCATATATTTATATATGTTAGACATACACTCAAGATTTTTACGTTTTTCTATATACAACAAAAAATTTCTTGATATCAGGAAACCGAAATTTACTTCGAAAAATGAAATCACAATCCTTGTTCCGGACTAATAATTTGACAACAAATTTCTACAATAAACACTAAAATCAAAAATATAATTCTAATTATATTCTTCATGAACTTAATATAGTACTGAGCATTTATCTGTTCAACTATAAAATAAAAATAAAAAGCACATTGTAATATCAAACTGAATCGGGTATAATATTTAAGCCAAATTGTGATCAAGTCGTCGACAATTTAACAAATGCAAACAAGTTTAATAACTAGAGTACATGATTAAAATTGTAAAATAATTAAGATAAATACGTAAGTTTAATCTGAAAAAATTTGAAATGTGCAAACATAATAAGATCCTAATTACAAGTTTATAGAAAAAAAAATTTGGAGGGGGGTTTTACTTTATATGAGTTAAATAACAATGTATATTTTCATTGAGTTTTATAGTTTGTTGAATAAAAATAAATCTCTATAAATTTTAAAAATTATTATTACGCTCCAAGGGAATCAAACTTAGGTCATTAGTGATGAAGTTTTAAAGACCAACCACTGTACCAAATAGTTGTTATGTCATTTATTGAATCAAGTTTTATAATATCGTCTTTACATTTATATTAAAAGTTTTCAAAATGGTACAAATATACTTTTTTCAAAAATTGAGGGGGGCAACTGCCCTTGCCCCCCACTGAAATTTGAATTTTATTTGGATTTATTTGCGATTTGCCCATCGTCCGACTCTGATGTCGTTGTCCCGCCCAACCCATTCATCTCTCCCTATATTCTGTGCGACACAGACGATGCCACCCCTTTCATCTTTTCTATTCCATGTCTCTGTTTACTGTGACACTGATAACCGCCCCGCCTCCTTCTCTTCCTCTCCCCCCTTTTCAATTTGATTTATTTTTCCTTTCCCACCATCATCACTAGCCACAACAACCCCAACCTCTATTTTCTGCTTTGAGGAATAAGGTTTTTTAAGTATTTTATTTTATCTTGAGGTCTAGTTTTGTATTTTGTTTATAAGATTTTCCTGGAGATACATAAAAAATTTTGATCCATTAATTTTTCCTCAAGATACATATTTGTATCTCGAGGTTCATCTGTGGGTTATTGTTTGAAAGACATTTTGGTATTCAACGTGAGTCTTTTAACAGTCAACGTTTGTTAACTGCTATACCTGGGGGAGATTGCAATAGTGATTAATGATGAAGAATTGGTTTTGGATTTCATTGTTCTCAGACACGGAAGTGCGACTCATGCACATGGGTATTTGAGATATTTAGAAAGTTTGAACACACCACGTGCAAGACTGTGCTACTTTGACGGTCAATATATAACAGGAGACTTACGCTAACTGTGAGTCATGGGGGTATCACTAAAGTTTTGTTAATTTTCAGGTACTTTTAATTTATAGTTAATATTTGGGGGTATGTCTGCATATCCCTTTAAAAAATATGCACGATGAGAAGGAAAATGTGCAACTCCTGATGGAAAGTGCACGATTGGGATCAAGACAGTTATTGATAATTTTGAAGGGCAAAATTGCTTTAGCCAAAACTATTGGAAGGAAAAATGTAAACCTTATTTTTTTTGGAAAAGGGAGTTGATTTGCAAAAAAAAAAAAAAAAAAAAAAAAAAAAAGCTAAAGTGAAGAAGATCTTAGAATTGCTATTTAATTTTCATTGCCTGAATGCACTAACCCATCATATGGGTGAATTTGCTTTTACGAAAATAATTGAAAATCACAATGAAATATTCTTTAGCAAAACATCATCCTCTTAAGTCCATGATGCCCGTTGCAAACCCCCATAGATATATGTATATATGGTAGTGACTTTTTGACACCACTAATTTTGCTGAAGAACACCACCCATTTTTGATGTGTTGAAGGACGCCACCAATATAGACCCACTCTTACCTACTATGAATCTTCTTATTCACCTTTTCTTATCTCTTCACAACAACTAACAGAGCAGCACCACCCGCCCGCCCCTCCATTGCTGGCCGCACCACCGCGCCACACCCCGCCACTGCCACCGTCGGTAGGTGTCATTCAGTAGGTGGTGGTGGGCTTCAGAAAATAGGGGCGATGGTGTTCTTCACCCAAAGTGGTGGTGCTGTCAGAAAGTCATTGCAATCCGATTAGCTCATTAATAATCAATGGAGAAAAGAAGATAACAGTGGATAAGAAGAAGATAATCGTAATTTCTTATTCTTTGTTAAATAATAGCACCACTCAATACAAGAATATACAAGTTTATATAGGCAAAGGTATAAACTCTAACCCTAGTTCTATGTACAACTCATAGGTTAATATGTTGGCAGCTACCATATACATAACATTCCCCCTTAGATGTTCACATATTAAGTAATTGCCTCATTAAAACCTTGTTAAGAAAATCCAATGGGAAAAACTTGATCAAAGGAAAAAGAATGCAACGTGTTAAGTTTTTTCAGAATGCATACAAGTATTCGATGACAAAAACTCTCCTCGAAGTCATCAAATTTGATCATAAGTTCTTGACTTTCCAAAATAGTCTTGAAGGTTGGAATAGAAGTAGATAAATCAGTTGGATCGTCACAGAATTGAATTTCCTGGGGTATCAAATAAGAACACACAACAAAAATGGTTTGTTTTTGTCACCCTTGACAAAACCATATATGAAGCATTATATTCTTGGATTACTATAAGTTCATCCGACTTATAATATGGCCAACATTGTTGTCTCATTAAAACCTTACTAAGGAAAAACCAGTAGGAAAAAAAACCAAAGCTAAGAAAAAAGAGTACAACATTCTTCAGGAACTATGATGGGTGCACACAATGTTGCCTTATTAAAACCTTGATTTGAAAAATCAAATGGGATAAAACCTAAAAGCATGAAAAACAGTATAGAGTGTTTAACTTTAATATTTGCATGCTTTGGGATGTTAACCGGCTTCAGGATGCTCCCCGTGTTACTATTTGAAGAGTATAGTGCATTCAAATTTAACATTGCATATGTCAGGATGCTAGCATATTTCTGGATGCTCCCCCTCATTATCACGTAATTTCACTTGGCTAACTGGTTCATTCAAATAAACTATCTGAAAACAATGTTTGCTTAATGCTAGATCAAAATTGTTCTAACAAATTTGTTGAGGCTCGTGTCAGTAGTAAAATGTGTCTTGATCTCCCTTAATGAAATCTCATTCCATTGGCAATACAATATAGTTGTAACTTTGTTGTTCTATAGCTTGAGCAGTTCAAAATTATTATGTGTAGTACATATTATTTGCTTAATGCTCGATCAAAGTTGTTCTAACAAATTTGTTGTTCTATAGCTTGAGCCAGTTTAAAATTATAATGCGCACAATTTGGTTGAGTACATATTATTTGTATTTGCTTCAGGTAAAACAAGTCCTTCAAATACTTATATGTCTAAGTTTCAAAGAAAAAATTAATTCATAATTAATCTGGATGTTTCTACATGAACATTTTTTCCATCATGTTATTGAAACCTTCGAGACTTATATAATTTGGTTTTTGTACTATAGTCCAAATATTCCATGTTTTCAAGAGAACTCAATTCTACTTTAAGTTATGTTTCGGTTTGGCAAATAATTTATTGTCCCGACATTCACTAAGATAACGTAGATTTATAAAATTATTGTTATCATTACCCTTTTGATATTTCTTTAACTACTACTAGCAGTGAATGTACTATCAATGACTATTTTGCTTTATTTTCACATTTCTCTTAGATATGTGTACATATAGATCTCATATTATTAGTCCTAGGACATTCTTAGTCACTTCAAGGATTTTTATTGTCACTCAAGGAATATACATTTTCTTCAACAGTGAAATAAGATGTTAATTGTAATCTCTTCTTCTTTATCATGTCAACAACACAACTAAGTTTAATAAGATACACTGTTGTAAATCCTTATCCTAGTTTTAGCCCACACTTTTAAGAAGAGCTTGTGATATGATTGGTAAGTTCTTCTTCATAACCATTGGATTAGATCATAGGATTTCAATATTAACTATCTAATAGGTCTTCTTATTTATTATCTTTCTTGATTCTCTCTTATAAATTTCCTTAATAAAACTAAATAATATGTAAATGAATCAAAATCAGAGCAAACTTCCTTTCTCTTTTCTCCAATTATTTACGTCAAGTTTTATCCACACAAAAAAAATAAAACATAAATCAAACTGATTGTTTGATAAGTTGCATATGATTCCCCCTCCTTACAGCTTCTATTCATTTATTTGAACTGATGAACCAACACTGAACACAAGATGTGATAGAAATAACGCTATTTTTTGGAAGTATAAGATGGATTACAAGACAAGAGGCATAATTTTCAAATTTTTTGTTAGGTCATCATGGATGGAAAGTTTTGATTTTTTCTTTTTTTCTTTTGAGGGCCATGGAGAGAGCTTTCATCGTGAAGAATTGTTTTTTCCTTTAGTCGGAAAGTTTGGCGTGAAAAATTCAGGAAGACAAAGAAAGAAGTTTAATGAAATTCATATTCTTTCATGTTAAATAGTAATTGATTATATTAAATAAAGTTAATGAGAAAAAATCAACGAAGATAATAAATAGAAAAGTTTATTAGTTAGTTAATATTGAGATCTTATGATTTAATCCGACGGTTGTAAAGAAGAGCTTACCAATCTTAGTGATATGGTGTTCATGAAAATTTTGAATTATTTAATCATGAACTCAGATCCAAAATCCATCAAGTTTTGTCCCATACCTTCTTTCTCTGACCATTTCCATCAGAAAACAAAAAATATAGGGAGCCATACCCTTAGTGTCAGGACAGCGCCAAGGGGAATCTCTGGTCGTATAATTATGTTCGATTGAAGCATTATGAACATCTCTAAAATGATGAAAGGTATTGAGCCTGACCTAACTCTCTACACAAGTTGATAAAAAAAAAAATCAATAGAGAAGAATCAAACATTCACACAAATTTCCTAAAAAGACTTTAATCAATACACTTGATGAGTGTGACTACCAACATCAACATGTGGATTGTTGCATGGGTCCTACAAAATTTCAAATAAAATGACCTAAACACCCTTGATCTCACGCATAGGATATTTCCTTGGAATCTCACACTCTGACCCAAACTCCTCTCCATGCCATCCATCATCCTCGAGATCCTCATCACCATCCTACAAATAAGGAGCCAATCGAACCCAAACACATACAGTTGGAAGCGAAGCGACAACAATGGCTGCCACTGGTTCATCATCTCGCCTTCTCTTCAACCCACTAAAGAAACCCACCTCTTCAACCTCCCTCTCATGGCAGATCTCCCTCCCCACGACCTTCCGTGGCACCCCACGCCTCGGAACCCACTCACGACCCCCGACCTTGGTCGTCTACGCGATGGAAGCAAAACCCACAGTCCTAGTAGCAGAGAAGCTAGGCCAAGCGGGATTAGAGCTCTTGAAAGAATTCGCGAACGTTGATTGCTCTTACAACCTGAGCCCGGAGGAGCTCTGCACCAAGATCTCGCTCTGTGATGCGTTGATTGTGAGGAGTGGGACGAAGGTGAGTCGCGAAGTGTTTGAGTCGTCTGCTGGAAGGTTGAAGGTGGTGGGGAGAGCCGGTGTTGGGATCGATAATGTCGATCTGTCGGCTGCCACAGAGCATGGGTGTTTGGTGGTTAATGCCCCCACTGCGAATACTGTTGCTGCTGCCGAGCATGGGATTGCTTTGCTCACTGCTATGGCCAGGAATATTGCCCAGGCTGATGCTTCTACTAAAGCTGGTGAGTCTTGTCTTTGCGCCATTTCTTCAAACAGGTTGTTTTCATTTACGTTTTCGTGTTTTATTGGATTGAATTATTGAAGTTGATTAAATGCTGGGGTAGATTGTAATTGTGGGTAAATTACACCAATTAGAATTGTTTTTGGATCTGCATTTTGATCCTTGCAAGGCAGGGAGTTGGAAGGAAGCTATAACTATATAATCTCACTGTTCGACAGTTTTGGTAATTGAGAAACTAATAGTCTAAGTTTCATCACTGATTTATGATATTGGTTTTTGAGAGATCTGCATTTTTATTTTTATTTTGCTGAAAGAATTTGATGTTAATGTCATTTTTATCATTCTTCGAAAGGGTATGTTTTCAAGATTTCATTTTTAATTGAGATTCAGAACAACCTCAATCCAGGTCCGACTCTCCTATGTTGTAGTAGAATAGAAATTGTCTACTTCTGATTGACAATTATTGACGAAAGTAGTACGGTAATTGACTAATCTTCTATTCCTTCCTCTGCTATTTTTGTTTCCGTTACTTTAGTTTAGATATTTGTTGATAGGAGCCATTAATATCTAAAAACATACATTTGTATGTTTTCATACACGTATACTACTCTTTTAATGCATTAGCTTGTTAAATTTTCTAGCATGTTATGTCATGTCAAACAATTGCACTTGAATTATGTATGCGTTGACATCGAAAACTTGTAAACATGCATAGGCACAAAACGGTATCCTCTGCGTCTGTGAACATGTCTCTTTTACTGAGTTTGCTGGTATGTTAGGGAATTTGGTGAGCATAGTTTCGTAGATTAGATATAGTTCCGGAGGATATGCCAATTAGTCTTTCGGTCATGTCAAAGATTTAGAGTTTTGCAGCGTCTCATCATTTGAAACACCCACAAACTTTTATTCACTTCTGTGTTTATTTTGGTGAATTCAGGAAAATGGGAACGTAATAAATATGTTGGGGTCTCACTTGTCGGAAAAACACTAGTTGTTATGGGTTTCGGGAAGGTTGGATCAGAAGTTGCTAGGCGAGCCAAGGGGCTAGGTATGCATGTTATTGCTCATGATCCATATGCCCCTGCTGACCGAGCACGAGCACTAGGTGTGGAGTTGGTGTCCTTCGAGGACGCTCTAGCAACTGCAGATTTCATCTCATTGCACATGCCTCTTACACCTGCCACTTCAAAGGTCCTCAATGATGAAACATTTTCCAAAATGAAGAAAGGAGTACGGATTGTTAATGTAGCCCGTGGTGGTGTGATTGATGAAGAAGCCTTAGTTAGGGCGTTGGATACTGGAATTGTTGCCCAGGTTCTTATTTAATTTCTTTTCCTCAGTTCTTCAAGCTTAAACATTTTCGTTATATTGCAAAAGGTTTTCAGGATCCCATAGCCTATCAAAGACCAGAACTGGTCAACACACCATAAACTGATAAATATGAAGTCAGTTGGGTTTGAACTCATGACCTAGTGGTACCATCTGTCAAGCTCTAACCATTGAGTTGTCATGCCATTGGCCATTTTCATTATATTGCAAAAGGTGGATAACATTTTATTGTTTATTCAGGCAGCACTTGATGTCTTCACAGTGGAGCCACCTCCAAAAGACAGCAAGTTGGTGCAGCATCACAATGTTACTGTAACTCCACATCTTGGAGCCAGTACTATGGAAGCACAGGTATTTTAGATACTCTCTAAGTTATATTAGTTGCTTTTGCAGTTTTCAAGCTTGTAATGATTGTTGTGATGCTCAGGAAGGTGTTGCCATTGAAATAGCTGAAGCTGTTGTTGGAGCTTTGAAAGGGGAGCTTGCCTCTACTGCAGTAAATGCACCCATGGTTCCTGCTGAGGTATGCCCAGAAAATATGTGCTCTTTGCCTGTTTGTTCAATTATAATGTCCGGCATTGTTTTTGTGTTATTCTTTTTGTAGAAGTTTTGTCTCTTCCTGATTCAATAGCTGCAACTTGTGTTTTTTTTATCAATTCTGGAAAACATGTAAATTATCTTTCCAGATGTTTCTGTTCATGTAAGGAATTTGAAACTAGTTATTTGTAGCTTATGTTTAAGATATTTTAACATTATGAAAGAGGTATTGAACAAATATTGTTTGAGGTTAATTTTGACTGGAGAATAGAATCGTACTGATCTTTAGGGTTGAATAAAAAATCGACCAAACCGATTAAACCAACCGAACCGATTGTTTTGGTTTAAGTTCGGTTCGGTTTTCAGTTTCTATGTGATTTTAACCGCAAAATCGAACCAACCGAATATATATAATAAATATTTTTATGTAAAAATAATATGATATGTTTAAAATAGTCGGTCGGTTCAATTTTATTTCAGTTTTAGTCGGTTCAATTACGGTTTGCATACATTAGAATCGGTTTGATTTTGTTAATGGTCGGTTCGGTTTTGAAAATTTTGAAACCGACCAAAGTTGATTCGTTTCACGGTTTAGGTGAAAAACCGAACCGACGGTTCAGTTTTCAACCCTACCGATCTTCAATTCTCAAATCTATTTAGGGTTCTCCAAGAGACCCTCTATAATAGGGGTCACTTTAGTGGATATAAGAGAAGAATGCATTATAAGTATCACTTTATTTATCCAACTCCAAAATATCTTTTTAATTTTATAACTTAAACGATATGTATCTTTTGACTTTTCTCTCTCATTTTGTTTTAGTTCCCACCATTTTCAAATCAAAAATTCTACGGTGCCCATTTTTGGTGCCTCTTTGGGGGTTTTTGATACTTTTATCCCTTCTGTGGATGGTGTTTGTGGTTGTGTTGTAAAGAAAATGGGTAAAAAGTGTAAAAATCCCCAAAGAGGCACAAAAAGGACACTGTAGAATTACTCTTTTCAAACATTAAATTGTATCAAAAGATGATGTCATGATTATTACATCACCTTTCAAGGGATGCAAGTTTCGGATAACTTCAAGGGATAGGAGGGATTAAAATCCCCTTTATTTATCCCTCCCATTCCCTAGATTTATCTTAAATTCTTCATCCCTTGTAAGATGATGCCATGGTGTTACATCATGGTTTTCAAAAATTCAAGCACCATGCATCATCTTGAAGACAAAATATTGGAGGAAAATGCCGAAACAAAATTGAAAGCAAAAGTCAACATAAAATGTTATTAAGTAATGATGTTATAAGGGATCTCTCGGAGTTAGGATGATAAAGTGATTGCTTAAAACATCCACTAAATGCTGATTATTATATCCAGTGTAATGCTGATGCTCTAACCCCTTTTAAATTCCATGGGATCTTGAGACCAAAACCCACTATAAGAGCATACCCTGAATCTTGACCCACAGCTCAACAAGTATCACATTTGATCCCTCTTGAGACCTTGAGACTAAATATTTAGTCCCAAAGGTATCAAATGTGATACCTCTTGAGCACTTGGGGGCTTTCAAGACCTTTGTTCAATACATATTGTAGGTATCCAGGGTTTTGATACCCATGACATTTAGGTGGAGTTATAATTAGCTTATAAATGGATGTTCTAAGAGCATTTGCAACGCCATGGTTCTGGGAAACCCCATGGTTTTGGATTATTTTGCTTGGGGCTAAATGTAGTCACCCACAATAAGCAATTGCTTGAAATCAAGGATTGTGATTTCGCAAAACTTTACGAAATTTCGCAAAATATTTTGTTTATTGAGATTTCGAAATCGAGGAATTTACATTATTTCGACGACTTATTTCGAAATATTTCATAAATTTCGACATTTTCTTATAAAACCCAAAAAGTTACGAAACAAATTACATTTTTTTGGCCGAAATAAGCCAATCACAAAATAAATAATAAAAGAAGACATGAAATAAAATATAAATGCAATATCTAGCTACTGGTAAATATAAATTTAGATGGCTAAAAAATGGGATCATTACACTTGTGGATAAGCTTTGCACAATTGTAGTTTAATTTGTATAGATGTTCCAACCCATAGGATTTTGAAATGTACGAAGCTAGCGTTCATAATGTACAAAGATGCAGTGCTTAGGCCATATGTTAGGGTTCATCCCTTGTATCAATAAAGTGATCTCTTATTATAAGGGATCTCATGGAGATACTTTAGTCCTATTTAAATTATCAAGAGTAGGCATCTTTTGTTGACTGTATCATTTGAGTAAGTTGACAGCTTAAGGACTGACAACTTCTTTGTCTTATGTCTGTTAACAGGTACTTTCGGAGCTTGCACCATTTGTTGGAATGGCAGAGAAGCTTGGTAAATTGGCTGTGCAGTTAGTAGGAGGTGGAAGTGGTGTTAACACAGTGAAGGTGACTTATGCTTCTGCTAGAGCTCCTGATGATCTCGACACTAGGGTGCTTCGCGCCATGATCATAAGGGGTTTGATTGAGCCCATATCTAGTGTATTTGTGAACCTGGTTAATGCTGATTTCACTGCCAAACAGAGAGGTCTACGAATCATAGAAGAGCGAATTCTTCTAGATGGTTCACCTGAGAACCCACTTGAATATGTCCAAGTTCAGATTGCCAATGTGGAGTCAAAATTTGCCAGTGCTATCTCAGAGACTGGTGATATTAAAGTGGAGGGAAAGGTGAAGGATGGGTTACCACATCTGACAAAGATTGGATCTTTTGACGTTGATGTGAGTTTGGAAGGTAGTCTCTTACTATGCAAGCAAGTTGATCAACCCGGCATGATAGGAAAGGTGGGTAGTATCCTAGGGGCGGAGAATGTGAATGTGAGTTTCATGAGTGTTGGAAGGCTTGCACCAAGAAAGCAAGCAGTCATGGCAATCGGTGTAGATGAGAAACCCAGCAAAGAAACCCTAAAGAAAATTGGAGAAATACCAGCCATTGAAGAGTTTGTTTTCCTTAAATTGTAATGTCAAATTAGTCTAGCGGTATAATAGTTTCTCATTGTCTGCCTGATGCACAATTTTGTAAGGGATTACAATTCATTAGTTCAGAATGGTGTTTATAATTATTTAGTGTCCTTTAGTTGAAAATTGTTTCCAAGGTCTGTTTTTATTGTTATCTATGCGCGTTATCTATGTAGTAGCAGTAGTTTGGCTCTAATAAAAGTTCTCTTTCAATATTTGTTCGGTTTCTGAATTTTCTTTTGTTCAGTCTTCTATTTTTGGTTTGTTCTTGAAACATTTTAGTGGACACTTCCAGTTAGTGACATTTCCGATTCACTATAAAATCAATGCAGTAGATTCAACAGGAGCATATTATGAGCACCCAAGTAAAAGTGAGTAATTTACCAAACTGATCTTCGACTTCAAGCTGCTTTTTTTTTTTTTTGGATAATATTAGCCCTATTTTCAAGCATACATAAAACAATATGCAGCTCTTTTTTTTCATTATTTTATTCTGACCAGAGTTGACTGTGCCAAAAACTGGTCTGGTGTGATATGTGAAGCAGTGAAGTGAACACATACCCCTATTCACAGATAGGACCAATCGACTGAGAGTGGAAGAGCGTGGTTGGGGATAAGAGTTCACACTGTGGGTGTCTCTTGATCCACCTTCAAACCAAACAGTAGCCATGGCCGTAGCTCATGTTTCTTCCTCTCTCTATCTCTCACTTGGAGGTACTCCATCCCAAAAAAACTCTCTACTCTCTCTGTATCTCCTAATTCTCATCTTTTGGTTGTACTTTCTTGCAGATGTTAGAACAGCCGCGAATTCAACACGCAGTGGTGCTCTTCCTCAGCTTCCTCTTTCAAATAGGACCCCAACATTCACATCCTCCATTCGAGGATCTCCTATATGTAAGATTCTTAGTTTTCTTCTAATTTGGGTACTCAAAATTTTGCTCCATTGGTTATGGTGGTAGTACTAGTAGTTCAATTTTGTAGAGAAAATTTCTTCAAACAGTTGTGTCTTTGCACCCCCCAAATCACAAATTATGACCAACTACAAGTTAAGGTGTGAGCCCCATTGTTGGTTATGCGTTTTTTGTTATAAATTTTTATCCTGGAATTTGATTTTACTAATAAAGTGGTGATCTGTGTTATTGATTTCAGTGGTTATGAGAACTTCTAGTGGAAGGAAGCATCAAGCCAGAGCTGCATCACTTTCCATAAGATGTGAGCAGAGTACCAAGGAGGGTGGTGGCTTGGATGTATGGTTGGGTCGACTTGCTATGATTGGATTTGCAGTGGGCATTGGTGTTGAAGTCACAACAGGCAAAGGAGTTCTGGAGGTATGGAATTTGATATTTTGTTAGGAACATTGAAAATTTTATCTAATGTTGTCTTTTTAGTTATAAGCTTTTCATGGAAGAAATCTATTCGATTTAGCTTTACAATTAGGAGGTGAGTACTTTTTGTTATCTTCTAAAACCAGTATTTTTCCTGAATTTAGAACCGCTAAGCTGAAATAGATCGGACAAAGGATTTGAATATAATGAGTGCTTCCACTTGCTATGATTGGTGGGATAGTTCTAATGGAATACGTTGCAATTAAGGGTGTGTTTGTTTGTTCTTTTCCCCATGGAAAACCCTAAAAATTGCAATTGGGAAATTTTTTCATCCCATGTTGTTAAAAGTAGCTATGTTTCTTGAGTTTTCCATGGAAAAGTTTCTCAGCTCCCCCAGAAAGTTTGTTTCCATGATTTTGGAAGAAGATGTGTGGTGGAAGGTCATAGCTTCCATGCTCACTCCCTCCGTTCTCTCATCTCTTTCTCTATGCCTCAACATGTAAAATTAAACACACCCTAAATGAATTGTTTTCTTGGTGAACTTTTCCTTGGTTGATATTCACAATACAATATCAAGAGAAAGGGATTCTTGATGTTTTTTCCTTTACATAATATGAAATTGGGAATTCCCAACAAAAAAGAAGTGTACCAAAAATAGTGTTAGTGGTTGTGGTGGGGAGGAGAGGCGGAAGGAGGAGATCTGTGAAAGAGCAGCAGTAAGAGTTGAAGAAGGTAAGGGGAGAGGGGTTGTGGTGGGGAGGAGAGGCGGGTCGAGGGGAGACTATCATGCGCTGAAAGGGAGAGAGTGTGTGAATGAGAGGGAAGAAGAAATGAAGAAATTGGGGAAAAAGAGGGAGAGGGATGGTTTGGAGGGCGTTTTAGAGACTTCAATCAAGATTTCGAGGACAGTTTCGAGATTTCACATCCAGAAACATACAACCAAGCACCTCGCGAATTGCAGTTATAAATAAGATGTCTTTTATGCTTATGTTTTCCTTCGGTGAGTATGAATCTCATAAAATGTTTGTGCTCTGAGAAAGATCATTAGTTTCTATGGAATTCATAACAAATTGATTCTTTGTATTGCTTTATACATGCCTAAGAAATGTGTTTTTTTTTTTATGAAAGCATATATATATATATACACAGCCCTTCTAGGGAGCGAGGGTAAGGGGCGAGGAGTGGGTGTAACCACCCATCCCCCTCGAGATAAGCGATGCCGCGCATCTCAAGGCGGTTTCGCTTATCTCGAGGGGGATGGGTGGTTATACCCATCCTTCACTCCCTTACCCTCGCTCCCTAAAATTTTTGATATATATATATAAATGTTAAAACTATCGAGTACAATGTTGGTGTCCAGCAGTAATAGCTAGATGGTGAGTCTCATAGTTGAGTTCTCGTTTAATAAACTTACAAAACCACAATTTGTGTAAGGCCAGCAGTCTTCTAATATTTCTAACTATATGCCTCCGTGCCCAGTTCATTCATGTTCTTGAGTTCACATGTGATTCTTGTGAGATAGAGTTGAGGATCCCTGAATCTCCTAAAAAAAGACATGTCCGCCATTGTCGAGCCTGAATTAGCATCAAAGTTGCCTTCGCTGCAAGACATTCTGCCCTTGTACTGTTAAGAACTTTCCTGGTAATAGGATTCGTCACCCGAGCAAGTACTTGGCCTTGTAAAATAGTTGCAAAAACCCCTAATGCTCCTTACTGTGAACAGGCAAAAAAATTGGCATCGTAGGTGACTAAGATAGTGTCAGGGTCAAGGATATCAGGAAGGGGATTAGCAAATAGGGATCTAGTGTTAAGGCTGTGATTTCTGACTGAGAGGAGTTGGGTCTGGATCAGTTGTTTGTGGCTAGTAAAAGTGTCTATGACTGGGTTCATAGGGAGGATGTTGGGGGTCCTATTATCTGAGGGGACATGTCGAGAATCACTAATGGTTTGTTCCATAATCGAGTGGACAGAGAGAGGTTGTGTAGAGTTGTGGTTTGTCAAACTATTAGGAGTGCAAAAACATTGTTTGTGCCACGCATTCCAGGTCAGTTTTAAAGCAGGGAGAATAATGTGGGCTTCAAATTTGGATTTTCTGAAAATGCAGTCATTTTTTAGTTGCCAAATGGTTTTGAGAACCGTCACAAACTGAAAAAGCATGACATCTCTAGTAGTGGGGTGGGCCTTGGTTGTATCCCATATAAATGTGAGGAGCGTAATGATAGTGAGGTTCCCAAAGTTTTCATTGAGCCAATCGATGGGGATAGGGAAAATTTACCATAAAAGATTGATAACCGGACATTTGAAGAAAACATAAACAACATCCTCAGTATGGTTACTACAAAAAATGCAGGAATCCTCAATAGGAGTGTGGAGTTTGACTAGATTGGTCATGGTAGGGAGTATTTTTTGACCAATTTTCCAGAGAAGAATAAGGTCGATGGGGGGCTTGATTCTTCACATCTCTCGGAGAATCTTTTTATCCAGGAAAGGAGGGAGAGAGGTAGAACCTTCAAAAAGGTCAGAAAAGAAGGCTTTCGTCACACTTTTGACTGAAAAGGTGCCTTTTTTATCAAAGGTCCAGGTCAATTGATTTGGGCATTTCGAGGAGCGAATCCAGATATTTTGGATATCTAATGCCACAGGCTCCAAAAAAGTAGCATTAAGCAGTGCGACATTTCAGAGGGGTTGATGGCCTAGGTGAGAAATCTAGAGGTCACAAATAGAATTGGGCCAATTAGGAATTTTAGTATCTGGAAAACAGTCTGCAAGAATGAATCCTGGTTTAGCCCAACAATCGTACCAAAGATTTGCAGTGGTACCAGATCTAATTTGCCACAGGATATGGTGTTTTATATTTGCCAAGGCAGAGATATTGCCCCTCCAGCTAAAGGAAGCTAGAGACGGGGCTTTGGATAATTGGAAAATGTTCTTATTATTGAAATAAAGAGCTTTGAGTTGAAGCACACGAGGATTGTTAGGGTCTGAAAGTGCAAGCCACATATTTTTTGCCATCAAGGCGAGATTCTTGTTCCTGCTAGGAAGAATATTGAGACCTCCAAGGACTTTTGGTTTCGAGATGTGATCCCAGGTACACATGCTTAGCGTGGCTATCAGCCTTACCGTTCCACCAAAAATTCCTAGTCAGGTTGTCAAACTTTATGGTGATAGTGCACGATAAGAGAAAAGTTTGCATGGTATAAATAAGAATCGAATTTAAGACTGCCTTGATCATAGTAGTTCTACCCGCTTGGGAGAGAACTTTAGATTTCCAACTTGAAAGTTTTGTGTTAACTTTGTCAAGCAGGAACTGGAAATCACTGGATTTCTTTTTTAAGATAATGAGAGGGGTTCCAAGATATTTTTCCTTCGGATTGTAAAATTTTGAGCCCAACATCCTGTTAATTATGTTAGAGTGACTAGGATGAACATTAGAACCGTAAAACACAGATGATTTATCAAAATTAACCCCTTGACCAGAAGCCAGACAATATTTATGGAGGATATCTTTAACATGGGTCTCAGCTACGGAAGCTTGGCAAAAATTTATGAGATCATCTGCAGAGAACAGATGACTAATAGAGTGGGAGTATTGTTTGATTTTAATACCTTTGATGAGATCCTCGGACTCGGCCTTGGCCAGAAGTCGGGAAAGGGCTTCCGAAACAAGAATGAAGAGATATGGTGATAATGGATCGCCTTGTTTGAGACCTCTCGATGGTTTGATCAAAGTGAAAGGAGATTCATTCAGTAAAACCTGAAGAGTGGGGGTGAGATACATTAATTGATCAATTGTATTCGGTCCTCTGAGAAACCTAATTGTGATAAGATCTTGAGAGATAAACGTTTGTTCCACTCTATCATAGGCTTTTGCCATGTCAATTTTGATCGTCATCCAGTCTTTTTTTTTCCTATGGTGGTGCTTCATGTGAAAGAATGTCTCATGGGCAAGACTGGCATTATCTGTTATATAGCGACCACGTAAAAAAAGCCCCTTAATTAGGAGAGAATTTGTTCAAGGCGGGGTTTGAGGCGGTTAACAAGGATTTTTTAGATGACTTTGTAGATCACATTGCACAACCCTATAGGTCTAAATTTGTCAGGAGTGACAAGGTTGTTGACTTTCGAAATAAGAGCTAAAAAAGTTTCGTTAAGCTTGGGGTATAGTTGACGGATGCTGGAAAAAAATTTACCACTTCGAGGATGTCAGATTTCACAATCTCCCAGTAGTACTGGAAAAAAAAGGCATGGAAACCATCTGGTCCAGGGGCCTTATGACTACTCATGTCAAAAACAATTGCTTGGATTTATGAGTCAAATGGAACAACTGTAAGAGCTTCATTACCATCAATCGTGATAACCAGATCAAACATGGAGATGATATTCGGATCAGAATTAAGATTGGAAGAAGAGAAGATGTTCTTATGTACCACTAAGTATGTACATATGCATACTTTATATGTTGGTTTATGTATGTTTTGTCTTTACTGATGTTTCCATATGAATTTAAATAGCCTTTCTACCTCCAAACATTTCTTTTAATTATTTGTTATTTTACTTTTAAATAGGTTAATATCTACTCGTTTTATCCCCTTAATTTTTTTTTGAGTTAGATGTTGTTTTACTTTTCAATAGGTTAACATCTACTCGTTTTGTCCCCTTAATTTCTCAAAATCAAACAAAACCATGAAAGGATGAGGTAGTTCTTCAATTCGTCCGTAAATAGGGGGATAATTAGACAAATGGGTAAAAAGCAAACGCACAACTTTTCCACCATATCTACACGCAAGTTCTAGTGCTTCCCTTATGGGGCAAGTTGGCATGGCGCTTCGCCCTTAGAGTGGGTACAAAAACCTTCCCTTATCTAATAATTAGCTCTTGCAAGGAAAAATAAAAGGATATGAAGTCAGAGATCTAAGGGTGTGTTGGTTGCATGGAGTTCAATTCCATGGAATCAATGGGAACCACACATTTCTAAGACTAACTTGAGCAAATGGGGACCATCTATCACCAATTCCACTTCTTCTTTTTGTATCAATAGTGATTTCTCAACCCCCATGAACCATTATCATGGGATTATGGGAGTTCAACTCCCAACTATTGATCAAATAATTTAAATTTCTATAGTTGATGACATTTGGATCAAGTTACCCTTGGAAATATATGGCTCCCCACATGGATTTCATGGAATCGAACTCCGTGAAACTAAATACACCCTGTTTCGTTGCATGAAATCCTATGCCATGGGAATCCATGAGGGGACCACTATATTTTAGGCTAATTTGAGGAATCACTCCACATCCACCATTTAATTTTGTGATCAATAGTGGGAATGGAAGTCCCATTAACATGGGAATCACATGCCTTGGGGGACCAACGAGTGTGATTCTCATGTTCATCGGACTTTCATTCCCATCATTGATCACAAAATCAAATAGTGATGTGGAGTGATACATCAATTTAGCTCAAAATGTAGGGGTCCCCTCATGGATTCTCATGGCATAGTATTCCATCCAAACGCACCCTAAATGTCATTACCAGCCTTTCTACTGCCCCTATTCCCTAGCCGCTGATAAGGTAAATTTGTTCCCCTGAGAATAATTCAAAATCACTAGATAATATTATAAAAAATAAAAAATAAAAAAAAAAGATCGTTAATAGAAAACGTGATCCAATGATAATATTAGATCATCACGGATGAAGCTGTCATCCTAAGAAGCCAAGTACCATGGAGTCAAATGACAAGGAATCTTGAAAGTGTTTAAAATTGCATTGAGCATCTGCCCATCAATATCATTTTGTAACTATAATTTCAATATCATGAAATACAAATAACTAGATATACCCAGTTATTGTTAGATACTTGACTAAAAGATACATCGCTTTTATTTTTGCAGAACTTCGGACTTGTAACTCCTCTACCAACAGTAGCATTAGCAGTTACAGGACTGGTGGGAGTTTTGACTGCAGTCTTTATTTTCCAATCCGCCTCTAAGGATTGATTCCTGAAAAGGTCTGTAAATAGTGTTTGATATTGGTCATAGAACGATTGTAAACAGTGTCATCGGAGAACATCTGTGGTAAAGAAACTTTCACAATATGTTGTATTGATAGCCTGACCTTGTGTGATCATTCAAAATTCAAATTTTGTTTGTCAGAAAAGGATAAATTGCTATTGATAATGATCTTTTCTTTGCCTTGTAAATCCATATCCACTCAGTAGTGCAAATATCTTGCCAAAAATATAGTTTGTAATGGTATTTTTCAATTTTCATTATCAGCTGCAGAACTGCTGTAATTTTACAGAAGAAATAAGTCTTAATCTCCATTGATCCAGTCATCCGATAACTTCAATTTTTGTTGAAAATACCAAATTCGATGTCATAAGCTCAATGAAGATTGCAGTGATATGCATTGCCGCTCAATTGCCGGTTCCAGCAAACCGGATGCTTGACTTTAAAATTTATGTGCCATCAGATTCCTGTTCTCGTTACACTAAAGTTTAAACATGGCATCTCAGTAAACTAAGTTATGGAATGCCATGTTCAGTTCACTAGCAATGACCATGGCTGAGCCGCTCCTCATTCCATCTATGGAATTAAGATCTGATACTCTGGGGACCATTTTTCAGCTCTCGTGTTTCTTTAGATAAAGCTGTCTCTTGGAGTAGTCATGCAATTTGACAGAGTTGACAATTTTATGCCTCAAAGGATGCTCTTTGAAGTAAATAAAATGCAAACTCGTCGACCATAAAGTTGTGCTTGTAAAATCTGTTGAATTACCACACTACAATTATAGGTCCCAATTTGACAACCCAATATCTACTTGAGTAAGCTAGCCTTGAGCACACGTAATTAGATTAATCAAGTCGGCAGTACTACACTTTCTTCCCATTCTAATCACTATAACATGAAAATCAGTCATTTCCATTGATCATTCCCCATGATTTTCAAGACTAATAGAAAATCAGCATGTACAAAATCTTACAATCATCAATGTGCTGGTCAACTTAGGACTGAAATAGGATCCCAAGAATGTGTTAACCCTTTAAAGATATTTAGCAAGAAAGAACATTGTGAACTTCAGCCTTCTACAAAGATGTTGATGAACATGAAATAGGACCAGACTCCGCATACTTCCCATCATCAATTTCCCTCACAACTTGCTCGAATGAATCTTAACTATCCACTTGTACTCTCCACTTGTCGAACAGCCATGATTCATCTAGTTAACCCCATTCAAAGTTCTTGAGAAAGAAAAGCTAAACCACTTTATTCCCTCTTTATCTTCATCAGAATCACATTCCCTACTCTCCCTTTCATCTCCTTTGACATCTCTAAATAGACTCACAGTTCCCTTCACTTCTCGGTTTCTCATAGAACTCTCTTTCTAGCTGTTCTGCATCCGCAAAACTTCATGTTAGTTCAAGAAATCCTTCAACTCTTTGTTTCATTTTGAGTTTTAGCAATCTTTCTTTCCATCGATATTTAAATTTGATTTGTTTTTGGTGAGTCAGACTAGTTGTGGAAGATGGGTGCAACAATATCTAGACTCGTTAGGAGTTTGTTTGCGAAACAGGAGATGCGTATTCTGATGGTGGGACTTGATGCTGCTGGAAAAACAACCATCCTTTACAAGTTGAAGCTTGGAGAGATTGTTACTACCATACCTACTATTGGTATTTGCTTCAGTTTGATACATATTTTCAATTCCTTTGTTTTTTGACTAAACTTAGATTGATTGTGATCATAACAGTTTTATCTCGATTCATGACATACATGCATGAGTTTTATGTTGTTCCTTAACCATGGATATAGATTTTCGTCCTAGTAGTCTTAAAAGAGTAATAGATCACCATGAACTTTCCTAGGGTGGGAAACCAACTCTACCTTAAGGGGGAAACGTAACAGAGGTGGAAAGGACTCAAAGGAGACAGAAAAAAAGAAGAAGAAGAAGAAGAAGAGGTTGAAGATGGCATTCCAATTTCCATTTAAGTGGGAATCATTACTCTTTGCTCTTTCCTTAAAGAATTCAATTATCAGATTTAATGACAAGCATGAGAATGTGATTTTCTGTGTTTTTTCAAAAATCTTACTATAACCATAATCACACTATTGCAAAAGCCTTTGAGGTGGATTACTTTCTATGGAATGAGATTCTATGCAAACAAACATATCTTAAGTTGTTTTCTTCAAACTAGCACAATTAGCATGGACGTGTTAGAAATACTTGCAATATTTCTGAATTTGTCAAATCTAGTTTTTGTGATAGTATTTTTACTTCTAAAAATGTAGATTTGGGTAGTAACATTAAGCATGTTAGCATGGAATCCAATTTCATGGAATCTATAGCAAGGAATATGAGGGAGTGGAAATTAAATGTCATTTTGACCTTCACTTTCTATCTTCTTCCTTCGAGAATAATTTATATATTTTGATTTGTTGAATAGTCCTCAGTTGGTAGAGCGCAAGACTCCTAATTTTAAGAAGATGAGGGCAACAATAGTCATTACAAAATTATTTTAAGGTTATCAGTACTGAGTGCTAAGTGATCAGCACCCCCCTGTTGCTTACTGTAATCAGAAGTTGATAAAAAAAATAAAAAAAAAAATTAAAAAAAAAAAGCCTTTGTTTATGTGTCTTACCTCTTTGTCTTTGTGTGGCAGGTTTTAATGGGAAACCTTGGAATACAAAAATGTTAATTTTTTTTTTTTTTGCAAGCCTCCTTTGGTTGATTCCAATTCAAACTTTGTGTGGCAGGTTTTAATGTGGAAACTGTGGAATACAAAAATGTTAGCTTCACTGTATGGGATGTAGGAGGCCAAGATAAGGTAATCTTTTATGCTCTGATATTTTCACTTTCTGTGTTTGTTCAACGTTTCAGCAGCAAAGTTTATATTAGTAAAAGCACATTTCCGAGTATGTTCAATTTCGTATTTGATAGATTCGACCCCTATGGAGGCATTACTTCCAGAACACCCAAGGGCTTATTTTTGTGATTGACAGTAATGACAGAGAACGAATTTCTGAAGCCAGAGATGAACTGCATCGGATGCTGAGTGAGGTCAGTCATAATAAGATTCTCAGGAGGTTTCAAGTAATAAAATCATTTGTTGATGAAATACTTTTTTTTTTTGGAAATTGAGCGGGGGTTAAAGCGGACCCCAATTACTTCATCATTTCCTTCCTCCTTTGTGCTTTAGTACAGCAAAATGGTGTTACAGAAGTTGCAGTCAGACTCCATATGATATCAACCCCAATTACTAAACTTGTTTTTACTGTTGCAGGAAGAGCTCCGTGATGCAACACTGCTTGTGTTTGCCAATAAGCAAGATCTTCCAAATGCAATGAGAGCCTCTGAGATCACTGATAAGCTCAGCTTGCACTCACTTCGTCAGCGTCGATGGTATACCCTGCTTTCTTGAATGATTCACAACCCTATTTTGCATTGTCTTATAAGCTAGGCTACTCGAGTCAAAGAATCATTTGCTCACATTAGTTGGTCATGTGGGGTGGGCTTGACGAAACAGCTCCAATGCTGGTGATGGTCGACTTTCTTGTGCAGGTATATCCAGAGTACTTGTGCAACCTCTGGTGAAGGGCTGTACGAGGGTCTTGACTGGCTATCAAACAATATCACTAACAAGGTAAGAGGAGACATTCTCCGCATCCTGTCTTATTTCTAAACAGCACAATGGAAACAACTGTATCCAGTGAACCAATATAATCATATACTAACCTATTCGAAATTGTGTTTTTCTCAGAAGTAAACTGTACCAAAGAAGAACGCGGTGCTTATAACAGCGTGGTTTTCATCCCCAGATACCTACGTGTTTGGAGAAAGACGTGTAAAACATATTAAACATATCCATCTCCCTAGCTTTACTGTGGAGGATATGAAGATGAATGTGTTGTATAAATTATGACTATAAAACAAACAATTGCTTTTGTTTTGCTCCAACGTGTGCAGATTATTATGTTTGTTTGACAAGATAGAACTTCATTCCGTGCTATGGAAATCGACAAGTCAAATCTACTTGGTTCGATAATTCAAATCCATATTAAAAAAGAAAAAATGAACCTTCAAATATAAAAAAGTTTCTCAAATCGAATTGTTGTATCAGCACATCAAAAGTACACGTCACATGAGTATAGCCTGTTCTTTCAACTTTAGTCACTTAGACCAGTAATAGGAACTGAGATGTTTGGGCAAGGACAGTAATGATAAAAAAAAAATTCAGAAGCTATATCAAATTGAGGACAGTGTGCCAGCATGTGTATTGATGACCTACATGTTACATTAGTCTTCCATGGCCTGAGCCCCAGATGATGATTTCGACTTTTTCTTTTTCTTCTTGTCGGTTTTGCTCAACTTCTTTTCGGGTTTCTCAACTGGTATCGCAGGCTGTGTACTCTCCAGATGTTGCCGAATGGCCTCGAATGGATTCAACTTGAAAGCAGGATTGTTTAGAACTGCCTTCAACTTCTTCCCTTCCACTTCTCTGGTGAAACAAATTGACTTCGCATAAGTGACCTAAACATATTGAAATAATCCTTGAATCAAGAATACTTACACCAGCTTCTGTCGTCTTTTGCTGTTCAGCTTTAACTTTGTTTCAGGCTGACTTTTAGCATTCAGCTCAGGGAGGACTTCATTGAGCGACGAAAGATCATATGCTTTCAATTTCTTCTGCCGACTTCTTAGTTTTGTCTTCTGCATTAATAATGAAAATGCCTTAGTGGAATGGTTTCAGTTGTTATTTCAAGTACAAATGATGACATGACAACATGTTTTTGTCAAGTTGGGTGAAATGGGATGGCAATCAAACTCGAGCGCAACAAACCATGATATTAACCTCAAACCAACAAGAAGCAAACATAGAACACAATTTACAAATAATAGGAATAATTAATTAATTATTAGGAAACACAACTGTACGAGAATTAACGAGAGAAATCCAGAATAGATCGAAAGGCATTTGATTTAGCTCAACATTAGTACTCTCACTGATATAATTTTCTTTTTCCTCTTTATTTTTCCTTATTATTTTATTGATCCTTTTTAGAGCTTGGTTTCACAATAGGTGAGGAAGATCCCTACACTATTATTAGCAAAGTTAGCATCCATCCTACTATACCCATACCGTTTCCAGAAGTTCCTGGACAAAGAACAGAATCTCTGCAGCCTCCGCCCTTTTTTTTTAGAGCCGAATAGTCCTATTTGAGTAGTATCGCAGTCTTCATTTAACTCCATTATGACCCTATTATGATCATATTCCATCACAAATCACTTCCGATTAGCTACATGAATCAGAATCCCTTGAGATACTAGCAATTCTCAATATGGCTTTGCTCATCACATGGGAGTGAATACCATTGCATAGGCTAAATTTGAGAAAAACGTTACGCTTCTGCTCAACAAGACATAATCATGAAAGCTCTCAATGATTTTGTCAATTAAGCTTTTGGAATTTGGATTGGTTCCGACCTCAAATGGGGTATTAAGGTGTGTTGTTATGATCATAAACTAAACTTAATCTCATACTTTGTAATGTGGCTCACATAAGAAAGGAATGATACATAGGGACCAATTCATGTCAGAAGCAACTTGATACTTCAAATTTGTAAGGTAGGCCTAACTCCTGCTTATGTTATTCCCTATTGAAGTGACTTCTGAAGACAATTCATTATATCCTCCACATATTTTTTAATTCAACCCCAGTCCCATATTAAAAAGTTTACATATATCATGTCAAGGTTTATACAAAGTTTTTTTTTTTCAATTTATATATCATTTTCTTTATCTTCATTTTCAGACTGTCTGAAAATAAATTTCAGGCGCCTTGTAGACTAATTTACCATTACAACTTAGGTCAAACAGACATATTCAAGATGCTGCAAAAACATGTGAGATTATAAGTATCAGTTTACTACGTGATTAAATTTGTTAAGACTTTAGAAAGACACAATATATAACTAAACGTCTAAAACAGATTTTCGTGAAAACTTTCAATTTTTACTTGATACAACTGTTTATCAACAATAAGCATGAGAAAGGAAAAAATGCGCAAAAGATCAAATAATACAAGGAATGCATCCATACCTTTCCAATTGCTTTCGTTGCACTCAAGGAAGCAACCTTGTTTCTAACCTCTACAAATAAGACATGAATAAAGATTAGGTGAATTTAGCATCCAAGAGAAGCAATAACAAATAAGTACGAGAATCAGAGAAAGTTCTCACTCGCATAAAACTCAAGCTTCTTTTCGAATTTTCGATCACTTTTCGACTCTTTGTCCTTCTTAGAACTTGGCCTGGGTTTGTAAATCGACAACGGGACACAATCAATTCCATTACAAGCCTAATAGTAATCGTCAATCCCTTAGTAGAGTTTGGTGTGTAACAGTAACAATGAGAAGAAAACATACCTTCCCATCTTTTTAAAACTTCAAAAGCACACTGCACGAAGAAGGAAACATCAGTTTCAGATTTCAAAACACTTATAAGGGATTGTTCTATATGTTCGCTTCGAAACCTAGTTAGTTGCGGCATTTCATCAAACAATATTCAGGCGTGGCTAAACAGACTCTTACACCAGCACGAAAATTAGAGAACGTTGTACCCTTTTACAGTATTTATTGTATTATAAATAAATTGTAGTTATCAAGACCTTTGTACACAGTTGAAACCTCTTCAAGGTTCTATACTAACGAACCCATCTAATCGAATTAACATAATAAAAGGAACAAATTTCTGACGAAGAAGAAAAAAGTAAGAGAAGCTCACCTTGCTACAATCGATTGAAACAAAGAGTGGTGCGTTCGCGTGGTATTCGATTTGATTGAAAACTTTGACAGTGGGAGGAAAAGAAGAGGAGAAGAGGTGCGTCGAGAGAGGCAGAGGAGCAAGGAAGTAGGGAAGGGTTTGGATAGCGACTATATGCACCCACCCTTTCGGCACCACGAGCCCAAAAAGAATTGTCCATTCTTTGATATAGTCCCCACCAAGGATTGTGATTTCGTTTTTTGAGTTAATTTCCATTTCCTGATTTTGAGAAATATTTCAGTGTGTAAAGAAAAAATGTAAAAATTTTGAAGATAAATGAAATATATAATGAATTTCGAGGGTAATTAAATATGTGAAAAAAATAATATGCAAGTAAATAAATGTATTAAACGCATTAATTGAAACCAAAATGTCTATAATTAAAAAATCAATGGATAGTTTAAAAATCAATATATAAGTAGAAGAAGTGATAATTAGGGGATGGTTTCAAAAATCAATAAATAATAAGAATAAATAATAATTAGAAGAGAAAAAAATCACAATCCCCGAAATTTTTGAAAAAAATTAATATTTTGGCGAAATTTCATAAAATCACAATCCTTGGTCCCCACACAAGAACCGTGATTTCGCGAGATTTTTCATTCTCGGAACCGAATTTAGAAAGGTAGAAGTACGTAGGACTATGATATTTCTTTATTTTAAAGAGTTTATAAAAAATTCAATATTTTTCGATAATTTCTTTTAAAACCCAAAAGAAATAAAGAAAAACCCTTTTTTTATCTAAATCTTAGACCTGTTCGTTACAGAGCTCAGGCCTTCAAGCTTTCTCACTGGCAGTGTTTCTCCTTCTTTCCAAATTTCTCATTACTCTTCAATGTTGTATTGTTGACTCATCAATTCAACTTTCGAAACTTTCATTTTCAATCTTTAATCCACTTGTTATAATCAATTCAATCCTCAATCAACTTCGTTTGTTTTCCATCTTCCACCGTCACTTAATCAAAAATGGGTTGAGGAAAAGATATGCAGATAGGGAGAAACTGGTTCGAAGAGTTGCATAATCAATAAGTGCATAAAATGATTTGGTATGAGACCTGATGTGTTTAGTTCTGTCCTCGTTGATCTCGATCCTGCAAAATGAGCAGCGGTTAAACCAGGGACCACCGTTGTGGTGGTCGAAGGCACTCTGATTCTTAAGTCGGATCTCGATGAAAAGAAAAGTGAAGACTATATGTAAATTGCAGTGTATATGCGTACATTTCTTCCTTTTTTCATAGTCTCTTACAGCGAGTGAGTCGTCCCAACTGTCCATGTGATCAAGGGCGTGATGGAGGGAGGATATCTCATATAAAATCTCACATGTGCACTGATTGAGTCTCTTCGGCTCTTGACTCTATTTAGGACCCAATGCATGATTGGGCTAAAGGTGATTTTGTGCGAATGGATTTCGAGCCTATGACAACTCTGAGATTTGTTGTTCGGGCTTTATTGTCCTGGGCCAAGCCTTAAGATTTGTGCCTATGATGTTGGCGTGTCTTGAGCCTCGGCACCTGACTTACAGACTGAACAGTAGTATGTATATGGATCCGTGTGGGATTGCGCTCAAGCTTTTTTGTGCTAGGGTTAGCCCATGCCACATATACGGTTGTGATTGAGTGATTTTTTTATGTCCCATCAGCTATCCCCCTAGTTAGTGGGTCGGCATGCTGGGCCAATAATTGACAGAGTGTGGGGGTTCGTGGTATGCCATGATGGCATATTTTCAGCTAGCGTGCTGCATTAAATTTATGCAGTGATTAGGTAAATGTCTCCCCTTCGCACAAAACCTATATAAGCCTGTTTTTTGGGGAGTTTGAACGGTGCTTGGATTGATGATAAAATCGAATCCTAGTTTGCAAATAGTGATTCGATTAATGATGAATAAAGAAAATTCTTGGTTCAGTTCTCCACCTTTTACTTTCTCGGAGCTTCTTTTCATTCTGTACTGTAGGCAAATAGTGATTCACGATTGTCCGAGGAGGACTTGATTGCCCTCTGTAGGCAATATGAAATCCTCAGTGATCTGGGAGTGACGCTTTTTACGTAAAGGGACTCTCACTCTATTCCGAATGAGTGGCACATCTTTCTGTGCAAGGCCATGTTTGAGGTTGGCCTGCACTTTCCTGTTCCTAGCTTCATTTGGCGATACTTATATTCTTTGGGCATTGCCCAGGCTCAGATAATGCCGAGCGGGTGGAACACTTGTTGTTATTCTGATTAGGGCGAAAGACGCCGAAATCTCCATGTCGATGAGGTTGCTTCATTATCTGACTTCCACAACCATGGCGTTTGTTGGGTGTGGAAGCCACGTTGTCTGACTGACCAGTTCGAGGATCGAGAGGATTGGCAGATGTACTGTTTTCTGCCTCTGCGAAGTTTGTGTACTTCTCCTTTAACGATTTGCAAGCCATTTGCCGCTTTGGAGACCTACGTAAGTTCTTTTTGCTTTTCTATTTAATTTATGTTAGTGTCTGACTCATATGTTGTCTCTAACTAGGGGTGTCTGATTCTATTGTCCTCTATTCTAAAAAAAAAAATGAGAGTTGACTTTCTTGCCATCGATGTATGTTCTAGAAGTTATCCATCTGGATAATATTAGGCAGAGTGGATTGTTTTTTGGTGAGGCCGGTGGTGTGGGGTGTTTCGTGGTCGTGCTTATCAATTCTTCTTCAAACGCAGACACATGGGTCTTCGAAGAGGAAGGTGACAAAGATGCCTAGCCCTTCAAAAAAGAAAGCCCTAGAGGGATTGCTTATTCCCCCTCGTCACTCTAAAAGGTTCAAGTTGGGATCCACTCCTCATCATGCTCCATAGAGTGGAGAAAAGGATGTTGTGGACCTGGCTATTGACAAGGAGTCGTCGGGGGCCTTGGCTCACGTTGAAATGGAAGCTGAGTGACCGTCGTCAGAGGTCGCTACTCCTAGCTCATCTGTTGTGGAAAGACAATATGTTCCTGAGAACACGGGTCGTGATCCTTCAATAAGTCCAAAAATTAGAGTTTTGTCTAAACCTCCTTCCATTGTAGCTGCTAAAGATAAGCAGGTTGCTAAGTCATCTCCCTTAGGAGGTGCAGTGGGAGAAAAGGTGTTGGCTCCTGGTCCTAGGGCTCTTCGTATTGATGTTGTGGTCAGTTTCCATGCCCTGGTGGATACTAAAGTGGGCCATCGGGTTGTTACTATTGATCTGATAAAGAGGAATTTCTCTTGGCCGGTTGACCAGCTGCCATTGGAGAAAGCAACTATGGAGGCACGCCTCACTTGCGGGCAGCAGCTTCTGGTGCTAGTAAGTCGACAACTAAGTTGTTTTGCTACTTAGCTTTTTCTTTGTGCTTTAATGTTTATACTCGTGCATTCTTTTTTTTAATCAAGGGTGGCCCACTCGTCCCATGGTCGTATGGCTGGTACTGAGGTGGAGTCTGTATGGGATAGGCTTTTTGCCTTAGAGACGAAGTTCGTCGACCAAGAGGAACAACTTGCCAATGCCCATAGAAGGTAGACTCGCTGATTGAGCAGTTGGTCGCTCGGGCTGATCTAGAGGCCCAAGTGTTTGAAGCCTGGAGGAGTATGACCGGGGCCTTGGCGGTTCAGTCGTCCTTAGAATCCCAGCTGAAAGGGATCCAAGGGAGTCTAGATGAAGCCCAGGCTGTACGGGCTGAGTTGTTGTTTGAACTAAATAATGCTCAGGAACAACAGGACGGGCGATAGACGAGCATGCTGCGTTTGCTAAGCGCATGTCGAATGTTGAGAAGTTTGTTACTGACTTTCAGAGTGCGTTAGTCAGTGAGCGTGCTGAGATGGTTTGCTTAAGGGGGCTTCAAGAGACCCTTCAAGTGCAACTTTCCAAGCTCGCCCAAGAGCGTGATTCCGAGTTTGCTCATGACGATGTGGCTTGCAAGTTGGCGGCCTCTAAGGAGAGCTTGGACAAGGCACTTGAGTAGCTCTAAAGCATACTGAGACACTAAAGAGAATGAGTTTTGCAAGGCTGCTAATAAGGGTGCTAATAAAGCTCTGATAGATTATATCCAGGAGCACCATAGGGAATGGACATCTCCGTTTACAGACCTCTTGCTTATGTTTGGTTCGAAGAGGCGGATGATTCTTCATCTAGACCGCGAGGTGGCCCTAAAGCCAGTTCAGGCGTCATGGAGACGGTTGCCCATCTTGATGTCCCAGAGCCTGCTACAAACTGTGTTGCCCCTGCTTATGACTTTGTTCCCGTCGAATGAGTGATTTTTGTAACAAAAGGAAAACATTTAGTGATAAGAAAAAAATTTCCTTTGTTTTTTCTATGTTTTTGTGTCTACACCTGTTGTACTTGCCATTTCCAGCTTTGGCTTAGTAGAGGCTGAGTGAGCAGGTGTATCTACTCCCACCTAAAGTAGGGTTTGAGTCTGGATTTAAGCTTCCTTGTCTGACCACATATTCTATCAACAGTAAATAACTTAATATTCTTTGAGAGTTAAGTTGTACGATAGTCACCTTTGTTTATATGGGTCGTGTTCCCTTAGTGACGTAATTATTGCTTCCTTAGTAATTGATCCTGAGTAGGAGTTGTCCTCATGTCGACGATTGCACTTCCTTGCTGGTATCTGACCTTTGTAAAGATTTGTTTGGTTGTAAATCTTCTCTTGTTAGATTGAAGTTTGGTACCATATACCTACAGTCTTGTTGGTCCTGAGGAGGACTTTGAATTGAAGTGGGGTTGGTCTGGGCTCCCATAGTACGTTTTACTTTTGATCAGGATTCAAGTTGTTGAGGACTCATCCTTGCCCGATCGGGCCAGACTCTTTGTATTTATCTGGATCAACCCTTGACAGGTCTTTAGCTTAGAAGAAGTAGTCTCCGCCCGTCTAGGCTAGGCCTTCTATTTAGACCCAATCCTGAACAGGAGTTGGGTTGTTGAGGGACCTTTTTTTTAAGGGTGGGAAAAAGTCGGTCCAATTCGATTTGAGGCCCAAACGCTAAACCGCTTTCAGATCAAATTCATTTGGTTGGTCCAAATCTCAAACTGAAATCGATTGTTTAATTTGTAAACCGAGGAAATCGGCTATGCCGAATTTTGGTCCGGTTAGGTTGGGCCGAAATTTTGGGCTCAAGCAATTTTTTTGACAGACCCATTTTGAGAGAGAAAAAAAGAGTTATATTTTGGGATGGAGCAACTGAGAAGACAAAAATAGATATGTCTTAGATTTCTGCATATAAGGAAATGACTAAACCAACAACCAACCTTGAAAGAAACAAAAACCATTCAACTCATTCAAAGTTTTTCCTTCTCTTTTCTTCCCTTAGTCTTCTATCTGCGAAGTTTGTCGTCAATGGTGGTGGAGTCAGATCTATCTTCGAGTATTTGATGTTCCTTTTTCTTTCTTGGAACGCTCTCTCACTCTTTCTTTTCTTTTCTACTGAAAGAAAGACAGTGAAGTTGGTCTCCGCGCACCCAGGGGTTTGAGAGTGATTCGAAGGGGCTTCAATAGGGGTTTCAAAGAAGGGCTTCAATGAGGGTTTCAGTGGGGTTTTGATGAGTGATTGCAGTGGAGCTGAATAGGGGTTTCGATGAGTGATTGCAGATAAGAGGTGTTTCATTGCAGAGGATGAGGAGGTTTTTAGGTTTGATTTAGGGTTTGAGTTAATGAGATAGGGTAAGCGGTCAGTTCAGTTTTTAATCGATCAGTTCGGTTTTTAATCGGTCAGTTTATAACCGTGGACCAACTCCAAACTGTTCATAACCGGTTTCGATTTGGTTTTAATGATTCACTTTTCATTCTTTTTCGGTTCGGTTATCGAACCGTAATTGGAAACTAGTTCAGTCGGTTAATCAGAATTAAATTGGTTTACGCCCACCCCTACTTTTTTTGCCTGAACAGGCTTGGTTTCTCTTTCATCTATCCGGGCTAGATTTCATAATATGCCTCAATCCTGAATAGGAGTTGACATTTGAGGAACCATTTTTGCCCGAATATGCTAGGTTCATGTATTCCCCGGGTTCGGTTCTTGAGAGGACTTGAGCTGAGGAAGTCTTTCGCGCTTGTCTAGGTTTGAATATATAATATACCTCAATCCTAAACAGGAGTTGAGCTGCTAAGGAACCATATTTGCCCAAACGGGTTAGGCTCCGGTACTCCTTGGGTTCAGTCTTTTAGAGGACCTGAGCTAGGAAGAAGCGTTTTACACTTGTCTAGGCTAGGCTTTACCTCAATCTGGAACAGGAGTTGGTTTGCTGAGAAACCATTTTTGCTAGAACATGCTAGGCTCCCGTAGTCCTTGAGATGACTTGCGCAGGGAAGAAGTCTTCCAGGCCTATCTAAGCTGGAATAAATAATATACCTCAATCCTAAACAAAAGTTGGGTTGCTGAGGAACCATCTTTGCCCGAATGGGTTAGGCTCTTGTACTCCTCATGTTCGGTCCTTGAGAAGACCTGAGCTAGGAGAAAGTCTTTTACGCCTGTCTAGGCTAGATTTTATAACATACCTCAATACTGAACATGAGTTGGGTTTCTGAGGAACTATCTTTGCTTGAACAGGCTAGGTTCTTGTAGTCCTCTGACTCAGTTTTTGAAAAGACATGCATTGGAAAGACGTCTTTCAGGCCTATCTAGGCTGAAACATATAATATACATCAATCCTAAACATGAGTTCGATTTCTGAGGAATCATCTTTGCTTAAACAGACTAGGTTCCTATAGTCTTTTAGCTCAGTCCTTGAGAAGACTTGTGCTGGGAAGAAGCCTTTTACGTCTGTCTAGACTTGACTTTTCAACATACCCCAATCTGAACAAGAGTTGGGTTGCTGAGAAACCATCTTTGCCTGAACAGGTTAGGTTCTCGTAGTCCTCTAGTTCAGTCCTTGAAAATACTTGCATTACGAAAAAGCCTTTTTACGCCTCTCTAGGCTAGACTTCATTTGAGCATTGAGTTGTCCGTGGACTGGGCGCGATTTGGTGCATCATATCTTGGCTCATTGGTGGACTAGGTCACTTGTCCATCAATCCATCGTCACCTTCAGTGAGGCTAGGCTCGGTCGCTTGTGTGTCATTTCGGTCCCCGTAGTCAGACCAGGTTATCTTAGGAGCGATGAGTCGTCTGTTGACTGGACTCGTGTCCGTAGACTGGGTTCGCTTGCGATGGACTGTCCGTGGACTGGGTTAGGTCACGTGTGTGCCATCACGATTCTGTAGTTGGACTAGGCTATCTTAGGAGCGGAGAATTGTCCATGGACTGGACTCGCCCGCTTGCGGTGGACTGTTCGTGGACTAGGTCTTGTCCGCTTACGGTGAATTGTCTGTGGACTGGATTCAACCCGCACTTACATTGTCTCGGCTTCTGAGGCGAACTAGGCCACTTATGCGGCAAGCTGTTGACATCTTGAACAGGGCTAGGCTCGATCGCTTGTGCGTCATTTCGGTCCCCATGTTAGGATCAGTCTGTCGTATCATACCTCGGCTCCTTAGGCAAGCTAGGTCACTTATGCGGTGAGCCACCATTGCCTTCAATGGGGCTAGGCTCAGCCGGTTGTGCGCTATTTTGACCCTCTGTATTAAGATTGGGTCTTCCCTGTAGAAGTAGTTGAACGTATAGTAGAATCGTTTTTCAAAGAGATTACCTTTATTGATTTGCTTCAAAAGTGCTACATGTTACCCTCGCAACTCCTTACCAGTAAGCCCTGAGCTTGTTGTTCACCTTACTCCAGGGGGATTTGAGTTGTCGTGGTTACTATCCTGGGAGCTTCATCATCGCATAATGGCATTATCTGGCAGAAAACAGATCTAGCCTTAATAGTTCATGTCTCTCCATTGACAGGGTACTTGAGACACTGGTGCCTTGTGGAAACCACTGCTCCCATCTGGTGAAGCTAGGGCCTTCCTAAAATTATATTGTATGTGGAGGGGTCGTCTACCACGATGAACTCCGTAATGAGAAACTTTATTGGCTCCCCTGCTCCTACAGGTAGGCCGATGCTCCTGACTGAGTAACTTTGGCCGCCATTGTAGCCAACCATTACCTGGTTATCCGGCTTTAGCTCCTCATGTCTCAGCCGCATCCTTCGGAATGCCTCCAGGAACAGGATGTTGGTTGAACTCCCCGTGTCCACCAATGATCTTTTTATGCCCCACTTCGATATTGAAATCGTGATAACCAGGGCGTCGTTGTGCGAAGAGGAAACCCCTTGCATGTCCTGGGTGGTCTCTGCATTTGGGTATTCTACTCAGGCGTGTTGGATTGGACGGTCTCCATGGGACATGTCCGCATCTCTCGGGTTGCCCGCTTCTTTGACTGGTTGAATTTTTCTGGTCCGTTGTGCGCATTGTGCAGTACCGTAAATGATGTCTGCAAATATTTTTTCGGCCTCTGGGTCGTTTCTTCCTTCTCATTTTCTTGGAGCTGCTTCTCGTCAAAATTTATGAGTTTTCTGAGTCTTCCCCTTCGAACCCAGTACTCTATCTCGTTCTTGAGATTTTTGCATTTGTGGGTGATGTGACTGTGATCCTTGTGTTAAGCACAATACTTACTCCTATCACATCTTGAAGGATTTTTTTTTTTTTTTATAAAAAAAATCTTGGGAGGCCACTTGATGTCGTCCAAGTTTTTCATGGTGGAGAGGATTATGGCCAAGCTAGAATTGAGGGAGCGAACTCAATGAACCTTTCGTCGACGTGGTTGGTGGCCCTGTCGGGTTTGGCCTTATCGGACCCGAACTTTTTGTCATTTTTCCTCCACTTAGCCTTTTTTTTTCCTTTCACCTATCCTAAGTCTTGTGTGTCTGCTTAGCCTCAATTTCACCTCTTTTCTTGGTGGCCACCATCTCCTCCAAAGTGATATACTTGTACGCACTTTTCAGCAAGTCCGACATATCCCTCGATGGTTTCAGAGTAAAGAAGTGGTACAACTAACTTCCTCGAGGGACAAAAATAGAAGTTGTGGCTGACGTGTGTCGCTCAACCATCGATTAAAGTCAACTCGTCGTTGAAATGAGTGACGTACTTTCTAAGGGTCTCACCCTGCTTCTGCTTAAGACTCAATAGGTAGCGAGGCCCTTTTCTAATTCACTGGCTTCCAAAGAACCTGGTGATGAATGTTTTCTCCAAGACCTGGAACAAAATGATAGATCTTGTCTGAAGACTATGAACCATGTTAGTGAATCGTTATTCAGACGAGTGGAGAAAGTTATGCATAGAATAGTCTCTGAACTTTTTTTCAGCGCCATTATGTGGTGGTAATGATGCAAGTGATCTGACGGATCTGATGTTTTATCATAAAACTTGAGCATTGGAGGGGTGAACTTATTTGGCAGGGGCGCTCATGATCTCCTCCGGGAATGGAGGGATAGTGAGGTCGTACAAGACGTCCGGATTGGTTGCCCCAAGTCGAAGCAGGTTTCTGACCGTGGTACAATCTGTCTTCGGGGTGTGGTCCCCATCGTCCCTTAAGCTTTCCTGTCGGCCAGCTCTTTGTTCCTCCCTAGGGAGGTTCTCTCTTTTCTAAACGCGCTCTCGAACGTCCCATCTTGTGTGTGATCTTTTTGGATCTCCACCATTTTCGAGTGGCTGCTGTGAGTCTTTCCACCACCCGCGCTAGTTGATCCATATGGAACAGGATCTGGTCTATGCAGAGGTCAGTCGGGGCTGCCTTACTGACTGAGTCTTGGGTGTCTGCTTAGCCTCAATTTCACCTCCTTTCTTGGTGGCCAGCATCTCCTCTAGAGTGATATACTTGTACGCATTTTTTAGCAAGTCCGACATATCCCTCGGGGGTTTCAGAGTAAAGAAGGTGTAAAGCTGACTTCCTCAGGGGCCAAAAATAGAAGCGGTGACCAACGTGTCGTTGCTGCAACCATTGATTAAAGTCAACTCGCCGTTGAAATGAGTGACGTACTTTCTAAGGGTCTCACCCTGCTTCTGCTTAAGACTCAGCAGGTAGCGAGACCATTTTCTAATTCGCTGGCTTCCAACGCACCTGGTGATGAATGTTTTCGCCAAGACCTGGAACAAAGCGATAGATCTTGTCTAAAGACTATGAACCATGTTAGTGCATCCTTATTTAGACGAGTGGATAAAGTTATGCATAGAATAGCTTCTGAACTTTTTTCAGCGCCATTTTGTGGTGGTAATGATGCAAGTGATCTGACGTTTTATCGTAGAACTTGAGCTTTGGAGGGGCATACTTATTTGGCAGGGGCGCTCATGATCTCCTTCGGGAATGGAATGACAGTGAGGTCGTACAAGACGTCCGGATTGGTTGCCCCAAGTCGGAGCAGGTTCTTGACCATGGTACGATCTGTCTTCGAAGCGTGGTCCCCATCATTTCTTAAGCTTTCCTGTCGGCCATCATTTTGTTCCTCCCTGGGGAGGTTCTCGCTTTCCTGGACGCACTCTCGAGCTTCCTATCTTGTGTGTGATCTTTTTGGATCTCCGCCACTTTCGAGTGGATGTTGTGAGTCTTTCCACCACCCGCGCTAGTTGATCCATATGGACTAGGATCTGGTCTATGCAGGGGTCAGTCGGGGCTGCCTTAGTGGCTAGGTCGTGCAACTGCTTTGCTCCCTTGGTTGGATTGATTCAGCCCTGTGGTGGGGCTTCTTTGGCCGAAGGGGTTGTCTCGTTCAGCATTATTGAATGCTTGAGATATGATGTTGGTTACCATTTCTTAGCTAGTTGAAACTTTGTATGTTCGTTTCAGGGGAAACTTATCGTATCTCCCCACGAACGACGCCAAACTGATATGTTCAGTTTTGTTCTTGCCGATCTTGATTATGCAAAAATAAACAGTGGTTAACCCAGGGACCATCGTTGTGGTGGTTGAACGCCCTCGCATGCTTAATTTAGATCTTGGTGAAAAGAATAGTGAAGATTGTATGTAGATTGCAGTGTGTTTAGGTACATTTCTTCCTCCTTTCATCGTCTCTTATAGCGAGTGTTCCATCCCAACTATACATGTGATCGAGGGCGTGATAGAGGGAGAAGATCTCGTATAAGATCTCACCTATGCATTGACTGAGTCTCTTCGGCACTTGGCTCTGTTTAGGACCCAATGCTTGATTGGGCTAGAGCTGATTTCGTGTGAGTGAATTTCAGGTCTGTAACAACTCTGAGATTCGTTGTTTGGACCTTATTGTCCTGAGCCAAGCCCTAAGATCCATGCTTCTGGGATTGCCGAATCTTGGGCTTGAGCACCTAACTTACAGATTGAACATTAGTTTGCGCATGAATCCGCGTGAGATTGCGCTGAAGCTTTTTTCATGTTAGGATTAGCCCAATCCACGTATACAACTGTGATTGTCATCAAGACCAATGACCTGGATCATGAGTATGTATTGAAGTTGATCCCATGGGAAGGAGCAAAGCTAGGGCGCACCGGATTTTTACCTGGGATTTCGCCTGGATGGTGCTAGGCACGTGCCCATCTAGGCGTGCCAGGCACGTGTAACTAAAGCGGACAAAAAAAAAAAAACAGAAGGAGAAGCTCATCCTCATCCTCCCCAATCGACTCATGCTTTGGGAGATGATCTGTAATGGTTTGGGAGATGATCTGTAATGGTTTGGGAGATGATCTGTAATGGTGGAGTGGTTGGGGATGCGTGACTGTTTGTGAGAAGGAATTGCAATTGTCGGAGGCCGATCGAAGAGATTTGCTCATGAACCCAAGTGAACCCAAAGATTTGCTCATGAAGTGATTTTGAAGAGATTTGCTCATGAACCCAAGATTTGCTCATGAACCCAAGAGATTTGCTCATGAAGTGATTTGGAAGAGATTTGCTCATGAACCCAAGATTTGCTCATGAACCCAAGAGATTTGCTCATGAAGTGATTTGGAAGAGATTTGCTCCCAAAGATGCTTGTTAGACTTAGAAGTATTAAACAAACTATCCATTTCAATCCGAAGATTGATCAGACATTTAGTTTCCTCATGAACCCAAGTCTCTGCTCTCTTCTTCTTCTTTAGAAATCAATTGGGGTTGGCTTGTTAGACAAGTACATGGCCACATCGCCTTCTCTCATAGAAACATGCATTGATCACCCTCAATGGGTTTTGTAGATTTGGAGATGGAGAGAAACACCCAGACCTCAGATTCCAAAACCAAAATGGGTGTCTTTATTTCTCTAATTTTGGAGTAAAACTTCTTCTCTGCGATTTGAGTTCTAGATTTTTTTTTTATTTTTTTTTGCTCACCTTAATCGCACGTGCCTGGCACGCTTGGATGGGCACGTGCCTAGCACCATCCAGGCGAAATCCCAGGTAAATGAGCAGTGCTGTTTAGAATTTTCGCATGGGAAGATAGAAAAGGGGACCCATTAGTGCTTAGTGATCTTGTTTGTCTTCATTATTAAAATTCATTTGTATGAAACTATGACCCATTTGTTAATTTGTTATTTCTCATCTATTTTGGATTTAATTGTATTTTATTTTTAAACATATTTACATATTTTTGAAATTTTAAGTTTTTTCTACAGACAAAAATATTTCACGACAAAATTCTAAAATTCAATTGACCGAAATTACTTTGAAAATCGAAATCACAATCCTAAGCTAAAAAATGAAAGTTTGCACTCGTTTTCTTTCCAATTTGCTCTGTTCTCTGTGATTTCCAGACTTATAGTGCAGTCCTTTGTCAGTGCACAATAAATAAACAGTCTTTGTAACCCAACATCCCCAATGGCCAAATTTAGATGCCCTTGGTTGGTTGGGCCCAGTATTTCATTGCCATTTGTTGTCAGTGTTTTAGCATTTTGGACCCCTTTTGGTTCGTCCTGGAACTTCATTGCTGGGCTCACTATAAGCTACATCCATAAGTTGCATACGTTTTGAATGTCACATCCATCGAGAAGTGGCATGCTAAAGGCACATGAACACAACAAAACGAGCACTCAACTAGCCCAATAGATATTTCATTTCATATAGGGGTAATTAGTCACAGCATTTATTCTCAATTAACCAATAAAAAACAAAACAAAACAAAACAAAGTCTTTCCATTCTACAACAAGCATTTCAAACCTAATTGAAGCCTTTTTTTTCTTTTGATTAGTTTCCTATCTACTCCCATATTCCCACCTCCATGAATCCATCTTCAGTAGCACATCCCCTGAACATCCCAGTGCAGTTGAACCCATAAGCCACCTCCCCAGTTTTCGATACAGCAATCATCCCAGCCATTCCCTCATCCAACCTCTCCTTCACTACATAGTCCACAGCCTTCTGTAGGCCCAAGCCTTTATACTCCATGACCGCGGCCACATCTCTGGCTAAGGTCCCGCGAATTATGGCCTCACCTTCACCAGTACATGACACACCGCAAAGGTCACAAGCATAAGTCCCAGCACCTATCAATGGGGAATCACCAATACGACCTGTCATTTTGTTCATTAGTCCTCCAGTGGACGTTGCTGCTGCACACCGGCCCTGACTGTCAACTACCACACAACCAACTGTTTCGGGTGCGTAAATGCTGATTGGGAGGCCATTCATTGTGAGCGAACTCTCCATTCCAGCACCAGCGCTGCAAGTCCCGAGTCCTAATGTTGGGATCCTGTAGTCAAACTGTTCCAAACAAACGCACATCAAATTACCTCATATCCATGTTAGTATAAATTAAATACAAGGATTATCTTTGTTTGAAAAGTATTTATTAGTGAAAATCTTTTTATGCTTATATTGGATTAATTTGCTGACCAGCATACACCTCGATGAAATGATTAGTTCAAGTTATGGATAATATGTACATAAATGTCTATATGTCAGATCTCAAAAAATATATTGGAATCCATATCCAACTGCTTTTATTGAGTAATCCTTAGAATAACACCTCCCTTAATTTCATGCTTATCTAAATGGAGATGAGTTAATCTCTCACTCATGCTTAGAGAATTGAGGAGTTCTTATTCTCAAACATTAGACCATCTCAACTTTGACGCCAAACAAAAAAATATCTCTAATCTAGATTAATTAATCCAAATTCGTTCATCACATATTCTATCTCTATCCCTCAGGTGGCAATAAATTGCCGCTGAGTTAGAGAATTCTCGTATTGAAAATAGACTTGCGTGTCTTACTTGGCAGTCCAAAAAGGATAGAAATCACCGCACCCATCCTAATCATCCCATGAAAAGCTGATGTGGCTTATGCAATGCCGCCGATCTCGCTTTAAATAATAATAATAATAATTAATAAATAAGTATGAATAATGATTATTAAACATCTAAAACAAAATTATTTGCTAAACGTCAAAAACGTAAATACGTCCAATTTTTAAAATTTTGGATACTTGTGTTGAGATAAATAAATACTTAAGAGGTACCTTATAAAAAATAAAAATAAAAACCAGTTCACAAGCCACTGGATCCAAACACCATGGACGAAAATGATGCAAATAATTTAATCAGATTCAGTTCTCCAAGTGAATTCATGTCGTCTTCAACCAAATTGGATCCTCTTCTCACCAAACCCACCCAAATAAAGCAAAGAACCGCGTGTCTAATTAATCTGATTTTAGGTATTAATCAAAGAACTCACGTGTCCCACCAAACCAGTCCACGATACACACGGATACTATTTTAGTAAGTAACAGCGGAACCAAAACTACGTACCACAATAGTGTTTGCTTCTTTGGCCAGCTTCAACATCCCCTTGTTGTCCTCTGTGATGAAGTAATCATTGTCCACCACTTCCACGCCCTACATGGACCCATAAAAACACTCTGATTATCAACGATGTATGATAACGCGGAAGAGTACAAGAGTACAGAATCACCATGTTTACGTACCTGTTGTCGCGCAAACTCTTCTGCGCCTGAGAAAGCCAGATACGAATGAGGAGATTTTTCCATGACCAAACGGGCCAGCGAAACCGGGTTCTTTACAGTAGTAACACCCGAAACCGCCCCGCATCGCCTCTTCGGCCCGTCCATGATGCTCGCTTCCATCTCCACCGTTCCATTTGCGGTCAAGGCCGATCCACGTCCGGAATTGAAAAATGGGTCCGTTTCTAATTCCCTCACCTATACAAAATAACATTACAAGAAGAATTAACATGTGCAACAGCCAGAATTACACCAAATGATGATAAGAAAAATAATATGGAGCTTGGTTTATGGACTTACAACGAGCTCGACGACGTCGATAGCAGGGAGAGAGTTGCGAAGAGCGGAGATGCCAAGATTGAGACAACGAGTGAGGAGTTGTTTAGCCTGTTCTTGACGTTCTTGAGGGAGATTTGGGTCGACACCAGCACCACCATGCACGGCAATTGCCCAACCACCCATATCTCTCTCTCTCTCACTCAAACACTAATCTCCCTCTCTGGCTTTCTCTGTCTCTCTGTTTATCTCTCTGTGAAATATGTTGTTTACGTTTCCTGAGTTTTTATAGGCAAAATCGGACTCCAAATCTATTTTTAGAATTTGATTAAATGTCGATTTGGTGTCCTCCTTTCATTATTTCTTGAGTTCTGCATACCACATTTGTTTGTAGGGAGAGATTGTGTGGTGGCTTTAGGTATCCAAATTGAGCACTACTACGATGGTTGGTCATGTGTCTGGTGTTGTGCCTGGTAGGATCTGGCACCGTTGATATTGCATCGGAATAGGTGTAACACCCATCTCCAAACAAGATCAACGGTGTCTGGCACCTACCAACAGGGGCGGACCCAGGATTTTAGTCGAGGGGGGGGCGAAATGGAAAATACTTATTAGTTGATAATAGTAGTTATCAATGGTAAAGCCAATTTTTTTTTACCGAAGCTAGTAACTAATAAAAAAAATTCAACTATAAAAAATACAATGCATATATCAAATTGGATCCAAGTGTAGTCAATTTTAAGCCAAAATAAGGTCACTATTGATAACCTTAGTAAAAAGCAAATAAGCATAATAACTAGAATATATAACTAATATCACAAAAGAGTTTGTCTAGGCAGCCAGACTTTAAAGCCATTTTTTGGCCAGGCTAAAGCATTTTTACACCTTTACCCATTCTCTTTAAAATACAATCACAAACATTATCTATAGAAGGGATAGAAATGTAAAAAACTTAAAACCTGACCAAAAAGTGGCTATAAAGTCTGGTTGTCTAGAATTGAGAATCACAAAATAATTAGGATAAGTTCTAGGTGAAGCTAAAAAAAATTTGAAATTTGCGAATCTAATATGATCATAATACAATTTCAAAGAAAAAATAGTTTATATGAGGCTCAAATTTTATACGAGTTGGCTAATGGTATATGTTTTCATTGAATTCTATCGTTATTATTTTAGATATTAATTTTAAATATTTTTTTGTTAGGGGTTTAATATCGCTTGTGAAAAACAATTCATTTATTTAATATTTGCAATTACTAATAAAATTGCATTGAAAATAAAATAAAAAATGCACTCGAAGAGTATCGAACTCAGGTCTTTTACTAAAAGGGATAAACCTCCAACCACTACACCAACAAAGACATATTTGAATATTTTCATAAACAATTAACTTATTGTATTCTACATTATATAATCGATTTTTTAAGACTAAAATATATATACTAAAAATATTTTAAAAGTTGAGGGGGGGCAGCTGCCCCTCCTCGTCCCTTAGTAGGTCCGCCCATGCCTACCAGGCACATCACCAGGCACAGGGCCAGGCATCCTAGAATTTCTTATCCAAATTACAATATCTCTCCTTATGCAGCAAATTTAGATACGTTATTTATTTAAAATCATGTACAAATTATCCAAAACCTCACAATTGACCACGATACCCTTGCTTTTATGATATTGAGAGTAATATATTTTGGTCGATCAAGTCATTTGAGAGGTGACGAGGTTAGGATGCGTTTGGACCTCCTGGAATCATTATTAACTCCCTATTTAGAATTTCCCAAATAAAATTCATAATTATTTTTTCCACCTTAAGCGACCACCATTGCTCAAAATGGTTAACATGCCATTACAGTACTTGGTACGATCAAATCCCTACAATTTCAGATTTTCATATAGTATATAATATTATTGTTTGACCATCTATTTTTGGATAGCAGTAATTAATCATAAAAACTGTAATTGATGTAAATCGTAAAAATGACCAGGGTTCGGATTTCTGATATCTCAAATTCGTATAAATATATGGACATGTTTAAAAACTGAATATCGTATACCCGAAAAATAGGTGATTTCCATTCCACCAAAATCATACACCTGAAACTAATGTTGCGGTTAATGTTAAAAAACAAAAATGCGTCCCGTGGATCTCTAATTTCTGTAATTCATCACATAATATATAGGCATGATATATTTTCCTAGAGTCTAAAAATTGAAAATCGTGCACAGATGTAGACCGTAGACGATCCAAGATTTTTACCCTATTTTTATGATTTTTTTTTTTTTTTTGTTTATTATGCTTGTACTAACAACTCCTCAAATCACTGATGGAATCTCATTGAGGTATTCGATGTAGGACCCAATTCCACTAGATTCCTGGAAATTCCCTGAAAGCCATCAAGAAAAGACAGCTCCACAGATGTGATGATAAGAGTGATGATTGGCTGGTGCCTTGGAGAGATTAAGATGGACAAATCACAAATCAACAAATCAAGGTCACGTCAGAAACACGTGTATTGTGTACATTGTGCCTCTTCCACTCACGGAACAATAAAGTCCAAACACTTTTAGAGAGCCAAGCCCACACAGTCAGACCCGTACCAGGCCAACACCATCAATCATTATAGAGATGCTGGAAATGGACACATCTTTAAGATGATGGATGGTATTGGGCTGGCCTAGCGCCGGCTTGGCTGTTCGGGCCTGGCTCTCTAGATCGGTCTGTGCCAGGCTAGCTCAATACCATCCATCATCCTAGAGATTGGTCCATTTCCAGTATCTCTAGGATTATGGATGGTATTGGACTGGACTGGCCTGGCGCGGGCCTAACTCTATAGACTTGCTCCACTCAAAATCATGCATGCGTCACTTCCATGAGTCGTTTTTGAATTGTTTGTGGTGTGTTTGGTTATTCAGACATAGAATTGTGACACCTTCCTACCTCTTGCTAATAATATGATGTACTGGTAAAAAGGTCTTAGTGATGAGAAAGATGCTTCTTATTTTTGTCATCTTCATCGCCACCTATGAAGCTATGCGCAATCGTGAAAGTGCATTGTATGCATTGTGAGCTTAGGGGTGGCCTTGGGTCAGTGTCGTGTGTGATCGTTAATTTGTAGCATCCTTAATATATCTTTGCTTTTTCAGGTGTTATGTACGTGTATTAGGGTGTTGACGCGCTCAATATGCACAACTATTTAGTTTTTTTTTATTACAATCTTTCAATATTAAGGTTAAAAAAATATTATTGAAATTGTAAATAATAATGGCCTATATATAATTTACAAATTATTATAAATTTTGAATAACTTATGTTAAGAGCTTAGGTATAATTAATAATATTTGAAGGAGGAGTTTTTGAACGTAAATAATCTAAATTTAGGAGGGTGAAATTGTACATATGTGTAGTAGCTTTTTTCATTTAAAATTACAAAATTACCGTTGATGATTGTTCATCTACCTATTGAATTTTCTTGTAAATATGATGCAATTAAGAGGGCATTTTAAATAACCCAAAATCAGGTTAAAGACGCTTTTCACCGTTCATAAGGAGAACTCACGTTATTTAGTTTAGATTTGGTTGGATTCTCGACATCCCAAACTTGTCAAAAAACGAGATGTACTTTGTCCAAATTGAATTATGAACAACAAAACCACAAGGAATCCGAGGTTGCATTTGCCTAATCAAGCTTACCCAAATTTCTTTCACGATGAACCATTCTTTTTATATTTTTAGGGTGCACGTGATTATTTGTGTAGATTGTATTTCAAAATACATTAAATTCACATAGACCTACAGTGTAGTGGCAAAATATACGATATCAATCTCACACCTCTGCTCTTGCTTTTGTTTGATATATGATTAATTAGCACAATTTATCAAAATTAACTTTATGAAATGTAAAATAAAACGTGATTAAACTTCGAACTTTGAGTGGCTAACACTAAGATGGACAACACTAAGTCTGCAACCGATCAGGGATGGTGATCTAGAAAAAGTAGCCAGACAAACATGCCAAGTTGAGGGAGGAATAGATGCAGACAAGAGAGTTGGTGGGGTTCACTTCCATCCATGCCGGTGGAAGGAATCAAGAGTTGGTGGGGGTTCACTCTCACTCGTCTCTGTTTACAAACAGAGACCTTTTTTTGTTAGATTCACCACCACCACATGCATCTCTTCCACTTTATAATCAGAATCTAAATAAAGCAAAACTAATATAAAAGTCAGATCTACTTTTTTTTTTTCTTTTGCTGCGACTTATTATATTTGCGGGTCCTCCTCCCACGCGATCTTCCTCCATTTCCAAAGTTCTGTGAGTGCTTTCATTTTTCATTTTTTGACCTTTGGTGGAAAAAAAAATATGTTAAATGATGAGATGATTTAAAAAATTGTTTGGGGAGGAATCTACCAAGTGTTTTTTAAACATACAACATTTGTTTAATTAACAATTTTAGGCGGTCAGGAAACACATTCATTTTTTTTTTTTTTAATGTTTTAGACTTTTTACACTTTTACCCATTCTATAAATGATGTTTGTGATTTTAGAGAATGAGCAAAAATGTAAAAATGTTATAACTTGGTAAAAAAAATGGTAGTGTTTCCTAGCTCCGTAGACTTGCTCCAATTAAGATATTAATTTCGACAGGTAGACATGTGTATTACTACTGTGTGATATTTAATTAGACGGGCAAGAATACCGATGGAATCATATGTCTTCTACGATGAGGGAAGGATCGAGATAGGTTCACGTGATCAATTCTGTATATACTGCGAGACGATGTAGTACTACATAAGTTATTGCATTTTTTAATGATCAGCTGGCGACGAGTGTTTTGACTTAGTAGTGCAAAGAGTTGTATGGACAATGCTTCATTTGCTCTCTGCAACTTTCCATGTTGGGCTTTGCCATTCCTCAGTGAAAGGAGTGTATAAGGAGTTGTAGATGCTCAGCCCAATTCAGTAAGAGGTTGAAATTGCCCAATCCAATGAACTTGGGCTCAAACAATAACCATAAAAGTCCGTCGGCTAAAATTTGGAGGTTTGGGTTGGCTCATTTAAGTTGTTCCTCTACCCAACAAACATGCATGTACTATCACTGGATGGGATTTGGGTTAAAAAATAAAATAAAATCTTAGGGGGGTGTATTGTAACACCCCTAAATTTCATAAAACTAATTTATTTTATTTTGAATTAAATAAAATAGGATTACATTTAATTAAATTCAGGTTTCAAAATTTTAGGGTTTATTTGGTGAGTTAAAGGGCGGGTGTTCTCAGAATTTTAGTGGGGGCGAATAGCCACCCACCCTATAAAGAGAAAACCCTATTTTCTTTTCTCCTTTTCCTTATCTTTTTCTTTCTTCTTTTCCTTTTCTTTTGTTGCATTTCGAAGGCTGCGATGTGGTTGTTTTAGTGGCTAAAACAGGGTGTTTGTTGGCTGTGAGGTGGTGATTTGTGGCTGCGAAACAGGGTTGCCAAGTGGGTGATTGTGGGCTGCGAAACAAGGCTGCAAGGTGGCTGTTTTAGTGGCTGAAATGGGGTTCTCTGCGAATGATCAAATAAGGCGACATGATGGTACTAGTGGGAGTGGTGTTGGTCCTACTGATTTTTTATATCAAATGCAGAACTCCGATGCAAAGTTGCTGGGAAGCGTGCAACATATGGAGGAGGTGTTGAATGGTGTGGACGCTATAAGATTTAAAATCGGTGAGTTTTCTTCTTTTCTTTCTTTTTTTACTGTGAGTTCAACCTTTCTTGATATTGTTTAAGCAATGTTTTGTTTAATTCTAGTGTTTCTGCACTGAGCACTATTAATTGGATTAATGTTATGCTGCTTTGATTGAATTAGTAGTTGAGTTGATTGGGTTAGTTAAAACACAATAATATTAAGTCGAAATTGATGTTTGGCGAATGCTTCGGTTCTGTAGTGTTGAAATGGATTTCAAAAAATGGGTTTGGAACCTATTGCAGTATTCTTAGGGTTTGGAACCTATTGCAGTATTCTTACTTTTGATACCAACACATGTACTCCCTAATACTAATTAAAATGGAATACTCTAATCCAAATTTTCATATTATGTTCATGATGAGTGACGGTGGGGGTTTAAGTGGAAAAGGGTAGTGCTGGTTTCTTGAAAGAATACCAGCAATGGTGGTAGTGGTATTGGTGGATGGGGACACATGGTGGTGGGCCTGATCTGCCTAAGCCCAAGGGTTTGGCTTTGATGTTGAAAATACTATTGGAAGCACACCTCAAATAAACACTTGGACAGCAGATTAGATTGAGTTCTTTTCTGCACTTATCTTGGGCTTCCCCTTGGAGATAAATTATAAAATACTAAGGGGAGAAGGGAAGATGTCATTACCTATTTTGTGAAAATGCGTTGTAGCTCAACTCGGCCTGATGGGTTCACTTATGCGACTGTGATTCCGTGTTTGGGTGTGGGGTTCGGTCGCCAAGTGCACGCGGAGATTGTTAAGGTTGGGTTGAGTTGTGATGCTTTTGATGGGACGATAGCGTTGGCTGCGAAATCCTTTGCGATTTGCAATTTCAGTGAGTTTCTTCATTTCGTTCTCTTCTACTTTGAGTCATTCTTTTCTATCAGTTTGCCTACTTGTTTATTGTTCCACTTGTTGTCTTTTGATGAGTAGAGTATATATTAAATAGTACCCTTTTTAGATAATCTGTTGTTGGATTGTTTGATTTGTTGATTGGGTGGCTGGTTCATGTTGTTCTTGAAAATAGAATATTCCCAATTTACAAAATAGAATGGGTTTTGTCAATGAGAATGGGTTTGCTTTCTTTGTTCATTTTGTTTATGTTTGGGGTCACCCATGTTTACCATTTTATTGATTGGGTGTGACTTTGTTGGATTGTTGTTTGAATGGTTGATGAATATTAATGCGTTGTGATAAATTTGGAGATTTGTATGCATATTGACTTGTTTATGCATTATGAAGATTTTTGATATTTGAATCAAGGAGTGACTTGATTGCCATATTGTTACATAGCATGATTAATGAATATGCTATGTTTTCCCCAAAAATGTGGGTGAATAGATTGTGAATAAATTTACTAATGACAAAATGTCATTGTGGAAGAATTCTGAATTATGAAAAATAAATGATATTGGTAAACCTGGATTTATGGAAAATATAAATCACTTGGGCTTGTATCACTTAGAACTACCACATCTCTTTTGTTTATGATTTCCCCTCTCTTACTAGAGAAACTAAATGACCAGTGGGTCGTCTTGCGGAGTTGGGGCACCCATTTCTTACTAGAGAAACTAAAATAACCTTCGGGTTAGTCTTGCGGAAATGTGGTGAGTTTGTATGCCTAAAATAGGCTTTGATATTTATCCGTAAAAAATGTGACGTGAGTTATGCGCATTGATAGCCCAAGAGTGGCTTTTGGTACTCATATAGTTAGGGGTATCCGCGATGCATGCCTGTATGTGATGTCCCCACTTAGGCATGGATGACGGAGTAGTCCTCCTTTATATGAGAGAGGCATACGGGCATGTATGTTCGGCACGGAGGTGGTGCGAATGTGGTATCGTCTAAGTGATCAATCCGTTAAAAAGATGAACCTAATTCAAATACAAAGAATACATGACGTTGCATTGTTTCTAATCTTTTTTATGCAGGATGGCAAGTCCACTAATATTTCTGCAGATCCGACTTGCCATAGTCAACTCCTATAGGGTAAGTAAAGGTAAATGTATATTTACATATTAGGATGATAATATGATTGCCTCGTTGAGGAACTAAATTCTTGAAACTGTGTTTTCTTGCATCACACATTTGCCTCGTTGAGGAACTACCTATTGGTGTGATGGTTTGTTGTTTGTGTTTCGCTTGATGTTTATCACGTGCGATTTTATTGATTTTTGGAATGAAGATTTCTCACACCAGCTTTATTGCTGACCCGAGTGAGCTTTTGCTTCTTGGGTACATTCCTTTGGGAATGTAGCCGATTAGCTTTTCAGGTTCAGAGACTTTTGAGCAGCGTTACGGGAGTTTCGCTGGTGGGGCTAGTGACGTCCGTTTTCCTGGTTAGAGTTTTATTAAAAATTTTAGTTTGTTCCTATTTTCTAAATTATACTTTTTGTCTTTGCTGCTAAATGTTTCTGTCCTTATTGAATTTCACGTCCCGAGTTTTGGGGAAACGGATAATCCTACGTGGATTTTGGATTTTCGTTTTCTTCGAAAATCGGGGCGTGACAGTTAGGCTTTGATTAAATCGGATTAAAAGTCCTCTTTTTTTCAAATAATTTTTGCAACCCCAAGCTCTAAATCCAATCTATTGACAGCCTTACAGGGCAATCCTATTCCAAAACAATTCACCCTTATAAAGTAACACAAATAGATAACAAAATAGTAATCAAAGAAGTTAAAATGCCGAAGAGTTTGAGAGGCAAAAGCAACAATTTTTTTTTGGGTTAAAACATACCTGCTATTAATTATAAATGCGATTATAAAAAGGTGGTCCAGCCTTAGTCGCTAAGTCGTGTGCTTCGCGATTGAGGTCCCTAGGAATAAAATCAGAGTGGATAGAAAGCAATGTCTTAATATTACATATAATGGGTTGTCACATCCATCGAAGGTCAGGCGGACTATCTTCTGAGTTGGGCTGAAGGATGGAGTGAAGAGCACATGAGTCCCCGAGCAAAAAACCAGTCTTCCAGTGTCTTGCTTGAATTAGAAGAATAATTGCTTCGGCAACAAGACATTTTGCCATTGTGCTATCATAAACCCTTCGAGCTATTCAAGCACAAACTTTGCCCTGAGCTTTGACCACAGAAACTCCTAAAGCACCCAATTGAGAATAAGCATAGAAACTAGCATCATAAGTAACTATAATCATATTATGATCAAATACGGGTGGGAAAGGGTGGGGGTTCCTGGAAAGAGAGTTGAGTCTGTGATGTTTAATGGCTTGAAGTTGAAGTTGAATAATGTGAATTCTAGAGGATTGACTTTCTGATGGGGATTCCTGGATAGCTCTATGGGATTGGTTTTGGGATCGAGAAGCATTGACCGCATTGTCAAGGATGTGATGAAGGGAGACTGCATTTGAAGTTCCTTTTTCTATGTGGGGAGTAAAAAATCATTGTTTTTGCCAATCTGCCCAAATATGTCGGACAATGTGAAGAAATTGCTGCGTAGAAAATTTAGATCTTTGAAAAATAATACTATTGCGTAAATGCCAAATAGTATAAATGACCACAACGAATTGGGACAAAATTTCCTCCTTGAGAGTGGTGTGAGCTAAAGAGTGTCCCACATAAAGGTGAAGAAAATGGGGGATGAACCTTTAGTGACTGTGGCCCATAGCCAATTGATTGGAAGAGGGGACATGAGCCAGAGACGTCTTATGATTAGACAGAGAAAAAAGAAATGAGTGACTTCTTCTGTGCGTTTCTGACAAAAAGATATTGCAAATAACTCATTGGCAACTTGAAATATATGGAGATCCTTAAATTCAAGGTTTTTGACATCATCTTCTTCCTAATAACACATTTTTTTATCCTTTGCGCTCATGTTTCCTTTTTCTTTTCTTTTTTCTTGTGTTACAAATTTGTAGCATCTCAAATATTGTTGTTTGCATGTTGATATTTCATATTCTAGCCATCTATATGAGTTATTGACAATACCACTCTATTATGGAATGACAACCCCGGATTTAGTCATCTTAATCTCCAAAGCTACCCCGAAAATCTCGGGAATGGGCTTTGATGATGATGATGATGAATCTCCAAAGCTACGTGCAGCTCTGCAACTCAACTCTATCTCTCTCCTATCTTGATCTTCTTCTTTTGATGATTGATACGTCCAAATCTGTTCTCGAGATCTGACCTGCAAATTAGGTCAGATTGCCAAATACCACCTATTTAGTGGGTGAAGGCACTCTGATGCTTAAATCAGTTAACTGTAGAAGATAATGAATTTGGACAGAGTCTAGTTGTATTGTGTTGGCATACCTTCTTCGTGAAGCTTTCATATACCTTTTTATAATGAAAGTAATTAACTCAGTGCGTGACTTAAGCATGCAGGGGACTGTTTCTTACAACGGTCTCCTATTTCATTGAGATGCATCTTTGGGGGAGTGATTCTTGTCATGACTTGTCTCCTTCGTATAACTCTCTTATCTAAGGGAAAAGGTTTGTTGGGCCTCAGGTTTGGGTATTTAATTTTAGTCATGGTCTAAATGCCTCTTTGGGTGTTAGTGACTAGACTTGTTAACCATATTTAGTGTGAGGTGCATGTTCCTCGCGATGGATGATTTCCACCATGTGTACGGTTGTGATCGAATGACTATTTGATGTATCATCAGGTACTCCCCCTAGTTAGTGGGCTCGCTTGCTTGGCCACTAACTATTCGGTGATTGGGTTTCTTGGTTCATCATTGTTTTTCTGCATAGTTGTCTACTCAGTAGCTGCAATTTAGTTTCTTCACGACGTAATCAATCAGTTCGTTTTGGAGTGATTTAGGGTTTCGTGCAACCATCATTTCCTGCACGATTTCCCAGTGGTTTTCTTTTTGTTGCCCAACCCTATAAAAGAGCATCGAAGAGTTGTGTTATTCTGTCCGAGTTGGATCTTGTGCTGGCAAGAGAAGGTGACACAACCTTGCTCGTCCAAGGTCCGATTACATTGCTCTTTACTATGGAATATTCAGGGCTGGTCTCCATTTCCCAGTTTCGGAAACCTTCTAGGTTTATTTTGATCTGATCAGTATTGCTTCTATTCAGATGGGTCCCAACGGCTAGAGGGTTATAGTTGGAACTACGGTGAGAGCTCTGCAGGCTGGTATTTGTTTAAACTAGGGGTGGGCATCCAATACCGAGATCCTAATCCCGTCTCGTCTCGTCCTGATTTTTTCGGGTCTTATTGAGATTGATCAATCCCATCCTGATCCCGTTTCGTCCCGTCCTGATCTAGAGTGGGACGAGATCAAGATGAAGATTTTCAATCCCGCCCATCCCGTCCCGTCCCAAATTGATTTTTAAAATTTTTCTTATTAATAATTTTAATATTATTCATGAAAATAATAACACATAGATTTTATTCTAGTATGAACTATTTTCTATTGTTGTCTTATTCATGCAAATAATAACACATGTATTCTATTCTAGATAAAACACAAGTTATGTACCAAATAATATTCATTCACAAAATGCTCAATTTACTAAATATTTCTTATAAAAGTTCACATGCTACAAATGCATAGCAAAACATATTCATATTAACAATCATATGTATCTATCATTTCATATAAGTACTAGTAAATTTAATACAATTATTATATTTGAAAACAATATAACATCAATGTAAAATAAATAAAATGTTTTATTTCCTGTTGATCCCGTCCCGAGCCCGTTTGGGATGGGACAAGGTCGGGATGAGGTCTATCCCGTCCTGATCCAGAATGAACGAGATGAGATAGGGATGAGGTCCATCCCGTCTCGTGCCCACCCCTAGTTTAAACGAAAAGGCTTTGCATTTTGTGGTGACGTTGAAGGTTAACACAAATGGTGTTTGCTTTCTTCTTTCACCTTCTTGTTTGGTGAAGCCGAATGAGGATTTCAGGTTATGGTCGAGGACCTTGGTTTTACGATTCCATGAAGTCTGGATATTTCATGCTTGACAACATGCCCATTTTGAAGTCATTCATGGATCCCAAGAAGTTGACTGATTTGCAGTTGACTGTTGTGGAGAACTCAATTATGGATCAATTTCTCGCCCTACCCTTGGCATCTCTAGAAGATTTTCTTGAGTTGGAGGCCATTGACCGGAGTGGCCTGTACAGTTTTAACGCTCGAGAATGATCGATGGTTCTTTAGGAGCATGAGTCCAATGTTACTGTTGCTTGTCTCGCTTATCCTAATTACTCTGGTAATGCAAATAGGAGGACTTCTCGAGCTAGTATTAGTGTTGCTAGTATTGATGGGAAAGTGAGCTTTGCCGAGAAAGTTACGGATCTCGATGCTTTTGTTGGCGTTGGTGGTGTTGGTTCTTCTGTGATGAAGAGGAAAACTCCAAGGCCCATTAGTCCTTCCAAAAAGAAAGGTCGTGGGTGAGTTGGTCGATTCTGCTCGATTTATAAAATGGAAGAGGCTTGTTGGGTCAGGTTCTGCTCCGAGAACTATTCAGACTGCTCTTCCTTTTACCGCTTCTAAGAAGGGTAATGAAAACGATGATCGCCTTGCTGCTCAAGAAGATGAAAAAATGTAGCAGACAATTGATAGGAGTAAAGTGAAAGTTTCTCGTCCTCATGCTCTGTTGGGTGAGTATGAAAATGATCTCCTTGCTACTACTGGTGTGGCCGACCTCAGCAAGGTTTCGGATGAGGAAGCGCGTGTCATTTCGAATAAAATGACATAGATCGCAATGGAATAGTCTCATAATCTGAATGCGGAGTTACTTTGGATGACTTTGATTACGATCCTGCTTTTGATGAGGTTGATGTTGATCATGCTCAAAGCTCAAAGTCCCTCATCCTTATTCTGTTGATCTTACATTGAAGGAATTATTTACTCTTCCTTTTTTTCGTGCGAAGTCCTCTCCTGTGGTTCCGAACAAGAAAAAAAAAGGTGTTCTATTTGTCATCACCAATGCTCTGATTGTCAAACATGTGACCAAGGGTGGAGCTTCTATCATTCCGGACCCTTCTGTGCTTTATCTGCAAATTAGTTGGAAGAAACGTGTTCCTGGAGAAATCCGTACCAATATGGATGGTGGGTTCAACTAGTATTTGGAGGTTGACGTGCAGGAGAGTGCACGTAATCACATCAACTCGTGGCATAAGTGGTTGATGGATAAAATCTCGATGCTAGTGCGTCCTGCTTGAGATCACATTGACAAATATGTAAAGAATATCATTGAGGTAAATAGTTCACCTTTTTTTTTTTAAAAAAAATTCTTTGTTCCGAGCAGGGGACGTCCCATCTTACCTATGTTGTGATGATGGGTTCCGAATATCAGGTTGTTCGTGATTGGGTGGTTGCCCTGGAGAAAAAGCACGCAGAGCAGTTGTTGCATCTTTCTGATGTTTTGGTTCAGATTGATAAGCTGAAGGAGATGTGTGATGACCAGGAGAAGGTGCTTGACACTTCTTGGACTTCTTTGAAGAAAGTGGAGGCTGTCAAGGATCAGTATGCTGCTGAAATTGTTGTTGCCGAAGAGGCGATAAATCGCCTGCGTGAATGCTACTAAGAGTGAGTTGTCCACGGAGAAGGCAAATCTTGATCAAGCATTAAGTGTTGTTGATTCGCAGTCTTTTCGCCGTAAGATGGCTGAGGAGCGAGTGGAACAACTTGCTACGAAGCTTGTTTTTGTTAAAGAACAACTCGTTGAGGAGAGAAACGGTAAGGAACAAGTTTCGGAGAAGATTTCTAGAGGTGAAAAAGAACTTGTTCAGACCAAGCAAGAACTCTTTGCATTTGCTGAAAAGGTCAAATCTACTGCAGATGCAGTAGAGTGGAGTAAGATTGATGTTGGCATGATTGAAATTATTGACTATATCAAATTGGAGGAGGGCCTTGACATGTCTAAGTATTGTGCTATACGGACAACGTCTTTGAGGATGTTTCCACTCTGTCCGAGAGTGACGAAGATGCCCCTCCAATTCCTCCAAGCAATCATGTTGATGAAGGAAAAGTTTCTTCTCCTTCTTCTTCTTCTAATCCTTTCAATGATGATAAGGCTTTGTCTTCTCCAGCTAATCCTGCTACCGAAGACAAAAATCCATTTTCTCCAGTTCATCCTATTAACGATGACAATGTTTCATCTCCTCCGGTTGATCCTGCTACTGAAGACAAAACTCCATCTTCTCCAAGTGATCCTACTAATGGTGATAAGGCTTCGTCTCCTCCGGCTGATCTTGCCGCCGAAGACAAAACTCCATCTCCTCCAGTTGATCCTACTAGTGTTGAAATAGTTGTTTCCTCTCCGACTTTATCCGGATGTAATCGATTAGATTATCAGTGAATATTCTTCCTTTTATATTTGTATTTTTTTTGTTGCTATGTCTTCCTTACTCGTAATAGGAGTTGTCCGATTTGTAGGTCTGTTCTGATAGATATTCTAGTGTTAACTTTGTATTTTTGACTTAGTATATATAAAGTGCATGGCCTGGCTCTTATGTCTGGGCTTCATAGATGTTCTTGTCTAACTTGGTAGTTTAGACTTATAAAATTTTATGAAGGTGGACTTGATAGTCATGCCTGCCGAAACTCCTGTCATTTTTCGACTCGGTTCTCGAACTGTAGAAGAAGGATATCTAGATTGGTTGAATATACTTCGTTGTCTGACTTAGTGATCAGACAAGAATACTTTTAACTTAACCATTTAGTCTGACTTTATAGTCCTAACTATGTCGTTGTTTGGTGACCGGACAAAAAGATTTATTATAATTGCCTAGTTTGACTCAAATGCTCTTACTAATTTAATGCACTTTGTTGTCCGACATGGTAATCAGACTAAAAAATTTATAAATATCTTTGTAGTCAGACTTCGATGCCTTGACTATCTTTATACATTTCGTTGTTCGATATGGTGATCAGACTAGAAGATTTATAAACATTTTTCTAATCTGACTTGGATGTCCTGACGTTCAAGACACTTCGTTCTCCGACATGGTGATGGACTAGAAGATTTACAAATATCTTTGTAGTCTGACTTGGATGTCTTGACTATTTTTGGACACTTCGTTGTACAATATGGTGATCGGATTAGAAGATTTATAAACGTTTTTCTAGTCTGACTTGGATGACCTGACTAGTTAAGATTACTAGAGTAAGATACTGGAGTTTTCAGAATGTAATAGTTTACTGATAGTACATTTTCAAGTATTCTACATTCCATGGTCTTTTTAGTTGCTCTCCACTTTGATTTTCTAACCAGCATGTTTCTGGTCAGTTGATTTTTACCACCTTGTATGGTCCTTCCCAATTTGGGTTCAACTTTCCCGCACGTGGTTATTTGGTGTTCGGTTGGATATTTCTGAGTACCAATCACCTATTTTGAATGTATGGGGGTTTGACTTTTTATTGTAATAGTTGGCCATTATTTGTTTGTAGGTCGTGGCTTTGATTGAAGCTATCTCTTCAAGAAGATCTAGTCCGACATGCAGTGTTTCATTGTTATCCTCTATTCATAATTTTTTGGTTCTGAAGGTTGGCATGCCAATCTCGACTAGAACCATTGCCTCGGACCCATAAGTTAGGGCGAACAATGTTTCTCCGGTCGAAGTTTTTTTGTTGGCCGCCTGTAGGCCCAGAGAATGTCTGGCAATTCAGACACCCATAATTAGGGGTGGGCATAGGACTTGATGGGACTGGACAAACCTCATCCCTATCCCATCCCGTTCGTTCGGGATCGGGATGGGACGGGATGAGATATACCTCATCCCATCCCAAACGGGATGAGCGAGTATTAAACAGTCTTCTAATGAAGAATACAAAAGAATTTCATCACATATTGCTCACACACCAATAATGTCAAATTTATGTACATGTAGTTATCATTGTAATAATATTAAATGTCATGTAAAATTCATGGTCCATTGAACTTACATATTTTTTTTTATGTTAAGCATCCTTTGTGTGATACACTAACCAATAGTTGTACATATAACTCATAGTGCAAAACTAAAACAAATCATCATTTGGCTTTAATGTCTTAAAAAATATTGTCCTATATAACCAATCTAAAATGTGAAAAAATATAAATTTTCATGGGTTCTATTTGACCTAAAATATCCAAACTTAAGTGTTTATCTAAACAAAGAGTACCAAATCAAACAAGTTAATAGTAGATGTTTTTATTTAATTTAAACACGTCCTAAACTTTCCTTTAGAAGAGTATTTTGATTAAAATTAATAATAATAAATATTAAATAAATAAGTTCGGGACGGGACGGGCGGGATTGAAAATCTCCATCTCGATCCCATCCCACTCTAGATCGGGATGGGACATGATTGGGATGAGATTGATCAATCCCAAAATGACCCAAAAAATTGGGATGGGACGAGATGGGATCGGGATTGCGAGATGGGATGCCCACCCCTACCCATTATCCTTTCATTGCTTCAATTTTTTTCTTGATGGTCTCCAGGATCGTTCGGTTGGTTACATCTGCTTGTTCGTGAGCTTGCAGATGAGCATGTGCTGAAAAGTGGTGTCTGATGCTCAGGTTTTTGCATAACCTTTTGACATTTTTGCCTTCGAATTGAGTCCCACTGTCGATGACAATTGTTCTGGGTATTCCGAATCTGCATATGATTTCCTTCCATAAAAAGTGTTCGATCTGGGACTTTTCCTATTTTTGACAGTGGTTCTACTTTTATCCACTTGGTAAAGTAGTCGATTGCTACAAGGATAAACTTTTTCTATGGGAGATTGGGAGCGGACCTACAATATCCATTTCTCATTGTGCAAATGGCTACAAACTACTCACTGGGATCATATTTTTCCCTGGTATGTGCATGTATGGAGTTAATTGTTGGCATTTGTCACATAGCCGAACAAGTTCATTTGCATCCTTTTGCATTGTTGGCCAATAGTAACCTAATGTTAGAGCTTTGTGAGCCAGTGTTCTGTCTCCTAGGTGATTCTCGCATATGCCAAAGTGGATTTCTCGGAGAACATAGTCGGTGTCACTAGGTGAAAGACACCTTAGGAGTGGACTCGTGGCCGATTTCCTGTACCACTTTTCATTTATCAGTGTGTACCATGCTGCTTTGTTCTGCAGCTTGTGTGCCTCCATTTTGTCAGTTGGTAGAGTTCCGTTTTGTATATATGCCAGAATTGGAGTTAACCAAGTGTTTTCCGGATATGTTGTGCATACCTCATGTGCATCGTTATCTAATATCAAACTTTCCTATACCATGATGAGAGGATTGTCGGCCTCTGTTGTACGTGATGCTTCTTTTGCTAGGCTATCTGTTGTACGTGATGCTTCTTTTGCTAGGCTATATGCTCTGTATTTATCCTCTCGTGCACATCTTTGAACGGTGATTTGATTGAAGGTTTCAATCATGTCATTTGCTTTTTGATGGTATGCTTTCATTCGTGAGTCATTTACTTGTAATTCGTCGTTCAATTGATTGACCGCTAATGTGGAGTCAGTGAAAACACAAACTTCTTTTATTTCGAGATTTTTAGTCAGTTGTAGTCCGACTATCAATGCTTCATACTCAGCTTCGTTGTTGGATGCATTGAAATTGAATTTGATGGCCTTTTTCCAAAGTCACCCCTTCTAAGTTGTGCAAAATTATTTCAGCTTTGCTCCCATTCTCATTGAATGCTCTGTCACAATGCAGGATCCACTATTGAGTGCTAGATTCAGCTATTTCTTGCTCCTCATCATTGTCCGACTGATGTTTGATATTGTCTGTGAATTCCGCGATGAAGTTCACCAGTGCTTGAGCTTTTATTGTGGTCTTAGGAGCATAGCGGTGTCAAATTGGCTGAGCTCTATTGCCCACTTCACCATTATGCCGAATAATTCCGGTTTGTGTAGTACTATCCGAAGTAGGTGTTTGGTGTAGAGGTGCCAAGGGCAGGTCGAGAAATCGATCCCTAATTGACTTCTCCGCGTTAGTCAACTGCAAATCAGTCAACTTCTTGGGATCCCTGAATGTCATCAAAATGGGCCTGTTGTCTAACATGAAATATCCCGACTTCATGGAAGCATAAAACCAGGTCATCGACCATAATCTGAAATTATCTTTTGACTTCCCCAAACAAGAAGGTGAAAGAAGAAAGCAAACATCATTTGTGTTAGCCTTCAACGTCCCCACAAAATGCAAAGTCTTTTCGTTAAACAAATACCGGTCTGCAGAGCTCTCACCATAGTTCCAACCATAACCTTCCAGCCACTGGGACCCATTTGAGCATGAAGAATACCGATCCGATCTAAATAAGCCTAGAAGATATTCGAAACTAGAAAACGGAAACCAACCTTGACATTCCAGAGTAAAAAACAATGTAACTAGACCTCGGACGAGCATGGTTGTCACATTCTTTTGGCAGCACAAGATCCAACTAGGATGGAATAGAAAACGTCCGATGAATATAATTGAAAGTACCATGTGTTGCTTGCTTAGGCCTAAAAAAGGCCTCACAGCAGGCCAGACAATCGTTACTCAAAGGTCTATTGGGAGCCATAGCAAAGAGTCTGACAATCCAGAAAGCAAGGAAAAAAAACTCTGAAAATGGAGATAGCATAAATAGGATAACACAACGCTCCGATGCACTTTTATATGGTTGGGCAACGAAAAAACAACCAATGGAAAATCGTGTAGGAAATGATGGTTGCACGAAACCTTAAATCACACCAAAACGATCTAATTGATGGCGTCGTGAAGAAACTGAATTGCGGCTACTAAGTAGACAACTGTTGGCGGCATTTAATGCTATGTAGAAAAGCAATGATGAATCAATAACCCAACCATTGAATACTTAGTGGCCATGCAAGCGAGCCCACTAACTAGGGGGAGTAGCTGATGATACATCAAATAATCCTTCGATCATAGCCATACACGTAGTAGAAATCATCCATCACGAGGAATAAACACCTCACACTAAATATGGATAACAAGTCTAGTCACTAAAACCCAAAGAGACATTTAGTAATGGACTATGACTAAAGTTAAAGGCCCAAACCTGAGGCCCAACGGACTTCTTCCCTTAGAAAATAGCGAAGTTATGAAGTAGACAAGTCATGGCAGGAATCACTCCCCCAAGGACGCATCTCGATGGAGGAAAATATCGTTGTAAGAAACTGTCCCCCTCATTACGCCTTGCATACTTGAGTCAAACACCAAGTTAATTACTCTCATTATAAAAGGCAAAGGAGAGATTCACAAAGAGGGTATGCAAACACAACATAACTAAACTCTGTTCAAATTCATTCTCTCCTACAGTTAACTGACTTAAGCATTGGAGTGGCTTCGACCACCAAATATGTGGTATTTGGCAATCTAACATTACTTGACAATCTAACATTATGTTTCAATGTCATTTAAGTTTCTTGTACAAACACTGAAGGGAAGAGTGTAGATCTTAATTTATCCAAATATAGATAAGCTTTGTAGTAGTTCTTGTACATATAAGTAATTGAGCTTGACACAGACACTTGAAATGGAAAAACTATCAGGACTTGAGCCCAGCCCAACTACAACAAGATTTTCAAACTTGTGCCTCAGGCTCAACTTTTCGGATGGTAAATCAGATGGTTGATTTGCCTTACCTTACAAACAAAAATTCTAGGTAGCTTGGGTATTGCTGCCTGGTTTGCTGCTTGGGGGGCGAATTTTATATTCCCCCCCCCCCCCCCCCCTCTTTAAAACATTTTCCAAAAAAGTGTTTAAAAAGGGGGGAGGGGAGCAAAAATGTAAAATTCGCCCCCCAAACAGCAAACCAGGCAGCAATACCCAGGCTGCCTAGAATTGCTCCCTTACAAATCCCACTTCATCCCATGATTCGAACACTCCCAAAAGGTAGATTCGCCATCTCACAAATCAAAGCAAAACAAAGGTGAAAGCATGTGACTACAACATCTAGCAGCAGTCAGTAATAGTACAACTACACGTAAAATCCATAAACAAAATCCTTAGTATTGGGTGGATGCTCCTATGAATTCATGATCAGGAGATAAAAAAAAATCTAGAGAGCCAGGCCCGCACAGCCAGCCCAATACCATTCATCCATCATCTCCTAGAGATACTAGAAATGACCTAATCTCTAGAACAATGGATTTGTAATGGGGCTGGTCTGGCACGGGCCTGACTCTGTAGAAAAATTGGACGGAAGATTTCAAAAACAATCATTGGGCCAAGTGAAAGGATTCAACCTGTATTTCAACTCCAAACCATCTCACTGTTGAAAAAATGGGAAAATTCGAAATGCTGCGGTGGTGTGCCTGGTGGCAGGCACCGTATCATTACAATAGCATATTCTCTCCCTCGCTCGAAAACAACGACAAAACCCCCTCAAAACCCACAAAAAAAAAAAAAAAAACCTTTATCCACCCTTCACTTCACTCCACAGTTCACAATCAGCTCCAACGATGGCTTCTCCAACCTCCCCACTCATCCTCCTCCTCACCTGCACTCTCCACCTCCTCATTTCCCCTATTTCCGCCTCCGAAGCATACCCACCCCCATACGGCGACACTCCCAACTCATTCGCTTCAATTCAACTGGAGACCGACTTAGTACCCCAAAGAAGGGAAGTCTATGGAGGTGGAAGAATATTCGACATCACGCACAGGTACAGAGAGGACATGCCGGCATATCCCGATGGTGCGATGGGGAAGTTCATTTGGCTGAGTGAGAGCATGAAGAACGGGTCGTTGGCGAACATTTCTGAGTTGAAGATGATCGCTCACTCTGGGACTCATGTTGATGCGCCTGGGCATTTTTTTGAGCACTACTATGATGCTGGGTTTGATGTGGATAGCCTTGACCTTGAAGTTCTTAATGGTATGTATGGGTTCTCCCTTGCTTGGTTGTTATCCGTTTGATGAAATTCCGCAGAGAGTTATTGTTTTCTGTTCAGGGTGAATCATTATGAAGTTTTGGCGATACCTTTTTCTATCTAATGGGTATTGTATTCATGATGAAGTTTAGGAAACTGAATGATTATGAAGAAGTTATTCTGGGCAAACTTGTATCTTATTATTACTTTTTTTTTTTTCATTTTTAGTATATTATAAATCGTTATACAAGTGTTTTTTTTTCTTCTGTTAAACAAATCGTTATACAAGTTATTTGTGCCTTCTTTAAATTGCAATAAAACCTATTCTTAATAGTTGATTAGAAGAGGCTGTATTTAGTTCACCTCTTGTTAATTATCTTTAACATCGTGATTTTCAGTTTTCAGATGTATAAGCTCAATGGTGAGGATTGAGTAGTGTATATGAGCTATAGTTTTGTGCAAAAAAGCCAAGTATACAATTTAAGCTCACCCAATTGGAGCCTTGTATAAGTACTTAATGGCTTTGCTTTGGGCTTATGTAGCATCAGTTACTTGTATCTATTTAGTTTGAGATTTATGAGGGCCTGGTTGTGTTTGAGTAATAGAGATAGGTCATTCTTGCGTTAGCCGAGTTGTTGAGACAACTAAACATGTGGAATACCATAGTCCTGATTTTAGGCAAGGATAATATGCTCTTGATGAGATCTTCATATCTGATAATCAATTACTGCTACACATTGATAGTAACCCATTGGTTTTGGTGTAAAAATTTGGCCTTATATTTAATTAGGTTAGAAGTTTTGGAATTTTATGGTATTTGAAAACACAGTTTTTTAGGATGGGGATCATTTTATCATATTGGCCAAAAAAAATCTAGATGAGTTCCATTTGTTCAATTTCACTAGGTGCTTTAGGTAGACCTTGATGATTTAACTTATGATGTTCAATGCGATTTGATGTACCATAATGTGGTGCTTCACTTCGTGTTTTATAACATCAAGCTGTCTTATGCTTTCTAGTGATTCTAGTAGTTTCTTGCAATGTTATCATGACACATCAGATTATATTTGTTATTTTTCATAACTAATTAGATGAATATAAATATTATGTCATTAATATTTTTACTATTTGGGTTCATTTCAAATGAGTAGACAAATGCAAATAGATGGCAATATGGATTACTAAGCCACCTGGAAAGATTCTGGTGGGCATGGCAATGGGGCGGGTTCAGTTCAAGTCTGCTAGATCCAGAACCGAACCGGACAACCCTCGAGTTTGGTTTGGGTCTACCGCGGTTTATGCTAAAAGTTTTTTTTGTTTTGTTTTTACTCAATGTGAGACTAAAACAACTAGAAAATCTTGTGTTTTTCAGCTGGAACTTCCTTAGATGGTGTGGGGCAAAATGTCACAATATTATGCACAACTATATATAATATTCAGCTCTCGATTTGGGTCCGGTTCTTAACATCCGGAACCAAACCCGAATCGTAACTGAATTGGTTCGGTTCTAGACTTGAACCATTAGGGTCGGTTCCATGCAGGTACCCATCGGTTCGAGCCAATTGCCATTCCTAGATTTTGGCCATTTTTGAAAAAATATCTCAACATGAATTCATATTTTATTTTATTTTATTCTATTACTGAAGAAATGCCCGAGGAGTGTTTTGTCATGTTGGGGTTTCCAACACGAACAAGGCACTTCCAAGTTCCAACAAAACGGGGGTGCTTCCTTGTTTCTTGGTGCTTCTCTACATTAGCACAATCAATAGTTCTATTTATCTCTTCATGAACTTATCTGGAAAAGCTATGCTTTCAATTTATTTGTAAAGGATACTGCTATTTTCATTTGAGTAAAAATTATTAGCATACAATTGTATATTCACACACGCACTTTGTCACATGTATTTGTTTATGATTTGTCATGTGTTGGTTTCTATAGGTCTTGCATTGTTAGTGGACGTACCGCGGGATACAAACATAACAGGTAAACTGTATTCTGAATTAGCTTCTTTCTTTTTGTCGAATTGGAAAATCCAATCACTCTAACCACCCCCCTCTTTCTCTTCTTAGCAAGCAAGCAATGGTATTTATGTTTGACCAAAGTATCCCATACATGTTTCTGTCCACTCTTTTTTCCTGATCAATAAACCATGTGATAAACAATATTGGTTGTGCTTAAGGCTTAAGATGTTCATCCATTTCAGATTTTGGTTCAAAAAGTCAACTAATGATAGTTTGAGGTTGGGTTCTGGGTGTGCTGAAAATCTGCTCTCAGCTTACAGCAACCTTCTGCCATTAATGGTTTTATCTTTTGTAAAATTAGTACTTGAATTTCATTTAGCCTGATACACCAAAATAGTTCCATTAATTTTTTAGGTGATGAATATCTATTATGATAATTCCTAAAATGACACAATTAACCCCAGTCCTCATAATTACTTTCCTGAATGATGCTAATGTCGTAAAATATCCAACTTGTTATCCTCTAAATAAATGTTAGTATTCCCAGAGGCAATTCAATGCAGCGTAGACCAAGTTTGTACAGTTTCTTTATGCAACAAAAAGAGAACCAATGTGCCATTAGTGGGTTTTTAAGTCAAGATTTTGTTCAAGAGTGATGTGATGTATAGTGGATTGTACTCATTTGAGTGCATGCCACAATCCTGCACGGAGAAAGATAAGTTTCTGGATATATCCCTCTTCTTGCAGTAGAAACTGAGAGATCGGAACTAAGATGCTTCCATTTTTATTTTTATTTTTAATTTTTTCTTACTTGGGGTGTTCTCATGGTGAGAAAGTTAACAAGTGTTTTCAATTACAGCTGAAGTGTTGGAATCCTTACATATTCCAAAAGGCATACAGCGTGTACTTTTCAGAACTCTAAACACTGATAGGTATTTCATTTTTATTACTCACATTGGTGGTTTTCATTGTCATTTCATTTCTTTATTATGGTTTATTTTGTTATGATAAGTTTCTAGAAGGTGTATATTATTGTTAACACAAATATTCCTAAAAAGCTTCTTGGTGGACATTACTTCCTGAAGCGCCTGTTATGTGAATATCATTTTGGATATAGATAAATGTGTAAGGTTCTTTTGGTCTTTTGAACAATAATCGATACTATTGTGAATATAATTACTTGCCACTTCCCGGTGCAGATCAGCTTAAAGTGCGCTTATGTTTTCATTAGCCCACTGTTCAAATATGGTATTCAGAGGTACCATTCAAAATGGTATTCAGGGGCTGATTTTTTTAGTTTAAATGCTGACCACCATATTAACCCATGGTGGTAACTGGTAACCACAAAAACAGGAGTAGTGAGAAACATAGTTCATTTGCAAATGCTCTGGATTTGTTATGGAAATGCACAAAAAGGGTAGCTTAATTGATTTTGTTGTTGTGGTTTGGAATTGTTGAAACCCATATTCCATTTTATTTATTCATCTTTTCTCCCCATACTAGGAGGCTTATGTGGAAGAATTATTTTGACACGAGCTTTGTTGGGTTCACGGAGAAAGGTGCAAAATGGCTAGTAAAGAACACTGATATCAAGTTTATCGGTAAGTCGTAGACTAACTGTTCTAAAATCATGTGCATCATGTAATAGATGGTTTGTCTTTGGTAGATTAATTGGTGTAGTACTAGTACAGTAGTACATCTGTACATGTATTAAATGTGTCCCACCTTTTATATCTCTGAGTTGCTGTAAATGGTTTGTTAAAATTATCTTCGTTATTATTTATAGTTGCTATTGTGTCGTAAATGTTACTATCAGGTAGGAAGAAATATTGGAAGTATGGTAATTGCATCCGTTGTTTAGTGTAGGAAATGTTTAGTCATTTGAAATTTGTAGTACTATATTTTAACCCAAGCCTAACCCGATTTTCAGATGGTTGTTTCTACCAGTCGAGCTAGTTGAGCTTTGTTTAACCCCCCCAAGTTGTACCCCTATATGTAGGTGATATTTTTATGCAGTTCTTCTCCTTACCCGTACTCTTGCTGAAAGTTCAGCCACCCAGTTCCAACCTTAAAGAAGTTAGAGCTAGATAGAAATCAACAACTATCCATGTAGTTAACCAATTGGGCACTCCTAGTCCTAGTTGATAATTGTTGGTTTCCAAATAATTACCTAATAATCCAAAATAATGCAGCACAATGGAGCATTCATTACCTATAAATGAGTGACCTTTCCAGCGTCAGTAATCATCCCTCACAAACATTGAATCCAACTCTCAGACCCTTTCAGACAAGTTTTAAAAAAACTTAATCGGAAACTGAGGCGGTAGCCTCACTGAACTGAGACGTAAGCCTAAATTGTTTGTTAGAGTTCATTTGATAAAATGCTAAAATAATATAGCGGAATATTAAAAAAAAATGATAACATTATAAACCTATCAAGTACTCCATGAAATTAACATGATACAACCATAATAAGAAGAAATAACTTAGTCAGGCTTACGCCTCAGGTGTTTTCTTTCATTTAATTTTTTTCTTAAATTTAATTTGGTATCAAATCATTGTATTTGGTACAGATAAGATTAATGTAGTTGACTCATTTGAATGGTTATGTTGAGTGTTGACTCACTTTATATGTTGATTGTTGACTAAATACTTGTGGAGGTAAACATTTCATTTAAGACAAGAGAGAGGCAAAGATACAAGAAAACAAAGAAGTTGGTTTGAAAACACTCATGAATGTGTGCGGAAATATCAGTAAAGAAATATCAAAGAGAAATAGAAGAAGGGAGATTGTTGGGTCGAGACGAAGAAAGGAACAATAGTAGAATTGAACTGCGTGAATCCAGATCTTATTATTGCTATTTAGTTATAGCTCTTATTGTTGCCCAAGGAATGAGATTTCGCGAAATACACCGAAAATTTCGTTTTTTAAATTACGAAAAGAAAAAAGGGCAAAAAGCAACTACATTTTTTCAAGGATGTTTCGTAGATTTCGGGATTTTTTCGTAAAAATACAAAATATTACATTTTTTCGAGATTTTTTTCAAAAAACTTAGGAGTTTTTTCTTCTAATTATCATTCCTTTTAATTATTTATTGATTTTTGAAACCAATCCTTGATTTTCTAATTATCATTTTATATATAGATTTTTGAAACCACTCCCTAATTTCCTAATTATATATTAATTCATGTTTGTTTCATTTCTTGGTATTTAGGCTTCATTTAATGTGTTTAATTGATATATTTAATTGCCTCTTATGTTTTCACATATTTCAAATACTCTCGAAATTAATTATATATTTAATGTATCCTCAAAAGTTTTGCATTATTTCTTTACACCGAAATATTTCTTAAAATCAGGATACCAAAATTAACTTGAAAAACGAAATCACAATCCTTGGTTGAACCAAGGAATGTAATTTCTCAAAAAATATAAAAAATTTACGAAATATTTCATATTTTACGAAATCTATTTCGAAAACCGAAAAATGTCGAAAATTTCCAGATTTTTTTTTAATCTCCGTATATTTTAACATTCTATAATGTATTTTTGCATTAAAAGTTTGTTATGTGAGTGATTCTTGTGTAATATGTAGTCAGTATGATACTACGAGTCTTGTGAGACTTTATGTAGTATTTAAGAGTTTAAACTGCATAGCTTATATTATTAAATTCAAAATCACAACAATTTTTTTTTTACGTTTTTTCTACACAACGAAATATTTCACTAAAAATTTCTTAAAATCAGGGGACCGAAATTGACTCGAAAAATGAAATCACAATCTTTGTTGTTACCATTTTGATCTGATACTCAAAAAACAATATTTTCCTTCTCTCTTTCATATTTCTCATGCTCCGAGATTTTCCTCTACATCTTAGTCTCTATATGGCTCGACATTAGCGCAAGGATCAAAATTGAGTATTTTTCCTTCTTTTTTCAAACTTTGCACGTTGAACATCAGTCCATATACTAGCCTAAACTGAGGTTTACTCCTCATTTCGCCCATTGTAGTTAAGGCGTTGAGGTGGAGGTGAGGGCCTAAAATCACGTGAGGCGGTCTTAATATTTTTTAAAGATTTTTTATAGTAAATTGAAACATAATAGTATACATCATCATTTTGATAAGTATCATAAGCAAATATGTACAAAAAGTGATACAACTATCTAGAATCGAAATAGAAATATAATAAAATTGTATAGCGTAGCGAAAAGTTGCACTACATAAGGGTCAAGTAACTTGCAATATCCAGTAAATTATCAAAAAATAATAATCTCGAAAGAATAGAAACTTGAGAATATTGAGCATTTGTTATGAGAATTTTTTGGTACAAATTCACAAGAATGACTAATATTGATATTCCAAAGGCATACAAATTTATTGAACTATGTTATGAAAATTAAGATTGATGTTGATCAAGAGACTGATCAAAACATGATATATTTTGTCCAAAATATAATTAAAAAAGTTGTGACAAATTTATCGAAACTTAAAAATGTTTTATCTTGTTTTTATCAAATTTATCAAATATTACACCAAGAAACATAAAACTCTATTGTAGAGTGATGATACACTAAACCGTCCTTAAATTCGCGCCGTATGCGTGTCAAGATGATTTCGTCAGCAGAGCAAAGTGTGCTCGATTGCCAAACAAATCTAGCAAAGCCCAGACAACAATAAGCCGGCAGAATCCAGAAGGTTGGATCTAAGTTGTAGCGCCCTATTAAGCCCACACGTTACATGGTAAAGCCTAATACCCGTAAGCTCTAATCAGGCTAGTATCTAGGGGATCACTTAAGACGGGTAGATCAACAACACATTGGATCCAACTAGGAAACATATATCGGAGTATAAGTCGTGCATGGATGCATGGACAATACTCCAAAAGGGAAACCTCTTCTGCAGATCTTGGAGCACAAGTCGTGTAGGAAAACTCTCCTACATGGACGACTCCCAACTAGGAAATGATCTCCAGCAAGATCTCTTTCCCTAAACTACGCCGTCAAAAGCCTAGCCGAGCGAGGACTCTCGCATTATAAATAAGACACACAGGTTTTGACGAAGAAATGTACTCTACAAATCTCAATTTACAGCTTTAAACTTTTCTCGAGCCTCGTATGACTTTAGCATTAAAGTGCTATCGGCCACCTTAATGGTGGTCTTTGGCTCACGTGTGTTCCCTATGCAGATCTAGGTCAAGGAAAGCAGGATTCAACTGCATCAGTTAGGCGCCGTCCTTGGGGAACGGCGAAGTTCCTTGAAAAAATAGTGATATCACCCTGCCTCGCAGTACAAAGATATGGTGACCACGAGATCTCGCAACAATGGAAACATCCCTGAGCCCTCGAACACTCGTACTGCAAGAACAACGCTAGTCCCAACAAATCCGACACCGAGGGAGGAACAAAATTAGACCCCCGCTTCAGTGGCAGCCGCGACAGACCCAAGGGTGGATTTACTGTCAACCCAGATGCAGCAGATTGCACGAGCGCTGGAGATGCTCACCTAGCAGAACTCTCCACCTGCAGAAGGAAAACGAGAGCAGCGAAGAGCCCCGTCCCTGGAAAACACAAGGGAACATGTTCAGGAGAGTAGCGTTGCCCCTGCAGGCTCTCATTGGACCAAAGGCGGAGACCCAACGTCCAGGGCTGACAGACAGGTCTCCCAGAACCCTATCCGGTTGGGGGCCACCAATCCTGACGTGTTGTTCAACCTCACTGTCCCGCCGTTCATGGATCATATCACGAACGAGCCTTTGCCGAAAAAATTCACTCCACCGAAGTTGGAGTTCTATGACGGGACGATAGACCCGTCCGATCACTTGCGCCACTTCGAGCATGTAATGACGCTCAAATAAGGATCCTAAGTAATAATGTGCCGGTCATTCCCTACTAGCCTGAAAAAGTCAGTGCTGACCTGGTTCCACAACCTCCCTCTGAGGTCCATTGACTCATTTCAGATACTGGCGAAAAGTGTTCCTTACATGCTTTGTCGGCAGCCAGCGAATCAAGAAGGGTGAGCACTATTAGCTCACCCTTAGACAGAAGCCAAACGAGACGTTAAAGAAAAACGTCATGTGCTTTAATGATGAGTTGACTCTCATCGACGGCTGCAGTAGTGACACCGCGGTCACAACCTTCTTCTCATGTCTGAAGAGAGGCAAGTTCTACGATTTTCTCACTCTGAACCCTCCAATCGATATGGCGGACTTACTGAAGAATGCCCAGAGATATAACACTCTCGATGAGATGCTGGCCGCCAAGAATGAGGCGGAGTCCGAAAAGAAGCCCTCTGCATCCAGAGACAAAAAGGAGGGAAAAACAAGATGATGGCGACAAAAAGAGGAAACACAATAATAGTAGGCCCGACTCTCAAGGCAAAATAAGGCTTCCAACTACATTGATGCTAAATCCATCACTTTTCTCAACTCTAGTTTGTCTGACATCCTCAACTCTATCAAGAATTGGGAAGAGCTAAAGTGGCTCACGAAACAGCGATGAGACGCCTCCCGACACGATAACAACAAATACTGCTTCTTTCACAAGAAGGGTGGCTACGACACTGAGAACTGCAAGAGTCTCAGGAGCGAGATATAGTACTGGATCCGATAGAGGAAGCTCAATTCGGACAATTAACAAGGACCATATCCGATTATTTACAGCAATGCACACGCATGACCACAATCTGACCAGTTCGCTTATAATAGCAACGACAACTGCTGGTCCGATCCACAGCCCGGCTCGCATGTGGCGGAGTACACAACGGATTTCAAAAAAGATAAAATAAGTATTGTCAATAGAGAAAAACCTTCTTTCGAAGTCCTTCATAGGCGCAATACGACAAAACTTTGATCTCTCCCCAGAGTCGGACGTAGCCGCACTCTTTGAAAACTTGTCGTATTTGTGTCTGACACGTATTCGACACCGACACTTGCTCGACACGCCTCCGATAGGCGTCGACCACTTGGTCAACGTGTCGCCATGTGTCAGATACATGGTCAATGTGGTTAATGTGTCAGACACACCTCCGATACACTCAGAACTTGGCTAGGACACAATCTAGACACGAAAACCAACTTTGTTTTATTTTTTACTTTTAGATATTTGAAATAACCATCTAATTTAAGGGTTGTTGATCTATCTGAAGTAGGGGTGGGCATCCCATCCCACGATCCCGTTCCCGTCCCGATCCCGTCCCGTCCCGTCCCGATTTTTCCGGGTCTTAATGGGATTGAATAATTTCATCCCGATCCCGTCCCGTCCCGATCTAGAATGGGATGGGATGGGATGAAGATTTTCAATCCCGCCAATCCCGTCCCGTCCCGAACTAATTTATTAATATTAATTATTAATAATTTTATTTAATTATTTATTTTAATGATAGTGATGGTCACTAATTTTCCATGATTGTTTCTTGCGCCATCTTGATGATCCAACAACAACCATTGGAGGAGTTTCAATGATGGTCACAGCTTCGCATGTCTCCATCTTATGAAGCTCTAAGAGTAAAAACAGGTTATGAAAAGAAAAAGATTCAGGTTAAACAACGCTCAATCCAGAATAAGAAAATATCAACAAAGTAAAACAAGTTTGATACAATAATTCAATCCAACAATAGGAAATGAATTTTTAACAACACGCTTCTTGGACAGGAAAAATTAGCAATGGCCAGCCCAATAACAGCAACCTAAAAGATGCGTAAAGAACAACAAGCACCTGTTCATATCTGAGAACTCGTTACATGAGCTGTCAGCCTTTGACTACAATTGAAGTATAAAAGGGGTAAAATTATATTACATAATCTGACTTTTTATTGTTTTTATTATGTGACACCAAAAAAGGTTTAAAAACTGGAGAGATTGTTAGAGGCACCTAACTTGCCAGGACATAACTCCGTGCTTATAGTCCAGAATCATCACAAAGAGCTTGCACTAAGAGATGACTACTAGTCCTGGACTTGCAGATTTTATTTTTGAGGAATAGGAATTAAAAATGAGTAATACATGCTCAAATTGAGTGGTTAAAAGAAGAAAATGCCATGCAACATGGTAAAGATAAGAAAAAGGACAACATACACAACTTGTGAAACAGAGGTGTGCAGCGTGAAATAGGTTGCAAATTTTTTGGATGTTGCTTCAAATTTTTTGGATGCCGCTGATCCCGTCCCGTCCCGATCCCGTATGAACGGGATGGGATAGGGATGGGTATATCTCGTCCCATCCCGTCCCGTGCCCACCCCTAATCTGAAGTGAGTGACTCTTTCACTTGTGATTTTAGACAAATAGGGCAAAAAGCCACTAAAGCATAGAAGTAGTCTGTGCTTCTTCTCTGATTTGCTTATTCTCTCCTCTACTTCTTTTATACTTTATTTTTTTTTCTTGCAATAGAGTGTCAAGACACTCTAGGAATGCACATTAATAGATTATTATTTATGTTTATATGACTTACTAAAAAATAATATGATGTGTCAATGTGTCCCCGAGTCCTAGTTTTTGAGAAATTACCAAATCGGCGTGTCATGTTCGTGTCTGACACGACGCGCGTGTCCATGTCCATGCATCCTTGCGCACGGATGAAGTTTGACATCTCTTTTGGGTCAGATGAATAACCTGCCTGATGTAGTCAGATGGAGAGTCGAGCCGACAACAATGGGTGAAGTCTGACGTCTTTTCAACGTAAGGTGAATAACTCACTTAAACGTAGTCTGATGGCTTTTAAGAGTCATATGAAATCAAGAGCACAGACTGATCACTCAAAATCAAGCTATAACACAGGTGAAGTCCGATGTCTGGCCTTTCAGAGTCGGATGAATAACTCATGCGACATAGTCTGATGACTTTTCATAGTATGAAGTATCTTTTCGGAGTCGGATGATTAGTCCACTATCGTATGAAGTCTGATATCCATTCGGAGTCAAATGTTTAGTCCACTGTCGGATGAAGTCTGGTTCGAAGTTAGATGATTAGTCCACTATCGGATGAAGTCTGATCTCCGTTTGAATAGATGCACGCCCATTTAATGAAGCACATTGCTCGAGGAGACGATTCAGACTCAAGCCAATCATGACTGCTCAAGTCCTCTATGACATGATTTGATGGACCGATGAACTGGCCCTACAACTCGGGGGAGTAGCTGATGATACACCAAACCTCCTTAAATCCGCGATGTATTCGTCAAGATGATCTCGTCAGAAGAGCAAAACGAGCCCGATTGCTTAGCAAATCTAGCAAGGCCCAACAACAATAAGCCCAATTCGACAGAATCCAAAAGATTGGGTCCAAGTTTTGCGCTCTATCAAGCCTACACATCACATGGTAAAGCCCAATACCCGTAAGCCCTAATCAGGCAAGTATCTAGGGGATCACCTAAAATGGGCATGCTAGCAACACGTTGGATCCGACTAGGAAACATATATCGGAGTATAAGTCGTGCATGGAAACTTCCTTGTATGGACAACACTTCAAAAGAGAAACCTCTCCCACAGATCTAGGAGCACAAGTCATGTAGGGAAACTCTCATACACGGACGACTTCCAACTAGAAATGGATCTCCAACAATACCTTTTTTCATAAACTACGCTACCAAAGGCCTAGTCGAACGAGGACTCTCGTATTATAAATAAGACACAGGTTTGCCAAAGAAAGGTACGCTACATATACCAATTTATAGCTTTAAGCTTTTCTCGAGCCTTGTCTGACTTTTGCATCGGAGTGCCATCGACCACCACAATGGTGGTCCTTGGCTCACGTGCGTTCCCTGTGTAAGTCTAGGTCAAGATCAAGGTAAGCAGGATTCAACTACATTAGAGTGGGTGGGTTGCAATCTCTTTTTGCTGCAATTAGGTTGCAAATGGGCTGGCTGCAATTAGGTTGCAAATGGGTTGAGGCGGTGAGGGGGATGCCTCATTTCACTGCATCGTATTGCCTCACTTTGAGACGGAGTTCTGTTAAATGCCTTGAAGCTCGCCTCAGGCGCGCCTAAGCGGTCGCCTTGATGACACTGATAGCGCATCACAACCTATACCTCGGTTCCTATGCCTCACCACTGTGAGGCTATAGCCTCATCAACACTCAGTGCGTTTTTTACAACTATGCTTTTAGAGAAAATCTTAAGTTGGTCCACATCAAATTTTTTGTCGAAACTTCTGGTTCATGATGGACACTTGCTACATTTGTCTCCAAGTTTCTTCCCAATAGTGGCATCCCCATGTAGGATTCGTTCTGTGTACATGTTGCCTTTCAAAAAAAAAAAACATGACACAAGCTATTGTGCAACCTTAATATGTTTCCTTGTTTTTAGTAATGACTAGCAGTTATTGTATTTTTTCTCGTTCCTTTTAATAATGAAATATTCTTGGCAATAGATGTTATTTTAGTTATATATCCTTGTAATATAGTATTTGTGATATATTACTATATTATAGAAAATTAAATCAAATGATTCATGTCGTATTGTGTGAGACGATCACCTTTTTCTTAAACTATTCCCAATATGGTAATATAATGCCAAGTCCATGAATATGATTGTGTTTTTTTTTATTCGAGCGATGTATATTCGGGTCTTTTGTTTAAGTTTAACACCAGTGTCAACGGTTCTATGCAACTTGCTACAGAAGGGCTTTGATATTGAAGATCAGAAAGAAAAAAAAATCTAAATTTTGAGAAGCACGAAATGATAGAAAACGCCCCAATCCAAAGACAAAGCAGCCAAGTAGGGGAATGTGTATCAGATGTTGCTAGGGCTGTTTTTTTTAAAAAATTTTTATTTTATTTTAGGAAAACATATAGCATAGATATATTAATATTGTTGAATACAATGTTGATGAGCCCCATAATTGAGTTCTCGATTAATAAAATTACAAAATCATAATTTGTTTAAAGCCAACAATCGTCAAATATTACTAATAATAGGCCTCCATGCCCAGTTCATCTCAGTCCTCAAATTCATATGTGGTTCTTGTAAGATAGAGTGTAGTATCCCTGAATCGCCAAGAAGAAGACATGTTCGCCATTGTCGAACATGAATAAGAATCAAAGCTGCCTCCGCGCATGACACTCTGCCATTGTACTATCAAGAACTTTTCCGGCAATAAGATCCGCCACCCGAGCAAATACCTGGCCTTGTAATGTCGTTGCAAAACCCCCTAATGCTCCTTGCTGTGAAGAGGCAAAAAAACTGGCATCGTAGGTGACTATGATAGTATCCGGGTCTAGAATGTCACGAATGGGATTAGCTAGGATAGATCTAGTATTAAGGCTATGGTTTCTGACTATGAAAAGTTGGGCCTGGATCAGTTGCTGGAGGCTAGGATTAGCTTCCATGATAGGGTTCTGAATAGGTATGGGGGATGTTCTAGTCATTGAGGGGTCATGTATGGAATCATTAATGGCTCGTTCAATTATCGAGTGGACAGAGAGAGATAATGGAGATTGGGTAGAGGTGTGGTTTGTCCAATTACTAGGAGTGCCAAACCATTGCTTGTGCCACGCATTCCAGATGTGATGAAAAGCGGGGAGGAAAATATTAGTTTCAAATTTGGATTTCCTAAAAATGCAATCATTTAAGATTTGCCAAATAGTCTTGAGAATAGCTGTAAACTGAGACAACATGACTTCTCTAAGAAGTGGGGTGGGTCTTAACAATATCTCACATATAAGTGAGGAGAGTAATGATGGTGGGATTCTCAAAGTTGTCATTGAGCCAATCTATGGGAATAGGAGAAACTCTCCAAAGAAGATTGATAACCGGGCATCTAAAGAAAACATGAACCATGTCTTCTGTGTGATTATTGCAGAAAATGCAGGTATCCCAATGGGGGTGTGAAGTTTGACTAGATTGGTCATGGTGGGAAGGATGTTTTGACCAATCTTCCATAGAAGGAACATGGCCGATGGGGGAGCTTTGATTCTCCACAATTCTCGGAAAATCTTTTTATCCAGGGAAGAGGAAGGAGGGAGAGAGGTAGAACCTTCTGAAAGGTCAGAGAAGAAGGCCTTCGTTACACTTTTGACCGAAAAGGTGCCCATTTTATCAAAGGTCCAGGTCAATTGGTCTGGCATTCCAAGGAACGAATCGAGACATTTTCGATATCTAAAACAGGCTTCGGAAAAAGAGCAATTAGCAAGTCATTATTCCAGAGGGGTTGCTGGTCTGGTTGGGATATCCATAGGTCGCAAATAGAATGGGGCCAATCGGGAATTGCTGTATCAGGAAAACATTTTGCAATAATTAATCCTGGTTTAACCCAACAATCATACCAAAGATTTGCAGTAGTGCCAGATCTAATTTGCCATAGGACATGACGTTTCATTTTTGACAGCAGAGAGATTGCTCTTCCAACTAAAAAGAAGCTATAGAAGGGGTTTTGGATAACTGGAATAGGCTCTTATTGTTGAAATAAAGAGCTCCGAGTTGAAGCACTCGAGGATTGTTAGGATTTGATAGTGCAAGCCACATATTTTTTGCCATCAAAGCGAGGTTCTTGTTCCTACTGGAAGGAATATTTAGACCACCAAGAACTTTGGGCTTCGAAATACGATCCCAGGTACACATATGCTTAGCATGGCTATCTGCCTTACCGTTCCACTGGAAATTTTTAGCTAGATTGTCAAGCTTTGTGGTGATAGTGCACGGTAACAGAAACGTTTGCATAGTATATATAGGGATTGAATTCAAGACAACCTTGATCATAGTAGTTCTATTTGCTTGGGAAAGAACTTTGGATTTTCAGCTTGAAAGTTCCGTGTTTACTTTGTCAAGCAGGAAATGAAAATCACTGGATTTTTTCTTAGAGAGAATAAGAGGGGTTCCAAGATATTTATCTTTTGGGTTGTTAAATTTTGAGCCCAATATCCTGTTAATCATCCTAGTGTGTCTAGAATGGGCATTTGCCTTATAGAAACCAGAAGATTTATCAAATTTAACCCCTTGGCCAGTAGCCAGACAATATTGATTGAGAATATCTTTATCAGCATGGGCCTCAGCTAATGAAGCTCGACAAAAAATCATAAGATCGTTCGCATATAGCAGGTGGCTGATGGATGTGAAGTGACGTTTGATTTATTACCTTTGATGAGATCCTCATACTCGACCCTTGCAAAAAGCCGGGAAAGGGCTTCCGAGACAAGAATGAAAAGATATGGCGATAAAGGATCTCCTTGTCTAAGACCTCTCAAATTGGATTCAACATTGGTTTGATTCAATCATTTCAATGACTTGTGAATTGGAATATTGAATCCAAATTAATAGCTATTATTATTATTATGTTTTTTTTTTTTTGGGGGGGGGGGGGGATAAGATTTCGGATATAGTTCGATTGACTGAAAGACTTATTCATGATAGAATTGATTTTGGATTGGATTGAAATGCATTGGAGGTATTATCAGCCTGATTTGATAAAACTTTCACGAAAATATAATTTTCATCTTATTATAACAGAAATTTTTAACAAAATTCAAATCGATAGATATTTATACACAAGTATAATAAAAAACTGTGTATTGCTTGTGAGAAGATTGAGTGAAGACTTTTCTTGATATGGTATTTTTAAAATAGTAGATATGTGGTGTACATCCTCACTCAGTGATATAGTCAACTATATATTTTATTGGATCAGATTGAATAAGATTTTGGATAGAATCGGATCCATTTACAGCCTTGTTGGGAACCCCTTAAAAATGATGACACTTCTTGGACCCATGGAGTAGATCAAAATACATAAATAGTGTGTAAGGTGGATATGCCCCTCAAGCCCTCATGATGGCTGGATTATGTTCTGAAGAGGCTTATGATACTAGGACAAACAAATTTGTTCTCATTTAAATTTTTCATCAGCAACACAAGAACTAATCCATAGATAACAAGAGAACTTATCCACTGATGACACGAGTACAAAAACCTTGAGAGTGAGAAGCTCTCGAGGAGAAAAGAGAAAAAAATACGAATAGTGAAAACAACGTTGCTGTACGCGAGCTACTTTTGCAAGAATTGTGCCCAACTGAATCTGGACTCTCCTCCTTACATCATCAAGTGTTTCTGTCCAATCACATTCTCTGTTAGACGGAGTGCACGTGCTGAACAGGCTCCATTTTTTCATTCTAAAAAATTCTGGCGTTACACTCATCCCACATGGTGCCAATTGTAGCAATGAAAACTGTCCCACTGCCTTTCGCTGAAAATCTCTTATTTTCTATCCAGTCTCCAATGGTGTATCCAAAGGGGAGTTGAGCTTCGCAGCCCCTAGCGAAATAAATAAATTGAGTGATTCGAGTTTGTCTTCGTAAAGAGCACACTTGTAAGATTAACCCTCTTTTGGCTGGACGGATCATGAGGAGTCGTCCATATGAGGAAGTTAAGAATTCACTTCATCTAAAGCATCTTGGCCTATCGGCTAAAATCTAAAGATAGGGGGCTTGAAAAGAGGAGCCAAGGATGAGAGACAATAACAATAACAATAAATTATCGAGTAATCGGAGATAAAAATTTTTGTGAACAATGTGGCGTTGAATTTGTTGATTCTCGGGTACGACGATATCAAATGGGATACATTAAACGGACATCCAGTAACTCGTGTGGTATTTGAAGCGTCTTCCTAGTTATATTGCGAATCTTTTAGATAAACCCCCTAAAGAATTAGAAGACCTTGTATACTTTGATGTGTGATTTGATCGAAATTATTATTCTACAGATTCGGAATGAGAAACTGTCATCCCGCTCAATCCGATTGGGGGGCCCCGACTCTGACATGTCTCTCGGGGGAGTAACATCATCATCATCATCATCATCATCAAAGCCCATTCCCGAGATTTTCGGGGTCGGCTACATGAATTTTGGTTCTCCAAGCAATGTGATCTTCCCACATTTCCTCACCTAATCCAAGCTCAATGATATCTTCATTCACCGTCTTCATCCAAGTTTTCAACGGTCGTCCCCTCCGTCTACACCCTCCATTAACTTGCCAATCTAAACATTTTCTAATTGGCGCCGTGCTTGGTCTCCTCCGCACATGACCAAACCAAGTTAAACGTCTTTCTCTAATTTTTTCCTCTATGGGCGCCACACCTAAGTATCTCCTAATTCTTTCATTTCTAATCTTATCCTTACGAGTTTTACCACACATCCACCTTAACATACGCATTTCTGCTACTGCCATCCTATGCGTATGTGGTCCCGTAGTAGCCCAACATTCTGAACCGTATAGCATGGCTGGTCGAACAATTGTCTTATAACATTTCCCTTTTAGCCTTGCAGACATACTTCTATCGCACAATACTCCTGACGCCATTCGCCATTTCAACCAACCAGCTTTAATCCTGTGGTCTACATCTGCTCCAATAGCTCCATTCTTTTGAATTATAGACCCTAGATATCGAAAAGCCTCACACTCCGGGACCTCGACACCTTCGATCTCAATTGCATGACTTCTCCCTCTTGGTTCACACCCAAAGTTGCACACTAGATACTCCGTAACAGATACACCCAAAGTTGCACACTAGATACTCGGGGGAGTAACATGAAGCTCATAATTTTTGGTGTATTCAATACTCTAAAAAAAAGGGAATTGGTGTATATGGTCGATTCCGTAACAGATAAATAGGAATTGCTAGTTGTACCTCGTTAAAAAAACATATTTCGTGGAATTAACCATTCCATTTTTTTTAGAAAGAAATTTTGATCAAGTAAACAAATATGACATGGTTACGAGAGTCTATTCATCGCATATAGGCTTTAATTTAATAAGGGCATCATGACATAACCGTCGAGGTTAAATAGAGATCTAAAAGATCGAATGAAACGATATATAGATATAGACAAGTAAATCCCTTATAGGTTCCAAGGTATTCTTTATAAAAAATAAGAGGGGGATTCCTCATTTGAAGGGAAGTAGACTATTCAAGAATTTTGCATTTTATTTATGTCATAATTGATGAATAAGGAATTTAGAAAATCTAAATAAAAAAAAGAATAAATTGATGAAATGTTGGTTGGTCCTGACCGGGAACTTGAGTAAGGAGTAGATCTTTGTTGGGTTAAAAAAAATTTAAAAGCTAGAACCCCTTTCTATAACTTTATTTGATGTAACTACTTGAGCCGGACGAGAGGAAAACCTCATGTCCGATTTTGAAGGTGGGAAATCCTATAGGAACCTATCCCAATTTTTCTTTTGCTAGGTTTGTAGCTAAAAAACCTACTTTTTTACAATTACGAGGTTCATTCGAATATGAAATACAATCTTGGAAATACAACATCTCCCCTTTTTTTACTACCGAAGGCTTCGATACATTTTGAAATAGAGAAATCTCAACTGGAGCAGGTGCTATCAGAGAACAATTAGCTGACTTAGACTTATGACTTATGATAGATTCCTCACTGGTCGAATGGAAAGAATTAGGGGAAGAAGGACCCATCGGTAATGAATGGGAAGATAGCAACATTGGAAGAAGAAAGGATTTTTTTGGTTAGACACATGGAATTAGCTAAGTATTTTATTCGAACAAACATAGAATCAGAATGGATGGTTTTGTGCCTATTATTGGTTCTTCCTCCCGAATTGAGACAAATCATTTTGATAGATGGGGTAAACTAATGAGTTCGGATATTAATGAACTCTACAAAAGAGTTATTTATCGAAACAATACTATTATCGATCTATTAACAACAAGTAGATCTACACCAAGGGAATTGGTAATATGTCGGGAGACATTAGTACAAGAAGCCGTGGATACACTTCTTGATAATGGGATATGCGGACAACCAATGAGGGACAGTCATAATAAAGTTTACAAGTCGTTTTCAAATGTAATTGAAGGTAAAAAGGGAAGATTTCGCAAGACTCTGCTTGGTAAACGGGTCGATTATTCGGGACGTTCCGTCATTATCGTGGGTCCTTCGCTTTCATTACATTGCTGTGGATTGCCACGCGAAATAGCAATAGAGCTTTTCCAGATATTTGTAATTCGTGGTCTAATCAAACTACATGCTACTTCCAACATAGAAGTTGCCAAAAGTAAAATTCGGGAAAACGAACCAATTGTGTGGGAAATACTTCAAGAAGTTATGCAGGGGCATCCTTTATTGCTGACTAGAACACCCACTTTGCATAGATTAGGCATACAGGCATTCCAACCCATTTTAGTGGAAGGACGTGCTATTTTTTTACATCCATTAGTTTGTAAGGGATTTAATGCAAACTTTGATGGGGATCAAATTGTTGTTCATGTACCTTTATCTTTGGAGGCTCAAGCGGAGGCTCGTTTACTTATGTTATTCGATGCACGGACTTTTCGGAAAACCCTCGTTTCAAAAATCAGATACGTGTCGGACATGGACTCGCGTTCGACACGCGGTCAACGGTCAAGACACGTTGACTGAGACCGACACGGCCAGTGTTTTTTTTTCCTTTTTTTCTTGGGGTTTTTTTCCTGTTTTTCTCTGCTGATTTTCGAAAGTAGTTTTTGAAGAAACACCAAGTTCTACTGCACTCAATTGCAACCGCCAATTCTTCGATTCCTTCAGTCGGAGAAAGGGGTTGCTTTAATTAGAGCACATCTTCACGTCGTACTCAATCTGAGGGTTCTTGACTGACATTTTCATTTGATGGTACATCAGGCATCATCAAGGTTTCTTCCCTCACTCTAAATTAGATACAATACACAAAAAAATGGTATTTTGCTATATAATTTCTCAGTAATTTGATTTATCTGTTTCTGATGATTAATTTGCTCTTAGATACACAATTACACACTATTTTGAAACAATTTGTAAATTAGATACACTCCCCAGTAAATTTTGACTATCCGAGCATCTCTGTAAATTTTTCTTTCTTGTTAAGCTCTCATCTTATAGCTTCAAAAGTAAAAATTTTAAACAATTTTAACCTTTAGGTTGTTGTTTATGTTCATTAGTTATAAAAAAATAAAAATTAATAAAAAGTAAAGTTTGACTGTTTCGCCGTGTCGCCGAGTCCTAATTTTTTGAAAATTGTCGAATCGCCGTGTCGTATCGTATCCGTGTCCGACACGACACACGTGTCCGTTTATCCTTGCTTATGTTTTCTCATATGAATCTCTTGTCTCCAGCTATTGGAGACCCCATTTTCGTACCAACTCAAGATATGCTTATGGGACTCTATGTATTAACAATTGGGAATCATCGCGGTATTTGTGCAAAGAGGTATAATCCGTGTAATCACAGAAACTATCAAAATGAAAAAATGGATAATAATAATTATAAGTATGCAAACGAACCCTATTTTTGTAGTTCCTATGATGTACTCGGCGCTTATCTGCAGAAACGAATCAATTTAAATAGTTCTTTGTGGCTCCGGTGGCGACTAGATCACATGTTATTGCATCAAGAGAAGTTCCAATCGAAGTTCAATAATGAGATTTATGGGCACTATCTAATAGTAAGAAATATTAAAACAGAAATCCTTTGTATAGATATTCAAACCACTGTTGGTCATATTTCTTTTTATTGAGAAATAGAAGAAGCCATACAAGGGTTTTACCGGGCTTGTTCATGTGATACCTAAGCTAAGTAATTATAGGATACCTATGGGAATTCAATTTGGATCTCTCCATCTCAACTAGTATTATAATTACTAAATTTCTACGCGAATCAAGATAGAGTAAAAGACGTCTTCAAATCATTGACTCAAACCTATTGTCCAATCCTACTCATCGGAACCAGGAGATACTTATGGCAGAACGCGCCAATAAAGCGATAGACGGAACTGCCATGAAACGATTGATTAGTAGATTAATAGATCACTTTGGAATGGCATATACATCACATATCCTGGCTCAAGTAAAGACTCCTGGTTCCAGCAAGCCACTGCTACATCCATTTCATTAGGAATTCATGATCTTTATAATTTTATTTATTTTATATATATAAATAGAATTATATATTCTTATTCATTCTATTTAATTCTATTCCATTATTTCTATATGCATATCTATATTCATTATGAGTAGTTAACTAGGATTCCATTATTTTATTTTATGAAATTCCTGTGGACAACACTAATTTGTGTTGTTATCTAAGCCTGCTTAGCTCAGGGTTAGAGCATCGCATTTGTAATGCGATGGTCATCGGTTTGATTTCGATAGTAGGCTTTTCTTTCGTTAGGTCAATTTATTTTTTTTTTATTTTTTTTTTTACTTTTAAATTTTTACACAATCAATAATGTCTCCTTGAAATCTTATTGAAAATATTTTTCCCTCGTCTGGTCACTAATCTATTATCGTGTAAGAACTCCCAACTATGAAGAAAAATTTGATTGGAGCAATGAGATCTCTCCCGAACAAATTAGGAAAAGTATCCCTAAATTCTTACTATATATTTACTATATATAATATATAAAATATACAAAAAAGTCTGGATATTGATACAATTCATCTCATTTTTATTTTTTTTTTGTTGTAGTCTACTTCAGTAGATGTTGCTTTGTTTATCGTTTAGTTCAGTCTTAAGTTAGGTTTATGCTATAAAAAAAATTTGATAAAAAAATAAAGGAGTATTTATGTCTCGTTACCGAGGGCCTCGTTTTAAAAAAATACGCCGTCTGGGAGCTTTACCGGGACTTACTAGTAAAAGTCCTACATCCGGAAGTGATCCTCGAAACCAATCGTGTTCCGAGAAAAGATCTCAATGTCTTATTCGTCTAGAAGAAAAACAAAAATTGCATTTTCATTATGGTCTGACAGAGTGACAATTGCTTGAATATGTTTGTATCGCTGAAAAAGCCAAAGGTTCAACAGGTCAGGTTTTTCTACAATTACTTGAAATGCGTTTGGATAATATACTTTTTCGATTAGGTATGGCTTCGACCATTCCAGGAGACCGACAATTAGTTAACCATAGGCATATTTTAGTTAATAGTCGTATAGTGGATATACCAAGTTACCGCTGCAAACCCCGAGATATTATTATGACAAGGGATGAACAAAAATCCATAGCTCTGATTCAAAATTCTCTTGATTCATTCCCCCAATATAAATGATTAGTCAATCAAATAATAGATAGTAAGTGGGTTGGTTTAAAAATCAATGAGTTGCTAGTCGTAGAATATTATTCTCGTTGGACTTGAACCTAACTAAAAAAACAAGGAACATGGGTTTGAGTGCTCCTCCTTTTTTCGTCGAAGTAAATTGACTTTAGATGAGAGACTTGATCCGGATTTTTTCCTATCCCATTTAGGTATCAAAAGTGGATCAGGGTCAATTTTCATGCCTTGGCTACCCTTTACCTGTATTTTTGTACTACAACAATTAGGAATAGCGAATCTATATCAAAGAAAGGTTTAACTGTTAGAATAATAGTATCTATTCGTATTTGATACATTGCGGTTTGTAATGTTTGTAAATTAGATTAGGTGAAGGTACGGAAAGAAAGGGATTCAAACCCTCGGTAAACAAAAGCCTACATAGCAATTCCAATGCTACGCCTTCAACCATTCAGCCATCTCTCCTACAAAATATTATGATTAAGACCCAGAAAACGAGTGAATATCGAGTCATTTCATTATGAAGTTATAGTTAAAGCCGCCAGTAGAAAACCAAAATAACTAGTTATAGTAAGCATGAAAAAGCTGACCAAGATTCCTTTTATTTATACACATGTTTATGAAGCACTTACCAAATTTTTTATTTTTATAGATACGAGCATAAGAAAAAACAAAATTAGTCTCAATGGAATTGAAAGTTTTTTATTTTTCAATCATTATTCATTTTCATTATAGACGATATTAATAAAGATCAAGTTACATAAGTAAAAAAATGAATTTATTATCTATGATATCTACCGATTCTATGACTTCAAATCAATAGATGTATTGAGTAACTCTCGAGTAAAGTAATAGTAATAATAATTTTGTCGTTAAACAAGAACCAATGAAACTCTCTGTGAATCCCTATGAAATAAATAAAATTTTCAAATCATTTTTATTTTATATTGTATCGATTCCTTTTTCGATTTTGGAATGGACCTTATAATAAAAATTCCTTTGATTTTACTTTAACTCGAGAGTATTGCATGATCACTCGTAGAAAAAAAATATAAATAAAACTTTTATTTCGGTTCAATTCTTTAAAATTTTTTAGACTGGTCATTCAATTGTCTTTTACTTTATTGGATTGGTTCTACATTAAGTTTTCCCTCTTAGGTAGCCCCATCTTTTTAGATAGCTCAAGAGGAACCTTTAGCTAAAATTCAACAATGTCTAATATAACAACGATTGTCTTACGAATATTGTTGGTTCCGTTTCTTTCTATTATTATTATTATTATTATTATTATTATTATTATTATTATTATTATTATTATTATTATTATTATTATTAAAGATAATGTTGATTGTCGTAGGCATGGGTGATACACTTGTGTATGTATACATATATTTATTAGAAGTAGATCTTCCAAACCCATTTAGCCATTTATCAACTGTTTGAAATTATTATTGTTCATCCATGCCAAGTGTTTGACGAAATGTCCGATGATGATGAAGTTTCATATTGGTTGTGCAAGAAGATGGGGATTCTAGTTCTAACTTTGAGTCAGGTGATGACTCCGACGGTGTTCTTAATTTATTACGAAAATGACAAGATGTGTCAATTATTTTATGTTACTCCAACACCTTATCAGTGGAGGCCATTGAGTCACTTTAATGTCCTTCACGAAAAGGTTTGGAGACCACTACATTGGCTATTCAAGGGTTGTACAATGCTGAAAATGAGATATTGGTGAGCTTTTGAAATGGTTGGGATTGAGAACTATCTAAATATATTGCGACATGTTTTGGGAAAAAGAATTTTGAGTTTCCGGGGCAGGAAAAACTTCGACTAAAGTATGGATAAGGTACATTAGCGGGTTCATTGATTTATAACTCACCTTTATGAGAATTTTTTAGATTTTATGGAAAACCTTCACCAACTGGAACATTCAAATTAGGGAAATGCGATCAATGATCCATGGAAAATATGGAATTGGGGATTAAAAAAAAGGTATTTGGAAATTGAAAATTTGAAATTAATGGGTATGCCTAAATATAAATAATAAAGGGTATCACTCTTTTTAAAAGGCTATTTATGCGAAACGGCCAAAAATTGCGTATGATGGTTGTAATGCGCATGATGGTTGTTTTCATTTTTTAACACCTCAATCATTTTTATGATTGGTTTGATGGTATCTCTTGCATTGATGATTGTATCATATTTTTTTTAAATTTGTTTATAATTTTTAATATTTTTCATTTTTTCTGAAAAGTTGTACACATCAATGCGCCGCTTAGCATTGAAAAAACATGATCGCCTCAGTACTGGAAAACACTTTTTAAAACATTGAAGGGTATTTAAACTTTCTAAAACTATAGGAATTTTGGAAACATCGCTTATTTTCAAATTTCCAAATACCTCATTTTTAGTTAAATCCCCAATTACATATTATTTTTTTCGTCAAAGTTTTTCCTCCGTCCAACCTCACAATTTGTTTTGCAAAACATGTCACAATTTTTAGATAATTCTCAACCTCAACCATTTCAACACATTCATTTCAAGCCCAACCATTTCAACAACCACCTCTCATATCCACCCATTTGTTACTAAAGAAGTCATTTTACAACCCTCAAGCAGCTAGTGCACGTCGTTTCCAAATATTTCTTCGTGGAGGACATTAAAGTGATTCATTGACCTCCATTAACAAGGAGTTGGATTACAGTAACGTTAAATCATTTTTGTTCATTTTTTCATAGTAAATCAAGAATATCGTCAAAGTCGTCAATTGAATTAGAGCTGGAACCAAAATCTCCATCATGATCTTCTTATGCAACCAATACATAACATCAACACTGGACATTTTGCCCAACACTTGGTGTGTACAAATAATAACAATTTAAAAAAAGAGTCCGATTGATACATGGCTATGAGTTTTGAAATATCTAATTCTAAGGGGAATGGAAAAAAAAAATCGAAGTGATTAGACCTAAAATTAGGATGGGAGGAGGATTTCAAGCTCGGTTGATTTTCATGGAATGTGAAGGAGGGGAAGGGGGCTTTTATCACATGAGTGCTCTTTGGAAGAGTGTCAATATGCATACATTGACTACATACAGGCATACCATTGTAGTTGAGGCGTTGAGGTGGAGGGACCTAAAAATGCCTGAGGCATGAGGCGGACTTAACATTTTTTGAAGATTTTTTTATAATAAATTGAAACATATCAACATAGTAGTATACATCATCATTTTGATAAGTATCATAAGCAAATATGTAAAAAAAATGATACAATTACCTAGAATCGAAATTGAAATATGATAAAGTTGTATAACATAGCGAAAAGATGCATTGCATGACTTTTAAGTAACTTACAAACATCCACTAAATTTTTAAAAATCAATAATTTTGAAAGAATAGAAACTTGAGAATATTGAGCATTTGTTAGAAGAAATTGTTGGAATGGTTGGTAAAAATCCACAAGTATGATCACTATTGGTATTCCAAAAGCATAAAAATCATTTAAGTATGCTATAAAAAATTAAGATTGATGTTGAACATGATATGTTTTCTCCAAAATAATATAAAAAAAAAGTGTGACAAATTTATCAAAACTTTAAAACGGTTTTTTATTTATTTTATTATTTTTTTTATCAAATTTATCAAATATTATACCAAGAAATATAAAACCCTTATAGAGTGGGTTGCAACATCTTTTTGCTACAATTAGGCTGCAAATGGGTTGTAAACGGGCTGCAAATATTTTTGGGCATGGCATACAACCTTGCCTATTGGGGCTGAACGTTTTTGGATTCATCTTTCACAATGTCGCATAGGCAAAAGTAAAATAAAATAAAATAATAACCACTGCCCATAGTTCTCGGATGTACCAACCCGTATATGTCGTATCGGTTACCAACTGATGACTTTCGTTTTTGCACAGGAAGTGATGTATTGACCGGTTTATCGAACGTACCGGTCGGTACATCACATGTAACGTGTATCGGCAAGACCCCAATTTCTTTAAATTAAAAAAATCATCTTTGTATTTTATTTTTTATTTCTCCACTTTTTACCTTTCTGTTATCTACCCACTTTAGCTTGATAGCACACCACTTCATCTTTTCGAATAGAGCTTTTGAGAGAGAAAAAACTTTCATGTAGAAAAATCACCAATCCTCGTATTTGACTCCTCAACTCTGAATCACGATACGTCTTTGGGATAATTTTTTTTTTTTCGAAGGAGCACTTAGTGCATGTGTTTGATCAAAGGTTTGAAGCCTCCATGCAAAAATTCCATCGGTAGCCATTGTAGAAAATCAAATTTATCCAGTTTTTGTATATGGTGGCCATTGGACATGTTTTGTCCCTTTTGGGTGTCTAGGGTCATATATGTTTTGGACTGCTTAAATATGTTATTTGTCTTTTATATGCTTAAATATTCAGAGTATATTTATATATATATATATTTATTTATTTTTAAATATATCTTACGATATGCTTTACGATGCGGTATATGTAAGTTAAATTTGGGTTTGTGAGATATGATACAAAAAACTATTTGACAACTATGCCAATGCCTATTGGAGATACTCTTATTGCCATGTATTAGATTGGAAGGTTTGCATGAATGATGTTAATTTCTCATGCTAAGATATGGTGAATGAGCCATGACGTGGCTAATTTATGACTTGGAATCTCTAATTTATGTGTAACGCTCAATACTTTCTCCTACCATCAGTATTTTTCTTGTGTCACGAAATCATCATTGGATGTGTTCCAAATGGATCTCAAACTTCTTAAAAATCAGACACCCCAAAACAATCAACACATGGTTAGTGGTTTGAACTTTGAACAGTATTGATTTCAACACTTCTAATATTGCTGATTTTCTTTTATTCATTGGTTGTTTAATTTAGATATTTCCTTTATTGTTGACTGTAATTATTAAAGAAGTCAGGTTTATGCTTTACCAATTGCAGCCGCCTAGGCATCAACCACAGAAATACTTGAACTAGTCTTCCCTAAACAGGAAGGGAGGGAGGGAAAGCCATTACCAATTGAAGCTATGCAATCTTGTGTAAAATTAATAAACTTAAAGTTTTCTGTAGAACCAAGGCTCTCTAATCAAAACCATGCACTTTGATGATCTATTTCTTAAGCATCACCAGCTCTTTCATTTATTCAAAATAATCTGATTTCTTTGGTAACATGCAGGGGTTGATTACTTGTCCGTTGCTGCTTTTGACGAACTAGTTCCTTGTCATCATGTTTTGCTCGGAGGCAGGGTAAGAACTTTCTCCAATTGGCCTGCTTTCAATTTATTTGTAATTGGTACAGATGCCAGTTTGTTATTATTTGTAATTTTATCATTTTAGACTTGCATGATTATCTTAATGTTTTTAACGGAAAAGGATTTAACTTTAAATTCTGATTTTCTACTGACATTTTCAAATCAGTTCTTTGTTTAGTTCACAAGTCGTAACAAAGTTACATAATGGATATTTGGTCCACGACTTCTACCTCGTTTTAAATATATAGCCGTCGGAAAATTTTGAAAATAGCCAAATGAAACTAATTTGAGTGAATAGCCGTTCCTTTCTGTGCTGGAGCCTGGAGATTACAACTTATCAATATGTGATGCATGCTGGTATTAGATGAATATTCATGTAGTATTGTTCTAATTGTTTTGGACTGTCGATACTAGATCTTGTAAACTGCTAACTGATGGTGCTGGAAATTTCTAGGAAATCATTCCTGTAGAAGGCTTGAAACTGGAAGGAGTCAGCCCAGGGATATATACAGTACACTGCCTACCTCTACGGCTGCCTACTTCTGATGGATCACCAGTAAGATGCATTCTCATCAAATGAAAGATCCTTGTGTAAGTCACTCTGGCATCTATCTGTGATGGCCATTTTTTTTTTATTAGACTGGAAGAACCTTGCGTCATGGGTCTCGTGTATGTAATATATGATATGCAGTCTCAGTAAATCTGTATGACCGTAATGACAGTAGTTACTCTGCATATGTTCCATACAACAATGTAGGATTACAAAATGCAAATGCGAACACTGTACAAATGTTAAAGATGAGTAGTTACTCTGGACAAATAGAGGAGGGTGAGAGACATGCGATATCACTGTAGCTTTGAGTACATTTGTATTTTAATACATAACTTATACATATATATGTAGTCCTGCTTGCATAAAAATTGTTTGAAAGCAGACAATTCTCATTCAAATTTCTGTGAGTCATCTTATATAATGAAATTAGGATGGATTGAAAATCTGATGCATGTTAGGTTTCCTTAAAAGAGCGAAAAGTTCATCTTTGATGTAGGCACGAGGCACCCCTTGACGAAAAACAGTAAGTTTTTTTGTCAATTTACAATTAGTATCATCTATCAAGAACCACACATTTTAGGACTGCAATTGAAGAACTGGGTAGAGAGAACTTCATATGAATAATCTTGGTGGTTATAATACATCTGAGCCAAATCCTACATATCTCAATTGCGGTAATCAACCCTTTTGACCTGAATGTTTATTACTTTGCAACTGTTAGTCTCCAATAATAGGACCTTAGACAAGTGCAAATGTGTACTGCCATAAATCATAGTAGACCTAGTGTCGTCTAAATCTCCTGTGATTTGCAATGGTACCAGTATGTAATTTACAAAATTTACATATACTTTGTGCCCCTGAGTTGCTGGAAATCCATTTAAACACATTCTAGCATCCATTTCTCGGGTTAGCAAGCCTAAGGAACTTAATGTTAGGGTTGTGGCTTGGTTGAGCGTGTAAGATTAATCCTACAGGTAGTGAGACCCCCAGCAGGTGAAGACCAAGGATGGCATGCTTCCCATATAGCAGCAGCCATTTCAGATTAAAACCTCGCACGCCAAGCCTGTCCAAGCAGTATCATTGCTATGTGTAGTGGTTTACCTGTGCATCTCTCAGTCTCCTGCGTGGTGGGTGCTCTTATGTCATACGTGATCAAACTGCCTCAACCTATTTTCTGTTAGTGTGATAATTGAACCAAGTCTAGATTGCTTGTGCCCTATGTCACACATAATTTTATCTAGAGAACCGTTAATGGGTGAATTGTCTGAACTTCATCACGCGGATTCATAGTTGAGTATACCTGCAGTGTTGTGGTAAATCTCCTTAGGTATAGTGTTGAGTTCAGAACTATAGCTTGAATGTATGACCTGAATTCAGTGTTATAATTGATCAGAGTCGAGATTATCCGTGCCCTATGTCACACGGCTAATGGGTGGATTCTCTGGACTACACCACGCCTGTGATAATTGAGTCTTGTCATCATGTTGCGGTAAATTCTCCCAAGTCAGAATGCAGACTACCTGAATTTTTTAAACTCGTGGCATTTTACGACAATTTTGCCATCCTATTCTAGACAGAAAATAATCAAGATAGGTGAGAGCAAGTAAGCTCCAGAGAGAGCATCCACAAACTTAGCTAGCTGCCAGGGAAGACACAGAAATGGGGATGCTAGTAAACCCTCCGTTATTGTCTTGTTCCACGTAAAGGGACATTTGAGGCTAAAAGTAACCTGCAGGACCAATTAGCCAAAAATTGTCAGCTAAAAAAAAGAGAAACAAAACCTTAATCTAACCCCACCCTTCCCTTCCTCCACAACCTCTCCTTACTAGGACCACTCTACCCCATTTTTGTGTCACACATACCATCCTCTTGGTTTCTTCTCCTTCAGTGTTCCCACATTTTATCTCCCTTGGAAACTGCTCTTCATTTCTTTCTCCAAATGAGAAAATTTATCATCAAATAAGCATTATGGAAGTCCTAGATCAGTACTAGAGCCACTTTTCAAAATAATTTTACAAGAAATTTTTTTTATGTTCATCTAAAATGGAACTCAATGTGAAATAATTTAGGTCCTTGTAAATAAATGAAAATAAAATTTCGTGTTAATGACAACTATTCTAATTGGCACGTGATGTAATATTGGGTTATTATTTATGTACTTTCTTATTTAAATAATGAGCCAAATCATTATCCGTTCAAATGGAAATAAGAGTATAAGTCCAATTGGATTAGGTTTAGGGTTTTATTTTGCTTAAATAGATGAGAAATCAAGTTTGTAGGCAGTCTTTTGAAGTTGAATTTTTTTTTTAGATTGAAGAAACCTTGTAAGTCAAGTTTCTTAGTTGTTCAATTGGTAACAGAGCGGTAAGATCTTTGGACAAAAATGTCGCCTAAGGGAACTAGAGTCACCAACGCAAGGATGCAATGCGTAGAGAAAGCGCATGCATCTATCTTGGAGCAGTTGGCTCTTGTCTTGGTTTGTCAAGAACCTGAAGCTATTTACAAAAAATCGCGTCGTGAGGCTGGACAATGAGATACGATCTTTTTAGATCCGTATTGTTTGAAGCAGAAAATGTGAACACTATTGTCGTTGATTGGAAAAAGGAACATTCATTTGATAATTACGAAGGTAAAGAAAGCATATCTGACCTTTCAGAGTTCAATATCATGCTATCCACGAGTTGTCTAGTCGTGAGGTCATGAAACCCCGCGTTACTAATTTGGAGGAGCAATATCCAACCTCAGTAATTTGCAACAACCTCCTTTATTTCTATGAAGAGGAAGAGGATCGAAAGAAGAAAGGGGTGGTTGTCACGAAGGGCGACAACCCTAATTTCCCCAATTCTTCAAGTCTGGAATTGCAATTTGCAAATCACAACCCTACTAATTTTCTTCAAAATCAAATTTGTCTAAACCAGAAAAAGTAAACCCTACTGCCATTGATTGGGAAAATGCACATTTTTTATGATTACGAAGGTGAAGAAGAAGAATCTGACCTTTCAGAGTCAGATATTCAGGCTATCTGCGAGTTGTCATGTCGTAAGGTCATGAAACCCAGTGTTACTCATTTGGAGGAACAATGAACAATACCCAACCTCAATAATTCACAACAACGTCTTCTATGAAGAGGATTGAAATAAGAAATGGGTGGTTGTAAAAAAGGTTGAGAACCCTAATTTCCCAAATATTCAAGTCTGGATTGCAATTCACAACCCTTCTAATTTTGTCCAAAAAATCATAAAACCAAAACAATTTTTTTTGGGAATCCTAAATCCTCAAATACCCAAAATTGAAGACAAAGAGGAGATGAAGGAGGAATGGAATAACAAAGAGGACCATTCTATTTGCCACCACTGGATCTTGTCTATATCACCACCATGTTGCTGATTGTAGTTATTTTAATGATAACGTTATTTGCCATCACTGGACAGCTCAGGTACCACTGCAGAACACATTTTTTGACCCAATATGCCTCATTTATGAAGTTCAATTCAAGAATAAGTACGCGCACATCAAATTATGAAGGATATATCCCATCACGCGGCGAATTTTTCTATTTGCTTGTTCATGGTATGTGCAACTATAAAGGAAGAGTTCAAGTATTCTTTGTGCATTTTTTAGAAATTTCATCCTCAAAGCTCGAGGACGAGCTTTTCGAAGCGGGGAAGAATGATGTAATATTGGGTTATTATTTATGTATTTTCTTATTTAAATAACGAACCAAACCATTATTGGTCCAAATAGAAATAGGTGTATAAGTCCAATTAAATTAGGTTTTTATTTTGCTTAAATAGGTGAGAAATCAAGTTTGTAGGCAGTTTTGAAGTTGAAAATAATTATTTTTCAGATTGAAGAAACTTTGTAAGTCAAGTTTCTATTACTTGTTTATTGTTTTTGGACCGTTAACTCTATCACACGACTTGTGATAGATGATATGAAAAGTTCAGGTTGGGACTTTGAGATGACACATTATGATTCTGGGATCCATCAAAACCCTGCTCGCCTTAAAACATAAAAACTATAACCATCGTTGATGCCAATTGCAAGAAGTTGTGTTGGTATACAGTTTGTGGTCGATGGTAACACATCTGCCACGACATATTATTCTAATGGGATCCATCAAAACCCTAAAAAAAATGTAGATGTGAGGTTTGGCCATTTTCTGTCTAAGAGGGTGTTTATTTTTGTTTCTTATAGAGTCAGAAGTCTTAATAAGAAGCGAGACATCTTGTTTGTGTTTGTTTTTAGTTTTGATAAGAAGTTCAACTTCTGATTGGAGTTAGCAGCAGGGAGGTGCTAATCACTTAGCACTGAGTACTGACTAAAAAATTATTCCAATAGTAACCTTAAAATAATATATAATGACAATTGCTGCCTCCATCTTCTTAAAAACAAGTAGGGCTAAATTTTGACGGCACACCTTCATTCTCTTCATCAAGCATTATCGTTCTATTTACCTTCACAAGGACTCTTCAACAGTAAGAAACTAATCTCGTTTCTCTCCTTCATCTTTGTTTTCTTTCTCTGTATTTGCCAAACTTTTCTTCTCTCCAACTGTTCCTCTGTATATTTTCAAGTTTTCATTATGTAGCATGTAGTTTTGAAAGCTTTGACAAATTGATCACCACCGTATAATGTCGGGTTTTCAATCCACCATCTCTCCATTCCTGTATGTGTTTCCTTAGTGGGACAAAATGATCAAACGGTTCACATTCAGCACCTAAAAACAAACACTTTTTAATTTTGCAATTTCTAATCAGCAACCATTCAGAAACAAAACAAACAGTTTATTCAGAAACTTGCTCACAAAGTTAGCTTCTAAGCACTAAAAAAAAAAAAAAAAAAAAAAAACAAAACAAAACGGCACCTAAATCTTTGGTTTAACCTATTTCTGATTAATAAAGTGAGACATAAGTGTACTCTACATTATGTATGGGCTCAGTACTAATTTATTAATGCAATCAGGCAAATAACTCATATCAATTACTATGTACTCTACATTTGTGCTTCTTAGCTAAATTCCCTCGACCCCTAGAATTTCCGATTTATAGTCCTTCTAGGGGTCGAGGGAAGGAGTGAGGGATGGGTGTAACCACCCATCCTCCTCGAGACAAGCATCAACGCGCATTTCAAGGGAAATGGGTGGTTACACCTCTCCTTCCCCCCTTTTCCTCGCTCCTTCCCTCATACCCCTAGAATTTCCGATCCAACAAAGACAATACAGCTCTCTTTTGTCCTCCATAGATATCCATTTTTAACATTTATTTATTTGGAGGTATTAGGTGCATGATTTGTACAACTATACATCCAACTTATTTATACTAAGGAATCTGATTGTACTGCGCGTATCCTTGAACAAAAAAAAATACATATTATGTAAACCAAGGTCTTCCTATTTTCATTTTTTTTTCTTCCGGAATTTGACTTGTATTAACATTACAAGTTCGAACGCACATACGATCAAGTATGTTTGGCCTCCTAACATGAAAACAGAGTTGACACAACGATGACACGAACATGTTCGATGTTGTCAGGCCAGGGTGGATGGGAGTAAATGAAACTGAACCACATTGGATGCTCAACATGTGGGTGTGCCAAGATAAGATAATTAGGGTTACAACCATGCCCAATGAAATATCATGAAATTGGCTGTTTTGCAAATGCACGGGGGGGTGCTCTATGACCCCAGTACATTTACTCAACTCACGCATGATGAGTGTACAGAGAGAGATGGGAGACCATATAATAAGCTAAGTGTATGTGAATGTGAAACAGATTTGCACAAAGAATGGATGTCAGAGGACCCCCTTCTCTTCTTAGTCTCTATTTCTCCTACAGACATCCTTATGTGATGGCAACAATATTAAAGAAGGATGCCCCTTATTACGTATAGAGGAATCTGCATGTGTGTTGTGGGCCGCTTGTGTTATCAACATCAATGACTTGTGCCAATGGTACCCTATTAGTTGGCTAATGCTCTGCTGGTTTGACCTCGCGTTGGATTTAATTTAATTTAATTTTTTTTACATTTTTACCTCTTATAGTGTTTGTGATTGTGTTTTAAAGAAAAATGGTAAAAAAATACCAAAAAAGACAAAAAAAAAAAAAAAAAAAAAACTACCAAACAATTACTATAGTATCATTAGTAGTTTTTTTTTTTTTTTCCCGAACCTTATATTAATGAAAATGATGCTAATAATAAAATTTACATTCACTCATACGTTTACTCGTTATATCATCTATAGAATAATAAACTTGTTTCAAAGCTTCAACAAATAGCCTAATCAGTTCTAGATTCACCATCTCCAGGTTGGAGAGCAACTTTGCAAAGTATTCTACTACTGAAGTAGTTGCATGATAAACCTGCCATAACTTTTTCTCCCTCATAATAGTTGAAAAACTTAGCGAGTATATTATCTAAAATGTCTTTAAAAAGTCAAAACTTGCTTATCATTATAGTATATTTGATCAAGTCATAAGAGATAGTATATTTTATTCAAGTTTTGATTCACCTAATGGCTTTTGAGTAAGTCAAGTAAGTGGACTTTTGGACAATATTGTTGGTTACATTGAACAAAGGGTAGACTTTCAAATGAGTTTTAACTAATGCACCACCTAAAAAACTAACTCTAAGACAACACGACAACCAAATGTCGATCCAGCGCCCTTTTTGCTGCCCTTATGAAATGAGTTAACCTAATTTTTGAAGTTATAGTCATCAATCATCACTCTTAAAGAATGAGTCAAATGATATCAAAACGATTATTTTATTCGGACATCAAAATGTAATTAAGGGTGTGTTTAGTTGGATGAAATCCTATTTTATGAGAATCGTGGGGACTTTTACATTTAAGGTTAAATTGAGATAACATTTATCATCCATTATTAAATTTTATGATCAATGTTGAGAATGAAAGTCGCATGAGAATAAGAATGACATTCCTTGGTACCCCAAAGTATGTGTTTCTGATGTTTATGTGGCTTTCATTCTCACCATTGATCACAAAATTTAATTTTCAATTAGTGAATTAACCTCAAATTAGCTTAAATATAAGTGGTCCCTCATGAATTCTCATGAAAAAAGATTCCATGCAATCAGACACACCCTAAAAAACTCAGATACCCTAATGTCGGCCAAAAGTCTTTTGGGGTGCCCTTATGAAATGGTCTACACTAAGTTATTGGTTCTGATGATCATCAAATCGTCACTCCTAAAAGAACAACAAGAGTCCCATGGCATTTTGAGAGGAAAGAAGAGTGAAACATACATGTTGTATGCATTACACAAATTTTCATCATTGAAGCTTATATGATATGATAACTTATGGTTTCTCAAAAAGAGTTTTAGGACTTTATAGGTAAGGTCACAATAAATTGTGGCATGGCAGACCCAAGAAAGGGAGGGCTGGTTCCCATAACCTCCCTTTGTAGGTTGTCTTTAAGACACTAGGTTGGAGTATGGACCATTTCTTCTCTACTTGGCCTTCCTAGTAGGTGTAGAAAATTTCTCATTGCATATCCTGAATTAGCTGACCAGAGAGACAAAAGAGAAAGAAAGGGTAAAAAGAGAGAGATATTGGGAGTCACCTCCTCTTGTCTTTTTAATCTTTTACAGCTGTAATCACAGCAAAAGTGTAGGTGGTGAAATAGTCTCAAGTCTCAATTGGGTTTAATATTCTAAGGTAGAAAAAAATATAAAAAAAAAGTTGGAAAAATATGCTGTCTTTATACATAAAATTATCAATGGGGTTAATATTATAAGGTAAAAATAAAGATGGAAATATGCAGATCTTATATTAATAATTACAAAAAAAGAGAGGAAAATCTCGTGATAAAAATTTGAGATTAGGGTTGTGACCATGTGGTGGTTAGATATGAAAATACCAAATGAAGAAGGATTTGATGTCATTGTTGTGGGGGTTCAATATTTTTCATACAAGTTCAATATATTGTTGAGGGAGTTGTTTTTGACTTCATTGAGTCTTATGAGGTGAAGGGAGTGAGTGAGTGGGATTATGGGGTCAAAAGAGAGTAATAAGAAAGTCCATATTATTATTCAACAATTAAAAGGGGTGGGGACTAAGATCTTCCCTTTCATAGAGCCTATTGTGTCTAAAATCTCCATCCATACCTTAAAGTAAATGAAAGTTGAAAACAAAAGACATTCCCCACAAAATCAAAAGCTATTGTGTTCCACTCTCTTCCCCACCTTAACCCCTTTTTTGCTATAGTGTGAAGGTGGTGTGTTGCACATTAGAAAATGCACCTCAAAACACTCTCTTGGTCTTCTCTTGTGGTCCTTATTTTCTTGATAAGAGCTTTAGTTTATGTTTTTCGGGTCTTGAAAGTTGTTGGAAGCAGGTTGACTGATATTCACAACTTATTTTGAAAATTGCATAATCAAGTCATGTTAATACAATTTATAGAGTACACTCGAAGAACAAGACATGTACACAACTAACCATATGCTTGAAAAAAACCGTCGAAAGGCTTGAGTTGAAACTGAAGTCTTCATAAAAACTATGCTCCACACAGTAAACCTTGATTCGGAAACATTGAACTTATGTGTTGTGGTCTGCCTAAACTTGTAGTCTACCCTAGTAAATATGTTTTGTACTAGTCATTAAGAGCATACGCATATAAAGAAGGAACATAAAGGATTTTTTGATAAAGTATAGTGTGATCCTGGAGGGAGTACAGTGAAGAAATGAGAGGATATGTGTACTTTTGTAATGTATTGCATTGCATTGCATTGCATTGCATCTCAACTTTCTCTAAGAGTACAATAAAAGGGGTTAAGAAAAAATTGTTAATGATTCAAGCAAGATTATTGTAATCCCAATATTAATGCAAAAAAAAAAAAGGTCGCATAAAATAAAGGGGGATAAATAAAGCTAAGTCATGATTTCAAAGTGGAAGAAAGCACATGCAAGAGGTTTTCTTTGTGTCGGTTAATAGTGAAGAAGTCTCAAGTAACAAGCAAAGATTGAGTGGGTTCCATTGTTTAGTGGAGAATAGCTGATTATTAGAGTAAGCAATCACTTAGAAAGCTAGAGAGAGACAAATGAGAGAGACAATGACAAAGACAGAGAGAATGATTATTTGAAATTTGATGAGTTTTTTTAAGTAGTCAAGGTCAGATTTGAAACACAAAGTACTTCTCATGCAACAAGGTCAAACCCCTCAAAAACTAAACTATATACCCCAAGATCCCACAGTGGTGGCAGACAACTTTGAAAACCTCCTCACATGCAAATATAATCAAAATCTCATAATAACAAGTGACACCCAAGACAACACTCGATAAAAATGAGGTAAGATGGTTCAAAATGAAAATGAAGTTCAGATAACACTTGAACTGTTTATGAAAATTTTGAAGAAGACTGATAAGGATGATTTTCATGAGTTGTAACCAGTGAAGAAAAAGAGGTTCAGGTGAAAAAGATGAGAAAAGCATAATAAATCAAAAGGGATGTTGCAAATGATTGAAATAATTTGTTTTAGTAATTAGTAAAGGAAGAAATCACCTACTTCTTTGAAAAATTAGAGAATTATGTGAGACTAAATAATGGAATGAAGTGGTTGTGCTTGAACAACAGAGGTGGGTAGCTAGAGGAAGAAAATGAAGCTAAAAACATAATCACGACAAATGAAGCTAGAGTCATTACCAAGACAATTTCTATAAGTGGATGATGGTTGACAAAGGTATTAAGGTTGATGCATAATCACAATAGAACCTAGGGTAGTTCTAAACATAGAACAGAAAGAAGATGAAGGAGCCAATGAAAATGGGACTGCATCTATTATTGCTCACATGTCAAATCATAGAGTTAATTCAGGATTATACTAAAAATTTCACAGGCCAATATGTAGAGCTAATGAAACATCAACAAAGTTAATCAGATAAGCTTCGGCTCCAAATCTAATGCATCAGCAAACCGAACAAGTATTCAAAATGTAACCAGACAATATGTAAGGGAATGCTAGAAGATAAAATTCAAGCAGAAATATATATATATATATATAAAGAACAGTCTTCATTACTTCTGAGTTCTGACTCAGCTCTTTTTTAGAATTTTTCATAAAATGCCAAACATCTCTGCCTCGAAATCTCTAATTCATCTATGAAGAGAGGAACAAGGTTTCGAAAGAAATGCAGAGCGGCAAGGCAGTTTAACTTAACTTGCATTTAATAATATAACATGGAATGGTAATGGTAGTAGAGTAACATGGAATGGTAATAGTAGTAGAGTAAGTGAAGAGTTTGGGGAGATAAAAATAAATTCATGGAGGGCTACTCAGAACATCTACCAAGACGTGGTTGAATGAAGGCAGTCGCATTTGCTGGTCTTCTCCTCTACTTTTCTTGAACAGAGGTTCCGGCGATGATGAAACTGACAAACCCAAAGCCCACGAATCATTTGAGTTCTCACAGCTGAATGACACATCAATTACACCATTTGGGCTATTAGGTATTGATGAATACTTCCGTTTGTTGCTCAGGATTCTGCCATGGATGCTTGAAGTGTATTCCAAGATGAGCTGACAGCACTCCTCTACTTTATCCTGTAAAATTGTATAACAACTGAATTTCATAAGCATGAAAACTTGGCTTAGAAGTCGATCAAATGAGTCAGTGTCAGATATAATGTATATGTTAATTGTAATCACAGAGAAAAGACCACTAAACCCAGCATAAGCTGAAAGATGGCTTTTAGCTTTATTAAGCATTTAATAGAAGCCTTCCAAAAAAAAAGCATTTAATAGAAAAAAAAAAAAATGTTCCTTTAGTTTGATGCTAAACATTCAATTTAGACCTAAAAATTTCACAAATGGCTGTCTCTATATGACAATTATCAACTGATTTTAGCAAACAAATGATCGGAAAAAGTGAGATTATGTACAAAAGTGTGGAAGATGAGCTAAATCACAACATTTTAATCCATCAGACTACTTTCGGATAAAAATTGAACATTATCATATAAACACTTTTTGACATTACTTCCAAACATAGATCAAATTCTCCCAAGTAAAAAGTACTCTTCTTACATGCTTACCAAATGGATCAAATAGCTTATTCTAATCACAATTACAAAACACTATTAGGTAATCAATCAATATAAGCCTTATGTTTTACCCAATAAAGCAACCCAATTCACAAAACTGGATGAAAATACTAAATTATATCATCAAAATCAACTTATATACTACCAATATTAAATCTTATTTCATGTTGATTCATCGACATTTCAATCCAATTGAATAAAGATTAGCAAAGCCAATAACCAAAATCACAAACCTTGCTGATTTTGAGGATGCCCATTAGCTGATTTTGATATTCAACAGGATTACAAAACTCAACTTGATCAATCACTTGCAGCATTGTTGCAGTAGCCAACACAGATGGAAGATAGAGCACAAACCTTGAATCTGAAACAAAAAATACCCATTTTAACAATCCAATTGAATATAGAAAACAAAGTAGTATTCGCATTAGATCGAACAGATACCTGAGATTACAGACAGAATGAGACGTTCACATCTCCTTAGAAAATCCCAATGTAGGTGATTCTTCAATCCAAGCCTCCTGATAATGTGTTCAATGAATGAAATAGGGGTTATTGGGTTCATCCTCCATCCAAGAGTAGAGAGCACCAGAAGCTCCATTCTTTGAATAGTTTTCGCCTCGAACACAAACTTCGCATCCTCCACCTAAACTAACAAAACCCCATTATAAATATTCAACAAAAGATTGAATCTAACAAATACCCATTGGAGATTACTGATTCTTAAAGACTTACTTGAAGGTCCAAGAGAAGGGGAACTTGGGTTTCTTCAATCTTGGCAGCTAACGAGAGACAAGCAACAGAAGCCAGTTGGGTCATCCATGGCTTATCTCTCTGAAAACTGAAAGTTGTAAAGAACCTATCAAGATAGTTAACAGCAAGAACTGAAGTGAGAGCTGAGAAGGAGTAATGGGCATTGACCCTCAGAATCCACTCCACAGCCTCTCTGCGAGCCAGAGCAAGACATGGGTCAGTGAGGTTGAAATGGGTGCTCTGTTCTTTGGTGAACAGGTTGTCAAGCTCCTCATCGTCCGAAATCAGGTCTTGTTCAAGCAAATAGAGAGATGGGTTTTGGTTTGTTGATTCATTAGTGACCTTATAGAAGCTCTCTTGCTCGTTCAACTCCTCTGTGTGCTCTGTTTCCTCTGCATCCCATTGCTCTTCTTGGCAGTAGAGAGAGTCAACAAGAAGGAAGAGAGGATCTGATGATGGGTTTGATTGTTGTTGTTGCTGGTGATGAAGAGCCATCTTCTTCAGAGAAGAAGAGGTTGAGAGATGGGTTCATTATATTACAGATGTGGTGGTGGTGAGACCCAAAGACATCTCTTTGTTCTGTCTCTGTTTCTCTTTTCACTCAGTTTTCTATGCAAGCAAGCACAAGAAGGGGAGAGTGGAGTGTGTGTGAGGAGCAGAGTAGAGAGGAAAGACCAGTGAGCAAAACTGCAAAAGGAGATGTTTTTATTTGGGTGGGTGTCATGCCTGTCCTTATTATATTGTTTTCTGTTGGGAACTTTCTTTTTATTTTATAGATTTTTTTATTGGAATTTTTTTTTTTTTTTTTTTTTTTTGTAATAATAGATTAAATCATACTCTAATAATCGAAAATGCCTCGTTTGAGGCTCATTTTTAATAATTGAAGACTCTTAAAAGCCACAAAGTCAACCCGTGGTTTTAAACTTAAGTGATCAATTTTAAAAATAATTCACATTCTTAAAACTAATCATAAGTTTACTTCAATATTTTTTTATTTTCAGATTACCTAGTAAGAATCGACGAATTGTATTTTAGTGATATGAAATAACTTTGAAAAAAATATCAAATTGCATATTTCGCTTATTTTAAAGTAACTAAAATTTGAACACATAAATAATAAGTGTTTAGGAATATGAGTATATGTCTTTTTACATATATTTTAGCTATAGTTTATGTTTGTAGTCTTAAATTACAAAAAGTAGACATTTTGAGATATTTTCAATTGTTAGGGTCTTATATGATCTATAATTACAAAAATTAGGACTTAAAAGTCATTTTCCTTTTTTTTTTTTAATTTTATTTATTTTTGATGATATTTGGGGAGTTGTTTTGTTTTGTTTCGTAGAGTTCCATGATGGAAGCGAACACCAAATCACCAATATGGACCTGCATCTGATGGAGAAAAGCCTCTTGGACAAGCAAAACTTAAAAGAGGTTTTCTTGAGCTTTCACTCTTCAATGTGCTGGCAATGTCGTTGAAAGTAGGATGCAATTTTTTGTTTATTTTATTTTCTAGTTTATTCAATTTTATAATTTAATCTATTTTTCAATTTTAGTTATCTTTTATTTTCAATCCTTAGTTTGTCTCCATTAGCAATGAACACTTAAACATCACTTTGAATAATAATATAAATTGAGTGACAAATTAAATTAAAAAATAAAGAAAGATTATGTGACAGTTCTACCATTTGAGAAGGAAGAGGAATAAGTGATGTGCTGGGAAGGTGAGCACCTAACACATGATACGCTACATTGCTTGGGGAGTCGTTTGAGTGAAAGATTTAACACCCAATAACTTGAATGAAAAGTCTCGGGTGTGAATTTAATACCATTAAACGCCTTTAACAGGATTCAAATCCGAAACTTGTGATTACCATTCGCTACAATTTTGCAAGCTGACCTAGTGCAAAATTTACTAACAATCTGACAAGATGATAGGCGTCGTCTAAACGTTAATAAATTAATCAAATAAAAAATGAAAACAAAAATTGAAGTGTGGTGTGGTGTGGTGTGTGTACCGGAATGAAGGGGGCATGATCTTGCTTGTGAAGGTATGAAATTATTGCAAGGGTTGCAAAAGGACCCCTCCTACAACTCATTTCCATATTCGTAATGGTGTATTATAATGGTATAAGCTTAGAGATTATACATTTAAGTATTTTCCAGAGCTTTTCATGTTTTGAAACTATTGGGGGGAATTTTATAATTCGGAAAAGTTCTTAGGTTAATTTTGCAGGACTTTATAAATTAAGTTTAGATACTTGAACATTATAACTCATCTTCCCCAAATGAATAGTAAAAAGGTATGTCTTCAACTCTAATTTTACTTTTCCATTTTGCCCTCCCTTATTCTTAATAATTACATATAAAACCAAGACCAATGAATAGTTCTAGGGGTATTTTTTTTATGGGTTGGAAGATCCGATTTATGCAGTAATGTAATATGAAAAATAGCACACACACACATATATATATATAAGAAAACTCAGATTATTTATAATCAAACCTAGCCCATTTCAATATTTATTAATTACATCTATAATTTATTTAAAGCCTTCCAATTATCTATACATTATAAACAAGTCTTTACAAATGAAAGACACTATTACACATTTTTACCATTTTACCATCCCAAAGTTAAACCATTTACAATCAAAATCAACTCTTATAAACATTCAATAATTATACATAATCCTCTAATATAATTTATTTGAAGTTCTTCAATTATCTATAAATTATAAAAAAAATCTTATATCTAACTTTTGGATTTCTTATTTTGCCCTCCAATTTCATACTTTTACAATTAAAACCAACCCCTCTCAAACATTGATTATTTATACCTATGCCCCTAACATAAATTATTTGAAGTCTTTTTTTATTTATAAACTACACATATGCCCTTTAAATTATATATAATTATTTTGTTTAGCAATTCAATAATAAATTTTTTTCTTATTATTGAATTGTTGTAATAAAATAAAAAGTACTAAATATTCATGCATGTAAAGCGCGTTGACACCCTAATGCTTTATAATTGTAAATAAATTTATCCTTGAGACTTTAAGGGTATAACCTTGTTTGGGATAAAGTCAGTTGGATTGGACAATAATTCCACCTAAGCCCAACCCAAAAAAGAATTTCAGCTCCTTGCGTCCAAAAAAGTAATTTATCAATTTATATAGGGACTTGCTACGTGCACCCAACTATTTGGCTTAGTTGCACCAACCTAACGTATGTAATACCAATTTATCATTTTTATTAATAAAAAATCATTTGGTGCTGAAATTTTGTTATCTAGAGAATTTTTCTCGTTTAAGAGTATTAATTTCTATGAATGAAAGAACAAATGTAACTATTATCAATAAAACTAAAATTTGGTTATGCATTCGTTAAATTTCAATGTGCTCATCAACCGTAAAGGGGTTGACAAACCAAATACGTATTAAAAATCGATAAATAAGAAAATGTAAACCATCTACATGGGCGAGTAGGGGTGACTTTTTAATTTGAACATTACATAAATAATTATACAAAAATACCAATTGCTAAGCAAAACTCCATCTAATCTATGGGATAAGAAAATAGATCCAATAAACTACTTTGTAAGATAACAAAAGATAAATATACGACGAACAAATCAATTTGCTACATAAATTTAAGGTGCAAAAGTTAATTTCAAAGCCAAAGTTATATGTTTACAAAAAAATGGGTTATTTGCGATTTGTCCCTATAAAAAAAAGCTAATTAGAGGTTACCCCAACCATAATCACTATTACAGTCTCCCCCAGGACTAGCAGTCAACAAAGACTCATGTTAATTACCAAAATGTCCTTCAAACAATAATCCACAGATGAACCTCGAGATACAATATGTATCATGAGGAATAATTAATGGGTCAAATTTTTTGTGTATCTCTTGAATAAAATATAAACTAGACTTTGATATACAAATTCATCTCGAGAAAATACTTAAAATAATCTTCTTCCTCAAAGCAGACAATAGAGGTTGAGGTTGCTAGTGACTAGTGATCAAACAGAAAGGGAGAAAGAGGAAGTGATGAGAAGGCGCGCGGTTGTTGGTCTCGCAGTAAACAAAGAGATGGAGCAGAAAGGAAGAAAAGGGGTGGAACGGAGTCGTCAGCATTGCAGAAAACATAGGGATAGAGGAAGGGGTGGGGTGGGATGGCATCATGGGCATTGCAAGAGCATATCGTAAATAACCCAAATTTATTTTTTTAAAATCACCCCTACTTGCCCATGTAGATTCGTGCCTGGCTATGCATCATTTGTTAATTCTGTGTAGTGTTTATTATCAGTACATGAGGGTTGCATTTGATGCTTATCATCTAAATAAAAAAAAATTACATTCCACACAAAAATAATGAAATAACAGCTTTTTCATGTGGTTAACCATATGCATTTCCATAACATCCGATGACAAAATCTATATTGGTTTTTGTAATTATGTTTTGAAACTTGGGTGACATGGCGTGATCTCGAAAGAATGATGAAATCTCCAAAAAGTTTATGTATATCTCAAGGTTCTAAAAAACCTTCTCTAACGATGCCACGTCATCCTGGTTGCAAAACCTGGTTCCCTATCCTCACTCTATATGAAAACCCTTGCATGCATTCTTCTAGAAACCCCTTTTTGACATGTACTTAAAATCTCTATAATTTAAGAAAATATATCCATTAAAACTGATTAAATGATTTTTGAACAATGTTTAGAGGAGAACTATCTCTAGTTCAACGCTCCAATATTTTTCTTACTGGAAAATCACACATATTTGTATGAACCTAAAGCTTCTTTAATTGAGATCTGATGGGAGTTTCATTTCATCTCTAATTCTTCTTTGGGGATCACTTCAAATCTCCACCAGTGCATAGTGAATTTGGGATCACTTAGAAAATATCTCTAGGAGATAAGGATATGCTCAGTATCTATGTTCATAACTTTTGGAGACAAATGGAGAACCATAAGAACTAATTGCATGCAAATGCAGAGAACTGACCTCTTATTTTGCAATAAATAAGTTTAATATGCAATAGGGCAATTACTTGATTTCTTTAATTAGCAAATGTTGATCAAGTTAACATGCTCAACATGCTTTGAATCACGTTGATCTACACCATGGACACAAAATAAGAAAAGTGCATGTTTACATACAGAAAGAAAATTTTGAGGTGAAAGTGGAGATAAATTTGAAAAAATGAAAGAAAAAATAATGTAATTCTCTCATTGCTTTTAGGGGTGAAACTAGGGTTGCAGCCGTCAGTTCCACCCCAAGCCTGAAACATTTGGGTTGGTCTTGTGCAACAATAGATTTAACCTATAAAAGTTTGGATTGGTCGTGGGCAAATTAAAGAATCCAATGACAGCCAATAAATCTGATTGACCATTTAACAAAATAAATATTTTGGCAACCTGAAAACTAGAGGACCTTAGACCTTAGGGGCGTGTTGGTCGTAGACAACATATGTCCAACCTGAAGTCTGGTTGGAAAAAACACGAGCAAATGAAAAACATGGAGGACTGACAAAAGATTGAATTGGTCATGGATAAATCTCATCGTGCTCTGTCCACCTCCTTGCAACTCACTTTAGGCAGTAAAGGGTCTAACTGAAATTATTGAGAGGTTAAGCGTCGTAATTATCTATGTTAAGCTTTAATCAAGTTAACTCATGTGCTAAAGTTTTTTTTGATGAAAGCATATTGCATATATATATAAAAATTAACTATATCACAAATATCAAGTTCTATTGTTGCTGCAAGCAAGCGAGCTTCAACATTAAGTGCTTTGGGAATATAATTACAATACCAGTTACAGTTGGAAGATAAAATGCGTCTAATACTACTAATAATAGGAGACCACATCCAATTTATGGTTGTCCTGTGATACCGCTTGTCTTCATGAAAAATGGTGTTAAGCAAGCCTGAATCACCCAAAAGAAAGCCTTTCTTCCACTATTGTTCTTGGATCAATAAAAGTGCAACTTCCGCTGCAAGAGACTCCGTCAACGTGCTGTCATGGATCCTCCCTAGTAGACGACAGGCTACTCTAGCTAGCACTTGGCCAAAGATTGTGACTGCAAAAATTCCTATTGCTCATTGTTTAGAAAAGTCAAAGAAATTAGCATCATAAGTGACAATAACTATATCTGGATCAAAAGAAATAGGAACACGATTAAGCCAATTAGATCTAGAATTGATTTGATGAGTTTTGACTGACTAGAGTTGCCGCTGAATGACACTCTGAAGTTTAGTTTCTAACTGAGGCCATGGTCCATAGACCAGATTAGGAGAAGTATGATTAGTGTCGGTAGACACCATTTAAGGAGTTGGGAAATTCAAAATGGAGGCGATCGAATTAATCTTAGTGATCTCGTGTCCCAAGTAAGAAGTACGAGATGGACAAGTGAACCATTCACAATTCCAGGCATTCCAAGTATTGCGAAACCTTGCAAGGAATGATTGAGAAGTAACAGTCTGATGATTGAACATCATATGATTACGTTCTTGCCAAATGGTATGAAGAACAGCCGCAAATCGAGCAAGTAATTCTGCCTTTTCAGATTTGTGCCTATTGGCTGTGTTCCACATGAAACCAAACATATGCTGAATAGTTGGTGGAGTGTCGTGGGTAACTCTTTCCCAATTGATGGGAATAACGATGAGGTGTCACAATTTAAGAATTACTGACAGAGGAAAAAGAGATGAGTGGCATCCTCTTCGTATCTCTGGCAGAAACAACAAACATTCTCGAGAGAAACATGAAGTTTGACTAGCTTAGTCTTGGTCGGCAGGATATCATGACTGATTTTCCAAAGAAGCTGAAGAGCATTTGGCGGGGCTTTGATGCGCCAGATATCTCTAACCAAAGCTGGGGGAAGAGGGAGAGGAGTCTGAGCCAATGTGGAGTTGTCGTTGAGGTTTTTAAAGAAGGCCTTGGCAGTACTTCAGACCGAAAACTTGCCATTCTTGTCTGGTAACCAAATAAGTTTATCAGGATCCGAAGTATGTCTAACCTAAATATTCAGAATATCATTGATGATCGGATCAGGAAACATGGATTGAAGAAGAGGAACATTCCAAGGACCATGTTGATCCGAATTACCAATCCAAAGATCAAACATAGATTGTGGCATGACCACAGGAATGGGATGAAAGACACAGTCTTCCAGAATTAGGTCAGGCCTAACTCAACAATCAGTCCAAATATTGATATTATTCCCTAAGAGAATCTGCCAAAGCAGGTGTTTTTTCATTCCAGCTAGAGAGGTGATATTGCCTCTTCAAGTAAAAAAGGCTACAGATGCCCACTTAGCTACTTGGGTTAAACTTCTGCCCGAAAAATAAATTGTTTTCACTTGCAAGCTGCGGGTGTTTGCAGGCTCTGAGAGCATATTCCAGATTTTTTTAGCCATAAGAGCCAGGTTTTTAGTTCTGGCAAATTGGATGTTGAGGCCACCAAGAGCCCGTGGTAACATAATCCTCTGCCAGGTGCAAGTATGTTTAGACTTGTTATCATTTGCACCATTCCACTAGAAATTTCGGGCAAGGTAGTCCAATTTAGTTGTGATTGAGATTGGAAGCAGAAAAGTTTGCATGTTGTAAATTGGATTAGAGTTCAAAACCGCTTTGATAAGAACCGTTCTGCCAGTTTGTGACAGGACTTTAGCTTTCCAACTAGAAAGCTTGGAGTGGACTTTTATCGATTAGGAACTGAAAATCAGTTGCTTTCTTCTTAGAAAGCAGAAGAGGGGAGCCTAGATATTTATCCTTAAGGTCATACTTTTTGGAACCCAGAATTATAAGAATCGTCTTAGTATATCTATTGTGAACTTTGAAACTGGAGTAAACCGACGACTTGTCATAGTTGACAGCTTGCCCTGTAGCCGTGGTCTAGTCGAGAAGAATGTCCTTGATGGAATGTGCTTCTTCCAAGGAGGCTCTACAAAATGTCATCAAGTCATCCGCATAGAGCAGATGACTGATAAAGGGAGAATTTTGGCTGATCCAAATACCTCTGATAAGGCCCTCGCTAACTACTTTAGCCAGTAACGCGAAAGAGCTTCCGCGACCTGAATAAAGAGATATGGTGACAACGTGAGAATCTAATGATATCATGGCATTCAAAACACCAGGGGATTGGTAACACTCTCAATACCTACTTCAAGAACATTTTTCAATCTTCCGCTCTTGTTCATCGCCCGAATATCGTTTCCCTATTTCCCCCTATGATCTCTCCAGAAGATGATGAGATTCTTCTCACCATCCCTACGGAAAAAGAAATAAAAAATGTCCTTTTCGACATGGGTAGCCACAAAGCTCCGGGCCCTGATGGTTTTCACGCCTTCTTCTTCAAACATTAAAGGTCGGTCCATCACGGATAATATAAGTTTGGCTCATGAAACTTTTTTCCAAATGAAACACAGTCACCGGAAAAAACAAGGCTGGATGGCAATCAAAATTGACATAGCCAAAGCTTATGATAGAGTCGAATGGTCATTCCTTCTTCAAATCCGTTATAAACTTGGCTTCTCAGAAGGATGGATCAGGATGATTGAGCAATGTGTCTCGACAACATCGCTCAAAGTCTTTCTCAGCGGGACACCTTTAGATACTATTATCCCGACCAGAGGCCTTAGACAAGGCGATCATTTGTCACCATATCTCTTTATTCTAGTCGCGGAAGCTCTTTCACGTTTACTAATTAAAACAGATAGCGAGGGCCTTAACAAAGGTATTCGGATCCGCCAGAATTCTCCCTCTATCAGCCATCTGCTCTATGTGGATGACTTGATGATTTTCTGTAAAGTCTCCTTGGAAGAAGCACATTCCATCAAGGACATTCTTCTCGACTATACCACGGCTTCAGGGCAAGCTGTCAACTATGACAAATCGTCGGTTTACTTTAGTTCTAATGTTCACAATAGACGTACTAAGATGATTCTTAGAATTCTGGGATCCAAGAATTATAACCCTAAGGATAAATATCTAGGCTCCCCTCTTCTTCTTTCTAAGAAGAAAGCCACTAATTTTCAGTTTCTGATCGGTAAAGTCCACTCCAAGCTTTCTAGTTTGAAAGCTAAAGTCCTGTCACAAGCTGGCAGAACGGTTCTCATTAAAGCGGTTTTGAACTCTATTCCCATTTACACCATGCAAACTTTTTTGCTTCTAGTCTCAATCACAACTAAACTGGACAACCTTACCCGAGATTTCTGGTGGAATGGTGCAAATGATAGTAAGTCTAAACATACTTGCATCTGACAGAGGATTTCGTTACCACAAACTCTTGGTGGCCTCAACATCCAACTTGCCAGAACCAAAAACCTGGCTCTCATGGCTAAAAATGTCTGGAATATGCTCTCAGAGCCTGCAAACACCCGCAACTTGCAAATGAAAGCAATTTATTTCCCTAGCAGAAGTTTAACCCAAGTTGCTAAACTGGCATTTGTAGTCTTTTTTGCTTGGAGAGGCAATATCACCTCTCTAGCTAGAATGAAGAAACATCTGCTTTGGCAGATTATCTCAGGGAACAATATCAATATTTGGACTGATTGTTGGGTTAGGCATGACCTAATTCTGGAAGACTGTGTCTTTTGTCCCATTTCTGTGGTCATGCTACAATCTATGGATTGATAATTCATATCAACATGATCATTGGAATGTTCATCTTCTTCAATCCTTGTTTACTGATCCGATCATCAATGATTCTGAATATCCAGGTTAGACATACTTCGGATCCTGATAAGCTTATTCGGTTACCAGACAAGAATGGAAAGTTTTCGATTCAAAATGCTGCCAAGACTTTCTTTGAAGACCTCAACGACAGATCCACTTCAGCTCAGACTCCTCCCCTTCTTCCCCCGGTCCTGGTTAGAGGTATTTGGTGCATTAAAGCACCGCCAAATGCTCTTCACCTTTTTTGGAAAATCAATCATGATATCTTGTCGACTAGGACTAAGCTAGTCAAACTTCATGTTCCTCTCGAGAATGATTGTTGCTTCTGCCAGAAATACGAAGAGACCCATCTCTTCTTCCCTTGTCCAGTTATTCTTAAATTGTGGCACCTCACCCCTATTCCCATAAATTGGGAAAGAGTTACTCACGACACTCCACCAACCATTCAGCATATGTTTGGTTTCATGTGGGACACAACCAATAGACACAAGTCTGAAAATGCAGAATTACTTGCCCAATTTGCGGCTATTCTTCATACCATTTGGCAATAACGTAATCATACGATGTTCGATCATCAGACTGTTACTTCTCAATCATTCCTTGCGAGGTTCCGCAATACTTGAAATGCCTGGAATTGCCAATGGTTCACTTGTCCATCTCGTTCTTCTTTCTTGGGACACGAGATCACTAAGATTAATTCAGTCTCCTCCATTCTGAATTTTCCAACTCTTCAGACGGTGTCTACTGACACTAATCATTCTTCTCCTAATCTGGTCTATGGACCATGGTCTGAGTTAGAAACTAAACTCCATAGTGTAATTCAACGACAACTCCAGTCAGTCAAAACCCATCATATCAATGCTAGATTAAATTGGCTTAATAGTGTTCCTCTTACTTGTGATCCAGATACACTTATTGTCACTTATGATGCTAGTTTTTTATAGTCACAATCTTTGGCCAAGTTTTAGCTAGAGTAGCTTGTTGTCTATCAAGGAGGATCCATGACAGCACGTTGGCAAAGTGTCTTGCAGTGGAAGCCGCTCTTTTGTTGATCCAGAAACAACAGTGGAAGAAAAACTTTCTTTTGAGTGACTCGGGCTTGCTTAACACCATTTTGCATGAAGACAAGCGGGATCACAAAATGACCATGAATTGGATGTGGTCTCCTATTATTAGTAATATTAGACGTCTTTTATCTTCCAATTGTAACTAGCATTGTAATTATATTCCCACAGCACTTAATGTTGAAGCTCACTTGCTTGAAACAGCAGTAGAACTTAGTATTTGTTATAGAATTAATATATATATATATGCAATATGCTTTCATAAAAAAAAAAAGAAAAAAAAAAGAAAGAGAATCTAATGATATTCAGGCTATTTGGATTGTTAGGGTTACTAAATAACCCGTCTGAAATTTAAGTTTCTCAACTCTACAAACTAGAATTTTTTTTGTTGAGCTTAGAAAAGATTTGATAGCTCATCCAAGTGGAAACCTAATTTAATTTTCTACACTTTCTAAAGTCTTTCCTTCTCCTTCCCTCTCAGAGTCTCAAAATTTTCTCTAGCTCTGTCTCTTTCCCTCTCATTGACATTAGTTTGCTCACAGTTCCCAAATGATTGAACTTAGAAACCACTGACTATTGTTTTTAGACATCCAAGTCAAATTTTCATAATTAAAATACTCATTGAATATAATCTCTATGTGAATTTGCCTCTTAGAGAACCACCAAGGATGCTATTACATTATCAAGAACAATATTTTCTTACTGAAGAACATGAACCAATGTATGTGTTTGCTGTTTGCACACCAAACTCTGCCAAGTCTCTACGATGCTGCCAAATATGAGAAGTAATAACCTAATCACATTATAGTAAAAATATTTCTGAAGTTCGGACAAGATTGAGTTAAGAATCTAGGAAAATGTATCATTAATTTAAGTAACTTACAAGCTACGGTATGTTGTGCAATCTGCATTGAATGAAATACCGATTTCCAACGCCTATAGCTATAATGCACATACTTGAAGGCGTAAATTTCATGAACTTATATAAACCCAAATTTGATACCATCTAGCTAAGTCAAAGACACCCAAATTTTGTTACAAAATGTCAAAATCAAGCCACTGGAAACTGGGGTAGTTTTCTACAAGAGGGTTGTATATATTTGTAAACTCCCAATAGGTTTTTTTTTTTTTTTTTTTTTTTAAAATTTATATATATATTTTTATTAATTAATTTATAAGTAAACAAGCTGGAAAAAAAATGCACAAAAATGCATCAAATTTACACCCGTTAATTATCTCTTCATCATTCATTTCATAAGAGGGAAAGAAAATTTTCTTGAACTCCTCAAACAAGCTAAAAGATGGATCAATGGGGTTCAGGCTAAGGGTTAAACTCACCAAGTAATTGTTGTCAATATGGTTCCTTGGTGCACAAACTTAAACTCGTGATCTTGGTAGGCGGGTCATTTTTTAGTAGCTGAGACATCAATCTAATACAAGTTGTTAAATAGAGTCACGAGAAAAGGTGATCACCCCATGTCTACTACTTTGCAGTTTATCCAATTAGATATAGTTGATATTGCTATCATCAAGCAATGCAGCATATTCCCCATGTCTAGTACTTCCTAGTCTATCCATCAATTAGATATCATTGGTATTTCTGCCACTAAGCAATGCAATAAATTTCCAATTCATAGTAGTAGAACATACCAATATGGGAGACCCTAATCCCTCCAATGCTAGACCTTAAATCTGAGCTTTACAGGGTTAGAAGTACGTTCCTTCAAATTTTAAGTTTTTCTTGTCTCATACTAAATATTTGTGAGTTTGTTGAAAGGATTAATTTGGAGGATGAACTAAGGGGTGTGATTGGAAATGCTCTTATGCATCTCAACACTAATTTTGCAGGTTTTGCTTGCCAAAAAAAAAAAGAGTGACATCGACCACTCGCAACAGTCTTCTTGGTGCTATGAAAAGACCCTAAAACTTATACGGGAAGATGCTCTTAAACATCTCAACCAATACATACACTAGAGTTGCTTAATGCCGATGATCCTTATTTCACAATTAATCCTCAAAATCACCCACAAGGGTTTTCAAACATCAATCATTTCTTATGTGCATTGCAATGGAGAGGAGGGAGGTGCATGTATTGCTCATCTAGGTACTTCGAAAACCCTGCATTGTTGTTCATATAGCTAAAGAGATAACAGGTACTGATGTGTTAGGGCCACCACACCATGAACAGAGACACCAGTATCTGTCATTTTTGGCTGTTAGTATTTGTTAAATTGTGGGATGATCATCTTGTTTTTCATTTTTTAGCTAGCGCGTGCACAAAGGGACTCCAAAACCATTGGTGATTTTGGGCAAATAATTCTGTCATCCATTTCAAAAACATTTACCATGACCTTTCAAACTCTTAACACAAAACTCATCATAGTTTCAGGTCTCTTTGACTGATAAAGGCACCCCACATGACACCTCCTCATGAGTCACGAGCTTGACTATATTGACTCGCAACCCAGCCCAACCATGCACTCTTCTTCCTCAAAAGTAGTCTAAAAATTTGGAGCACTGTTGACATAGTGACAATGAGTCTCACTCATTGCATGGTTTCTTCTTTTTTAAAGGAGTAGTAGTTGAGTTCAGTGTTGAAAATGAAGCACAGTATGGTAGTTCTTTAATCTTTTTTTTTTTTTTTTTTTTGAAAATTTTCACAAAAGATATGTTTGGTTCATCAAGAAAACTAAAGGTTACAAAATGATTGATGAGGCCACTCTTGTGAATTATTATACAAAAGTTTAGTTTCAATTCACAGCTATCTTCAAGCAATTCTTATGAAAATGTGGAGAAGATTAGCACAGGATCAGTTAATATATACAAACAAAGGTCATAAAATATTACAAAAGAGACGAGTCTCAGAACAGTCACAGATAACGTATGTTTCTGGTGTAATCATTATATCTAACTTAAGCAATTTATGGAATTCATCTTTAGAGCACTGCTAAACACAACAAGAATTAACTCATATGCCACTATAAATAAATAACATATATTAAAATAGAATCGAATAAAAAACCCTAAGGGTGTGTTTGGGTGCATGAAATCCTATGCTATAGAAATTCATGAGGGGACCCCTACATTTTAGGCTAAATTGATATATCACTCCACATCCATCATTTGGTTTTGTGATCAATGGTGGAAATGAAAGTCTCATAAACATGGGAATCATATGCCTTGGGGGACCAAGGAGTGAGATTCCCATGTGCATAGGACTTTCATTCTCACCATTGATCACAAAATCAAATGGTTGTCAAATGATAGATGTGGAGTGATACATCAATTTAGCCTAAAATGTAGGGGTCCCCTCACCCCCTTCCAATCGCATTTTTGGTTTTCCAAAAATAATGCATAATTTGACATTTCAATGACAGCTCTTAGTTCTCCATATTCTTTTAGTGTGATTTTGCCACCCATTTTTGTATACCCTACTCCAATTGATTCACAAATCTACTATAAGCACTTGTTATATAAAAATCACAGCAAGTTGTTGTATTCTATGTTGCTCATCATTCCAGCTCAAACGTTGGATTAAAACTTCCTAAACACTTTGACTAACCAGATTACTATGCCCAGTTGCTACGCTACAAGAAGACCATGGACCTGGCCAGCCAATCTTTCATTTATTGACTGAAGAAGGGAGTGTGACCCTTGCAAACACCTGGAATGGGCTTTGAATATTGAGAGTATGTGATTGGCATTGCTGGGTTTTCTAAAGCCCAAGTATGCAAACCCAACAAGTGTTGGAGTAGCTATGGTCTTAAGCACATAACGTTACAATAGGATCTAGTTTTTTTTTTTTTTTTTTTTTAAACAACGCTGCAATTGTATTAATCCAAACTAGCAAAATAGTATTTTACATATTGGGCCATATTGTGGGCTTCAAAGTTAGGAGGTCTAGAAACATAAAGAAAACGATTAGTGCTATTAATAATGTCTTCAAAAGCTGAGATAAAAACAGAATGAGATCAATTGAGATGTTCTTTGTATCCCTGAAAAAATCGCACATCTAGGCAGTCCATATGGAAGTAAAGGTCCTCCCAACCTTCTTGTGAACTCCACCAAATTGCTTCTATTGCTGCCCGAAATTCTGCTTCAAAATTACTATGAATTGGTGTAGTAAACACTAGGGGTGGGCACAGGATGGGATGGACCCATCCCTATACCATCCCGTTTATTCGGGATCGGGACGGAACCGGAAGGGATAGATCTCATCCCGACCTCATCCCATCTCAAATGGGATCGGGACAGGACGGGATGGGACGGGATGAACACGTACTAAATAGTCCTCCAATAAAAAATAACAAAAAGAGTTTTATCTCACATTACTCACACACCAATAATGTCAAATTTATATACAATATAACTTACATCATAAATAATAATAGATATTAAATAAATAAATATTAAAAAAATTTGGAAGGCAAATAAATATTAAATTTCATTTAGAATTAATAATTCAATTCATTTAGATTTCATATAGAATTTCATCTTACATTGATTTAATTTCAACACATCCTAAACTTTAATTTAGAAAAATATTTTGATTAAAATTAATAATAATAAATATTAAATAAATAAATTCAGGACGGGACGAGATAGACGGGATTGAAAATCTCCATTCCGATCTCATCTCACTCTAGATCGGGATGGGACGAGATCGAGATGAATTTGATCAATTCTAAAAGGACCCAAAAAAATCAAGACGAGATCGGGATGGGTTCGGGATCGCGGGATGGGATGCCTACCCCTAGTAAACACTTCAAAATTGCTTCTATTGCTACTTCAAGTTAAATTAATAATAGTATATATAGTTGAAATTAATAACAATATATATTTAATAATAGTATTATAATATTAAGTTGAAATTAATAATAGTATAATTAAAATTTAGTTGATATAAATAGGGTTAATTGCTAAGTCCCCTACAATAAATAACTAATTAAGATGTGCATTCATATTTAATCACTATTGCACTAATTCCCAAGACTAGCGGTCAACGTGCTTTGACCGTTAGTTTTCAAAATAGATGACTAAAATATCTTTGAAAAATCACAGGCTGAGATGACTGTTTCATATCTCGAAGAAAATTCAAGGGCCCAACTAAAATTATAATCGTATCTCGAGAAAAATCAATCGTTGATAAAAAATTTGTATATCAAACATCTTATCTCGAATAAAATTGTAGGGTCACTACTAAAAAATCCCCTTTTGCGACGACTCGTAGCGCGACGAGGGAAGTTTTGTCGCTCAAAATTATCTTGGCGCGACGACATATTTAATATCGTCACGCAATTACAAAAAATAGCTAACTACTTAACGCGACGAACTGTTTCGTCGCGTCAAACCCTATTTCGCGACGAAGTTAAAGCCTTCGTCGCATACCTAATATGCGACAACGTGTCGTCGCTTAAAACCAAATATTTTGTCACCCTAAAATACCTAGGGCTACGTGTCGACCACTTTGAACGACCAACTTGAATATCCTCGGGCGACACACTGTTTGGTCGCATAAAAATATCTTACGTGACGAACTGGAAACCGTCGTCGCATAAAATATCTTACGCGACGAACATGAAACCTTCGTCGCATACAAATAGCTTACGCGACGAAAAGGAAGCCTTCGTCGCATAAAATTTAAGCGACAAAGTATTGTCGCTTAAACCCAAATATTTTGTCGCCCTAAAATACCTATTGCTATGTGTCGGCCACTTTGAACGACCAACTTGAACATCCTAGGGCGACAAACGTTGTCGTCGCCTAAAAATATCTTACGCGACGAACTGGAAACTTGATCGCATCAAGTATTCACAACCAAGTTTCGTCGCGCAAAGCGAGCAAGTTCATCGCCTAAAACATCCCAGGGCTACGAACGGTGTCGTCGCACAAGCTCTGACCTGTTCATCTTCTCCACGAATTAGAATAATCAGATCTGTGTTTTTCACTATTTTCTCCTCTCATTTTATTCTTTTTCTCTGCTCAATTGATTTCTCTCACTATATACTCCAAGCTTCCAGCACTTAATTAGGCTTCGTCTTCTCTTTGCGTCGCCGGCGCCGGCCACACCTCCAATCGTCTCTCTCTTTCACTTGGAGAACGGTGAGGAAATTGCTAAATTTTTTTTTTTTTTTAAATTTCATGAAATTAGGTTGCTATCATGTGGATTTTTGGGAGTGTCTCACATTGTTTTTCGAGTGCATACAAGATATTTATTAATTAATAATATCTACATCGTCCACTTGAAGAATTGTAATTGAGATGCTGCTGAAAATTTTCCACATTGAAACCTAATCGCATTAGTGTCGTTAACTCTCTTGAATTCTCATGTTTTGTTTATAAACTGAAAACAGACGTAATGGAAAGACAGTGGATACAAAATCAGGACAAATGCTGTGATGAATATTTAAATGGGATCGAGAGCTTCATTGAGTTTGCAAGGGCACATGTCACTGGTACGACGAATCATATCAAGTGTCAGTGTCAATGTTGTAACAATTGTTTGTGGCAGACATTCAATATGGTTCGATATCATTTGGCGAGGTATGGGATGATTCAGAATTATACGAGGTGGATTTATCATGGGGAGCAACGAGAATTTGGTTCGACTTCATCGAATTCCTAGCCACTTGTGCCGCACATTGATGAAACGCCCATGAATGATAATGACCAAGTTATGGGTATAATAAATTACGCTTATCCATATGCATCGATGAACGAAGATGGCATTGATGATATGGTAGGAGATACCGTACCTCCCAACATGCTGCAAAGTGAAGAGTTAGAAAACTATGAAAGACTGTTGAAACAAGCCCAACAAGCATTATACCTCGGTTGCACAGAGTTCTCCCTGCTTACTGCCATTGTGGAGTTGATGCATTGCAAAGTGAAACATCATATGTCGAATAGTGTTTTTCTCATTTAATGGGAATTATGAAGCAGATGCTTCCGAAGGAAAATGTTTTGCCTGAGGATTATCGTAACGCGCAGAAATTGTTGAATGGTCTTGGTTTGGGGTATCAAAAGATTCATGCTTGCAAATACAACTGTGCATTATTTTATAAGGAAATTGAAGGGATGGATGCATGCCCTGTGTGCAATGAGCCAAGATATAAGCCTAATTCTGGTAATAAAACGAAGAAAATTCCACAAAAGGTTTTGCGTTATCTTTCACTGAAGCCCAGATTGCAGCGACTGTACATGTCGACGCACACTGCAAGTCATATGAGATGGCACAAGGAAGGAAGGGTTGATGATGATTTTTTGAGACATCCTGCTGATGGAGAGGCTTGGAAAGCATTCGATACTATGTATCCCGATTTTGCAGAAGACCCGCGCAATGTCAGATTGGGGCTTGCAACTGATGGATTTAATCATTTCGGGATTATGAGCTCTACTCACAGCACCTGGCCTGTCGTTGTTGTTCGTTATAACTTGCCCCCTTGGATGAGTATGAAAAAAGAGTTTACAATGATGACTTTATTAATTCCCGGTCATCCCGGAAAGGACATTGATGTTTATTTGCGGCCGTTGGTTGATGAGTTAAAAGACTTATGGGAAAATGGTGTACGTACATTTGATAAGTCTACCAACACAATGTTTATGTTGAGAGCAGCAGTGATGTGGACTATACATGATTTTCCCGCTTATGAAATTATTTCAGGTTGGAGTACTCAGGGCTATAAGGCATGTTCGATATGCAACGATGATGTAACGTCTGATTGGCACGCGGGAAAGGTTTGTTATATTGGTCACCGTAGATGGTTGCCCCAGGATCACGAGTGGCGAACAAATAAGGTGGACTTTGATGGAAAAATGGAGAACGACACTAGACCTAGAGAATGGTCGGGGATGACATTTTGGCTAAGTTGAATAGCTTGGAATTTGGTCAGATTGGCAAACATCCCGATAATCGTGATACTAATTTGCACAGGTCAGCTACACATCTGAACTGGACGAAGAAGAGTATATTCTTCGAGCTTCCGTACTGGTCGAAATTAAAGATCAGGCACAACCTAGATGTGATGCATATTGAAAAGAATGTGTGTGATAGTGTGGTTGGGACAATTCTTGGCATCGAAGGAAAATCGAAGGACACTGTGAAAGTGAGGGAAGATTGTATGAACATGGGTATAAAGAAACGGTTATGGCTTAAGAAAGTCGGTGACAAATGGGTAAAGGGACATCCCTATTTTGCAGTTAAACCGCCAGTAAAAATAAAAAAAAATTAAGTTTTTTTCTTCTGTGAAGTTTCCAAATGGGTACGCATCTAATATTGCCCGTTGTATGAAAATGAGTTATGGGAAAATGTCGGGATTGAAGAGCCATGACTGTCATGTACTACTGCAACGTCTTCTTTTGGTCGCTATTCGAGGATTTTTGCCATCGGGTGTTGTTGGCCCTATTACAGAATTGTCGAGATTCTTCCAGCAGCTATGCGCAAAGTCTCTGCGCAAATCGGATATAGAAAGGTTGCAAGACGAAATTATTAACATCTTATGCAAATTCAAACAGATATTTCCTTCGACATTTTTTACTTGCATGGTTCACTTGATGATACATTTACCGGGTGAGGCAAAGCTTGGTGGGTCGGTCAATTATCGGTGGATGTACCCAATAGAAAGGTAACTCATATGCTTGTTTTCTAACTATTCTTCATTTATTGTAACGAGTCTGACATCTTTTATATTTTGTAGAATACTAGGCACATACAAAAGGTATGTACGGAACAGGGCAAGACCCGAAGGATCCATAGTGGAGGCATATATTGCAAATGAATCACTTACTTATTGTGCAATGTATCTCCATAATGTTGAGACATCCTTCAACCGAACTCAACGAAATAATGAAGGTGGTACTAGAAGTGAGACACTTTCTGTTTTTGCGCAACTCGCACGACCGTTTGGCGAGCCACCAACAAATGATCAGTTTAGCGATGACGACATGGAAGTTGCGCATTGGTTCATACTCAACAATTGTGACGAGGCCTTGCCATTTTTGGAGGAGCATGAAGAACTAATTAGGCGTAAGTATCTGCACATTTACGGGTCGAGAAGCACCGTCAATTGTTTCCTGAATGGTTTCGCAAACACGTAAGTTGATAACTATAAGAAAATTTGATAATATTGCATTTTTTTTATAATTGGTATTCAACATATTCTGAATATATATAATTTTTTTAATAGATGTTACAACTGAAGGAAGTAATTCGGCTCTTTACGATGATGAATTATCAAAACTGGCGAGAGGTCCTATTCGATCTGAAACATTTTCGGGTTGTTATGTGAATGGTGTTAAGTTCCTGGTTATTGAGCGAGACAACAATTTGAGCACTCAAAATAGCGGTGTATCAGTACCTGGGGACGGCAACACCGCCGATGTTGATTTCTATGGTAAACTGACATCTGTAATTCAATTACTGTACAAAGACCGTTGCCAGGTGATTTTATTCAAGTGTCGTTGGTTTGATACAAACCCACATAAAGCCGGGAGTATTAAACGAGAATATGGTCTAGTAAGTGTGAACACAAACACACTTTGGTACGAGCATGATCTTTTTATTTTGGCAACTATGGCAAAACAAATTTTTTATCTAGATGATCCTAAAGCCGGTGGTGGATGGAAAGTAGTCCAGACGATCCAACACAGAAGTATATGGGACATTCCTGAAAAGGCTTCTGATGACCACAGTGATGACGACACCGCTGATCAAGAGAATTCATCTTCAAGCATTCCCATTATCCAACAACCATTTGAGTTATTTGTCGAACTTCCTCCGATTGATGGCGAATATGATGTTGAGGTATCACCTGCAAAAGATGGAGTTTTTGGAGAATCTGAGGCAACCATGTCCGATGAACTTGAAGAAGAAGTCGAAAGTGATTACTCTACTGATTCAGATTAAATACATTTGAAGGAATATAATTTGTTAGGTCGTGTACAAGATGTTAATAATATTATGTATTTTGTTAGTTCATTTAATTAAATTTGTTAATGTACTATGAATTTTTTACCATAAATTTGTTAAATGAATGTCGAAGTTCAATTAATTAATTAAATAATGATATAAAAAATTTTCTCTAAAATAAACAAATGTGATGTTTGTGCGACGAAATTAGAATATTTCGTGGCACAAAATGCTCCCCCTTAAAAACCCAGCGCGTGCTTCTGGCGGCAAAAAAATTGGGGTGAAATTTTGTAAACTGGCGCGACGAATTCTCTGATATATAGCGATGAAGGCTTCGTCGCGCAAACTCAAACCCACCGTCTCCTCTCAGTCTGTCGTCCCCAAATCACAGCAGATGCAACATCTTTGAGTTCATCTGAGTTCGTGATTGCTTCTCTGAGTTCATCTGGGTTCGTTATTGCTTATTTGAACTCAGATCTCTGAGTTCGTGATTACTTCTCATCGATCTCAGATGCAACATCTTTGAGTTTCTCTCTTTGAGTTTCGTGATTGCTTCTCATCGATCTCTGAGTTTCTCTCTTGGCAGAGAAGGTAAGATCTCATTTCCTCTCTTGTTTAATGGAGTTTTGTGATTTAGATCGTTTCTACAATGGGTTTTAATAAAAATTGAAGCTTTGATTGTTTGGTTGGCTAATCATGATATTGGGTTTCTTTGAGGTGGGAGGTGGTATGAAGGGGAAGGATCTGTGAGGGTTACGTTAATTAGATTGGTAATTTCTGTTTATTTGATGGATTGGGTTTTGATAGTATTTGAAGTTTTGTTGATTAGTTATGATTTTGGCAAAGAAATCTGCAGTTAGCTGGTGTCGTAGGAGGAGCTTCTGCTTGGTATGCATTTGGGCTCACACAACAACAAATATTTTATCTATCAGTGAGCCTACTGTTCTTGTGGTCGTTAGATTTGGTAAGTTTCTTACTTAAATTCTGCAACTGATGACATATTTTGGTGTTGGAATATGCAATGATTTGAAATGTCTCGTTGATCATGTAGAGTAATTGAAGACAATTCTCTTTATTTGCAACTTGGATTCTAAAACTAAAAACATGTGTCACTCATATAATATATATCAAGTTTTGGGAGCAAAGTTATCTGTGGTTGAACATCCGACATCTGGTTCCAATGTTTGAAAATCCATATTTTGTATGGTTTTCAGTTGTAACCAGAGATGACATCCAGATCATGAGAGAGAAGGGAAGAAACTTGGGTTTGTAAATGATAGATAACGACCAGTTACAATTACCGATTTACTGGGATATCTGCCGAATAGAAATTGTTGAGTGGGTTTTTTTTCCCCTCTCACGCCAGCTTGTGATTGTTGTAGTTCATAGATTTGGTTGTAATGGAAGACATCTGGAGTCTGTGGACAATGTAAATATCTGTCAAGAAATCATGGTCACTGATCTTTCCTCCACATACTTTTGTAGTCTGCATTCTGAGTTGCTGTAAAAGTTATAGTTCTGTAATTTGTATAAGGACTAGACTTTGGTAGATGGCAAACTCGTCATTTTTTGGTAACAGTGAATTATTTGATATACTAAATCTCATGTTTCGGATGATATACTATATCTCTTGTTTCATAGATCTCATTTGGTGGTGGAGTGAGTGGTTTGGTTCTTGATACCGTTGGTCATACTCTGAGTCAAAAGTATCATTGCAGAGTCATCCAGGTAAGACTAGCCTCCCTTTATTCTTTTTTATTTAAAGATATCTAATACATACATCTCACTTTTTTGTCTTAAATTTATTTTATTATTAAAGTTGCAGTGCTTTTTCCTATCTACTATCTAATGGTAGATATTCTAATTTCTAAGTAAAGGGAGTGCTATAACAGTTGGTCCCTGACTTTGTCTACTACTAACCTCTTGGACAATGTGTCTAAGCTTCATTCTACTACAAAAAGAGGAATCTATTGATCATTTGTCAATTAATTCTGAGTGCTAGCATTGTTTGAGTTCCATGTCCAAACCAATTTTCCCATTATTTTCTGGATTGGGTTAAACATTGGCACTCATTTTCTCACCCCCTCCAATCTCTTTATTTTTTAAAAATGGGTCTAGGATAGATTGTTACATCCCATGTTTTGGATCATTTGGCGGGAAAGAAACAATAGAATTTTCAAAGCTAGTAGGAAGGAAATAGATAAATTGTGGATTAATGTTAAGGTGACTTTGTGTTTTTTGATAGCTTCATTATACCTTCTAAATTGAGAATGGTTTCAACAGTTTTGCTTGCTTTCATCCCTGTTCTTGTTGAAGCAGGCCATAGATATATCTAAAACAAAAAAAAAAATTATTTATGTCGAAAGTTGTAAGATACCTCTGCTTGAAAATGAAAAGACTGAAAATTGACATCAGCTGGCAAAAGAGCAAGCACCTTGGTTTTCTTGTAATTGGTCTGTATTGCATGTGCAATTGTATGCTCTTCAAATCTTTCTACATAATGCAAATTCTGAAAGCATTTCTCATATGCATGTGGATGGGAAAGCCATATAATAAATTTTAGAAAACATACACCGGAGATATGAGAAATATTTAGCCTCATAGTCCTATGAAGTAAGTTGAAGAACCATGCTAAAGCCTTGGCAATGCATTCAATGCCTAAAAAGATAAGACTTGCAGATTGAAAATGCCTAGATAATGTTAGATTTAATTTGCTTGTCTGATGCTAACTATCTTCTCAAAATCCATACCCAAGCATGGTTTAGAAAAGCCCACTGAAGCTGCACCTTAGTTCAAGGCAAGTCAACTAGCGCATTGAGGCACCTCTTACCTATTATGTAACACCTTAACCTTGTGAGATGCACTCATTGAGGTGTAGTAAGAAGCGAGGCAGACTGAAACACACACCTCTGGTGGCCGAAATTTGCTTACTAGTTAATAACAATTTTTTTATACATTTTATTGTTTGTTTGTTTGTTTTTTGAATTCACCCAAATCAAGCACTCAACTATTCATCTTCTTTACTTTGCTACATTATCCTAAGGCAATTCTTCTTCATTAGACTCCACTCATGTTTATTTGAATAGTTAGTACATTTGTCTTCAGCACACTACTAACTGTATTCAAAATTTGAAGGATAACCACCTTAACCTTAAGAAAGTCATTTGCCTCTTTTCCCGCCCCGTCTTTTTAAACATTGATACCAAAGGATCTGACATTAATTAGTCATCTATTATACTCAAAATTGTTTTTGTGGAAAAGGTGAAACCCTGGCCAAAAAAGATATCCAGTCATGCAAAGAATCCATCTCTGCCTAGAGCACAATACATTCTATCCTGTTGATTACTCAGGTTTGTGTTTTTTGATAGCTTCATTATACCTTTCCGACTTGAGAACGGCTAATGCGGCAATCAATAAAAGAATATGATTTAGGTGATGTTTATTTCAGGTCTGAATATTTTGAAATTTTAGTTGTATTTCACAAAATTCACTTCTAATTATATAGACAGCCACCCCTTAATGTTGTGATTCTCCATTCTTTGTAAATTTAATTTATATTCACTGAATCCATTTTATCCTAATTAGTTATCTGTGAAGTGGGGATGAAATTTGTGTCAAGACATCTAGATTATCTTAGTTGCTTTCTGACAAACATTGCTTCTATTTTCTCCAACATCACAGAAAAGTATTGTGAGCCAGGAGTCTGTTCTTTTTAATTGTTCTATCGAAAAGAACTTTGCATATTGGTTCGAGGGCAAAGCCAGTACCAGTGATATATCTGCATTCTAGCCTGTTGATTACTCAGGTTGGTGTTTGTTGATTGCTTCATCACACCTTCTACTTTTCCCTTTCTTCTAATTAATCCAATGTTTTAAAAGTGTAGAAGGTTAGGTATAAAACTTCATGTTTTATAGAATCTCTGTGATGGGAAGGATTCTTTATTTGATTTGAATCATGGGCATGCTTCATTTGTTAGAATTATAGATTGTTGAAGTGGTAGTCAGATTATTTGGTTTATGGATTGTTACAGAATTTCAAGTTATTTTCTTCCATGATCAGTTTTGGTTGTTCCCCATTGATTCAATCTTTCTAAATTCCCCCCCTTTTGATCTAATTTTGAATGAGTTTTCTAATAGTAAAGCTCCAGTCTCTCTTATTGATTATTGTACTATAGTGATTTACATTTGCATATAAAATGCTAGACATGCACATTTATATCTCCTCTACATTTGCTGTTGAAATTCAATTTTTTTTTGTTATTCTTCCCCATTTATCCAGTTTTCTTCCTGAACCTTATGAAATTCAAGTTTTCTCCTTCATTATACATTGTATAATTAATGTATTGTTTTATACGATCTTCCATTGATTGCATCTATTTACTTTGTCTTCATGTTACTTTGTAATTGTTGTGTTGTGTTTTTATTATTTTGGTTCAGATGGCTTCTTTGATTACAAGAAAACGTAGGTCCGTAATTGTTGCTGATAGTAGTTCGGTCGCCGCTCCTCCGCCCAACGTAGCTCATTCCGCCATTAATGCTCCCGCTACAAGGGCTGCTTCTATCAGTACTCCACCAGCACATGGATCAAATGTTCCGGTAGTTGATCAATCTTCATCGTTTGGATTAGTTCCTCAAGTTCTCACTCGACGAAGCGCCAGACGAACAAACCGTCGATCAGCAGCTCCTGAGATTGCACTCGAGATTATAACCATGATCGGGGATGTAAACCCCTCCCCCCAAGGAGATGGAGAGCTCCCTAGAGGTAATAAACTTAAGTTTTCGTCATCATATTCGGCAAATTGATTTTTTTTTTACAACAGCAAAGAAAACGAGGGGGCCCTGTAGACAACTAAAATCCCAAAGGATCACACGAACCACTAACACACGCATTCCCGTAGTGTGGGATCCTAGTCATCGTCGCTCGCAATCGGTGCAATCATTCGCAACCATTGCCCGATGACATCCTCATCTTGGAGTGAGGTCAAGCCCGAGACGCAGGCCGAGGTGTTGGATGCGCTCACAGTAAGTTTTAGCCATTCATCTCAACCTTTAATAATTAAAATCTTTATAATGCAGAAAGTTTTGAAGGTTTTGCTTGTTTATGCTTGTATTTTTACATGATTTGGTATAACTTATCTCTTTGGGCCTTAATATTCTCTAATAAATATTATTTAAAATTTTCAGGTTAACTTTGAGTTTGACATGAATGATCCAAACATTCATGAATATATCACCGGTACGTGCGTGGATCGATACAGGAATTGGAAGCATGATTTCCACCGATACTTCCAAACGTTTTCTGATGTGGATAGTGCTAAGGCACAACCCCCAATCAAATTGGAGCATAGGCCTGATGAGTGGGTGTGGTTGTGCGATCATTTTCGAACTCCCACATTTCTGGTAAGCATTAACGTTTTATTTAATTAAAATAAACATATTTATTTTTATATAGGTAATAATGCATATGTTTAATATATATTTTGAATAATTATACAGAAAAGATCTGAGGCGAACAAGGCGAACCGACGTCAAAAGAAAATTTTACATCACTCTGGTTCATTGCCCTTCTCTTACAGGGTGGAGGAACGACGTCTAGTAAGTGAACTCATATGTTTCATTTCATTATTTTATTTTTAGTCAATACATTCAATTAAATGTTTATATTAGTTGGTTTATTATTTTAACAATGTTTTGTAGGAGGGTTCAAAATTCCCAGAAATCGACATGTTCAAGGATGTTTATGCACTACCTGGCAATGAGGTGGCCGTGAAGTTGCATGTAAGTTTTATTCTTTGCATTTTTTGCATGTTGTCACTTCTGTTGTTTTAAAAGTTATTAATTTTTAATAATTTTTTTAATCAAGGAAACGATGGTGGAGAGGCGGGATGCCTACATGGAGCGAGTGGCCTCACAGCATCCTCCGGGAACTCCGTTGAAACAGCTCACAATGGACGATCCTGATGCAGGATTACATATTTTGACGGAGACATTGGAATCGCTAGGTCCAAGACCCGGAAAGATTGTTCGGGGGATGGGAAAAGCTAAAATTCGTGAGGTCAACACCTCATCTTCAGCTTCGCAGCGGTCAGTCGGAATCGTTTCATCATTACAGTCAAAAGTGGAGGAATTACAAAATGAGTTAAATGTTGCCAAAGCGCGTGAGGCGGAGAGGGAGGCCCGAGAGGGGGAACGACAAGCACAAGAGGCAACTAGGTGGAGTATGTTATTAGGGGCTCTCCAGCAGTCGGGGATTAATTTGTCGAGCCTCCTGCTACTGTCGACAAACCATCATCAGCCACCACATCCCTAAAAAATGTACTGATGTGTTTTTTTAATTTATAACTATACAGTACGGTTTAAAAATTTTAATTTGTAATGGATACATTATGATTTTACATTATTAATTTGTAAAGTTAATAGTATTTAAATAAATTAGCAAAACCTTTCTATGCGTGAGACGATTCAATTAATAAATATTTCAAATTTAATTAAAATAAAGATTTGAATTAAAAGATTTCAAAATTATTAAACAGAACTTTAAGCGACAAAAATTTTCGTCGCATAAGAATAGATCAAGCGTGTTTGGATCGACGGAACCTGTGTGACAACATTAGAGTGATGAATATTGTTGTCGCGTAAAGAATATCTTGCGCGATGAAAGGTTCGTCACCATTGAGTTAAGCCGACAAAGTCTAACGCGACGAAAGGGATCGTCACGATTGAGTTATGCCGACAAAGATTAATGCGACGAAATGGTTAATTGCGTAAGTATATTTTGCACGAAGAACAATTCTATTTCTTGCGACGAAATTAGCGTCACGCAAAACAGTATTACGCGACGCACCCTTTTGCAACGATCTTTGGTGTCGTCGCGCAAAAGGATTTTGTAGCGACGAAGATTTACTTTCGTCACACAAAGGCTTGCGAGACAGAGCGGTGGCGACAACCTTTGCGCGACTAATATTTTGTCGCCCAATATTTATGGCGACGAAATGTTGTCTATAGCGACAATTTTGACTACGTCCCTAAAGGCCTTTTTTTTTGTAGTGAGTCCAATTAAAATCATAAACACATTTCGACGAAAATTATAGGACCAAAATTAAACTCTCCTATATTTCGTAGCCCCGCTGTCACCCTCCCATTCCTCCTCATTCCTCCATTCTCTTCCTCCTTCCTCCTCTATTTCGCCACCCAAATCCATAATGAACCCACAACAACCTTGCAACTGTTCCACAACAATGGAAGAAGAGAGAGAAACTGGTTTGAGAAGAAAAAACTCTGTAAATGGAAGGTTTGGTTGTGTGGAGGAAGTGTAGGGGTGAACTGTGAGTCCAATTTTTTATTCCTTAGTGCAGCAAACTGAATTCATCCAGTGTTCCTCTATTATTGATTAAAAAAAAAAAGCAAATTTGGTCCCCTACTTCTAATGATAGGAAAACAAATAGAGTTTTTTTTTTTTTTTTTAACTAAGTTGTTTCCCACTTCATTCAGCAGAAAATGTGAACGCCGAATTACCCAATGAAATGAACTCAAAGCAAAATGGAATCAGGAAAAATAGAAATGTTGGATCTCGAAAAAGTGCAACACCAAAGAAAGAGAGTGCTGTAAAGAAATTAAAGACAAACAACCCGGGCTCAGTGAGTACATATTTGCACTTTTGCTCCCCACACACATCATGTTGTTTATTGATCTATTACTCACGGGTTTGTCTACACAGTGAGGAAAGGGGCGAGCGAGCCGTTCACTCCCTCGAGATGCGTAAAAGTGCTTTGAAATACATACTTTTACATATCTCGAGGGGAATGAACAGCTTCACTCCCCTCCCTCGCCCGTTTCCTCGTCATTTAGAATTTCCCATTACTCACTCTTTCAACTGTTGAATTAGACCCCAATTATACTCTCAAAAGTACGAGTTGGAATTAGAGTCCAAAATATTTTTTTTCCGGGGTTGTGGGTTAATTATGGATTTAAGTGGTGAAATAGAGGAAGAAGAAGGAAAGGAGGAAGGAGGAAAAGGTAGCGGCGAGGCTGCAAGCAAAACATAAGAGAAAGGAGGAGGGAGGAGTATCTCACAGGTCCAACCAATTAGGTTATATATAGAATCGGAGGTGGTCCCCAACCCCGACCATATGATTAGCAAAATAAATGTCCCTGGACCTCTTGGGCATGACCCACATTCCTTTTTGTACTCCATTTTTGCTCTTCCATAAGATTCTCAATTACATAAGATATAATTTAGGAGGATGAGACTTCTGTAGAGTCGTAGTTTCCTCATTGACCTTATCATATCCTTTTTTTCCAAGGAAAGTTGATCTCCTCATCCTATGATTCTGTGTAGGTGTACTTGGTAGACGGGGGGAGAGTTGGAATTGTACAAACTAAAGTCAACTTTAAGCTTGGTTTACGGGCTTTTCTAAACATGGAGGAAACGCGCGATGAGAGAGAGTTGAATGGTTTTTCTAAACTAAAGTCATTTACGTTTCAAACTTTATAGTTGAATGGTTTTCATTAATTGATTGAACATTCTTAGATAAATGCAATGCTCAAAGAAATATGACATAAAGAATTCTGTTTCCAATTAAAAACTTACCTGAGATGTAGATCCTCCCCTGTACTGAAGGTGAATGGTGCCTCAATGAAGAGTGTCTTTACATGCTCTGCGGATAAAAACCATGAACTTGACAGAAAATCAACCTGAACAATTTTGTCCACAAGGATATCGTAGGCCGGGTCAGGCAAATAAAGCCCTGCTTCCTTTGATTTGAAGTTTCTATAGCTCGGGAACGTATAGTCCTTTTGTCTAAAAGGCAAGATCCTCCCAAAAGTAATGAAAAAGGATGCCTGTCAGCATCAGAGAAAAAAACTAAATCAGTTTCCAGCAGAAAAAAATTTGAAATGAAAACAAAGAGTAATGTGATTAAGAAGGAGAACTGCTCAATGAAAAGTAACAACAATCGAATCACCGTCTTGTATGGATTCAAAACATGCTCCCCTCCCTTCAAGCATTATTCAAATCAAACTAATAGAAACTTTCTTGTGTCCATTGGTATTATCCATTATATGCAAGTTTGAAGAAATGTAAATCAACCACTAGGTGTTAGAAACTCTCAACCCCCTTCAAGCTTCTTTACATTTTGTGCAAAAAGTGATTTAAACACTGTAAAAGAATGAACACATGAACAACTTGTCCATTGTACTGATTGAATATATTTACTTGATATTTATCTATATGGTCATCAAAGGTATAGCCAACAATCTAACAGAAGGAATGCATACATAGGAAGCTGTTAGTCTCAGGCGACGCCTATGCTCACTAGACATCCCCATACTCTCCCCATTGCCCAGCCTACCCAAGGAAGAAGCTAAAAATATGTAGTCAAAGGCGATCGCCCAAGCAAGCTAGGCGACTTCTTTTGATGATAATTTTTGTTTTTAAAGGTCAAAATCCATTAAATGTGCCAAACTAATCTCATACAAATCATCTACTAATCTGTAAGTTGTGACTGAGGAAGAGGCCAACACTTCCATATGAAGCCTTTGAAAGTGTGACAAATCATGAAGTCGAGGATGAACCACCCCAACACTTTGATTGTGAGGATGATGGGCTCAGTTCTAGGGAGGATGAGGATATATGAACATTTCACTTTACGTTATGACTCATGTCTTTTCTTTGCGATTTTGGGCTCCTTTTAAATGTTTAAACTATGGGTATGGTTATTGACTTGTTGCTTTTATGTTTGTTATTGGGTTATGACTATGTTTCTAAGTTCATATTTTTAGTTAAATATGTATAAAGTTGACATGTGAAATGATGCATATATAATAGCTTCCAAAAATTCCTACAAAAGCCTTAAAAGTTCCTGCAAAATCCTGCGTATAATGCTAGGTGAGGTCTAGGCCTGCCTCTTACAAAAGACTAAAATGAGAGAATGACTGACCAATTTCTGGCTTATCGATCTTTAATTGCTTTTTGTTCTTGACTCCTTTTTGGAAATCTAGGATCGTTTTCTGAATTTCATTTTCTTTGTAAAGCTCATCTATTCTCAAAGACTTCATCAAACTATACAACAATGAGATCAAAAGAGTAGTAGGAGGAAGTAGAAACACTTCATTTCACTTCAAATGTAAGAAAACACAAAACATTAGCATCCAATATCATCAAAATGGGGGAAAACAGAGCATTTGAAATGAACTTTCAAATTAACCATGGATATTAAAGTTCATTTCAAATTCAGAGCATAAATATAGTATAAATTTGGGATGGTATATATAGAAGTTCAGAACCAACAGAAATGCATATACAGGAAAACTTCATAACATATCAGTGACTTGTTCTATCAATGGGAACTCACCTTCAAATGATGAGTCCAGCTAATCAAATGAGAAGAAAACTCACCTTCAACTTCTAGCAAGAGCTAGGGTTTCCACAAATAAGAGAGAACGATTGGAGAAGATAAAGTGCGAGATCGATTCGAGAGCTGGAGTAGATTAGAAATCGATTACTCTGAGAGTCGATTTATGAGATCGCTTGTTTCTGAGATCGATTAGAGAGATGGAGAAGATTATAGAGACATCGATTGTACAAATGTGAAGAAGAATAGAGATTAGAAATCACCTTGTTAATCGTAAATTGTTTCTGAGATCGATTAGAGAGCCATCGATTGCTCAAATGTGAAGTTGATTGCAGACGAGTGACTCAATCTGCGACAAATGCGAAGATGAAGATGCCTTTCATCGAAAAAATTGTTCTACTGTGTGTTTTTGGAGATGTCTTTCATCGAAAACAGAATACCTTTCATTGCTGAGCGTTTTCAAATCGGATTCCACTATGGATGCTCGAATACCTAACTAATAGAGTGTAGTAGATCCAAACGATTAAACATTGATTTTGCAACAGGAAGTTTATCAGATTGATAAAGAGAGAAGAAAGAGGAAGTTTATCAGATTTTGCAACAGGAAGTTTATCAGTTTTTCATCAAAAGAGAGAAGAAAGAGTTTTACATTTAAATGAAAACTCTAAAACACCGAGAGTTTGGAGTCTAATGTGAGTGCTAAGAGTTTTTCCCAATCAGTAACACTTTGTTTTACACGTGCATATCACATGACAATTTAATAATGTCACAATTTTGAACAGTAACAGAAAATACATGATACAATATAATATAATGAGTATCACTAAAAATATGATGCTAATTATGATTACAGATTGCCAATAATGGTGTAGTGTTTTGTTAAACATACAAATCAGTTTGTTACTTAGTTTTGTCATTTAGTTAGTTTGTTAGATAATATGTTCATAGCTGTTAATCTGTTTTGACTGACTTCTGTTTGACTAGCTTCTCTGCTGTCTAGATATCTATATATATAGCAAATGTAAATTGACAATTAATGATAAAATAGAATTCATTTTTAGTATTTCTTTCAGAGTTTCAACATGGTATCAGAGCACCATTATAGCTCTTCATCTTCTCGTCTCTGTCACTTCTAAATTTTTTTTTCTCTGCTTCATCAGCATTGATAATGGCTGATTCAAGTTCTTCAAATGTTGCTTCTATCAGTAATTCCAATACTACAGAAGGTAAACCAGTCATGTTCACTCATGTATTGTCTGTCAAACTGAGTGAGAGCAATTACTTGCTATGGAAACAACAAGTATTAGCAACTATTAAGGGTCATAAGTTGCAGAAGTTCATTGAAACAGATGCATCTCCACCACAGTTTCTATCAAATGACGATAGAGCTCTAGGTCATGTCAATCCAGAGTTCACCAGTTGGGAACAACAGGATCAATTGCTCTTTTCTTGGCTTCTTTCATCCATGACGGAATCATTATTAACAAGGTTAGTTGGCTGTGAATCTTCAGCACACATATGGAGTTTACTTAAGGTGTTCTTCAATTCTCAAACCACTGCAAAGATTTCACAATTCAGAACACAACTCCAGAACATCAAGAAAGGTGATATGAACATCAATGATTACTTACTAAAGATCAAGACCATCATTGATCAATTGGCTTCTGTTGGCCATTCACTCTCACCTCAAGACCATATCAATGCAATTTTTGATGGTCTTCCTCAATCTTATGATACATTCATAGTATCTGTTTCTTCAGGATCAGATACATATAGTATTTCTGAGATAGAATCACTTCTTCTGGCCCAAGAAACAAGGATTGAGAGACATGCTAAAAATCTTGATGTATCCAGTTCTGTCAATGTAGCACACAGTAACAACAAACCATCTCCTAGATCCTTTGCTTCAAATCCACATTCATGGCGTTCACAGTTCAGATCACCAACCAATACTGTCTCATTCAGAAGTGGTGCACGGTTTGGATCAGTGAGAGGTTCTCGACCTCCTGGCTATCAAAATACTCGACCTCGGTGTCAAATTTGTGGAAAGATTGGTCACATGGCTTTCAAATGCTACAATCACTTTGATAACAACATTCCAAATCCTTGGAGTTCAAGCAATACATCTCAGCAGTCAGCATTCTCTCAGTAAGCAAACGTGCAAGCACACCTTGCTACTAGGAATGTTTTATCAGCATCCTCCAGTCAACCTACTGAAGATAATTGGGGAGTTGGTACTGAATCTCCAATTTATCAGCCTCAAGGATTTCTTTCTGCATCAAATTCATCTGATAACAGATGGTATCCTGATTCTGGTGCAACAAACCATTGTACTCCTCACACTCAGAACATGAAGACATATTCTCCTTATTATGGCAATGAGCAGCTTTTTATTGGGGATGGATCAGGTCTGCAGATTCAAAATGTTGGTGAGTCCACATTACCTACTTTCAATTCTTCAAGAATATTACATCTGAAGAGTGTTCTGCAAGTTCCTAGGCTCACTAAAAACCTTTTGAGTGTGTCCAAATTTGCTCAAGATAATCATGTTTACTTTGAGTTTCATCCTAATTCATGTTTTGTTAAGGATCAGGTCACCAAGCAAATACTATTGGAAGGCACACTTAGCAATGGGCTATATGTCTTTCCATCTCCTTCTCTAGCTGCATCAGTCCATTCAGAATCTAACTCCTATTCATCGTCTAGCAAGATAGTGCATACAGCCTCTACAAATGCTTCCTCACCCTTATCTCTTTGGCATGCTCGGTTGGGACATCCATCATTTTCCCTTGTTCATAGGATTTTAAGACATTGTAACATCTATGTTTCTAGTCCAGATGCATCTGTGTTTTGTTTTTCTTGTTGTTTAGGCAAAATTCATAGACTGCCTTATTCTAGCTCTTCAACTGTATACAACAAACCTTTAGAGCTTATTCACACAGACCTATGGGGTCTAGCATCGACTGTATCTTCTTTAGGATATAAATACTATATTCATTTCATAGATGCTTATAGTAGGTTTACTTGGGTCTATCTCTTACAAAACAAATCTGATGCATTTCCTACTTTTCTCAAGTTTAAAGCTCAAGTAGAACTTGAATTTGATCTTCCTATTAAGTGTGTTCAGTCAGATTGGGGAGGAGAATACAGATCCTTCTCCAAGTTTTTAGCTCAAAATGGAGTTCTTCATAGATTAGCTTGTCCCACTACTCATCAACAGAATGGTGTTGCTGAGAGAAAACATAGGCATATCATTGAGTCAGCCCTCACTCTGCTAGCTCATGCCTCTCTTCCTTTAAAATTTTGGGATGAAGCCATCAGAACCTCTGTCTATCTTCTTAACAGAGTTCCTACTTCTGTCTTGAATGGGGTTTCTCTTTTTGAATTTCTTTACCACAAAGCACCAAATTACAGTCATCTCAAGGTGTTTGGTTGCTCATGTTATCCCAATGTCAGACCTTACAATGCTCATAAGTTGCAATATAGGTATGAAGAGTGTACCTTTCTTGGTTACAACATTCAACACAAAGGGTATAAGTGTAGGTCATCTAATGGTCGTATATTCATATCCAGAGATGTTTTGTTCAATGAGAATTCATTCCCATTTCACAATTTAAACCCTTCTTCTATCAAACCCAATTCTCTTTTTCCTGATTTTACACCTGCCTCTATCCCTATGACAGCTCCATCCACAGTCACACCCGCAGTGACATCTGCAAGGTCTTCTACTCCCACACTGCAGAGTCCATCCATCACTCAGCATCCTACTTATGATACTAATCAGACTCCCTCATCTAGTCCATTACCTCTTGATCATACATCTCTCAGTACAGAGCTTCCATCAGTACCTACTTCTGTTCCTCCTACACTACCTACTGGACACCAGATGATCACTCGATCTAAAGCAGGAATATACAAACCAAAGATTTTTCTGGCCTCTGCAGAACCATCCAGTTTGAAGGAGGCTTTGAACACTCCTCATTGGCTTTCTGCCATGCAAGATGAGTATTTCGCTCTCCAACGTAATCACACTTGGTCACTGGTTGACTATCCTCATCATAGGAGTATTGTTGGATGCAAATGGCTTTTCAAAGTCAAGGAGAACTCAGATGGGACAATACAAAAATATAAAGCTTGCCTAGTAGCTAGGGGCTTTCAACAAACTGAAGGTTTTGATTATAAGGAAACTTTCAGCCCAGTGGTTAAACCATCTACTATCAGAATCATCTTGTCAGTTGCAGTCACTTATTCTTGGTCAGTGTTCCAGTTAGACGTCAACAATGCCTTCCTAAATGGGGTATTACAAGAAGAGGTATATATGATGCAACCACCTGGGTTTGTAGATCCATCTCGTCCTGATGCTGTGTGCAAGCTCTCTAAGGCCATTTACGGCCTCAAACAGGCCCCTAGAGCCTGGTTTGACAAGCTTCAGCACACACTTATCAAATTTGGTTTCACTGCAACAAAGTCAGACTCCTCTTTGTTCATCAGACACTCACCTTCTCCCATCTTCATTCTAGTATACGTTGATGATATTCTAGTTACAGGGTCCAGCACATCTGATATTTCTCAGTTGATATCTCAACTACATGCTCAGTTTAGTTTGAAAGATCTGGGATTGGTTAAATACTTTCTGGGTATTCAAGTTCAACACACAACTACTGGCATGTTTCTTTCTCAGACCAAATACATTCAGGACCTCCTTTGTAGAGCTAAAATGCAAAATGCCAATGGGTTGCCTACCCCTATGTCTGGTGGTGAGAAGCTGATGGATACAGGGAGTGATCCAGTCCAAGATGTTCAGATGTATAGGAGTATTGTTGGTGCTTTGCAATATGTCACTATCACTAGACCTGACATAGCCTACTCTGTCAACAAAGTATGTCAGTTTATGCAAAACCCGCTTGAAGCTCACTGGCGAGTTGTTAAGCGAATCTTAAGATACCTGAAAGCATCATCAACATTTGGTCTTCACATAGTTCATGTTCCTTCATTCAAATTCACTGGGTATTGTGATGCAGACTAGGCATCTGATGCTACTGACAGACGTTCAACTTCAGGGTGTTGTGTGTATTTAGGATCAAATCTCATATCTTGGTCATCAAAGAAACAAAGCATTGTTTCTAGAAGTAGTACTGAAGCTGAGTACAGGAGCTTAGCCTCAGTAACTGTAGAACTATCATGGTTACAAACTCTCTTCTCTGAGTTGCGGATTGCTAGTGTAACTCCTACTGTCTGGTGTGACAACATGAGTGCTATTTTCCTCAGTGCAAATCCAGTTCTTCATGCTAGAACCAAACATATTGAAATCGATATTTTCTATGTACGTGAAAAGGTTGCCAGAAAACTCATCAATGTGCTTCATATTTCTGCCAAGGATCAGATTGCAGATGTTCTCACCAAAGCTCTAGGCACGTCTAGATTTCTACTACTTCGTGACAAACTCAGTGTTGTCAATGAGACTACACTTAGTTTGCGGGGGAATGTTAAACATACAAATCAGTTTGTGTGTTTGAACTTATTTTATCCTGGAAATTGAAATACAAACCGTCCAGTGGTTAGAGCATAAGCATGTACATTACCCTCACTATGCCATTGTGATACCAGTGAGTCCTGGATTTCTTCTATATCAATCTGCCTTGGTACCATTAGTTTGCCTATGACTGTAAACTTCCATTGGTCCAATACTGAGTCTGACAGATCTTTCAACACAAGTAACTCTTCCTCATCTACTAGTACTGCTCTTTTGCGAAGCTCTTCCGCTTTTAGGTTTTCTAGGCTTGGTCATGAGTTAAAAGCTGCAAGGGCGAAAAGATGTTTGGGGTTTTCAGGATCTACAATCTCTTTGATAAGCATGGTGTTGCAAAGGTTTTGATAGTGGACAAGGATTATTGAGGGAAAGGTCGAGGAGAAGGACAGGGGCTAGATGGGGGAATAGGATGCTATACATGAAAAGACATAGTTTTACTCATGGAGAGCCGGTAGAGAAGTAGCACTTCTCAGAGTTTATTTGTTATGTAACAAACTAGGGTTCTTCGACACTCAAATTGTTCAATTAGAGGAGAACTTTGTTAGGGGTATTTCAGTCCTATACAAACATGAATTTCAGCCAAACACCCTCCCCTCCCCCTTCTATGTTTGGCACGATAAAAGGTGGGGTCATGGAATAGGTCAAACTCAGTTTAAATTTTAAACAATTAGGAAAAAAACACATTTTAAAACCGCCACGATTAATCATCCTAAAACTTTCGTTTTCCAAAACATGGAGTTAATGGTCTTTGCTTGAATGTGTCTTAATATTGAAATACTTACGACGTGAAGTGCATTAGATTACAAATTGTTTTTTTTGGAAAAATGCATTTCAACCATATTTAAAACTTTAAGCATTTGTATTAATAATTGGTTTCACTGGACAGATTTTCAAAAATGCATTTCAACCTTATCAAGTTTACTAAAATTCGACAATTAATTAGATAGTTATGATGATTTGCGTTTAAAAAGAAACACAATTTTTATCACTCCACCACATATGCATTCCACCAACTTTTTCACCATTTTGTTCATTTTCTTTGTTTTTTTACTTACAACTTATTTACAAACATGTCATTGTTGATAATGAATCCCCACCATCAAAATCTTCGCCAACTTTCAATCATGACCGCTTTTTATCTCCAATCCCAAACACCATTCTAATTTGTTACATAGACTAGAGTATTCCTCGTGCCTTCGACACTCAAATTGTTTGATAGGAGGATAATTTTAAACTTTGTCTAGGGGTGTTTTAGTCATATGCGAAACATAAATATCATGCAAACGCCCTCATTTTCCCCTCTATGTGATCCGTTAGAACTTTATGTTTGAGTAAATTTCAGCCATCTTTTATCTCAAACCTAAAACACCATTCTAATTTGTTATATAGAGTAGTATGTCCCCGGTGCCATTGGCACAATATAATTTTTTGAGTAAACCTCATGACATGCCAACTCGCCTGTGCCTTCAGCACCATGAACACACTAACTTTGCCCAAGAAATCAATTGAAAAACACAAAAATTAAAATACAAAGACACTCATTTCACAATATAAAGTGCATTTCATAGTTGCCCAACAAATTTGAAATTGCAAACAATGGCAAATACTAAAAAACACTCAAATGTAAATTTATATGTACAAATCAAAATAGATTTAGTAAAAAAAAATTTATACTTGAAAGCGGAAAAGATGAAAGAGTGTAAGCAAGGGTTAAGAGAAATTGAAATAGTGTAAGAGATATTGAAATATGAGAAAATATCTTGGATCGTTAGATCTTTATGTTTGGGTACATCTCAACCGTCTTTTATGTCTAACTCCAAACACCATTCTGAATTGTACTATAGACTAGGGTACTCCCCATGCCGTTGGCACGATAAAATTTTAAAACTTGTCAAAATATGATCACCATTGAGTTTTCAGCACCACCATCATCAACAATTTTAGAAAAATAAATAAATATAAAAAATGTTAGGTATGAGAATCGAACCCATGCACTCTTGGTGCTTTGAGTTCTATGTGATCTGTTAGATTCATATATTTGGTTAAATCTCAGCTGTCTTTTATCTCCCACCCCAAACACCATTATGTTTTGTATATATAATAATAACTAGGGTATTCCCCGTGCCGTTGGCACGGTAAAAATTTAACATGATAAATAGGGTTTAGCCTACTTTAAATATCAAGATAAATAAATATCAAAATGTTGAGTATGAGAATCAAACCCATGCACTCTTAGTGTTTTAGGTTCTATGTGATCCCCTAGATTTTTATATTTGGATAAATCTCAGTCGTCTTTTATCTTCAACCTCAAATATCATCATGATTTGTAATATAGATAATAATGATGTTAAGCAGCCATGATTAAATAGTCTTACTAGATCTCTATAGATAGACCACTAGTAAATTCCCAATAGAACCTATCCCCCGCATCATATCATATGTAGCTTAAAAAAAGTCTCAAATTTATCTAGATAGCCTAAAAGTAAGTTCCCAATTGAACCTATCCCCTGCAGCATATCATTGTAGCTTTGAACATAAAAAATTTAGACTAATAACTAGAAAAGTTTAATTATTTTATACAAAATTTACAATAGTTAAACATTGTGAATAAAAAACTATCTCATGTTTCCCAAGTCATTAATATCAACATTTTTTTTACTAAGCTTTTATTCAAATTCTGCAATATATAATATTAAATAGTCATAAATCAACCAAAGCTAGTCATCCTATTGCATGCTAATAATCTTATCTACATAAATAAATAAACCAATCCTCAGATAAATAAAACTTGGAATTACTAACCAGAATCGTCATCTAGAAATAATCTAATTAATCTATATGTTGTAACCATGTTTTATGTGAGAAACAAAAACACCTTGAATGTGAGAAAAAATGACTGAGAAATCACTGACGTAAATCAAATCACCTGCTTGCTCTAGGAATTTTTAGAAAACGCCTTTTTTATTAATTCTTTTCGGTAAAGCTTATACGCTACTATATTAATAAAAACGAGTACACAATTTTAGACCAATGTCAGAAGCAAGTTGATGAGCCTCAGTATTAAATTCTCAACCTATAAATCAACCATATCTAGTCATTCTATTGCATGCTAATAATCTTATCTACATAGATAAATAAACCAATCCTCAGATAAAAAAACTTGGAATTACAAACCAGAATCGTCATCCAGAAATAATCTAATTAATCTATATGTTGTAACCATGTTTTATGTGAGAGAAAAACGCCTTGAATGTGAGAAAAAATGATTGAGAAATCATAGACGTAAATCAAATCACCTGTTTGCTCTAGGTATTTTTAGAAAACGCCTTTTTTATTAATTTTTTTCGGTAAAGCTTATACGCTACTATATTAATAAAAACGAGTACACAACTTTAGACCAATGTCAGAAGCAAGTTGATGAGCCTCAGTATTAAATTCTCAACCTATAAATTTACATTCCTAGCTAGTGTGCATAGCGAAAAGTTTCTTAATACTATCGATGAGAGGTTTCCAGATCCAGTCTTCATACAAAAAACTGCTAGCAGAGAGATTCGGCTGGAAGATGGACAACAAGGCACTCAAGTCTCCCAAAATAAAGCCATGCTTCCACTTGTTGGCCTGAATCAAAAGAAGAGTTGTTTCCGCTGCATGACACTCTGCCATGGTACTATTCAAAACTTTCTCCGCGATTTTGAAAGCCACCTGTGCCAAAATCCACCATTGCATATCAACAACCATCACACCAATCGCTCCCTGTTTGGAAATATCATAGAAACTGGGGTCATAAGTAACAATCACAAAAAAGGATCTAGGTGAGCTGAAAAACTGATTTGGCCAGAAGTCATTTTATTCAAATTATGATGTTGGGCTGAGTGAAGTTGGGCTTTAATAAGATTGAGCATTGGTAACAGATTAAAGGGCATCGGGGATCTGGGATTCAATGAGGCATCAAATAAGGGAAGGTTGAGTGGTTGTCTTTGCAAGGTGTGAGTTGTGGTTGCTGCTTCTAGTACTTGGTACAAGGATTGGGGTGAGGGATTCCTAAGAGCATCTTTCAAGGGAAACCAATGTTTCTTCCATGAGGACCAAGTAAGGCTGAAGGTGTTAAAAAACATCTGAGGGCAGTGTTGAAAGCCTACGAAGGCAGGGAATATCCCTGGTGGTTGAGAGGAAATTTTGGGGGTGTCAGTAGCCTCTAAATTGACCAACCCATGGACTGGATTGACCAGAAAAGGTGCAGTTGTAACATTGACCCAATTACAGTCGCTGCGTTGACTGTTGTAATATAAGCACTGGGTGACTGAGTGGAATTAGTAACTGGGTGTGTCTACCCCTCCTGTTTGAAGCGAGTGAGTGGAAAGATCCCAGATGAGTTGACTCAGTTATGTGCTTGATTCTTGCAGTGTGCTTGAACGGGAGAGTGAAGCAATCATCGCTAGTAGTCGTGGTTATCTTCACCGAATCACAAGTTTGCGTGTACAAGGGAATACATGTCCAAACACATGAACCACCATACCACAACAGAAACAAAAAATGGGATGATCCTCATAACAAAACTTGATGGTGTACGGACCCCCCCCCCCCCCCCAACAATTCCAAAATATGTTTTCATAGCACATGAAAACCTTTTTGAAGTATCCAACCAAAATTTGAATCGAATATAGTGTTTGAGTGAGTTAGAGCGGGCTTCTGAATCGATTTCGATAAAAGAACTTATGCAAGCGGCAATAACTTGAACATCTTTAACTGAGAGTTTGGTTATTAGGAATTCATGAAACGTAACCCAGTACGGGATGCTATTAAATGATCAAATGGTAATTGGGTTATCAAGTGTTGCAAATTTGGTTTTTTAAAAATAAAAACAAATGTGTGTTTACCTGGTTTTGAACCCTGGACCTCCCTCTCCTATTTTGATATTTGAACCACTCTCTATTTTATAGTCCCATATCTACTATATATCTCTTTGAGGTAGAGTATATAAGAAGATAGTTAGGACTTGGGTTTGGACCCCTTGGGGGTACCACTCTTTTATGAGGAGGGGAGAGATAGGCCCGCCGTCCGTCCGGTCGGGCGGGTCGGGTTGGGTTGGGTCATTTAGAGAGCAAAACTTCTTTTTTGCTGAAATTTTATTTAAACGAAAAATAAATTTCTGAAGAGGACTTAGTCTAAACGGTCTCTCTAAACCACGTTTTGGCTCCGCGATTTCTGGCATAAATCCCGCCGAGTATCTTCTCCACGATCCGATCTTGCCAATGAACCTAGTCTATATTTCGTTTTTCGATTGTACGTTTTCTACCTATAAATACAATCTAGTTTTAGAGTTTTATAAACACAAAAACAAAAGAGAAATAAAGAGTTCTAGCTTTCCAGTTTATGCTTCGTACAGAGTTCTTGCAAACTGCTTTTCGATTTTCTGCTTCCAGCAAATTTCGAGCTTCGCTTCTGCTCCTTGCAAAGAGTCTTCGAGCAAACTTCTTTTCGAGCTTTATGCCTCTTACTTACAGTTTTTGAAATCAGAGTCTCTGTTTGTGATTCTTGTTTGTTGCTGTTTTATTTTCTGGTGATTCCGAGCAAATAAGGTGATTAAGGGTGATTTGTATACCGTTCATCTATTGTGCAATTTTTGAACGAGACAGAGAAGATTCTGGGCTGTTTTATCCTGGGGACGGCGGGGCTACGAAACTGCTTGCACAATTTTGGGCAGAGCCGTGAAACGTCTTAAAGAGAGCGACCTAGTCCGCGACTCAACCCAAGCAAAATTGGTACCATCGTTCCTTCTTTTTAATTCGAATTTACAGCATATTTTTCCAACATCAAGTTTTGGCTAGAACTAGCCATTCGATAAGAGTCCAGGGACTTGAATTGAGAAGCCTAATTTTACTTTCAAACTGAATTTGATAGTAAGTGTGTCATCTGTCAGCCCGAGTGTATAATCTTTCAATATAGCATGGGGAAGAAAAATTCCACTGCAGAGCCATTCTCTGAGCAAAGACTTCCTCTTTGAGACCCTGTTTATGATAGTACTTGGCTACTGCGAGAAGATGTAGGTGTTCTACTTCTGGAAGCTTGCGCTGAGTGCAGACATGATTTGGAATAGTGAGGTTATGTTTCAGTTGGAGTTCTAAGTTACGTAACAACTCTACCGTAGAGGGAGGTTGGGGGGTTAAGTTGGTGGGGGTGGCAGTGGGTAGGGGGTAAAAGAAGAGTTGCAATCTGTATGTGCAGTGAGTGAGCAAAATGGAATTACTGGAGTGGGTTGAAAGTGATTGGATTCTTCATGGAGTGGTGTGGTAAAGGACCAGAGGGTAGAGGTGCATGCAGATCGTGAGAAGGGTTGTCTGAATTAGCCATTAACAATGCATACGTACAATGGTGAGGTTGATGGGAGTGGGTTGGGTGGCCATAAGTAGAAAAAAAAAGTGGAGATGACCATTATGAAAAAGAGCAAACCGTTGATGGGATGCTTGGATGTGGCGACTAACCCAACTACTCTCATTAGTGTAATTTTTGTTCGCACAATTTGAGAGATTGGAGTGATTACTCATTTTAATGAGTTACAAGATTGGTTGATGCGAGACGGTGGTAATAAAGCAGGAAATGATGAAGAGGGTTTAAAGAGACACACTACGTTCTAAACTTGCAATAAAAAACACAAGTAAACTGTAAACCAGCAGATGAATCACTGAAGGAAAAACTCAAAGGAGGAAGAGACAAGAGGAAGAAGGGTGGAGAATAAAGGTGAGAAGAGAAATGGTAGAAATAAAGAGAAAGGAGAGAAGACAATGTTGAAGGAGATAGGAGGAACTAATGAGAGCCTGAGTTATCTATCTATTGTAATGGAGACTCAAAACCTTAGAAAACGCCTGTTGATAGAATGAGATAGAAAGGGAATGAATATTGTGTCAGAGCATATAATGCATATATTAGATATTTACAAGATGAAGGTTTGGTTACATTTGATAAGTCTTGTTTTTTGGTAAAGCTTTATGCATTAATAAACTTAAATACGGTTACACAAAAGTTGTCCACCAGTAGAAGCAAGATCACGAGCCTTACTATTAAGGTCTCGGGATATAATTACAAAACCAGTTAGAAAGGTTAACTAATAATGACTTAATACTATTAATTATAGGTCTCCACATCCATTGTAGATCTGTTTGGCTTGCCATGGCTTGGTCTTGAAGAATTGCATGAATAATCCTAGAGTCTCCTAGAAGGAATCCAGACCTCCATTGTCATGCCTGAATTAACAGAAGAGTGGCTTCAAGTGCAAAGCATTTTGCCATGGTACTATCAAAAACTTTGCCAGGAATGCTACTAGCCATCCGAGCGCAAACTCGACCAAAAACATCAACAACATGGACCCCAAAAGCTCCCTCCTGTGAAGAGGCGAAAAAACATGCATCATAAGTAACCAAAATCATATCAGAATCCAGGAGGGTAGGAAAAGGTTGCGGAATTCTAAAATGGGAATTAATTCTGTGGTTCTTGACAGCCATTGCAAGGTAACAAGTTGGAGTCTAGAGGACTTGTTTTCTGATATAGGTCTTGTGGGGTACACAAGGAATGAGGGACGTGGGTGGCTATTGCGAGAAGCGTTCTCAAGGACCCGTATCAAGGATTCTAGTACCTTATTTTCCTGGCTTTGGTGGGGATAGATAAACCATTGTTTTTTTTCCAGGCTACCTAGGTGTGAGATAAGATATTATTGAACTGTTGAGTGGTGAATTTGAGTTTGGAAAAAATGATCTGATTGTGAAAGAACCATATCGTTTGAATAACCACCACAAATTGTGAAAGCATTTCCTCTTTGTGGGCTAGGTGGGCTAAAGTTGTGTTCCACATAAATTTGAAGAAATTGGGGATAACATGTTCGGAGACAGTGGTGTACATTGATAGGCTTATAAATGAAACATTTAACGCTCCTAATTCTATAATTGTTATGTTCTATTGATTAATAAAATACTCTCATTACGTGTATTTTGTGTATAATGCATAAATTTAAGTGTTAATCATCAAACATATACAAAATGACACAATAAGGTTAAGTTCAACAACAAAGCCCATTGGATGATAAATGCATGCATTATCAAATACTTTCAAGCCCTGGTCCATGAAGTCAAGCCCACAAAGCACCATCATCTATGGATCTCGAGAAAATTAATTTGAAGATTTGGACATCCACATGGACACTTCATCCTAGTCAAAAGAAATCTCTACATATTCCACCATCCATTCTCCATATATTCCCTTATTTTTTTCTTATTTTATTCCACCATATTCTTTTATCTTTTCCTTATTCCACCATATTCTTTTATCTTTTCCTTATTCCACCATCCCATCATATTCCCTTATTTTATTTCACCTCCCATTCTACAATCTCATATTTCTTCACCTATAAATACCCCATGCTTAGAATATAAAGGGAGGGTTTGGAAGAAAGGAAAATTGAGAGTAGTTGTAGTAATATGTGTAGCATTTAGAGTAATAAGTGGAGGGAAGGCCTAGAACTTACCATGCTTGGCTAACATCCCACCTTAGGGTGTGGGTAAGCCTATGGGAGGATAGCTCCAAGATGGCTATCTTTTAGATTTTTCTTTCCATTTTCACGTAATAGAGAAACAAGCTTAGTTAGATTGATCTTGTTGCTTGGTTGTATCATGAATATATGAGGTAAGTAAGATGTTTTGTGTTTCATGTTATGAATTCAATCCATGCTTTCTCTTCTACTTCTTAAGCTCAAGATTAGATAGGTTTTTATACTTGCATTTCTCTAATAAGCTCCTTACAATGTTCACATATTATTAGTCTAAGTTTCATTGTGATTTGTTAGATATTTGGTTTTTCATTTAAGTATGGATTCCCTGTATGCTTTTAAATCCACATTTGAATCTTAGGTTAGTAATATTAATTAAGCTTGAATTAAATTTGCTTATCATGCCATATCTTCAATCCTAAAGTGAAATGAGAATCTACCCATATTTGCCATATCTTCAATCCTAAAGATTAATTGAAGAGTGGCCTAATGGTGACATCAAATCATGATGGTAAACTCAAAGCCCTAACTCTCGCATTTAGGTTTTATTTTGTATTTTTAGTTCATGTATTTCACCAATAATTTCTTTTCTAACTAGATTAAGTTTCAAAAGTGATTTGAAAATTAGTTTTCCGAAATTTTATATGATGTCATTGTAGGATTCGACCCATATTTGTCGTTATCTAACTCAATAGATAACCGTGTGCTTGCGGTATGATTTAAGATATGATCATTCATACAATTGATAGGATTTGGGGAAAGGATCCAGAGCCTTTGGATCACACGACAGGGAAAGAAAATATGAGAGATGTCCTCATTGTGGTTTTGGCAGAAGGCACAACTATATTCTACATTCATATGAATTCTATTCAGGTTGGTTCTAGTTGGGAGAATGTTCTGGGACAATTTCTAGAGAAGGAGGATAGTTGTGGCTGAAGCTTTGATTCTCCATATCTCTTTTGAGATTTTAGGATGAAATTGTGGGCTTGAAGTGGAATGACGAGGAGGTTTCAAGTGCTTCAAGAACAAAGGCCTTTGTATCACTTTTGATAGTGAAAAACCCTTTTTATCAAAAGCCCAAATTAGGGTAACTGGGGATGTGGATGGTCTTATAGTAATATCAATAATGTCTTGACCATCGGCTGTGGAAACAGGGAGGAGAAAAGTTCAGAGTTCCAAAGCAAAGATTGTCCAATAGATTGAATCCAGAGGTCATGAATTTTACACATAGAATTCGAGATAGTAGGTTGTATAGTACAGTTTGCCAAAATGAGTCCTGGGTTGACCCAACAGTCTTTCCACACATCTGTATCATTACCCGAGAGAATTTGCCAAAAAATATGTGTTTTATATTTGTAAGAGCAGTGAGACTGCCACACTAAGCAAAGGACGCCAAGGCTAGAGATTTGTTAAGCTGGAAGACTGTATTTGTTTTGAAGTAGATAGCTTTGAGTTGCGTGGTACAGGGGTTAATCGACATCGTTTAGCCTTCAAAGCAAGATTTTTGTGTTTGGTCTGCGGGATATTATGACCACTAAGATGATGAGGCAGTACAATACAATCCCAATTGCAAAGATGTTTGGTATTGCTGTCCTCTGTCCCGTTACACCAAAAGTCCCTAGCTATATTATCAATTGTGTTTGTAGCACAGCGGGGGAGAAGAAAGGTTTGCATGGTATAAACCAATATAAAATTAATAAATGCTTTAATCATCACCGTTCTACCAGCTTGGGATAACATTTTGGCTTTCCAAGATGAAAGTTTTGTGTTGATTTTTTCCACGAGGAATTGAAAATCAGATGCTTTCTCTTTGGAAAAAAGAAGAGGGGAGCCAAGATATTTATCTTTCGGGTTATACATTTAAGACCCAAGAATACGATTAATCATTTTGCCATGTTTTAGGTGGATACCGAAGCTGTAGAACACCAAAGATTTATCATATTTAACTACTTGACAAGAAGCTGAGCACTACTCCGAAAGAAGGTTTTTAACTTGATGAGTCTCTAAAAGGGAAGCTCGACAGAAAATCATTAAATCATCTGCATAAAGAAGATGACTGATGGAAGGGGAATGCCTTTGGATATGAATCCCTTTAATGATTTATTATTCTCAGCACGGGCATGCATCTGAGAAAGAGCCTCAGCTATTAGGATGAACAGATAGGGTGAAAGGGGGTCTCCTTGACGAATCCCTCTAGAAGGCGAGATGCTAGGAAGAGGCAAGCCATTGAGAAGAACTCTTAGAGAGGTCGTTGAAATGCATTGACCTATCATACTGACCCAACCTCCTGGCAAATCCCAATTGCCTGAGGATTTGAAGAAGAAAATACCATTCTACTCTGTTGTAGGCTTTGGCCATGTCAATCTTGATTGTCATCCATTTTTGTTTCTTTTTACTACAATGATTCATTTGGAAGAAAGCTTCATGGGCAAGCATGAGATTATCCGAGATCGAGCGACCTTTGAGAAAAGGCTCATTGGTTTGGAGAAATGATCTTATCAAGATGAGGTTTCAGTCAATTTGCAAGAATTTTGAATATGATCGTGTAAACAACATTACAGAGTCCGATTGGGCGGAATTTATCCGGTGTAGTTGGATTTGAGACTTTAGGTATAAGAGCCAGGAAAGTTTCATTCAGTTTTGGATCCATGGTTTTAGTTGTGAAAAGGTTTGTCACTACTTGTACCACGTCCTGTTTGACGATGTCCCAGTAATGTTGAAAGAAGATGATAACCATCTAGGCCAGGAGCTTTACGGCTTCCCATGCTAAAAATGGCTGCCTGAATCTCTTCTTCAATTGATGATTTGACCAATCGAGTCATGAGTAAAATACCAAGTGTTTGATTCGTCGCAGAGTCGTAGGATAAGATTTCGTTTGCGATGGAGTAAGGATGAGAGATGGAAAAGAATTACTATAAAAGAGGTATTAATGTCAGATCATATATTAGTGTTAAAAGAGTTACTATAAAATTTTGACTGTTTGTTTACGCATTCAGTAAGAAAATTAGATGAAGAATTAGGTGAAAGGATTTAATGTGTAGAACAAAAGAAAAGTTGTAAATGAAGGCATAAGCCACAATAAAATTACAATTATGTTGGGGATAAATGTTATGAACTAAGGGGGGACAAAAGGTAAAATTACAAAAGAGTTGCTACGTGTGCCCGACTATTTGACTCGATGCCCCCAACTCGATCTTTTAGATTTATCTTTTAAAAATTGCCTGGTGTGCCCAACCACATTTTATTAACTCTAAAACAACTCTAATTAATTACCAAGAGAAAAAAAAAACACTCATGTTGTTGATTGAGGACTTTGTAGGAAAGATTCCAATGATAAATTCTTGGATGTTGGACTTTTTTGGGTTTTAAATACAATTTTTTTTCGAATTTGTTATAATAGTTGCAATTTTTTTTTTAAATTAATGCGCTTACTTAAATATTTATTTATATATTTTAATACATATTGATGAGCACATTGTACCCTTTTGCACTTTAGATTAGATGCAATAGAAGAGAGAATTTGTTTGCAACGTGGTTTTAGAAGATTTTTTAAGACATATTTCTTATTTCTATTGCACAACCTACCATAGTGATTACTATTTATTGTAGAACTTGTGACGATGATTAGTGTATCTTTGATGTTTGTACGCAAATTTGAAAGTTAAGAATTTGTGACTAAAGTTTAATTTTATCGATACATTTACTTTTATTATTTAGTTAATAATAAATTAATGTATATAAACAAGAAAATTTAACCACCACATGATTTTTATGATAAAAATGATAAGTCGGTATTACATATTTTAGGTTAGTACAACAAAGTCGAAATATCCCAAAATACCGATACAACAAAGAATTGGTGCAACCGAGCCAAATGGTCGGATACACGTAGCAACTCCCAATTATAGTTATGCTGTGAAATAAAAGTGTTACTGAAACCACTTTTTATTTCTTCTCTTCAAGTGGCAGACAGTCTGCAGTCCAAGCCCATTGACACCTAGCCCATTCCAGTTTGCACCATGTGGCGATTGCAAGGTCCACCCATTGATCATGTTGAGCCTTACTTATTCTATTGGATCCACATATCTCAAGCCCACTTCTGTGGGTGTAAAGCCAACCCATAAAGTTAAGCAAGGTTTCATCCCTCAATTGAGTTTGGAAAAAAAAAACGAAAATGTTAGGAAACCATGTTTTGTAACCACGGTGACATGGTGTGATCTTGAAAGAATGATGAAATCCCCAAAGTGTTTATGTGTATCTCGAGGTTATAAAAAACTCCTATAGATTCCACATCATCCTGGTTATAAAACATAGTTGCAAAACCTGATTCCCTAGCCTCACTAAAAAAAAACAAAAAAAATTGATGAATTTTTTCTGTTATTTTGGATAAACGAAAGGGTGAAACTTATTCCATGTATCTTGTATTATAAGAGTCTATAAATCTCATTTTGTGATCAAGTTCCTGTTTTGAAGTTGGTTGAAATTCATATTGTCGTGCTCACGTTCTCGCAATGTAGATTTTTTGTTCACAAGATTATTCAAATGTTTGGGTCTGCTCAAAATTTCACTACCAGATTTGAACAAAGTTGTAGTTCAGATTATAATATGACTAAGTTTAGAGACCCTAAGCCCATTCATCTAGGGGTGGGCAAACGAGTCGAGGATTTGCTAATTCAAACCGAATCGGACCGTTTTTCTCTAAACGGTCTGGATTTTAATTTTGTGGATACGGTTCGGATCCGTTATAAAACGGTCCGGACCCGGTTCCTATTATTTAAAAAGAAACAGTCCGGGTTGGACCCGTTTCAAATCACAATTACATTACAAATGTATCTATCTATCTCAGTCCACCCACCACTCGAAACAGAGCCAGTGAGTGACTCGTGTCGTCCTCATCACTCACACTGTGACTTCGCCAGCCATTGAAATGGAGTCCATTGGAGTCCTAATGACCTGCCCAATGAACGCATATCTCGCTGTCTCTCGGAACAATCTCTCATTCCTTCAACAATGGCGACTGCCTCACTTCGTGCATCTTCACCTTCACTACCGGAAACCCTTACATACCCATCACCCCACAAATCCTCTCTCCTCTTCAAACCCGCCTCCAAAACCCTATCACTCAAGGCAGTTCTCTCCCAAAACCCCACACGCATCACTACAGACTCAACTTCAAAGAGCCCCCCACAACATTGTTTCACCAAGCGTGACGATGGGTTCGTCTACTGCGAGGATGACAAGGTAGAAGACGTGTTAGAGTCTCTGGAGAAGGGACCCTTTTACCTCTATAGCAAACCCCAAATTACAAGAAACTTTGAAGCTTATAGATAGGCATTGGAGGGGTTGCGATCGATTATTGGGTACGCAATCAAGGCGAACAATAACTTGAAGATTTTGGAGCATTTAAGAGGATTGGGGTGTGGGGCGGTGTTGGTTAGTGGGAATGAGTTGAGGTTGGCTCTCAAAGCTGGGTTTGATCCCATAAAGTGAGTGGTTTTGTTACAGTTAATTAATTTCAAAGTTTCATGCTTGTGTTTATTTGGGGAGATTGTTTTATTAACAATTGGAAGCTCAGGAGTATATTTAATGGAAATGGGAAGCTTTTGGAGGACCTGGTTCTGGCTGCAAAAGAAGGGGTTTTTGTTAATGTGGATAGTGAATTTGATTTGGAGAATATTATTGCCGCATCCAGAATTGCTGAAAAGAAGGTTAATGTATTGCTTCGATATTCTTAGGTCATCTGAACTTTTATTTATTTATTGTGATATATATTTTCATAAATAAAAATGCGGAAAACAAAATAATGCAGAGCATGTATCATCTTATTTGGATATCTGATACTCTGCAACTTGTTTTTAACTTTTGGCGGATTATAGAACAAAATAAACATGTAATCCCTGCTCCCTAGTCCATTTTGTTATTCTAACCATCCTCATATGTACTGGCAAATCTCTGCTCCCTAGTCCATTTTGTTATTCTAATCCCTGTAGTTTTAGTTTTAGTTTGCTGGCCTGCTGTGGCCTGTTGCTGCTTGCAGCTTGTGTAAGCAGCAGTTGTTGCTGTGCTTGCAACTTGTGTAAGTAGCAGTTGTTGCTGGCCTGTTGCTGCTTGCAGCTTGTGTAAGACATAATCAACTTATATTTGAGTAAAACATAATCAACTTAGATTTGGAACCGTAGGAACCGGACCATTCCAAACGGTTCGAGTTAGGTTCGGTTCCAATGTTCAAAATGAGGGGATCCGGACCGGACCGGTTCCGTTAATTTTAAACGGTTCGAGTTAGGTTCCTCCAAATTTGGAACCGATCCGGACCGTGCCCACCCCTACATTCATCCATAGGTTTTCTAGACTGGTCATGTTCAAAGAGTCCAAGATTGTTTATAAGAGTGGTTGTAAACAAAAAATCATGTTTCATCTTTATATCAAAATAATAGCAAAAAGAATATCTCATCCAATGTTTATGAAACATATTATAGTCACCCCTTCCATTTGATTACTAGAAAAGCATTTATAACCTTCCCTCTAATCCTTTTCGCCTACGTTATCAACTATGTATTTGTGACAAATCTCCTAACACTTGGACAATGCTATTTATAGAACTAATTTCACATCCTCAACCACATTTTTAGCTAATAACATGTTCAACCACATTATAATTGAGTTTTGGATCGTATTGTCTTCGGTTACTTTCAACAACACTTCGACCACCCTTAATTAGGATGACAACCTTACTTGGTAATGTGCATAGTTTTTTTTGTTGAAAGGCCTCCGGCCAATGGAATTAAATAAAACGATTACATAACTGTCTTTCAGCAATAATAGTCAAATTATGAGTCGCCCCATTAAGGTCTCTGGGAATAAATTTACAAAACCACTGTTCATATTGATCTAACAACCTTCTAATATTCAAAATAAAGGGGCGTCACATCCACCACATGGTTTTGTTTGGCTAACAAATATCCTCCTGCACCCATGAGAAGACCCGTGCTCCAGTGGTGAGCCTGAATCAAAAGGAATGTCGTCTCCGCCGCGTGACACTCTGCCATGGTACTATACTCTGCCTGACCTTCACCAAAATGGGGTTCACCACCTGTGCTAGCACCTTTCCAGTCAAATCCATTGCAAACACTCCTATAGCACCCTGTTGAGAAAAAGCATAAAAACTCGCATCATAAGTGATAATCACATAATCAGGGTCTAATTGATCCGGTAAAGCTGGCATGTTGGAAGAGCTGAAGTTGAATATGTGGTTCCGAGCAGAAAGGAGTTGAGCTCATAAATGTCCACCCATTACTGGGATGTCGTAGTGGGGCTAATCGTAGTGGTGGGTTCAACTCAAGCCGAAACAATATTAAGAGAGGAGACAATTTTGGCTTGGAACATAACCTGGCGTAAAGATGTTATTGCTGCATTTCTATCTCTTTGGTTATCCACTACAACACAATTGGCTATTAATAGCATTTGACTATAGCGTTTATAATACTTATGCTATGATAAGATCAGTTTTAATCACATTGCATTATTAAAACGCTATGGAATAACTAGGGGGAGATTGAAAAAATGAAACCGCTATAATTTTGCTCAAAATTTTTGGAAAACCGCTCCTCTCTTTTCGCCAAAAGCAAAAACAGAACACAACTCCCTCTCACTCCCTCATTCCTTCCCTCTCGCTCATGTTGTTGCCCTCTCTCCCACTCTGTCTATCCATCTCTCTGTCTTCTTCTCTACTTTCTCCATTTTGTCTAGCTTTTCCTCTCTATTTATCTGCTTCTTCTATTTCTCAATTGATTTGGAGCTAGGGTTATTGAAAGTCCCCAATTTTTCTTGGACTTAAGAAGACGAGCTCTCATCTCCTTCTCACTCTTCTTCCTCCACAACCAATTAAAGAGATTGAGAGACAGATTAAAGAGTTCTTGTTTGCTCTAATTTGATTCATACGGGCTCCTATATTTCAGCTGTCCCAGTTTAGTCCTTTTTGGGGTCACAGTTGCACCTTAAGAAGAAATCAAGATTTCCAGCAGCACTTGTTCACTCTAGACTACAACAACAATGATGAAGCTTTCGGTGCTGGTGTTCGGAGGCGTCCTGGCTTCTTGGCTATGTTACTCTTCACTACATGTTGCTGCACAAATCACTGATCCAAAAGAAGGTGATTCAACTGGCTCTGCTCTAATTCTTCTTTATTTTTCACTTGCATATTTTATGTTATTTGATGGAAATTTCAATCAAACGGTTCTATGTTTCTATTCTTCAAGTTAACTGAATATGATTTATTTCTATTCTTGCTTCTTTACACACAATTATAATTTATTTTTTATGGCTTATAGTGAGTGCATTACGAACCATCAAGAAGAATTTACATGATCTTAGGAGATATTTGAGAATGTAAACCTGAAAGGCTTCTTGGGTACATTCCTTCAAGTTTAGAGACTTTTGAGTAGCGTTACGGTAGTTCCGCTAGTGGAGCTAGCGACGTCAGTTTTTACTGGTTTGAGTTTTGTTATAAATTTTAGTTTGTTCCTATTTTCTAAACTATATTTTTGTCATTGCTGCTAAATGTTTATGTTGTTATTGAATTTCACGTACCGAGTTTTGGGAAAACGGATAATCCTACGTGGATTTTAGGATTTCATTTTCCCCGAAAATCGGGGCGTGACAAGCTGGAGTAGGAGAGATCCATGTAATTACAACTGGACTGGGGTTGTCTGCTACAATACCACACACAATGATGGCTATCTACATGTCAAAGACCTGTATGTCATTTCTCCTCCTCTAAACCTTTTCCAAACAGATATTCGTAGATGACGTATATCAACAACAATAATAATAGAATACCAAATTATAAAACTATATTGCATAAATATTTCATCGAAATTAGAGATTCAAAGTAGATATCGGAGTTATCTTCTTCTTTGAACACTTATCTACAACAAAATATCTTCACTTAATATATTTGCAACCCCAAGCAAAGGTATTTGTCTCTGAAGCACTAATCGTAAGCAGTAGTCGCATTGAGTGCTGCAGCTGAAGCAATGGAAAGAGGGGTGGGAAGCTCCCTAAAATTTAATTGTATCAGACATGTCATTATGTCTTTAGAATCTGCATAATACTGATTTGCATCAAATGATCATCGCATGCTAAACTGTCATGCATCTGTTTTGGCAACCCAAACCAGATCTCTGTATCGATCAACAAATCAGTATGATTTATTCTTGTATATTTATTTTATTGAAGTTTGATATGTTGAATGATAATTGAGTATATGCTAAGATGATGTAACTTATATTTAAAAAACAAAAAAAAATTGGTACACATATAGTTTACTACAAAACCCATGGAAGCATGATGTGAATGTTTGTCCGCATTGTTAGTTCACCAACATATCCGATGAGTGGACAAGGACAAACTCGGACTAATAAGTTTCATTTCAACTATTAATAGATCATCTCATTTGCATATTGAAACTTCCTTCAAATGCTGGAGGAACATTGATGTAAGGTTTGATATACACAAGTTTAACCACATCTTACTTAGTCTGTTTCTACATTGTTCTTTGCCCCACTTTTTGCAGGCAACTTCTGAACAGAAATCTGTCAGGAACTTTATCACCTGAGCTTGGCCAATTTTCTTATTTGAAAATATTGTGAGTTCTTACGAAATGGATAGTTGAAGATTTATTCTCTTAGGCACCTAAAGTCTCCAATGTCACACTTACACCTTGGTCTTTCTCTTGGTTTTGGTAGGGATTTCATGTGGAACGAAATTAGTGGGACTATACCGAAGGAGATAGGCAACATTAAATCCTTGGAGCTCTTGTAAGCTACTTATTACTGGATATTCTTTACATATTTACAACATGTGTATCAGTTTTTGTCTTATCCAATGCTTCAATTATCTTTTCACACTTATAATTCTCTCTTTTTTCGTTTTTGGCTTGAAACTTCAACCTTTTTCTATTGAAAAAAAATTGAACTGGAAAATTGTACATTTTTCTTAATGTGGTTCATCTTAATCTCATGTATGTGCAGGCTCTTGAATGGGAACCAAATAACAGGCCCTTTACCATAAGAGTTGGGTTATCTTCCCAACTTGGATAGAATACAAATAGATCAGAACCAAATTTCAGGACCATTGCCTAAATCATTTGCGAACTTGACCAACACAAAACACTTGTGAGGAATTTTGTTGCATTTTTTTATTTTATTTGCCAATATTTCACCATTATCATATATGATTTCTGTTTTTTTTTTTTTTTTAAATTTTGCAGCCACATGAACAATAATTCAATAAGTGGACAAATCCCACCCGAACTTTCCGTATTACCCAGTCTGGTCCACTTGTAAGTAAGAATGCATCTCTTTGTTGCCTTTTTGTTAAACTCCCATAATTCGACAAATTCAGTGGTGATATTGAATTATTGAGTCATTTTAGTTCACCCATGGGATTAGTATCTATTATTGACCAGGATGATTTTTGCAGCTTGCTTGACAACAACAACTTATCTGGATATCTTCCACCACAGTTCTCCGAACTGCCTAATTTGATGATAGTGTATGTTTCTTTTTTCAGTGAATCAATATAAAACCTCATTATTTGATGTCCACATCTGTACACTCTCTTGATTCTTAATTTTTTCTTCCTTGTATATCTTTATTGAGTTGTCCAAAGATTTCAATCTCACTTCCACCACCAACAAATAGTAAAGGATGTAAGAGTTAACTGGTTTCTAACAAGAGGAATTTCACTTCCCTTATGGTTCCACTTTTCAATTATTCTATGCAGATTGCTAAAGTTAGCTATTATTGTATAACCATTGGATTATCGTGTTTAAATGTGTCTTACTCGTATGTGGATCAATACTTATTTAATATACTCTGAATTTATGCAATGATCAAGTTCTGTCCTTGAAAAACACTACAGAAAGATGCAAGGGTCACCTATTAAACTGTCTGCAGCTATTATTTCTTTTACTAAATATACGTGCGGTCAGTGTATATGAGGTTCCCATGAGACCTGGATTGGCTTTGGGTTTTGTTGTTTGAATCTGGATTTACTAAAAATTCTTTCTGTTCAAGATAGTAATTTCTTTGTTATGTATACATTAAGGCAACTGGTAAACAATAAAGAATTTTTAATAGTTTATATGGCATAAACACTATGGAGAATTGCTGTTTTTTTTTAGTTTATATGGCATAAACACTATGAAAAAGTGCTTTTTTTATATATAATAGGAGAAAGTGCTGTTACGTAATTGCTCCTGTCTGCATTCCCATGTATTTATAAAAAATTAATAAGAAATACATAACTCATGAATGTTTTATGTTTAAATTATCTAAATACTCCATCGAAAGCTGTTATATATTGCTCCCTCTAATGGAGTACTTTAGTGATCATAGTTTCCTAGGGGCGCAAATATCTGGTTTTGCCTGTGTTTACAGCCTCTTATAATTTATAACTGATAATTATATGTCTATTTAAATTTTACAACTACTATGCCACTTGCAAGTGGTGCAAAATCTCAAATAGTGCATGTAGAATGTGGTTTTATTTCTGTCTTGTTTGGTTATCACATCTAATTCCTTAAAATCTTACAACGGCATTCTGATTGACAGAGGTTGATATGCTTGAAAATGTGGAAATTGGAGAGCAAAAGCAACGAGATGATGCTTACAAGGCTGCGAAGAAAAAGACTGGGATATATGATGACAAGTAAGCTGTTGTATTTTTCTCAGGGATGTGCTTCATACGACTAAAATATCTGCCATCTGTATTATCTCTTCTCAGGTCGAATGATGAGTCTGGTGCTCAGAAGACAATCCTTCCACAGTATGATGATCCTGTTGATGACGAGGTTAGGTCCATGCCCTAGCATTGGATCTTTGTAATACCTTGTAATATATAGGCATATATAGTAGATCATCTTATCTTTTATTATTTTTTATTAATTTATTCATATGATGTTATTTCCTTTTGTTTTGTTAACTTATTATCTCTATGTCTATCATAATATTCTGTAATCTCATGTCTTGTAAATTATTTTCCCAGATCTAATTTCTGAACTATTAGCATGCTGCAGTACGTCGAGATTTAGTTTTGAGATGCCATATGCTATCAGCCCTTTAGAAGTTTTTTTGCCCCTTTATTCTTTTTCCCTATGGTTACTGACATTACATCTCTATGTTTCTCCTGTATTGCAGATAACAGAACCACCATGGAAAGCATTAGATGTATTGAGAAAGATAGATTACCCCTACGAGGCTAATATCACAACTCCTTCCATTCCTTGTATTTATTAACTGGATTTTTCCAAGTCTATGAAGCCATTCCCTCATAGGATCTGATGCATCATTTTAGTTTCTCGATACCATCAGTCTTATTAACTGCAATAATGTGGTAGTTTCTCCTATTCCAACTTGAGGTACTTGACCATTTTTTATGTTGATTATATTGTCTTTAAAGACGAGTTAAAAGTCAATATTCGATCACCTATTCTTTTGACCCTTCAAAATAAATCCTTAACATCTCTATGTACTATTATACATGCATCTCTCTTCATAAATTTATAAAGCGTTGATGTAGCACCCCGTAATTTTTGTACTTACTGAAAATATTTATATTTTTTGTGTGATTGTCTTCATTAAGTTATGGGCATACATATGAGCTATTTGTTTGACCATGTGATGTGTAGTTTGTTTATTTAAGAATTAATTTCCTACTTACCTTCTTCTACCGAATCTCGGGACGAGATTCTTTTGAGTTGTATATATTGTAATACCCGCCTAATTAAATAAATATAAAAATTTCTTTTGTAAACCCTAATGTTGATGGGTTGCTACTAAATTGTATTTGGGCTTGGTTTTGGGCTTTCATAAACTAAGGATTAGGGTTTTATTTTGTGAAGATTAAGGGCGGACTGTTTTTAGAATTTTAGTGGGGGGCGGATAGCCACCCACCATTTATATATATATAAAAAAAAAAAAAAAAAAGAGCAAAACCCTTTTTCCTTAAGTTTTTTTTTTTTTTCTTCTCGTTTCCTTCTTAATGGCTGCTGAAATTGGTGAGGGTTGGTTGGAGATCGAGATGGCGGGGAGATTTCGAGAGAGAGGGTTGGCAATGGTGGTTTTGTGGAGAGAAGAGTTGTGATTGTCCTCTTCTCGCTACTGTGATCTGCTGTTAAGTGAAGAGGAGGATGAAAGGGCTCGACTAGTGCGAGGGACAATGAGAGAGATGAACTCGTGAAGAAGGGGAATCTGAAGGTGATTGGTGGCGAGGCTGATGGAGAGATGAAGGTGGAACAGGTGGGAGGCGAGGTGTTGACTCGATGGTTCTGTGAGAGGATTCCCGCACAACAACTATTTGGCAACTGCATTCAAAGCTGCAGCTGATGCTGCTGAAGATGTGACTAAGGTTGGATCTTCAGTCAATGTGTTTGATCGATTAGGTCATGGTATGGATGAATCAGGGATAACGAATCAGTTGTCAGACTTTAAAGGAACTGTTGTTGAAGATGCAGAGTATGGAGATTTTGATCAAAGAGAAGTAGACTGTCCTACTAATGGTGAGTTCTCTTTTTATCTTCTCTTCCTGAGTTTCTATTTATTGGAATTGAGTGTTTCTTTTTTTTCTTTCTTTCTTTGATTCATTGTTTCTTGAATTTTGACCAATTGAGTTTATTTGTGAATGCTAACTTCCCATGGATAACTCGGAGTGTAAACACCAACCCTGTTGTCAAGGAAGCTTTCAGTTTCACTGACCAGAGCAATGTTTTACAAGATAATGTCTTGGTGCCATCTATGGTGCTGGTGTTGTCAAGGGCTAATGATTCGATGGTATGAAGAGGGTCCAATGGGACTTAGGATGTGGTAGACTAGGATTGGGTCTGCTTCTTGGGGGTAAAATGGCAAGATGTGGCGTTATGGGAGAGTTGGGTGTGAAGTTTGCTTCAATAGAGGAAGTGGAAAGGCAAGGTTGAGGATCAGTATTTTTTTATGGGGAGAACGATCAGTAATTGCGTGGTGGTGACTGCGATCAATTCTACTGCACATTATTATCTTACGTGGTGGGATTAAATTAGATCCATAGAACTTGTACTTTAGTTTTCAACCTGATGGTGTAAGTTTGAGTAGTCATCAAATATTCTCAACAGAAGTGATGAGCTGGGAGATCTTCTTTTGGTTTGAGTTGTTGAGATTTGGAGTTCTCTATTTGTTGGAAGTAAAGGAACTCTAGGTGAACCTTATCCTCTTTAGGAAAGACCAAGTTTTTGCATTTATAACTATCAGCATGTTGGCTGAGGTTTCTATTTATTAGGCAAGTATTGTTTATTTGCCAATTATTGGGTTCGATTTTAGGTTGAATTTTGATATTATTATTGCGGCTCGAAATGGTGAGTCGATGGTGAGATGATGAGGTTTGTGAAATCTTTCTGCGAGCGAGAAATAGGGTTGGTCATAATAATATTTAGTATATATCATATGTACCTGGATGGAATATTCCTTTTAATGAGTAATTCTGTTTCAATTGTTAGCATATATGTTAAGGCATCTTTGTATGTTAGCAAATTTAACTGAGCACTTGTTATAGTTTGATTATTTGTATTGTTATGCGAATTGGTATGCATATTGTTTTTCATATGATGCAAAGAGATGAGATATGTGAACTAGCAATGTGTCAAATATTACTTGTTCCCCAAAAGAATGGTGGATACGGTGATTGATTTATTTATGGTTGACAAAGCGTCACCATAAAAGAGTTTTGAGGATTTAATTATTTTTATGCTCTTTTCCACAACTCCGAGAAAAAAAAAAAAGAATGTGAAATTTTTGTATACAGACTTGCTTGTATACATGTGATATTATGGGTATGCAGACTTGCTTGCATATCGGTGCACCGTTCCATGTGTGTTCGGTTGTACGTGTAGATTTAGGAAGAATACTTGCCATGGATCGGACTTCGGGTGTGATGACATGTTCCTCGAGGTGGCACCCCACTTGGAACATGTACGCTCCGAGTGGTTTCGAAGGCAAGGGAGGCACACTTGGGTGAGGTGTGTTCGGCACAGGAGGAGAGTGCGATTGTGGAAAAGTAGCGAGATTTATTTTTGTGTATGTGCATGATTACCTCTAAGGAAGAAACTAAATGCTCATTCAACCATTGAATGAGAACTACACGTCTTCCTAAAGGTAGAAAAATGTGTTTGTTTAATATTTCAATAATAGTCTAATATGATTATGAATTGTATTGTTGTTGCATTTATGAGGATTGATAAGTCATAAATTTTATTTATTAGTAATAAAGAATGCATATTTACTTATTAGGATGATAACACCATTGCCTCATTGAGGAACTACCTGATGGTGTGGTTATTAATTGTTTGGTTTATTTTAATGTTATCATGTGCGGATTTATTGATTTTTGGGATGAAGATTTCTCACACCGGCTTTATTGCTGACCCGAGTGAGCTTTTGCTTCTTGGGTACATTCCTTTTGGAATGTAGCCGAGTAGTCTTTCAGGTTTAGAGATGTTGAGCTACGTTACTGGAGTTCCGCTAGTGAGCTAGCCATGCCAGTCTTCTCCGGGTTAGACTTATTATTTGTTTTAGTTGTTTAGTTGATGCTGCTATTTGTTTCTGTTATTATTGAATTCTCACGTCCCGAGTTTTGGGGAAAACGGATAATCCTAAGTGGATTTTGGGATTTTCGTTTCCTTCGAAAATCGGGGCGTGACATTTTGGTATCAGAGCATTTGGTTAGCCTAGGCTGGGGTAGAGTCTAGGTGATCCTCGGAATGTGGATATGGGAGAGTAGTAGTGTGACTGCCTAGAGATAAAGTGACAAGGGTGAACCTTGAACTTTTTGTATTGTTTCTTTTTCTTCGTGAATCTCGAGATGTGATTTCTGTGACTAACTTATTTTAATGTCAATAGTGGATGACATTATTCAGTGTCGTTTTCTTGTAGCGGTTCGTTATCTTGAATCTTTAGTTAACCCTTTTCGCAAATCTCGGGACGAGATTCTTTTGAGTTGTATATATTGTAACACCACTACTTTTTTCAATGACAATAAAAAAATTTATGCATCTAAAATTCAATTGAAAATTTTTATTTTAAAATCTTCTTTCGTTTGACAAGTTGCATTTTCGAAATTCGCTTAACTTTCTTTCCTCTACCGAATCTCGGGACGAGATTCTTTTGAATTGTATATATTGTAGCACCCCGTAATTTTTGTACTTACTGAAAATATTTATATTTTTTGTGTGATTGTCTTCATTAAGTTATGGGCATACATATGAGCTATTTGTTTGACCATGTGATGTGTAGTTTGTTTATTTAAGAATTAATTTCCTACTTACCTTCTTCTACCGAATCTCGGGACGAGATTCTTTTGAGTTGTATATATTGTAATACCCGCCTAATTAAATAAATATAAAAATTTCTTTTGTAAACCCTAATGTTGATGGGTTGCTACTAAATTGTATTTGGGCTTGGTTTTGGGCTTTCATAAACTAAGGATTAGGGTTTTATTTTGTGAAGATTAAGGGCGGACTGTTTTTAGAATTTTAGTGGGGGGCGGATAGCCACCCACCATTTATATATATATAAAAAAAAAAAAAAAAAAGAGCAAAACCCTTTTTCCTTAAGTTTTTTTTTTTTTTCTTCTCGTTTCCTTCTTAATGGCTGCTGAAATTGGTGAGGGTTGGTTGGAGATCGAGATGGCGGGGAGATTTCGAGAGAGAGGGTTGGCAATGGTGGTTTTGTGGAGAGAAGAGTTGTGATTGTCCTCTTCTCGCTACTGTGATCTGCTGTTAAGTGAAGAGGAGGATGAAAGGGCTCGACTAGTGCGAGGGACAATGAGAGAGATGAACTCGTGAAGAAGGGGAATCTGAAGGTGATTGGTGGCGAGGCTGATGGAGAGATGAAGGTGGAACAGGTGGGAGGCGAGGTGTTGACTCGATGGTTCTGTGAGAGGATTCCCGCACAACAACTATTTGGCAACTGCATTCAAAGCTGCAGCTGATGCTGCTGAAGATGTGACTAAGGTTGGATCTTCAGTCAATGTGTTTGATCGATTAGGTCATGGTATGGATGAATCAGGGATAACGAATCAGTTGTCAGACTTTAAAGGAACTGTTGTTGAAGATGCAGAGTATGGAGATTTTGATCAAAGAGAAGTAGACTGTCCTACTAATGGTGAGTTCTCTTTTTATCTTCTCTTCCTGAGTTTCTATTTATTGGAATTGAGTGTTTCTTTTTTTTCTTTCTTTCTTTGATTCATTGTTTCTTGAATTTTGACCAATTGAGTTTATTTGTGAATGCTAACTTCCCATGGATAACTCGGAGTGTAAACACCAACCCTGTTGTCAAGGAAGCTTTCAGTTTCACTGACCAGAGCAATGTTTTACAAGATAATGTCTTGGTGCCATCTATGGTGCTGGTGTTGTCAAGGGCTAATGATTCGATGGTATGAAGAGGGTCCAATGGGACTTAGGATGTGGTAGACTAGGATTGGGTCTGCTTCTTGGGGGTAAAATGGCAAGATGTGGCGTTATGGGAGAGTTGGGTGTGAAGTTTGCTTCAATAGAGGAAGTGGAAAGGCAAGGTTGAGGATCAGTATTTTTTTATGGGGAGAACGATCAGTAATTGCGTGGTGGTGACTGCGATCAATTCTACTGCACATTATTATCTTACGTGGTGGGATTAAATTAGATCCATAGAACTTGTACTTTAGTTTTCAACCTGATGGTGTAAGTTTGAGTAGTCATCAAATATTCTCAACAGAAGTGATGAGCTGGGAGATCTTCTTTTGGTTTGAGTTGTTGAGAGTTGGAGTTCTCTATTTGTTGGAAGTAAAGGAACTCTAGGTGAACCTTATCCTCTTTAGGAAAGACCAAGTTTTTGCATTTATAACTATCAGCATGTTGGCTGAGGTTTCTATTTATTAGGCAAGTATTGTTTATTTGCCAATTATTGGGTTCGATTTTAGGTTGAATTTTGATATTATTATTGCGGCTCGAAATGGTGAGTCGATGGTGAGATGATGAGGTTTGTGAAATCTTTCTGCGAGCGAGAAATAGGGTTGGTCATAATAATATTTAGTATATATCATATGTACCTGGATGGAATATTCCTTTTAATGAGTAATTCTGTTTCAATTGTTAGCATATATGTTAAGGCATCTTTGTATGTTAGCAAATTTAACTGAGCACTTGTTATAGTTTGATTATTTGTATTGTTATGCGAATTGGTATGCATATTGTTTTTCATATGATGCAAAGAGATGAGATATGTGAACTAGCAATGTGTCAAATATTACTTGTTCCCCAAAAGAATGGTGGATACGGTGATTGATTTATTTATGGTTGACAAAGCGTCACCATAAAAGAGTTTTGAGGATTTAATTATTTTTATGCTCTTTTCCACAACTCCGAGAAAAAAAAAAAAAAGAATGTGAAATTTTTGTATACAGACTTGCTTGTATACATGTGATATTATGGGTATGCAGACTTGCTTGCATATCGGTGCACCGTTCCATGTGTGTTCGGTTGTACGTGTAGATTTAGGAAGAATACTTGCCATGGATCGGACTTCGGGTGTGATGACATGTTCCTCGAGGTGGCACCCCACTTGGAACATGTACGCTCCGAGTGGTTTCGAAGGCAAGGGAGGCACACTTGGGTGAGGTGTGTTCGGCACAGGAGGAGAGTGCGATTGTGGAAAAGTAGCGAGATTTATTTTTGTGTATGTGCATGATTACCTCTAAGGAAGAAACTAAATGCTCATTCAACCATTGAATGAGAACTACACGTCTTCCTAAAGGTAGAAAAATGTGTTTGTTTAATATTTCAATAATAGTCTAATATGATTATGAATTGTATTGTTGTTGCATTTATGAGGATTGATAAGTCATAAATTTTATTTATTAGTAATAAAGAATGCATATTTACTTATTAGGATGATAACACCATTGCCTCATTGAGGAACTACCTGATGGTGTGGTTATTAATTGTTTGGTTTATTTTAATGTTATCATGTGCGGATTTATTGATTTTTGGGATGAAGATTTCTCACACCGGCTTTATTGCTGACCCGAGTGAGCTTTTGCTTCTTGGGTACATTCCTTTTGGAATGTAGCCGAGTAGTCTTTCAGGTTTAGAGATGTTGAGCTACGTTACTGGAGTTCCGCTAGTGAGCTAGCCATGCCAGTCTTCTCCGGGTTAGACTTATTATTTGTTTTAGTTGTTTAGTTGATGCTGCTATTTGTTTCTGTTATTATTGAATTCTCACGTCCCGAGTTTTGGGGAAAACGGATAATCCTAAGTGGATTTTGGGATTTTCGTTTCCTTCGAAAATCGGGGCGTGACAGTTGACTCCTTTGGAGATCTTTTGTAATTTTAAGTTGTCTTGCCTTTGATAAAAAATTTACCCTTTCTCAAAATAAAAAAATAAAATAAAAGAAATAAAAAAAAGAAATAATAAACAAAGTTATCATACAATGTGAGGAACTCCACGAGAAAGACAAGAAACCTGCCAGTAACTACTATAACAACTAATGAATACAGAAGGATTTGATATGCCATTTTATGGGTCGTTTGGCAAGAAAGGAATAACATAATCTTTAAAGCTCTTTCTCTACAGGGTCCAGGTTGTGATGGATGTTATGGGTTTCCTATATACATGTGTTCTTCTCACTTTGTATTTCGAGGTTCGGTTTTCATAATTTATGTTAGATTGGGAGCAATTTATGAGGGTCCAATAATGCTGGAACGATGTGTTTGCTTTTCTCATCAGAGGCTCTAGTCGTTGTATCATTGTATCAAGAGTTTAGTTTTGGATGGTCAATATGTAAACACTGCATTTCTTCTTCCTTTCAGGAAGTTTAGTTGGTTCCATAACAGTGGTCTCATTGACGCAGGTTGAGGTCAAACTGTTCTCTCACTTCTTTGAAAATGATTGTTTGTAACTGGAATGATGTAGAATCATTGAGATAAATTGTGTAATAGGATACAACTACTCAAAGTTTGACCTTGATGACACTTACATATTTCTCAGCAGATAAGCAAAAATACCTGCAAGCTCTTGACATCCATAAAGCATTGTACAAGTCTGTCCTAGTACGACATGGCTCCCGGTTAAAAAGAGAGAAAAGTTAGGAAACTTCTATCTTGTAACTGTCAGATATACGGAAGTTAGGAAACTTCCAAATATCTTTTATATGTTACGAAACAACATGCCTTCAGATTTACTCTCTAATAGTTAAAAGATAATGAAAATTTCAAAAATCAAACTAGTTAATGCTAATTATAAGATAGAATGTGATTGTACTATTCTTGTCTGACATTTCTCTCCTTGATCTTTGTTATTTCAGCAAATTGCTCACAGCATCAAAGACCCCAGCATTGCTGCATTTTGGTTGATTACTATGCCTCAGATTGCGGGAGGATTTAACTATGATGATGATGTCAAGCAGAAAATATGGTGGCAGTACAAGGTTTGTAAGTCCATTCCTTTTTTTTTTCTTGGGGTTTGCTATGTGCTTACATATGACTATGACATCTGATTTTTCTTCCTTGATCTTCAGTTATAATTAATTAATCAGTGCAGAGTACGTGATTTGCGTTCACTGCAGATGTTTGTGCTTTATGAGTCACACAACTTAGGTCACTGTTACATGAGACTTTTTAGAACGTTCGCACCATGTGGGACACAGCCTCGGCCCATGCTCCAACCATCTGGACAATTCGTAAATCGTGCTTTCGAGAAAGTTAAATTCACTCCTCAAATTTTCATTTCTACTTTCAACTAGATTTGGTCCTCCTCGCACAATCAATGGTTCAACACCCCTCATTCCCCCTCTGCTTTGGTAAGGGATCACTACAAGAAAAATGCTCATTAATAGTGTTTCAAAAACGCTATGGTAGGATATCATAGCGTTTTAGCAAACGCTGTGTCTGCCGGAGCTATAATAGATACAAACTTATTTATAGCGTTTTAGAAATGCTATTGTAAGTAGACCATTTACAGCGTTTCTAAAACGCTATGGTATAGTATACAATAGCGTTTCTAAAACGCTATTGTCTTTTCTCACGTAGCATTTAACAAATGCTATTGTATTAGTTTCTCACTACAAGAAACAGGGTCATTAATAGCGTTTCAAAAATGCTATGGTAGGCTACCATAGCGTTTTAGCAAATGCTGTGTCTGCCGGAGCTATAATAGATACATGGTCTATTATAGCGTTTTAAAAGCACTATTGTAAGTTGACTATTATAGCATTTCAGAAACGCTATAGTAACATTATTTATAGCGTTTCAGAAACGCTATAGTAAGTCTATTATAACGTTTTAAAAACGCTATTGTAAGTTAACTATTATAGCATTTCAGAAACGCTATAGTAACATTATTTATAGCGTTTCTGAAACGCTATAGTAAGTCTATTATATCGTTTTAAAAATGCTATTGTAAGTTGACTATTTATAACATTTCTTAAACGCTATAGTAACTCTATTATAGCGTTTTAAAAACGCTATTGTAAGTTGATTTTTTTTTTGCTATCAAATGACTTTTTATAACATCTTATAAGTTTTATTTCTAAAAAATAAAAATCTAAATGTGCCAAACTTAAACATTTCAATGAAAGGAGGCAAAATAATGTAATTAATATGATAATGTATTTCACCAAGTCACAAAATCTATCAAATAATAAAGATCAGACTACATTTATTTCAATTGAAGCATAGTCACACCATACCAAACATTGAGTCACAAAATCTATCAAATAATTTACATCCATCTCTGTCAAAGGAATTTATATCTGGCCTCTGTTAATTGTCTCAAACATATCGAATGCTGCAACTTGTGTTTCTACAAATGCCTTCATGCACGGCGATGCCTCACCTAGAGCCCTGAAACCACGGTAGTTCTTGTATTAACGAGTATATTGGTCAAATTTACAGGACATCAGATTCCACACTGAGCAACACATAAAATAGTAAGTAATAGATAGAGAATACAAGTTAAATAGTACTCACATCCCAATTAGGTGGTCGTGGTGGAACATCAAGCTTCAAAACTTCTGCCTCCATTGCCTTGTTGGCCATATAATATGGCATGTTTCTCACAATGACCGGATCATCTCGTGCACGAACTGGATTTATCGATATGAGTGCTTGAAAAGGAAAAAAAATGCATTCAGAGTGGACCTTGTGTTCATTACTCATAATACAAAATTAGTGATTTAAATCAAAAGCATTTTCTGTAACCAATAAGCATTTGAATTTTACTTTCACTATTTATCCATCAGCTAGAGTGGACCTTTTCTTCTTTGTAAATAATTGGTACAAACAACAAAAAAGGATGAAAACCGCATTCAAGCTGACGTATTGTACTGTGTAATTAACGGTGTTCTAAAAATCGCTAGGCGCTGGGTGGGCGGCGAGCAGGTGCCTAGCGCCCAGGGGCCTAGGCGGTCTTAGGTTTTGTATTATAACTTTAATAATTTACAAAAGTTAAGCATAATACCTTATCAGTTACATCCAATTTAATGCCAATATACATGCAAAATTTAAAAACATGAAAAATTAACAATCGTGAACAAAATTTATTAAAACTCAAATGACTGAAGTTGGTCATGATGGGTACTTTATATAAATTTGAATTTGTGTACTCTTTTATTTTTCTTCAAATTGCATGAATAACCTCAGTTATGTTTGATAAAATCTACATTAGTAAAATTGGTATCGGCAAATCCATTGAGAATTCCATTAAGTAATCATCCTTGGCTACATTTAGACATATACTGAATAAAAAATAATTAAATAGTTTATTTCTAAAAAATAGGAAAGAAAAATAAAATAAGAACACAATCAGCCTTATTAAAAAAAAAAAATCGCCCAGACCGCTTAGATCTCGCCCAGATTTCCCAGAACCGCCCAGCCATTAATCTTCTTGTCCAGAAGAAGGAAGCTAGAAGTTAGGAATAGTTCAGGGAAGAGCCAGGGTTGGAAGGATAGGAAGGCATTCAGGAAGGATTAGCCATGGCTTGACCCAACAGTCTTTTAAGAGATTAATGTGTTCGCTCGAAAGAACTTGTCAGATGAGATGTCATTTCATTTTAAAGAAGGCGGTCATATTGCATCTCCAAGCAAATGAGGCTATGTTGGGAGGCTTTAAAAGTTGAAAAATGTTATTTTGATTGAAGTAGATAGCTTTGAGTTGAAGAACGCAGGGATTTTGGGGCTAGACAAGATTTTTGCCATTAAGGCAAGATTTTTATTCCTAGTGGAAGGAATGTTGAGACTGCCTAGATGGAAAATCAAGGTAATACGATCTTAGGTACACATATGTCTAGCCTTACTATGCGATGCACCATTCCACCAAAAATTACGGGTCGGACTGTCCAGTTTATTGGTAATAGAGTAAGGAAGAAGAGAAGTTTGCATTGTGTAGACAAGTATAGAGTTTAGGACAACTTTGATCATGACCGTTCTCCCAACCTAGGAGAGTACTTTAGATTTTCAGCTAGAAAGTTTCATGTTGACTTTATCAAGAAGGAACTGGAAATCCACAATTTTCTTCTTAGACAAAAGCAATGGGGAGCCCAGATATTTCTCCTTAGGATTGTACAACTTAGAACCTAAGATCCTATTGGTCATCTTAGCATGTTTCAAGTGAATATTCGAGCTGTAAAAAATAGGCGATTTATCATAGTTCGCCACTTGTCCCGAGGCTGAGCAGTATTGATGGACAATGTCTTTAATTGAGTGGACTTCCACTAGATAAGCCCTACAAAAAAAATCAGACCATCAACATACAACAAATGGCTGATAGAGGGGGGTTGGCGCCTGATTTGGATACCTTTGATAAGGCCTTCATTTTCTGCTTTGGCAAGCAACCTGGATAAGGCTTCTTCCATAAGAATGAACAGATAAGGAGAGAGTTAGTCTCCTTGTCTGATTCCCCTGGTAGGTTTGATGGTCAGGAGAGGAGGCCCATTAAGCAAAACCTGGAGAGAGGAGGTGGAAATGCATTGCTCGATCATCTGGATCCAACCTCTAGCAAACCCTAATTTCTGAAGAATTTGAAGCAGAAAAAGCCCATTCAACCCTATCATAAGCTTTGGCTATATCAATCTTAATAGCCCTTCAATCTTGTTTCCTTTTGCGACAATGTTTCATTTGAAAGAAAGTTTCATGAGCTAGACTGACATTGCCTGCAATGGATTGACCTTTGAGAAATGCACATTGGTTGGGGGAATTGATGTTATCCAAAAGGGGTTTCAAACGATTTGCCAATATCTTGGAAATGACCTTGTATATGACATTACAGAGTCCAATGGGTCAGAATTTGTCGGGAGTGATAGGATTGGAAACTTTGAGAATCAAGGCGATGAAAGTCTCATTGATTTTAGGGTCTAACTCTTTGGTTGTGAAAAAGTTGACTGCTACTTCAATCACATCATGTTTCACAATATCCCAGTAATATTGGAAAAAAGAAAACATGAAAACCATCCAATCCAAGGGCCTTATGGCTATCCATTCCAAATAGGGTGGCACAAATTTCCTCTTCACTTGGGATAGTAAGGAGTAATTCGTTGTCAGGTGCAGCGATGGAGAGTTCGAAGAGGGAGAGGCTTTCACGGTATGGGTCAGGGTTGGAGAAGTGGAATATATCTTCAAAATAATTATTGAGGACCTGATCTATAGAATCCTACAGCGAGTGCCAATTGTTTGAAACGTCTTTAAGCCGGAGAATGAGGTTTTTTTTTTTCCTATGGAGCATGGAGGCTAGATAGAAAATTTTAGTGTTTTTATCTCCTTCCATGTGCCAGGAACTTCCCGACTTATTATTCCAAAACAACTCTTCTCTAAGAAATAATTCAGAGAGATGGTCTTCCAGAATAGAGATGTCGTTAGCATTATCCTCAGAGGGTTGTCATTTTGGAGTTTGTCTAATGCCACTTGAGAATCGAAAATGCAATTTTGAATATTGTAAAAATCCTTTCTATTCCATCTTGAGAATCGAAAATGCCACTTGACAATACTTAATTTCTTGGTCTTAAGATGGAAATTTTGAGAAGGAAGATGATGACGTCGGGACTCCTAAGAGGAGTTGATGAGATGACGATACCTAGGTCTCGAGCCCATATATGAAAAGATCTGAAAGGTTGTGGGCTTTGATTGACCTTAGAGACAAGTTGGAGTGAGATGGCTCTATGGTCAGAGGTAGATGTGTGAATAGTGCAGGCAAAAACTGAAGGGAAGTACTCTAACCAGTCAGTAGAAATCAAAACCCGATCAAGTTTAGCTTTAATCCCATTTTTATCATTACGTTTGTTATTCCATGTGAATTGTGAACCATTAAGTGGAAAATATATGAGATTGTGATTGTCAGTGAAGGTTTGGAGATGTTTAAAGTTTGAGGGGGTATGCCTTTTCCCCCCATTTTATCTTTAGGGAGTAATATAGTATTTAAGTCTCCAATGAGGAGACCGGGAAGAACTTGAAAAGGCATAAACATTGGAAATGTTATTTTAGAAATGAACTCTAAGGGAGGCGTTTGGTTCCCCGTAGAAAAAAAAAACCGACCAGGTAGATTGAGCAAAATAGTTATCAATAGTGCAATTGAAATAATATTTTCAATGAGAGATGATTGTTAGGTGAATACTTTCTTTCTTTCCAGAAAATAGCAAGACCGACTGATAGTCCGATAGCTGGCACTGAGATTCTGTGTTTGAAACCACATCTCCGACGAATGCACTCCATTTTGGTAGAGGTAGTTTTGGTTTTGGATATGAAAATGATATATGGATTGGACTTATGGGACACAACCTTTAGATTTTGGATCGCACGGGGAGACCCGATGCCCCTTGCATTTTAGAAAAGAATCATGTAGACTGTGACGACTCTTCTCCGGCAGTCATCAATGCCTCAGTAGCTGGGTTAGGTTCAGTTGTTGAGTGGCTTGATGAATCATTTGTTGTATCTGATAACCAGAAGTAGCATTCTGTGGTAGACCTTAGTATAGGACATATTTCGTAGCCCCGTGGGTGCCGGGTGGATGGTCCATGTAGGTGTCAGATTTTGATTCCCTCAAATAGATATAGCTATAAGCCTTCTCTTCCTACCATATGTCAACCCATCAGTCTGAACTGGTTTCATTTTCCTCTTCCCCATTTGAACTGATTCATTTTTCACTGTTCTGTCCCTCTTCCAGATTTTAGCTGCAGAGAGTTGATTCTTGGCGGGGGATAGGAGCAGAGTTGGTGGGTTCATATGCATCATAGCTAGGGTGGTCTTGCTACTGGCCAGTATCATTTGTTTAGAGTGAGTCATTTCTCCTGACTCTATAATCTATCTGCCTCATTTAAGACTGGACATCTTCCTTACCAGACATCTTCTCTAAAGATTGTAAAATCTCACTCTGAGTTTTTTGTACTAAAAATTCACTGGGGACTCTGGAGTGTCATCTCATGATGTTTGACTATTGAAATGATCATGATCAGCCTCTTATTCATATAGTTCCAATAGAGTAGTATGATTCTGTGGAACTGGTGGTGGTAAGCATGGAAATGGATAAGAGAATGGTGGGGGAATAGGGAGAGTGACATGGATCGATTGGATGGGATTGAGGTTCTGTATAGTGGGCTAAAATTGAGTAAAGAAGTGGTCCATATTCACTGTATCAAGCAAGGTTGAATAACTGGTTTGGTTTAAGTTCACCATTCTGTTGTGGAGTAGATTGGAAACGAGAGAAGGAGTTTGTTGGGTTCGAGCTGTTTAAGATGAGATAATGGAGTAATCAGATTGGGGTGGGTTTGGTTGTTGGAACATGGGATACGTGCCTAATGGATTAGTTGCAGGGAGGAAAGGTGACATATGCTGAAGGAGACTTTGGTTGTGCACGGAGGAATCATGGTTGAACGAACCCCCACTGTTAAGAGAATTAATAGTATTATAGTTAATAGTTGACTGGTAAAAGTTGGCTTTGATAGTGTTATTAATGGGGAAGAAATTGAATAGGGGTGGTTGGGTTGCTTTGATGGAGAGAAAAATGAGTGAGAGAGAAGTTAATTGGTGGAAATAGAGAGTGGCGAGTTCCGGGATGGTGAGTTGATGTGGATCATTGGCAAATGGATCAGTGAGTACGCCAATTGAGTCAAACCCCCCGGAGAGTCGTTATGGTCTGATGTCATATGAACCCCTTGAACTCCCTGAACGTCGGTAGGGGAGTTGAGCTAGAACATTGACGAGTGAGTTAGAGACACTTCATCAAGGAGCTCAAACCGAGTCGACTTCGCTGGAGAGCCATCCCAATGCGCTGAGTTGGGGTTTGTCGGTCGGCTAGAGTTGTTTCCTTTGAGAATCAAGGAGGGACAAGGCAGTGGAATACTTTGTTGTCTCCGGTGAGTGATTGGTGAGGGATGACGTGTGTACTGGAGAGAACCTTGTCGGCTAAAGTGAGGTTGGGTTCCCATTCTAATGGTGTCGGATCCTTGAGTCTTTGCTGAACGGGAGTGCAAGATCAACTCCCCCATGGTCGTCTATAGTCGTCTTGAGAGAGTTGGAAGCGCTAATGTAAATAAGGTAGACGGTGCCAAATTTGTGTCCAACCATTCCACAGCAAAAGCAAAAATTTGGGGCGTCCTCATAGCGGAATTTAAGGATGAATTTGTGCATTTCTTCGATCCCAAAGGTAGTTTCCATTGTGCAGGGAACAGGCTTTGAAGTATCCAACCATACTTTGAAGCGGATTAAGGCAGAGGTAGATTTTCAAAAGATGCTAGATCAACCTCCATGAGGTTACCTATGCAAGCAGCCAACAATTGCACATCTTTTAGTAGAAGTTTTTCTTACTGGAAATTCATGAAATCTTAGCCAGCATGGCACTATAAAGAAGTTGATCTGGTAGGAAAGCTTTGCCGGAAAATAACCCACCTAAAAAAAACCCATGGGCCTGAGTTTATGGCTTTCTCCCCAACACCTGGATGAGTGAATTGAATTAGATAATACGAGTTCGCTTTGTCATGCCTTCGATCCAGCTGTTCCACGTAAAAGGGGTGAGAAACGTCCCATTCGCTGAGCAAACACTTCCTTGCCAAGATTTTGAAAGTGGAAATACTTAGCCACTGCCCGGAGTTCTCTACTATCACTGTCAACTTCTTTTCTAATGTCAAAAGTGGGCGCTGGGAGTGTAAGATTGTTGGCCAGCTGTTGTTCCAGGGAATAGATCGTAGCATCATTTGAAGAATGCGGATCTTGCTGGAGGGAAAAGTGACTAAGGTGAGTTTCAGTTACATTTTCATTGATAGGAGTGTTATAGAATATTTGTAGGGGGTTGAATGTAATGGGCATATGAGTATGGGCATTGGGTTGAATGGTTGGATCAAAGTTGTGGTTGGTTGAAGAGATTGGTGTCTGCCCGAGTTATCCATGAGCAAGGCTCTGTAACAATAGTGGGCATGAGAGAGATATCCGCCCCACCCAATCCGTATGGGGCGAATTTGGATATGGCTGAATGAGTTTTCGGGTATCCAAACAGTATCCGTTGACTATTCGGGGCGGATACAATATTAACTAAACTAAACAATTGTGTGCTCTTGGAAGAAACCTCCTACTGGTTGGTTTAAACTTAATTCTGATGGATCACTACGAGGCCTCACAGGGGGTTATGGCGCTGTAATTAGGGATGATCAAGGCGACATTGTGGCTGCTTGTGCTGGTTCAATTGCAGGCCAGACAATTCTCAAGCATGAACTACAAGGAGTTGGGGCGGGTTTACAACTAGCCAGCTCAAGATGTATTAGAAAACTAGTACTTAGCACTGACTCTACAACAGTGCGTGATTGCCTGCTCAATGCTAGGCAGACTGCGTGGAACCTTAGACACGTTATCAATAAGATCAGGAGAATGCTGGTAGAACTGGAAGGATTTACTACGAGTACAGAGAAGCAAATAGAGTCACAGATAGACTTGCTAGCCTACACCCAAGCTCGGAATACTTGGAAGTTACACCGAGTTCGTTTGCGCAAGATTTGAAAGATATTGTACATGAAGATAAATCAGGAAAAGCTTATTTACGGATGTAACTTCAACTTATCTCTTTTCAGGTTTGGGATCCTAAATAACCCCCGCTCACTTTCCAAAAAAAAAAAAAAAACTAAAACCTAAGAAACCCTGAAATCCGCTGACCTCTTTTCCACCTCGAGACACAAAACTCACAGAGAATCATGATTCTCTTCCACCTCCAGACAAACTCAAAGAAATGAAATTCAGAATTCAGAAAGAAGGAGACGCAGACGCACACAGACTCACAAAGAAGGAGACGCTCAGACGCAAGGTTGCAAGTCATGCAACAGACTCCTCTCTTCCACCTGTTCAGAGAATCAGACTCTTCTCTTCCTGTCTTCCACCTCTTCAGACTCCTCTCTTCCACATGTTCAGAGAATCAGACTTCTCTCTTCCCGTCTTCCACCTCTTCAGACGCACACACTCACAAAGGAGCGAATGGGTTTTGCGATTCGCTGAACCACCCCAACAACACATGCACATCACCAAGGTATGGCTCCTCTCTTCTTCGTTTCTCTGTTAATTTCAAATTCGTTTTAGGGTTTTCTGTATTCTTCTTCTTCTTCTTCTTCTTCTACTTCCAATTTTCTAATCTTCTTCTAATCCTCTTAAATCATTTAGGGTTTTCTGTATTAAGCATAAATCTGCTGGATTTTTATGCAATTTTCAGTTTTCACCATGATTTGGGCTTGATTTTCATTTGAAATGCTCGCCCTTTAGATTCTTACATGCTATACTTGGATTCGAGAGGACTATAGGAGATTGGTTTAATCTTCATCTCAACAAATTTCAGCAAATAGGTGAGTCTGTTAGATATTGGTTTATTCTTCATTTCAGCAAATAGGTTTATTTTTCATACTTGGATTTGAATATTATAAAGGTTGGTTTTAAACTTTTAATACACCTCTCAAGTTATACATTAAGGCCTCTTGTTCATTTGGATAGCACAAGAGCAAATCCTTGGTGGGATGACTGTGCAAGGAACTCGTACAAATTAGTAATAGGTGTAAGCCAATGTGGTAAAAAGAGAACTAGTAGTTATTGTCCAAGCGTTTTCTTTCAGGGAATTGTTGTAGGAGAGATTTCTTCATTGTAATTATCAAGGTACTATGAGGATTGTTGCTACGTATAAGAAATTGTCACTCCAAAAATGGTGAAACACACTGACGACTATAGTCTAGATTTGTTCCTTGTGTGAAAACCGTAGAATCTGCCTTTTTACTCACCTTGCAACTCTTTAGGCAACATATTGGTTTTAAGGCAATTACTTAGAAGTAGTATTAGTTTTTTCAGAATTAAACATTTCTCCTCGAAGCCTGTGATGCTCCACATTTTGGTCAAGTTTGAAAACTCTAATACTCACCAATCCCAATAATGTGGTTTTTATGTCAACTACGAAGGCATTAGCATTAACATTTGTTTACGGAGTTTACAAGCACTCCTAAATGTTCTTCTTTCAGGTTGATCGAAGTATAAGATATTGTGTATACTCCTAATGATCCAAGATTTGGATTCTGCAGATTCTTGTTTTTATCAATATAATTACATCATGAGCTCGGAAAAATAATTGTACCAACGTACCGCTGAAACTACTACTCATTCTTCACATGTAAACAAACTAGGAGAAAAATTAGAAAACTTACATAAACATAATTGCTTGAATTTGATGACTTAAAACCAAAACTCTTTTTTTTTTATAGTTGTTTTTGGAAAAAATTCTTGATCCTTGTGAATTTCTTAGGGTGTGTTTGGTTTTAAGGAAAAGTTGTGGGAAAACCACAAAAAATGATAAGAGATTGGAGGGAGTGCGAAAATGGTCTACACCTTGAGGTTGAAGATGACCATGTACATGGGCAAACATGTTCTTTGCTCCCCATTGAGGAAACATTTTTTTCGAGTTTTTCGTGATGCTACTCAAAGAGCCTAGATTTTTCCTATTCCAATTGTGTGTAGTTAGATCTAACTTATAAACTTTACACAAAGATGTGCATAACAACCATATTCATCCAAACAAACAGAGTTGTTTTGCTGAGTAGTATTTACCTCCATTATTGAGTTCTTTGGTTGTGTTAATTTCTTGAACTGCTGAAGAAGGTACCTTCCATTTGTTTTGCTTTGGTTTTTTTATTTTTTTATTTTTTTTCATACATATAGTAGTAAATGAACCAATTGTTTACAATTCTTTTTGAGTTTCTATATTTGAGCTTAATTATGAAACATGTAATTTACAAGTGGTTACTTTTTAGATGTCATTCCTCCAATAAGGAAATATAGTAGATTTGATTTCTTTTCTGCATTTCTTTTCTAATGAGTTCCCCTGCCTTTTACTGCATCACTGCCTTTTCTACTCTTATAGTCTAAGCTCCAATGTTTTTTTTGTTTTCTTGATGTATAGAATATGGCAGGAGATCGCCCCAGGTCAATTGAAACTCAACAATCTACCTTTTTTGATTGGGATGACCATGGTAATGACACTCCTCAAACACTTGTGAGTTCGAATGCCTTACCATCACCCGAGGTACAATCAAATCCCACTCCTCATGATGTTCCTACTCCCAATGTTGAAAACAATACTGTTAATAGTAATGTTCATCTACCACCACTACCACCAACAAAAAAAAGAAAGTTCACATCTGTAGTATGGAATCACTTTACATTGATTACCATTAACGGTTTAGATAAAGCTAAATGCAATTATTGTGGCACTCTGCTTGGAGGGGAGACTAGGAATGGCACAAGTCATTTAATTGACCATAGTAAAAGATGTCTAAGGAAGAGGGGTAGTCAAGTGGACATACGAAAATCTATATTGAGTGCTTCTACATCGACTAGGTCGATTGCTTTTAGTGCTTCTGGGTTCGACCAAGAGCTTGCAAGAGAAGCCGTTGCAAAAGCAATTATATTGCATGAGTACCCCCTTTCAATGGTTGAACATTATGGTTTTAGAATGATGATGGGTGTTATCCAACCACAGTTCAAGGTAGTGTCTAGAAATACCATAAAAAGTGATATCTTGAAGATTTATGATTATGAAAGGGTGAAGAGGATGAAATTTTTGGAGAGGAACAAAAGTAGGATTGCAGTTACTACTGATATGTGGACTGCGAGTAATCAAAAGAGGGGGTTTATGGTTATCACAACACATTTCATTTATGACAATTGGGCATTGCAAAGTCGTATTATTAGGTAAACATATTTTTTCTATTAGTAAACATATTTTTTTCTATTTGCATTTCATTGATGACAATGGGCATTTATTAATTAATATGTTCTACATTATTGCATATTTATTGCTAGGTTCGTTTATGTGCCATGCCCTCATACTGCTGAAGTTCTTTGTGATGCATTAATGGATTGTATGATGGATTGGAATTTGGATAGAAAGTTATCTGCATTAACCGTAGATAATTGTTCAACTAATGATAGCATGGTCACTTTTCTGAAAAGCAAGCTAGAGGTAGGCACCATGATGCTAGGGGGTGATTTATTCCACATGAGATGTTCTGCGCATATTTTAAATTTGATTATTAAGGATGGGTTGGAAGTTATAGGTGATGGTATTGAAAGAATTCAGAATAGTGTTGCTTATTGGTCTACCACGCCAAAGAGGGAAGAAAAGTTTCTAGAGGCAGCTAGACAGTTGAGAATTTGAATGTGGCAAGAAGTTGGCTTTAGATTGCAAAACAAAGTAGAATTCAACTTATTTGATGCTTCAGACTGCTAACATTTTTAAGGATGTCTTTCCTAGACTGAAGCAACGCGATTCACAATATAAATCGTTGCCACGTGATGAAGGTTGGTTGTTTGCATGTGAGATGTGTGAGAAGTTGAAATCGTTTCATAAAGCAATCGAAGTATTTTCTGGAACAAAGTATCCTACGTCCAACCTTTTTTTCCAAAGATTTTTTCGATTAAAAAGTCATTACATCGGTTTCATACTTCTAGTTATCCAATGATAAGACAGATGACATCAAATATGATTGAAAATTTTGACAAGTATTGGAATGCAATCCATGGGATAATGGCTGTGGCAACTGTTTTAGATCCTCGTGTCAAAATGAAGTTGATGGAGTATTACTTTCCCAAATTATATAATCATGATGATATACAACAAAAAATGCAAGAAGTTCGGAACTTGTGTTTTGACTTGCTAACTGAATATATGAGTTCAAGGCCTAGGGCAAGTTCTTCAGCAGATAGTCAGTCATATGTTAGCCAACCACAAAATGCAGTTGATGATGATGATCTTAGTAATTTTTTTGTGGATTCTATGCGGAACTCTGGGGATGGACCTAATAGTAATGTCAAGTCGGAGTTGGATTACTATTTGGCTGATGATGTTTTACCTCCAGAACAGAATTTTGATATTCTGAATTGGTGGAAGACTAATGGAAGCAAATATTCGACTTTGAATCGGGTTGCTAGGGACGTTTTAGCGGTTCCAGTCTCTATAGTTGCTTCGGAGTCTGCATTTAGTACGGGTGGTAGGTTTGTTAGCCCAAATCGCAATAGGCTTCAACCAAAGTCATTAGAAGCTTTGATGTGTGCGCAAAACTGGTTATGGAATGATATTAGAGGTAATAAAGTCTTGCTATGAAATGTCTTATTTATTTTATGTTTTTTTTTTTTTTGAGTAAATTAATATAACTTAACATTGTTTATCTTACGACAGATGAAACTTCTACTTCACAGTATAGGAGGTCCACCAATCAAGATGATGCAGATCCTCTTGAGGTATATAAGTATTTAAATGTGCCTATAATGAACTACTAATGATATATTAGGCTTTGCTAAAAGAAATTATTTTATGTTGTAGGAACAAAGTTGCATGTTGGTTTCATGAATGAAAAGTTGTGAATATTTTTTGTATTTGAAGGACTTGATGGAGGTAATGTAAAACAACGCCAATTTTTCTATTTGTTCTCATATAGTTATTTTTTTTTTCTTATAGAAACTAACTTGAAATTTTTTATTTATTTCACGTTGTGAAAGTTTTTGTAAAAACAAAAAAACAAAGCGTGATGGAGGATTTTGTTGGTTGTCATCGTTTTGTTGTTGTTTTGCTTTCACAATATTTTATACTTTAACTGTTGTTGAACATATTAACTTCGTGTTTTGTTCGACTATTGTGACAACAAAATGTGTAGTACTTGTGTAAGTTGAGCCTGTAATTTTTGAATACTTATATAGGTTGTTGCTGATGCTATCTATTTATACATGTTATATAGGTTATTACTATATAGGTTTGCTGATTGCAGATTGCAGATTGCTATTGCTGTTATGCTGTAAAATATGCTATTGTTGTTATGCTATTGTTGTTGCTGTTGCTGTTGCTTAAAATATGATGTTGCCTGTTGCTTAAAATATGTTGTTGTTGTTGTTGTTGCTGTTTTGTAAAAATTGTATTGTCGGGTGGGGCGGATATCTGCAAATCCGTCTGGGGCAGGGACGATTTTAAAAAATACTAATAAACGGATATGTGGGGCGGATTTTGAGCCCCGCAATCCTCAGCGGAATGGGGATGGATTTGCTTAAATTCGCCCCAATCTGCCCCGTTGCCATCCCTAGATGTGTGATTGTACCAGTGTGTTGGAGATGTGGTGGTGAAATGTTGTATAGTGTGAATGGATGAGTGAGGGATATGAGATGTGGAGATTCAGTTGATGTTGTTGTTAGTAATGGGTGTTGAGATGGATTGACTACTCATTTTAATGAGATGGTATGCTTTGATGGGATTCCGACAGCTAATTAAGGGAAAGAATGATGAAAGATAGGGGTAGTTGTCGACTAATTAAGGTGGTGAAATGATGAAGGTGGAGAGGACGAAGACACACTTCGCCAGAGACCTGCACAAGATACAAAGAAAAATACAGTAAGCAAGTTAAAAGGCACCAGTAATCTATCGCTGGAGTCCAGAAAGAAAGTAAAAGAGAAAATGATCATGAAATAAAAAAGATTAATTTAGAGGGGAAATCAACAAGGCTGGGGAAGAAAAAGGGAGGGGGAGGAAAAGAGCTTGAGTTTATTGGAAATTGAAATTGAAACTCAGATAACTCTATGAGAGTAATTTTAGAGTTACAATTGGTAATGTGCATAGTTGACATACTTGAGTACAACCTTATTTTGAACTATTGATGCATTTATTATTTTTAATTCACAAATGGAATAACACGGTTTGATAAATGCTTTTTTTAAATGAATTTTAATGGGCTCTTAATTTTTTATTACCTCACAAACTAAAACTTTTGTTAAAGAAATCGGCCTTATATATTTTGAATCTTCGATGGGAACTGATGGAAATAATTCACTGAAATGGGGAACTTCTTCCATGCTTATTTTAAGATGGTCGAATCTATCCTCTGGAGCAAGGATTGTGATTTCATTTTTCAAGTTATTTTTGGTTTTCTGATTTTAAGAAATATTTTGAGAAATATTTTAGTGTAGAAAAAATATAAAAGTTTCGAGGATATATTAACATCATCATCATCATCAAAGCCCATTCTCGATATTTTCGGGGTCGGCTACATGGATTTTGGTTCTCCAAGCAATGTGGTATTCCCACATATCCTCGCCTGATCAAAGCTCAATAATATCTTCATTCACCGTCTTCATCCAAGTTTTCAACGGTCATCCCCTCCGTCTACACCCTCCATTAACTTGCCAATCTAGACATTTTTTAATTGGCGTCGTGCTTGGTCTCATTCACACATGACCAAACAAAGTTAAACGTTTTTCTCTAATTTTGTCCTCTATGGGCGCTACACCTAAGTATCTCCTAATTCTTTCATTTCTAATTTTATCCTTACGAGTTTTACCACACATCCACTTTAACATACGCATTTCTGCTACTACCGTCCTATGTGTATGTTGTCCCGTAGTAGTCCAACATTTTAAACTATATAGCATGGCTGGTCGAACAATTGTCTTATAACATTTCCCTTTTAGCCTTGCGAGCATATTCTATCGCATAATACTCCTGACGTCATTCTCCATTTCAACCAACCAACTTTAATCCTATGGTCTACATCTTCTCCAATAGCCCTATTCTTTTGAATTATAGATCCTAGATATCGAAAAGTCTAACACTCTAGGACCTCTACACCTTCGATCTCAATTGCATTACTTCTCTCCCGTGGTTCACAACCAATGTTGCACACTAGATACTCCGTCTTCGAACGACTAATTTTAAAACTTTTACTCTCTAAATCCGCGTGCCACCTATTTAATTTCTGACCTAAACCTGCACTAGTCTCATCAATTAAGACAATATCATCTGCAAATATCATGCACCAAGGTACATCTTCTTGCAGATGTCTAGTCAACTCATCCATGACCAAAGCAAAGAGATATGGACTTAACGCCAACCCTTGATGTAGTCCTACTGACACTGGAAATTCACTAGACATCTCACCTACTGCGCGAACACTTGTTACAGCCCCTTCATACATATCCTTAATGATATCGACATAACATTGAGACACTTTCTTCCTTTCAAGCACCCACCAAATTAACTCCCTAGGGACCCTATCATATGCTTTCTCCAGATCAATAAAAGCCATATGCAAACCCTTACGTGCCTTTCGGTATTTTTCTATAGTTTGCCTAAGCAAAAAGATGGCCTCCGTAGTAGACCTACCCGGCATAAATCCAAATTGATTCTCCGAAACCGTGGTTAAACTCCTAAGTCTTCATTCTATAACCCTCTCCCAAAGTTTCATCGTATGACTCATAAGCTTTATCCCTCTATAGTTCGAGCAATTCAAGATATCCCCTCTGTTCTTATAAATTAGTACCACATTGTTATGCCTCCATGAATCTAACATTTTTCTAGTTTCCAAAATCCTATTAAAGAGCTTAGTTAGCCATTGAATCCCAACTTCTCCCAGACATTTTCATGCTTCAATTGGTGTATCATCCGTTCCAACGGCCTTTCTTGTCTTCATTCTTTTTAAAGCTTCTCTCACTTCTGTAGCACTAACTCTGTGATGGAACACGCGATCTCTCCCTTCCTGTGAAGCATACCCCTCCAAGTTTAACTCCCCTACATGTGTTCCATTGAGTAGATTCCAAAAGTAATCATTTTATCTATCTAAAATAGCTTTATCCTGCATTAAAACTCTTCCATCCTCATGCTTAACACACTTAACATGACTCAAGTCCCTAGTTTTTTGTTCTCTAGCTTTAGCTATCTTGAAAATATCATTCTCCCATTCCTTTGTACCTAGCCTATTATAAAGATCATCATATGCTTTCTTCTTAGCTTCCCCTACTGCTTTACTACTCAAATTCTAAGTTTGCTTATAAAGCTCATAAGACTCTAGACACCTATCTTTCTGCCACTCCTTAAAACATCCTTTCTTTTCCGCAATGGTTTGTTGCACATCAGCGTTTCACCACCATGTCTCCTTACCATATAAACCTCCTCTTTTGGCCTCTCCTAACTCTTCATTCGCACATCTTTTTATTCGGTTTGCCAAATGTTCAAAAAGATCCGCGCTACTAGTCCTATCCTTTGGTTCGAGATTCTCCCAACCCTCTAAAACTGACTGGCCACCCAAAATCTTCTTTTTAAATTTTTGGCACACATCTCCCTGTAATATTGACATAGGGACATGGAATTTACTAATTTTAGATAGAGTTTTAATCCCGCGATCCCGTCCCGTCCCGATCTAGAATGGGATGAGATGGGATAAAGATTTTCAATCCCGCCAATCCCGTCCTGTTCCGAGTTAATTTTTTAATATTTATTATTAATATTTTTATTTATTTTTATTCATATAAACTTACATATGACTGACAGAAACTCATGGTGTTTACAGTGGTAACATAAATGTTACTGCAAGAAATAAATATTTATTAAGCTAGAGAAAGATAATAGACTGTTGCTTAGATTCCCAATAAAAGCGGTTCCAATTATTTAACTTCCAAATATTGATAATATCCAGGTGAAGATGAAAAATAACAATTAACTGAGTAATACATATTCAGAAGGGAACATTCAGGGGCGGAGCCAAGAATTTGAGATGCCCCAGGCTGTAAAAATTATTATTTTTTAATTACGATATATGTATTGATGGTAAACCATTATGAATATGTTAGAGCATCACCAATAGGTCTATATTTCTTCCCTAACAAAAGATGAAATGTCATTTTGTCAAGGAACCATGAGTTTTGTTTCCCACAGTAATGAAATTGTAAAATCAGTTGGGAGGCCATCACAGCGACACAATACTCTTAGTGGGTCCCATTTATCATGTCATTTTCTAAAAGTCAGCCCACTCGACTTCATTGTTAGGGAATTTAGTGGCTACCCTTATATTTGCATGCGACATCTATATCTAATTATAAGAAAGTTATTTTTCATGCTCTTATATGATGATAATCTTCGCAGCAGCCACAGGCAACACGCTGATCCCGTCCCGTGCCCACCCATACATTTTCATTTCATAATTTCAAAACAACGAGAAATTAGATGAAATACCGCGCGATTTCATGAAAACACATTCCTTGCCCAGGAGTGAGTGGGTCTACAAATGTCAGTTCGTGGTTCCCCAAATTAAATAATATTTTTTTGGTGAAAATTTGGAATCTTTAAACATTTATTTTTGTCGATAACTTAATTTTCCTATATGGTTTGAATTGTTAAAGGCTTATATACCTACTCATGAAAAAGAAAAAAAAAGTTATTCGCCCTGATTAGGTATCTTGAAGTTTGTACTAGGGGTGGGCATGTGACGAGATGAATCTCATCCCGATCCCATTTTGTTGCTTTATCTTTGGGAGGGGATCGAGACAGGACCATGACGGGATAGACTTCATCCCATCCCAAACGGATTCAAAACGGAACAGAACGAGATTATATGGTACTAAAAAAAATCCTAGTAGCAACAAATTTATTCTAGCCTAAATTTCACACCATACACGATTCAACAATATAATATTACATGATTCAAGTCTTACACACATCTATATCAATAATTAACTCTGAAATAGTTATTACCACAAGTACATATTCATGAACAACCTTAAGAATCAAGTCTGGGATAAAATCAGACTTAAGTAAAACAATATAATTAATAATAATAAATATTAAATAAATAATTTTGAGATGAAATGGGCGGGATTTAAAATTTATGTCCCTTGGAATAGGACGGGGTTGGGATGGGATGACTGCCCTTACTTTCTACCATTTAGGGGCATACATAGTATATTATACTTGAAATACCCTTACTTTCTGCCCTTATTTTCTACCATTTAGACTGCCTTTTATTATACTATGTATCCACACGGCAACAACAAAGTGGTTTTGGTAAAAGGTTATTCTCCAAAATGTCAGTGAGCGAGACAAAAAGGCTATAAAAAATTCAGATCCATAAAGGAGTATGAAATTAGGGGTGTCAATGGACCATATTTTATCCGAAATATGTTATGATAAAATCGAATCTTGGTTTGAATTTTTGGATTGGATTTGGATGTAACAATTGAATCGCGATTGCTTATCGAATCGGATTCTGGTAAATTCGATATGATAATAATATAATTATATACTTTTACAATTTTTAGGTTGAACTTTAAATTTATGAATATTAATATTAAGGATGAAGGATTTTGTCACTTTACCACCTAATTGTAATCAAATCTTAAATATATTATATATTATTATTTTATTTATATTTTTGTTATAAAAATACAATTTTAAGTGATTTCGACTAGGATTAGATTCGAACAGAATTGTGATTTGTGATTGAAGTATATTGAATTTGGATTTGGATTTGGATTTGTACTATAAAATAAAATTTTGGATCGAAATGGATTCGGATTTTAGACAATCCGATTTGTTTACTCCCTTATATGAAAATGTCATGGGGAGGAGAATTATGAGCATGTAACAAAGGAAATTGTTATTTAGTTATTGAAGTTTATTTAACAATAATAATAATAATAATAATAATAATAATAATAATAATAATAATAATAATAATAATAATAATAATAATAATAATATCAGTAACTCTGTTTGAAGAATGAAGTAAATCTGGGCAAAACTCAGTTAAAGTTGCATACTTGTGTCGAATGTTCTCTTTACTTTTTATAATGGTCGTGGTTAACTCTCTACGTGATTTAAGCATGTGAGGCACAACGAAAGGAGATATTTCTTGTAACGGTCTTCTCCTTAATGGAGATACGTCTGTGGAGGTGTGACTCCTTCATCGACTTTTTTCTAGTGTAACATTCCTATTTTTTATGAGAAAACTCGTGTCGAGTCTGGATTCAGGCCTTGTCTGGGCATCTGTAATTGGTTGTATTCTTCCTGGGCTTTATGAGCTGGCCTAATAGATTGGGCGATATATTCTCGTGATGAGCTTTTACGTCAAGTATATGGCTGTGATGATCAGTCTATTTTGATGTATCATCAGCTACTCCCTTTTAGTTAGTTGGTATGTTCACGTATCCACTAAATGTGTGACGGTTGGTATTTCGATTGCATTTTTGCACTGAACTTAATGTTTAATAACTTATGGTCGGTTGATCATCTCGATTACTTCTTTGTCTATTTGTTTTCGCGCACATTTTCTGGGAGTTTAGCGTGCCATTATGTCCCGTATGTCGCTCCGTGAGCAATCTCTTTGTTGCTCGGTATTATAAAAAGTGTTGTGGCTAGTTTGCTCCCTTCTTTACGCCATCTTTGATGTTAGTGTTATTTCTTCTTTCTTATTGCCTTTTTTGTCTTTTCTTGCCTATTCGTGATGTCTACCGGTGACCTACTGGATGGTGACCAACTTGCTACTTGTGAGACTCATTTTCCCCAAAAAAGGCTTCTCAGGCTACTTTGGATAGTGTCCATTCCAACTATGCTTTGCCTCCCGACTTTGAGACTGTTCTTCCTCGTGAAACCGATAATCCTTGTTGCCCGATGAAGGGATATATTGTGTTTTACCCTCGCATGTTCTATGCCAGTCTTTGATTTTCAGTTTCAGAGCTATTTTGGTCTTATCTAGATTTTCTGGGTATCCCTCATGCTCAGATGGGCAAGAATGTTTGGAGGGTTATGGTTTCCACGTATGCCAGGGCAATCCTTTCTGGTATTTTTTTAACTGCTAAAATCTTGCATTATTTGGTGAGGTTTAGCGTGCAACCCAATCACACTTGTTTCCTTCATTCTCCTGCGTGTTTTGGCAATCTCAATGATGACATCAGAGATTAGTCGCGAGATTGGTTTTATGTGTCTGTCAACTCTGGCTATTTCAATTTACGGGTTTTGCAGATAATAAGGTATTTTCGAGTTCCTATCAAGCGTTGGAATCTGCAATTGACCGCTGAAGAACAATTTATCAGCGAGCGTTCTCTGAAACTTTCCATAGTTCCCTTGGACGCCTATCTTACTGATGATATGGTGAGGCACAACGATTTATACAACATGAACGAAATTTAGTGGGCTCTGCTCACTGAAAGGCAAGCCGCGGAGATTGTTGCATGTGCTGTCGTTGTTGAAGGTGGTAACATTTTCATTGATCGAAAAGTGAGCTAAGGCGTTACAGATCTCAATGCTTTTGTCAGTGACGCTACCGGTCCGTCTTCCAGGAAGAGAAAAGTATCGAGGCCTGTTAGTCCGTCGAAGCAGTTGTTTTTGACTTTTGATCGTGTTCCGAAGAAGAAACGACTCGTTGACTCTATGCGTTATACTTTTCACTACTTGAGTTCTGTCGATAAAGATCCTTCGAGGAAAGACCGTTGATCTCTGCAGGAGGAGGAAGAGATGAAGTTAGCCTTGGAGAGGAGAGAGAGATCCCGCCTTTCATAGCCTGCTTGGGTTCTTCTGCTCTCGTTGGGACCGCCATTCGTTCCATTTTTTTGTTGAGCAACGAGAGGGTGATGGTGGTTCTCCTATCGTTCCTTTTTTCTCTGCTGTGGGTGGTGGTTCCTTCATACTACCAGATCCTCGCGTTTTTCATTCGTGGGTCAGTTGGAAGGAACCTACTCCTGAAGATATTTGTGTCAAATCGGATGGAAAGTTTTGCTAGTTTTCCCATCTTGGCATGCAGGATGGTGTACACAATCTGATTAATGAATGAGACAAACGGTTGGTGGAGAGGCCTTTGATGCTCGTGCTGGATATGAGTCTTCATCTTGAGGATGGTGTCAGGCTTGTAATGGACGGGATGACCCATCTTACTTACGCGGAGGTGATGAGTTTGAGTCATCAGGTCAATCACAATTTTTTGATTTCTCTGGAGAGGAAGTTCTCTGTGTTGTTATTGGTATTTTCCCATGTTCTTAATCAATATGACGCATTAAAAGCGCGATGCTCTGATCAGATTAAAGTAGTTGAGGTTGCTCAAACTTCGTTGGCCGAGGTGGAGGGTGCACGAGATCGATCTGTGATCGCGCTTGAGTTCTTGATAGATGATTTAGACGATATCCGCGCACATTTGCACGATGTGGAGAAAGAGCTTTCCGCCGAGAAGGCGCTTCAAGATGAGGTCATGCGTGCCATGATAGAACACTCTAAAAATTGTGAAATCGCTGAACAAAGGGTGGATCAATTATTGGCTTTACTTGACGACGTCAATGTTGATTCCTCCTTGATGCTCACTGCTGCTGAGTGTCAACTCATTGCGGTAAGAAGTGAATTTGTTTCTATTAAGGATAGGCTCTGTGTTATGGAGGTGGAGGATTGGCAGCGCGTTGTTTATGGTCGGACTGAGCTTCTGGATTATATTAAGCGTCTCGGTGTCAACTTGTCTCAATATCGTCATCTGGTCTATCGGACCTTCGAGGATGAAAAGGGTGTTGAAGATCCTCTGAGTGATCCAATGGCTGAAGAGCCGCCACCTTCTCCTCTTGAAGAAAGAGTCCACATCGATGACCCAACTCTTGCAGATGGTATTGTTGAGGATGTTATCAATCTTTCCCCTTAGTTTTCTATTGCTACCTTCGAATGTCATAGAATATAATTTGAATGAATGACATGAGTTTTCTCTTTTATTTTTTTCTTGTTGACTTCGTTCATCCATTGTTGTTGTTACGATTTGTATTCGAGCTTTGATGATTTACAGCTATATCCTTAGCAGTCATTTGCTGATTTGAATTTTCTTATGCTTTAGCACGTATGTCTGAACCTTGTGTTTGTCGTCTTTGAGCTTTTGTGAAAATTTGTTTTGCTTGTTTGTCTTATACTTCGTTGATCTGGTATGTTAGTTAATCCAAGGTTTTCCTAGGTTGTGCTGACTTGCTCCTCTGTTTGTTTGCTCTATTCATTTGATAAAAAACATAGTTTGTCTCCTTCGAGTTCGCTAACTCGATGTTTCAGTCAGTTCGAAGAAGTTTTTTTTCTTGGTTCGTTCAGCTCTTACTTCGTTAGCTCGACGTTTCAGTCGACTCAAAGTTTTTGTTAATTCTGGTGTTTAACCTTTACTTTGTTAATTCGATATCTTAGTCGACTCGAAGTTTTTATGTTAAGTTGACTCATACATCCACTTCGGCTTCGTTGGTTCGATGGCGGGCCTTGTTTGGGCCTCTGTAAATTGGTTGTATTCTTCTTGGGCTTATGAGCTGGCCCAATAGATTGGGCGCTATATTCTTTTGATGAGTTTTTATGCCACATGTATGGCCGCAATGATTGGTCTATTTAGATGTATCATCATAAAGTTTGTAGAAGAGCAAAAGAAAATGAACGTAAAACTTAAAATGAGTGGATTATACATGTGACGGAGAGAGAAATTTTTTTGTTTTATTTTTTTGAAACGAAAAGTATCATCACTATCTACTCATTTGTCGAATTTTGGTAAAGTTAGTATCGTTGAAATACATTAAAACCAATGATTAATACAAAAAAATTTAATATGCACTTCGAGAAAAAAGAAATCTAATGCATTTCATGTCGTGAGTATTTTCAATCATTTTCACAGGAATATTTAAACAAAGAACCCGAACTTTACTTTCGATGTGTGAAGTTTTTTTTTCATATGATAAAAACTTTGACCCTAATATTACAAGACATTTTCTATTAATTGCTATTTCATTTGATAAAGGAAGATTGCAACACCGTCTGTCTTTAAGACGATTGTAAATACGTTGGTATATTTTGGTCAACAAAATTTGATTGATTTATAATATCATAATTTTGACGGTATTTTTCCTTAAACACATTATACTGCAACAAAGTATCTTGAATGATTTTGAGCACATTCAACCTCAAGCATGGATTTCAACGACTGCGGGTATATAATGTTGAATTGGGATCATAAGTGTAAAGTTGTGAGTACATATTGGCCTTGTTGCAGAATTAACAGTCCCATCTGATGTCGTAATTCTCCATTCATAATAAAGCTTGTGGGACCCCTCCCATTGAGTACTTCAGCTCAAATTTAGTGTCAAGACTCGTAAATGCATTTTAGCAGTGTTATATTCGTGAATATGTCTATGAAAATTATTTGATTGAACATCGTCTCCATCATACAACACCTGGAGTAATGGTGGGGGGTGAACAACATTGGCAACTACACCTTTCCTTGCCAACAATATGTTTCAAAAAGAAGATTTCTTAACGAAAATACCCTCAATTTTTCATCTTTCCAATATAGTTGTGAGCAATGAGGACACAAAAATTCCATACTACATAAGAAATGACGGATTTCTTCTTGATGAGGTTGTGGGTCAATTTCATGTCGGAAATTGAAATTATTAAACACATTTTAAGAATTTGACTATGAATTATAATTTATAAAACTTGATCTAGTAAAATTGGAAGAGAAAATAGAATTATACATGTTTGTTAGTGCATTTGAGAATGTGTTTGCCATAGAAGATGAACACCTCATTGATTGTTTTGGTGGTAGCACATCTTGATTTAACATAGGAAAAAAAATCTATCATCCATGCGTTGGGGAGGGATGATAGAGCTCAGCCCTTTGTGTTTGTTTCCACTGCTTTTATGGAGGAACGCGAGCATTGGGCATCAAAGAAGAAAAAAAAGTTTTTGAACATGAGGTAAATGATTATTTACCATTTTAAATGTATGTTTTTGAAATGTGACTGGAATAACTACCATTATATAAGGTAAAGGGAACATTCGACAAATGTATGCAAATTTTAATTGAGTTCCGTTCAGATTAATTTCCATCTCCAACAGAGTTACCGACTTAAGCATTGGAATGCCTTCGACCACCAAACATGTGGTCTTTGGCAATCTAACTTTTGTTTTGCAGGTCAAATTCACAAGAAACAAGATTTGGACGCATCAGTTTGGCGCCATCCGTGGGGAACGGCAGTTTCCTTTGAAGAAAAGAGTTTGTAGTTGGAAACTTCCTAAGTTCTAACCAGCGATAAATTTTTTTTTGGAACAAATGAAGAATTTTGCAAACCCTCAACCCAGCAACAATCATGGCAGCCCCTCAACTTTCAAAGCCGAGTTACCAACATCGCACATTGCAAACCCAGCGACAACCGGGTTAAATGTGCTAGGTAACACAACATTGCAACATAAAGTGGTAACCTAGTCATCTCAGACATTTGGCGACACTACCACGGATCCTCGAATGGATCAACTCATGACCCAGATGGATCGTTTGATCAAAGTGGTGGACAAACTCAACCAAAATCATGCTCAATCTGCCAACCATGTCCAAACAACACCACAACAAAACTCAACCAACCGCGTTCGAAAAAATAATGAAATTCATGCAGATTCGTTTATTTGTTTTGGACTTTCGATCCTTTATTTGTTTGATTGATTTCATCGATTACTTGTTGATGATTTACTATGTAGATTCGTTTATGATCTGATCTGCTTAATGGGTCGCATATGGAATTCATTTTTAAGCCATTTGTACAATTCTTTTTCTTCTTCACACTTCTTTCTCACGTTTGGGTTTTCTTCTCGGTTAAACGGGGCGAGGCGGATATCCGCCAATCCGTCCGGTGCGGGTGCGAGGATGGTTTTTAACAAATATGATAAACGGATATTTGTGGTGGATTTAAGGATTCGCCATCTTTGCCAGCTGGGGATGGATTTGCCCAAATCTGCACCATTGCCATCCCCACTTCCAACCATTAGCCACTACTTTCATTACGATATTCGTTGGCAGCCAGCGAATGAGAAAGGGTTCACATTACTTGTTGCACATCAGGCAAAAACCTTAGGAAACATCTGGGAATACGTTACTCATTTCACTGATGAGTTAACTGTGATCGACAGTTCCAGCAACGACACAACCATAGTCACATTCACTTTCGGATTAAAAAGGAACCATTCTACGATTCTCTGAACCTAGACCCCCAAAGAATATGGTGACTCTATTGAAGACCGCCTAAAAATACATCACGCTTGAGGAGATGGTGGCTGCTAAGAAGAAAAATGAATCTGAAAAGAGACATGCTTCCGCTAATCGGGAAAGGAGGGAAGAAAGACGAAGGAACGATAGGCCTCGGGAGGAAAATGACCAGTCGAAAGACATCGAACCTGTGGCAAGTCAGAGTTCAACAAACGAGAATTCATAAGGCTGCAGCCCGAAGGATATAGATATGAACGGTCGACAAATACAGTCAATATGACATACAAACCTCTCACAACTTTGAAAACAAGTCGAGTTGAAGTCAAAAAAAAAGTCGAGTTGAAGTCCTGAAGATCATGGCGAAATAGGAGGACGTTAAATGGCTACCCAAAATGATAGGAGACCCAGATAGGCGGAAAAATGGAAAATATTGCTCTTTCCACAAGGACTACGGGCATGACACCGAGGACTGCTATAAATTGAAGGATGAAATCAAACACCATATCCAAAAAGGACGACTCAGAGAGTTCATTAGGCAGAAAGAGTCCAAAAAGAAATAGAGGGTGGACGCTACTACTAGATCAAATGAGCAAACTAGGGAGCTGATATACGTCTTGCGTGGCATAACTGTTGAAAAGGAGTTATCCAATCGATCTCGAAAGCGATCAATCTAGATTTACAAACAAGGACTCGATATCCAAAGCCTTCCGTACAACGCACCAGAACGACATAGTGAACTCTGACCTTCTCCAACGAGGACGCAAAGGGAATCCATTTCCCTCATAACGACGCTTTGGTAATTTTAGTACTGATAGCCAGGTGGGAGATCAAAAAAGTACTGGTCAACAAGGGTAGTTCGGCCAACCTTCTGTACCTAACAATGCTCTGGAAGATGCAATTCATTGAAGAAATGTTCTCGCTCAATGATCAACCAATGTTGGGTTTCAGCAGATAACAGTGTCATCTACTCGGAATGATCCAATTACTAGTCGAAGCAGGAAAACCAGGGAGACAATGAGTCTTGTTGACGAAATTTCTTGTAGTCGATGCTCCATCCGCGTACAACATGCTTTTTGAATGACCTTGGATACACGAGATGTGTGAGATGCCCTCCACCATGCATCAATGCATGAAGTACAATACCGACGATGACATTGGGATAATTAAATGAGACCAGCCAGCTGCACGTGAATGTCACTATGTAGCAATGAAAGCTCCACATAGATAGCAATTACTGCTATGACCAGAGGAGTCACTGCAACAATCTGGTCAAACAAAATCCGACCTCCCGGATGATAATATGGCTCCAACTTGTTCAAATGACCGACCAAATAATGAACAACTGGAAGAAGAAACAACGATAGTATACTTGGACGACGAAGAGGGAGGCAAAGCAATTCGAATTGGCACGAAAATCCAACCAGAATTAGCCATGAAACTGATCCAACTATTGAAGAATAACCATGACAATTTTGCCTGGACAATTAAAGACATGGTGGGAATTGTCCCATCTGTCATTACTCACAAGTTGCAAGTCAATCCGGGCAAGAAGCTAGTCTGACAGAAAAGAAGGCCAGTTGCCCCAGAACGCAACCAAACAAGGAACTGCACGTCTGATAACTGCGGGGAATCTCATTACCTGGACAGCCAAGTGGAGAGTATGTGTAAATTACACTGATCTAACAAAGTCTGCCTGAAAGATAGTTTCCTACTCCCTCGCATAGATCAAATAGTGGATGCCACTGTCGGACACGAACTCCTGAGCTTCATAGATGCATACTTTGGTTACAACCAAATACAAATGCATACGCCCAACCAAGAAAATATGTCTTTCATAACAGAAAGATGTGCGTAATGTTACCGAGTAATGTCGTTTGGGCTGAAGAATGCAGGAGCTACGTACCAACATCTTGTCAACAAAATGTTCAAAGACTAGATAGGAAAGACAATGGAGGTGTACATTGTTGATATGTTGGTCAAAAGCTTACGCCAAATAGACCATATTAAAGACCTTGAACAAGCCTTCTCCCAACTCCGAATATACTAGATGAAGTTGAATCCAGTGAAATGTACATTTGGAGTAGAATCAGGGAAATTCCTTGGATACATGGTCAATCAAAGAGGAATCGAAGCTGATCCAAAATAGATACAAGCACTTCTCAACATGCAGTCGCCAACAAACATAAAGGGCGTGCAAAGCCTCAACGACATAATAGAAATCATGAACAAGTTCATTTCCAAGTCATCAGACAAATGTCTACCTTTGTTCAAAATATTGAAAGGAAACATGATGTTCAAGTGGAATGAAGAATGCGAGAAAGTTTTTCAAAACCTGAAGGCGTACATGGAGAGCACAAAGCTGCTATCAAAACCAAACATAGGAGAAACAATTTATTTATACATGTCACTGTCCTACCATGCGGTAAGCTCAACATTGATATGAGAGGATAAGGGCGCCTAGAAGCCAGTATACTACGTCAACAAAACTCTTGTAGTTCGACATCAGGAAAGCTAGTATACTACGTCAATATACTATAAGGAATGATAGTAAAATGGGCGATAGAGCTCGGGCAGTTCGACATCAGCTACGCTTCTAAAATCGCAATAAAATTTCAAACATTAGCAGACTTCCTCGCTGAATTCACAGGCAGCAACGAACACAAACCAAACTACAATCATGAAGAGGAACTGAATGAATTGTTCATGAATGGATCCTTAACTGTGACGAAGCATCCAATGAGTCGGGAAGCAGAATTGGAATAATTTTGTACAACCTGGAAGGCGTAACACTGGGAAATATGATAAAATTCATTTTCAAAGCCTCAAATAATGAAGCCGAGTACAAAGCAGTGATATTCGGGCTGCAATTGGCCAAACACTTGGGAATAAAAGAAATCAACGTCTTTACTAACTCCAAATTGGTGGTCAATCAACTGAACGGCGAATTCCAAGTCAAATATGCTTGAATGAAAGGCTACCACTAAAAGACTATAGAGTTGATGGAAAGCTTCCAGGATACAACTATTCAACGACGTGCAAGGACAAAGAATGAAAGAGCTGACGAACTAGCTAAGGAAGCATCATGAGCTGTAAAGAATGATAATTCACTCGTCACAGTACAAGAAAGTTTCATACTAGAAAATCAAGTGCAAGAAGCATGTGCGACGGGCTAGGAAAACAACTGGACGACTCCAATCCTAGCATACATAATGAACGGAAAACTTCCAACGAATAAGATGGATGCCTGAAAACTGCAAAATCGAGCAGCACGATACACATTGTTAAATGACAGACTCTACAAGAGATTTTCCACATGACCGTTGCTAAGATGCCTTTCACCAAACGATGTTGACTATGTCCCGCGAGAGATTCACCATGGTATATGTGAAAACCATCAGGAGGTAGAACATTAGTCCACAAAGCTCTAACACTGGGATACTATTGGCCTACAATGCAAGCGGATGCAAATAAACTCGTTCGCGCTTGTGACAAATGCCAAAGATTCGCCTCATAAACCAACATGTCAGGCCAAAATCTAATCCCGATGAACAGTCTGTGGCCATTCGCATAATAGGGGATGGACATCGTAGGGCCGCTTCCAATGTTCGATAGAAAGAAATGTCTCCTCGTAGCGGTGGATTACTTCACTAAATGGGTAGAAGTGGAGTCGTTAGTAAAGATAGGAGAGACTCAGATCGAAAAGTTTTTTCTGCAAAAATATAATATGCAGATTTGGAGTCCCAAAAGTAATTGTCATGGACAATGAAAAGCAATTCGCAGGCAAGAAAGTTCGAAAGTTGTGCGAAATCTTGAGTATCCAACAACACTTCTCAACACCTGCCTATTCACAGGCAAATGGACAAGCTGAGGTCACCAACAGAACAATCCTAAAGGCTATCTAAAGGAAGCTTGAAGCATCGAAATGATTGTGGGTGTTCGAACTGTCAGGCATCCTTTGTGCTTACAGAACAACAAAAATGACTCCAACAGGGGAAACCCCGTTTGCCCTCGCATACAAATCTGAAGCAATGATACTAGTAGAAATTGTATGCCAACATTTAGAACTGAAGAGTTCAGAGCAATGAAGCATTGAGAGTCGGATTGGATCTCCTCGAAGAAAAGCGAGAAAAGGTTTATATCAAAACATTAGCCTACCAACAACGGATGGCTAGCTACTATAACAAAATAGTAAAGCCTCGCATATTCAATGTCGGCAATTGGGTACTCCAAAATTCAACTCAACACAACAAAACAAAGCACGGGCAAATTGAATCCAAATTGGGAAGGACCATATAAAGTGGTAAAATTCAATAGACTAAGAACATACTGGTTAGAAAATATGAAGGGAAAAGAACTACCATGACTGTGGAATGTAGAACATTTGAAAAAATATTATCAATAAAACTTCAAAGTTTATACCCTTTATCTTGCGTTCAACGGAATAAAGCTCAGTCGATATGACAAAGTCGGACTAAGATTTTACTTGAGAAAACACATAGCACAACCAAGGTATTGGGTTGTGAGTAAAGTTAAAATATATGTATCTGAACAAACAAGTTGGACATACACAAAAAACTTCTGGTATGATCAACCATGAAGTAATAAATACTTGGACATATACATCGGACTTATCTATGGTCGACTAAAATGTACGACCTCAAAGTGCGTTTGAAAATCTAGACATATAAAGTCAGATTATGCTTCTACATGACTAATATGTTGAACCACGAAGCAGACTTGTAAAAAAATTCGAACAAACAAGTCAGAATTCAATCAGGAATGTCAAAAGCAAAAAAACAACTAAGCCTAACAAGTCAGGCAAAAATACATACTGAGTACAAATGACAATGATAAATAAAATGAGATTTCCATTGATTTTCTACTCCATTACATCATAAGAAGTTATACAGATCGAAGGGAGGTTAGTAAAAACATTCAAGAAGAGGCATGCGGAGGAGGTTGAGTCCAACAACAATATCACTTAATGGCAAGAATTCGGATGGGCGAAGAGACGATTGTTCCCCCATCAACAGGACCACTCCGTGAATCCAGAATGGATTCCTCCTCGTCCTCAAAGACCTGGTCAACGAAATGACACATCAACATAAGTTTGTTTTCAACTGCGGTGAGCCTAGAGGAAACTGCAGATTTAGTAGTAGCAAGTTCAGCAGTTAGCTGAGTAACTCGTTCCATAGAAGCCTTTAAATTGACAAAGTGCTCAACAGCAAAACGCATGGCCTCATCACGACTAGTTCTTTCTCCAGATTGCTCCTTCTCCACAACATTCAAGCGAGCACGAAGTTTATTTAACTATGTCTACGAAGCCTCAAGTTCATAAGCAAACTTATTCTAAACAGTCTCGACTTCCTTCAGCGAAGCCCGAGCAGCCTTCTCATGCTCCATACACTACGCTTTCAGCAGATCAAACTTACGAAAAGCATTAGAAATAACCAAAGCCTACCCCGCCATCGTCCGCTCGACAGATGCCACCCGATCACGTGGGGCTTTATAATCTGACCATGTTACATCAGTATAAATGAGGTGATTCATCCCCTCCATAATTTGCTTCAGACCTTCATCAAGGTGACTACCAAGTGGATACACGTGCATCGAAGTCTTCTCAACTAACCACCTATGCCCTACGACAATAAGATTTTGTGCCCTATCTTGCATGTCAATTTTGGAAAACCAACAGAACTTTCCGTTGGATTTGATACGAATCTCCTCGGAGTTAGGCTTATTCCAACCCACTCGTGGATGAAGAATAGAGGGATCAGGAATAACCGAAACTCCACCACCAGAAGTCGAATGCACAGTCGAAACAACCTTCTTTATAGCAATAGTAAGACGAGATGAAGAAGGAGAAACATGCAACTCCAAAGTAACAATGATAACGGAAGAAACAAGGGAGTTAGCACCCCAACGAGCAACAACTTGATCGTCCAACGAGGAGTCGAACTCAAAATCAACCAAGTTCTTCGAACTGTTTGGGTTATTAGACAGCTCGACTCCAAGCTGAAACATCTTGTTGTCGAGAACGCGGGGATCATCAACAGACATTTTGGTGAAACCATGCATGCCATACGAAGAAACGAGACTCTTCTCGCGACTATCCAAAGGACGAAACACCTCCTTTTTGCTCCTCTCAAGAGTTTGATTTATCTTCTTAATTTCTCGAGCAGCAAGGTCAACAACTTCAACACCACCCTTTTCGGAAGATATCAAACAAGGAGAAGCCCTGGTAGCACCATGAACCGAAATGAAAAGTCATTTTTTTTCGGGACATGTCCAGGACTAATCGCTAATAGCTTAGATGGACTGGCAAGTCAAAGGACCTTCCTCTTTCTAATGCTTGAGCTGGCATTAACAGCATCTCCAACAATAGCAGGAGCAGCGAGATCCATAAGCTTCTTAGCGGAGCTCACTTCCCAATCAATGCTCACATCACCAACACCAACCGGAAGAGTACCCTCCTACCCCTCATCAGAAACTATGACATTACCGGCATGTGCAATGGTAGTTTCCAAAGCACGAACCGTCGTAAGAGTTGCACGATCCGCCTCGCTCATAGTATACAAACCACTGCGATCGATGACATCCGTAGCAAGGAAAACACCTACTTTGGCTCGGGGTAACTTATTAAATCGATCATGAAACTTTTGCTCCTCCACAGACAATAAAAGTTCATTGCTCTTGGATTCTCGGAATGATCATAAAATATGTAGATTGCGCAACTTGAAATAACCGGAAGTGATGGACACGTAAAACCAGGGCCTCGACCAACCCCTATACTCATCCTTAAGATTCTTAAAATAGAAAGGAAAGCGGAGATAGCAAGTTCGGTTCGTATTTACACTAAACCCCACCACAGAATGCAAAACTCTGATATTCATAGGAATCCCGGATAGAATGATCCTCGCTAAGGTTGCAATCATCACCTTCTAGCCATTAGGAACCATTTGAGCAGGAGCGATGCCCAAGAAGTCTAGATACTCCCAGAAGATTTTTGGGGCCAGAAGCCTAAGACTCGCCTGAAACATGCCAGGGTAAAGTGCAATGTAGGCAGGCCTTGGATGACAAAGACTGTCGTCATCTCCAAGCAAGATGATCTCGAGATCATATGGCAATGAATAGTCATAGTGAACACTATCAAGAGTCACTTGAGTCATCCTCTTAGGCGAAAAGAAAACTTCACAAGTAGCAAGCACATCACCACTTAAAATCTTGAAGCTAGATATCGTAATGAGACGAAAATGAAATAGAGAAAAGTTAAAGCCTAAGAATGAAGAAAACGTTAAAAAAAAAAAAAAAAAAAGGGAATACAACATTCACTTCCCCTTTTATAGGGCTGAGTAATGAAATGATCGCTCATGGAAAGATGTGTGAGATACGATGGATGCAAAAAATCCCAAAAATCACACCGAAAAGAACAGGTGGATGAGACATCTGAGAAACAAACGTAGCAACAACTGTTAATGACATTATATGCACTGCAATGATGAAATAAAAAATCCAACCGTCGTAGAGTTAATGGCCACATCAGCGTACCCACTAACTAGAGGGGGAGTAACTGATGATACATCAAATAAGACTATCATCGTGATCATACACGTGGTAGAGATTGACTATCATGGGGAGTAAGTATATCAAGTACGGAACAATTCACAAAGTCCAAAAAAAATGGTGGATCCAATCATTAAAGCCCAAAAGAGCCCCTCAGAACAAATCGTAATCAGAGGCCCAAATCCAGGCCCGACAAAGCTCTCTCTTAAATAGGAGAAACATTACAAATAAAAAGAGTCGTGGAGGGAGTTACTCCCCCAAGGACGCATTTTCATAAAAAAGGAGACTGTTACAGAGAACGTCTCCCCTCGTTGAGCCTCACATGCTTAAGTGCCAGAGAATTAATAATGATCACTATATAAGGTAAAGGGAACATTCGATAAAGGTATGCAAATTTTAATTGAGTTCTGTCCAGATTAGTCTCCATTTCCAACAGAGTTACTGACTTAAGCATCGGAGTGCCTTCGGGCACCAAACAGGTGGTCTTTGGTAATCTAACATCTGTTTTGCAGGTCAGATTCACATGAGAAAAGATTTGGACGTATCAGATTCAATATGCAATTCATCCATCAATTCAACCAAAAGCGGACACCGTAAAATGGTAGACGAATAACCATATGTAAAAAACGGCACACCAAATATGCATTTGGTATAATAGGGGAAAAATAACAAAAGAAAGTAGGCTTTAGAAGCTTTAGATTAATTTTTTTTTTTAAATGACAAAATTTATTATGTTTTAACAATGACACATACTTTGAAAATATGAATAGAAGTCTAAGAATATTTAAAATTTTGACAAAATTCAATATGTTTTAAACATGATATCTAAGTAAAAAATTATTAGCATGTGTTGTTTATGAACCCAGCCCTTAAATCTACATCTTATGAAAGCAAAAAAAAAAACAAAATATGATGATTACACTGCACAACCATACATTTGAGATGAAAATGCAATAGTTTCCCTTCCCGTAGACTTCTAATTCAGCTTCCATTTCCTCGTTGCTCTAGCAAAGGCAAGACAACACCTTCATAAGAAATTCATGTAAAATGAACAAATTTGGAAATTACAAACAACTTCTTGTACAATGGGTTTTCTATACTGAATAATAATACTAAAAGATCCCATGTAGTCATGCAAATAAGCAAGAAAATATAGTTATTTTATATTTGAGATTATGCTCATAGAGGTACTAAAATTTAGTCAGTTCAACGTATTATGTTGTTAATTCATATGAATCCTGTCCATGAAATTAAAATCGTCGAAGCAACATAGTTTTATGTCAGTCCATCATATGGAAATATATTTAACATCAAAAATTTCAATAATTGAGGTATTTGATCAAGCAATAAGGCAGTGAAAAAGGTACAAATACATACTACAAAAATTGTTAAGAGTCAAAACTATCAGAAGGGAGGAGCTTATCCCAACCTGCCACAATCAAGAATAAACTATTTTTACTGCATTTCTTAACAACAGTTGAATTGGGTTCAAGGTCTTTCAAATGCAATGGTAATACCGTGTGGAAGAGCTCATCCGGGAGATTAATATTACTTTTTTAACCTCCAAGAGATATTTTCCAAGAGATTAATAAACTATTTTTTATGGGATTTTTCCTATGAGAAAGCCAATAAATGTTACCAAAAAACAAGGGATTAAGGGTAGGAAAGTCACCAACCTAAATCAATTGGTGGCATAAAGGCAACTCCATTTAGTTACATAGTGATCCTTCCACTGTCCTAGAAATGGCTATATCCTACTTGCATTCTCCTACAAAACATTGAACGTTAGAGATCAAAGTTTGTAGTACAAATAACTTGTAGATGTTCTGGTTGTTCCAAAACTCACTAAAATTGATTAGCAAGCAAGACATCATAATTAAAACATGGAATGATTATAAGGTATCACCATGGAGCATTGATGAAGTGCTAAGCAAACACCAACTTGTTTAGCAAAGAATTAGGGGTAATCTTGATTGGAAGCTTTGCCAAGTACAGGGGAGTTCTTCAAATTAATCACTTGGATAATTATACAAATACCACCTAGGTTGAAAATTCTCTTCTCCAAAACTAAATCCTCCACCTGCAAACAATGGGAGGGATTGACCAAATCATGAATTTGCCGCTAAAAGCTTAATACCCCCAATAAAAAAAAAACTATCCATCACCAAAATCATGATCTACAGAGATGAAGTTGAACAAAAATCATAAATTTGCAGCAAATTCAACACAATTCACTAGAAACAATAAGAAAATTCAAAAAATATAAACTATAGAAAATTAACTTATTTGGAGATGGTGGGGAAGGGAACTGAGGAAGAAAGACATTGAATGGAAGGGGGGGGGGGGGGGGGGGGTGGAGGGGCTAGTCAGTTGGTTGGGTGGATCGAAACAGAGATAAGGGGTTGCGTGAGAGAATCAACCCATTGTGCCCTAGCGATGAAATAATCAACCAATAGATAAAAAATTGTCCATAGAGAGAAGTGTGAGATAGAGACTATAGAACTGCTACTTACATATTTCTGATTGCAAGAGATTTAAGATTAAAGGGAGAAGAAAAACAAATCAAATCGACCCATTGTGCCCTAGGATGAAATAATCAACTCGTCAATCAAAAATTTTGCAGAGAGAGAGAGAAAGTGAGTTGCGTGAGATAGAGAAAGAGAAATATATGAGAGAGAGCAAAGTGAGACAGGGACTACAAAATTACTACTTACAATTTATGATGCAGTGAGAGAGATTTCTGTCGTGTGAGAGTTTTTTTTGTATGTGTGAGAGATGGATTTACGAGAATAAATCGCGTGAGAAAACCTAGAGCTTAAGTGAGAGTCCGTAATGAGTTTGAGTTTACAATGATGGGAGAGGTTTCTAGTCGAGGTCCCCTTAAGTTGTTGGCACAAACATATAAAAAAAAATAGTTAACAGATAGGACATACAAACTATGTACAATATTTGTGAATAGTAAAACATCACTCTGGATTGTAAAATAGATGTTGTCATGCTAGTTAAACAAACTAAACATCCAATAAAGCCCATGGTTCCAAGTTATTGTCATCTGATCTTGAATAGGTATTTTTATGACCAACTCAAGTGTGTAACTTGGAGTTATGCTCACGGCCTTGTTTTACTATTGTTGTTCAACAAGGCAATACATTTTGGTTTTCCTGCAATTGTACTTTTTTTGTTTTGTCATTTAATTCATTTCAATTTTCTTTCCTCTCATTTTAATATTAAAATTGATACGTCCAAATCCGTCTTTGCTGATCTAGAGCCTGCAAAACGAGCAGCAGTGAGAAACAAACCATTGTTGTGGTGCTCGAAGGCACTTCGATGCTTAAGTCAGGTAACGATGCAAGGAAAAATGAAAACTAGATGTAAATTGCAATGTGTATGCGTACCTTTCTTCTTCCATTTTCTCACCTTAAGTAGCGAGTGTTTCCTCCACAAGTGTCTTTACTATCGAGAGCGTGATGGAGGGAGAAGATCTTGCCCAGGATCTTACCTACGCATGACTGAGTCTCTTCTATACTTGGCTCTGTTCAAGACCCAATGCTTGATTGGGCTAAGAGCCGATTTGTGCGAGTGGATCTCGAGCTTATGATAGCTCGGATATCAATGTTCAGGCCTTATTGTCCTTGGCCAAACTCCAAGATCTGTGCCTACGTGGGCTGGGGAATTTGGGCTTGGGTGCATGACTTAGGGCTAAACAACGGTTTATGAATAGGTCCACTTGGGGCCATGTTGAAGTTTTTCTTATGTTAGGGTTTGGCCATGCCATATATACGGGCTGTGATCAGGTGATTGTTTGATGTCTTATAAACAATTATCTTTAAATGAAGCAATATTAAGTATCTAAAAACTTGATTATAAAAATTTCATCATTGAGATTTGCTAATACAATCTATGACATACATCTCAAGACAAGTTGATTGATAGTCATACAATTACAAACAACAAATATATTTAAATGTTGATCTACCATTGTTGAAAAGAGTTGTGCACAAAAAATTCAATGTGTATCATCAAGATAATAATCTACCTAATCTACCTTCAAACATTCATTCATACCTAATCTACCTTATCTTTTGCTAATAATTCATACTAACTACCTTATATATATCATCAAGATAAACCTATACACTTTCTTAAATACCCCCATAAAAGAAGGACACGATATATATCCCCTCCTTATTCAAGCAAAAAACAGTAAATAAAACCGCAACTGACACTTTCTTCTTTTCCTGCAAAAAGCACCTCGTGCCACTTTTTTTTGTCTTCAAGACCCTCATCCATCTCTCTTCTTCATTTAAAAGGACACCTTCCTCTCTCTCTCTCACACACACAACGAAACGAAATGAAGAGCTGGAGCTCCAAGTGGTGCGCAGGATAAGAAGAAAGAAAAGGAGGGAGGGTGCGCAGTGCGCACAGATGGGCCAATCGACCTCCATCACCGCTTTATCTTCATCATCTCTAGGAGGATCCAATGGCCGATCTTCCAAGACCAAATCAACGGCCACGATCTCTTCGTCGCAAAGTATGTCTACCACCACCGTCGGCGAGCACCTTAACATTGATTACACCAACGAGCTCCCGGACGAGTGCCTAGCATGCGTCTTCCACTCGCTTAGCTCCGGAGACCGGAAACGCTGCTCGCTCGTTAGCCGGAGATGGCTTCGCGTCGAGGGTCAGAGCCGCCACCGCCTCTCCCTCGACGCCCGATCCGAACTCCTCGGATCGCTCCCATCGCTATTCACCCGATTCGACTCGGTGACGAAACTCGCTCTAAAATGTGACAAAAGATCGATCAGCATCGGCGACGAAGCGCTCGTTCTCATCTCGCTTCGTTGTCGAAACCTTACTCGCTTAAAGCTTCGTTCTTGCAGAGATATCACGGATCTCGGAATGATAGGTTTCGCAAGAAACTGTAGGGGACTAAAGAAGCTTTCTTGCGGTTCTTGTGCATTTGGGTCCAAAGGAATGAACGCAATTCTCAATAATTGCGGTGGTTTGGAAGAGATCTCCGTGAAACGGCTTCGAGGGATAACTGAAGGATCGAATATTGGGCTAATTGGACCTGGGGTTGCTTCGAATTCTTTGAAGACGATTTGTTTGAAGGAGCTTTACAATGGGCAGTGTTTTGGACCCTTGATTGTGGGGTCGAAAAATCTGAGGAGCCTCAAGTTGTTTAGATGTTCGGGTGATTGGGATAAGCTGCTGGAGATGTTCGCGGAGAAAGTGAGTTCATTGGTTGAGATTCATCTCGAGAGGCTTCAAGTGAGTGACTATGGACTTGCTGCACTTTCCAATTGTTTGAATTTGGAAATTTTGCATCTTGTTAAAACGCCCGAGTGTACTGATGCTGGACTTGTTAGTGTGACTGAGAGATGTAAGCTTTTGAGGAAAATTCATATTGATGGGTGGAAAACTAATAGGATAGGTGATGAAGGGTTGATTGCCATTGCCAGGCGTTGTGCAAATTTGCAAGAGTTGGTGTTGATTGGGTTGAATCCGACTTCTTTGAGTTTGGGACTTATTGCTAATAATTGTCAGAATTTGGAAAGGTTGGCTCTCTGCGGGAGTGAGACCATTGGGGATGCTGAGATATCGTGCATCGCTGCTAAATGTGTGGCGTTGAGGAAGTTGTGTATTAAAGGGTGTCCGGTTTCGGATCATGGGATGGAAGCACTGGCTGGAGGGTGTCCCAATTTAGTAAAAGTGAAGGTGAAGAAATGTAAGGGGATTACTTTTGAAGGTGCGGATTGGTTGAGGGCAAATAGGGGATTGGTGGTGGTGAATTTGGATGCTGGTGTTGTTGCGGAACAGGCGGAGGCAAGTGCTAGTGATGGCGGTGTTCAGGAAAATGTGGTGGAAGGCGTGGCAGTGGTCAATGGGAATGTACCTACTTTTGTGCAATCAAATACTAATGGTCTGTCTGCATTGTACAGGGCGAGGTTAGGGGTTTTTGCTGGAAGGAGTTTCATGGCATGCACCTTAAGAAGGTGGGCAAGCATCAATGATCGTTCAAGTAATTTGTAGCAGATGAAGTGAAGGAAGCACAACTGCAAAAAGAGTAACTTTTATTTTGTTAACATTGTTTTGTCAATTATGTGTTGTGTTGTTATTTACACGTTTGAATTGTTGTTTGTAACCTCGCTATTGAAACTGAGATTTTTTTTTTCTATTCCATCTCACTTGATTATTTTGTCTTAAATGCATGTGTGTTTTGTAGTTCATTATTTGTCTTCCGTTTCTTGGTTAGAATTTAGAAAATCCAGTGGATCAAAAAGTACTATTGAAAATACTATCATGGATGCCTGCTAACATGTGAATCAGTTCTAGGAAGCTTTGGTTTAGAATATTAGATTATTATCTGGGTATTATAATACCGTACAGAATCCTGTTCTCCTTGCCATGTTACTTTGTAGGTTACTTTTTTGAGTTCAAAGCGGAACCTTTATGACATGTTCAAGATGTGGGTAATTGACGCAAACTTTCTATTGGACATTAAAGCAATGGCAAATAGTCCTTCCATTCCAATGTCAAGGTGAACTTAACCTATATTTTACCTCAGATTTGGCATTTGACATTTAGAAACCAATGCATTTTCAATGAGTTATGGTCAAATCTGCAGCGCGTCATTTGTGCAGTAGTTTACAGACTCTGTTTGAATGTTATGTTGATCACTTTCCTCTTCCAAGAGGTGTTTTTCCATTGCAAATACCAAGTCTTGGATAAGTTGGTTCTGAGAATTTTCTATTCCAGCCTGCTCCAGTTAATGTAGTGGCTATGGTCAGGAGTGTTAACAGGATACTGCTGTCATGTAAACTGACTTTAGGCAATTTGAAGTGTTGTTTATTGCTTTCAATGCCGAAATCTCACTTTTGAAGATGACAATTGGGAGAAATTTTCTATTCTATCTCCTTCGATTATTTTCTTTTCTGTTTTCATTCTTTGCCACGGTTATTTGTATTCCATGTCTTGGTTAGAAGATTCAGTTGATTAAAAAGTATTATCGGAATAGTATCTTGTATCAACAGATGCCTGTTAACATGTGAAACAGTGTCGGTTTATGATATTAGATTTTTTCGATTATAATATAATCCTATCCTTGCCATGTTACTTTTTAGGATAGTTTTTTGCACAGGAAGCCGAGTCTTTTAAAATCTGCAAGTTCAAGATGATTGTAGTGGAGGCAAGATCTTATCGTTTCACTCCATTCCGTTTATATTAAAGTAACAGCAAATCTAGTATTAGAAATAACATTGCTAAGCTGAGGCCATTTTTTTCCATAGAAGGCATCGATTTTCAGAAACTTCATATGTATAATATTTTGTTTATATGCTGCTTAAATTTTCTGTTGGTCATTTTCCTCTTCCAAGTTTTCTTCCATACTACCGAGTGTCACCATTGGAAACTGTGATTGCAAGAATTTTCTATTCCCACCTTTGCATGTCCTTTGTGGTTTATTTGTTGTCACTGTCCAGTACCACCGTTGCATTTCTTCCATCTGTTATTCTACATTTTTTGCTTTGATTTGGACGATTCAATTGATTGAAGCATATCTTCGAAGGGAGTTTTAGCAGGATACTGCTAGCTTTAGGCAGTAAGATTATTATCTTATTGCATTTTTAATAGTTCAAAAATCTAGCCACTTTTGCAATGTTAAAATACTTGTAGCCTTAAATTTATTGACCCAAAAGAGTGAGCTTTGAGTATATAATACTTAAGTACCAGTAATTGATGTAAAAGCAGGCTTATTGTTTAGTCTGCACTCATTGAGGTGTCTGGTGTTGGAGGGACAGCCAAGTAGTTTACTCTTTAACTTATATGCACCTTGCATAATTTTCTAATTTCTTATGATCACTTAGTAAAGACATAATGTGGAACATAACTTGTTCTTTATTTGGGGTGAAATGGTGCACAAAGGCATCTACTCATCTTTCCATGGAATTCTTTAGGGATTCATTGCACTAAGGCATCTACTCATCTTTCCATGGAATTCTTTTAGGGATTCATTGATTGTTTCTGATATTTAAATGTTTCTTTTGGTGTTTATTGTCAAGTGGAATTCATCGGATACCGTTCCATGATTGCGTCCGGACATACAAGATTTATTTCTTATCTACATATATTTTCATGTGAGACACTTTTCAAGTCTTGGTCTAGTGGAGCTAGAAAAATGTACCAGTTCCATTTTTCATTTAACAGATGGTCTAATTAGGTCATCTCCCAGTTTAATTATGTTTCAGTAGCAGTGGTTTACTTCGCTTTGTACAAAGAGTAGATGTGACTTTGCAGGGCTGGAAGCCACAATTGAAAGTGATATACAAGATAGTTTAATCATTAATAACGTTTGTTTCGTGATTCTGACTAGTTCAGACTTTTTGAAAAACAATATGTTTATTAACAAGTTCAGACTTTTTATTAGAAAAAAAAAAGAGGAGGGGGAGGGGGAGGGGGAGGGGGGGGGGGGTTAATAAAGACAGCCACTGTAGTCTCATAGTTTAACTAGGGAGCCTTGTTTTTGCAGCCCTTTTAGGGGCCTCATTGATGTGGCGATGCAAATCACCGTTTACAACAACTAAAATAAGGACTAAACTCAAAACTAAAATAAATATGATTAAAATATAATATAATAAAATCAAATTTAAACAAATGATGTTTAAATATCTTGATAAACGGTCTTTGTGGTGTTTAAGGACCATTTCAAAAGGATGGTCTGGATAATGAGTGATGGTCAACATACAGTCTGGCCTGTGTCACGCCCAAGCTTGGCCCTTGATCTCTTCACTTACTTCAAGATGAAATCGGATTAGCCCCTTCAACCTAATCTATATTTAATTCAATCCTATGTATTTGATATATTAGATTTTAGCCCCTAGTTTGCAATGCCATGTAAACTAGGGGTGGGCACGGGACGGGATGGGACGAGATATACCCATCCCTATCCCATCCCGTTCATACGGGATCGGGACGGGACGGGATGGGAAAAACCTCATTCCGACCTCGTCCCATCCCAAACGGGTTCGGGACGGGACGGGATCAGCGTGCCAATCTTCTTCACTTGCAGAATTAAAGAATAAACTGCTGAACTTCTTCTTCAGTATTGGTTTGCTGCTGTTTGGTGATGTTATCTAAGAAAGTAGGTTTTCTATGGTGTTGTTCAGGGGTATCCTTAAAAAAGGAAGTTCAAACCAAACAAGGAGGATAAGTAAGACGACCACTGTGCCATGTTGGGTGCAATAGCTCGAAGGTTGGAGACTGAATGGTATTTAGATTTGCTGCTGAAATAGAGTTCAAAGCAAATCTTGAAGGATGGACAAGGTACGAGAGGATCTTCCTTTATCATTGGTAACTAATTTAGCGGACTTGATGTTCATGAATGGGTTTGCATACATTTTGGGCACAAATGACTAAATTGAGGAGGTTGATAGGGAAAAAAGGCCCTTAATGGTGGTTGGTGGAATCATTTAAACTATCAGGGCGGGCTTTAAAAGGAAGAGAGTATGAAGAGAAAATCACAAATTCTGATGGTGATGTGTCTGGATTTGAGTTCCATTCAGCATTAGATTTGAGTCATATTGAGCAGAATACTCATTTGGCTTCTGCTCAAGTCCATCAGCAATCATGAGCTTCAAGCAGTTTCGGCAGGCCTTGATATCTGCCTGAAACAGAACATCTCCATAGTCTGGATATAGAGAGATTCATCTCAAGGAGTTCAAATCATCTCCAAGACATCCAAAGCTCTGTCTGGGAAGCTGGGGATAGTAGTATGCATTTTTCAAAAGCTTGACAATCTGGAATAAGTGAGAATTGAACAGTATTACAAAATACAAATTTAGAGATGTGTGAGAGATTCATTGAGATGCTAAAAAAGTAAAAATGTTATATACATCAGTATATTTGTATGGGCATCCACAATTCTAAAATAAATAATTAAATAAAAATATTAATAATTAATATTAATAAATTAGTTCGGGACGGGACGGGATTGGCGGGATTGAAAATCTTCATCCCATCCCATCTCATTCTAGATCGGGACGGGACGGGATCGGGATGAAAATTTTCAATCCCATTAAGACCCGGAAAAATCGGGACGGGACGGGACGGGATCGGGATCGGGACGGGAACGAGATCGCGGGATGGGATGCCCACCCCTAATGTAAACAAGGCCTCTAAAAGAGCGGCAATATGAGGCTCGGAAGAATTTTTGTTTTGGGTGTGTTTTAAAGATTTTTTAGTCAACCAAAATTTGTGTTAGGTAGCGAGGAGTCCATCTCATGTGACGGGCACGTGCCAACCTAAAACCGATGGTGGCCCAGTTATGCAGAACATAGAGCTTAATAAGGGTGTCTAGGGTTGTGACGGTAGTCTTCACTTTCATCTATGGTTTCCAAGGTTTGTTGTCTAATTCTGGATCATCTCATCAATGGAAATGCAATCGAAATATTTTTTTGGGCCACTTCAAATGGTAGTCTAATCAAAGCATTTTTCTATTGAGATGATTGTAAACAGCGAGATGATTGTTCTCATAAATCATTAAGCAATTACAATAGATAACGTAGGTAAATGTAAAACTCATCCTTATATTTCAGCTTGTGAACCTAAAACGAAGTTAGTTTAAACAAAAGATGACATTTTTATTTTATTTTCAGTGCGCTCAATTTCAGTTTTCAATTTCCACAATAGCATGATTTTCGTCTTCTAAGTGCAAAGAACGAGCTGAAAGTTCCCTTGGGCTAACCAGTGAGTACAATTCCCATGAACCAGGAGTCTTAAAATATAATTTTGAAGATTGAATTCAATAAACAAACAAAAGAAAGGGACATTGAACACCTCATAGACCATTTATATACACAATTTTGACCACAATTTCACCCAGTTTATTCACTTTCGTAGTCATCCTCGTCACCAAAGCTAAAAACAGAAGCATCAGCAGCAATTGCCTTGAACTCACTCACTCCTTCAGATCCCAACTTGGGGGCGCTGGCAGCTCCACCATCCGCCTGGGTTTTTGAGTCAGTCCTGCCAGGGGTCTGCTTAGGTGCCTCACTTCTCAAAGAAACTTGTTCAGTCCTATTTGTGATTGCAGCCATATCCCCAGATGTGGTACCCGCCTTTGGAGTTCCAGTTGTTGCTGTACCAGCATTTGAAGTTGATCCATCTTGTTTGCCCTTGGAAGAACCTTCTTCCGCCTCGTTGTCTGAAAACACGTCATCTCTATCACTGCCCTCGGAGCTTTTACTTGGCTTGGGTACCGATGGAGCTCCATCACCTGTGGCAGTGGGGGTGCTAGCACTTCCATCAGGTGTATTGTTGGCAGCTTCAGCTGGGGGCCTTGCTGGAACAGTACCATCATAGTCTACCATCACAACCTCAACCTGGAATCCTGGGGAAGGTAGCTTCCTCTGCACACAAATACCCATTAGTTAATGATTTAAAGTAATATCAGAATGGACTAAAAAAGGGAGCATTTATTCTTAGATAAGTTACTTTGTCCTTGAAGAAGATGACAAATTCACCAATATTCATAGTTTGTTTACATTTAACTGCAACAAAAGGGCTCTGATGTTTACCTTGTCAAATCCATCAAGATCAGTGGTATTCAAGAATTTTCTGTTTTCTGTCATTGTTGTATTCAACCAACTGAAAGAATGAGATACAAAATTTTAGCTGCAGTTCAGTAAGTGAAGGCCTGAAAATATATCAGTGAGGTTTGGCTATACAATCACTGAATGAAGAAAAGACTAAAAAGTAATGAAATGAAAACAAGACAACACGGCCACTAAAGAGGACCTCAGTTAGAAGTAGAACTTGGCAAGCAAGCAAACATCAACAGGCTATTGAAACACTGAAACTAAAGACTTGAACTAAAAGACGATACTAAATCCTGATAAAAAAAACCCTGAATGTTTAATATCAAATCTGGAAAAGCTATTTAATAATTCATCACACAAAAAAGGGGTTAACCTTAATTAAAGTTGTTCACATGGTAATTGATGTTTGAAATTCAATATGAAGATTGAAAGTTTGTTAACACTTGCAATTTTCACAGTTAAGACACATTAACACACACCACTTAATAAGACAATTGCCAAATATTCCAAAATTAGCCCTAACTGATCAAAAAAGTTTTCAACAAAAGTGTCATAGCTTTTAGGAACACTAGAGTAATGATTAACTCTTCTAGGTTCCTCACTACTATGTATGTCGTGTCTGGCTACGTAACTGTGTTTAGCAGGTTCAGTATTCACAAAAGAGGAACATTTGAATTTTGTTCATCTGTGACCCCAGATAGAGGAAAGGATTAGAGAGGAAGACTATGTCAGGTTGACATCACCATAGAAATCCATCTAGAAAATGGAACTTCTTCAGGATTTAGTTCTTCAACAAGCTCATTAGCAGTACAATTTTCAAATCCAACATGTTTCAGTCCTTCTAAACCTTTTTGATGCAGGCATTTCATGTTAGGTGTTCCCCAAGAATTTCTTTTAGAATAAAATGGAAAAAGTTGATGAGTTTCTTTCAAGCTGGAGTTGCGAAGTTACAACCACAATACTAGTATCTTTGGCATCTCTTCTTCAAAGACTATTTTAGGGTTTCTTCATAACCAATGTGGTCAGGGATCTTACATTCTTACATTTATTGTCGGGTGGGAATCCAACTATTTATAGGTAAAGCACAATGTCATGCAATAGTTTGACTGAAACCCTTGATAGTTAAAGGAAAATTGTAACCCGATGATTCATATTAGTTCAAGTTTTGGATCCGAAGATAAAATGGACAAGGTTCCATCCAGTATTCTAAAAATTGTTAGGTGGTAGGCAGGCAAGCAGGGGACTAGCACCCAGAGGCCTTGGCGGGGGCCTAGGCGGTTTTTTTATATATTTATTATAATTTATAAATTATAATAATTAAGCATAATAGCATATATATATTACTTCCAATTCAATGTCAAGGTACATATGCAAAATGTATATAAATAAAAATAAAATAGTCTTAATATTCTATTTTTTTCGAACTGGAAATAAAAATATATATTAAAAAAATTTCAAAAATTTGCCCAGGTGGCCGATTTTTAGAACATTGCTTCCATCTAACAAAAAGCTTTGCTTCTCCTTCAAGTTGAGTTAAGGCAACTGGGTCATCATTACTTGTGAAAAAAAAATTGTAGTTCCCATCGTTCTCATAAATCCTTAATACAAAAGCCCCACAAAACAAAACAAAAATCCATATTTGTTGCTTAAAAACCCATTTTGGCTCCCAAAAAAAAAAAACACCAGGTTCAGCTTAAATAAACAAATCTAGATGGACCCAAGTAAAAGTTGATTGCTCAAAAAATAAACAAACAAACAAATACAATAAGAATGGGATAGCAAACAGACCAGTAGAAATCTCCCTGACGATCATGAAACTGAATTTTGAAATCTCCAGCTAACTCTGTGAGACCAGGTTCCCCTGGCAGAGCAAAAACCATGACCCCTTTCCTTGGTGCACTGAACCAAAAATCTTCGGGCTGGAAATAAGAAAAATCCCAGAAATTATAAAATCCAAAGGACGCATGCGTCTGAGTTATACAATTAAGAAATACAGTTTTGTCATGTGATCACAAAAATTATGCATTCATATTCTTAGTAAAAAAAAAAAAAAAAGTTAAACTACTGTTCAGTAAGGACAAACACATATTAGGAACCATAGTGTCAACAAATATATAAAAGTAAATCAACAAATATGCACAGCATAGAAGGTCTTATTGGAAATTTTCAAAACTTGTCAGAGTTGTCACTTACTCTCTTCTTGAAACAATGTGAATTGAATACAACGGGATGGGCTGCAGTTTGGACAGCCCTAAGCACCACAAAGCGACTGTACCTAAAGCAATTAAAGCTCCAACTAAAACTATGTTCTAGAATATCTCCTTGAATTTGTACCGAGTGCGGGTAAGCCATGTGTGCCCCTTACCAATTCCTCACTTGTTTTTCAGTAATATGACTTTTATGCAGTCTTTTACTATTTTTATCTGGCTTTGACTTGACCATCAACTTGGGCTCAGAACTGGTGCATTTCTGGCTCGTACTTGGACCTTGCACTCGACTCTTAACCTTGATACAATATACATCTTACTTAATAAACAATATTCTTACAAGATGTGCATGAAAAGATTATGTGTGACCCTATGCTGTTAGGATAACATCAAAACTACATAATTTACAGAACACCATATATGCTTGTGAGTTTAATTTAATCTGCATTAAGCATAGATTTTGCGCTACACAGCATAACTTTTTATTTATATCTTTCATAAAGGTCAAGCAGTGATAAATTATTCTGATAAATTTCAACAATACTATTGAAAACGCTAGTCATACTCCTACTAAAGAATGAGACATTAGAATGGAGGAAAAGAAGCTAACTTAAGAAAGAGGAAAATATACCATTAGGTCTTTAGTTCTTGGGTGCTTCTTGGTAGAAAAGAGAACACCTATACATCAAGAAGAAAATTGAATCATAATCAATATTTATAAATGACCAGAAGGTAGTCAGGGTGCAACTACAGCCCTTGATAATCATCCAATGATTTTTGTATAGCACAAATGCATTTATATCTGACAAGCTATAGTTGGCTATTTCTTCACGAATACAGATTTAAAGAAAATTCCTACACCTATTGGTATTAGTTTTACAACTATTCAGGTGGCTAGGGTGGCTTGAAGATTTGAATCAGGCCAAACTCAAAACAATTGATGGGTTATCCCATGCTTACCCATCCAACCTGAAGTTGAGCCCAATCAAGGGAGCCCATGGCTGCCCTGACTTCAAAATATACCAACCAGAGAACCCAAATTTTCTGCTTTGGAGCTCCACATACATAAATGTAATGAATGATTATTCAAAATGTACAAGCTATTCAAATAAGGTAATAAATGAAGGGGTTGTCTCTCCTACCACAATCCAAATCAATGCATAGGCTACGCAATTCAACCCCCCTCCCCTCCACCTGGTTTAGAACATGAGCTACTCCCAACTCGAATCTTCTCGACCAATTTTGAATTTATGTACTGACTCCTCATATTCCAAACATGACTAATGTCACCAGAACTTTTTTATCTCTTAACTCATAGTATCACTAGGATAAACAATTATGAAGAACAATATTGGTTACTAAAGAAGTACCCTTTTTTTCTTTTACTATAGGTTCCATTTCCCTACTCCCTAATTGATCTTTAACATCTTGATTGTCAGTTGTTTGTTAGTCACACTCGTTCTTAGTCACACTCGTTCAGAATTCCATACTTTTTTTCTTTTACTATACCTGCCTGAATCATTAAGGTTATCATCAATGAAATAAAGACCTTCACATTACTCCTCTTTGACGGGAGAATTTATTTTTAATTTAATATTAGCAAACTTACAGAAAGTAACTATTATTAGCCTATGTAACAATGACACTATTCGTTTCAAAAAAAGGTGTGTCGACACATCACACGTATCATGTTGGATACTCGTGTCGACATCACGAATACTCCCATCAGATACTCTATACTTTAATCAACTTTTTCACATTTTTGAAAATTTTAAATTCTTTATGTTACAAACATATTATGGCAGTTAATAGTACATGAGTAGATGAGTAACAATATTGACCTACAAGTGAATGAATCATCATCATCAAAGCCTATTCCCGATACTCTCAGGGTCGGCTACATGTATTTCAGTTCTCCAAGCAATGTAGTCTTCCTACATATCCTATCCTAATCCAAGCTCAAGGATGTCTTCCTTCACCGTCTTCATCCAAGTTTTAAAATGATCGTCCCCTCCGTCTACATCCTCCACTAACTTGCCAATTTAGACATTTTCTAATTGGCGTCATGCTTGTCTACTCCGCATGTGACCAAACCACGTTAAATGTCTTTATCTAATTTTGTTTTCTATGGGCGTTAAATCTAACTATCTCCTAATTCTTTCTTTCCTAATTTTATCCTTACGGGTTTTACCACACATCCATCTTAACATACGCATTTCTACTACCACCATCCTATGCATATGTTGTCCCGTAATAGCCCAACATTCTGAACCGTCAAGCATGGCTGGTCGAACAATTGTCTTATAGCATTTTCTTTTTAACCTTGCAAACATCCTTCTATCGCATAATACTCCTGACGTCATTCTCCATTTCGTCCAACTAGCTTTAATTTTATGGTCTATATTTTCTCCAATAACCACATTCTTTTTTATTATAGATCCTAGATATCGAAAAGCCTCACACTCTGGAACCTCCAAGCATTCGATCTCAATTGAATTACTCCTCCCTCGTGATTCACGACCAAAGTTGCACACTAGATATTTTGTCTTCGAACGACTAATTCTAAAACCCTTCCTCTCTAATGCCTCCCGCCATCTATCTAATTTCCGACCTAAACTTTCACTAGTTTCATCAATTAAGACAATATCATCTGCAAACATGCACCAAGGTACATCTTCTTGAAGATGTCTCGTCAATTCATCTATGACCAAAACAAAAAGGTATGAACTTAAGGTCGACCCTTAATGTAGTCCCACTGATACTGGGAATTCAATGGACATTTCACCTACTGAGCGAACACTTATTACAACATCTTCATACATATCCTTAATGATATCGAGATAACATTGAGACTTTCTTCCTTCCAAGCACCCACCAAATTAACTCCCTGAGGACTTTATCGTAGGCTTTCCCCAAATAATAAAAACCATATGCAAACTCTTACGTTTCTCTCAATACTTTTCTATAATTTGCCAAAGTAAGAAGATGACCTCCATAGTAGACCTACCCAGCATAAATCCAAATTGATTCTTCGAAACAGTGGTTAAATTTATTGCTAAAATAGTACTGCAATGTAAAGCGTGTCCCCAACGTATCCCGTATTGTATATTTTTATGACATGTCTACCACCTCGTATTTATGTCGGATATCGACACTCGTGTCTGTATAGTTTTTACATAGTTATTAGGTGGATACAATACTAAGTTTCTATTGAGAGTATTCATGTAGCATTTAAAAAAAAATAAAAAGGAAATTAAATTGACCCTGCACAATTTATTCAAGGCCTTTAGTTGAATGGGTAAACCCCGCCAGAACATGCTATAAGAGACCCTTTATGATTTCAGTGAACTTAAAGAAACATGCTATAAGCAACCTTCGATAAGTTCAGCTTCTGTACTTAATACTAATCAACCAACATTTGTTGTTTAGTAAGACCTTCAAGTTCCGCTACATCAGGTACACTACTTCATTTTGATTCCTTACTAATTCTATAATATTCGTTTAATGAATAGCCTGGGGAGACCATAATCAGCACAGCTTAAGACGGCCAGTTTACATATATAGAATAATATTTCAATCTACCATCCAGCTGTCACCATTAAAGGGCGAATAGTCTGCTGGAGATATCACAATTTTCAAAAGATGGTGATGAGAAATCGTCAGACAAATTCCCACCATCTTCATACCTCTAAAATTTGACAGAATGCATGCATGCCATGTGACACCACTTATTTAAAATCACAATTAAATACAGATCAATATACTTGTACCTAATCTTGAAAACTAAAGAAACTAAACTGACGGCTCTGAATGTCAGATCCTTGAAGAAATGAGTTTTAAAAGACAAGATGAGGTAACCACAACGCAGATAATAAGTGTTTATCGGAATCCAATGAAGCATCCTGGAGGACAACAAAGACCAAGAAAGATTTTTGTTGCATACCATTATGATCAGAGACAGTAATTGAAGGCCTGATCCAATAAGGACATCTGTGAAGCCGAAATCCTCTGAGCATGCACCTGCACAAAAATGCAATATAAGCTATTCTCCAATGACAAAAATACCAAATAATGCGGAATACAAGTAATCACAAACCTGCGTCCTGGCTGATTTTCTCCATTGAAGTGTGTGAGAACGCGTTCAAAATACTTGACATACCTCTACAAGCAGAAAATAGAATATATCAAACAGAAGTTAGAAGCATGCATTGCTTGAAAAGATACAAATAAGATCGTTTAGAGAAAGACTAACAATCTGACTTGGGAGGACTAGCCCCTTTCCATCCACACATCTTTTCTGATTGTAATAGTCAATCGACTCCTCAGCTGTAGGGAAGAACTGCAAAATATGAAGATAGAGTAACATTACTTGGGTTCCAAGAAAATACCATTCAGCTGAAAATACGTATCACACTAGACCATAAACAAAGTGGATCCAAGGAAGCTTAAACAAATTTACCTTAAGGAAAAGAAGAAGGCTAGAGATCATTAACCCTGTCCTAGCCATGCCAGCTTTACAGTGAACAACAACCACATTTTCAATGTCTTGCTTCAACCATGAGTAGGCACTTTGACAAAATAATGTTATCAATTGGATCGGAGGGCAATTGTGGTCATCAAATGGGAAAGAAGCAACCTGGAAATGAAAAAGGCAGATCAATATTAAAGAGTGCAAGGAAATAGTAAAACTACATAAAGCATCCAAAAATAAGATTATGTTGGCTTGCAATAGGAAATTTTCTTAGGAATGTTCATGATTTTCACTGGACTGCTCATGCAAATCCTAATGGAAAACAAATCGTTGACATATGCAAAAAATGACTAATCATCATACCTTATTTTGTCATGCAAGTCCTAAGTCATTTTTACATGTGTCAATATCTCTTCCATTAGGATTTACATCTGCAGTCTAGTGATGATTTGTGAATTTTCCGAAGAAAGAATTTCCCATTGCAAACAAACACAGCCTAATTAGAAAAAGCTTAGCTAGATAAGGCAATAAAACCTTAAACAAGCCCCCCAAAAAAGGTCCCTACATTGACAACTTACTACTACTTGTGCACATAAAAATCAATAGCGGTTGACTCGACTAAATTAACATGCATCATCAGAACCTAATCATGATTGTTTTGAGTTACATGAAATCTATACACCATTGACCATTCAACCACACATAGAGGAAAATTTACCATAAGTAATTACTAAGTTAAGGACAACCATTCTGAGACTGGGCAGGAAATCCATTGAGGAAGAAAAGAAAACAAGTACTGCACAAATAAACAGCAGTTCTTCCATGTATATGCCAGTTGAAGTATTTCCTACCAACGACAAAAGAACACTTCAAGGGTGCACTCTCAATCTCAAGGGCATGATAGAGTGTATTCTTGTTCTCAAAAGACACAATAAAGGCCCTTCTTTCTCAAGGGCATGATATAATGAAAAATATATTGCAAAAGGAATAAATAATATACCTTTCCCTCAAATAGTGATGCATCATATAATCGTTCTGAACAAAGGTTGTATACTTTGTATTTGTCCTGCATACAAGAATTCATTTAGCACAAAAACCAAGTCAAACTTCATAAGAGAAAAAAAATGCACATATAGAGAATGCCAAAGAGTCTAGATGTAACACTTGATATCATTCAAAGAAATAAATTCGTTAGACAAAAGAAAACAACATGACATCAAGGAGCCAAAATGAAAAAATGATCAACTTTTGTCAAAGATATTTTTATAATAAGGTTGCTTCTAAATTATTTTTAATGAATAAAAGAATCGCAACCAGAACCTAAAAAGTACTTGCATGGAAAACTTATTACGGCCTTACTGGATTAAAACACATCCCAAAGATACAATAAAGAGAAATTATAAGGCTTATCTGTAAAAGAAGACCTATCATTTGTGTTCGATGGTGGACAAGAATGGACTAGCTAAATATTAGGGCACAAACTATCAGTTCGCACTATATTTTTTTGATTTCTAATCATAGACAGTTTGATGTGGTGCAAAACATTATATAACATATAGTTACAAGGGGAAACTGGCAGAACCAATTTGATGTGTAAAGTTCTCTTCGCTTCTTCATTCTTTACACTTACGGAAGATGGAAGAAGCCGTTGAGAGAGGAAACAAAGACGCAGTATGTGATGAGGTTTCCTTGTGATTTTACGTCGAAATCTGAATTTCGAATGGGTTTTGTAAGTTCTTAGAAGAAAATGATCAATTCAGTGTGAAGCTTAACCGAGAGGGTAGGATGTTTCAAGTTGTTGATGATTCAAAATCAGTTCTAACATGTGCGTTTGATTTTATTCAGGGTTTCAATTTGATCTATTTGCTTGTAAGTTATGAAATCCTACAAATTCGACGTTCGAGATGCTATGAGGTTTTATTTTTTTAGGATATTCATTTTGCAACTACAATGGAGTGTTTTGGCTGAAAATTAGACTAGAATGTCGAGACGGGTAGTTTTCGAATGTCATAACTTTCAGACGTGTTAGTATTTTGGCAGTATACCATTAGATAACTCATGGTTTGAGCTTTCCAATGTAAGTATTTTGACAGTATACCATTAGATAGCTCATGGTTTGAGTTTTCCAATGATAAGACGTTGCATTTGATCGAGTGTTATGGTTGTTATGAGTGTTTTAATTTGGCATGTTAGATATTAAAGATAGGGTTCTTTCGACAGTCGAAAATACGATAAAATCTGTTGGACGTCATCAATGTGACCTATTGGCCAAAATTAAATGCGTTGATCAGATTTTATAAAGCCTAAAGTGAAGCTAGTAACTCCATTTCGACGCGGTTTTCACCATTGTGATCCTCGCGTCAAGATATTACTAAACTAAATTATTGTTTCCTTGGTATGTAAAATTATATTTTTACCCCTATGGACGCATTATGTCAATTTAACATATATTAAAAATACACATATCAAGGCATAATACAATTATATAGGCAAAACTTTCATTTTAGAGAATTCAAAACATTAATTTCATTTAAGGCGCGTTTGGTTTCATGGTAAAATTTTCTCAAGAAAATTTATTTGCCAAGTATATGGTTGCTCGGAAAATAAAATTTCCCTAGGAGGAAATATTTTCTAAGTGTTAGGTTGAAACTTTCCAGGATTATTTCCCACTTAATGTGTGAAAATTTTGCTTAACTCGCCCCTAAGTAAACTTTCCAAGGAAAACTTTTCGCGAGAACTTTTGTTCAACAAACATTTGCCACAAAAATAGAAATTCCAACCAAAATTTTATTTGCAACCAAACACAAACACACCCTAAATCTCAACGCGGGGATCACAATGGCGAAAACTGGGTAGAAATCAAAATTATGGGCGGTCCAATTTTGGTCAACTTGACAATCCAATGACATCGTCTTCTCCAACAATCCAACAAATCTGTAACTTCAAACACTCACAACCACAATACTAAAACAAATGCGGCGTTCTAACTATCACTAGAAAGCTCGGACTAAGTTATCTAATGGTATAATCAATCTGTCGAAATACTAATACGTCTAAAACTATCACCACATCCATACCGACTTTTTCTAGTTCAATTTACGAATCTCAACTCCTTCCCTAATTTCCTCATTCAAACTCGATTTCGATAATCAAATCCACCTCCAAACCTATTTTTTCATGGCATGAACCTGTAAACATCTTTACATCATAAACACCTCACAAACAATATATAGTAAGAAACAAAGCAATGCCACCGAAAAATCGAATCAAATATCCTAACATAGAATTTGAAGTAAACATGATATTTCACCAAAACAAATGAATTCCAAACGATTAGTAAATCAAACTCACATATGTTACATAAGATTAAGAGAATACAGTCTTTCATATCTTTCACAAAGAGAATATAGCATGTTTATATACAACCTAGTGAGGGTATTCTAGGAAACTATGTTAACCCTAGAAGCTCTACACTTAACCTAATTGACAGCTATATACACACACTGTAACACTCCCCCTCAAGCTGGAGCATAAATGTTAATCATGCCCAGCTTGTTACAAAGATAGTTAACCCGAACCCCATTTAAAGCTTTGGTGAAGATGTCTCCTAGTTGTTCTCCAGTTTTCACATATCCAGTAGAAATCAAGCCTTGTTGAATTTTCTCACGAATAAAATGACAATCAATTTCAATGTGCTTAGTCCGTTCATGAAACACAGGATTAGAAGCAATATGAATAGCAGCTTGGTTATCACACCACAATTTCGCTGGTATTGTAGCTTTAAGTCCTATTTCAGTCAAGAGATGATATATCCACATTATCTCACACACAGACTGTGCCATAGCCCTATATTCAGACTCTGCACTGGATCGTGACACAACGGTTTGCTTCTTACTCTTCCAGGAGACCAAATTCCCACCAACAAAGATACAATAGCCTGAAGTGGATCTTCTATCCATTTTGGAACCTGCCCAATCAGCATCTGAGAAACATTCAATATGAGTGTGCCCGTGATTTTCATACACGATACCTCGTCCTGGTGCTCCTTTCAAGTAACCCAAAATTTGCTTTAACGCTGCCCAATGATGAATTGTCGGAGAAGACAGAAACTGACTGACAACACTGACTGAGTATGCAATATCTGGACGAGTCACGGTAAGGTAATTCAACTTCCCAACCAACCTTCGATATCTTTCAGGATCTGCAAATGGTTCCCCAACATCGGTAAGTTGCACATTTGGAGTCATAGGAGCACTACAGGGCTTTGCTCCCAATTTACCTGTCTCAGTTAATAGGTCAAGAACATATTTTCTCTGAGATAGAAAGATACCTCGTTTACTCCGAGTGACCTCAACTCCTAAGAAATACTTTAACGCCCCCAAATCCTTCGTGTGAAACTGAGTATGAAGGAAAGATTTAAGAGATGAGATTCCCCTAGTATCATTCCCAGTAATTACAATGTCATCCACATACACCACTAACAGAATGATACCAGTTGCTGATCGTTTGTAGAATACAGAATGGTCAGACTTGCTTTTTATCATACCAAATTTCTCAACAGCCTGACTAAACTTTCCAAACCAAGCACGAGGACTCTGTTTCAAACCATATAAAGATTTTCGAAGACGACAAACTCGCCCTGACTCCCCCTGAGCAACAAAACCAGGAGGTTGCGCCATATACACCTCCTCCTGAAGATCGCCATGAAGAAAAGCATTCTTGATATCAAGCTGATGTAAAGGCCAATGATGGGAAGCGGCCATGGAAATAAATAACCGAACAGAGGTCAACTTTGCAACAGGAGAGAAAGTGTCAGAGTAATCCACCCCATAGGTTTGAGCATAGCCCTTAGCAACAAGACGTGCTTTCAATCGAGCAACTGACCCATCCGGATTGACCTTAACTGCGAAGACCCATTTGCACCCGATAGCCCTTTTTCCTGAAGGTAAATCGACCAAGTCCCAAGTACCATTGTCATCTAAAGCATTCATCTCCTCTATCATTGCATTCTGCCAACCAGGATGAGATATGGCTTCACGGACAGTTTTAGGAATAGAGGTAGAATCAAGGGAAGCAATAAAAGAACAAGAGGAAGACGACAAATTAGTATAAGAAACAAATGAAGAAATAGGATAAGCACACTGTCGTTTACCTTTCCGTAATGCAATAGGAAGATCATTGTTCGGGACTGGATCTGATGACGAAGGAGCAGGTGCAGGACATGAATCAAGAGGTTGACGCCTGGAGTAAACCTGAATAATAGGAGGCTTGACTGGAGCTGGGTCTGAGACAGGAGCTGGTGCGGAGACAGGTGTTGAGGACGTGATAGAATAGACCAACAAATCATCATCCTCCCCCGTGTGAGTGAGAATGGGCAAAGACGGAAAATAAGGTGTGTCTTCCAAGAAGGTAACATCAATTGAGACCAGATACTTGTTAAGAGTGGGACAATAACACCGATAACCTTTCTGAAGACGAGAATAACCAAGGAAGACACATTTCAAAGACTTGGGATCTAATTTAGTGACATGCGGACGAACATCCCGAACAAAACAAGTGCTACCAAATATCTTCGGGTCAACAGGAAACAATGACTTATCGGGAAAAAGGATTTTGTAAGGTATCTCACCATGAAGAACAGAGGATGGCATGCGATTAATGAGAAAACATGCTGTAGAGACGGCATCGGCCCAAAAAGGTTTAGGAACATGCATTTGAAATAATAGAGCTCGTGCTGTTTCAAGAAGATGTCTGTTTTTACGTTCTGCCACACCATTTTGGGATGGGGTATCAACACATGAAGTTTCATGAAGTATGCCATTCTGAGTCATATAAGACTGAAATAAAGCTTGTGTATACTCTTTAGCGTTATCACTTCGCAAGGTGCGAATGGAAACATTAAATTGAGTTTTAATTTCAGCACAAAACGCACAAAACAGGGAATACAACTCAGATCGTTTTTTCATCAAATATAACCAAGTAACACGAGAATAATCATCCACAAATGTAACAAAATACCTAAACCCAGGTTTAGACAAAATAGGACAAGGACCCCAAACATCAGAATGAACTAATTCAAAAGGAACACTAGCACGTTTATTGACTCTAGGACTCGAACTAAGACGATGATGTTTTGCAAACTGACATGACTCACAATTTAATGAAGACACCTTATTATATTGAGGACAAAGCTTTTTTAGTAGAGGGAGAGACGGATGACCTAACCGACAATGAGCCTCGAAAGGAGACGTGACACTGGAGCAAGCAACAGAACTCGGCATCGGTGTATCAAGAATGTAGAGGCCTCCAGACACATGTCCTTTACCAATAATCTTCTTCGTCATAAGATCCTGAACTAAACAATGATCAGGGTAAAATGAGACACAACAGTTAAGATGATGAGTAAGTTGGCTTACAGAGAGCAAATTGAAAGATAAATTAGGTAAATGTAAGACAGAGGACAGAGATAGTGAAGGGGTAAGATTGATGGTGCCAGACCCGCGAACACAAGATGGTGACCCATCGGCTAAAGTGACGGTAGAAGTAAAAGCATTTGATTGAAACGAAGAAAATATACTAGAATTACCTGTCATATGATCTGTGGCACCAGAATCAATGACCCACTTGGAGGATGATGAAAGAAGACAAACATCGGGTTTACCTGAATCGGCAATAGCGGTGACAGAAGTAGAGGAAGACTTGAGTGATTCCTGATACTTTGAGAACTGGGCATACTCATCAGCAGAGATAAGGACTGATTTGTCAGAAGCATCAGAAGTGATGGCAACATGAGCTGAATGTTTTTGCCGGTTTTTAAACTGTAGCTTTCTACAGTCAAACTTGGTGTGGCCCGGCTTCTTACAATAGTTGCAAATAATTTCAGACGGTCTCCCAGGCGTATAGCTCCTATTTCGACTCATCAAAGCACCAAAAGTAAGAGAAATCAGGAGCTTCAAATTTCGAAAATTTCCCAAACCAAATCAGGAAATCAGGAAGAGGCACAAACAGGCCCTTACCAAACAAGCCTTATTACCAAACAAGCCTTATCAAACAGGCCTTACCAAAGCAGGCCCTTATCAAATCAGGCCTTACCAAAACAGGCCTTACTAAATCAAGGATGGGTTTTACCAATGTGACAAATCAGGGAGCTTCAATCTGGAGCTTCAAACCAGGGAGCTACAAAGAGTTGATCGGCTGGGAGAGTCGACTGGAGGTGGAGTGTCGACTGGACCGGAGAGGTAGATCGACTGGACTGGAGAGGTCGATCGACTGGAGGAGTCGATCTGAGGGCAGGATCGATGGCTGGAATGGTTGACTGGAGGAGTCGATCGAATGGAGGATTCGACTGGCTGGATCAGTCGATCGGTCGATCGGACGGATTGGAGGAGTCGATCGGACGATCGGACTGGCTGAAGGAGGCGATCGGTCGGCTGGATCGACTGGAGGTGTCGATCGGAGGGCTGGATCTTCTGGAGGATTCGATCTGATGACAGGATTGAGGGCAGGATCGTTGGCAGGATCGACTGGAAGAATCGATTGGAGGCAGCGACTGACTGGAGGAGTCGACGGGAGGGTTCAACTGATGTCGACTGGAGGTGTCGACTGGATGGATCGAAGGATCGACTGGAAGGAGGATGACTGGATCGACTTGCTGGACCGATTTGAGAACCAAATTGCAAACTGCAAATTTCGAAGGATCGAATGGAGAACCAAATTGCAAACTTCGAATGGTAAGCCTTAACTTCAAACTTCGAATTTAATCTCTTCGAATATTATGGCTCTGATACCATGTTACATAAGATTAAGAGAATACAGTCTTTCATATCTTTCACAAAGAGAATATAGCATGTTTATATACAACCTAGTGAGGGTATTCTAGGAAACTATGTTAACCCTAGAAGCTCTACACTTAACCTAATTGACAGCTATATACACACACTGTAACACATATTACTACTTATTTTGAATCACCAACAGCTAACACCCTTGGTGAAACCCCAAGAAACCCATGCTGGATTAATCACTTTCTTCAAAGAACTGGCAAAACCCCCTTTGAAAAATTCAATTTCACCCCGAAATCACAAGGAAACTTCACCACCTCTTGTTGCATTGTTCCCAATCTCAACCACCTCTCTTTTTGAAGTGTTGAAAATGAAGCTAAGAGAACCTTCTGATATAAAAGAGGTTATAAAGCGCAGGTCCCATTGTGTTTTAACACATGAAAAAGCACATAAATGTCAATTTAGAACCGGAAGAAATTTCAATTATCCAAAATAATTTCTAATGTCTAAAAGGCAAAAGCACCTAATACACAGGGTTCGTTGTCATAAAGGGTCCACATTTTTTCAAACTCATTTTTTCTGGTTTCCAACTCCCTTATGATTGTGTCTAACTCTTTTGGAATCCTAAATTTGAAAAAGAGAAAAATAAAACATGCAATTATTCCTACTACTTATATAATTATCTCGACAATAATTTTTTGCATATGTAATCTTCCTATATTTAAAATTTTTTTATTTATGAACACACCGATAGGAAGGATCTTAGGAAGACCAAACAATATATTAAATTGAAAGATATTGTGTCCATGGAGGGGAGGAAGGAGATAATATGCCTTAAACCTACGAGATGCAGCCTAATTGCATGCACCAAAGCTTTTAACTATGCTAACGAGACTATCACCCCCAATTTCGTTAGCCCAAAAAAACCACCAATCTCCCTTGGAGGTTGGTCGAACACTACATTTTTTTTATTTATATTTTTAATTTTTGGAAGAGCCAAGATCCATGAACCCATATAAATGCCTTTAGTAAGGCTCAAACCTGGATTGTGATACTATCCGTCACAAGTCTTACCAATAAGCTATAACCCATTCGCATATAATTAGTTAATCTTACGTGTTTCAGTGCTATATTTTCCAATTTATTTAGTAAACATCGAGATTGGCTCTTCTATTGTAAATTCCTAGTTCTGGTCCTGCAGGGATTTGATTCATGTCAATTTTCCTTTACGATGAATTTTATTCTAACTGAGCTGATTTTTCAGTTTTCATTCAGCCCTATCTGGTACGTTAATTCGTCTACAGAATAAATAAATAAACAAAATGATATACTAATCCACTATTAAAAAATTAAGAGAAATGTGAGTACAGACAAAAAATAATTTCAAATGTCCTTTCTCGTCAGAAAGAAATGTAAGAAACATCCTAGACAACTTTACCGAAGGTACATGAAAGCATGTTGAATAGCATGATAGAATAAAACTAGAAGGGCTTAAACATTCACAAAAGTTGATCGTTTTACTACCATTCCTATGAATCAACCTACTCATCATAATGTAGACAAGTAGAGATTAATGGCTACCTTGTGATGAGTTTCAAAAAACTTGATAACTTCTTCCATGTGGTTTCGGTATAACCCCTGCATCATTCACCATATAATCTGAGAAAATGTAAATTGAACTCAATTTAGATATCTTGAGGGAATTGTTTACCTCCACATATCCGAAAAATCCAGAGCTCATATCACCAGCTGGAAAACCCATAGCAATAATGTTTTCAGTAATATACGTCATATCCAAATCAAAACCTCCTTCCTGATAAACGGATTCAGAAATCAAGGTTATACAACAAAGCATAAATTATATTTGCAATACTATAGCATTACTGATTCACATACTAGAGGAAAACATATATTTCAAGTTGTAATTGTAAGCTGGAACCCCTAACGAATCAACAAGTTTAATGCCTCGTATTTTCCTCTTGCATTGAAAGCACCAGTAGAAAATAATCCTCCTTTTTTCTACTTATGAATTTTGGGTGGTCCTGGTGCAGAGTATCCCTTCTGAAACTTCTATAAAGATGCCACTATAAAACCTTTTTTTAATTCAAATTTCCCAACTATCCAGACAATAGAACACAGGTTTCTACGTAGTTTTTCAAATACCCTGCGTGACACAGAGTGGAACAATTGTACTTTCTAAGTTTTGAATTTAGAAGTGTCATAACTTTTCATCTAAACATCAGATTTTGAGAAATTTATTTAGAAAACATTCTTCCACATCTTCCAAATGAGATCAATGATAACATTAAGGGTGTGTTTGGTTGCATGGAATCCTATGCCATGAGAATCCATGAGGGGACCCCTATATTTTAGGCTAATTTGAGGTATCACTCCACATTCACATGTGATTCTCATGTTCATGGGACTTTCATTCCCACCATTGATCACAAAATCAAATTCCCACCATTGATCACAAAATCAAATGGTAGATGTAGAGTGGTACATCAATTTGGCCTAAAATGTAGGGGTCCCCTCATGGATTCCCATGGCATAGGATTCCGATCCTAAATATCAAAAACTACATTAACATCAAACGCACATACAATGAGCTTCCAATGTGTCTCCATGTAGTAGAAATGGCAGAGCACTAATTTACAAAACATCAAGAGCAAGGAATTCATTTCAATTCCAATATGAGAAAGAATTACCCTGGAAATATGTGAAGATGTAGATAACCTATAGCATGCTAATAGAATCACAAGCATGAGTGAACATGGAGATTGAAAGGAGTAAGAACTTAGAAACATGCAATGATCATAACATAATCACTAAATGAAGCATGTGTGACCAACCTGGTATCTACGTTTGTTTTGAGAGACCATATGCCTAGCCTTGACCTGCACAGCTTTCACTGCACTTTTAGATGAATCAACTATACCTTTTGTAAATGATCCAAGAACCCCGGGTGTCCCAGGGCCAGGGGACTCGCCCTCATTTGGCGTGGGAGATTTGGGAGACAGCCGCAGACCAAGGCCACTAGTAAAACGCGCAAATGAGGACTTGGCAGGACTTCCAGTTTGTGATTCCTCTGAGGATGCAGCCGAGGATTGTGGAATTTTGAGACTTTTTGCCCATGATGAAATGCCAGATGCAGATAATAATGGTGGGTCGCGGGCAGAGTTATCTTGTCCAGAAGCAGTAGGAGGTTGCACTTCAGGCTCTTTACCGGGAAATGAAGATGCTGAATCAGCAGGTTTTGAGTCCATTCTCCCACCAAAGTTCAACGGCCTCAACACCAATCAGAGATGAAGGGTAACTCTAACTCTGTTCAGCATGAGCTATGACAAAAAATTGATGTAAGGCAATAGACAGGAAAGTATACATATCAAGATCATAAAACAACCTCTGGCATGACAGCAATGTTACATATCATCATATAACAGCCTGATGACTAACTATTGCTAGAGAGCTACAAGGTCAGTGGTTGAGATGTTGGCTTGGAATTTACAATCCAGGAAACAAACACACTAAGATCACGATCAAGTTATCAAATGCATTTCATAATGTGTATCACAGAAACAAAATTTTAAGATCCATGCATCGTATGACACGGTGTGAAATTGCATGTATGCACATCAAGGTTTAAAAAATCGTAATCATGGACTGAAGCATAAACATTGAAAATAAACAGTGCTCATCAGTACCAAACCAGTAGCCTCAGTTCAGAATTTTCTGATGAGGCATGGGGCGTATGTTAGGCATAAGCCTCACTACGTTTTTTTCGACTATGATATACATACATTGTATCTTGAGCATAAACAAAGTATGAATAATGTTATTTTAGCAAATCTCTTCCAAAAAGGTCGCAAAAAGACTTTCACAATCATAAAGCCTCTAAGCTTTCTGGGTTGTTTTTTTGAAGTGCCCAATTCCCCCTGAGATTTCTGGCTCCGTCACTGCCACTAAATTATCGAATTCTCAAGTGGTCGAGATCAATCTACTTGAGGACTTCACAAACCACTAAAGAGAAAATGAAGGCTACTCTATGAACCAAGCAGAGCCCTGTTAAGCATTACCGACAAGTACACGAAAGAGAGACAAATCACTAATCCACCTTCGCCACCTCTCTCCAGACCTTTTTCTATAGCTATCAGAATTAATAAATTGAAAAATCAAAAGCCAATCTATCGCTGAACACAAAATAAGCACACCTTAAATCACTTATTTATAAAACAATTCAAATTCACACAATCGAGCAATTCCAGCTCCAAGAAATATTTCTCTATTCAATTAACTCTTCAAAACTTCGATTCAGAGATTCGAAACGATGCAACAAAATCAACAAGATCCGAAACGGAAAGTTAAAAATCCATTGATAAAGTTAATCAAGTTCTCATGAGCTGAAACTCAATCTCAAGAAAATGAACAGAATTTAATTGCTGATGGAGATTCAGATCTGTAAAAAAGAATGAACTCTTACTTACCAAGAAAACGACAAACTTCTCTATCTCTCTGTTCGTCTGAATTGAAATTAGAGATTTTGGAATAACTCGTACGGACTAATTAGGGTTTGCGCGCGATGAATCGATGTGAGCAGTGTTTCAGAGGGAGAGGGAAGCGAGAGTGAGAATTTATGAGATCGCTCGCTCAGTACGTTTTCCAATCGGTCAACACTTATAACACGGTGACGTTAGTAGTAAGAAGCAATGCTGTGTAGAACAGTGAAAAATGCAACGACAGGTAAGGATTAATGCCTCGATGTGCGCATATTATCCGAGGGTGTGGATGGCATTCCCACACAAAATGTACCGACGGAGAAAGATGACTGCCTCGATAGACAGAATTAGCTAATGGTGAGGATGACCAATAATTCTAGCTGGCCTGGGAGGTGCGCCTGGGTGGCTGCCTGAACACTCCCTGGCACGCGTTCGGGACCCTCCCAGGCACGTGCATGCTACTGGCGGGATTTTGGCGAGCCAAATTTTTGGGGAAAAATTTCGATTCTTCTTCAACTCTTTCAAAACATCATTTGAAACCGAAAATTTGGGGAAATTTTGGGCGAATCGAAACAAAGAACATTGCAGCCTGGGTTGAAGAAGAATCGATCTAGAGAGAGAGAGAAAAGAATCGAGAGAGAAGAAGAATCGAGAGAGTAGAAGAAGAGGAAGAACAAATAGAAGAACTAACAGAGAACATTGCAGCCTGGGTTGAAGAAGAATCGATCTAGAGAGAGAGAGAAAAGAATCGAGTTGAGAAGAAGAATCGAGAGAGTAGAAGAAGAAGAAGAAGAAGAAGAGGAAGAAGAAGATGAAGAACAAATAGAAGAACTTGTTGAAGCAACTGGAATCAGCGACCCAAACGGAGGAAACCCGCGAAAGGTAAGTCCCAAACTTGAAATGTCTTGATTTCTTCTTGATTTCTTCTAGATCTAGGGTTTGTAGATCTAGGGTTCCTGACGGTTTTTTTTTTTTTTTTTTTTTTTTTTTTGTATGTGAGAACAAATAGAAGAACTTGTTGAAGCAACTGGAATCAGCGACCCAAACGGAGGAAACCCGCGAAAGGTAAGTCCCAAACTTGAAATGTCTTGATTTCTTCTAGATCTAGGGTTTGTAGATCTAGGGTTCCTGACGGTTTTTTTTTTTTTTTTTTTTTTTTTTTTTCTTTTTTTGTATGTGAGTTATATGACCAGTAGTTTGTCTTGGTTTCTTCTTGAATTTCTTCTAGATCTAGGGTTTGTAGATCTAGGGTTCCTGACGCTCTAATTTTTTTTTTATTTTTTTTTCTTTTTTTGTATGTGAGTTATATGAGCAGTAGTTTTTTCTGCAAACACCATGTATCTGTGACTTCTACAAAATTTGAAATTTATTTTGAAGAACTTCTGTGTGTTTCATTCCAAATATTTATTTGATACTGCTTTGAATCCATAACTACTGAGAGATCACATTCAACTTACGAAGGTTTAGGGAAAACAATTTCAAGGCACTTCAATAGTCCTAACTGTCTTATGGGAATAGTTTATAAAATTTTGAGTCAGGGATTAATATTATTGGTAGATGTGATCATTTTTATTGCAATTTCCAATTTGTTAGGAAAGCATTTATTGTGATCAGCGCTTGAAGCTTGATTTCGTATTGTTTAACTTTTTAGCATGAAACATCACATTTTTTGGGTCAGTAAGAGATAGATGTCCTGAATATACAGAACAGAAAAATAGATGCCTATGTGCATATTTTCTTTGATGTGATTATCATTTCCAAATATTGATTTCAGAATCATAAGTTTGATGGTTTTGTTTTATACTCTAAGAGTAATTCTACACAGCGAGGAAATGGGCGAGGGGAGTGAGGTGGCGGGGGTGGGAGCCGTTCACCTCACTCGGGATGTGCGCGTAAAAAGTCAATGCACGCATCTCGAGTGAGGTGAACGGCTCCCACCCCGCCACCTCACTTCCCTCGCTCGTTTCCTCGCTCATTTCCTCGACACTTAGAATTTTGCATACTCTAAATGGTTCTAGTTCCATTTCTTCTTAAGCCCTGTTTGTTGTGATTGCAAAGCAGAGTAAGTCATTAGGAAGCATTACTAATTAAATTCACATTGACAATACAAAAACTCGTTTTGGGGAGAAACGTACATGTCTATAAAAAATTGTTAAAAACAGTATATTGCACCAAAAAAGTCTAATTGTTTTCCATTAAAATCTCACCATGATCCTCATTAGTCATCCTGGGGATTCCCTTTATAATTCCAACTTCTCTACTACTATGTGGTGGATCTCTTCAAGATAAGTTTAAAAATCCCCAAACCAAGTGTTATTGTGTTCACTAACTATTCATGCTCACAAAGGAGAAATGCATGCATTTCAAACTACTCGATCTTCAAACATTGTTTTATTGTGTCCACATGCGTATCTATCGGGGCATTTATTTTCTTAAATGCAGGAATGGCATTCAGAGCGTATGTTGTCTATCGAGGTCGTCACCCTGGAGTATACCTAAACTGGCCCGCATGTTCATCAGCGGTATCAGGGTATAGTCGTGCTTCTTACAAAGGGTTTATGTCAGTTGAAGAAGCTGAGGAATCATACGAGTTGTGGGTTCGCTCAGAAGCGGTGAGGAGAGATTCGGAGGAATCCAACAACAATGAAAATGTCACAGTTAACAATGTAGTTTTTGATGATCAAGTCGGTACATCGAATGATCAAAGAAATGTCACTGAAGGGAACAATGATCCTTGGGCTTACACGAGGGACTTAATCAATACTTTGATAGTTGTACTTATTATGTTAGGTTTAATATTTATTATTAAGCTCTTGAACGAATGATGGAATTATATGTAATGTAATATGTACATACATATGTATTATGTGAATATATTTCATAATCCAATGAAATTTGTGTTTCATATTGTTCTTTTTTTTCTTCCGTATGGTATGCTTTTGTAACTGAAAATACAGACTACATGGAAGACGAAGAACTTGGGTCAGAAGGTGATCAGGAAAGGAAGAAGCAGAAGAAGGAATCTGTGGGTAAAATGTCTCACTTTTTAAATTTTTTTTCTCTGTAAAGCTTTCATGTCTATCTATATTTGCTAAACTTTATTAATGTGTTGTTTATTTTGGTGATGCAGCACAGTTTACACCTCCTATCTCAGATTGTTAATGATTTCAAACTGTTAATGGTGAGGTTTGCAAACTGTTATAGCAAGATTTAGAAAATAAATGAGATGGGGTTAACAACATCTATTCTTCTGATGTCTTTTTGTTATAGCAAGATTTAGAAAAGAAAAGAAATGAGATGTCTTTTTGTTCTACATTTCCTTACAGGGTTTCAGCATTCATTTTCAAGCTCCAATCTCTTCTTCTGACAAGCCGTTGACAGCAAATAGTGGTGATGCAGCACAGTTTACACCTATCTCAGCAGTTTATTTTTCAATGAGGTCAGTCAACAATTCATATATGAATTCTCAATTGTTTGGAGAATAATGTACTAAGCAATTCAGTGCTTTGATCAATTGGAAAATATGCATGTATGTGATTGCTAATGCCATATTACAATGGATTGAGGAGGTTTTAGATAGATTCTTATGTGTAGGCTGAGAATTAGATTCGTATGTGTAGGCGGAGAATTAGACGCAGTTTGTTAGGTGATTTTGTTATGTTACTGAGCACTATCAATCTTGAACTATTTTCAGTGCCTAAAACTGCAGTATTTAGTCCTAGTTAGGAGCAATTTTCATTTGTGCATTTGCATGAAAGACAGTTTTGGAGTTCTTATAGATCCCTTCCAATTTTTTCTTGCAGCTTTTTCATGTTTTTTCTTGCAGCTTTTTTCTTGCAGTTTTGGAGTTCTAATATTCCAGTTTTTTCTTGCAGCTTTTTCATGTTTGATTTTTGTGCTTCAAACTGCTGGTACTGAAATCAACAAAGCTAGATAAAACTATCGAGTAGCTAAAGAACTGCTGCATTGAATCAAGACAGTGTAATTGACAGATGTTCAGTTTGATGTGAATTCAAGGAAGGATTGTATTTCATACATAAAGAATTGTAACAGCGCGTGTTTGATGGTGATGGCCAATCTCATGTCTGATGGTTGAATAAAGTTTTTGTTTTATTTTGCTTTTTAATGCTATCTATGTTCTTGATTGTGGTACCATGTACTGTCTATTGAAAGTTTTCATTTCTCTTTGTTTGATTACTGAATGGCAATTAGCTTTCAATGCCCTGGGAATGTGTAAGGTTTTGAATCCAAATTTTTCGAAAGAATGGAGACAGAACTCTATGGCTTGGCCATATACGAGTCTCCACCAAGTTGTATGCCACTCTCAGACAAACCATTGACATCACATGTAAGAAATTCTCGTTAATAAGGAGTCTTGTGTGGAGTGATAGTAATGGTATGTTTGTCAGTAATCTGCTACTAGTTTAGCCGAGGATATGTTTGATTGTTTCAGGAAAACCGGCGTCTTCTCAAATAAATACTAGATCACTTTCATTTCTATGAGATCAAATAAATACTCATATAATTCCATAGCACTGCCACAGAGCACTGCCACAGAGTGAACTCACAGAGCACCTCACAGATTCTAATAATTCCATAGCACCTAACGGACTGCCTAATAGGGGGCCTAACATCTGGTCAGAAAAATAAGTAATCATCTGACAGAAAAATAAGCATTCATCTGACAGATATTCACAGAATTTATCTAATTGAATTCACAGAATTTTTCTCAACAACAATTCACATAATTTAATTCACAGATATCTAAACAACAATTCACAGAATTTTTCTGTCAGATACTATTCACAGATATTCTTACAGAATTTTTGAATTCACAGAATATTCATAAGTGATAACAAGAATTGTCAGATATTCATAAGTTATAACAATTCACAGAATTTCTGTCAATTGTTGTTTTCACATCAATTATAAGTGAAAGATAAACAACAATCAGCATTTTTGAATTTTCAGCATTCAGCATTAAGCAGAGTTTTCAGCATTCATTTTCAGCATCTTCATTTTTCATCGTTGTTGCATATTCATTTTCAGCATCTTCACTGCTTCAAATCATCATTTTCAGCATCTTCACAACATTTTCAGCATCTTCGCAGCATTTAAATTTTCAGAAACTCATCTTGAAGGCGGTGGATGCAAAAAAAAAAAGATTATATATATATATAAATAATTGCAATAGTACTAAAAAATAGTATGACCCCTTGGTTAGAATATATACCTGTGACATCAATGAAAAATATGGATCCATGAATGAGATTGGAATACCAGATTGTGACAGCATTGTTTGATCCTTCAAGTTGACAAATACAAATCATAAGTGAACAATCATAAGTGATAATTCGCGTAAGTAAATATATTAAATTCAAACCTGTGTATTTGGGGTCAGTGAATGAGGTGTCATATATTCTAACTCAGGCCTTCCAATCTGGGAACAACCCTACAAATGACGTGTACATAAAATTTAATATTCTAGACTTAAAAAATTAAATATTCATAAAAACATTTTGCAAAACATACCACATTCTTCTCAAGGGCCTGATCTTTATTTGCTTGTTTATTTTTTTTCCTTTGTGCTTTTTTTCGAATCTTTTCATCTGTGGGTTGCATCCTTGAATTAGAGCGTCGACCTTTGCTACAACCGGTAATGGACTATGAATGTTGGATTGCATCCCAGAAGTAGTAGTGTTGGACCCAAATTCCATAAACCCGTGTGAATCAACACCCTCATCACCATCATCAGTTTTGAGTTGCTCCATTTTCAAAGTGATCCATTCATGAACTTGGCATGTCTTCTTTTCATCCTCAGCAGCGTATTCGGCCATTTCATTGAAGTGGCTGCACATCTTGTCAAACCTTTGATTTTCAGGCTTCATTCCCCAATTTGAATAAACAATCTTAACCTTTGTATGCGCCCTCTTCACATCTTTCCTCCACCTCCGAAGGACATATTTATCTGGTACAGCATGAATATCTCGTTCAAACAATACTTTCAATACATGTCTGCATAAGATCCCCTTGAACTCGAACAATTGGCAATTACACTTGATTTTGAAGTCGGCAACGTTAAAATATACTATATAATTGACTGAACGTTGTCTATCTCCTATCACCAAGTCTTGTCTAACAGTGTACACCTCAAAGCCATTCTCATCTATAACTTCACTACGAATTGTACAACATATATTCCCTGCAATATCTTCTTGGAACTCCTTAAATTTTTTTGTACTATAGGCAGTTTGAAAAGTTTTCTCTATTACATAAGGAGTAATGCAAGGGATCTGTCGGTGAAACGATTTAAAGTCCGCTTCAGTTTCCTTTTGAACCTTACTTCGTAGTGCATTCTCATATTGTTCAACGAATTGCTTCAAAGTGGTCTTCGAATTTACATAACCATCAAAAAAAGCATTCATGCTTTCACTCCTTTGAGTTGAAGACATCCCCGCCCAGAAAGTAGATCTTTGATATGTTGGCACCCAAAGCATTCTATCAAGATATAATCCTTTCAGCCAATCATTTTCTTGCAGACAATATTTCTCAATGAAACCATGCCAATTTACTTCAAACTCTTCATGAGACAACGAATCGTAAACTGCTCTTTGCATTGCAAACTTTATTGCATCATATTGATTGCAACCGGACAACTTTTCAGGCAACTTCTTCATAATATGCCACAAGCACCATCTGTGTCGTGTGTTGGGAAATACAATTTCAACGGCCCTCTTCATTGCCCTATCTTGATCAGTGATTATAGCCGTCGGAGCATTGCCATTCATACACACAAGCCAAGTTTGGAAAAGCCAAACAAACTCTTCAATGGTCTCACCACATATCAATCCACATCCGAAAAGAATTGACTGACCGTGATGGTTCACCCCAACAAAAGGAGCAAATGGCATCTCATACTTATTTGTCAAGTATGTAGTGTCGAAGGTAACAACATCTCCAAACTCCTTGTAAGCTGCTCTGCTCCATGCATCAGCCCAAAAGACATTTCTCAATCTACCTTTATTGTCCAAATCCAACATATAAAAGAACTCAGCATTGTTAGCTTGCATTTTTTGGAAGTAGTTATGAATGGCCTCCGCATCCCCATCCCCAAGCCTCAACCTCCTCATTTTATCCAGATAATTGTAACAATCTTTTTGAGAAAAAGGCAGGCTATCATGACCACCAGCTTCAACCACACATGAATTAAAACTCTTATTTGGCCTAATACCCGCCCTATCATTATAATCCAGCTTCTTCTTCACATACGAGCTCATAACTCTATTTTTCGGATAAAATCTAGATTTTCCAGGGCTCAATTCATGATTGTGATCAAGTGTTACCTTTGTCACTGACACTGTTCCATCAGGGTAAACTTTACCTCTAATTTTAGCCAAACATCCACATTTAGTTGTACCCCGTTTATTTACAACATTTTGTGATTGACTTTTATGCTGCCCAGAACGACCACATGCAAGCGTCATGAATATAGGTTTTCCATTTTCATCTTTTTCCGTATTCTTTATTTTCACTGGAAATCCTATTTTATTACCATAATCATGAAAATATCGTTGGTACTCATTAATGCTGTTGAACTGCATCCCTTCTGTGGGATCCATTATCTCTTCTAAATTTTCTTCATTTTCCATCAATTCATTCTCTTCTACACTATCCATTCCTGAAAGGTTTTTGAAAAAAAAAAAATTTCATGTAGTTCTATTTCGACAGAATGCTCTTTTCAAGTAACAACAACACTCATTATGGAAAATGAACATATCAAGCAAGATGCATAGCAAGCCAAACCTTATAACATTCACACAATTCAATTCCATTTACCATATTATCTAAAATCACATGAAAATACACCAACAATTACATCAATCTCTTAATGCAGCAAATACTGTTTGGTCATTCTGTTTTTAAACTTACTGTTGCATGCCTTGTGTATATGAAATTGGGAGAAGTTTTATCACAAGTATATCTAACAAGACCCAACAAATGGCTCCATGGACCAAACATTGTGCTAAAACATTCTAGGAATGACAATGAATATACCAAAGAGATAACTAAGTGAAGTAAAATCCAAAAAGCATCAAGTAAAACAACTTGTAAGCCAGATGCCCAAGTTTTGGATTATGGATATTCATAATAGTTTCTTAATGCACAAAAAAGTTACAGAATGACGCATTGTTTCAGGATAAAGAACCTATTGAAAAGATAAGTGGTATGGTTGAAGCAAGGACACATCTCAATTGTTCAATTTGAAAAAGAGATGAAACAAGCATGATTAAAAAAAACTCGTCTAAGAACACCAGAAAGAAAATCACGTGGCTTCTAACTCACATGCTTATAGAAGCATGTTAATGCATTGTGCTTCATTCTCCTCCTTCATTAGGTGTAGAGGTGGTAAGCATAGTAAAAACACAAACTTGGCTAGGAAAGAGTATAAACAATTGGATCACAACTGAAATGAATTATCAAACTAAGTGCAGGGACAGGGTGATTCTTCAATCCATAGACTGTGTCATGCAGGGTGATTCTTCAATACACAGATTGTGTTTTTCAGTTTTGACACCATATACTTTGTCCTGTACACAACATACCCAGGTCTTGTACACAACATACCCAGGTCTGATCCAAATCCCCCTCCTTTAGTAACACTCCAGGTAAGAAAGCATTTTTAATGTCCAATTGATAAAGTGGCCAATCACAACTAACAACAATTGATAACAATCCCAAAACAAAATCCATCCATGCTACATGAGAGAAAATTTCCATCTAGTCTACTCCACAAGTCTGAGTGAATCCCTTGGCCAACAAACCAGCTTTAAGACCCTCAACTAAGGAGGGAGCAAGGCATGTATTCCCTGGAAAATCATAAATTCATCTTCAACTTCAAGTACTCAATTTTTTCAAGCTTCCCCAACAAATTTTTTCTTCAAACCCCAACATTTGTTCCCAACATTTTTCTTCCCCAACATTTGTTCCCGTTTTGACTTTTGAGCCAAACTTGATAACTGATCTAAACTGCTAATTTTTACTATTTCTAAATCAAAATGGACAAAATAAGTAATCATAAGCAAACTTATTATCTTCTCAGGCCAACCAAAAGCAAATCAAACAGACTTGAATACCACCAAATCAAGCAAAACCAAACTGACCAAATCACAACCATCCTATGTTTTCAAAATAATTAAATGCTTTAATTAATTTAGTTCCAGAAAGTAATGTGATAGTGTTTACTGAAAAAAGTGAATTCAAACTATAAATTTGACCATTTCATAACAAGTTCTAAACATAAACTCAAGAAAAAAGAAAAGATAATTCAAGAAGAAACCAAGACAAACTACTGGTCATATAACTCACATACAAAAAAAAAAAAAAAAAACCGTCAGGAACCCTAGATCTACAAACCCTAGATCTAGAAGAAATCAAGACATTTCAAGTTTGGGACTTACCTTTCGCGGGTTTCCTCCGTTTGGGTCGCTGATTCCAGTTGCTTCAACAAGTTCTTCTATTTGTTCTTCCTCTTCTTCTTCTTCTTCTTCTACTCTCTCGATTCTTCTTCTCTCTCGATTCTTTTCTCTCTCTCTCTAGATCGATTCTTCTTCAACCCAGGCTGCAATGTTCTCTGTTTCGATTCGCCCAAATTTTCCCCAAATCTTCGGTTTCAAATGATGTTTTGAAAGAGTTGAAGAAGAATCGAAATTTTTCCCCAAAAATTTGGCTCGCCGAAATCCCGCCAGAAGCATGCACGTGCCTGGGAGGGTCCCGAACGCGTGCCAGGGAGTGTCCAGGCAGCCACCCAGGCGCACCTCCCAGGCCAGCTAGAATTATTGGAGGATGACACCATAAATGTAAGACCATCTCACATGGATACGAGTGTGATACAAACCAAACATACACACGGTTGTAATAGAATGTGAGATAAATAAATTATTGAATAGTTATTTTGTCATGTGATATGCTTTCGTACGCCATCATGTAATACACTTTAGTTAAGAATCTTATATGATTGCTTAAAAAACATACAAGATAATATGATTTTCAATTGTCGAAATGTTATACATTTCATTGAAAAATAGTCTTCTTAACTTGCCTAATGTGGTGTACTCGTGTCAGCGAGTTTTGTCTTGTTTCGGTCTTTAGTTTATTTTTAGAATTAATCCTTTTTCATCCTCCTCGTAACTAGACAGAATCAAGGATTGTGATTTCGTTTTTCGAGTTAATTTCGATATCTTGATTTTAAGAAATATTTCGATGTGTTAAGAAAAAACGTAAAAATTTTGAGAATACATGAAAAAAATAAAATGAATTTTGAGGGTATATTAAATATGTAAAAAAAATAATTTAAGATGCAAGTAAATAAATGTATTAAACCAAAATACCTATAGTTAGAAAATCAATGGTAGTTTCAAAAATCAATATATAAGTAGAAGAAGTGATAATTAGAAAATTAGGGGTGGTTTCAAAAATCATTAAATAATTAGAATAAATGATAATTAAAAAACTCAAAATTTACGAAAAAAACCTCGAAATTTTCGAAAAAACTCTCGAAAAAGTGTAACTTTTTATTTCGCCCTTTTTTCATAATTTCAAAAGAACGAAAATTTCGGCAAAATTTCATGTTATTTCGCGAAATCACAACCTTGGACAGAATAAACAACAAAAATTAAAATAAAACAACAATTTTTTGCTTCAAGAACCCTTCTACACTCATTTCCAAGCCTAAAAACTTGCTCACTAACCTTCAAGTTTATCACTAAATTACCTATATAATTATCTTATCTTATTTTTAAATTCTTTAAATAGGATGTCCATCAATCAATTCTAACTTATCATCTCCATCCTCGTATTCAAGATCAAGTTATCCTTTAGCAGACTCCATTAAAGCCTTAGGGCTTAATTGAGTCTTCATGGTTTTGTAACTGATTTTATAGATCAAAGCCAATGGTTTTGATCCAGGAAGCATATCATATCCAGATGTCTGGATGTTGAGTGTCAGTGTCTCTAGGATATGTGGATCCGAAAGAGAAACTGAGTAATTGGGGTAACAATCAAAATAGATTGGACCCATTGCAAGGGTTGACTCTGCAATTCCTAAGAGCGAGTCATCGAACCTATTGTGCTGACAATCACGAAGAGCAATCAAAGCACAGGTGTCTAACCATGTTCTTGTAAGGGGTTTGATCCCGATTTGAATCAATCCAATATGGATATATTTGTATTCATTACTTTGAAGGAATTCCAAAGTTTGATTTGAAAACAGTTGTTTTGATTCCATAGATCCATCGAAGGATATAGTTTGTTCAACCATATCTATCAGATCTTCTGTTTTTTGAGAAAACAAGGATTTGGAAACATTGTAAATATTTTTGTAAGGAATTTCTGGTATTGACCATTTTTGTAAATTCTTTTCTACTTCTGAAATTCTACATTCCATATGATTAACATCATCTGGAATCTGTCTTGACCTAGAGCTAGAAGCTCGGGTAAATTTTGAAAGCAAAGACATCTTTCAAATTCTTTTGGGGTTTGGAGATTGGGAACACTGTATCCGAACCACCTACAGTTGGAACACCAGTATGGGACCACCTAACCCGTAACCACTGCGCTCAACATGGCGACTTACACAAAATTTCTAGCATACTTAAATGGTCAATACCCAGAATAAAAATCAATAATTTATTCTTCCTGCATTATTGGCTTAAGGCCATATGGCGTCGACAGCAGGGTAGAAATGCCTGGATTATTGGCATCAGCCTGAAACATAACCTTTTTAAGGAAGATGTCCGAATACCATCGAAAATGGCTTAAGGTAGGACATTTGTGAATCATCAAAAGATCTTTGGATTTGTTTTGGAACTCACTAGGGTCTCCCATAAAATGTTTCAAGATGCAAAAGATTAGAGTATGAACTGAATCATGTATATCTAATCCTTGATCTATTTTTATAGGATTACCTAATAAATCAATTTTAACTGAATTAAAAATTGATTGTTGTTCCTCTATTGTTAGGTAATTATCCAACCATCCTTTAAGTAATTCAGAAAAGCCAACAATGATAAGAGAGGCAATAGTCCTATCATTTTTGCCTTCACTACGATGAGCCGAAGCCATCATAACCATTTCCTGGGTTAACTCAATGATATTTTCTTCAATTAAACCATCTATATTCCAAGTGTAGAGGTTACTGGTAGAAAAAGATCCATAGACTTTAAGAAGTTTCTTTTCATATTGCATGTCAGGGAAAGATGGTCGTGGATAATAATTCCTAGTTGTAGGAAGAGGATTTTGATTTTTCCCATAAGTTCTAGCATACTTAATGGGATTGACTTCATATTGCTCGCAGGTACTGTTAAAGATGTTTTATCCCTTAGTTGCTTTTGTAGTGGATGAACAGTTAAAGATGTTGTCGGGCTGTCTGCACCGAAAGTCTCTTGTTTTGTAGTGATGCTGGCAGATGCTGCCTCTTGGGATAATGGACAGTGGGTCCATTAATTGAGTGGAGAGAAAACGTTATAACAATCATCTTCGTTAAGAGGAACTGTTGGTTCGTCTTCTTCATCTGACTCTTCTGAGCAGATTTTGGATAGTGTCTCAAACAGTTGAGCTTTTGTAGGCTTTCCTCTGAGTTGCTTCTTGATATGTTGGCGAAGAAGCTTTGCATCAGAAACTGTTTCTATAGGATTCACCTGAGGAGCAGGAGAATGATCTTTGCCGGAGAAGAAGCGGAAAACTCCTTCTTTTGTAACTTTGGAGTGGTCAAATTATGCCCACCATTTAACTTTAAAACGGCGACAGAACCACATAGGAGCATTCTTGGATTGGTAATGTTTGCAAAGTGCTGAGCAAGTAAAATCCCAGCATAAAATCCAGGACAAACCAAACCTGATGAAGAACCAAAGTGACAATACCTGTTCTGTTACAGGAATTAGTGGTTGGTACTTTTCTTGGAAAATCTTCCATCCTTCTTGAACAGCAGGAGGGAGGATATCTTGGATTGGACCAAAATGGCTCCACCAGATGTGTTGGAACCAAAGTGGAACATACTTTTTTTTGAACTTTTGGCAGAAGAGGAAGAACCACGAATGGCCACAATTCTGCGATTGTATGAAGAAGGCTCTTGACCAAGCTAACTTGTAGTCAAGATAATTGTAAGTCTGGGGAACATAGTTCACTGAGAACTTCTTGTGGTAATGGGGAAGCTGATTCCAATCGGCTTCAGAGATAACTTTAAGGATCTGACATTTGGAGAATGCTATGTTTTCTTGGTTGTCTTTATCATAGTGATGGGTCACTATGACTGAATCTGTGTCTACAAGGATGAACTCGTAGAATTCTTGGGACTTTTGACTGTCTGCTTCTTCAAGCTGCTGTTGTTAAGGAAACAGATTCTTGGCTATGAGCTGGGGCTCTTTGACCAAAGCATACATGGAGGGCTCAACCATGGTGATGTACTCCAGACATGCTTTTGGAATATATGGGTTAGGTGCCGAAGTTTGCGGCTTTGTAAAACTGGTCATGGAGGATCCAGTTGTTTCTTCTTGGTTCAATGGAGTGAACTTTTGTGAAAGTGAAAGAGCATATGAAAGAGGGGCCTGATGCTTTGATGCAAAAGGCGCCATAGCATATTGGGATTTTGATTTTGGTTTGGAAAAAGGAGGAGGACGGGAGGAAGATGAGTTAGAAGAACTCATCTTTGCAGAAACTCTCTGGTTAAGAAATCTGCAAGAGAATTGTCAGTTCCTTTTATAAACTTGATTTCAAAATCAAAGGCTGAAAGAAGACCTTGCCACCTGGTAAAGATCTGTTTTGACACGAGATTTAAAACGTCTTTTGTTAAAATCTCTTTGGCAGATTGGCAATCAACTTGTAAAAGAAATTTTTGATTAGTTAAATCATCTTGAAATTTCATGATGCATAAAACAATCGAAAAAACTTCTTTTTTTACTGTGGAGTAATTGAATTGGACTGGATTCCAAATACCTGAATGGTATCGGACCAATTCGATTGTAGAATCTGGAAGTCTTTGTTTAAGAATACATTCGTATCCTATATTGGATGCATCTGTTTCAACAATTTTGAATGCATCTGGATTGGAAATCCCTAGACAAGGAAGATGCTTGACTTTGGACTTGACTTTACGGACAATTTGTGAATTGATTTCTATCTTTCAACTCATCTGAAAATTTGTTTGCAAAATCAATTGCCCTAGATATGGGTGTGATGGTTCCATGAAAAATCTTATGTCCAAGAAATCGGACATTTGTTTGAAAAAGATTGATTTTTGTTGGAGAAAGAACTAAACCATTTTCTTTGATAATTCTTTCAAATTGGTACAAATGTTTTTCTTTGATAATTCTTTCAAATTGGTACAAAGTGGAATTTGTGGCTGTATACAATTTTTGCTTTGTAAGTTCAAAATATTTGGTAGGTATTAATCCTTTCGCAACACAGTTAATATCAGCATCTGAATCAATAAGAGCTTTACATGGAATGGTAATCTCTTTATTGATAACAAGGTTTATTTGACAAAACCATCGCTGATGAGTAACTTGATTGATTTCACAAAGAAATGCTGGAGGAATAATCTCTACTGGAGGTTCAGAAGAAGAGGGCACATCAGATAAAGATGTTTGTTGCAATCCATTGATTCGAAGATCAAGGAGAGATTGATTTTGTTTTTACATCATAATATATTTTTTGATGTGATTAACTTTTTGCTGATATTAGATAAATTAACAGGGATAAAAGAAGAGGGTCTTCTAAATCTGTCAATGATTTGGTTATGGTCATAAAATGGGTTAATGACCTCTGGGTTGGTTTTGTGGTTAAACTTGTTTTTATGCGTTGAAGATATTCTGTTTTTAATTTAGGATCTTCAATACGATCAACAAAATCTAAAAGAATACTAGATTCTTTTGTTTTTGAAAGCATATCGATGCTTTGGATATTGTGGCAATGCCATGCTTCTGCGCATTCCTCTTTTTGTTCTGGAATAGATTGATCAGAATCTGAAGAATAATTCAAATTGAAAATTTGAAAATCTTCATTTGAATTATCTGATTCAGAATTCATAAGAACTTGCAAGAACATGTTTTTGATATCATTAGGAGCCTGAAGCTCTTGAATCTTTTGGGTCGTTCTGCAATTTTTTGCATGATGGCCAGGTCGTCCACATTTAAAGCAAAGAGGCTTTGAATGGGTTTGGGTTGGATATTTTTTGAATGGTCTGGTAGGCTTGGGTTTGTGCGTACCGTGTTTCTTGGGCTGACTATAATATTGATTATAGTCTTTGGGCTGAAGTTGTTTAGGTCCATATTGTTTTTTGGACTTAAATTGTCTGGCAAGATGAGATCTGTAATGAAGCTTTGATTGGGATGGCTTTTGATGAGGAAGTTTGAAATCATCATAGCCATATTGTTGACAGAAGTCTCCGAGTTCTCTTGGGCCATTGATATTTTGTTTCTTGAGTTGGTGTTTGAGTCTAAGATCATTACAGATGTGCAAAGCACATTTATTAATGAAACCAATAATATCGCCAAAGGTAAGACGTTCATAAGGAATGTCTTTAGTGTAGATATTTTGCAATTTTTCTCTAACAGTTTCTGCAAAGATCGGTGGAAGACCAGAAATGAACTTTCTCTTCCAAAAGGGATTATTGGCATCAGTTTGAAACATAACCTTTTTAAGGAAGATGTCCTTATACCATCGGAAATGGCTTAAGGTAGGACATTTGTGAATCATCAAAAGATCTTTGGATTTGTTTTGGAACTCACTAAGGTCTCCCATAAAATGTTTCAAGATGCAAAAGATTAGAGTATGAACCGAATCAGGTATATGTAATCCTTGATCTGTTTTTATAGGATTATCTAATAAATCAATTTTAACTGAATTAAAAATTGATTGTTGTTTTTCTATTGTTAGGTAATTATCCCACCATCCTTTGAGTAATCCAGAAAAGCCAACAATGATAAGAGAGGCAATAGTCCTATCATTTTTACCTTCACTACGATGAGCCGAAGCCATCATAACCATTTTCTGGGTTGATTCAATAATATTTTCTTCAGTTAAACCATCTATATTCCAAGTGTAGAGGTTACTGGTAGAAAAAGAACCATAGACTTGAAGAGGTTTCTCTCCATATTGCATGTCAAGGAAAGATGGTCGTGGATAATAATTCCTAGTTGTAGGAAGTGGATTTTGATTTTTCCCATAAGTTCTAGCATACTTAATGGGATTGACTTCATAATGGATGTAATTTAAACAATCCAATTCAGCCATAGGATCAAAATCACTTTCTGAATTCTTTGCTTTTGAAGACAATGTATTTATTTGAGGATTATTGTTTAAGTGGAGAGCAACTAATTTAAGATCGACTTCTTTAATAAACTGGTTTGGAGTTGTCAGAACATTTTGTTCTACAGAAGTAGGAACAAAATATGCCACTAGTTTCGGAGCATTCAAAGATTGCTTATGAGATAATTGGGTGCTAGCCAAGAAATCTTGATGAACTTGATCTTGGATACCTCACTCTTGAAGATGGAACGGTTGAATTACAATTTTCCGAGTCCAGAAAGACAAGTTTGAAATTGTCTGACTCAGGAAGAAGATCAATATCTTCTTTCAAAACAGCACCCACTCACATCCCAAGGACTCAGACACCTCTTGATGTCCTTCCTCATATTGATCTTGCTAATCTGAGAAATAACCCACAATTTCCTCAGATCCCGCAACCTATTTACAATCCTGAGTCACCTACTCAGTCTGAGAAGGAAGATCTTCCTCCCTTTCATCCTCATTTATGTGTTTTACAAACTGAGTTTATCCTAGGCAAAGAATGGATTAAACAAGAATTTGTAAAACCTTACAATCACCACAAAAGAGAACAATTGTATGCCCAAACCACTGAAGAACAAAGAAATGAATCAGGAAAACAATTTTATGCTTGCTGTGAAGAAATGAAACATAATTTATCATTTTTAGATTGGTATTTTTCTGACTATCTTCCTAGCATCAATGTTATCAAAACTAATTCAAAGTTCTGGCGTACAACTGAATCAAATACCGTCAAGGAATCCATATTGCCACCTTTAGAAGAAATCAAATTTTCTACTTTAGGTAGTGACATCTTGGATTTCTTTGTTCTTCAGTGGTTTGGGCATACAATTGTTCTCTTTTGTGGTGATTGTAAGGTTTTATAAATTCTTGTAATCCATTCTTTGTCTAGGATAAACTCAGTTTGTAAAACACATAAATGAGGATGAAAGGGAGGAGGATCTTCCATCTCAAACTGAGTAGGTGACTCAGGATTGTAAATAGGTTGCGGGATCTGAGGAAATTGTGGGTTATTTCTCAGATTAGCAAGATCAAGATGAGGAAGGACATCAGGAGGTGTCTGAGTCCTTGGGATGTTAGTGGGTGCTGTTTTGAAAAAAGATACTAATCTTCTTCCTGAGTCAGACAGTTTCAAACTTGTCTTTCTGGACTCGGAAAATTGTAATTCAACCATTCCATCTTCAAGAGTCAAGAATTTCTGGTATTGACCATTTTTGTAAATTCTTTTCTAATTCTGAAATTGTATATTCCATATGATTCACATCAACTGGAATCTGTCTTAACCTAGAGCTAGAAGCTCGGGTAAATTTTGAGAGCAAAGACATCTTTCAAATTCTTTTGGGGTTTGGAGATTGGGAACACTGTATCCAGACCACCTACAGCTGGAACACCAGTATGGGATCACCTAACCCGTAACCACTACGCTCAACATGACTCTTTGGCAGATTGGCAATCAACTTGTAAAAGAAATTTTTGATTAGTTAAATCATCATGAAATTTCTTGATGCATAAAACAATCGAAAAAACTTCTTTTTGACTGTGGAGTAATTGAATTGGACTGGATTCCAAATACCTGAATGGTATCGGACCAATTGGATTGTAGAATCTGGAAGTCTTTGTTTAAGAATACCTTCGTATCCTATATTGGATGCATCTGGATTGGAAATCCCTAGACAAGGAAGATGCTTAACTTTGGACTTGACTTGACGGACAATTTGTGAATGGGCTTCAGTCCATGGGCCTGGGTTTTTCTTAAGTCTGGCAAACAGAGGTTTAAGTAAACTTCTAAGGCCTTTGTAAAAATCTGCTACATAGTTAAGAGATCCTAAAAACCGTTGTAATTGATTGAGTCCTAGGTATCATTGGTCAGCCGTTGATAGCGTTGGTCAGCCTGTAAAGTATGTTGGTCAGCCGTTCAGAGCCCTGTGTAAGTCGCCATGTTGAGCGCAGTGGTTACGGGTTAGGTGGTCCCATACTGGTGTTCCAGCTGTAGGTTGTCCGAATACAGTGCTCCCAATCTCCAAACCCCAAAAGAATTTGAAAGATGTCTTTGCTTTCAAAATTTACCCGAGCTTCTAGCTCTAGGTCAAGACAGATTCCAGTTGATGTGAATCATATGGAATGTAGAATTTCAGAAGTAGAAAAGAATTTACAAAAATGGTCAATACCAGAAATTCCTTACAAAAATATTTACAATGCTTTCAAATCCCTGTTTTATCAAAAAACAGAAGATCTGATAGATATAGTTGAACAAACTATATCCTTCGATGGATCTATGGAATCAAAACAACTGTTTTCAAATCAAACTTTGGAATTCCTTCAAAGTAATGAATACAAATATATCCATATTGGATTGATTCAAATCGGGATCAAACCCCTTACAAAAACAGGGTTAGACACCTGTGCTTTGATTGCTCTTCGCGATTGTTGGCACAATAGGTTCGATGACTCGCTCTTAGGAATTGCAGAGTCAACCCTTGCAATGGGTCCAATCTATTTTGATTGTTACCCCAATTACTCAGTTTCTCTTACAGATCCACATATCTTAGAGACACTGACACTCAACATCCAAACATCTGGATATGATATGCTTCCTGGATCAAAACCATTGGCTTTGATCTATAAAATCACTTACAAAGCCATGAAGACTCAATTAAGCCCTAAGGCTTTAATGGAGTCTGCTAAAGGATACACTATCATTTTCCAGACAAACAAAGAAAAAACAAGTGTTATTGTCCCAAAGACAATTCACTGGAATCAAATTACCCTTCCAGTCACTTGGCAGGTTCCCACTGAACCTCGCAGACCTGTTCCAAGCCGATTGAGTCAAATCCTGACTCTTGAAGATGGAACGGTTGAATTACAATTTTTCGAGTCCAGAAAGACAAGTTTGAAATTGTCTGACTCAGGAAGAAGATCAGTATCTTCTTTCAAAACAGCACCACTCACATCCCAAGGACTCAGACACCTCCTGATGTCCTTCCTCATCTTGATCTTGCTAATCTGAGAAATAACCCACAATTTCCTCAGATCCCGCAACCTATTTACAATCCGGAGTCACCTACTCAGTCTGAGATGGAAGATCCTCCTCCCTCTCATCCTCATTTATGTGTTTTACAAACTGAGTTTATCCTAGACAAAGAATGGATTAAACAAGAATTTGTAAAACCTTACAATCACCACAAAAGAGAACAATTGTATGCACAAACCACTGAAGAACAAAGAAATGAATTAGGAAAACAATTTTATGCTTGTTGTGAAGAAATGAAACATAATTTATCATTTTTAGATTGGTATTTTTCTGACTATCTTCCTAGCATCAATGTTATCAAAGCTAATTCAAAGTTCTGGCGTACAATCGAATCAAATACTGTCAAGGAATCCATATTGCCACCTTTAGAAGAAATCAAATTTTCTACTTTAGGTAGTGACATCTTAGCATCACCATTCAAACACCCTCAAGTCAACAATTTATTTAAAGGAATTGGAAGAGTTATCCAACAAAATAACTATACCAATTTATTGCTACATGAGATTGGTGAAAAATTGATTCAAGATCAAGTTCATCAAGATTTATTGGCTAGCACCCAATTATCTCATAAGCAATCTTTGAATGCTCTGAAACCAGTGGCATATTTTGTTTCCACTTCTGTAGAACAAAATGTTCTGACAACTCCAAACCAGCTGATTAAAGAAATCGATCTTAAATTAGTTGCTCTCCACTTAAACAATAATCCTCAAATAAATACATTGTCTTCAAAAGCAATGAATTCAGAAAGTGATTTTGATCCCATGGCTGAATTGGATCGTTTAAATTACATCCATTATGAAGTCAATCCCATTAAGTATGCTAGAACTAATGGGAAAAATCAAAATCCACTTCCTACAACTAGGAATTATTATCCACGACCATCTTTCCCTGACATGCAATATGAAGAGAAACCTCTTCAAGTCTATGGATCTTTTTCTACCAGTAACCTCTACACTTGGAATATAGATGGTTTAACTGAAGAAAATATCATTGAATTAACCCAGGAAATGGTTATGATGGCTTCGGCTCATCGTAGTGAAGGTAAAAATGATAGGACTATTGTCTCTCTTATCATTGTTGGCTTTTCTGGATTACTCAAAGGATGGTGGGATAATTACCTAACAATAGAGGAACAACAATCAATTTTTAATTTAGTTAAAATTGATTTATTAGGTAATCCTATACAAACAGATCAAGGATTGGATATACCTGATTCGGTTCATACTCTAATCTTTTGCATCTTGAAATATTTTATGGGAGACCCTAGTGAGTTCCAAAACAAATTTAAAGATCTTTTGATGATTCACAAAGTTCCTACCTTAAGCCATTTCCGATGGTATAAGGACATATTCCTTAAAAAGGTTATGTTTCAGGCTGATGCCAATAATCCTTTTAGGAAGAGATAGTTCATTTCTGGTCTTCCACCGATCTTTGCAGAAACTGTTAGAGAAAATTTGTAAAATATCTACACTGAAGACATTCCTTATGAACGTCTTACCTATGGCGATATTATTGGTTTCATTAATAAATGTGCTTTGCACATTTGTAATGATCTTAGACTCAAACACCAACTCAAGAAACAAAATATCAATGGCCCAAGAGAACTCGGAAACTTCTGTCTACAATATGGCTATGATGATTTCAAACTTCCTCATCAAAAGCCATCCCAATCAAAGCTTCATTACAGATCCCATCCTGTCAGACAATTTAAGTCCAAAAAACAATATAGACCTAAACAACTTCAGCCCAAAGACTATAATCAATATTATAGTCAGCCCAAGAAACACGGTACGCACAAACCCAAGCCTACCAGACCATTCAAAAAATATCCAACCCAAATCCATTCAAAGCCTCTTTGCTTTAAATGTGGACGACTTGGTCATTATGCAAAAAATTGCAGAAAGGCCCAAAAGATTCAAGAGCTTCAGGCTCCTGATGATATCAAAAACATGTTCTTGCAAATTCTTATGAATTCTGAATCAGATAATTCAGATGAAGATTTTCAAATTTTCAATTTGAATTATTCTTCAGATTCTGATCAATCTATTCCAGAACAAAATGAGGAATGCGCAGAAGCATGCCATTGCCACAATATTCGAAACATCAATATGCTTTCAAAAACAAAAGAATCTAGTATTCTTTTAGATTTTGTTGATCGTATTGAAGATCCTAAATTAAAAACAGAATATCTTCAACACATAAAAACAAGTTTAACCACAAAACCAACCCCAGAGGTCATTAACCCATTTTATGACCATAAACAAATCATTGACAGATTTAGAAGACCCTCTTCTTCTATCCCTGTTAATTTATCTGATCTTCAGCAAGAAGTTAATCACATCAAAAAAGATATTATGATGTTAAAACAAAATCAATCTCTACTTGATCTTCGAATCAATGGATTGCAACAAACATCTTTATCTGACGTGCCCTCTTCTTCTGAACCTCTAGTAGAGATTATTCCTCCAGCATTTCTTTATGAAATCAATCAAGTTACTCATCAGCGATGGTTTTGTCAAATAAACTTTGTTATCAATAAAGAGATTACCATTCCATGTAAAGCTCTTATTGATTCAGGCGCTGATCTTAACTGTGTTGCGGAAGGATTAATACCTACCAAATATTTTGAACTTACAAGGCAAAAATTGTATACAGCCACAAATTCCACTTTGGCTATACAATACAAATTAACTAATGCTCACATATGCCAAGATAAAGTATGTATAAAACAGGATTTCTTGCTTGTTCAAAACATGGCCCAGAAGATGATTCTTGGAACACCATTTTTTGCAGCAATTTATCCATTTTCTGTTATATCTTTAGGCATCAAAACCCAAATACTTGGGACAAATATAGAATTTCCCTTTATCTACAAACCTGAAATTATTAAAATCAACAATATCAGAAATAATGCTTGTTTTCTTAACTTCATTACACAAAAACAACAACATTTGCAATCTCTAAAAACATAAATTGCATTCAGACGAATTGATCAACAAGTTCATGACCGTAAACTCCAAACTCAAATTATTCAATATCAAGAACATTTGACAAAGGAATTATGTTCTGAACTTCCAAATGCTTTCTGGCATCGCCGTCGTCATGTGGTTCGACTCCCCTATGAACCCACTTTCAAAGATTCAATGATTCCCACTAAAGCTCGACCAATTCAAATGAATTCAGAGCTCATGGAACATTGCAAAAAAGAAATCAAAGCCCTGCTTTTTAAACAACTTATTAGGCCCTCTAAATCCCCCTGGAATTGTGTAGTCTTTTGTGTTAACAAAGCAGCCAAATTAGAACGAGGAAGTCCTCGATTAGTCATCAATTATAAGCCTTTAAACCAGGCTTTGCAATGGATTAGATACCCTATTCCAAACAAAAAAGATCTTCTTAAAAGTTTACACTCAGCTTGTGTATTATCTAAGTTTGATCTCAAATCCGGATTTTGGCAAATTCAGATTCATCCTTTCGATCGTTACAAAACAACATTTAATGTTCCCTTCGGTCATTATGAATGGAATGTTATGCCCTTTGGACTAAAAAACGCTCCTAGTGAGTTTCAGAATATCATGAACGATATTCTTTCTCATTTTTCAACTTTTACAATTGTGTATATCGATGATATACTGGTCTTCTCAGAATCCATTCCAACACACTGGAAACATTTGTACCAATTTGAAAGAATTATCAAAAAAAATGGTTTAGTTCTTTCTCCAACAAAAATCAATCTTTTTCAAACAAATGTCCGATTTCTTGGACATAAGATTTTTCATGGAACCATCACACCCATATCTAGGGCAATTGATTTTGCAAACAAATTTCCAGATGAGTTGAAAGATAAAAATCAATTACAACGGTTTTTAGGATCTCTTAACTATGTAGCAGATTTTTACAAAGGCCTTAGAAGTTTACTTAAACCTCTGTTTGCCAGACTTAAGAAAAACCTAGGCCCATGGACTAAAGCCCATTCATAAATTGTCCGTCAAGTCAAGTCCAAAGTCAAGCATCTTCCTTGTCTAGGGATTTCTGATGCAGATTTAATTAACCTAAATAAATAGGTTAATTTAACCAACTTGTAATAACCGCAAGTGCACGGTGCCTAACTGGTAGACAACGGCAAGTACGGGTCGATCCCACGAGGAAAGTGGATGCAATTGAATTTTAGATTTTATCTACACTAATTTATAGAAAAATGGGGTTACAGCATTTTTAAAATTAAACTAAAAATAAATTAAAAATAGGAAAAATAAAAGATAGATGAAATGAGATGGGTTTGGTGGGCTTGGATTCACCAATGAGTTAGCAAAATTATTTAATCTAAATTACTGAATTTACGAGAAGCTTTAGGGATGAAAATCCCTTGCTTACACCGAATATGTGATCGTTAAAATCCAATTTAAATTATATCATGTTCTTTTAAACCTTAACAAAGTATTTCAAGCAAATACGCTTTTACCAAGTATTAAGTGTCTTTTTAGGGCACACTTAATCAAAGTTTAAGCTTAATATTTTTAGCACATGCTTTGAATATTGATAAAGGGTAATTTTAACTACCAAGCATATCAAGTTTAATTACTCGAACATGCAAGGTGAAAGCAATTTATCAAAAATTCAGAAATAAATTGCAATTAACAATTAAGTACACAATTCAGTAAAATGAATCAAATTAATTTATACAACCCATTTAGTTCGTCACAAACTCGATGTGGTGGCACTCAGCAAATCAGCAGGTGGTTGTGCACGAATCCCGAGGAAATGGTCCCAAAACGCTCTGTGGTGGTACAGAGCAAAACCGGGGGTGTGAATAGCTGAATAACCGAATTTGACTCTTTCTCCCGCCCTCGCTACAGTACTGCTACAGTACTGCCTCGCCCGGTCGTCTTCTCCAGCGCGACAGCGCCTGTTCTCGCGGCTTTCCTTCGCTCCTCGCGGCCTTCCTCGTCCTCAAATCATCTCCAGAACCTGAAAAAGAGAAATAGAGGGTGAGGAAACACCAATAAAACCGCAAAAACAGAGAATGAAAACGAGGACAGGAGCTCCCTATTTCTGAGTTGCGAACGCTGTCTCGCGAAGTGGTGGCGGAATTGCTCGGTCTGGTCGTGACGGTGGTCGCGAGAGAGGGAGTCAGGAAGAAGCTCGAGACGAAGAGAGGCCGAGAAATGATGGGAAACAGGGTCTGCGAGGCGGAACAGAGTCGCGGTGCGGCTCTGTTTCGCGGCGTGGTTGCGGTGGTTCTGTCGCGGCGAGTCGTGGTCTGTTGTGGTGGTGGGACTCGTGCGGAGGTGGTGGCGGTTGTGTGGACAGGGGAGAGGAGCAGAGAGTGGTGGTGGAGGGAAAATTGGACGTGAAACAGGGTTGTCACACCCCTGTTTCACGGTGGTGACGGTGGCGGTTGCGGAGCTCGGTGGTGGCGATGGTGAGGTGACTGTGTGCTGAGTGAGTGGAGTGAGTGAGAGATGGATGAGTGGAAGAGGGATAGGTGGTGGTGGTGAGGGTGAGGTGAATTTGAGAGAAAGAGGATTGAATTTTTCTTCCTAATTTGCTTCTTTTCCCTTCTCTTTTCTCTCCCTTTTCTCACCCCCATTATCCTCTATTTATAGAAAATAGCCAAGATGAATAAGGATGAGATGAGGGGAAGATCCATCAATGAGGGTAGGATTGGGTTTGGTTTTAGGTTATGAATTAGGTTATGGATGGGGTTTAGGTTATGAATTAGGTTTCGGGTTTAGGTTTGTGGGTTTTAGGTTATGAACTAGGTGTTGGGTGTAGGTTTGTGGATTTTAGGTTGTGAGCTAGGTGTTGGGTTTAGGTTTGTGATTTGTTTTATACCACCATTGAAATTGCCTAATTGTCGTTTGTGACTGCTTAATATGGATTCATCGTTTAAGCTCAAATTCCTGCAAAGATATTAAAACGAAATAATTACTATAAAATATAATAATCGAAACACTAACATGTACAAATTAAGGGATATATTCTGTAATAATTATGTGAATATCAAATACCCCCAAACCTATATTTTGCTAGTCCTCGAGCAAAACAATAAAAAGAAAATCCTAACTCACTTTCGCAGGAATCATCGGTTGCACTTACCTTAAACGTCCAACAAGGCTTTAAACCCCTAGATTACCTCTAGTGGACGAGTTATAGTCTCGTGAGGGTTTCCAGAAATGTTACCCACAAACATTACTGACTCAATCAAAACTTGGTCAAATAGTGTTCATTTTAGACTTCAAGAAATGCAGGAAACAAATAGTGTCATTTTAGTGTATCAACAAATCTCCAAATAATTTAATATTCTCCAAAGGTTAGAAAAAATTTATAATCATCCTCAACTCAATGTGTGTGTGGATAGCACTGTCAACATAACTTTTCATTTCAGAGTAAAACAATGACTAAATCTCCTGTAGAAAGTTTGTTTTGACTTCAAACCTCTCATGTCACTCACAATAAAGCACTCAGAGATTTGGTATTTCACTTAGTTTATATGTGAGGAAAAGAGTAAATAATGGAAAACAATCATCTCACATATAGTAATATGAAGAACGAACCTTTCAAGAATGGAATGAACATGATCTCATGGACAGGAATATCAATTACTTTTGGAAATGTTGAATCAAACACCATAGGTCTTAGTTATTAAATCTCCATATCTACATAACCAACCTTTACCTAAGATCAACTAGGACTTTGTTGGGTTGTAATGGGGCTTGGGTAATGGTTAATGGGGGATGTCAAAGGATTCTAACAAAATTTCTTAGGAATGTATACACCCATTATACGTACAATTAGGGCTGTCAAGAATAAATCAATGTTGCGCACCATCAATTTTTTTCTTCATTCTCACATCTTTATCCTCATTCACATTCTTCTTCTGCTTTCTTTTCTTTCTTTTTCTTTCTTTCTTCCTTTTTTTTTTTTCTTTCTTTTTCTTTCTTTCTTTCTTTTTCTTTCTTTCATAGAGGATTTATGAAATATCTCATATTTTGCTCTTTCATGCCCTTTTTACACCAAGTATATTCATCCGTACACATTCCCAGAAAAATTGGGTAAAGGTTAATGGGTTAACAAATAAAAGGTTAATATATGGCTCAAAAGGCTACAAAAAGTTAATGTTATGGGTAAGTTAAAAGGCTAGTTAATGGTTTAAAGAAAAAAAATGCCTAGATCATTTCCTAAGTTCGGGTCAGTATTATGACATCTCAATTGAATAAGCCAAGAAGTTCTAGTGTAATAATTCAATTTTTATGTCATTTCCAAAGCAATTGATCAAAAGAATGAAAATAATGAGATCATCAACGAGATAATGTAGACTCAAGAAAAATCAGAGTTTATGTATAACCCTCAGAAAAATAGAAAGGCTCAAAGCTTTCAGGGTTAAGTCTCCACTATTATTCTAAGGTTTTCTAGTATATATTTCACTCATCAACTTCAAGTTATGCTAACATGGCTCATGGTGCAAAGATAATCGAGTTGAAAAATCTTATGAACTAGATCTAACTTAAGGATCTTAATAAACTTTCAGTCTTTATCAATATACCAATATGTCAAGTTGGCTTGCATTTTCTTGAGCATAAAACATTTAAAATCCATTTTCATAATCGCAAAAGACCAAGTTTTCTTGACAGAAAAGCGATTTTTTTTTTTTTTTTTAATTTTAAGAATAGGAATATTTTTTTTTTTTTTTTTTAAGAATAGGAAAATAGGAAAAGAATACACAACAAAAAAAATGAAAAATTCACCGACTCATGAACCCTACCCCCAAACCTAATCCAAACATTGTCCTCAATGTTTAACAAAATAATTTTACAAATGAATGAAATAAGTACATGAGAGGAGGTTAGAATGGTATTACCGCGATGAAGATTTTATCAATTTCCAAGAAGTCATCCATCAATGAGGCTCACAAACATAAGAATCATGGAGTTTTCATTAGAAATCGATAAAATGCAGACTCGACACTAACAAAGAAAACTAAAAAAAAAAAGCAAGTTGTAAGTCAAAACTGTTACGGAGCTAACGAGTATGAGTGAAACACAACTAAATAGGGTACTCGAAAATCAATCCAGACTAACAGCAAAGACACACAACTAAAGCTAGGCTGCCTCCTAGGAGCGCTTGGTTTAACGTCATCAGCCCGACAAATATTCTTTCTAAAAAATGGTGTATCAAAAAGTGGAGAGGAAGAACATGACAAAAACTTAGTCCATGGTCGTATATCAACAACCTGAACAGTTGAGGATCAGTCCACCAAAATATAGCAATCACATGGGGCACCAAATACACTAGGACATTCCAAAAGTGACCAGTAGTCATACACAACAGATGATCCTTGCGTGCTCCAAAAAGAAAACATCCTATGTCTGGTTCCAAATCAGAAGATTGAATAATTTTCACAACAGGATGGTGAAAACTGAAATCCTCAATACAGCACAAGGGATCGGTGAAAGTAGCCTTAGTAAATGGGAATGTGATGCAAGTAGATGAGACGATGGATATATCAGGTGGTACAGGCTCATCACATGAATCATATAGAGATATTGGTCTAGACAACTCATCACCTGAAAATGCATACCTGAGGGTATCAGGTAATTGTTTAAGGTCAAGCTCAGGTGGCTCAACTGATGGGACTAGTTTTGACTCACTGAGTGGAAAAAGCTTCACTTTAGACTTCCATTTATAACTAGGATCCACAATGGGGACTGAGTCAAGCAAATCATTGACTTCCCTAATGGAATCATCAACATCAAAGTCTAAACTAAATTGAGTCAAACAAGCCTCTAAACAGTCAAGGGGAGACTCTAAAGAATGTTCACAGTTTGATACGATGCATGAGTCACTAGGGAATTTTTCTGACTCTATCTCAGGAAGTGACTCAACTATCTGACTCACAGTCATCTCAAGTTTCCGGATAGCTTGAGAGTTTTGTTGAAAAATAGTTGTCAATTCTGTGATATCATGAGAATTTTGCACAAGTATTTCTCCTGTTCGCTCTATAAAAATTTTCATTATATCCTCTAACTCATTATCAGGAATGAAAGCTTGAGGAGTCTGAGGAGTGTCTAGAGGGTCTTCATGGTACTGACCATGAGCCCATGAGAAGTCAGGATGATAGGCTAGGCCTGGGTTGTAATAATCTAAATATGGATCATAATCAGGTCGTCGCATGTCATAAAATGAATTGACTTGCTCGGAAAAATAGGCTGGATAATCCCTTGTGTTCATTTTTTTTTTTTTTTTTGAAAGCACTAACTCTAAAAATATACACAAGCTCACATGCAATCAGCAACCAATAAATGCACAAGAAACATGCCTCCCTAAGCAATCAACGTTTTTGAGATCAATTATCTTTTTATCTTTGGGGGACAATTATTTCTTATGTAATCTTTATGACACGGCAATGGGTGCTACAAGTTGATCCTAAGAGTGTACACTTTACACCGCAAAGTTCAAAATCAGTAGGCTAGAGTTTTGTTTCAAAGAAACCGGATTATCGCACAAGAGAAGGAGGTCACAATGGTCCAATTAAGTACTTCCTTGTGCTACCGCTCTGTAAGCCAATAGATGTGAGAACGATGTGATGTTAAATGCACACTTGAGGTTTGTGTTCCTAACCAAAAACTGTTGGTTACACCAATTCTTCTTGTGGATCGTAGCTTACTTATGACTCGGCGTACCGGGTAAATTACCCTTGTGGCAGTGGCCTCTCGGAGTTCATTGAATGATTAAACCCATCGTCACTTTTAGCTTGGATCAACACAAAAATTATTGGATTCACCTTGGTCTTGGTTGTCCTATGAACACCGTACCTAAAAAATGCTCTATCTAACTTGCTAATTGATTTTAATTATGTTAGGATATTGGTTGCACACAGCTGGAGTGATGAGGTGGGGATATCAAGTCCCACCAATTTCTATTTATAAGCTGGGAATTACTAAAGTTTAGCATCCACAATTACAGAAATTTAACAACCAATCACACAATTTCAAACAATTACACCAAGCACCCTGGTCGCTAATACATTGTGTGTGATAGAAATACTTACAGTGTGCGTATTCCAATCTGCACAAAAAGTTAGCACAATTCAAAAAAAAGTCCGACTTCTTTTTATCCGTTTCAATCAACACACAAGCACATGCAAATAAATTTACTGGTCTTGGTCTTAGAAGTCGGATTTCTAAATCATAAAAATTATTGGGTAACAATTAAAATTGTTTCCCTATAACTTCTTTTGACTTAGAAAATTTTGGGTTTTTTTTTTTTTTTTTTTTTTTTTTTTACTTAAACAAAATGAAAAACAGTAAAATTTAAAAATTATTACGCCACACACTCGTAAAACGAGGTGAAAATAAAATTAAAACTCTCCTCACAAAATAAAAAATAAAAATAAAAATTTGCTTGACGTTTTGCAGGATCGTCCAATTTTCTCGAGAAGCGTGTAATCTGCAAAATCAAACACAAAATGAGTGTAAAAAGAACAAAATAAAAATAAAAATAAATTGAATTTTTTTTTTTTGGTTTTTGTTTTGTTGTTTTTGTTTTTGTTTTGTTGTTTTTTTTTTTTTATAATTAGTGAAAATAAATCTTAAATTCAATTACACCGCAACCTTCCCCGGCAACGGCGCCAAAAACTTGATGCAGATTTAATTAACCTAAATAAATAGGTTAATTTAACCAACTTGTAATAACCGCAAGTGCACGGTGCCTAACTGGTAGACAACGGCAAGTACGGGTCGATCCCACGAGGAAAGTGGATGCAATTGAATTTTAGATTTTATCTACACTAATTTATAGAAAAATGGGGTTACAACATTTTTAAAATTAAACTAAAAATAAATTAAAAATAGGAAAAATAAAAGATAGATGAAATGAGATGGGTTTGGTGGGCTTGGACTCACCAATGAGTTAGCAAAATTATTTAATCTAAATTACTGAATTTACGAGAAGCTTTAGGGATGAAAATCCCTTGCTTACACCGAATATGTGATCGTTAAAATCCAATTTAAATTATATCATGTTCTTTTAAACCTTAACAAAGTATTTCAAGAAAATACGCTTTTACCAAGTATTAAGTGTCTTTTTAGGGCACACTTAATCAAAGTTTAAGCTTAATATTTTTAGCACATGCTTTGAATATTGATAAAGGGTAATTCTAACTACCAAGCATATCAAGTTTAATTACTCGAACATGCAAGGTGAAAGCAATTTATCAAAAATTCAGAAATAAATTGCAATTAACAATTAAGTACACAATTCAGTAAAATGAATCAAATTAATTTATACAACCCATTTAGTTCGTCACAAACTCGATGTGGTGGCACTCAGCAAATCAGCAGGTGGTTGTGCACGAATCCCGAGGAAATGGTCCCAAAACGCTCTGTGGTGGTACAGAGCAAAACCGGGGGTGTGAATAGCCGAATAACCGAATTTGACTCTTTCTCCCGCCCTCGCTACAGTACTGCCTCGCCCGGTCGTCTTCTCCAGCGTGACAGCGCCTGTTCGCGGCTTTCCTTCGCTCCTCGCGGCCTTCCTCGTCCTCAAATCATCTCCAGAACCTGAAAAAGAGAAATAGAGGGTGAGGAAACACCAATAAAACCGCAAAAACAGAGAATGAAAACGAGGACAGGAGCTCCCTGTTTCTGAGTTGCGAACGCTGTCTCGCGAAGTGGTGGCGGAATTGCTCGGTCTGGTCGTGACGGTGGTCGCGAGAGAGGGAGTCAGGAAGAAGCTCGAGACGAAGAGAGGCCGAGAAATGATGGGAAACAGGGTCTGCGAGGCGGAACAGAGTCGCGGTGCGGCTCTGTTTCGCGGCGTGGTTGCGGTGGTTCTGTCGCGGCGAGTCGTGGTCTGTTGTGGTGGTGGAACTCGTGCGGAGGTGGTGGCGGTTGTGTGGACAGGGGAGAGGAGCAGAGAGTGGTGGTGGAGGGAAAATTGGACGTGAAACAGGGTTGTCACACCCCTGTTTCACGGTGGTGACGGTGGCGGTTGCGGAGCTCGGTGGTGGCGATGGTGAGGTGACTGTGTGCTGAGTGAGTGGAGTGAGTGAGAGATGGATGAGTGGAAGAGGGATAGGTGGTGGTGGTGAGGGTGAGGTGAATTTGAGAGAAAGAGGATTGAATTTTTCTTCCTAATTTGCTTCTTTTCCCTTCTTTTTTCTCTCCCTTTTCTCACCCCCATTATCCTCTATTTATAGAAAATAGCCAAGATGAATAAGGATGAGATGAGGGGAAGATCCATCAATGAGGGTAGGATTGGGTTTGGTTTTAGGTTATGGATTAGGTTATGGATGGGGTTTAGGTTATGAATTAGGTTTCGGGTTTAGGTTTGTGGGTTTTAGGTTATGAACTAGGTGTTGGGTGTAGGTTTGTGGATTTTAGGTTGTGAGCTAGGTGTTGGGTTTAGGTTTGTGATTTGTTTTATACCACCATTGAAATTGCCTAATTGTCGTTTGTGACTGCTTAATATGGATTCATCGTTTAAGCTCAAATTCCTGCAAAGGTATTAAAACGAAATAATTACTATAAAATATAATAATCGAAACACTAACATGTACAAATTAAGGGATATATTCTGTAATAATTATGTGAATATCAATTTCCAATCTGGATGCATTCAAAATTGTTGAAACAGATGCATCCAATATAGGATACGGAGGTATTCTTAAACAAAGACTTCCAGATTCTACAATCCAATTGGTCTGATACCATTCAGGTATTTGGAATCCAGTCCAATTCAATTACTCCAAAGTAAAAAAAAAGAAGTTCTTTCGATTGTTTTAAGCATCATGAAATTTCAAGATGATTTAACTAATCAAAAATTTATTTTACAAGTTGATTGCCAATCTGCCAAAGAGATTTTAACAAAAGACGTTTTAAATCTCGTGTCAAAACAGATCTTTGCCAGGTGGCAAGGTCTTCTTTCAGACTTTGATTTTGAAATCAAGTTTATAAAAGGAACTGACAATTCTCTTGCAGATTTCTTAACCAGAGAGTTTCTGCAAAGATGAGCTCATCTTCCTCCCGTCCTCCTCCTTTTTCCAAACCAAAATCAAAATCCCAATATGCTATGGCGCCTTCTGCATCAAAGCATCAGGCCCCTCTTTCATATGCTCTTTCACTTTCACAAAAGTTCACTCCATTGAACCAAGAAGAAACAACTGGATCCTCCATGACCAATTTTACAAAGCCGCAAACTTCTGCACCTAACCCATATATTCCAAAAGCATGTCTGGAGTACATCACCATGGTTGAGCCCTCCATGTATGCTTTGGTCAAAGAGCCCCAGCTCATAGCCAAGAATCCGTTTCCTCAACAACAGTAGTTTGAAGAAGCAGACAGTCAAAAGTCCCAAGAATTCTACGAGTTCATCCTTGTAGACACAGATTCAGTCATAATGACCCATCACTAAGATAAAGACAACCAAGAAAGGATAGCGTTATCCAAATGTCAGATCCTTAAAGTCCTTTCTGAAGCCGATTGGAATCAGCTTCCCCATTACCACAAGAAGTTCTCAGTGAACTATATTCCCTAGACTTACAATTATCTTGACTACAAGTTAGCTTGGTCAAGAGCCTTCTTCATACAATCGCAGAATTGTGGCCATTCGTGGTTCTTCCTCTTCTGCCAAAAGTTCAAACAAAAGTCTGTTCCACTTTGGTTCCAACACATCTGGTGGAGCCATTTTTGTCCAATCCAAGATATCCTCCCTCCTGCTGTTCAAGAAGGATGGAAGATTTTCCAAGAAAAGTACCAACCACCAATTCTTGTAACAGAACAGGTATTGTCACTTTGGTTCTTCATCAGGTTTGGTTTGTCCTGGATTTTATGCTGGGATTTTACTTGCTCAGCACTTTGCAAACCTTACCAATCCAAGAATGCTCCTATGTGGTTCTGTAGCCGTTTTAAAGTTAAATGGTGGGCACAATTTGACCACTCCAAAGTTACAAAAGAAGGAGTTCTCCGCTTCTTCTCCGGCAAAGATCATTCTCCTGCTCCTCAGGTGAATCCTATAGAAACAGTTTCTGATGCAAAGCTTCTTCGCCAACATATCATGAAGCAACTCAGAGGAAATCCTACAAAAGCTCAACTGTTTGAGACACTATCCAAAATCTGCTCAGAAGAGTCAGATGAAGAAGACGAACCAACAGTTCCTCTTAACGAAGACGACTGTTATAACGTTTTCTCTCCACTCAATTAATGGACCCACTGTCCATTATCCCAAGAGTCAGCATCTGCCAGCATTACTACAAAACAAGAGACTTTCGGTGCAGACAGCCCGACAACATCTTTCACTGTTCGTCCACTACAAAAGCAGCTACAGGATAAAACATCTTTAACAGTACCTGCCAGCTATATGAAGTCAATCCCATTAAGTATGCTAGAACTTATGGGAAAAATCAAAATCCACTTCCTACAACTAGGAATTATTATCCACGACCATCTTTCCCTGACATGCAATATGAAAAGAAACATCTTCAAGTCTATGGATCTTTTTCTACCAGTAACCTCTACACTTGGAATATAGATGGTTTAACTGAAGAAAATATCATTGAATTAACCCAGGAAATTGTTATGATGGCTTCAAGAGAATGTCTTTTAACAATATCAGTTCATAAGGATTAGATATACCTCACATCATAATATCTTTTAACAATTTTTCATAGAGAATGTCTTAGAGAAAAAGGTAAGACGTTCATAAGGAATGTCTTCAGTGTAGATATTTTACAATTTTTCTCTAACAGTTTCTGCAAAGATCGGTGGAAGACCAGAAATGAACTTTCTCTTCCAAAAAGGATTATTGGCATCAGGCTGAAACATATCCTTTTTAAGGAAGATGTCCTTAATCATCAAAAGATCTTTGGATTTGTTTTGAACTCACTAGGGTCTCCCATAAAATATTTCAAGATGCAAAAGATTAGAGTATGAACCGAATCAGGTATATCTAATCCTTGATCTGTTTTTATAGGATTACCTAATAAATCAATTTTAACATAATTAAAAATTGATTGTTGTTCCTCTATTGTTAGGTAATTATCCCACCATCCTTTGAGTAATCCAGAAAAGCAAACAATGATAAGAAAGGCAATAGTCCTATCATTTTTTCCTTCACTACGATGAGCCGAAGCCACCATAACCATTTCCTGGGTTAACTCAATGATATTTTCTTCAGTTAAACCATCTATATTCCAAGTGTAGAGGTTACTGGTAGAAAAAAAATCCATAACCATTTCCTGAGTTAACTCAATGATATTTTCTTCGGTTAAACCATCTATATTCCAAGTTTAGAGGTTACTGGTAGAAAAAGATCCATAGACTTGAAGAGGTTTCTCTTCATATTGCATGTCAGGGAAAGATGGTCGTGGATAATAATTCCTAGTTTTAGGAAGTGGATTTTGATTTTTCCCATAAGTTCTAGCATACTTAATGGGATTGACTTCATAATGGATGTAATTTAAACGATCCAATTCAGCCATGGGATCAATATCACTTTCTGAATTCATTGCTTTTGAAGACAATGTATTTATTTGAGGATTATTGTTTAAGTGGAGAGCAACTATTGTGCCGACAATCGCGAAGAGCAATCAAAGCACATGTGTCTAACCATGTTCTTGTAAGGGGTTTGATCCCGATTTGAATCAATCCAATATGGATATATTTGTATTCATTACTTTGAAGGAATTCCAAAGTTTGATTTGAAAACAGTTGTTTTGATTCCATAGATCCATCGAAGGATATAGTTTGTTCAACCATATCTATCAGATCTTCTGTTTTTTTAGAAAACAGGGATTTGGAAACATTGTAAATATTTTTGTAAGGAATTTCTGGTATTGACCACTTTTTTAAATTCTTTGCTACTTCTGAAAGTCTACATTCCATATGATTCACATCATCTGGAATCTGTCTTGACCTAGAGCTAGAAGCTCGGGTAAATTTTGAAAGCAAATACATCTTTCAAATTCTTTTGGGGTTTGGAGATTGAGAACACTGTATCCGGACCACCTACAGCTGGAACACCAGTATGTGACCACCTAACCCGTAACCACTGCGCTCAACATGGCGACTTACACAGGGCTCTAAACGGCTGACCAACATACTTTACAGGCTTACCAACGCTATCAACGGCTGACCAATGACACCTAGGACTCACCAACTATTTCCCCCCGAAGAAACTGAGACATGGCTCTGATACCAATTTCTTTCAACTGACACAATTTATCTTTCAACTATAGATTGAACTGAGACATGACTTATAATTGATGACTAATCGATTATGTAGGTAGAAATTTATGCAGGTAGGAAATTGGCCATAAGATCTTTGGATTTGTTCTTCAAAACATGACCCAGAAGATCAATAATGCTGGAAGAATAAATTATGGAATTATTTTTGTAAGGAAATTCTGGGTATTGACCATTTAAGTATGCTAGAACTTGGATTTGTATAAATCAATAAAACATGGCCCAGAAGGTCAATAATTGGTTTAACAAATCTAAGTTCTAGCCAGTAATCCATCAGCCGATAAGCCATGGATTTGAAGAACCAATAATGCAGGAAGAATAAATTATGCAGTTGAAGAATAAATTATGGCCAATTTCTACCCATGGTTCTGATACCAATTTATCTTTCAACTCATCTGGAAATTTTTATCTTTCTAACTTATCATCTCCATCCTCGTAGAAATTCATTGATCAATCCAAAAGGATTTGCATATAGCAAAAAAAGAATTAATTACTTTACTTTAATGGTTCATCATATTTTGTTATTTACAGAAATTAGTTGGTTGATTCTTCAATTAACTTCTTTAATATGGAATGCTAAAAACGTGAGGAGCATTAAGTGGGTTAAAAATGATGGACTTTTGCAATTAAAAAGGTGGGTAGTGTTGGTTTGACGAAGACAAGTCTTATTACGATTAGATGAAACAATTTTGGGTGAGATGCAATTGGGTTTTGCGAGACTAATTTTTGGGGGTTTTGATGAGTTAGGGTTGTGATTGATAAAGTGATGTTGATGATGAACTTGATGCAAGGAATGTGAACTAATTGTCATCGACAATGATGTGGTCGAATCATGTTCTCCTTAACCTTGACTTGGACCTGCACAGGGAGCGCACTTGAGCCAAGGATCACCGCTGTGGTGGCCGATGGCACTCCGATGCTAAAGTCGGACAACGCTCGAGAAAGGCTTAAAGTTGTAAATTGAATTTTGGAGCGTATGTTTCTTCGTCAAACCTTTGTCTTATTTATAATGCGAGAATCCTCGTTCAGCTAGACATTTGGTGGCGTAGTTTGGGGAAAGAGATCTTCCTCGAGATCATTTCCTATTTGGGAGTCATCCATTTAAAAGAGTTTTCTTACACGACTTGTTCTTTAAGATTTGTGGGAGATGTTTCCCTTTTTAGAGTGTTGTCTATGTAAGAAAGTTTTCATGCATGACTTATACTCCGGCATATGTTTCCTAGTCGAAACCAATGAGTTACTGGCCTGTCCGTCTTAGATGATCCCCCAGATACTTTCCTGATTAGGATTTACCGGTATTCGATTTTACCATGTGACGTGTGGGCTTAATAGGGTGCTACAACTTGGATCCAACCTTCTGGATTCTGCTGAATTGGGCTTAATGTAGTCTGGGCCTATCTAGATTTGGTGGGTAGTCAGACCCACTTTACTCTGCTGACGAGATCATCATGACACGCGTACGGTGCAGATTAAAGGACAGTTTGGTGTATCATCAGGTACTCCCCCCAAGTTGGTGGGATAGTTCATTGGTCCATCAAGTCATGTCGTAAAGGACTTGATCGGTCATGATTGGCTTGAGTCTGAATCGTCTCCTCGAGCGATGTGCTTCATTAAATGGGCATGCATCTACTCAAGAAAAGGTGGGAATTTCGTTCACTATATAAATCCCCTTTTCTGCAGAGTTCATTTTCTTTACTCTTCGATCTTGGAGACTCTGTTTTGTCATTTTAATTTCCGTGCTTTTGGTTTTATCCAACTTCCGTGATCGAAAGTTTGTACGTTCCTCAATAGAAGACCATAATCAGCTTTCTGATGAACTGTTTGCTAAGGGTCGTAAGTTTTTCAAGGAGAGGTCACTGTTTTAGTCGAATTTGGAAAGCCTCTGCATGACATATGGGATCCATGATGATTAGGTGTTGTTCACTTGGGCGTCGGTCAGACACCATTGTCTCCTCCTAAGGGATTTATATGCTTGCATTGAGGTATGCTCCAATCGGGTATTCGTTTTCCTGCTATCAAAGAAATTTGGAGCTTCTTGACTTACCTCGGCATTGCGCTCACTCAACCAGTGTCGAACAGGTATAAAATGATGATCATCATACTGATTAGGGTGAAAGATGCCGGTGTCCTAGTGTCTCCGAGGGTGATTTAGATGTTTAGTTCCCCTCGGATAAACGAGCATGTTGTGTGCGTTGACATCACTGGGTTGTTTCCGCAATCTGCCTGACGACTTCAAGTTCTGGCAGAAATATTGTTTCATGGCTCTTGCGGACTTGGAGTATTTTGAGTTTGTTGGTCATCCGATTGAGCGAGAGTTCTATCAACTGAGTAAGTTTAGTTCTACTCTTGATTCTGCCAGCATTAATTACATATTGAATTGTTACCTATACTTCTTGTAGGGAGGTTTCCAACTACTCCTCTTTCTTCTGAGGAGGAAGTATCCATGAAGAAATTTTGTGACATGCCTCAGATGCGGATAGAGTATGTTGTTCAGTCTTTTAACATCAAGTGCAACGGACTGTGGGCCCAAATGCACGAGGCTCCCATTCTTTTAAGAATTTCAAAGTCGAAGTCCGAAGGCTAGCCCTCTTCAAAGAAGATGAAGCTTCTAAAAGTTAAGATTATAAGCCCATCAAGGAGGGCGGACTTGAATGAAGTGTTTTCTTTTAATACACGTTCTAAGATGCCTTATGTTGTCACCAAGCCCGCTAGTGAGCGGTTGTCCCTTTCAAAGGGATGCCAAACTGTGGGACAAGTTCTTGATTCATCCACTGGAACGAAAGTTGTGTCCGCGGGGCAGAATGCTCAAGCAAGGGCCCCTATTTCTCTTCCCGACTTGGAGAAGGAATATCAACAGATAGTGGGAGTCAAAGATGTAACGAAGTTGAACACCGATCAGGCGAAGGTTATGACCAACTTGTTGCTGCAAGCAGGATTGGTGGCTTCGCCCGACGCAGGTTTGACTCGTCCTTTCTCATTGAAGGACTTTAAGTTCAACCCCTTATTGGATCACGAGTCCCCCAGCTTGGTGAGAAGTCGTCTGATAGTCGCCCCTACGACGAGAAGTCTCCTTTGCGTGGCCCGTATTGTCCTTCGTCCCGATCTCGACCCAATATTGAGGTGGCGACAGGTCCAAGAGAACTCTTTTCCTTCTTCCCCGTTTATAGCTTTCAAGTTGGTTTGTGAGAAAGAACCGATCGTTGAGGGTAAGGGGAAAGCGGTGAACAAGACCCTGATATAGTGAAGACATTGAAGGGCAGTGCTAGAGTGATTTTGGTCCCTAAATACCTCCATCCAGATGCACGGATCAATTTGTTTGCTCTGGATGTGTTGAAGATGAACAATCATGCCTGACACCAGGAGGTTGATATTTCTTATGCCTCAAATAAGCATATCAGTAGGTGGAATTATAGGCTGGCAAATTGTACTCTGTTGCCAATAGATGATACGCTAGGAGAGCGTATGGACAAAGGGCAGAAATATCTCGTCCTTGGGATGTCATATCTAAACCAAATCGTCGTCGCTGGGACGGGGGTTGAGGCTCCTAATGAAAGGGAGTATACCATAGAGCGAGTGTTTGCACACCTGCAGAAGTCATACTCTAATGTTCTCCGTGAGATTGAATCGTTGAAGAAGCAACTTAAAGAATGGAGGTCTGCTTAATCAACTATTGATCAGAAGGTATGGAAGACAAGGTCGAAGGCTCAAAGGATTCGCTTAGAAACGCTTGAGTCCGAGCTGGCTGAAACAATGTCCACGAGGGACGGGTTTAAGGAAGAACTGAACCTTGTCCTTCGTGACTTACATTCTGCTCAGGAGGCTGCAACCAAGGTGCAGTCTGAGATGCAAGCTTTGAATGTTGAGAAGGCCACAAAGAAATCCAAGTGGACTGCCCAATGTCAGCAGCTAGAGGCCGACGTTGACTCATGCCGAGAGTGTGCGGATAGTAGAAGAGCAGCTTATTCTAGTGCAACATGAATTAAGTGATGTGAATGACAACTTGAGTGCCAAGCAATCCATAATTGATATGATGTCGGGCAGGTTGGAACAGCTGGAACAAGATTTTGCTGAGTCGGGGTGCGCAAGGAAAAGCTTTTGAAGACTCAGGGCACGTTCGAGTTCAGCAGAGTTGTGCATGGGCGACTAAAGCTGTTGCAACTGATGAGGGAGGAACATCCCAAATGGGACCTCTCTCACTACAAAGAGTTATCTTACGCGGAATTTGGAGAAGCCTCCGACCAATCAGAAGAATAAGGTGATCAATCTGAAAAATAGCACGCTAAAGGCCAGAGCGTCCGAGCGGCAGAGCATGCGGACACATCCCTTACTTCCTCACCTACCAAATCATGTTCTGTTGTATCTGAACCTCCTCCTAATGACGAGTGAACTTTGTACTCTTGGTTTATAAATGAGAAATAACATGTTAAACATTTTGTACTTATGTGTTTCTGGACTTTCCCTGCTAGCTTTTTTCTGCTTTGTCTTACCGCGCTACTAGTTTTTAGACAAGAGGTTGTACTAAGTCGGGAAGTCATATAATTAATCCGCATCTTTGAAATATGTCGTGTACTCCACCATATGCGGGTCGGGCTGTGGATTGGACCAATAGTTATTGTTGTTATCATAAGTGAACTGGTCAAACGGTGGTCATGCGTGCATATTATTGTAATTAACCGGACGATTGTCCTTGTGAGTTGTCTGGGTTGAGCTTCCTGGGCTCTGACTGGGCTTTCAACCCGTTACTAGCAGACCAAGCTGTAAGGGGGACCAGAAGTTGTTGTCATCCGTTATAACTAACTAAACCTTGATCGAGTTCGTCGATCATTGTGTGTAGTTGGACGATGATCCCTGGCAAGCCATCGTCATCAGGCTACGTGAGCACTGACTAGACTCCCACTTTTTAACTCATCGTCATCCGCGCTCGGCGGACTAGAATTAGAGTGATAGGGTTTGGCGATCATTGTTTGCACCTGGACGATAAACCTTGGCAAGCCATCGTCACCATGCTGCATGAGCAATGACTAGACTCCCACTTTCTAAGCCATCGTAATCCGCACTCGGCGGACTAGGATTAGAGCAATAGGGTTCGGCCATCATTGTCTACAGTTGGACGATGGTCTCTGGCAAGCCATCATCATCAGGCTGCATGACCACTGACTAGACTCCCACTTTCTAAGCAATCTTAATCCGCGCTCGGTGGACTAGGATTAGAGCTGAATAGAAGCTATTGTCATCAGTGGCCTACTGACTAAACTTTGGTTGGGTTTGGCGATCATCGTCTACGAAAGAACGATGAGCCCTGATAAGCCATCGTAATCAGACGTCGAAAGCGCTGACTAGACTCCCACTTTCTAAGTTGTCGTCATCCATTTTTAGCGGACTAGGATTAGAGCAGACCAGAAGCTATCATAATCAGTCGTCACTGACTAAGCTTTGGTCAGGTTTGGTGACAATTATCCGTAATTGGAAAATAGTTCCTGGGGAGCCGTCTCGATCAGGCATTAGAACGCTGACTAAGCCGTTACTCTCTATGTCGTTGTCATCCATTTTTGGCGGACTAGGCGTTAAAGCGGACCAAAAGCTATTGTCATTGGTCAAAAACGACTAAGCTTTGGTTAGGTTCGGCGACCATTATCTATATTACTTAGCGTTGTGAATGAATGGATGGTGTTTCCAATACTTGATTCTGGCTCGTTGGAGAGCTGAGCCTTAATTGTCGGAGCTTTGTCCCTATCCGTGCGGGGTGATTCTCTCCCCAAATACGTGCCCGTCGTTTGATATGTCTGTCCTGCAGGGCCGAGCTGTAACTGCTAGCAATCTAGCTGCTTCAGCGCTGCTTAGTCGCAGTCTCTCACTGAAGGTTGATCTCCATGAATAGTTCCTTGGGCTTGGTTGGTTTTGTACTTGATGCATTGGTGCAAAGTAGAAACTATTGCTTCCATATGGTGAAGCCAAGGCCTCCCTAGGGCGATGTTGTAGGCAGACGAAGCATCGACCACGATGAACTCCTGAACAAGGTATTTCCGTAATTGTGGTTCTCCTGCCACTACCATTAAGTTGATCCTCTCAATAGGGAAGCATCTCTCTCCACTAAACCCGACCATGAGATGGTTGGCGGGTGTTAAGTCCGCCTTTTTGAGTTGCATGTTGCGGAAAGCGTTAAGAAACATGACGTTTAAAGAGTTTCATGTGTCCACCAAGGCCTTTTTCACTTCCCATTTTGAAATGAGGACCGAGATGACCAGAGCGTCATTGTGAGGAGAATGAATGCCCTGAAGGTCCTAACCCGTGAACGTCAGCGGTGGGATGGGGCCTTGAATATGTGCATAATGTACTTATTTGTCTTTGCAGGTGGGTTGCATTTGCATTTCGAGAAGCGTCCTATTGCGAGACCTGTTTGATTGTTTGCCTTCAGAGCCGATTCCATAAAGCACGGATGTGATGCCAGGAGTTTCTTTCTCTATCTCCTTAACGGAATCTTCCCTTTCCTTTGCCCGATCCTGCCTTTTGTCCCGGCTCAGGATTTCTTTGAGCTTCCATTTAGGATCCAATACTTTGTCTCACTCCTGAGGCTCTTGGAGTTCTCAGTGTTATGGCCACCTTCCTTGTGAAAGGAGCAGTATTTGCTGTTATCGCGCCTGGATGTGCCTCTTCGCTATTTTGCGGGCAACTTTACTCTTACCAATTCTTGACAGATGATAGGACGTCGGACAAAATGGAGTTTAGGGGTATGACGGATTTAGCATCGACGTAGTTGGAGGCGTTATCTTGCCTTGCACGACCATAGTCGAGCTTGCTATCATTGTGTTTCCTTTTTCTGTCGTCGTCATCCTGTTTCTTCCCCTCATTTTTGTCTCTGGATGCAGATTGTTTCTTTTCGGACTCCACCTCCTTAGCAGCCAGCATCTCATCGAGAATGATGTGTTTCTGAGCATTTTTCAATAAGTCCGCCATATCGGTTGGAAAGTTTAGAGTAAGGAAATCATAAAACTTTCCTCTTCTCAGACCTGAGGAGAAGGTTGTGATCGCAATGTCGCTACTGTAGTCGTCGATGAGAGTCAACTCATCGTTAAAGTGTGTAAAGTATTCTTATAACGTTTCGCTAGGCTTCTGTTTGAGGGTGAGAAGATAATGTGGGTCCTTCTTGATTCGCAGGCTGCCAACAAAGCGTGTAAGGAACACTTTTGCTAGTGTTTAGAATGAGTCAATGGACCTTGGAGGGAGGTTGTGGAACCAGGTCAGCGCTGACTTTTTTAGGCTAGAAGTGGCGCAAGTGATCAGACGGGTCTGTCATCTCGTCATAGAACTCCATCTTTGGCGGAGTGAATTTCTTCGACAAAGGCCCGTTCATGATATGATCCATGAATGGCGAGTGAGTGAAGTTGAACAACATGTCAGGATTGGTGGCCCTCGGCCAGATGGGGTTTTGGGAAACCTGTATGTCAGCCCTAGACATTGGGTCTCCGCCTTTGGTCCACTGAGAGTCTACAGGGGCAGCGCGACTCTCCTAAACGTACTCCCTTGTCGAGGATGGGGCTATTCGCTGCTCCCATTCTCCTTCTGCAGGTGAAGGTTTCTTCTGAGGGAGCATCTCCAACGCTTGTGCAATCTGTTGCATCTGGGTTGACAATAGATCCACCCTTGGGTTCGCCGCTACTGCCACCAGTGCGGGGGTCTGATTTTGTTCCTCTCGCTGTGCCAGATTCGTCAAAATTAGTGGCACTCTCGCAGAATGAGCGTTCGAGGGCTCAAGGATGTCTCCATTTTTGCGAGATCTCATGGTCACCATATCTCTGTACTGTTAGGTAGGGTGATGTCACTATTTTTCAAGAAACTTCGTCGTTCCCCACGAATGCCGCCAAACTGACGTAGTCGAAGCCTGCTCTCCTTGACCCGGACCTACATAGGGAACGCACGTGAGCCAAGGACCACCATTGTGGTGGCCGATGGCACTCCGATGCTAAAGTTAGACAAAGCTCAAGAAATGCTTAAAGTTGTAAATTGGGTTCTGTAGTGTCCCTTTCTTTGTCAAACATGTGTCTTATTTATAATGCGAGAGTCCTTGTTCGGCTAGGCATTTGGTGACGTAGTTTAGGAAAAGAAATCTTGCTGGAGATCATTTCCTATTTGGGAGTCGTCCATGTAGGAGAGTTTCCCTACACGACTTGTGCTCCTAGATTTGCGGGAGAGATTTCCCTTTTAGAATGTTGTCCATGCAAGGAAGTTTATATGCCCGACTTATACTCTGATGTATGTTTCCTAGTCGGAACCAATGTGTTACAGGCCTGCCCGTCTTAGGTGATCCCTAAGAATTTGCCTGATTAGGGCTTACGGGTATTGGGCTTTGCCATGTGATGTGTGGGCTTAATAGGGCGCTGCAACTTGGATCCAACCTTCTGGATTTTGCCGAATTTGGCTTAATGTTGCTTGAGCCTTGCTAGATTTGGTGGGCAGTCAGGCCCGCTTTGCTTTGCTGACAAGATCATCATGACACGCGTACGGTGCGAATTAAAGGACGGTTTAGTGTATCATCAGGCAACATGCACATTTACTTTCTTTCAAGTTCACATTCCATGTTTACACGGGGAGCACAAAACTGTTATCAAAACCAAACACGAGGGAGATAATTTACCTACACTTATCCGTATCCGACCACGCGGTGAGTTCGGCGCTGGTACCGGAAGAAAATGAGCACAAAAACTAGTATACTACATAGGGGTGTGCATTTAAGACCGAAAAATCGACCCGGACCGGGCTTTTTATTAATATTTTAATGGTCGGTCCAAAAGCTCGGCCTGAAATTCTCGGTCCGATTGTCGGTTCCTATTTCCAAAATCGACGGGAACCCAACCCAGCCCGAGTAATAAAAAACATATAAAGTTTTATCACTAATATAAGAAAGAATAGACCTTTTCCTTTTCACAAATCTATTTCTTCTTCCTCCTCTCCGCACAGATCTTACAAATCCTCTGCTGTGAAACCAAGAAATACAGAATTTTGCTGGGATTGATCTTGATTGCAATTTCTTCATCTCCAAATTCACTATCTCTGATTAATCTTATGATTTTTCTTATCAGATTTAGTTAAAATAGTAACTTCACGATGAAGAATCTGTTAAAACGATGTTGTTTAGAGAACCCCAAGTAGTCTCTGATGTTGCCTGTCTTGACTTTGGTGAAGTCCTCGTCCGTCCTTCGAGCAATCAAGAGATTTTTCAATGGTCTACGCATAGGTAGTAGATTAGGGTTGATTTGTGCAAGCAAAATAAAAAGGCTTCAATTCAGGGAAACTAGTGAGGGTTTGTTCATCAATGAAAACACATCATAGTGCATTGCCTTCTTTGCCATGTGGATGTCAATCTAGAGTCTCCTTTCCCCTTTGGTGATTCATGATGATTGAGTGCTTGAAAACCCATCATCTCTCGATTCATCATTGTAGCCTGTTTGGAGCTTCCTCAACTGCTTTTTCAAATGGGTGTTCCAGTATTTTTCTGTCATTTTGTTCTTTCTGGGAGGTATGAAACTATGGCAACCAATCTCTACTAATCACTCACAACTAGGGGTGGGCATTTAGGACCGAAAACCCGGACCGAACCGACAACCGGACCGATCGGGTCGGTTCGGATCGGTTTTAATTAATTAAAAAAATTTCGGTTGTAAAAGCCCGGCCCGACCCGAAGTTTCAGGTCCGGGCCTCGGTTTCCCTTTCTGAAACCCGTCGGGTAACCAGCCCGGCCCAGGTTAAATAGTTAAAGCCAAAACTCCCCCACTAAAATTGAGTGAAAGAGGACACTCACACCGACACAAGCAGCGTAGCAGCTCATGGGGTTCAAACCCAACTCCTCCACTTCCACTGAACGTTGGGGTTTGGGTCTCCTCTTTGTGTTCTTCCCAGAACATGAAGACAAGAAGAAAAAACTCTTATCTTCCTCTTCTTTCGATACTAGTAGTGCTTCTACTACTACCACCAACAATCTTCTTCTATTCACCAAAAAAGCTCACTCAACCATCTCCATTTTTGCTCTCATCCTCTTCTTCACTCTCCTTGTTTTCACCATCTCCACTTTCGAACCTCCCGCATTGCCCACTCATTCTCCCTCGTTGAGCTTCCCCAGAAAGCTAAACCATGTGAACAGGTACAACTACAAGGTCGATAATAAGAAAAAAGAGCTATGCTTTGCAAGGGGTGGGGGTTCTCTTTAGGAAAGGAACCAAGTCCATGAGTGACTTGATTGTTGCTCATTTGTACGAGGATACTAGAATTGAAGACCTTCGATTGTTTCTTCGGACTCTGCATCGATGTAGTATTCTCACTAGATCTGATGTTGCATTCATCTTTCCCTCTCCCCTCCCTTCCCTGCCTTTCCCTAGATCAGATCCAATCTCAGATCTTGATTTTGATCAGATCTTGATCTTGATTTTGATTTTGATTTTGATTTTGATTTTGATTTTGATTTTGATTTTGATTTTGATTTTGATTTTGATTTTGATTTTGATTTTGATTTTGATTTTGATCAGATTTTGATTTTGATCAGATTGTGATTTTGATTTTGATCAGATTTTGATCTTGATTTTGATCAGATCTTGATTTCAATATCAACAGGAATGTTGCTCTTAGGACCGAGACCGGCCCGAAACCGACCTGTATTTCGGTTAACCGAGACCGGTCAATCCGGTCCAGTTTCGGGTATCATAAACACGGGCCCGAATTTCTCGGGCCGATTTTCGATTTTTATATTTTGGGCCGGTTACCCGTACTTGCCCAGCCCTACTCACAACAGATCAACTAACACAAGGATAATTAGCAAATCAAGCAACCCCATCTCTACTAATCAAAACAAAACCAACCCATTATTTTGAAACAAAAAATGGTTGTACTAATCAACTAACACAAATATTTTGAAAGAAAACCAAAGGATTTTATGACTATGTTGGGTTGTACTTACTGACCATTGGAGGCCGGAATTGTAATGCTTATGTTAGTAAAAACAAGGCTGAAAAACTGGGCCTAAAAAGCTGAGCTGAAAAACTAGGTTGAAAAAAAATATGGATTAGACTGAGATCAGCCCGGCCTAAAATGCCGGTTAATCGGTCTCTCACCCGATCCGGGCTCGGTCCCTGAGTATTTGTTGTAGCAATTTGGGTCGATTAATCGGACCGGCCCAGCCCTAATACTGCATAAACAAAACGCTTGCAGATGCAGAGAACAACTACCCGGATCTGGAGAAACTAGCGTTCACTCTAATCGTGTCTTCAAGAAAGCTACAACCATACTTCCAGGCCCATCCGATCATTGTCATGACCGAGCAACAACTTCGGTCGGTGCCACACAAATCTGAGCTATTAGGAAGAATGATAAAATGGGTGATAGAGCTTGGGTGGTTCGACATCAGTTATGCCCCAGAACAACAATAAAGCCCAGGCATTGGCGTATTTCATCGTTGAATTCACGGGCAGTAATGACCACCAGTTGGAAGGCAACTATGAAGAAGAACAAACCATACAAAACACCCACCAATGGATCCTCCATTGCTATGGAGCATCGAACGAGGCGGGAAGCGGAGCCGGAATGATGCTATACAATTTGGATGACGTAACGTTAGAAAAGGCGATAAAATTCAATTTCAAAGCATCAAACAATGAATTTGAATACAAAGCAGTGATAGCCGGGCTACAATTAGCACAACACTTGGGAATAAAAGAGATCATTGTCTTCATATACTCCAAATTGGTGGCTAATCAACTGAATGGTGAATTCCAAGTCAAAGTCGCTCGAATGAAAGCTTACCATAAAAAACCGCTGAGCTAATAAAAGGTTTTCAAACCGCAACTATTCGACAGTGTGCAAGGGCAGAGAACAAAAGAGCCGACGAGTTAGAGAATGAAGCATCACGAGCTAAAGAAAATGAGAATCCACTAATCACCAGGCAGGAAAGCTCCATACTGGAAAATCAAACACAAGAGGCATGCACTGCAGACCAGGAAAGTATTTGGATGACCCCAATTCTAGCCTATATAACGAATGGGAAACTTCCAACGGACAAGATGGAGGCCCCAAAACTGCGAAATCGAGCATCACGATACACAATGATCAATGACAAACTCTACATGAGAGCCACAACCAGTCCGCTGTTAAGATGCCTCTCACCCAATAATGTTGATTATGTTTTACGAGAAATCCACCACGGTACGTGTGGAAATCACCCAAAAGGCAGAACGTTAGCCCACAAAGCAATGACTCTGGGATATTATTGGTTTACAATGCAAGTGGATGCAAATAAATTTGTTCACACTTGTGACAAAAGCCAGAGATTTGCCCTATATACTCACATGTCGGGCTAGAATCTAATCCCGATGAGCAGTCCCTGGCCGTTATCACAATGGGAAATGGACATCGTAGGACTGCTCCCAGTGTCCAACGGAAAGAAATTCCTCCTCATAGCAGTGGATTACTTCACCAAGTGGGTGGAAGTAGAGCCGAGCAAACAATAAGAGAAGCCCAATTCGAAAAATTCCTTTAGAAAGACATAATATGCAGATTCAAAACCCTAAGAGTAACTGCCATCGACAACAGGAAACAATTCGAAGGCAAAAAGGTCAAAGAGTTGTGCGAAAACCTGGACATCCAACAACACTTTTCAGCATTAGCCCATCCACAGGCGAATGGGCAAGCCGAGGTCACCAACAGAATGATTCTAGAAGCAAACAAAAGGAGGCTCGAAGCATCAAAGGGACTATGGACAACTGAACTACCCGACATCCTATGGGCTTACAGAACAAGGAAAAGAACTCCAACAGGAGAAACTCTTTCACCCTCGCCTACGGTTCTGAAGCGATGATACTTGTAGAAATTAGCGTGCCAACGTTCAGGATCGAGAAATTTCGTGCAGAGGATAATAACGAAGCACTAAGAATTGGACTAGATCTCCTCGAGGAAAAGCGTGAAATGGCTTTTATCAAAGCAGCAGCTTACCAACATCGTATGGCCGATTACTACAACAAAAAAGTAAAGCCTTGAACTTTCTATATCGGCAATTGGATACTTTGAAAAATCCAACTTAACACAAAGGAGCCCGGACGGGCAAATTGAACCCAAATTGGGAAGGGCCGTACAAAGTAATGAAAAGCAACATACTGGGGATGTACTGGTTGGAGAATACGAAGGGGGAACAACTATCACGACCGTGGAATGTAGAACACCTGAAAAATACTATAAATAAAGCTCATTTACATCCCTCATTTTGCATTCAAATGACAAAATTCTAGTCGGGATAAAGAAGTCAGACTAAAAGTTTTAAATCAAAAAAGAATAAAGCACGAACCAAGTATCGAGCTACGAGTAAAACATAGATACATGCATCAGGATAAACAAGTGGGCCATGAACACGAAGCTTCTAGTCTGATCAACCATGAAGTAATAAAGTAGCAAGACATATGAGCCAAACTTTTTCACGTCGACTATAACGTACGACATCAAAATCCAGACGTAAAAAGTCGACATCAAAATCCAGACGTAAAAAAAACTTTTACATGACTAGTACGTCAAACATCAAAACACATTTATAAAAACTTGGACAAACAAGTCGACATCCTACCAAGAGTGTTGAAAGCAAAAAACTAAGTCTAGTAAGTTAGATAGGAAGACATACTGTGTACACACAATAAAAGAAAAATAAATTCTCGTTGATCATTTAGATAAGATTACAAGAAATGTTCAAGAAGCAGCATTTATGTCAGAAACAATGTCACTCGATGGCACAGACTCGGGCAGGCGAAAAGCTAACTGTTCTTCAACAACAGGGTCACTTGGCGGATTTGGAACGAATCCCTCTACATCTTCGAATACTTGTTCAGTGTAGCAATGATACTCAGATACATTTAAATCTTGCGACTCAATAAAATCCAGAAAGTCGTGTCGACCATCAACGATTATCTTCCAATTCGTTGCCTCCGCAGCTTTTAACCTATCGGTGACCGACAAAAGCTCGGCTCGAGTCGAAACAAGTTCACTGTCGATGGTAGCAAGCATGGCAGAAGCTTCCGACTTGGCAGTGACAAATTCGAAGTTCAACTGGGCAACTCGTGCCATAGAAGCACTCAGATCAGAAGAGTACTCTGCAGTAGAACGCTTAGTGTCGTCACGTTCATCTGCCAAATTAGACAACTTCTTCTTAGTGATACTCAGCTAAGAACACAAATTTTCCTGTTCCACCTTGGAGGTCTCAAGGTCGAAAGCAAACTTATCCCAAATGGCCTAGACTTCCTTCAGCGAAGTTCGCGCTGCCTCAGCAGCCTTTGCATACTCCTCGCACCACGCTTTCAACGGATCAAACTCAGGGAAAACATGAAAATTATCCAAAGCCTGCCTTGCCAGCTTCCGTTCAACAAGTGCCACCTGATCGCGAGGAGCCAACCCCATCACAGCCGCATAAGTGAGATGACTCATTCCTTCCATAAGCTGCCTAAGGCCTTCATCGAGATGGTTGCGTGGCGAGCGCACAAGCATGGGAGTTCTATTAGCTAACCGCCCATGACAATCAACAATGAGATTACAAGCACTATCTTGCATGTCAATCTCTAAAAGGCCAGTAGAACTTCTCGGGGACGACCATTGGATAACGAGAAGAAGAGGGGACAATGGGCAACCTGGAGACAGCCGCAACAACAGAGAACACAAGGGGCTTAGAGCTCTGACCCCGAGCAGTAATTCGATCTTCCAACAGAGGATCAAACTCGAAGTCGTCTAGAGTCTTTGCACTTTTAGGATTCTTGGACAACTCAACACCAAGCCGAAACATCTTGTTGTCAATGACAAGGGAATCATCAACTGACAAATTAACAGAACCAGACAAGCCATATGAAGAGAAAAAACTTTTCTTATGAGCGTCCAAATGACGAGAAACCTCTTTTTTGCTCCTCTTGAGAGCCTGATCCATCTCCTCGGCTTCCCGAGTGGCAGAATCACCAATATCACGACCACCTTTCCCAGAAGATATCAAAAGAAGGGGAGCTGTAATATAACCAAGGACTGAGGTAGCGGGTTTCTTCTTCTTCGAGACATGACCAGAAATAATTGCCAGCAACTTTGACAGACTAGGAGGCCTCGGTACCTTTGTCTTCCTGATGCCAGAACCAGCATTACCAGTCTCTGATGAAAACAAGAGCAACACGGGTCACAGACTCCCTAGCAGAGCTGGCCTCCCAGATTACATATGCATCACCAACGCTGGTAGGAGGAGGATGTCCCAACCCCTCACCGGATACAATAAATTTACTAGCATGCGTGACGGTAGTTCTTGAAGTGCGTGTCGTTGTGTGCTCTGCATGGTCTGCCTCACTTAAGGTATATAGACCACTATGAGCAATAGTGTCCATAGCAATGAAATCCTCAACAAAAAAAATCAAGGAAGCTTATTTAACCTGTTACAAAACTCTTACTCCTCCAAAGATAATGACGATTCGTTCCTCTTTGGCTCTCATAACGACTACAAACTTTGGTGATTTACGCAACTTGAAATAGTCTGAAACAACGAATGTGTAAAACCAGGGCCTCGACCAATCCCCATACTCTTCTTGCAAATTCTGGAAACAAGATGGAGGACGAAAATAATAAGTGTGATTAGCATTTACTTCAAGCCCCACCAAGGAGGGAAAAATCCTGACATTCATAGGAACAATGGATAAATAAACCCTTACCAAGATCGCAATCAACACCCTCCATCCATTCGAAACCATCTAAGCAGGGGCAATACCCACGAAATCTAGGTATTCCCAAAAGATCTCAGGAATTGGAAGCCTGAAATCGGAGTGAAACATGCCGGGGTACAAAGCGATATATCCAATCTTTGGGCGACAAGGGTTTTCGCCCTCCTCATAAAGAATGATCTCGAGATCGCTTGAAAGGGAGTAGTCATCACGAATGCTATCCAAAGTTGCCTGCGTCGTTCGCTTAGGTAAGTAGCAAGCTTCGCAAGCATCAAGCACGTCACCGCTCAAAACCCTAGAGCTTGAAATTGTTATGAGACGAAAATAAAAGAAAAGGAAATCAACAACTAGGAACGAAGGAAATGTAAAAGAAAAGATATTGAACCGACTTCATCCTTTTATAAGGGTAAAAAACCCACTCATGGAAACATGTACGAGGTATGACGACCGCGCGAAATCCCAGAAATTACGTCAAAACGAACAGACGGAAGGGAAATCGGAGAGACAGAAGCACTAATAGCTGGTAATCGCATTAAATATGCCGTGATAGTGGAATAAAAAATCCAACCGTCATACAGTTCGTGGCCATGCGAAAATGCCCACTAACTAAAAGGGGGAGTAGTTGATGATACATCAAATAAGACCAAGATCACAACCGTACATGTGGCAAAAATTATCCATCACGGAGATCAAGTATCCCAAAACTAGGTCGATGTATAAAGCCCCAAAAGGACAAATCTAGTCAAAGTAAGCCCAAACAAGGCCCGTTGGAGTAAATCATAGTTAGAGACCCAAATCCAGGACTGATAAAGTTCTTCCTCAATGGGGATGAACGTTACATAGAAAAAGAGTTGTGGAGGGAGTTATGCCTCCACGGACGTATTTTCATAAAAGAGGAGATTGTTACAGAGAGCGTCTCCTCTCGTTGCGCTTCACATGCTTAAGTTATGTAGGGAATTAACTACGACCATTATAAAAGGTAAATGGAACATTTGACAAAGGTATACATATTTAACTGAGTTCTGTCAAGTTTTATTTCCATATCCAATTGAGTTACTGACTTAAGCATCGGAGTTCCTTTGGCCACCACAAATGTGGTATTTGACAATCTAACAGTTGTTTTGCAGGTTTTACTTTTATTGGATACTGCATTTTGGACGCATCAGAAATAATTATAAATTTTTATAATAAAAATATGATAACATAATAATTAATCAATGTGTCATATTCATAAAGAATAAGTCATAAACGCCAAAGTCAAATGATTATCATTTCATTCATTTGTTAAACACCACAAGCAATCATAACTCATAAATACATGCATACACAAAAACATGTTTATATCTCATACTCGTGTCGCAATTTGTGAAGAAAAAGAGAAAATAAAATTATTTGGCCATATCGAAGCCGTATCTTAGCCACTGTGAGATATGTATCTTAGCCGTATCTTAGTCGTATCTTGGCCATCGGGAATGTATCCAGGGTGTATCTGAGGCGTATCAAGTCATATCCATATCTTGGGCGAATCCTAGATTGATTATAGAGTCAGGAAGCAAAATTGGAAATTAAAAAAGAAAGAAAAAAAGGGAAAGTGAGATTTCTAAGTATATTTTTAGTAACGACTAACATGAGGATATAGGGCTTTCTTCTACTATAAGCTTTTAAATACTCACAATTTAAATCCTTATATATACCTCAAGTAAAAGCAAATCTATATAAAATTCGCAATTTTTTTCAAATTTGATTTTGGTTTGTTTATGAGCAAGTTATTTGTTATTGTCGGAGAAGAAAAAGATGGGTTCTAAAGAGAGTGGTTAACAAAATAGAGGCACATAAGCTCCACGCCAATTGGTGTGGGTTCTTCAGTACAACGTTGACATCAAATATCTGTTTCAAGCGTTACAGAGATTTCAAGATCAGAGAGGAATAAGAGACCAAAGTCAAGGTGGCCCTCGAAAAATCTTTCAACCCTCCTTTTTTTGTGCATCGGCGAAAGCCCTAAATTGTGAACAAAAACAACCGATTTCTCTATCTGTTGGTGTATCATCTAAGGTGGTAAAGAGTTCCAATGAGGTACAGTTGAAGAAGAATCAATATTATTGTTGCCAGAAGCTAGGTTGACATGTTTTCAGTGTCAGTGCAGGATCACCTTCTGCGGGACCCACCGGTACCCAAAGTATCACTCTTGTACCTTCGATTTCAAGAAGATGGGTCGTTATGCAATCACAAAGGTTAATCTTATCATCAAGACTGATAAGGTCATGGACAAGATTTGATTATGTATGATTCGGTAAGTGTATCCTTTTTTTTTTTTTGGAAAACGAGTTGGGTTTTTATAGGAGGATCCCATAACCTATCAACAAGGTGCGACCTAGAGGTCAATACCATAAGAAAGTAACCATGCCGCCAGCGGGTCTCGAACTTAGGACGTGGGGGATAAACTCACACAGCCCTAACTACTCGACCATAACACCATTGGCTCTGTAAGTGTATCTTAATAGTTAATACTAGTCCGAAGTTGAAGTATGATTTGTATAAATAGAAGCATACAAATATTTTGCAACTTGTAACACATAGCTATTATTAAACATTTCAAAAGAACAATCAGCAATCAATACATTTGCCTACTTGGGGAACACTTATCCAACATCATTCATTAGGCCTTTAAGCCTATCTGAAATGAAAGTCTACTACTTTATGTCTTCAAAGAGTAATTCTTGCTGGCCTGGGCCCCGCTGCCTGGGGGGGGGGGCGAATATACACTTTTACCCCCCCCCTCTTTAAACACCTTTTTCCAAAAAGTGGTTAAAGAGGGGGGGGGGGGGGGGCAAAAATGTACATTCGCCCCCCCAGGCAGCAACCTCGCTCCCTTTCCCAGGCCAGCTAGAATTGGGGGTCTTCAAATGAGGCTCCATTGTCCTTAGAGACCTACTCCAGTTATCAAAGTTTTTCCATTACAATGTATATCATGTTAAGTGTAATTAGAACATCAGTTTGTATCAGCTTGTCTGTTATTACTTTGCCAGTCACTACATTAGTTTGTTAGCCTATCTGTTAGTTTGTTATTACTTTGACAGCTAGGCATTACCTTGTACATAGCATTGCTATGGTGCCTATATAAAGGATGTAATCTGTACATTTACAATCTATAATAACATAGAAAAGTTTACTCAGTTGTTTGGTTTTTCAACATGGTATCAGAGCACTCTTTGCTTCCATTTTCTTCTTTTGTTTGTATGTTCATTTTTCTACTTGTTTTCAAGCTTTCATAGCTATATCCATGGCGGATTCATCATCTTCTAATGCTGCAATACTCACAACTTCAGCAACTCCAGAGTCTAAACCAGTTGTTTTTACGCATGTTCTGTCCGTCAAGCTTGATGAGCACAACTACTTGTTGTGGAAACAACAAGTGTTGGCAACAATTCGAGGTCACAAACTTCAGAAATTTCTTGACAAAGATTCATCTCCACCACAATTTTTATCGGTTGAAGATCAATCAAATGGAGCTGTCAATCCAGAGTTCATCCACTGGGAGCAACATGATCAACTTCTTTTCTCATGGCTTATTTCCTCTATGTCTCAACCATTGCTAATAAGGTTAGTAGGATGTGAAACTTCTGGTCATGTTTGGAATATACTTGAAACCTACTTCAACTCTCAAATCGTAGCAAAAATATCCCAATTCAGAACTACTTTGCAGAATTTCAAGAAAGGTGACCTTTCTATCAATGATTACCTATTGAAATTGAAGTCTATTGTTGATTAACTAGCTTCAGTAGGACATCCACTATCCCCAAGAGACCATATTAATGCAATATTTGATGGCTTACCTCAAGCATATGATACATTCATAGTGTCAGTCAGTTCAAGATCTGATAGCTATAGCATTGCTGAAGTTGAGTCTCTGTTGCTTGCTCAAGAGACCAGAATTGAACGTCACTTTAAAGAACTTGATATTTCTAGTTTCATCAATGTTGCTCACACCTCATTTAAGCCATCTCCAAGATCTTTTGTTTCCAATTCACCTAGAGGTGCAAGGCATTCATTCACTTCACAACCTCAATCAACAAGAGGAGGAGGAAGGTTTGGATCAGGCCGTGGTTTTAAGCAGTCAGGTTATCAATCTGGGAATGGTAAACCTCAGTGTCAAATATGTGGCAAGCTTGGTCACCTTGCTTTCAAATGTTACCACAGGTTTGATAACAATGTGTCAAGTTCTTGGAACTCTGGTCAGTCATCAAGCACACCATCTCAGTCAGCTCATTTATCTCCTCGTCATGTCTACTTTGCTACTTCTAGTCAGTATACTCATCCAAACTGGGGAGATGATTCTCAAACAAGTGGTGCTTCTTCATCAACTGACTATAGATGGTATCCTGACTCTGGAGCAACGGATCATTGTACCCCTTTTGCTCAGAATTTGGCTTCCTCAGTGTCGTATCATGGTAATGAACATCTTCATGTTGGTGATGGTTCTGCCCTGCCAATTCAGAATATTGGTCAGTCACTCTTACACACTTCCAATTTTTCCAGACCTATGCTTCTTAAAAACATACTTCAAGTGCCTAAATTAACCAAAAATCTCCTTAGTGTTTCAAAATTTGCTAGAGATAATGGAGTATTTTTTTAGTTTCATCCTGCTTTTTGTTTTGTCAAGGATCAGGTCACCAGTCAAGTCCTCCTGGAAGGGAAGCTTAGCAAGGGTCTCTATGTGTTTCCTCCACTGTCCCTTGCTAAACAAACTGCAAGCTCTGCTGGTGACAATCATTCAGTTTCAGTAGGAAATGCCTTGTCTTCGTTGGCTTCAGTCCATACCGCTACAACCAAATCCCCTTCTACTTTGCAACTTTGGCATGCTCGACTAGGACACCCTTCTTTACCACTTGTGATCAAGATCCTTAACAACTGTAATATTTCAGTTTCAAATAAAAACAATGTTGATCTATGTGCCTCATGTTGTTTAGGGAAAATTCATAAATTTCCCTTTCATAGTTCTTCTACTTTGTACAATAAACCATTGGAGTTAATACATACTGACCTTTGGGGACCTTCATCTTGTTTTTCTTCTTCTGGCTATAGGTACTATATTCACTTTATAGATGCTTATAGCAAGTTCACTTGGGTTTATTTGTTAAAGAACAAGTCTGATGCTTTTCATACTTTCACTAAGTTTAAAGCACAGGTTGAGTTAGAGTTTGGACTCCCAATCAAGTGCATTCAGTCTGATTGAGGAGGGGAGTATAGGTCTTTTTCACAGTTTCTAGCTGAACATGGTATTAAACACAGGTTGGCTTGTCCTACTACTCATCAGCAGAATGGGGTAGCTGAGAGGAAGCACATACATATTATTGAATCAGCACTGACCCTTCTTGCTCATGCTTCTCTTCCCCTGAAATTTTGGGATGAGGCAGTCAGAACTTCAGTTTACTTACTTAATCGAGTACATTCCTCTACTTTACATGGTTCTTCTCCTTTTGAGACACTCTATCACAAGCTTCCTGATTATCATAGTCTCAAAACATTTGGTTGTTCTTGCTTTCCAAATACTAGACCATATAACTCACACAAATTGCAATTCAGGTATGTTGAGTGTACGTTTCTTGGTTATAGTTTGCAACATAAAGGATATAAATGCTTAGCTTCAAATGGTCGGATTTATATCTCAAGAGATGTTCTCTTTAATGAGACCTCTTTTCCATATTCCAAATTATGTTACAATTCATCTCTGTCTTCTAATATTAGCAACAACATATGCAATGACATACCTACCAGCACCATTGCTCATCCTTGTTCACTCTTCCCTTCCTTGTCTATCCATAGTAGAAATTTAAGTACTCATCCTGCTGTTATCCCTACAAGTCCTACTACTCCCACTGCTATTACCACTGATGTTATATGTCATCCTGTTCCTACAATTGCTGCTACCAATGATGCTAGATGTGGTGTTCCAAATGGGGCTATGACTGAGGAAATAAATGGCACTGCAATTGCTACTGATGGTGATGCTAATGCTACTGATGGTACTACTGCTGATGGCACTGCAATTGCTACTGATGGTGCTGATAATGCTACTGATGGTACTACTGCTGGTGCTACTGATGGTGCTACTACTAAAATAACTACTCGGACTGGTGCTCAGACTACTGCTCAGACTCAGACTGATGCTCAGACTCATATTCAGACTCTTCCTGGTTCTAGACACCCAATGGTAACTACATCCAAAGTCGGGGTATACAAGCCTAAAGTATACATAGCTCAAGCTGAACCAGCTAGTTTGAAGGAGGCCTTAGACACTCCACACTGGTTTTCTGCTATGCAAGATGAATACTTGGCCCTAATAAGAAACAATACATGGTCCTTGGTTGATCTTCCACGGGATAGATCAGTAGTAGGGTGCAAATGGCTCTTTAAGATCAAGGAGAATGCGGATGGATCAGTACACAAATATAAGGCCAGGCTGGTAGCTAGAGGGTTTCAACAGATAACTGGCTTTGACTATGCTGAGACCTTCAGTCCGGTTGTTAAACCTACTACTATCAGAATCATACTTTCATTAGCTGTTTTATATGGATGGTCAGTGTCTCAATTAGATGTCAATAACGCTTTCCTGAATGGGGATCTCCAAGAAGAGGTATACTTAATGCAACCTCCTGGTTTCATTGATTCTTCATGTCCTAATGCAGTGTGCAAACTCAACAAGGCCTTGTATGGATTGAAGCAAGCTCCTCGAGCATGGTTTGATAAACTAAAACATACCCTTCGCATGCTTGGTTTTGCATCTACCAAGTCTGATTCTTCTCTCTTCATTCGACATTATCGTTCTCCCATATTTCTTCTGGTGTATGTAGATGATATTCTTGCCACTGGGGCCAATCCACATGATGTATCACAGTTGATTCAGCAACTAAATAACCAGTTCTCCTTGAAAGATTTGGGTCCTGTTCACTACTTTGTTGGCATTCAAGTTCAACATACTGCTTCAGGCTTGTTCCCATCTTAGTCTAAGTACATAAATGATCTCCTATGTCGAGCCAAGATGCAGTTTGCCAACGGATTACCTACTCCTATGAGTGGTGGGGAGAAACTATATAATACTGGCAGTGATCCAGTTCCTAATGTTCAACTTTATAGGAGCTTAGTTGGTGCATTACAATATGTTACGATCACAAGACTAGAAATTGCGTACTCTGTCAACAGAGTCTGCCAATTCATGCAGAACCCTCTTGAATCACATTGGAGAGTAGTCAAAAGAATACTATGCTATCTTAAGACAACTAATCGTTTTGGACTACACATAGTTCCCATTCAGTCTTTCAAACTGACTGGATACTGTGATGTCGATTGGGCATCTGATCCTAATGATAGAAGGTCTACGTCTGGCTATTGTGTCTACTTAGGTGCTAACATTATATCTTGGTCATCAAAGAAACAGAGTACTGTCTCTAGAAGTAGCACTGAAGCAGAGTATAGATGTCTTGTGGCACTTACTGCTGAACTCACTTGGTTGCAGTCTCTATTTTCTGAACTTAAAATCAGTTGTAACACTCCCATTGTCTGTGTGACAACAAAAGCACTGTCATGCTTAGTGCAAATCCAGTCCTGCATTCTCGGACAAAGCACATCGAGATAGATACTTATTTTGTGCGTGAGAAAGTTGCTCGAAAGCTCATTCATGTGTATCATATTTCAGCCACTGATCAAATTGCAGATATCCTTACTAAGGCTCTTGGTAGATCCAGGTTCTTATTACTAAGAGACAAACTAAGTGTGGTAGATGCCTCTACACTTAGTTTGAGGGGGAATGTTAAGTGTAATTAGAACATCAGTTTGTATCAGCTTGTCTGTTATTACTTTGCCAGCTAGTCACTACATTAGTTTGGTAGCCTATCTGTTAGTTTGTTATTACTTTGACAGCTAGGCATTACCTTGTACATAGCATTGCTATGGTGCCTATATAAAGTATGTAATCTGTACATTTACAATCTATAATAACATAGAAAAGTTTACTCAGTTGTTTAGTTTTTCAACATATCACAATGGAGAATATTTGATTGTAACTATCAAATAATAAACACCTTCAACTTATTCTGGTTCTACATCCATTCACCCAATCATTTATGCAAGATTTAGATGTTGCGCGTGACCATAAATTGGCGATCGTGTGAATTCCTAATCCAATCGAGTAATTCTTGCTGGCCTGGGCCCAGCTGCCTGGGGGGCGAAATTACACTTTTGCACCCCCCCCCCCCCCCCCCTCTCCCATTTAAACAACATTTTTTTTCCAAAAAGTGGTTAAATAGGGGGGGCAAAAGTGTACATTTGCCCCCCCCCCCCCCCCCAGGCAGCAGCCTCGCCCCTTTCCCAGGCCATCTAGAATTGGGGAATCCAATCAATCACAATGATGTAATTATTCCCTTTTTGTATTCCTTCCATAAGCAATCTCTTGATTCCCTCCCTCTTCTCTACGGTTGGGGTTTATAGGGCAGAATAGCGAATATCATACAAGTATTGGACGATCCCATCCCTCATCCGGTGGACTACAGTCCACGGCTGATTCATTTCCAACTCTCTACACTCCATAGGCTGTCTCCTACACACATGTTTGTCTCCTTATTTTTCCCCTTACAATCTTACTATTTAAAAGTCTCAAAAGAGTGTCATTGCCACTAATTACTTTCTTACCAGAAAAATAGAGAGTTTGTTGCTAATGAGTAAAGACCCTCCACTGGGTCTATTTCCATTTCACAGTCAACTATGATGAGTAATTGAGTTTTCTTGTTTTTTCTACCTTTTTCTTTAGTATTGTTGTTATTTCTGATGTGAATGATGACCTTAATTGGATTTTGTTTGCTTGATGTTTCTGAAGGCCGTGACCTTGTAAAATAGAGAGAGTTTGTTGCATATGTTTATTAGCATATGTTCTCATTACAATAACGGTTTTTCCTAAGTGCACTGGTTTTTTGCACTGGTTTTTTGCCTGGTGCAATCAGGCACCGTTGGATTGCATCGAGATAAGTAATAATACTTATCTTGATGTAATCCAACGGTGCCTGATTGCACCAGGCAAAAAACCAGTGCAAAAAACCAGTGCACTGTAGAAGCACTCTTACAATAATACAACCTTTTCTATTTTTGATCTTGTAAAATCCAATCATACGTAGTAGTCTTATGAAACCATCTTAAAAGCCTTATTGATTTTAAATCATTTCATGGTTGATGTTCATCCGAATTTACAATGAGTCGTGATCTTTTGATTTTAGGTTAAAATGTTGAATCGTCCTCAAGCACCCAAAGCAAGTGCCAAAGATGTTGGTTGCTGAGGCAAATCTACTGTATGGCCTTCCTGGAGATGGTTTGATGAAGATTTACGGACTGGTTTCTTCTTGCTGATCGACTCTGCTGCTCCTGGATGTTGGGGGTAAAAATGCATCCCTGATTCTCATATCGTGATGTAGGGATGAATAATGGAGATTTACAACTTTGCCATTTTTTGAACTTTCTTGCTAAGGTTGATTCGTTTCCGATATTGTTCAGTCCATTCCAAAAGTCACTCCTATTCCTCGCCTCGTCGAGACCATGTTGGGCTGAAATTTGCTCAGCCCCACAGTGAGCACCAAAAGATGTTGGGGCGAATTTGTTACCTTGTTGGGGCAAATCTGTTGTCTAACCTTCCTCAAGATGGTTCGACTAAGATTTACGGGTTGGTTTCTTCATACTAGATCGACTCTGCTGCTCCTGGATGTACCGGATCTAGGTCAGATGGGGGGTTATGCCTATAAAAACAGTCTGACACTCAAATCAAAATGAAACAGAAAGAAATCACAGATAATAGACTTAGATTACTTACCCACTGTAGCTGTAACCAAAGTTTGCATATATAGACTGAGTTCTACCAATTTTGGTAGAATTAGGACTCCTTGTATCATGTTTATTGTAGAAAATACAATTCGTACAAGAAACCTAATAAAATCCTTATTCAATTAGCATATTTTAGGAATAAATTGCATTATAACATCTTTAAGGAATAACCTTTATTCATTGTCAAATAGTTTATTTCCAATCAATTTGGACTCAACAAAGTCATGTATAATTGTTATCACACCCTCACTTTTAAACAATCTACATAAAAAGATAATCCAAAAATCCAGGCAAGACATAAACAATTTAAATGGTATAGACATGAATCAAATAATAAAGATAATAAACTAACTTCCCCAAAATCTTCTTCTCATAACTAAGATCGACATAACCATGTCGTAGTCCGTCTTGATAAATCACAAGTTAAACATGTCTACATTTATTACATCAATTAAGCCAAAGTCTTGACTTCAAGTACAAAGAGAAATAAATGCGTCCTACATCTTATTACATACGTGATAAACAAAACTAAAAATCTAAAGGGAAATGCGGTCATTATGAACACACCAAAAATTTGTAAAACAAATACAATTTGGGTCAGTATTTTAGTACTGGTGTGAGCAACTTACTTTCAACAAAAAAATATGATAGTAAAAATACACAATTATTGAAATACCAATAATAAACATTTTACCTTAAGGAAGACATGTAGTTCTCATTCCATAATCGAATGAGCATTTTGTTTATTCCCTCAAGGCAATCGTACATATATACAAACAGAGTAATTAGTACAGATTACCCATTATGGTAATTATACTCAATGTTTTTGTTAGTAATTTTTTGCTTTTTTTCCACAATCTCACTCTCCTGGTGCCAAACACACCTCACCCAAGTATGTCTCTTGCCTTTGAAGCCACTCGAGGGGCACATGTCCCAACAGTGCCATTTCAAGGGTCATGCCATCACAACCGAAGTTCGATCTATGACAAGTATGTTCTAATCCATATATGTATATCCAAACTCGCTTAGAACGAAGTACCAAGGATACAAACTAGTTTGTATACTAAAATCATATAAATATCATGGGGCAATATCCCCATATTTTTTTTCCTGGTCAATCCACTTTTTTTTTCACATTCCTTTTTTTTTTTCTCTTCGGAATTGTGGAAAAGAGCCTAAAAAAAATCAACTAAGTATCAAATGTAGCTTAACATCAATACAAATCAAATAAATAAAAAACCATAGTGCATAAAATATTATAAGAATGCACCCGTACAATTAGAACAACATAAAATGTAACTGTCAACCCATATGGAGAAGATGGTCTATGTCAGCCCCGATTCCCAAGACATCGAAATGCCTCGAAAACTGAGACGCAATGCAACCCCTTTTTGGCCAATGGTTACACCTACTAGCACACAATATAATAAACTAGACCAAATATAACTATGTACAAAAGTGACGATAATATCAAAGTTTTACATTAGACCTCACATTCCCACCTAAGTCATATTGACTTACAAAACACATCAAAACCCAAAAAAACCCTGAGAGTTTAACCTACCTCTCAGCCGTCTGACTAGATAGATGACAACCCGATCACTAGGCACCTCTTGAAGCACCACCAAAATCTACACCCGAATAGGGATACACTCATTGCCACAAAACAAGCAAACGAGTCAGCATTAGCTGGTATGAGGAGAACCAAAACATTTATTTCCCAATTAATGAATACTATCAAATAAAAAGGAAATTGATGATAGTGAATAACGATGCATTCCATTGTTCATTTTAACTACTTTAATCATGATAAATGTGCACATAACATGCAACATGAGTTGAATAGAATAAATAATCTCAACCACAACAGTTCAAAAGAATCATAAAACTTAACAATGCACCAGCAGTTTTCATTTTGAATGCTCAATCATAATGTAAATATGCATGTGAAATGCAACACTCAAGTGCGCTTAGCCAGTTCTCATTTTCCCTACACAAAAATGCCCCATTTCTCAAGGATAAGTGATGCTATTTTTACAAGTTTAGCGTAGTTTATTCTTTTGAAACAAGTATATATATGCAAGTGTTCAACAACATTAACATCATCATATAATATCACAACAATACTTTTTCCTTGATAGACCATATCCCCCCCCCCCCCCCCCCCCCCCGTTTCTCGCCCACCCAAGGTGTTGCAATATCAAACAAATGTTCAACAACACCAACAATAGTCTTCCCTTGGTACCTTGCCGACCATATCCCCCTGCCACCTGCTTACCCAAGGTGTTATAATATTCTCCCCTTGGTAGCTTGCTGGCCATATCCCCCCGTTGTCCGCCCACCCAAGGGGGTTACATCAATATACAAACAGGAAAACATTGCCCAACAAAATTCTACATGAATTCTCAAATACACGCTGTGAATGATTAACTATGTAATCACTATTCTCAATAACATACCATGAATGCTTAATTATGCAATCACTCTCATGTGCTATTTTACAGCTCAAATCATAAATTCATAGAATATTATGCAATCTCAGCAAACATGCCACTATAAAAATTTTCATCTTCTAACATGAGCGATTACCATATCACATGGCTTTTCAACTAACATTCTCATATCTTTCTTTATAAGCAATATTCTATACCGCATTCATATATTAAATAACATGCACATACTTAAAAATACCATAATGGCAACATTCTCAAAAGAGATGAGTTCTACTCACCTGAGCGGAATGAGTTTTCGAAAACCAATTCCAACCCGATGAAGCGCCTAATCCGCGAAAACAATGGTTTGGCAACTCCGAAAGCTTTCCAAAACAGGTCGGACTCTCTAATAGGCCACCTGAAATAATACCCGAATTTTGGGAAAATCGTTCCAAACCACCAAAACAACAAAAACTCTCCAAAAATCACCCTACACCGATCCGATCATCTCCAGATAGAGCAATAGGTTGGAGATTGGCCGAAAAAGTGTTATAGACCCCTGAAACGGTGGATTGCGACTCACCCGCGTGAATTGTGTCAGCGAAACCAGAAGCAAGCTTGCAGACCTTGTTATCTTTTCTGAATTTTCTGACCGACACTCATCCACCTCTACATATGGGGTTTGCCGGTTTCAAACGCCCTAATTGACTCCACCAAAGCGCCTGATCAAAGTGGAATTGCTCGCTTGGCCTCCAACAACTTCGATCGAGCTTCACACCCTGTTGCACTTTGATTTTGAGCGGGAAATCAAAGGAGAAAGAAAAGGGGAGGAAAAGGAAGAAAAATGAAGAAATGGGGAGGAGTTTTGGTAGAGAAACGTCGACGAATCGCCTGAAATCACGTCGGAGGTGAAGAAAAGCAGTTATGTTCGTGTGAGGAAGAAGAAGAAAGAAAAATAGGGGGAAGAAATGTTTTTATAAGTGGGTGGCTATTTCCCCCACCGAATTTCTAAGGGGCACTCACAAAAAATCCAGAAAATAATTTTAAAAAATCCAATTTTTTTTTCTAAAAATCATTTAAATTCCAAGAACTTTAAAATCAACGTTTTTAATCCAAAAACTCTAAAATTTAGCATTAAAATAAATAAAAAAACTACGGGTGTTACAATCTAATTAGTTGCTATTGATTTGTCTAAATTATTCGTAACAGCGAATCAGTGACTACAATAATGTCGTTTGGAAGTGGTTGTACACAATAATGTCTTCTGCAATCAAAATTGTTATATGCTCATGTCAACATCTCTATGAATTTATTTATTTATTTTTATTTAAATTCGGTTACATTATTCATTGACTTTTGTTCAGTGTGTCAAGCTAAAATTACCGACACATCAATTGTGGGTTATCTCAATCTATATATGCAAATTCATTCATAGAATGAAAATTCAAAAATGAAATCCAGTGCAGAATTTCTTTCTTTTATGATTTGGTAAATAAGATCCATCATAGAATTCAAGGCTGAAAATCCCGACTGTTGTCGCCAGGGGGCAGATTGACTTTGATCCGTCATGTCTTATTGTCTATGCCGATTTACACTATAGCAGCTACTGTGGTCCCTATGAAGGTCCTGCAATCTATTCAGAAAATGATTGCAGACTTCTTCTGGGGAGATCATGAAGGGAGACATAAACGGAAATTGATTGCATGGAATAAAATCAATGTTACTAAGGAGGAAGGTGGATTAAATGTTAGAAGTCTGGACGATACTATAAAAGCTTTCCGAGTTAAGTCCCTATGGAATCTGATAAACTCCAACTCTTTATGGGCAAAGTTCCTAAGGAAAAAATACTTGAAGGCAGGGGTTCCAATCCGTAAGCAAGAGCTTAAAGCTGGGGCTTCCCCATTTATGAAAGAGTTGATGGTACATATAAATTTTATAGTGGAACATTCCACTTGGAGGATCTCTAAAGGTAGCGTCAGCTTCTTTGAGGAACACTGGGCTAAGGATGAAATCTTTATTAGACATGGGGAAGCGGGGACAAATGATATTTGGCCTTCCCTAAGGCAAATGTGTAGGGATAATTTCAGAAGTTTAACCCCGGGAATGCAAAGACAAGCTCAAGAGGCGTACAAGACAATAGTGAAAGGTGATGATGGCGTTCGGGACACTAGAATATGGATACCAAATAATGACGGTATGTTTTCTGTTAGCTCTGTTTGTGAAATTCTAGGTGGTAGGGGGACACCTGATAACTTCTGGAACTGGCTCTGACATCCTCTTCTGCCTTCTAAAATTTCTGTTTTCACATGGAAGATTATTAAAAGGGCTATACCCATAGATGGAGAAATTAGAAGAATTGGATTTCAGTTGGCTTCTAAATGTGGGTGCTGTGCTCAGTCTGCGGAGGAAACCACAAAACACCTTTTCTTGGAGGGTGAGTTAGCAAGCAGGGTGTGGAGACATTTCGACTTGATTTTTGATATACACTTAGACAGACCGGTTGAAGTCTATAGCATGCTAAAGGCGTGGTTTAGGAAGGCGAAGAAATCCACATTATCAGGTATCCTCCTTCATCTCACTCCTCTTTTTGTTCTATGGGAGATATGGATTCAGAGAAATAGAAAACTTTATGACGGAAAGGAATGTTCGTCAAGCTATGTGATCATTAAAGTGTATTACTGGATTAAATGTGTTGCAAAATTTTTTAAGCCTAAATCAAAGGAAACCAATAGAGCTTTGCTCAATAGATTGGGTATTCAGGAAAAAAAAATAGCAATGATTCCTCCCCGGGCGGTGTATTGGAATTTTCCTTCTATGGGATGGTTTGTGCTTAATGTAGATGGATCTTGTAGGGAGAAGAATACTTCTGGAGGATTTGTTATTAGAAATGAAGAGGGTCACTTTGTGGCGGCCAGACAATGTTTTTTTGGGGAAGGAACAAACAATTCAGCAGAAACGAGGGCATTGCTTGAAGGCTTGATCAGATTTTGCGTTGATCAAGGTTTCCGTAAATGTGTCATTCAGACGGACTCAATGTTGGTCAAACAATGGATCTTCCAAGAAACAAAGATTCCTTGGTTTCTTAGCAATTGGTGGAGGGAGATAAGAGAGATGAAAAAGGCTTTGGTATGGCATTGCATTCACGTGTTCAGGGAGACTAATTCAGTGGCGGACGCTTTGGCTAGATTGGCAAAAGTGGAGAATTTGTCTCGAACTTATTCATGGGGATCGCTCCCTAAAAGAATAAAGTCCTTAATTATTCTTGACAAGAATAAGACGGCATATCTTAGACTTTCGGATGGTATATGAGTGGAGTTATCCCTGGTACAATTCGTTTATGGCAGTCTGGGGGTCGCAGGAAACAATTCGGCAAGAGTGTTGAAGCTTTGGCGACGAATTGGAGGATTTTTTTTCTGGAAAAGCAGGGGACAAACTCTGTCTCAAACTGGATAGCCTGCAGTTATTTGTTTTCAGTTCTATGCAAAGATACGGGTCAAGCAGAGTGGTCGCTGAGGAAGGATTGCCTGTGGTCGCTGAATTGGGCGAGATCTCTTGACGATATGATTGGTCTGGTACCTGGACAGAGTGCTTTGTCTCCCTGAACAGAGTGCTCTGTCTCGCTGGATAGAGTTTGCGGTTTTGGGGACCTGCTTTACTCTAAACAGAGGCGGTTTGGAAGGACAACATGCCTGATTTTGTGGAGTCTGTTGTTGCTCGGGCAACTTTCAGTTGTGTTTATTTGTTGCTATCTAGTGAGTCAACAGAAGTGTTGTTTCGAATTATGTTGTGTTGTCCTGTTTTCGCAAGAATTGGATTGTAAAGTGCAAAGTTGGTTTGTTGTTGATGGCAAGTTGCAAATTTTATTGCAAGTTGCTTCCAACAAGTTGGTTTTTGCAGGCGGCAAGCTTGTTTATTATGCAATTGCAAGTTTTGTAGGATGTTTCAATGATCAAGTGGCAAGAAGAATTTTTAGAGTACAAGTAGTGAAAGTGGAAATTTTGGGCAAGGTTCCTTGGGTAGAGATCTTCGGATTCCTGTTTCAAGGCCATTTTCATGCGGCTCTAACCTTCGGTAAGATCTTTTAAGGTTTAAATTTTGTTTTAGGCAGGAGTTGTTCAATGTTCTTTTGGTTCGCATGGGCTAGTCCTATTGGTTTTCTTATTCGGGTAAAGTCGTAATGTACCCCTGAAATGTCTAAATTTTTTTTTTTTGATATAATAAAGGTCTGGCATCCCATAGTTGCCCCTCCCCTCGGGAGGTTTAATTTAAAAAAAAAATCACCAAATACAAACATAGCACACACTTCATTAATTCTTTTAATTTAATCATTAATTCTTTTAAATTAATCAGATCTTTCCAAACTCCCAACCATATGGTCATCCCCACATGCATTTTTTTCTACTTCACCTATGGACACACTATTAAAATGTCCAATCATTTCAACATCAATGGAAAGTTTAAAAAGTTAAAAGTCTAAATTGTTTTTAATTTAATAAGGTAATGTTTTCACAACTCCAATGTTCAACATTGACATTTGATGCATTGAAAATACTCTTGGCTTCGAGGATGACACTTGTCAACAATGTGCATCAACATTATATTATTTATGCTAATTCTTTATCTTCCTGATGTTGACGATAGTCTGAGATGCTCAGTTGTTTGTTCATTCTTTTCTTCATTCTAATATTTAACTTGTACTTAAACGGGTTAGATGAAATGACTTTTTTTTTCTATTTAAAGAGTGTCTTTCCATAGGAATTAAAAAAAAAAAAAAAAACTAGTTTAAAAAAATGAAGTAGATGGATCAAAAAAATGTTTTCTTCAACAATAAAACATAGATGTGTAAAAATATCAATAGAGGGGCTTAACTACACAAAGAGGAGCACGTATGATAGAGTTCCACTCACATTTTTTCTGTAAGACCCAAGGTTGGAGGAAAGTTTTCTATTCTTTTCACCCTTATCTTTTAGATAGGGTTTCCTCCCCTTATTTTGTATAAGATAATTTGGCTAGGTGTTTTACCCTAGGTCAAACTCTTTTATTAGGCTTGATTTTAGGGTTTCCTAATTTAGCTCCTCATTCTCCTTCTTCTTTTGGATAGGATCGTCGTTGGTCCTTATGACCCCCTCTCCGATGTTTAGGGAAAGCAAAGACCCCGGAGTGAGAGTCGTTGGTTCAAATCCAATAGTAGGTAAAATTGCCCGAAACCCCTGTGTCCCAAGAGTTATGCCGTCGGGATGTGCAGGACCTGGCTATTGCCTTGTCCAATGCAAAGAAGTTGTTAGACTTCAAGGGCTATCAGAGTTGAGAGAATTCAACAAGAAATACGTCAGGTGGAAAACACAAAGTTGCAATGGGAGCAAATGTTGGCTACCCAACTGTAGAATATGGGGTATAAATACAATAACCAATATCTATGCCATTAGGTGCTCTGAACTAATTCTAGCAAATGTTGTACCTACGGTAACTCAATAACATATTACGGTGTTAATAGGAACATTTATCACAAATGTGCGGATCCCGAAATAAACACCTCAACACAGTTCTCGAGGTCTTTTATGTGATCCTACATGGTAGCACATAAATAAAATTTGTGTAAGTAACTATGAGATACTAAATTGGCACAAATTTTGAGGTAGATACCTTGGCTCGAATATCGAGGTAGTATCCGTTATAACAATTTTGATGTATATTGAGGCCACGTGTAATGAAAATATTAGGTACTCGCAATGACAATAAGAGGTACTTCACATGCTACTCTAATATGTGATGAGCAACCTCCTTTTAAGTATCAACGAGTTGAGCAAGTAGAAGTTGATGGTGCTCTCTTTTGAGCGCGATCCAGGATCATGCATTCCAATATGAAAATATTTTATTGATAAACAAGATGAGTTTCAAAAAGCTTATGTTAAAATGGGGCCTTATCAATCCAAACTCTACGAATATCTAGCGACCAAATTTAGAGAACAAGATCGTAGGTTTCAAGATTCATGGTTTAGAAAATTTTCCTTGCTGGAGTATTCCCCTATATTGGTTCGAACATTTTGTTTTCCTTGATATGTGTTTGATTCAAATCCACCAAGTTCTCCGACATTTATTGTTGAGAGTTTAAGTTGTTGGAAAAGGGTTAATGGGGGAAAATGTGCATTGTCATGGCATGTTGCAATGTCAAGGCACCACATATGGGAAATCAACATTCTTGTGATGTTTTAATGAAGCCCGTTCAACATATTGATAGTGAGATGAATGTCCGATATCAAGAAAATGTTATGAAGATTCGGTTGAGACTTAAAGACATTAGTTATGGCCCTTAGACATCTTGTATTTAAGCATATGCTTTTAAGGGTCATGATGAATATGCAAATTCTTAGAAATGGGGCAATTTTATTGAATTGTTAAGTATTCGGGATCGTTGAATAGTGAGGTTAAAAAGGTTTTACATAGTGCTCCAAAAAAATGCAATATATACCTCACAAGTTATTCAAAAGAAGATATTATACATTTTTGCCAGCAAAGTCAGAAAAAATGGTTCGTGACAACATTGGGGATGCCAAGTTTTACATTCTCGTTGATGAAATACAAGATATATCTAATAGAGAAAATATGGCTATCATCTTGAGATTTGTGGATATTGATGGTTACGTGAGAGAACACTTCTTTGATGTTGTGGGAGTTGGCACCACATATGTTGAAACACTTAAAAATGTGATATGCAAAGTCCTTGATTATCCTAATCTCAACATTTGTGATATACGAGATCAAAGATATGATGGTGCCATAATATGCGGGGTGTGTGGAAGGGATTGCAAGCATTGTTTTAAAAAGATTGTCTATAAGCAAATTATGTACATTATTTTGCCCACTACCTATAACTAGCATTGGTTGCAACAACTACAAATGTGGCAGATGTATGGTTATTCTATTCAAAGCTGAATGTCATTGTTAATGTTGTTAGTGCTTCACCTATGCGACATAACCAATTCCAATATTCCAAAATAAAAAATAAAAAAATACAATTGCAACTCAGGTTGCCAGGCATGAACTTGAAACTGGAAGATATTGCTTAATCAGATTAGAACTTTGCAACAAGCTGGAGATACCCGTTGGAGTTCTCATTATGCTTCAATTAATAGCTTGATAGAAAATTTTGAAGCAAGTCGTGAAGTTTTGAAAGACACCATTACCACCAAATATAATAATTCATTATGTTGGGAGGCTAAGGGCTTTATTTTTTCCCTCAATTCATTTGAGTATATTTATTGCAGAACGTGATGGAATTATGAAAACACTTTGTCTAAACTTGCAAAAGAAATCTCTAGATATCTTGAATGTTGTAAATCTAGTCTCAACTAAAAAAAACTCCTTCAATAGTTGAGATAAAATGGTTGGGATTTACTGCTTGAAAGTGTAGATGCATTTATTAGGAAACCTTATATCGGAGTACCTAATAGGAGTGATCCTTAGAAGGTGGGTACTAGCTATTATTGTCAGCGACAAAACTCCATTACATTTTAGCATCATTACCACATAGACATATTCAATGTTGTCATAGATTTTCAGCTAGTAGAACTCAATAAAAAATTTAATGACGGAGCAATGAAACTCTTCCGTCTTAGCTCGGGTTTGATCCCGTCGACTCTTGGGAAATCAGTTGATATTTAATGATATTTGCAATCTTGTAGAAAAGTTCTACCCTCAAGAATTTACTAGGTGTGAAATGATTGATTTTGGGAAATCAGTTGCATAATTATGAAATTGATGAAGTTAAGAATTCTAATTTTCAAAGTTTGTCAACCATTTCTAAATTATGTTGAAAATTGGTATAGAGTAGAAAGTCAAGTGTTTACAATATAGTTGATAGGCTGATTAATTAGCCTTATGTTAACTCTTCTAGTCTCTACAGCTACAACTGAGTGAGCATTTTGAATGATCTAAAGAAAAAATTCGTAACAAGATGGAAGATGAGTTTCTTTCAGATAACATGATTCTTTACATTGAAAAGGAACTTGTTAAGGATGTTGATTTGGACTGGATCATTAATGAGTTTTGCACAGTGAAAATTTGTAAAGTGCCACTCGCATTGAGATATATGATGAAAACACAAGGTTTTGCTATTTTTAGTGGAATATATATGTGAAGTTTCCTATAAATATCAAGTTCTAGCTCCGCCCTTGCTTAACTTGTTTATATTAATCGTGTGTTTCACAACATATGTTATCGTCTACTTTCTATAACTTTTCATGGTTGGTATTTACTTCTTGCATGCACTTCACCGAGTTTTGTGTATGGGTTTCACTATCATTTTTCTTTATTGTATACATTTTTTATTCGACAATGAATTATGATAACTTAATAGCAATGGTTTCAATGCAAAATTTTGTGCTTGTGGAGTACCAACATGGTCATGTTGTTGTTAAGCGATTTCCTCATATCTTCATTTACCTCATCTCGCCCATCACCAACATGTTAATTAACTTATTTTTCAACATTTGAACCAACATCTCGTTGTATTCATTGCTATCATCAACTCTATCAATCATAAACAATTTGTCTTCAAGCTAAACATCTCCACAAACTCTTCCTCCTATCATATTTAAGATCAACAAATTCATCCCTTAGTTAGTAGTTGTTAGACTTATCAACTTGCTCAGCCTATTGACTACCTTCCACAATTTCGTTAATTTGCACAAAATCATCTTGCACAATCTACGTAACTTGCATGGTTCACTAAAACAAACATCATATTGCACATTCTTAATAAAAGTTACAATAACCTTACTAACATGCACTAACATGACCTTGCACACTCTCAATAATTTCTCAACATCATCTTACATAGGCTCACTAACATCAATATCACCTTGCACACAATACATAGACTTGCTAACACACCTTGGACATTGTGAAGTCTCAGACATCAAATATACATATACAAGAAGTTGTTTTACTTTTATCACTATTGACTTATTGTGACATATATCACTGAGCTTTGTGAGCGAACCGAGCCACAACCCCTAACATATTGAAAATATATTCTTGTTTGTAAAAAATAGCGATATTTCAACCCATTCTTGGTTTTACCGCTGAAGATGATCATGACCGATGCTCAATAATCATTATTGTTAAAGTATACCGACTTATGATTTTAGGATAATTAGGATGTATTCGAGTATTTTATCACATATATGTAACATAGACATTAATAGGGTATAAGGAACGGGTTGATTACGATTCACATACATAGAAAACCATCTTTGAATCCAAACTACTATATACACATCCAAATTCGGATTTGAATATCCAAACGGTCTTAAAATCTCATGTCATTTTTGGATTTGACTATAAAATGGACAACCATATTCGATTTATATAGATTCAGATTACTTTATTCGACGACGGTGGACAAAGTCTTGAAAGGTTGAGTGATTAGACTCCCGAAGTCATTTTGGGAGCATGGGATAAGCTTTTATCAACGGTAACGAGACAAGAAGAAAAATGCTTGGAGATAGTGGATTAAGAGATATCACCATAGAGATCACAGAGCGTTAAGCCATGAAGAGAGCAAAAAATGATCATCTTCCTCTTATTTGATCCACCTACTTATAGCGATTGAAAATGGATGAAGTTGGAAAGTTAGTTACGAAGAACATGAAGTGTGCATCATTGTGGGTAGTTGTCAGTGGTGGGTACGTAGTGTATGACACGATCCCACATTCTCATGTTTAAGCACGATCATCTATAGTGATCTTAAAATTAATATTGGACCTGGGTTTGAGCTAGGCTATAATGTTTAACAAAGTTTTTATTTTATTTTATTTTATTTTATTATATTTTAGTAATTTTATACAAAAAAAAAAAAAAAAAAAAAAATCTACTCAGCCTGGGAGGGTGTCGAGCACGTGAATGCCAACTCTACCCATTTCTTCATGAGTTTAGAGTAGGGGTGGGTATCCCATCCCGCGATCTGGATCCCGTCCCAATTTTTCTCGGGTTTTATTGGGATTGATCATTCCCATCCCAATCCCGTCCCGATCTAGAATAAGATATAGGATGAAGATTTTCAATCCCGCCAATCTCGTCCTGTCTCAAACTGATTTTTAATATTTATTATTAATAAATTTAATATTTTTTTATTTATGTATTGCAGGTTATGTATTTTTTGTTTGTTGCTATGATTTGGCATGTAATTTAAATACTTGTGGTTACAAATTTGACTAATATATGTTGCTGTTTTACAAACTTAAAATTGAGATGTGCTGGTACATGTTCGTCACGTCTGTAGCCACTGGGTGTTTTGCATATTAAAGTATGCAAGAAGCTACTATTGTGTTTTGGTTTTCTTGGCAGTGTCCATTCAAAGAAGTATAGTCAGTCTACTATAGAGCAACAACACACAACACAGGCGAGCAATTGCATTGCTTTGGATTAGCAACATCTATGGATTAGAATATGTAACTACAATCAATTTTTTGTTGTTTTGGACATCGCTGTATTAGACCACGGTCAATCTTGCATTTCTTTGGATTAGTAGTGGTTTCTCTTCTAAATGAAAGAAATTTGTATATTTTATATTGATGATTCATTTTCATTCTGTGCTTCTCCTGATATTGCAAAATCCCCTTCATTCATGCTGATTCCGGATTATGTACTGCAGATTATAATACTATTTTGTAGCATGTTGATTCCGTCCCATTCCTTACCCGTTTGGGATGTGATGAGATCGAGATGAGTTCTATCCCGTCACAATCCCGAATGAATTGGATGGGTCAATCCCGTAGCTTGCTGTCACGGACTAGTAATCCGTGCGGCACTAGCTATCCAATTCACTAGTAAGCCTATGAGTAGTTACTTTGACGAGCACAAATATTAACTTGAGAATGCACAATATCAATCTGTAGACAATATAACAATGCACAATAGTCAGTAAAAGCTCTCATTCACATTCAATAGATTACAATGGGGAGGAACGTTCGGAAGGACGTTGCTCAAGACTAGTTCGATGCTATCGATCGATGGAAATACAAGTTTGAAGTTGAAAAGCAATGCAAAGAAAACAATAAAAATGCTAGCGGTACAGTCTGGCCCGACTATGCAATGGAGGCAACACGTCCTCACAGTCAAGAGCTCAAACCTTCCCCCTATAATATAGATGTTAAGCATTTGGGCACTTTTCAAAAGGGAACATTGAGTTTTGAGACCATTAGGAAAGTCTTGAAAGGCCTCTGAACCTTGATTTCCCTAACCAATGGTACTAGTCCTGACACTCTCCCACACTCAATTCGCTGACGCCCTCGCAGCGAACTTTTCCAAGTACTCTTCCAGTTTTGAGAGGTAAGGCAGCAGATGCTCGACTGGCTCCCAACTGATCTCTGAAGGAGGTTCATCCTGCCACTTGACCAAATATTCTCTATCCGGGCCTGTGTTGTTAATGAGGCGGTCAGCTAAGATTTCTTCCACTTCTCGATCTGGCTTAGTAGGATGCTTAGGCAATGCTCGGGTAGATACATTTCTTGTGGGATCAGCGGCATCGGCATGGTAAGACTTCAAGTTACTTGCATGGAAGACAGGATGGGTGAAACGGAGCCAATGTGGTAACTTGACGCGATAGGAGACTTTGCCTACTTTCTCAATAATCGGTACCGGTCCCTCATACTTGCGAAACAGATTGTTGTGTGCTCTAGCTGTCCATTTATACTTGTTGAACATATCTAGCTTCACCAATACCAAGTCCCCGACTTCAAAAGGATCGATTCGTCGTTTCTTGTCGGCCCATTTCTTCATGTGACGGGAGGCTTTCTCAAGATAGGCCCGAGCAACTTCAATGTTTTTCTGCCAGGCTTTGACAAATTCAAGAGCTCTTGGGTTGGGTCCTTGGTATCCGGTCAGCACTGTATGTGGTGTCAATGGTTGCTGACCAGTGACTAATTGAAAGGGGCTGGAGTGAGTAGCGGAGCTCTTTTGTAAGTTGAAACAGAATTGTGCAACATCAAGTAGTCCCACCCAATTTTTCTGGTTTGCACTTACAAAATGACGAAGGTATTCTTCAAGCATAGAGTTAAAGCGCTCAGTCTGTCCGTCAGATTGGGGATGTTGGCTTGTCGACATATTAAGTTTGGATCCCAAGAGCTTGAACAACTCCTTCCAGAACTTTCCTGTGAATCGAGCATCACGATCGCTAACAATGTTTTCGGGCAGTCCCCAATACTTCACTACATTCTTGAGGAACAATTGCGCCGTATCTTCGGCTGTGCAAGTTAGTCCGGTCGGCACAAAGGTCACATACTTTGAGAATCGGTCAACAACTACAAGGATGCTCCTGAAATCCTCCACTTTCGGTAACCCAGTAATGAAGTCCATGGAAACACTTTCCCAAGGACGAGTTGGAACCGGCAGGGGCTCTAGTAAGCCTACTGGTCGATCTCTTTCAACCTTATCTTGCTGGCAAATAAGACATGTTCGAACATAGGCCATTACATCCTCCTGTATCTGCGGCCAATAGTACCCCCTCTCTAGCAATGCAAGTGTCCGTCTCCAACCTGGATGTCCCGCCCAATGGGTGTCATGGCATTCTCTCAAAAGTTCTTTCCTCAAACCAGAAGTTCTCGGAACATAGAGGCGATTACCAGTTGTGAGTATTGCTCCATCTTTTATCCAGAACCGTCGAGTTTTGCCCTGCTTGATCGACTCTGTAATCGCCTTCGCTTGTGGATCCGTCTGTAGGCCTACTTTGATCTTCTCCAAGATGGTGTGACTCGGACCAGTATGGGTTAGCACTGCAAGGTCTGCCCTTCTACTGAGTGCATCAGCTACATTGTTAGTGCGCCCTGGCTTGTATTCCAATACTAAGTCAAATTCTGCTAATTTTTCCTGCCATCGAGATTGCTTGGAGGTTAGCATCTTCTGAGTAAGGAAATGGCTTGCTGCAGCATTATCCGTTTTTACAAGAACTTGAGATCCCAAGAGGTAGTGTCTCCACACTCGTAAATAATGTACAATGGCTAGCAATTCCTTTTCCTGAGCTGAGTAACGAGACTCTGTATCATTCAACTTTCGACTCTCATATGCTACCGGGTGACCATCTTGAAGTAAAACTCCCCCTAAGGCATAATCAGATGCATCTGTTTGTACTTCAAAGGGCTTGGTGATGTCTGGCAAGGCCAATACTGGATCTTTCATCACGGCCAATTTCAAGTCTTGGAATGAAGCTTCACACTGCCTATCCCATTCCCATGTTCGGTCTTGTTTCAACAAATTTGTCAGGGCAACAGCTCTCTTAGAGTAGTCCCTTATGAAGCGACGATAATAGTTTGCGAGTCCAAGGAAAGAACGTAGTTGAGACACGTTCTTAGGAGAGTTCCAATCATGGATTGCCTTGACTTTCTCCATGTCCATCCGAATCTTGCCATTGCCAATAACATGCCCCAAGAAATTGATCTGGGTCTGGCCGAATGAGCACTTTTCCTTCTTGACAAAGAGATGATTATCCTTAAGGATTTGGAACACTTCTCGCAAATGATGTAGGTGTTCTTCTATAGTCCCACTATAAACCACAATGTCGTCAAGATAGACAACCACAGACTTGTCCAGAAGGTGACGGAACAGGCCATTCATAAGGGTGCAAAATGTAGCTGGAGCATTGGTCAAGCCGAAGGGCATTACTAGGAACTCATATGACCCATATCTAGTAGAACAAGCAGTTTTGGGTTCGTCACCAGCAGCAATGCGGACCTGATGGTAACCTGATCTCAAGTCGAGTTTTGTGAAGTATCTGGCGAATCCAAGTTGGTCGAATAAGTCTGCAATGAGCGGCAACGGGTATTTGTTCTTTATAGTGACTTTGTTCAAGGCTCTATAATCAACACAAAGGCGAAGACTGCCATCATGTTTCCGCTGAAAAAGAACAGGTGCCCCATAAGGTGCTTTAGAGGGCCGAATGAATCCTGACTCCAACAAGCCATCTAGTTGTGTTCTCAATTCGGTCAGCTCTGGAGGGCTCATGCGATATGGATTACGTGCGGGTGGCTTGGCACCAGGGACTAACTCAATTTCGTGATCAATGAGCCTTCTGGGAGGTAGATTCTTTGGCAATTCATTCGGCATCACTTCGCTGAAGTCAGCACTAACTTGGGCAACTTCCTCAGGGATTTTGCTAGTATCATCTTCCATCTCTAGCTTTGCCACAGCTAAGTATGTATCTTCTCCTTTGGCCAAGCCCCTCTTGACTTGGAGCGCCGACAATATTCTATCATGAGTTGTTGGTCGAATTGAGGTTGGTACAATGCGTAGTCTGGGTCCGAAAAACCCCAAGGAGTCCATGAAAGGTAATGGTCCTGCTGCAGCTCCTCGGAAGAATTCTTGGCCAAGAATCACCTTAAAATCATCAAGTGGAACGGCCAAGAAGTTTGATCTTCCTTCCCATGGACCAACCTGTAGTGGCACAGCTCTAGCCACACCATTAATAGAGATTGCCTCAGAGTTGACAGCTTTTAACTTACCCACATCTCCTTCTAAGTTCAGACCCACACGTCTAACTTCATCTGGGGCAATAAAATTGTCTGTCGCTCCGGAATCCAACAATGCTTGGGAAGGGAACCCATTGATAGAGATGTCGATGTATTGTAAAGCCTTCTTGTGTGGGTGCTCATACATTTCTCCTTTGACAGCATTGAGCTTGCGTAGGGCTCCCATTTGGGAGGTCTCACTGTTGGTGGGGTTCGAGCTCGATGCGGTCGGGTTAGAAGGTTCTGCTTGAAGCAAGGACATTAATGAGTGTAGAGCTGGTTTGGATGGACATTTGCCTGTTGGGTGATCCCTGCTATTGCAAAGAATGCATGGGGCAGGGGCAGATGGTCTCCACTGCCCAGAGTAATTTTGCCCTCCTTTGTTGTTGTAATTTGAGTTGCTAGAGCTGGCATTCCAATTTTTGTTGGAACTCCAATTCTGGTTGGACGGCCGGGAATTATAGTTTCCTCGATTCTGACTTGAGTTTCCCCAGTTTTGGTGAGGTGAGCGAGCATTCGACCCTGAGCTTGAATTGGTACTGCCAGTTCTAGCTGTAGAGTGATTGAGCGAAGTGGATCCAGTCATGGGCATATAATCGCTAAATCTTTCTGCTGCCGCAATAGCACTTGTAATATCTGTCACCTTCTGCCTTTGCAATTCTGCTTGTAGAAGCGGCTGGGCTTGTTCCATGAAACAGAAAACTTTATCCTTCTCAGACATGTCTCGAATATCTAGCAAGCAAGTTGAGAATTGTCGGACATAGTCTCGAATATTGCCTGTTTGTTTGATGGTGTGGAGCTTCCTCCTTGCTAAGAAATCAGTGTTCTCAGGCAAGAATTGATTTCTGAGTTCCTTTTTGAGGTCTGCCCAAGTTCTAATAAGGATGCGACCTTCTTCCATATCTGCATATTTGGTTCTCCACCATAGTTTCGCATCACCTGCTAAGTACATGGTCGCCATGGTAACCTTGGCTTCTTCTGATTCGGGGTTCACCGCCCGAAAATACTGCTCCAGATCAAACAAGAAGTTCTCTAACTCCTTCCCATCTCGTGCCCCAGCATATGATTTTGGCTCGGGTACTTTCATCCTAGGGTGATCAGTCGTCCCTGTGGCCTTAGTAAGCAAGCCAACCCTTGCAAATAAGTCCTCCAACTGTAATTGGAAGTCACTCATCACCTGAGCTGTGGGGTGAGGCGACTCTTCCATTGCGACTGTTCGTCCCTCTAAGTTATCAACATGCTCGGCCAGCGAATCCACTCTGTCTGCCAGTGAAAAGAGTCCATCCAACCGACTAATCTGTTCTCCCAAAGTGTTCAACTGGTCCATTCTGCTTTCCAGTCTATGCATTCGACTGGCCTGTCGTTCCTCCATAGCGCTAAGGCGCTCATTTACTTCCTGCATCCTGGTTTGCATTCAACAAGTTCTGGCTCTGATACCAACTGTCACGGACTAGTAATCCGTGCGGCACTAGCTATCCAATTCACTAGTAAGCCTATGAGTAGTTACTTTGATGAGCACAAATATTAACTTGAGAATGCACAATATCAATCTGTAGACAATATAACAATGCACAATAGTCAGTAAAAGCTCTCATTCACATTCAATAGATTACAATGGGGAGGAACGTTCGGAAGGACGTTGCTCAAGACTAGTTCGATGCTATCGATCGATGGAAATACAAGTTTGAAGTTGAAAAGCAATGCAAAGAAAACAATAAAAATGCTAGCGGTACAGTCTGGCCCGACTATGCAATGGAGGCAACACGTCCTCACAGTCAAGAGCTCAAACCTTCCCCCTATAATATAGATGTTAAGCATTTGGGCACTTTTCAAAAGGGAACATTGAGTTTTGAGACCATTAGGAAAGTCTTGAAAGGCCTCTGAACCTTGATTTCCCTAATAAATGGTACTAGTCCTGACACTTGCCCACTCCTACTTTAGAGAAAAAAGAGGGGTAGAATTGGAATTCATCAACTCCTGCCTAGAAAAGTTTTTTTTATAAGACACTATCATGTTTGTACGAAATCACAAAGTCATCTGTTCGATCTTGGTAGATTCCGTTTTTTTTTTACTATTTAAAACCGAATCACATTAATGGTGCAATTGTACCCTGTTATTAGAACTCCCATTAATGGCCCCATCTTAGTCTGAACACACGTAACATTTTCACCCCACCAAACCCGCCCCTCCTTCGCACGCACAAAATTCAACAAAACTCAAAGATAACCAACGCCACCACCACTATGGACATCGGAACCACTGGTGTCGACGCCGCCGCGGCTACAACTGGCGATTCCGATTCCAAATCCGGATTCGCTTTCACAACCGCCGACTGGAGTCACAGCCTCACGCGGAGGTTCCAGCACCTCCTCGACAAATCGACGCCGCACGTCCTGCGGCGGTGGATCGGGTTGGGCGTCGTGGCCACCATCTACATCATCCGTGTGTACTTCATCCAAGGGTTCTACGTTGTCTCCTATGGTCTGGGCATCTACATCCTCAATCTCTTGATCGCGTTTCTTTCCCCGCAAGTTGATCCCGAGATTCAAGAAATCGTTGAAGGACCTACCCTCCCTACTAGGGGCTCTGATGAGTTCCGTCCCTTCGTTCGCAGGCTTCCGGAGTTCAAGTTCTGGTAAGTGAATTTCGCTTTCCATTTCTTGTCAATTGGGGTATTTATTTGATTTTCCAGTTTTTTCAGAATGAATTTGATCTGAAATTGGATAATTCTATTGAAATTGGTTCCTTTCAAATGCGTGTACATTTTTTTCTTGTCAATTGTCGAAATGTATATTGATAAATGTGTGAAATTAGTGTACGACTAGTTTTATTGAGATCATCATCTTATTCTTGGGATGAGATTATGTTTATGCCGTTTGGTCACGTGCGGAGGAGACCAAGCACGGTGCCAATTAAAAAATGTCTAGATTGACAAGTTAATGAAGAGTGTAGACGGAGTGTAGAGGTGACCAAACACGACGCCAATTAGAAAATGCCTAGATTGAAAAGTTAATGGAGGGTGTAGATGGAGGGGACGATTGTTGAAAACTTGGATGAAGGCGGTGAAGGAAGATATCCTTGAGCTTAGATTAGACGAGGATATGTGGGAAGATTGCATGTGGGAATATCGCATTGCTTGGAGAACCAAAATTCGTGTAGCCAACTCAAAAAATATCGGGAATGGGCTTTGATGATGATGATGATTGTATTGGTTCATTCTTTTATTTAGTTGAAGGAAGAAAACACGGAAACAATGTAGGCTGTACTAATTGAAATAACAAATGGAAGGAAGAATCCTCTATATAGCTTAAAAGGGGTTTTATGATCACAAGTATAAATGAATTACTCAAATCTTAAAGTGAAAATGAGAGGAGATCTAGAGATGTCATGTCGGTAAGTCATGTCGGTACGCCGTATAAGATTTGTAGCTTCAATTTAAGTCGTTCAACTTGTTCCATACAAGTCACAGATTCCATAGGATGCCATAGTTGCCATCTTTTCACCCATTAGCATATTCATAAGTGGCCTATGTAGCCCCACAGCATGGAGGATTACATGGAGTCTTAGAGCAAGAGGGAAGTCTTTAAGTAATTATCAAAAAGAGAGATCAAGGACAAAAATCAATGGGTCCAATTCAAAATTTAGAACCAACGTCTTTTGATTGGTGATTGTCCACCTCAGATGCAGAGATTTTGAATGGTATGCCTATTCTATTTGTAATTTGATTAAAAGGTGTACTTTCCAGCCCCATGCATATTGATATGTAAAAAATACAGGTCAGTTCCACCGTTAGTTATTGGATATCTTAGGTTGTAGATTTTTTAAGTACATGAGACTATCAGAGCATAGTTGATTGAAGTGGAGTTAGGTTGATGTTCTTCGCTAATGTAATCTCATTGGAGATTCTATTGAGACAAATAGAGGAAAGAATTCAAAACAGCTCGTGAAGGTCAGTTGCCTCAACCTAAATTTCCTGGCCAACTAGACCTCCAACTCCTCCCAATTTACTAAGTCATAAGCACCAAATTCCTATAATACACCCATTAGGCTAAGGGTTTGTTTGATTCTAAAGGAAAATTTGCCATGAGAGAATTACAAAAACAAAAAAAAGAAATAGTACATGAAGTGGAAAAAATTCTCCATCTTAAGGTTGAAGATGACTTTTTTTTGACAAAAGTTTTCTTAGCTCTCGCTCTAAGAAAACATTTTCCATAATTTTGTAACAAACTAAGAGGATCACAAAGCTCATGTTCTTCCTCTTTCCTTCCTCTCCCTTTCACATTTGGAAAAATTTCTCCTTGGGATCTAACACACCCTAAAATTTAAGAGTTTTCTCATTAGATGTGTTATTGCACCATCTAATTTTGTTTCAAGTAGGATATGTCCCAACATTAAGATTTTTGTGCATTTGATGCTTTTAGGTACCCGCCCCACGCCATGTCACACGAGGAACACTTCATAGGTTCTATGAAAGGCTAGTCAAAGAGACACATTACCACAATCCCAAAATTTTTACCATCACATTCAAGGGAAAATTGGACACCCTTTAAGAAAATGTCTTGCATCTTTGAGATCCTCTATAGGCTTGTTTCATAAGTCTTATTTTGAATATGATCTTCTTGTCCTTGAGATACACCTTTGAAGGCTTGTTTCACAAGTCACATTTGGTGGAATCCAATTTCCCTCCTCTCTAAGGTATTTGGTATTTGGCTTGGATGATCGTTATCCGTTGGCTTTTTTTTTTTGTTTGTAATATGTTCATGAACATTTCCCTTATAATGCTCTATTTATCTTTTAAAAGGTGTATTATCCAATCCTCCCATCATTAATATATGTCCAAAGGAATATTCTCACTATTGCAGTTTTGCTTCATCATTATGCATAAATGAAATGGGTGTATAATGAATGAGAATATTTTCCAATGTGTCTTGAACGCACATGAGGCAACTAGCTATGTAATAAGTGTACTTTTCCATTTTGCAAGTCTAGATTTTGAAGTTTTTGCTCTTAAAATTTCACCACCATACTCTTAGCCCCTGAAGGAGGACCGAGACATATGGAAGGGACAAATTCAACTTTGAAACTCAAGATTTTCATAACTTTACTAGCTAATGCACATTCCCCACCTCATGGATGGCATTGTTAATGAAATTGATCGAATAATGGGATATCATTAGCTAGTAAAGCGATGAAAATCTTGTGTTTCAAAATTGAATTTGTCCCTTCCATATGTCTCGGTCCTCTTTCGGGGGCTAAGAGTATGGAGGTGAAATTTTAAGAGCAGGACCTTCGAAATCTAGACTTGCAAAATGGAAAAGTCCACTTATTATTGACATAGCTAGTTGCCTCATGTGCGTTCAAGACACATTGGAAAATATTCTCATCATTATATGCCTATTTCATATATGCATAATGATTGTGCACAAACAGAAGCAAAATTGCAATAGTGAGAATATTCCGTTGGACTTACATTTATCCGTTGGTTTTTTTTTTTATTATGTTCATGAACATTTCCCTAATAATGCTCTATTTATCTTTTGAAAGGTGTATTACCAATTTCATTTACATTTGGAAGGGACAAATTCAACTGTGAAACACAAGATTTTCGTCGCTTTACTAGCTAATGCACATTCCCCACCTCATGGATGGCATTGTTAATGAAATTTCTCGAATAGTGGGATAATCATTTGGTTTCGTTTAATAACCTGGTTAGGTGGAGTCATTTTAAGATTGGAAATAGTGTGTTGGTGTATCATCTTCAAGTTGTTGCACTCATTTTTCTTGGGAGAGGATAAATGTCAAGATCCATGTTGAAAGGAGTCTTGCATTGCTTCCGAGCAGTGTCGGGGTTAAAGATTAATCTTCGCAAATCTAGTCTTTTTGTTGTAGGAGATATGTGTAATGGGTAAGAGTTTGCTAACATTTTGGGGCATTGGATGGCTACCTTGGGATGCCTTTGGGAGCCTCTTGACCAAGTGTTAGATTAGAAATAAAATGGCTACATGAAAGAGTAAATATATTTTTTAGGGAGGGAAGAGTAACCCTTATCAAAAGCACATTGTCCAATATTTCAGTATATTATCTTTCATTGTTTGAGCGTCGGTCTCAGTGATCAATCAAATGTATTGAATTTGTAGAAATTTCTTGGATCGAGTGTGTGTTGAATGAAACATTATTGGGCCAATGGTCATGGAGGTTTGGAGGAGAAGGCACAACCTTTGGAGGAGGGTGATTGTTACTAAATATGGATGCAAGGTCGGAGGTTTTGAGAGTGGCGAATTACTCCTCGTGGATGTGGGTTGCGGAAGAATATTATGTCGAGTGAAGGGGAGTTTAGGAAAAGAGTCCAACTAGTTAGGAGCAAGGAATAAAAACTTGTTTTGGGCATATGTGTTGTGTGAGAATACTACTTTACGTGAGGCGTATCGTGAGTTTCATGCACTTTTTTAACATAAGCATTATCTCATTGTGGATGCTATGTCTCACACAACAGATGGCTACTCTTGCAATTTAGGCTGAATGGGGGTTAGACGATTTGGTCTCACTACTAATTGGGATCAGAGATCCTCCTCAATTTCTTATGTGTTTTAGTGATGATGCAGTCTGATTTTTTTGTGTGGGGGTGAAAGTGATACCATCCAAATGGGCCTAGGATCTCTTAAAAAGAATACCCAAAAGCTTCACCCTAGGCAATGCACAATACTATACAAGGACCAGACACTCCATACGTAGCTTGGAGTCATTGAGCACCATACATTAAAAAATTATGCGCTTCCATTCCTTACAAAGCCTCTACAGCTTTGATGTAGAATCTTTAAATTTGTTTCCAATCCATTCTTTGAAAACGAGAGTGATGTGGATGATGTTATTTCTCCAATCCAAGAAGCCCATAAAATCCCTTGGATACAACACCAAAATATAAAGAATCTCATGGTAAAACCATCTAGACTGAGAAAATATATTAGGAAAGCCATTTGGGTTACGTTGTAATTATGAGAGACTAAGGCTATGTCAATTTCATTGTAACCTACCTGCCTCTCAAGACAAAAAGAATCTTGCTTTTGAAAATTTAACAAGAGTTCAAATCTTGTACTAAATTTAACAAGAGTTCGAATCTCAAAAGATTAGTCCAATATTAGTATTAGGACCGTTCATAATTTGGTTTGGACCAGTTTTACGCGAAAATTATAAAACCAAACTCCTTGATTTGGCATTGTTTCCAACCGAACGTACATTGCACAAATCGAACCAATTAATCGGATTGATTGAACTAAACCAAGTATTATAGCTTGGTAATTTGGTCCTAAAATTATGGGGCATTGGGCTAAAAAGACTTATTTGGGCTTTTATTGTCAGTTTAGGACCCACCGTTAAGTTTCATTTAGCTAAAAAAAATTACCCAAAAAAAATGTTTATCATTCGTCTGAGTTGAAATTTTCTTGTTTGACTGCCCATTTAGGATCCCTAAGTTTCATTTACTTAAAAAAACTCCAGTAAATGAAAATCACTAAAACGTTGTGTTAAAATTTCAACTTGTTTAGACACCATTTCTTGAGATACGTTTTTAGGTCCCCGGTCATTAAATATCTTGATAAACGGTTTTTGTGGGTGTTTAAGGATCACCCTTTCAGGTGGTCTTGGACAATTAGCGTCGGTCGGCTTGTGTCATGCCCTTCCTCCCTTTAATGATATTAATAGAGAAATTCCCTTTATCCCATTTAACTCGTATCTCGAGGCATACATGTTGAAATGGGACAAAACTTTAACACGTTTCTAATGTGAACTTATAATTTTCTTCAAAATTTCAGCTCAAACTAACTAATAATTTCATTTACTAGAGTCATTTTAAGTAAATGAAACTTAGGGGGACCCTAAACGGGCTGTCAAACTAGAAATTGACCCTTTTAGCCCAATATCTATAATTTTATTTCTATATCTGTATGTTGTTTGTTTTTATTTATTACGATTATTTATATTTAATAACATGTGTTATGCTTATGTTGGCATACCAAACTGAGTCCGTTGGTAAGGTTTTCGATGCACATTTTGATAACTATGGTATACGTGTTATAAAGTCCATAAAGACATTCACCCATGAGCTAAGTATGCACAAAGGTTTAAGCATCCCAATTGGGTTTTCCCGGGTCATTAGATTTTGTTAGCAAATGTGGAAAATCATGTGCGTAATATGTGTGGAAATAAATTTCACTAACCATCACTTGTGGCAAGTCTGGATAGTCAGTACCTGAGTGTGCATGCATTGGGGCAAGCGGATGAATTGCCTATTGACACAATAGATACTATGACATACCAACAGGGGCAGACCTCTAACGGGCGCTGGGGGGAGGGGCCAACTACCTCCTAAACTTTCAGAATATTTTTAATAAATACTTAGTTTTACAAAAAAATCAATTATATAGTGTATAATATAATATGGTAATAGTTCATTCAATAATTTCTACATGTGTCTGTTCGTATAGTGGTTCGAAGTTTAACATTTTTAATAAACGACCAGAGTTCGATACTCTTGGAGTGTAAGATTTCTTTATGGCTATTAACTATATATTTTTATGTTTATTGATAATTACTATTCTCCATTATTGTTACTCGCCAATTTTTTTTTTAATTTTTTTTATTTTCATTGCAATTTTATTAGTAATTGCAAACATTAAAAAAATTGTTTAGTTTAATAAAAACTTATTTTCAGTCCTCTAGGAGTGTATGAATTTTTTTATGGTTGTTGACAATTACTATTTCTGTCATTGTGACCTGCCTCTTTTTTTTTTTTTTTCAACGTAATTTATATGTAATTGCAAACATTAAAAAAATGAATTGTTTGTTCACAAGTGGTATAAAGCCTCAAAAAAAAAAATTGGAATTAATATCTAAAATAATAACTATATAATTCAATGAAATATACCATAAGCCAACTCATACAAAATTTGAGGCTCATATAAACCATCTTTTTCTATTAAATTGTATTAGGATCTCATTATGTTCATAAATTTCAGATACTTATCCCAATTATTTTGTGATTTTAATTATATGTTCTAGTTATTACACTCATTTGCTCTTGCTAAGGTTATCGATATTGTGACTTTATTTTGGCTTAAAATTGGACTACACTGAATTCAATTTGGTATATATAATGTACTTTTGAAGTTGTATTTTATTATTAGTTACTAGATTGGGTAGAAATTTTCTTTTTTCTCCGCCCTTGATAACTACTTATCAACTAATAATTATTTGTTCGCCCCCGACTAAAATCTTGGTCTGCCACTACAAATCAACACCTACTTATAGAATTTAGTGAGCATCCAGAAGCAAAGTGTTGCTTGGCATTGTGCTTGAGGGTTATTTCGAAAGCCTCCCAACTCCTGGGTTAGAGCATAGTGTTGAGGATTGATTTTGGTCATGGTTTCTCTGCGAAATGGTTTATAACTTTGCCTTGTGACTAAGGGCTTGACCCTTTTGTTGGTTTTTACCAACTTGTACCTGACCACTTCATTAATTTTTCTAAATCACGACTGAAAAATTAGACATCTTACAAACTTTTACTGGAAACTTATCTCTCAAGCCTTCAGTGACATTCTGTAGCAGATTACATACTCTCTTGATAAGCACATGATTTTATTATACTATTGTCACAATTTAAGTTGATTGATTCACATGGTATTTGAGATAAATAGTTAAGCAGCTAAATCTATCAAATATTAAAGGATTACCCCGGCTATTGAACAATATATAGAAAGCATAGTTGAGGCTTAATTTAGTGTTTCAAATGATTTCATTGCTCCACGGAAAAGGTATCTTACTTTTGTTGGAGACTATGACCTCGGAATTTCTTTTGTTCTTACTTCTTACCTTCTTCATTATTGCACTGTTGCTAAGGAACGTAATACGTTTTATTGCCTTATTTTTATGAGAAAACTTCGCATCAGATATGGACTCTGGCTCCATTTCTAGTATGTCTAATTAGATTCTGCTTCTCCTTATGTGGCAGGTATTCTCTAACCAAAGCATTCTGCATTGCTTTTGTGATGACATTCTTCAGTGTGTTTGATGTGCCTGTGTTTTGGCCAATTCTCTTTTTCTACTGGTTTGTGCTTTTCTTCCTCACAATGAAGAGACAGATTCTGCATATGATTAAATACAGATATGTCCCCTTCACTTTTGGCAAGCAGGTAAGCTCTAGAGTGGTATATGCCATTTAAACTTTTCTGTCTTGATTATATATATGTCTATATCCCCTATTGTTCAAAGACATTGAGTCACATAACTTCTTCACAGAAATACACGGGAAAGAGAGGCGCTTCGGCTGATGACGCGCCTTCTTAAATATTGAGACTTCAGGTAGGTTGAATTACTGAGTGGTAATAGAATGCTTTTGCATACAGTATCCATACAGTATCCAACTAGCTATTTCATCCGACTGCAGGACCTTTGTGAGGTCTTGATAGGAGAAAGTGCCTGGAATTTGATACACAGGCTCTTCTCTTTTGCTTTTCTTTCTCTAGTAAAGCTTTTGAAGTCCATAGTGGGAAAACAACTGGAATAGATGAGGTGCTTTCATGTCATGTTGTTTATTTAATTTTCCCTTTTTCTGCTGGATATAGAAGGAACAGGCTACAGTTTAATGTACTGGTGCTGTTGCATGGAATGTTCTATTTTTTAACAGCATTTACTGTAGATAATGCTTACCAAGGAAAAACTCTGTTGAATTAATTGATCAGTCTTTTGTGTTCTTGCTTCCCTTCCCACTTCTCTAGGGCATAAAATCGGTTGGATCTACGATTGGATTGGATTTTTGGCCAGATGTAATATGTAAAATTTGCCAAAATGAAATTACCATACCCGGACCATTTTATGCCTTACCCTTCATCCTCTTCCTTTTTCTTTTAAGGGCGTTTGAGTGTGCGAGGATGAAAGCAGGTTTACTATTTGCCAATTTCCGAACAGGTTATTTCTTTTAGGTATGAAATTGAGAAGCTTTGTTATGTATGTGACACAAAATGTTGATCTGCCATTTTATTATACTTATCGATTGCCCCACTTTTAGGCCAAAAGTATCTCATTGAGTGGTCGTAATTGTATGGTCCAGTTTAAAATTTCAACCATCAGAATGCAGTTTGTCAAGAATGGTGTTTAGGTGAAATTTTATGGTGAAACTCGTGATTTCCACTCTGTAACACCATCTTCTCTGGTCAGTTTCAGTTGCTCATACTTATCTTTGTTTTGGCTGTGACAGTGGCATAATAAAATCCTCGAAACTTCAAGTATTTAAATCTAGTTTGTATATAATTCTTTCGGGGACAGCTTTGTTTCCTTCCGACGTCTGCGACTGTTGCAGAGGAAAGAGATGCATGTCGTACGCCTGTCTCATTTTTGTCGGTACAGAAGGATGATAGATACTCTTTGAGCATCTGTTTGATTCATGTCCTGTTTCTCCCCATCTATGTGGGGTTACGTGGAGACGACTCTAGGGATGATTTCCGGTATCGTATTGATTCACATCTGTAAAAACATCTTTCCCAATGTGGGCCAATGGACTGAGGTTGTCATTTGACGCCCACAGCCTGTGTATACCAAGTTGTGGACCGAGGTTGTCATTTGATCTCCACAGCCTGTGTACCAAGTGCGGACTGAGGTTGTCATTTGATGTCCACAGCCTGTGTGTACGTCCACAGCGTGTGTGTACCAAGTGCGGACTGAGGTTGTTATTTGATGTCCACAGCCTGTGTGTACCAAGTTGCTCTTTTGGTTTTGCATTTTTTATTTTTTATTTTTTATTTTTATGAAAAGGTTATTGTGCGGCTGTACTTGTTCATCAATTAAGCACACGGTAGATTACCATGATCTCGTTCTCACATTGGTTCACTCCCTCCCTTGTATGTAGGCTATGTAAAGATTGGGGGATGCGCCAATGACATGACAGCTCAATGGTTAGAGTTTGGCAGATGGTATCACTAGGTCATGAGTTCGAACTCAGCCGGCTTGTTAAATGTGCGTGAACTGTGGTAGTGGTAGTGGGAAGTGACGGGAGTTCTGCACTGTCAAAAGGCCCACTTGTTAGTACCAAATTGGTTGAGATGGTAAATGAGCATGTTTATGTAAATAAAACCCTTGTTACTCGTAAGGTCGAGTTTTGTGATCAGAAAATGTGTAGGGACCATCTGACTGGCAGGGCAATTCAAACCATCTACTCTGGAGACAGGATTAATGAAATGTTACTATAGGAGCGTTTTGTACAAAGAGGAGATAAGAAACGTGGAGCGGGGAAAATGGAGGACCATGGGTATCCCTTAATTTGGGGTACGGAGACTTGCCTGGGGCACCCACACCACCTTATACAGCTGTCAATATCCTTTCCTTCTCCACTGTGGTGGGCTTCATTCCCCACTCTGTGTTTTTAAGTCTCCCAAACCTCATCTTCGTCCTCACTACCTTCCCATTCATTCCTATGCACAGATTCCTTCCTCTGTGCAACACAAATTTCTTCAGATATTTTTCCAAATGTCCAAGCAAAATTTAACCCTTGTATCACCATGTTTCTTAGATTTGAATGATTAAGGAATTGTATCAATAAGTTTTTTCGGTTTCAAGTGGACAACTACAAGTAGCATTTTCCTTTGCATGGTCCAATTTAAACAATATTAGAAATTTCATGCTAGAGTAATGCTTATCGAGTCATTTAAAACTTCCTAAAGTATATAAACAATTAGCATATTATCCGTCATTGGCACTCTACATGTACACTTTTTTGTTATTGTTAATTATCATGCATTGAACATCCTCACCAACATTTAGAATCGATTTGAATGTTCAAGGTCTTTATTTGAATATTCATTCAGATGTTCATCCGTTTCTTTGAAAAATATTATATTTTAAACATGAAAATATTAAAAATACTTACATGTTTTAATAAGAAAATATATTAGTGTTTGTATTGATAATTAGTTTTGTTGGAAAGATTTTCAAAATTGCATTTCAATAAAACAAAATTTACCAAAATTCGATAACTACATAGATAGTTATGATGCCAATGGTGTTATGGTCGAGTAGTTAGGGCTGTGTGGGTTTATCCCCCATGTCCTAGGTTCAAGACCCGTCGGCGGCATGGTTACTTTTTTATGGTGTTGATCTGTAGGTCGCACATTGTTGATAGGTTATGGGATCCTATAAAAACTCAACTCACTTTTCAAAAAAAAAACATAGATAATTATGATAATTTTCATTTTGAAAAGTATGAAAACATGATACTTTCTCTCTACATCACATATACATTTCACAAATTATTTTCATTTATTTTTTTTGCCTTCTACATCATTATAGAAATTGAATCGCAACCTTCACATATTTCTTAACTTTCAATCCTAGTCATCTTTTATCTCCAATCCTTATAATTTAATGTTTATTCTATTTAACAATGAATAGTAAAACACAACTCTAAATTATAATATATAATATTTAAACACGTTCGGAGGAAAGAAACAAGACCAAGGAGTCAATTTGATCTCTCTCTTATTTCTTCATATCTCCAAGCAAAACATATATGAAGGTGCTTCCAAAGACAATCTTAATGGAATATTTTCCTCAAATAGCCAAATTATTTATTCGCTTTCAAGAAAAATATTATGTTCCCTTCATTAATCTGCAAAGTTCTCTGGTGTAGTTGTGAAATAAGACGAAAGTAGTGGGTGTCACTGAGAAGTGGGGAACCCTAAATGAAGAGAGGCCACTTTCCATTTCAGACATTTTTTTTCCTGTCTTGCTTGATGACAAGGGATCCCAACTAAACCATATTTGCGTTGCGTAGTCTTAAAACGACTCTTGTTAGTCGAAGATTATGTGGCCTACTAATCATACTCTGAGGCGATGTCGGATGCTTCAGAAGCTATATAACCATAGTGAGGGGGTTCGCGTTTCCTCACCTTGATCACCTTTGAAGAAAATAAAGCTATCTCGAAATATCTAGCACATAAATAATCAAGGTGATTCGGTGTGGTAGAAATGAATGTAGTAAAAATGGGGTGTATATTGATTGCATTTTGATATTTATTGACTCTTCAATGTTGTCTGATATGACTTATCTGTTGCTTTTACGGGGTTTAAACTGGGCATCTGATTGTCGAATCACACTGAATATGGCTTTGGAAATTTTGGTTTTAGTAATCCGATAAAATTGATGATTTAAGACAACAAATATGTTTGTATTCCCTAATATACTTCCAGGATTACAATTTCATCAAGCAAAAGGGACAATTAGAATTAGGAAGTACATAGAGGGTCTCATTTCTTATGTTTTTATTACAAGAACTACTGCAGTAGTGGTTGCCTTGTAAACCTTTCTTTTTGTCTCTCTGTTTCTGTGGTGGACTCAACAATGGAAGGTCCAGTTCCCATGCTCAACTGTCTTCTACAGCAGGCACTAAGAAACCTATGTTCATGTTCTGATTCTTCTTCTAGCCCATCAAAGTGGGTGTACGCGGTCTTCTGGAGGATCCTACCAAGAAACTATCCCCCACCCAAGTGAGCAAACAAAACCAATCAACACCATTATACATCAAACCACATTTATGTATTTCTCATTCAAATTGTGCTGTTGTTGTAGATGGGATTATGGGGGAAGTGCTCTTTATTGCTCGAAAGGGAACAAAAGGAATTGGTAACTAGTCCAAAACTTTGATTGAAGAGTTACATTAATATGACAATCCCATTTCTTATTTTGAGTTGTTATTTGGATTTCTTTTCAGGATTTTAGTTTGGGAGGACGGGTTTTGCGATTTCTATGAATGTGAACAAGCTGGAAGTGGGTACATTAATGGAAAGTTTGGAGCTGATATCTTCTTTAAGATGTCTCATGAAGTCTACAACTATGGAGAAGGGTGACATAAGTTCTTCTTTCAATCCTGTCTCTTATTGTTGCTTATTGAGAAATTGGGAGTTACTTGTGTTCAATGTTTCAGATTAGTCGGGAAAGTTTCTGCAGATAATAGTCACAAATGGGTGTTTAAAGATGTTCCATTAGACAAGGATTCCAATCCCTACTCATCTTGGAATGGATCGATTGACCCAGTAAGAGAAAACAAACACCTACTATTCATAATGACTTACTTCTTTCTAGTTCAACAATCAAATTCATTATTGATGTTTACTCAAACAGCAGCCTAGAGCATGGGAGGTTCAGTTCAATTCCGGCATTCAGGTAAGTGTTGCTAAGTAGATAGAAAAAGTCTGAAACGGAACAAAACATAAGTGCGAAACACCACCTCTTACATTTTATGAGTTGTTCTTCTTTCAAACAGACCATCGCAATCATTTCTGTTAGAGAAGGCCTCATTCAATTAGGTTCTCTCGAAAAGGTCCTCCCTTGATCGAACATACTCTGTCTTTTATAATTCTTGTTTTAACCTGTTTCTTCCACAAAACTCTAGTGATGCGAAATGGTGATTTCCAGATTGGCGAAGATCTCAACTTGGTGATGAACATACAAAGGAAATTCAACTATCTCCAAGGCATACCAGGGGTCTTCTCAATACAAAGATCATTTCTACCTCTAAATGCATTGAAACCCAACACACAGTTCATAACAGATGCAAACAAAACAGGTTTATTAGTAGACGAAAAACGACATGTAATAGGTGGCAAGAGATTCTATGGAGAGAGGATTGATGAATTTCCAAGCAAAGCCATCAACTTGGGTTGGAATTCTCCACAAAACAGAGGAGTGCCACTTTGGTCCATCCCACCTTTGTTTCCTACCATGTCTTGCAGTTTCGGAGCTTTGTTATCTACTGTGCCTCCTCTTAGTCCTCTATACAATGCAATCGAGCCTCCTGAACTCAACGATAAAGATAGCCCTGAAGAAGCAAACTCAATTCCATGAACCCTGATTCAAGCTTTGAATATTTTTAAGTGGAGGCAAATTTAGCTCTAAACTCGATTAATTAGTCCATGCAACATTCATTTTCTATGCAGTGTACTATTAGATTTGGAATTATGTCTATATGACAATAAATCTATTTATCGAAATATATCAGAATAATGTGGTAGTGTTTAATGATTCCCATAGTGTTTTGTTGTATCTTCTTGTAGTTAAAGACATCCTCAAAGTTTGTAGCTTCCTACTGTGAAGCCTTTGCATATTTGCATGGTATATAGTAGCATAGATCAATGTTTTCTTTGTCAAAATTTCAGAAAAATAACTCTCTTCTGGTGCAAAGTATAAGCTGTAGTCTTTCCAACATTTAATTCAGAAGTGTACCAAAGCAAATTAACACTTTATATAGCAAATCACATAGAGTGTCAACTTGCCATCTACTCCAAAAGCTTAAGCTTAGAGAAGGAAAACACGTGGTCGATCGTCATCCATGGTATATACCTATCATTCTGAAACAAAACTTGTGATAATGAACTCAAAAAACCCCTACTTGAAAACTCTAAATATTGTTAGTGTGGACATGGGAGGGGACACTAGACCATAATCCAACACCTCAAGTGGTCCTTCCAACAAAAGCCCAAAAAGAAGACCAGAAACACATCAGATGGTCCTGTACTTGGACAGCTATCTCTATTATTAACACCATTATACAATAAATTCTAATTGCCTTTCCTGGAGGAGAATAATTTGTAGGTGCAAAACTGGATGGGTCTAGCCCAGATTTCGATAGGCTCAAGCACGCTTTAGATTGAGTTTGGCTTAGGGGTGGGCATGGGGTGGGATGGGACGAGATGGACCCATCCCTATCTCATCCAGTTCATTCGGGATCGAGATGGGACGGGACGGGATAAACTTCATCCCAACCTCATCCCATCTCAAACGGGATTGGGACGGGACAGGATGAGATGGGATGAGCACGTACTAAACAGTCCTCCAATAAAAAATAAAAATAAAAATTTTATCTCACATTACTCACACACCAATAATTTCAAATTTATATACATTTAACTTACATCATAAATAGTAATAGATATTACATAAATAAATATTAAACTTTTTTTTGGAAGGCAAATAAATATTAAATTTCATTTAGATTTCATATAGACTTTCATCTTACATTGAATTAATTTCAAGACATCTTAAACTTTAATTTAGAAGATTAAAATTAATAATAATTATTACTAAATAAATAATTCGGGACGGGACGTGATAGACGAAATTGAAAATCTCCATCCCAGTCCCACCCCACTCTAGACCGGGACGGGACGAGATTGTGATGAGTTTGATCAATCCCAAAAGGACAAAAAAATCGGGACGGATTCAGGATCGCGGGATGAGATGCCCACCCCTAGTTTGGCTTGCAGTTAGATGGTTCGATGTTAATCAGGCAATTGCTGTTGCCCATAATTTGGAGCAACAACTTCGGTTCATTTTTATAGTTTATGGTATGATGATTTCTGACATTTGTTTTTACTTTTCTGCAGATTTTCAGCAACCTTCGTTAGCTAATGGTTTTATGCTATACTTTCTAACAACAATTCATCTTGCATTTAGTTCGGACGAGAGAGGAAAACCAAGCAGCCAGAAAATGAACACGAGCCCAATCTTTTGTTTACTATTTGCTCTATGTAGGTGCATTTTCGTCTGAGAGACGAATGAAAGATGACTTTCGCTGGATTCTAGAAGAGTTGTTTCTTGATGCAAGATTTTAGATCATCTCCAATAGCAGAGGATGGACATTGATAAAACTTATCCATCTCTATTTCTATCCATGTAAAGACCCAACTACAAAGTACAAAAAATGGATAAAATTTTTTGTTGTACGGCTTGTGACAAGCTTGCAGGCTTTTTTCAAGTCATTTAGAATTATTTTCATTAATTTTATTCGGCTTGATGGCAAAAACAATTGCAAAGGTTATGGGTTCAAATTCCATATTTTGAATTTTTTACCTTTTTTTTCGACACCAAAATTTTACATATCTTTATTTTTATATATTTTAATGCTATGTACACAATGTTAATTTATGTTTTACTTTTGTTAAATGAGATTAGTTAATCAAAATTCTATAATTGTGGGGTTAATTAATGTTATACACATGATTAATTTTTCTAAATTCATTAATTGGATGTTATAATAGGATTATTTTGACTCTGAGATCCACATGGTTTATCGTAATTGAGTTTGGACAAAATATTTCAATTTGGGTCTAAAATGTCATAGTCAACCTAATTGACTCACTTTGACCAGCCCATAGACAAAAATATCCTTACAAAATGGAATCCCAAATCAAATTATGATAAACCAAATGGACCCTAAAATTAAAAATAACTATTAGTTTTTAACATCTATAGGTTGGTCAACACAAGTCAATTGAGATGACTGTGCCATTTTGTACCCTAAAATGAAATAGTTTTTAAAATGGACCCAAACTCAATTGCGATAAATCAAATGGACCCAAAAATCAAAATAAATCATTATAATATACATTTAATGTATTATTTATTTGAATTGAGTTTATTAATAAAAACTCTATAACTTACAAATTATACATAGTTTAAAATTTTCGTAAAAAACTGATATAAAAATTGTGGCAAATGGGATTCAAACCATTAACATCAACCCACACACAACTAAACTATGATTTGAGATCCAGAAGGCTTGTGAAAAGTTGGCAGGCCTTTGAGAAGCCATCCGATTCTTGTTGTCTATTGACAGGTTGATGGATAGATTTATCCATCTTGGCCTCCTATCCATCCCTATTGGAGATGGTTTTTATGGTTTACAAAAGCTCAGGAATTTGAGATTGACATCTGCAAGGACAAAGGCTTACTGGACCCTAGGTTGAAATGGGCATCAACAATTTTTTTGACATCAAGAATACCTAGAGATATAAGTGGTTCCCATAAACATAATTAATTTAACAAAATATCTGATGTTCAAAAGAAAATGTGACAACATATCATCATCTAGGATGTGCATGAGAAACAATAGCAAAGTGAAGAAGCAACAATGAAAAACATCTGCACAGATGCATGTATTGAAATCAATCTGATCAACTCGGTGATAATCAATGGAGAAATTAGTAAACAATTGAGGAAGGAGATGGTTGTAATCTCTTTTTATTTATTATGTTGAGAACATCTATGAAACCATGAAGATACAAGTTTATATAGGTGTTGAGGGTAAAAATTAGTCTTAGAACTTCTCCTATAAGAAACCTGTTGTCGAGCAAGAAGACGAGCCCCTAGTACCTGCACACACTCCAATCTAGGCGGGGTAATTGGGCGGGGACTCTGACAGTCAAGTCAGTAACGGGCTAAGAAGATAAGAGAGAGAGAGAGAACAAGATGTTCAGATAGAGCCATGTTTGTTTGGGGGTTCTTATGTGTCTGGCTCTACGTCCATATCTCTGTCTGTGATCTCGGTAGGGTTGAATCTATCCAAATCTACCAGCTAGAAGGTAGCCCTGAGTCTATCATGTCTCGAGCAATGTGGATATTTTTAGGTGGGGATGTGTAAATATGCATTATCATTTGCCCCTCTTGGTGTTTTGATTGCTGGATCGGGGTACCAAGGAAGTTTGATGCCACGGGGCCTGACCTGGTGCCCATTTGCCTTCCCAAGGGACACATGGTGTGTTCTGGTTGGGCAGAAGCGATCCGTCACATCGGTTGTATATGAAAAGTCGTTTCGATTTCTAGGTCCATCTATAAATTTGAAAAGCAGAGTTGGGGTTGAGTGACCTTGGGGCAAATATATTCATGGTTGAGTTTTTATTGTTTCAGCTGAGCGTGGAGATCCTGAATTACTATGAGATCGCCTCGTGTCAAGGGAGCGAAAACCTCTGGAGACACATTCGGGCACTTGATAGGATCCCCGAGAGTTGGGTATTGAGGTGACATTGGATCATGATCAAACTCGATATCTCCTTAGGAAGAATTCTAGTTCAGGGACGTGCGACCTAGAGACTCAGAATGACTACCCCAAGTTCGTGTGGGGATTCTCGAATTGTGACAAAGACTAGTATATGGCTCTCATCTTTGTCAAGGGTTCGTTGGTTCTTAAGGATAATAACGTTCTAGCGAACATGGTCCAACTCCAAGGTGAGTGTTCTAGCACGGTTATTAGGCATTTTGTCCACCAGCATCTAACTTTCTGATTTTTAATGGAGGCAAGTCAGAGGTGCCAGGGGAGTATAAGGATCAACTCCCAGCTTTCATGTGGACTTTAGCTATGCTCCTAGACAAGTTTTACAGGCGGATTGTGAGGGTAACACCCTTTGGGAAGCTAACTTGTGAGCCCGCCTCGAGCAGGGAGGACTTGCGATGTGAGATTGCGAAGCCTGAGATGAAAGCTTCTATCTAGAAGCATAGAACGAGTTTCGATGAGGTTCTAGCTCGAACCTACTTCCTTGGCATCAATAACCAACGAAAGTTAAGGAATGTTGATTTTGAACCGAGGAAAACCCACCAGATCAACAAACAGATTGCATGATCCGTGGAAAGACTTTTCTTGTTGGACAGAAAGTCTTGCTTTTCCAGTCACGTACTTCGACTTGTTCCTGGTAAGTTGTGTCCTAGATGGGTTGGTCATTTCTTTGTTACTTATGATTTTCCCCATGGTGCAATACATTTTAAAAGTTTCAGAATCGGTAAGAAGTTTTAAGTGAATGGCCACCGACTTAAGCTTTATTATAAGTCATTTGTGGAGGATATATCACTCCATGTTCCCACTTATTTTGAGGATTGATTGGAGATACCGTCAAGCTGTACGACTTTAAAAAAAGGCTTATTGGGAGGCAACCCAATCAGATTTGCTTTCTCCATCCCATTATTTCCTTTTTGTTATCTTTGTTTTTGTTTGTTTGTTGTTTGTTTTTCCCCTTTTAAATCTTTCACTACATATGTTTTACTCTTTAAACATTGAGGAAAATGTTAGTTTTAAGTGTGGGAGAAAACAATGTTGTTGATGTTAGATTAAAAAAAAAAAAAAAAAAAAATGTTAGTCCATCAACCAAAAGAAAAGAAAATATATATATGCCAGTTTTTTGTTTTTTGGTATTTAAGTAATTGTTTTGAGTCTTAGGATACTTTCCAACACGATGATGAGATTTGGTTTTTTTTTTTTTTTTTTTTTTTTAAAGGCAAGCAGGGTTTTTATAGGATCCCAGAACCCATAAAGATGCCACAAGCTGGGTTTGAACCCATGACCTAGTGGTACCATCCGCCAAGCTCTAACCGTTGAGCTGTTATGCCATTGGCAAATTTGGTTTTTAATTGCATGACTTTAAGGTGATTTATAAGCATAATTTGAGTTTGATATTATTCTTTGGTTAATGCTTATTCATGGTTATCATATGCGAATTCATATGTAATCTATTGGGTAATTGATACTCATAGCTGATCGATATCAAATCTTACCGCAAGTGCACGATTATCTATTGAATTAGATAACGGCAAGTACGGGTCAAATCCGACAAGGAAAGCTTCAAAATTTGGAAACTAATCTTCAAATCTCTTTTGAAACTTAACCTAGTTAGAAAAGAAGTGATTGGTGAAGTGTTTGAAAGAAAAATGCAAAGTAAAACCTGAATGTGAGAGTTAGGGTTTTGAGTTTACCATCATGAGTAGATGACACATTTAGGCCACTTTTAGATTAATCATTACAATTTCATTAACACATTCTAAGGTAGATTCTCATCTCACCTTAGGATAGAAAATATGGCATTATGAGAAAATTGATTTCAAGCTTTAATTATATTAGTAATCTAAGAATCAAATGTCGATTTAAAAGCATACAAAGAATCCATACTTAAATGAAACACCAAATATCTAGCAAATCATAATGAAACTTAGACTAATAATATGTAAAATATTGTAAGGAACTTGTTAGAGAAATTGCAAGTATAGAAACTTATCTAATCTTGAGCTTAAGAAGTAGAAGAAGAAAGAATGAATTGAATTCATATAATGAAACACAAAACATCTAACTTACCTCATAGATTCATGACACAACCAACTACAAGATCAATCTAACTACACATGATTATCTAATACATGAAAATGGAAATAACTAATATAAAAGATAGTCATCTTGGAGTTATCCTCCCATGGGCTCACCCACACCCTAAGGTGGGATGTTAGCCAAACATAGTAAGCTCTAGGCCAAACTTCACTTATTTCTCTCTAAACTACAACTACTTCAACTATTTCTCTCTTCAAAGTGTTTCCAAAAGTCCTCCCCCATGTGTGTTCATGTGTGGGGTATTTATAGATTAAGAATGGTGAGACTTATAGGTAGAGATAATGGGGTGGAAGGCGGAGTGTAAAAGTGATAAAGTAAAGATATGGAAGAGTGTAAAAATGATGAAGTAAAGATATGAAATAGTGTAAAAGTGAAATAAGGTGAAGTGTAAAAGTGAGCATAGATAGTGAAGTTTGTAAAGATTCTTTGGCTATGATGAAGTTTCCATGTGGATGTCCAAATCTTCAAGTTGATATCCTCGAGATCCATAGATGATGATACTTTGTGGGCTTGACTTCATGGGTCTTGGGCTTGAAGATCTTTAGTATTTGACAATGCATGTGTGAACTTTCAATGGGCTTTTTAGTTGTTGAACTTAGCCTTATTGTGCCACTTTGTGTATGATTTGAGATTAGTGTTTGATTTTCTACAAAATACACATAATGAGATATTTTTATTAGATATTGGGACATAACAAATATAGAATTAGGGGCTTAAAATGTATCATTTATAAGGCTATCAAATCCCCCCAAAACCTACATTGCTAGTCCTCGAGCAAAAGAATAATAAAAACTTACTTTTGTAGGAATCACGATTACATTTAGCATATGTAATAAGCCTTTAAACCTCTTGGTTCCCCTAGTGGACGAGTTGTAGTCTCGTGAAGGTTTCCAGAAATGATAACCACAAACGTTAGTTGTAGTCTCGTGAGAGTTTCCTACCTAAATGCGTAAGGTTTAAGAGATGTATTCTTGTAACTTATCGATCAGTATTAAGTCAATAAGTGACTTCAGTAAGCACTATTCCAAAGACATAGAAATTATTCATTCAAGTTTATATTAAGTGTTTGATAATCTTCTTTGTTGCAAATTTCAGTTTTAAAAGTATACTTGTTTCTGAATCACATTCTAGAAAATTCGCTTTAACTTCAAATCTCACAAGGAATATAATCACTCAGAATGAAATCACTCAGAAATTTGGCTATTTTCTCTCAAATGTATGTGAATAAGATGAAACAATGAATAAAACATAGTTCACATACAAGACAAAAGATCGGAATTCGAAAATACAATAAATATGATCTCAAGAAGTGATATCATCCATTGAGAATGTCGACTTCATTCACTACAATACTTCTTAATTCACCCTCCACACTTCGGCCATATTTTCCCAAGGATCAGATAAGGATTTGACTAGGTTGTAATGAGGCTTAGGACAAAGGTAAACAAGACTTATAAGGATAAACAAAACTTTTGAGAAAGTTAGAGGTCTTCTAAGATAAGTGTAAGATGACTTCAAAACTTTACTCAATTCCTTCGTTTGTGAGCATCCAATTTTCTTATTGATTGCAAGAAAATACTACTTTTTTTTTAATACCAAATAGCATTGGATCTTGAGGCTCTTTGTAAATTCTTTTGATACCGTGGAGGATAATATTTCATGATGAAGCATTTTTTTTCTTTGATAACTCATCGCTTACCTTTCTCAAAAGCAAAGGACACAGTAAACATAATTGGGTAATTAGTAGGTTGAATTGGTGGTTAGTGGGCCAAACAATAAAAAGCTAACATAACATACTTCAAACCGGTTTCAATGGTGAACAACAAAGAGGGTAGGCTACAAGGCTTGAATTAGGCAAGAAAAACTTATCTTCATTTTCCTAGAATAACATGGTTTCTATGCCTTGGTGAACTTCATAACATACTGTAGTGGTATGATTCAACTTTGATTTTTTATTCTCAGTTTTTGACAGAAACAAATAATATAGAGATCATGCAACACGATAATGTCAGACTTGAGAAATTCAGAATTAGCGTATAACCCTCGGAAAGAAGAAAGGCTAGAAATCTCACAGAGTTTAAGTCTCCACTATTATTCTCATATTCACCAGATAAATAATCCATTTTTTTAACTTTAAATAAGAACATCGAAGCTAAAACACAACTCTCAATGCAAACTCTTAGAAAATGCCTAGGTTATAAGTAGTACAAACTATTGTCTAATATTGAAAAATTACTAACTTTCAAAGTTTCAAATCCTACACTCAAATGCATTTGCAACTAGTTTTATGAAACCTAATCTCATCATGGATAAGTACTCGGGTTACAAAAACTGAAAAACACAACTTTTTTTTTACTCAATAAATTGGACAACTCATTTTCAAATGAAATATAAGTTTTGAAATATCTCCCCCCAAACCTATATCAAACATTATCCTCAATGTTTTAAAACAAGACACCATGGGTCGAACTTGAACAAAAGAGAAACAATAATAAGTAGAAATGGAAAGGGTTTACCATTAAACGACATCAATGCTCAAATGACTTTTGTTAAGATCCAAAAGTAGGCTCCAACCAAATCATAACAAGTGATTTTTTTAATTCAGTTGCTTAATAGATACACAAAAATCTTAGTCTAACAATAAATCATATAATAACAACCTAAAATTTTGTGGGTCATACGAAACATGTGTATATGGGACAATAAGATGCAATTTATTTGACATGCCCCTCAAGTGAATCCAATGAAACCTTTCAAGATGAAATTCTAATTTTAGCTCAGAAAATGTTTCCTCAAAAGATTGATACAAGTTCAGTTTATCAAAATGAACAACAATTTGGTGTTCTAAGAGAGGCCATGGGTTAGGCATGGATAAGTCATCGACCTCTTTAAGTTCTTCACAATTTGTTTTACATTTTCCAAAATAATCCTCCAAGATTTTTGAAATATGCAAATTAAGTCTAAAGTCGAGGAACTTTCTAATACTGAAGAGAATGTTAACAAATTTCTCAGGTTTCACTTTGGTATTGAACATAGATGTTTCAACAATGGTCAAAAGATCACAAGAGTCACATGACAATTCAATTGGATAATCACTTATGTCAACATCTTGTGTGTACATAAGATCTACATCAATAAGCATATGGTTAGGTATGGAATCACCATGACTAATTTCATCTTAAACATAAATCTCATGATTCATCCACAATCCTTCTCCATCACATTGGCTCACATGTTTTATCCACTCATCTTCTTATACCTGAGGAGTTTGAGGGGTTGATATAGGTATATCTTGTGGCATTATTCATCACATCTCTCACTCTCCTCTGATAGATTTTCTTCATGTTCATCCCTAACATTCATCAATGCATCATTTTGAAGCTTTAAATCTCAAATCTCAGCCAAAAGTTTGTCAGTGGCCTGCTGATGTTGTTATATCTCTCATATGGAATGACTTAAATACTGCATATATTGATCTAGGCTCTCTTGGAATGAAAGTGATGTGGACTGCATATTTTGCATGACGTGGCATGAATTGGTCTCTACCAAAGGCATGGTATGACGACTAAAGTAAGGCTCATTGCAATAATGGGGATCAAAGGATGGTGTGGGCCTAAAAAATTCATAACCCCAATTGGGTTGGTGTGGGTTCCAAGGCGGTTGATTTACATATTCATTTGGTGAAAAATGATTGATATAATCAAAACTTGATTCTAAGGGTTGACCTTGATTTACTAAGGGAAAGTAATTTACCTCTGTATTATCATGATCTTCCCAATGAAAATCCATAATAACTAAAATCTTATGCAGCCTAAGATGATATGACCTAAACTAAATGCAATATGCGAATGTAACAAAAGGGAGACACTAATAATGACACAAACAAGGCTCAATCGGTTCCTATCCATCTATCTAGCAAGCAAAAAGTTGATTATCTTCAATTAAGTGCAAGGAACGATTGATTTTTAAAAACATAATCTAATTGAAGCGGAAAATGATTTTAAGCATCTCAAAATCAATTTTCACCCTAGTTAGATTTTCTCATATGTCTTGTAAGTAAGTAGGGGGTAGCTTATTACATAAAAACTTCTTGGACCACCACACTAGGCATAGATGCGTTCTAACCAGATTTTACTCTGTTTGGTGTACTAGAACTGGCTAAGCCTTTGAAAGTTGTCCTTTAAGATCCAAGGATTCTTACGATTTTTAGCTACAACTTAAATACTTTCAAGAACCCTTGTGTTTCTAATCAAAATAAGATTAGACTTGTGAAAAGCCCCGTCGAAGCACCATTCTCTATGTAAAAATGTCAGAAATGGCAGTGCAGTCACAATGGTCTTTACTGGCGCAGACCAACTGGCAATAGAGCAACCTTACTTCGAAAGCGTTCAATCACAGTCTATTTATTTTTTGAGGTCTTATGAACACCGTTATGATTGGCTCTAGTTATCTAAGTTCATTTTATTAAATTTGGCCAAGTTTGATCGTGAATTGAAGTGATGAGGTGGGTGATCAAGTCCCACTCAGTTGTAAATAGCCAGGTTCGCTCTTACGTAGTTTAGCACAGTTCAATATCTTGCAAAAATTTAAACACTAAAAAACATTCCAGAAACACTTCTTGCAGGAGATTCGAAGTGGGTTAAGAAATGTATCACACTTTGCTTCCGGTTGTATCTTGGACCATGTTTTATCTATTACAATTTAATAGTATAAATTTAAGTCCTCCCAATCACTCAAAGAAAACAAAAAAATATCCTAATTATGATCCAATTGTCCTCCATTGTTCACTATGTTCACCAAAGCTCTTATCCAAGTATCATTTTTGCACAAACCCTGAAAATTATACCTTAGGAGATGATTAATGGCTTAAAAAACAAAGTATAGAACCAAAATTTTGAAAATCATTCAAGTTAGGCAAAACAGTGCATTGCTGAAAATTTCTAGAACTGATATATCAATTTTGAAAAATTGTGTAGAGTTCAATACTTGATGAAATTCAAATATACTAATTTTCCTAGATTGTTAACAAAAGAAAGTTTTCTTATAAAAATTCTAAAAATTCATTTGGATGCCAGAAAGTAGTAGAAAGTTGAAGCGAACAAAACATTATCTAGATTGTGTATCTACTACGAGAATTCAAATTTTGTTTTGACTAGTTATACAAATTAAAATCCAAAAGATGATCTAGAAACTAGACAAGACGTAGAACAATATAGAATTTGGAAACTCTCAAAACAGAACTCTCAATCACTGGAAATATGTATCCAAACATCAGTAATCTGCAGTCGACAAATTCCAGCACAGGTGTCCAGGTTCGAAAATTTGTTTCTCACTAACATTTGATCTAATGAACAAATGAAAACATGTCCGTGAAAGTTTAGATCATGAATATTTAATAAAAAAAAACTTGAAAAAAATTAAAACAACAAACATTAGATACTAAAAAAAAAATGAAAATATGAAGATGTTCCGAATTTGTAGACTATAAGCAGATGTTATCAAAATAATGCAAATGCACCTAAAACTTGATAAACTAAACTATGAAAATGAACATAAACTAAACTAGTGATAAGCATTCAAATTTAATTTTAAAACTCATTTTCCATTGCTCTTCCCGGTAACGGCGCCAAAAACTTGATCGATCTCAAATCTCTCTGCAAGTGCACGGTTATCTATTGAGTTAGATAACAACAAATAGGGGTCGAATCCCACAAGGAGAGCTATAAAATTTTGAAAACTAATATTCAAATCTCTTTTAAAACTTAACCTAGTTAGAAAAGAAGTTATTGGTGAAGTGTTTGAAAGAAAAATGCAAAGTAAAACATAAATGTGAGAGTTATGGCTTTGAGTTTACCATCATGAGTACATGACACCTTTAGGTCACTCTTAGATTAATCATTCCAAATTCATTAACACATCCTAAGGTAGATTCTTATCTCACCTTAGGATGGAAAATATGATTTTCTGAGAAAATTGATTTCAAGCTTTAATTATATTAGTAATCTAAGAATCAAATGTGGATTTAAAAACATACAAGGAATCCATACTTAAATGAAACACCAAATATCTAGCAAATCACAATGAAACTTAGACTAATAATATGTAAAACATTGTAAGGAGCTTGTTAGAGAAATTGCAAGTATAGAAACTTATCTAATCTTGAGCTTAAGAAGTAGAAGAAGAAAACATGAGTTGAATTCATATAATGAAACACAAAACATCTAACTTACCTCATAGATTTATAACACAACCAAACTACATGACCAATCTAACTACACATGATTCTCTAATACATGAAAATGGAAATAACTAATTTAAAAGATAGCCATCTTTGAGCTATCCTCCCATGGGCTCACCCACACCCTAAGGTGGAATGTTAGCCAAACATGGTAAGCTCTAGGCCAAACTTCATTTATTTCTCTCTAAACTACAACTACTTCAACTATTTCTCTCTTCAAAGTGTTTCTAAAAGTCCTTCCCCATGTGTGTTCATGTGTGGGGTATTTATAGATGAAGAATGGTGAGACTTATAGGTAGAGATAACGGGGTGGAATGTGGAGTGTTGGAGTTAAATAAGGTGGAGTGTAAAAGTGATAAAGTAAAGATATGGAAGAGTGTAAAAGTGATAAAGTAAAGATATGGAATAGTGTAAAAGTGAAATAAGGTGTAGTGTAAAAGTGAGCATAAATAGTGGAGTTTGTAGAGATTCTTTGGCTATGATGAAGTTTCCATGCGGATGTCCAAATCTTCAAGTTGATATCCTCGAGATCCGTAGATGATACTTCGTGGGCTTGACTTTATGGGTCTTGGGCTTGAAGATCTTTAGTCTTTGACAATGCATCTGTGAACTTCAAATGAGTTTTTTAGTTGTCGAATTTAGCCTTATTGTGCCACTTTGTGAATGATTTGAGATTAGTGTTTGATTTTCTACAAAATACACATAATGAGATATTTTTATTAGATATTGGGAAATAACAAATATAGAATTAGGGGCTTAAAATGTATCATTTATAAGGCTATCAATAGCGAATTTAACTCAAAATAACCTTTGTGTGGGTTTTTGAGCCCATTGTTTCTTTATTCTGAGAGTTTTTAGTTAGTTAATCTTTCACTTTCTTGTCCATAATAATTCATTGCACAATCTCATTTTATTTGTTTTGGTTGCCACTTAGATTGCTTATTTTAGAACTAAACAATAAAACTTGTACTAATTTTGTTTAACATTATATTGAATTGCACGACATGTTTGATATGATAAAGATACATAGTTTTCACCATTGCCAAATAAGCTTGTGTCCATAATAAATTTCATTTATGTTAACCCCTGTTGAGTCTGTTATTAAGTTGTTATGTTTCACTACTCTCACTTTCCATACCTAACTTAATCAGAGGAGTGAAACATAATTTGATTTGTGGACTTTATTGTGGTTCAAGGTATGTTGAAAAGCAAGTGTAGGGCAATGAGACGGATTTGGGCAAATCCATTATCTCCTTGTTGGGGATCACGGATCAAATGTCTTATATCTCAACAACTCAACTGATACAAAACAAAAACAAAATGCACACAATGCTTTCAAGTATTTCAGTAAATTTCTTGTTTAGATGGATATTGTTTGGATGGGTGGGTTAGGGTTTTTTTATATTATAAGGGCTAAGGGTATTTTAGTAATTTTTGCACATAAATGGATATCCGCGGGGTGAATATGGCTAAATCCGTATCCGCCCTGAATATTTGATGGATATTGTTTGGATCCCCAAAACTACCCCAAAATCCGTTTAGGCATATCCAAATCCATTCAGGGCGGGTGGGGCGGATATCCGTAAAAATCCGCCCCACTGCCATCCCTAAGAAAGTGTGGGGGAAAATCCTAAGTTAGACAATTCAAGAAGAAAAAAGTTGCCTATTAGAAAAGTTTCAAACAATAAAAAATGGTACAAAGCTATAGAAGATATACAAACAATGCCCTTGTCTATACTCATTTAGTATTTTCGTACTATATTGATAATCCAGTTCTTTTCATTCTTAGTATATACAAAATAATGGTTGAAAATTCTTCGTTATCAGTAAGTCATCTTTTTTGTTTCATGGATGAGCTGATGTGGCAGTATTGCATTACAGTTATGTTTTTAACCATGTGATTCATTGCTAATGTCTCTAATTTCATTGCATGCTTTCACTATTTCCTTAAGCCCTTTGTAATTTCTTTATCATTTCTTTCTTTTCCTTGACCCATTTGCCCCATTACAACCTTACTTAAGACTTTTTGATTGAGTGCGTCGTGTGATCTCACAATATAAATATTCGAATGAGGTATGAGCATATGGTGTTAATAGTTCTTGCATTCAAGTAGTAGCAATCCTTCCATGAGATCATATATCTAAAAAAGAAAAAGAAAAAAGTCAAAAAATGCATTTCTTTCTTATTATATCATATGTGAGAAATTTGTTTATCTTTTACGTCAATCCTCTCACACATAACTATAATAGGGATAGTGATTTAACCAGACAATCGATGATATATGAAAAAGGTGTAACTAATGACATTTTTTTGTTAATTCTTTTTGGCATGTGTTTGAGTCTCACCTATTGCATGGATTGATTTATTGTAGATTTTCATATCATTTCTATTAATGTGTATTAGTTTTTGAATGAGGTGAACTCTATCTTGTGGTTCTAAAAAATCTTAACATGTCATGATCCGTTGAAAATCTCTTAGACAAATGTTGGAAAATATAAGTTGATTCACTGAGTCTTTTATTTTTGTTTCTTTGATTTGCTTGAGAACTAGCAACAACTAACACTACTACAAATATTAGCTTAGGTAACGCCACTTAGATAGCGCTTTTTTAAAGAGCTATAGGATAGCGCTTATTTGTCTTAAAAAAAAATAAAAATCAAAAAAAAAAAAAAAACACTACAATAGCGCTTTTAATTTTTTTTTCAGTTAAGCGCTATCTTAGTTATGTCTTAGATAGCGCTTTAAAAAACGCTATGAGAAAAAACGTTACCATAGCGCTTTTAAAGTGCTTGCATAGCGCTTCCGAAGCGCTATGCTACTTACATTTAGGATAGCGCTTCCGAATAAAAGCGGGAGATCAAATACATAAAACCGCTTATTATTTCACCCAAATTTTTAAAAGCCCGCTCGATCTAACCTAGAAGGGGAGAACAACGCCTCCTTCTCTCTCTCGTCCCCCCTCTGTGCGTAGCTCTCCCTCCCTCTCTCTCGCCCTGCTCCCTATCTCCATTGCTCTCACTCTCTCCATTGCTCTCCCTGCCTCCCTCACTCCACCGCTCTCACTCTCTCTCGCTTTCGAGCTTTGGCTCTTTCTCGACGGAGTGTTGTTGTTGTCTTTCTGTGGTGCTCCTCTCTTTCTTTCTCCAATTGATCGTCAGTTTTTCATCTCTCAAGATCGAAAACTTTTTAGTCAAGTAATTTCATCTATCTCTATTGATAATTCACAACAACGAATCGATTCCAAGTTGAATTAGGTCAACTATTACTCTTTGCACTCTCAAGATCGTCTGATTAGCTTAAGGCATTTGTTTTCTTGGATGATTTGTTGAAAAGTTTATATCTTTGATATTGTTAGGGTTTATTGCATATTGGGTTTTGAATTGGTTGACAATGCAGTATGCTAGAATTATTTGTTTGAATTAGGGATTTTTATGCTACTGTTAGGTAGGGAATTATATTTTCTCTTGTTTTTCCTCTCTATAAATACAACAAACAGAGAGTTCCCTTTTCCCCCAATCGAGCTCTTCACTCAATCAAGATCTCTAAAATTTTGGGTTTGGGGTTTTTAGGTTCTGAGTTCTCCATATTTGCAGCGCATGCCATCTTCTGCCCATCAGGTAAAAACCATTTTTTTTGTGTTTAATTTTACCATTTCTCCTTTGGGTTTTTTCTGATTTTGACCATTTGTTTGCAGGATGGAAGAGGAGAAGGAGAGAATGGGAATGAAGTGAAGTATGATTTGAGGAGCAGAGGACTGTTTGATATCATCTAGGTATGAGTTTATTCACTCATTTTCATTCTTTGTTTCTTAAGCCTTGATAATAATTGGAACTTTTAAGTATTTGAATTGGCAGAAACTTTTATGTCAGTGATAGTTTGATCTATAGGGTGTGTTTTGGACTTGATTCAGTAGTAATATTTAGTCATCTTTTTAAACATATTTTGTTGGGTGCATAATGTAAAAAGTGAAAATCATAATGAACTTTCAAAGGAGCAATGAACAAATCAAGGGTTTGGGGTTTCTATGCCGATGATATTCATCCATGTATTCTATAGAAATTTCAAAATGCACAGATTCTAATATGAAGGTCTCTTTCATCAAATAGACCATTACACCGAAAATTGACAATTTAAAAAAGGCGGATTATTTACAAGTCTGTGGCATAATGTTATTAGAAATATACTTGATGGTTATTTGAGCTTTTAGAAATATACTTGATGGTTATTTGGTCGGCAAAGCTCGTACTGGTCAGGTATATTGTACAATCTCATCATGAGACACCTTCTCAGCAGACAACTCCCCCTCCACATCGTGCAAATGCACACAAACCCCATCCAAATTGGTCCTCAAAGACTCGAGCTCAACTGCGAATTTATCCAACACAGTCTCCGCCTCAATCAACGAAGCCCGAACAACCCCGAATGTTTTTTCCTATTCTGCGCATCGTGTTTCCAACACGTCGAATTGACAAAGGATGTGAGAAAATACCAGCAACAACAATGCCGCCAACTTCCTCTCCAGAAAAGCCACCTGGTTACGACCAGCTCGGTAATCCGAACCCATCACACCCACATAAGTAAGATGATTCATCTCGTCCATTATCTGCTTAAGACCATAGTCAAGATGAGTGCTCGGATCCAACATAGGCATCAAAGGCCTCTCCACCGACCGCCTGTGACATTCGTTAATCAACTTACGTGCGCCATCCTGCACATCAAACTGAGTAAACCAACAAAAGTTCACATCCGACTTCACGCGAATCTCTTTAGGTTTTTTTCAAGTAATCAATAAATGAAGGACGCGAGGATCCATAAGCACGGAGGAACCACCTCCAATGACCGGAAGAGAAAATGGAACAACAGTAACGACAGAAAAATCCTTACCATTTCGTTGTGTAGTAGTCACAACATGAACATAACAAGTAGTAGTACCAACGGGGGCAGAAGAATCCAAGCAAGCGAGGGAAGAATGTAAAAACTTCGACGCATCGTCAACATGAACAAGAGATTGAGGAGAAAGCGCCTCAAAAATTCTGACTGTAATCATCAATCTTCTTAGATTTCTCCATCGCTAGCTGAAGCATCTTATCATCGATAGCTTGAGAATCATCATTAGAACACTTATCAGCATCAGGTATGCCATATGCATAGAGGAGCCTCTTTTCATTATCATCCAACGGGCGAGTAGTCTCATTCTCACTCCTCTCCAATACCAACTTCATCTTCTCGACCTCCTCGAGGGATAGGTGATCCTCTTTCACAACCTCGCTATCAACAGAGCTCAGACGAGGAACAGTGTGACGAGTAGAGCTAGGAAGTCGTTTCCTCTTCGGAACACAGTCAAGACTTATAAACAACTGCTTCGACAGGTTAGTAGGCCTCGAGATTTTTCTCTTTCTAGAAGTTGGGTCAGCAACACCAATGCTAACAGGAGCATCGAGATCCATAACAATCGTTCTCACTTTCCTATTAACACCAGCATTACCAACACAAACGGAAGCAGCGTGGGCAGCAATCTCTCCAGCTCGCCTTTCTATCAGCGAATCCCACTCAACCTCATTCATATTGTACAAGCCACTGCGCTCCACCATGACATCAGAAAGGAATGCCTCCAAGGGAACCACGGGAAACTTCAAGAAACGCTCACTATCTGTTTTTCCGCAGTCAATTGCAGATCCCTCTGCTTGTTAGGAATCCGAAAATACTTCACTATGTAACGACCTCGCAAGTCGAAGTAGCCAGAGCGGATAGAAACATAGATCCAGTCTCGTGACCAACCCCGTCATTAAGATTAACGAAGCACGCCGGGGATAAAAAAAAAACAAATGTTCTTGGTCACTAATAGACTGACCACCGAGTGTAGAGTCCTAACAATCAGGGGAATACCAGAATGGATGGTTCTCGCATAACTGGATACCATAACCCTCTAATTATTAGGACACATCTGAGTAGGAGGGATACCCAGAAAGTCCAAATACGCCTAGAATAATTCCGAAACTGGAAATCGAAGGTCAGGTTGAAACATGCACGGGTAGAGTACAACATACCCATTCCTGGGACGACAAGGACTATCGCTTTTCCAAGCAAAATGATCTCAAAGTCAGAGGGCAAAGAGTAGTCGGAGCGAACATTGTCCAGCGTCGCTTGAGAAACCTTCTTGGGGGAGAAGTAAGCTTCGCAAGAAGCAAGCTGCTCACCGTCCAGTAAACCATTGGCAGCCATCACAGAGGGACAAGAAAAGTAAGAAAAAGAACAAGCAAAACAAGAAAAATGAAGAAGGAAATAAGAAAGAACCATAATTTCAAAGATAGCGTAAAAAGGGAAACAAACCCGTCATGTCCCCCTTTTATAGAGCTAAACAACGAAGGGATTGTTCATGGGATGACGTGCGGGATATGATGGCTATGCAAAATCCCAAATATGTGCGCGAAAACGGATGGGTCAGCAAGAAATCGAGACACCAACCCACCGAAAGCTGCTGACAATGATGAATTGAAAGTCCAACCGTCACGAACTTAGTGGCCACGTCAGCATACCCACTAACTAAGGGGGTACCTGATGATAAATCAAAATAGGCTATCATCATAGTCATACACGTGGCAAAAATCACCCATCACGAGGATTATGAATACCAAAACGGGGCCAGCTCATAAAGCCCAAAGAGGGGAAAATCAATCATAAAAGCCCAAACATGGCCCATCAGAGGAAGTCATAATTAAAGCCCAAATCTAGGCTCGAGCGAGTTCTCTCGTAAAGAAGAAAAACGTTGCATAAGAAATGAGTCGTGGAGGAAATTACGCCTCCACAGACGCACCTTTATAAAGCACGAGACTGTTACAAATAACGTTTCCTTCCGTTGCGCCTCACATGCTTAAATCACGCAGAGAATTAACCGCGGCCATTATTTAAGTTAAAGGGGAACAATCGAAAAATGTATGCAACTTTAGCTGAGTTTTGTCCATATTTACTTCCTTCTTCAACATAGTTGTTGACTTAAGCATCGGAGTACCTTCGAACACCAAAAATGTGGTTATTGGCAGTCTAACATATATGTTTTGCAATTCAAACTCTCAGGAGCACGAGTTACTTCCAAAAAAAATATAGTTACTACATCCATAGGTCTCATTTCACAAATTGTGCCTTATTCCTAGCAGTTTTGTTTTTCTCATTCATTTTTATTACAAACACCCATTCAAAACATTTACAGACACCACCCATAATCAGTGAAGAGGTTGATAAAATGCCAAACCATTTAGGCAACTGTCAAACACTACAAATACCGCATTCAATACAAAATTAGGAGTCGTGACTAGTGTTGCAAACTAACATTCAGATGTATTCCCACAATAAACACATCAGATTCCCAAGTGAGACTAGTTATAAGTTCGTGATAATAAAACTGTTACTAAGATTTCCTCTGATTAAAAAGATGGGAGATTCAAACAAGAACTTTCTATCAGTAAACTAATTCATGAAGCTGGTAAATGATGATTTGATTTACAGGGAATAGAAATGCCAATGGACAGTGACGTCCTTGTGTTCAAAAGCAATGCAATGCACAATCATAAAAATCTATCTAGTATACATTAATCATTCTAGAAAGTAAGTCATTGATAAGCCAACCACCCCTCTGCAATCTTTAGACCGTAAATGGGACGTCGTGCGTCTATGCAATGATAACCAAGGAGGTAATGGACTGTGCCTCCCGTTCTTTTCCTCCACTACGAACCAAATGCACCATAGTTTGTTTAAGCACCAGCACCATTCATCTGTTTAAGCGCTGCTGCTGACCCTCCTAGCAAAAGCCCAGTTCTGCTTGGCAGGAGTGCGCTTCAATGACTTAATGCTCATTGGATTGTCCTTGCTCTGTTGCATAAAGAAAGGTTAGATGGCAGAACGATGAAATAACTGAACACTTTATATTGAATAATTCCGTTGTGTTTGTCTTACCATCAAACAGGTTCCTTGGTTGAGGTTACAGATGGGATACTCGTGGGGGCAGCAGCTGTAATGGTCGTCACAGCAGGTAGCAGACTCGAGTGGGCAGCATCCCCATGCAAAGCAGGAGTTGCCGTATTCGTATATACAGCAACAGGTATTACTCTCTGGGCAGGAGTAGTCGTTATCACAAACTGAGGGAGGTGCAACTGGAGAAGGTGGTGAAGGGCCAGGGTTTGGTGGGTTCATGCCCTTCTTAGTGGGGTATGAGGCCTGCATTGCAATACCGCACTTCCCAGTTTTACGGCCCTTTACGTTACGCTCCATCCTGATGTAACCGCTCTCTCCCCAGCTGGCTCCCCATGAGTTCCTCACAATCCAATAATCTTTGCCATTCTCAGTGCCGTATCCAATAGCAGCCACGCCATGGTCAAGTGCTGTGCCGCATCTACCAGTGAAAATACCCTGAAAAAGTAGAAAGCAAAATTAGATTACTAAACAATTTAAATCTCCCCACATTCTTCTGGTTTGAGAAGAGACTCCCTAACAGTTTTCTATATTATGAATTACAAAGATGACTTACATCCTACACCAAAACATTACACACTGCTTGTGCCCTTGATTTGTTTGAGATGTGTCTCGTGCGTTTGCACAAGAATTCATTTGAGATTGTTTCCTATCCTTGCTTGATTTAAATAAATATTACAAATTGCTGAATCAGTAGCTGCCACAAGATCAGACATGTTCTTGTAGAAGTGTAACTTTCTGAATGTTGAAAGGCTACTAGAAATAGGAAGCTGAAACCACATCCAAGTTGACTGACACCATCATCTGAATATACAAATTACAACTGCAATGGAAGAGAGGGTCTTACCGAATTGTAGAGTTGGAATGCTCTGCCACCACCTTCAATTGCAACACTAACGGGTTGGTTTGCAACTGCATTTTGCAAAGCCTTCTCATCATTGACTGGAACATCCTCATACCCATCAATGGTAACAACCTTGGCATTTTTCTGAATCAATAACAGCAAAAAGGAATGTAAACAAATTGCAATGTGACTTTTACACATTAGAACATCTAATTCATGCCCTATACAACTACTAAGAAATCATACGAACCCTGACTGTATCACATCGTCCATCATTGGCCTTGTAAGGATAATCTTCTTCCGTATCAATGCCTCCGTTGTTGATGATGAATTCAAAGGCATAGTCCATGAGACCTCCATTGCATCCTTCATTGTAGGATCTGTCACAGTCAACTAGTTCCTGCTCTGATAGTGAGATAAGCTCGTCTGTGACAATCTTGTTTACTCCCTCCACAGCAACAATAGTTGAGAATGCCCAACAACTCCCTGCAAATTTCAGATAATAAACAACTAAGACAACTCTTCAAATATCAACGAAATTCTATGTGCTTTTGACAAATGAATCATTTGAAGGGAATAAAAGATATTTTAGGCAAATGACATTTCTTTTTAAATAACTTGTACTAGTTCATGAAAAAAAAAAACCTTTAATCAATTTTCATTCAGAAAATAAAAACATGACTAAACAATTGTATTGCCAATGCCATATTAATTGGGTAAGACTTATTATCGATGGAATCACAGGTATATGGATCCATAAAAACCTAATTTTCCTTGAAATAAATAAATAAACACTAAAATATCATGTTATTGAATCACCATACTTCAGGTACTATATTGTATAGTGATCTGGACACTTGAGCATGCTTGATTATAATAATACTCCTTAAACAATTACTCAAAAGAATTAGTTCAGCATCATAGCATATGGTACATAACTTATATATATATATATATATATGCAAATACACCTCATGTTCATCAATAATTTCCTAATATACAACATTTACTGGATCTTTTCAAAATCGCGATTAATCCGAATAGTTGTGTTTGATCCCTTATCAAATACAAATACGATTAAATCAATTTGAAGACAATATGATTGTCTAACTGGCGAGGAAACGCGCGAGGGGGTGTTGGACCCTCCATCCTCTCGAGATGTGTGCAGTCGCGCATCTCGAGGGAGATGGAGGGTTCCACTCCCTTCCCTCGCGCGTTTCCTCGCTGGTTTCCTCGACAATTAGAATTCCCCCTAATTAAGTGCCCAAATTACTCTAATAATAGACAAAGCCGGCCAATGAAAAAAGTCTCCAAGGTGGGCCCTCCTATTTGGCCCATCCGTCACCAAAAGATTCCAACAATATGTATCTGGATCAACTGTGGACTCACAAACAAAACAATTAAAGGTATCCAATCAATTATCTCACCCAAAATAAGATTCTTTTCCAAGAAAAGAATCTATTTTTTTTAATCCTAATTTCTCGCAAATAGTTTTCCGTTATAACTCAGATGTTTTGAAAAATATCAGTTCAAATCCACCACTAATTGTGTATTACCTACCAAACGACTTTAATTGGATTATACCTTATTACCAAAACACCCCCGTCAACAAGGTCAAACGCAAGGATAATATAGTAATCTTATTTCATATCATCATCTAAATTCGTTCTAAAACAATCCAACAATTAAAATATTAAAAAAAAAACTTACCACAGCTTCCTTGATCCTTGACCGGAGCAACGGCACCTTTGGTCCTCCAATCGACAGATTCCGGCAGCTCTTCACCTGATTTCACTGCATATCGGTAGCTCTTCGGCCTCGAAAGCCGCTTATTGACATCGATCTTGGTACCGAGGTACATCCTGCGGTACTCCTCGTTGGTGAGATCGGCGAATTTGTTGAGCCCCAGGGTGTAGGAGTGGTTCTCCTTGTTATGTTCATCGATGAATTTCAAGTTGTCTTTGAAGATTTCGAACCTCTTATCTTTCTCGCCGAGAGCGTTGTACTGCTTCTTGTGCTGCACCAGCCAGGCCTCGTATAGGCCACGGACTTCTTCATCTGAGCGGTCCGATACGGCGTGTTTCTTGTTGTAGGAGATGATCGACATGTCGAGGGCAGCCGACATGGCGATGAGGGAGAGGAGGAACAGGCAGAACACCAAGGATTTAGAGAGCACCATTTTGGATGGAAGGAAAAGAGAGGTAATGGATGAAGGGGAGGGATGGTGCCTGGTGGGGTTTATAAAGGAGTAGGCTGGGGGTAGGATGGGGACTATGGTAAAGGTTTGGAGGTAGTTTTGGGATGGAGGGGTTGGGAACTTGGGATGATATTGACTATTGAGGGTGGAACGGTCATTTTGGTGAGTTGATGGGGATGTCTTCATCATAGAAGTTTGACAAATTTGCGTAGAAGGATGAATGGTTGAATTTGGAGTTGTGTTGGAATTACAATTTGGAGTGAAAGTAGGATTGACTATATGATTCTGGTTTTGGCTATCTTAAACTTTTTTGGATATCTTAAGCTTTTAGTGAAAACCAAATTCGTTAGAGCAACCGCGGTAAGTAATGGCTTAGATAAGGATGGCTTTGCCCCCATTTTGTTGAGTTGGGGTTCGAGCTCGCCTTCAAATAACACTAGGCATTCTTTGGTAATGCGCCTTTCAAAACACCCGCAATTTTGAATAATGCGACTGTCGTCTCAAATGGCAGCTAGCCAAACTCTTCAAAACCAGCAACTACTGCTGGGCAAAATTAAACAACATTTAAGAGTTTAGAGAGGTTAGTTTTTGTTAGAAAAAATTGTTAAAAATTGAGCTTATTGACATTTCTCACTTTGCATAACAGTCAGTAAGGATCTTCGGATGGTGTAGGGGTTACCCGAATTTGAGGGTGTAGGGGTTTCTCGAATTTGAGAGTGTGTTTAGTTGCATAGAATCTTATGTCATATGAATCCGTGAGGGGATCATCTAAATCTAAGGGGTTGGCATTCAATTACGGATTTGAATGGATTGTGAATGATTTTAAAATTCAGGGTATTAATTAAGGATTTGAAATAATACATGTAGATTTAGGGGTATTTAAATACGGATTTTAAATAATTGTTTTAAAATCCATTAAAATCATAGGGTATTCAATTCATGCTTTTCAAAATCCCACCAAAATCAGGGGGTATTCAATAAGTAGTAGATTTTAATGAATTTGTTAAAGTTATGAATTTTGAAGGATTTGTGAGTGGAAAGTATATATAACAAGAGTCATTCCAAAATCCAACATTCTCCCCTCATATTTCAATAGATTTGTATTGGTCATTGTTAAATAACACCACCATTTTCGCTGAAGGGCACCACTACCCCATTTTTTTTTATCTGCTGAAGGACACCACCACCTTTCCTTCTCCACCTTCTCTTATCTTTTAACAGGAGAGACACCACATCGCTCCACAACACCAAGCCCTACTATCGCTGGTTGCACCACCACCCGCACTTCCTCTTTTCCTTTGTTCATGTTCTTCTTTTTTGTTGTTCTTATTATTCTCATTTTCTTCCTCTTATTTTCTATTCTTCTTGTCATCCATTCTCTTCATTTTTGTTTTTTGTTCCCCTCATTTTTTTTCCTTCTGATTTTTTTTTCTTCTTCTTTTCTCTCTGTTTTTTTTTTCTATTTTTTTCTCCTCTCTTCTTCTCCTCCCATTTTTTTTTTTTCTCCTTCTCCCTTGCAGAGGTTAAGGTTCCCCACTTGCTAGAACTTTGCGAGAGCAAGAAGAAGATGAAGAAAAAAAATAAAAAAAGATGAGAAAAAAAAAGAAGAAAAAAAAACAGAAAAGAATAAGAGGTGGGGGATGAAGAGGAGAATAAAAAGATGAAGATGAAAGGAGGTGGGATGAGAGGTGGCGGTGGTGATTGATGGAGAAAGATAATAATAATAATAATAATAATAATAATAATAATAATAATAATAATAATAATAATAATAATAATAATAATAAGAGGGGGAGGAGGATGAGAGGTGGCGGTGGTGATGATTGAAAAATAAGAAGAAGGGAGGAGGAGGAGAAGAGGTGGCAATGGCGAGGTGGTGGTGGTGAATGGGGGAGGAGGAGAGGTGGCGGTGGTGATTGATGGAGAAAAAAGGGAAAGATGAGAAGATAGTTTATGGTTTTTTTGTTTATATTGATAGTATCCTTCAGCAAGTGGGGGTGTCTTTCAGAAAGGTGGTGGTGTCCTTCAGAAAACCAAGGAGTTGGTGGTATCCTTCAACAGAAATGGTGGTGTTATTTAGCAACAGTCATATTGCATTTTCTCTCATTCCCCTCTTTTTCTCTCCCCTTCCTCTATTTCTTCTTCTAGGGTTCTTGTTATTTCTGACGAAGATCAACAAATTTCCCCATCTCAATCTCAATTGAATACATTTCCATATAAACACACAAACAGAGTTAGTGCTAGCGTGTATAGCCTTACACAACTTTCTTCGTAAAGAGTGTCGTTCTGATAAATTTATAATTGAAGAAGACGACAAACCTTCATCACTGTCAGAAGAATAAGTTTTTCAAACCCAAGATCAACAATGAGAGAAAGCTAATGAATGGAGAGCAACTATAGCTTCAAATATGTGAAAATGCTATGAGTGTCGAGAGTCAACGATGAGCAATGAAGATGGTGATTTTTTTTTGGGTTATCTATCTATATTTATTGGAGAATTATGTGCATATCTTTTCTTTTCAGAAAGAAAAAGAAAAATAGTTATTTGTATTACTTTTCGACCATCTTCAATGTATTTGATTTTTTTTTTTTTAATTTGAAGTAAAATTCTCGTAGCATACAAACAATTGTTTAATTGATGTTTTGAGAGATCTTTTATTATGTGTTGGCATGGATAACAATGTAGGTGATGTTCTTTCATTGTTTCCTATGACTAATAACATATTTATAAGAATCCATAGAAATTCATAATAAATCTTTATAAAATCAAATCATTTAAAATTCATCAAAATTCAGTGAATTTTGTAAAATCCTTTAAAATCTTTTAAAATTCACGAGATTTAAAATCCTTTAGAGTCCATTCAAATTCTGAATTAAATACCCCCTTTAAGTTAATTTGAAATTCAATCATCTCAAATTAACTTAAATTTAGATGATTCCCTAATAAATTCCCATAACACAGGATTTCAAGCAAACAAATACACTCGTAAATGTATTAGAGATTTTATTGGTGCAAGTATTAGATTTTAAAATGCGTGCGAGTTTTTTTTTTTTTTTTTTTTCCTATAAAAGTGGCAAATCTCATAAATACAAGGAGACCACCCAATTAAACAGCTTCTGACCCATCTATTAGGATCTGATTTGATTGGTCACAAAGGGAAGACACCACAGACAATTAACTCAACCAGCACACCCTCCTCTACCTATGGAACTTGGAGAAACTGTTGTATGTGTTGGTTGGTAAATCTTTTAAACCACCCAAAACCAACCACTTCTCACCATGGCTACAAGTTTTGATAACCCACATAGCTCAAGCAAGCAAGCAAGCAAAAGCTGGACCAGATTTGAGGAACTTTACACTGCTCCAGTTGAACACGTCTCTGTCTTCAATGGCTTTGTTTGCTTCAAGTGGTGGGGTTCCACCTTTCGTCTTGTTCATGCGCTTGCATCAATAATTTCGCCAGCCTTTCACTGTCACTTTATCATTAAAAAACCAGAAATTCTAGGGAGCCAGGGAGGGAAAAACAATTATCTACTTGGGTTCGACTTTTTGATGATACCATTTCCCTTCTTTAACACCACCACCTTCCACCCATCTATTTCACACCTCCACCGACTTTTTTACACCACTGATAAAAAAAATATATATAAAACACTCTCAATTCTCAAAAAAAAAAATTATCTTTTCTCCTCTCCCACTCTCAACAATTTCTCCCAAAATAACAATAGTCGTTTCTCAATCACCACCATTGATGTTGTTGTCACCGCTGCCCCTTCTTTTTTCTTCACTCTATTTTCTTATCATCAACAACAGGTTGCAATAACAACATTAGCCGTGACTGTTACTGTCACGTCCCGATTTTCGAAGAAAATGAAAATCCTAAAATTCACGTAGGATTATCCGTTTTCCCAAAACTCGGGACATGAAAATTCAATAACAACATAAACAAATAGCAGCAACAGCTAAAACATGATGAAATTACTGAAACAATTAAAACTCTAACCCGGAAAGACTCTGGCGTTGCTAGCCCACTAGCGAACTCCGATAACGCTGCTCAAAAGTCTCTAAACCTGAAAGGCTAATCGGCTACATTCCAAAATCAGGAGGTGGGTATCTGAAAGAAAACTCACAGTAAAAGAGAAAGAAATGAAGAAAACTCACCAGCAGAATCTACGCCAATCGCTGCACCATTCGTCCTTCGCAGCCCCGGCCACTTCTTCAATTCCTATTCTCGCCACTGCAACAACTTCACATCGCCTCCACCTATCAACAACCATCTCGCCACCATCACTGTCACAACCCTTTTCCATCCACAGAGCCACTATCGTCAACCCTCTCTCTCGAAATATCTACCATTGCCACCACTACGTCCGTAACCATCTCCGTCCACCAAATCAACACCAAGAACACCGTTGCCTACTCCTCCCTATCTCTCTCTCGCCAGACCTCTCTCTTGTTGCACAACCAGTCACGCAGCAGTCAGCACGTCCACCAAATCAACAACAAGAACATCGTTGCCTGCTCCTCCCTCTCTCTCTCGTGTGGTCTGTTCTTTTGGTGAAGAAACAAAACAGGAAGGAGAGGGGAGATAGAGGAAGAAGAAAGGAAAATAGAGGAGGAAGGAGAAACTCAGGGGCTGTGGGATCGAGCTCGCCGCCAAGGAGAAGAATTCGTGAAGAAGGGGAAAAAAGGAGAAGGAAGGAGAAAAGAAAAAAAAAAAGAAATAGGGTTATTATCTTTATAAGGTGGGTGACTATTCACCCCCACCGAACTTTCGAATGCACCCACCCTCTTTCACAAAATAAAACCCTAATCATTAGTTAAATAAAAGCCCAAAACCAAGCCCAAATACAATTGAGTAACAATCCATCAACATTAGGGTTTACAAATTTTTTGGCTAAATACACACACACACACTTTATCCTATTTAGCCATGGCAAACAAAAATATTTTTCCAAATAATTGAGATTACAATATATGCCATAATTAATAAATAAGAAATTTTTATATTTATTTAATTAGGCGGGTATTACAGTTGCCGACCTCTCCCATTGCACCCCATGTTTTTTTTTCTCCTTCGCTCTCACGCTAACCTCTGCGAGAATGGAATCCACCCTTGCAGAAGTTGAGGCGTCTCTCTCACATCAACCTCTACGAGAGTGGAACTCATCCTCACAAAGGATGGAGCAAAAGCGAAAAAAATTCTAGTTCGCCATTGAGAAAATGAATATGAAAGCGGTGGGGGTTGAGATAGTGATCAAGTAATGTCTTGAGATATCAATTGATCTTCAGTGAGGTGCATTGATCAGTCCCTCCACCCCACTGCATCTCTCCAATCCACTGAGTAACTATAATACCCGCCTAATTAAATAAATATAAAAATTTTCTTATTTATTAATTGTGGCATATGTTGTAATCTCAATTATTGGGAAAAATATTTGTTTTGTTTGTCATTGCTAAATAGAATAAGGTGTGTGTGTGTGTGTGTTTAGCCAAAATTTGAAAACCCAAAAAAAAAATAAGACATTTGCATTAAGTAAACTAATTAGTCACACTCTAAAAAAAAAGGGTGCAGATATACTTTAGTTAAACCCTAATCTTGATGGGTTTTATTCAATTTTCTTGGGCTTGGGTTTGAGCTTTCATGAAAGTAATGGTTAGGGTATTGGTTAGAGGGAAATAAAAGTTAAAAGAATAAGAGATGAGTGATGGTTGTGTTTAGCCAAATAAACCCTAATTAAAAACTCATTTAAGCCCTAGCCTCCTTTTTCTCTCTGGATACACACAGAAGAAAAGAAAAACTTACGTTGAAAAAGGTGGGAGGTGCTGAAGGAAGAAATTTGCTCAAATCTTGGGATTCTTGCAAAAATAGGTGAGTAAAACTCTATCCCTAGACATTTTGATTTTATTTACATCTTTAATGGAGGAAAAAAAGAATCGATTTGACATTGTTGGTTTGATTTATATCTTTAATGAAAAATCGATTTGAAATATTGGTTTGATTTAAACCTTAAATGAAAAAAAAAAACGAATTGACATCACTGTTCAATGTTCATGTTGATATTACTGTTCCTGTTTGACATCACTGTTCCTGTTTGATATCACTGTTCACTGTTCCGGTTTTACATCACTGTTTCTGTTCCTGTTCCTGTTTGATATCACAGTTCACTGTTCCGATTTTACATCACTGTTTCTGTTCTTGTTCCTGTTTGACATCAATGTTCACTGTTCCTGTTCCGGTTTTACATCACTGTTTTTGTTCCTGTTTGACATCAATGTTCACTGTTCCCGTGTTGACATCACTGTTCAAAAAAAAGAAAAAAGAATGAAAGTTATTGTCCTTACAGGGATAGTTTGCATGACATCATATGAGTATGTGGCTATTTTTACTACTCAGTGTACATTTTAATATTAGTTCATTTTTTTGTTTTTTTTAAGTATTAGATATTTGTGCACAACAATGGTTTAAATAATAATATTATTTGCTTTATTAATATAATAATCAAGTTTGTTTGATGTATGGTGTAAATTCCTTGATTTCTGGGTATGTTGATGTGGTGTAACGATCCTAATTATAGCCCATTATAAAATTTAGGGCTTTATTAAAATTTTCTAAAGCTATGACTTTTGTCAGTGGAGGCACATTCTATGTGCCTCCACTATAGTGTGAATATTGACTCTATAGGGATTGGTGTAGTGAGTGGGACTTCGTACGTGGGCTTAGAATAGGTTGAATGGAAGTTTATTTTTGACATAAAAAATAGTTTTGTACTGGTGGTTGTGAACATTTTGAACTCCCTTGCTATATGTTGTAATGTATGATAATGAGAATTTGAGTATGGTTTCATATATATACATGTGTTGGCCTTTATATAGATAACAATGTTATTAATTAATGGTGCTATTTAATCGATTGAATTGGGCTCAATAAGGAGCTATGATTGAAAATGTGATATTCTTCATGCGCATAGGAAGATGAATCTTATATTGAATGAGTTTGATCCTTGTTGGGTTATAGAAAATTTATTTATGGAAATATTATTTGTTTCCCCAAAAGAATGGTGGATACTGTGGTTGATTTATTTATGGTTGACAAAGTGTCACCATAAAAGAGTTTTGAGTTTTAGTTTTTTTTTTTTATGCTATTTTCCACAACTCCGAAAAAAAATGTGAAAAATGTGATTTGTATACAGACTTGCTTGTATACGTGTGATAGAATTATGGGTATGCAGACTTGCTTGCATATCGGTGCACCGTTCCATGTGAGTTCGGTTGTACGTGTAGAGTTAGGAAATGTTTGCCTTGGATCGAACTTCAGGTGAGATGACATGTTCCTCAAGGTGGCACCCCACTTGGAACATGTACGCTTCGAGTGGTTTCGAAGGCAAGGGAGGCACACCTGGGTGAGGTGTGTTCGGCACAAGGAGGATGGTGCGATTGTGGAAAAGAAGCGAGATTTTTTTTTTTTTTTTTTTGTATATGTGCATGATTACCTTAAAGGAAGAAACTAAATGCTCATTCGACCATTGAATGAGAACTACATGTCTTCCTAAAGGTAGAAAATGTGTTTTGTTAATATTTCAATAATAGTCTAATATGACTATGAATTGTATAATTGTTTGGAAATAAATCACATTTGTGAGGACTGATAACTTAGAAATATTATCCGGTTGCTTTTAACATTTTCATGCAGGATAGCAAATCTACTCATATTTCTGCAGGTCAGACTTGCCATAGTCAATTTCTATAGTTAGGATGATAACAATTTTGCCCCATTGAGGAACTACATGATGTGTGGTTGTTTTTCGTTTTTTGTTTATTTTGATGTTGTCATGTGCGGATTTATTGATTTTGGGATGAAGATTTCTCACACCAGTTTTATTGCTGACCCAAGTGAGCTTTTGCTTATTGGGTACATTCCTTTGGGAATGTAGCCGATTAGCCTTTCAGGTTTAGAGACTTTTGAGCAGCGTTACTGGAATTCCGTTAGTGGAGCTAGCTACATCAGAGTCTTTCCGGGTTAGAGTTTTATTTGTTTTAGTAATTAAATCATGTTTAGTTGTTGCTGCTATTTGTTTATGTTGTTATTGAATTTTCACGTCCCAAGTTTTGGGGGAAACGGATAATCCTACGTGGATTTTAGGAATTTCGTTTTCTTCGAAAATCGAGGCGTGACAGTAACCCACCATCGCCTCCTTCATCTTCATAGTTTCCCACCACCAATGCCTCCCTCATATTCCTTGCTTCATCATCACCTTGCAAACACTACCATTCGAATCGATTATCAAATACATTATGTTCTTATTCCTCACCCCATTCCTTATCCATCTCTACTCCCATCGATTACATCTTCCTTCTTCACTGCTTATTTTTCTTCTTCAACTGTTGTGGGTTTGTTGGGTGGGTTTTGGGGGTAATTCAATTGTGGTTGTGACGTTGATTCATTGGAGGAGTTGTTCATGTTCGTCTAAGGAGAAGAAGAAGATTTTTTTCCCCATCAATCGTCACTATTAATTGTCCCGAAATGCTTTTTCATCTTGAGGGAGAAGGTGATAAGAGATGAGAAGAAATCTTGAGGGAGAATGAGAAAAAAAAGGATAAGAGAGGGGGAAAATAAACTTTTATTGGTAGTGTTCTTTGGTAGGTAAAAAAAATGAGATGGTATAATGTCAAAAAGGGGAACCTTTCTATTTTGTGATGTTCATCAATTATATGTACTGTTTAATTTGGCTATGATTTTAACAACTAATGCATTTCACAATGTTTTGTGATTTGGTTTTTTAGTTCTATAGAACTATTTGAGTGTAGATGAGAATAAGTCTAGGCAGCCAGTTTCATGCCAGGCCTGGCTATTTTTACAATTTTACCCATCATCTTTAAAACACAATCATAAAAGGAGAGATAAAATTGTTAAAAACAGTCGGACCTGACATGAAAATTGGCTGCCTAGAATTGGGGGTGTAGATGATCTCAATTCAACATGTAAAATGCATTTATTTGGAGATTTGACCAATAACACATCCAAATCTTCAACTCCTAGCTAAAATGGTATTAGATTATCAAGACCCAAATTTTCCAATTCAAAGATAATGATGCTCACTAAAATGAAAAAAGAGAAAGGAGTATAGGTGACTTTATATAGGCCCATCAATACTATAATAATCACCTACAAATAGCGACGGATTTACGTGGGGTCAAGTGGGGTAAACGCCCCCACTGACTTTTGAAAAATAATATATATATAAATTTTTTTTCGATTTGCCATTCCACCCCACCCTTTATTCTCTCATTCTGTTTTAAGCGACGCTGACAACCCCGTCTCATCCCTTTTTTCTTTTCTACACCCCATATCTATTTACTGCCAAAAATGTACTAGCTGAGTTAGTAGAGATATGATGCATGGAATCACACGTCACGAGTTCGAACTCGGTCGACGACATGGGGTGGGGAGGGTTAAGGGTAAAAAAAAATGTTTACTACGAGACCGACAACCACTCCGCCTCATTTTCTCCCTCTCCGTTTGATTTATTTCCCTTTCCCACCATTGCCACCAGCTCCCCAACCTCGTTTGTCTGCTTTGAAAAAGAAGAATGTTTTTTAAGTATTTTCTCGAGATGAATTTATATAGCAAAATTCAGTTTAGGTTATCATATCTCGAGAAGTGATGCATGGAATCACACGTCACGAGTTCGAACTCGGCCGACGACATGGGGTGGGGAGGGTTAAGGGTAAAAAAAAAATGTTTACTACGAGACCGACAACCACTCCGCCTCCTTTTCTCCCTCTCCGTTTGATTTATTTCCCTTTCCCACCATTGCCACCAGCTCCCCAACCTCGTTTGTCTGCTTTGAAAAAGAAGAATGTTTTTTAAGTATTTTCTCGAGATGAATTTATATAGCAAAATTCAATTTAGGTTATCATATCTCGAGATGAATCATATCTAACCAATTTTCTCGAGATAAATTATATAGCAAAATTCAGTTTAGGTTATCATAGCAAAATTCGTTAAAAAGAAGAAGATATGGAGCGTCCAATAGGATAGAAAATTGAACCTCTACACTATGGTGCAAACGATACATTTAGGTTATTTTCAATCGGCACTGAGTAAGATTGGCTATGTATCGGTAGTTACAATGTTAGATGGCTTTCAAAGTTAATTTAGATGTCAACATCGCTGGTTTCCATTTCTATTCCTGATTTTCAAACTTGTATTCATTTTTGTGATAATCTTTATTTATTTTTAAATAACAAAACAAAGTCAATAACTTAGAGAATTTTTTAACATTTGAGCATGTTAGCCATTGATTTCATAAATAAGTAATTAGATATCACCTAAGAATAATTTAAATTTCCCCAAAGGTTCCTTGAGAAGGGAATAGTAACTTTAGAATATTTATTTTTAAAAGTGAGAACATCTACTACTATTAGCTACTTATGAAAGGTGGAGCCATTCGTGATACGGATTCCACACCAATAATCCCCTTTTCAATTATTTGTGGAGAAGGAACCAAAAAGTCATTTTACTAGTACCAACAACAACAACTTAATTAATATCACAAACATGTTATAATTTTATTTTCTAATGATTGAAAATTATACACGATTAAGGACACTTGAACATAATGGAATCTTGACTCGAGGCTCTAATCGACATTGGATTGTCTCAAAGATTACACCATGCGCGACTTAGAAGGATTGAACGATTCAAGCTTTGCAATGACATTGAAGGCCATCGATAGCAACAGATACCTTTCATTTTCAATCACGGTTACTATAGCTAAGCAACCATAGACGTGTAAATCTCTTCCATAGGAAGGTATTATAAGGACACAAACATGGACAAATGAGTTGCTTTCATTGAGGCTGATTACGTAGAACTTTAGTCCTTGAATTTTTGGAAGGATTGTCCTTGATTTTTTTGGGATGACTTGCAGTATCAGAAAGTGTAATTACACCCAAATTTCTTCTTTTTTGGGAGTCTAGTAAGCGCTTTCAACGCTTGATCAAGATGGTTTGCCATGGATCATTGTACAACTATAGACAATGTTCATTGAACCTGACCAAAGTTTAGTCAGTTATGACTGATGGTGATAACTTCTAGTCCACTCTAAGTCATAGTCCGCCAAGAGCGGGTAAAGATGGCTTAGAAAGTGGGAGTCTAGTCAGTGTCTGCAACGCCTAATCAAGATGACTTGCCTGGTATTATAGTCCAATTATAGACAATAGTCGTCGAACCTGACCAAAGTTTAGTCAGTTACGACTGATGACGATAGCTTCTGGTACGCTCTGAAACCTAATCCGTCAGAAGCAGACAAAGACGATGCAGAATGTGGAAGTCACGTTAGAGCTCATGAAGCTTGACTCAGGCGACTCGACAGGGTCACTGTTCGACTGTAGACAGTGACGCGCGCACTTGGCCAAAGTTTAGTAAGACTGACGAAAACAACTTTTGGTCCGAATGACAGCCTAGTCCGCCAAGAGCAGATGAAAATAGCTTGAGGAATCCAAGATGTGATTAATCTATGAGATCGAATGATTGATTACCCGCCAATATTATTCCCCCGCCCGAAGTTTAGCCAACTTACAAGATTTGGTCGAAACAACTTTCGGATCTCCAAAGAACACAGACAATAATTGCTTGATTCCAGGGGCAATCACAATATAAGAGGTAAGAATTCTCATCAGCAAATCAACTAGACAGTTTCCCGACTTTGCAAAATCTCTTGTCTAAAGACCAACACCATAGCAAAGCAACACATAAAAGATATGGCAAGAAAAGCCCAAAAAAGTGCAAGTACAAAATGTTACTTAACAATTCATCTATCATTGATGATCCAAAAAATACAAAGTTTACTCTTCATTTTAAGAAGATTCAGATAAGTGGAACTTTGCTTAGCGGGAGAATAAGTAGGGGGCGTGTCCGCGAGTGCTGCTATTCTAGCACCCTGATCCGAGTCACCCTTTTCTTGTAATTGATCGAAAGCTTTTCCGAACTCTGCAAAGGCCACTTTTCTGTAGTGGGAGAGGTCCCAATCAAAATGTTCCTCTTATATCAGCTCCAATAGCTCTTGTCTTCCTTTCAAAACTCTGCTGAACTTGAACGTGCCCTGGGCCTTGAAGAGCTTCTCCTCGCGTATTCGTGACTATTCAAGCTCAACTTCAGTTGCTCCAATCAGCCCGACAAGGCGTTAGCTTTGGACTGTTCAATATTCAAATTGTCCTTGACTACGCTAAGTTCATTTTGCGCTAGGAGGAGTTGCTCCTATGTTGTCCTCGCGCTCTTGGCATTGAAGTCAACATCAGCCTCTAGCTGCTGACATCGAAGAGCCCACTCAGACTCCTTATTGGCCTTCTCAATACTCATAGCCTACATCTTGGCATGCGTCTTGGTTGCAGTCTCTTGAGCAAGTGTTAAGTCATGACAAACATGATTTAGTTCTTCATCCGACCTGTCTCTCACGGACACCACCCCTGCCAAATCGGACTCAAGTGTTTCCAAGCGGACCCTATGAGCTTTCGATCTTGTCTGCCAGGCCTCCGAATCAACATCCAAAACAGGCCTCCGACCTTAAAGTTACTTCTTCAGCGACTCGATTTCGTGAAGGGCATCAGAATACGAATTTTGTAAATGCACGAAAACTCACTCCATGATGTATACACTCTTGCGAGCAGCCTCTACTTCTGTCCCAGCGACAACAACTTGGTTCAAATACGACATCCCCAACATTTGATGTTTCTGCCCCTTGTCCATACGCGCTCCTAGCATATCCCCTTCTGGCTTTGGAGAATGATTCACTAGCCAATCATTCCATCTACTAATATGCCTCTTGGAAGCATAAAAAATGTCAACCTTCTAATGTCGGGCCTGGTTGCTCATCATTATCGCACCAGGGGCAAATAGATTGAGCCGCGCATCTGGGTGAAGGTCCGTTGGGACCGGAATCACGCCAGCACTGGCCTTCATCATCTTCATCACATCAGGGGCATCTTCCAGTGCTTTCCCCTTACTCACAACGACCAGCTCCCCCACACGGGCCGATTAGGAAGCAGTTGACGGGGAAGAAGGAAGTGAATTATATCTCAAACCCGTCGTCACCTCAAGCCGAGGTCGAGATCGGGATGGAGGATAGTACATGCAATGTGGAAGGAACCTTTCGCAATAGGGACGACAGTCAGGGAACTTTTGATCCAAGAAGAGGTTATACTTGAAATCTTCAAATGAAAAAGGTCGAGTCTGACCAACATCGGATGAAGCAACCATTCTTGCCTGCAACAATAAGTTGTTCATAACCTTCACCTGCTCAGTGTTAAGCTTTGTCGCATCTTCAACCCCTACCATTTTCAGATACACCATCTCCAAGCCAGGAAGTGAAATGAGGGCTCCCGCATGAACATCTTGCTTCTCAGACACAATAGCGTCTGCCCCAGTGGACACATCAAGATCTTTCCCAACAACTATAAGTCCCCCTTTTGAAGGGGCCAACCACCTAGAAGCAGGCTTAGAGGCGGTGCGGGCTTTTTTGCAGAAATTGACGAAGAAAGTGCCCCATTCAATTTCGCCCTCCTTGACGGGCTAGGGATTTTGACATACGAGAGCTATTCCTCTTCTTCGAAGGAGGTTCGCCATAAGGCTTCGACTTCGAAACCCTAAAGAGAGTGGGATGCTCGTGCCAGTACTCCCACAGTTCGTTGCGCTTGATGTTGACGGGCTGCACAACATCTTCCACCCGCATGAAGGCTAGTCACCAAATTTATCCATGGCTGCTTTGTCCTCGGGATAAAGAGGCGTTGTTGGAAATTCGCCTAAAAAACACGGCTAACAGTTCAGTATGTAATCAACACAAGCGGGATCGAGAACTAAATTAAACTCACTCAGTTGCTTGAACTCTCGTTCGATCCAATGACCATTAAGAGTCTGTAGAGGCCATGAAACAATGCTTCCACCAAAACTTGTTATTGTCAGACAAATTTCCTAAACAAGCCAGTGACTTCAACACACACACAACATGCTCGTTCACCTGATGAGAGTTAAGCAGTTGGATCGCCCTCGGAGCATGCCCAACACCTGATTTGGGTGAGCATCAAATTGATTTTATGAGATCTCGTAATATCTTCTTATATTTCAAAAAATAAGTACATACTCTTCCTCAGAGGATAGTCTGTCTTCCATCTTCTGTTGTTCCCGGGTTCCTATCCGTCACAGCTGTTGGGAGATAATTCATGTAGCTAGTTTGTGGCGGTTATTCCCCTTGTCTATACGGGGCCTCACAATAGATGAGCAGGGCAGAGGTCTCGCGGGTTAGACATTGGGTGCTGACCTCTCATCACCCCAGTCATTCTTCATTCGGGGTTCTCGTCTACCTTTTTCTCTTTCCTTCTGTTCTTCTTCACAAGGCAGATTGGCAGAGTGGGAAGCCTACTGACCTGGTCCGCGATTTTAGGGCTGGCAACACTGTGAGACCCTGCCTTCTTTTGCTTCCATCACATTCGAAAGGCAGATTGGCGAAGCAAAGAATTGAGTGCATGTTCGCAGCTTCTTCAAGTACTTTATTATTCACCATTTTCTCTGAAAGCAGATTGGCGGAGCAAAGTTTCGACGTGCGTGTTTGTAGATGCATATTTGCGTCGGACTTAGATACTTGTAGTGTGTAAACTTCTGTACTAGTTGGTCGACAAGCTTTGTAATAACTTTCATTGCAATCAATAAAATCTGTTTTATTATTTGAATATGTCTCATGCGAACAATCATTCTACACTGAAAAAAAATAGAAAAAAATGAAATCAAAGCAACAAAATAATTTGACTTCGAGCAGGGACTAAGCTAACCCGACCCTAAAGGAGGCGCATATGGTCCTGGCTCGGATTGAATAGTACGTCTAGCAAAGTGTTTTGTTTTGCCAAAGCTAGCAAAGTTACTGAAGAGTGGACTTTATACTGGCAGGCAATTCCTTGCTAATTATTAGCTCTTGGAGTAGGCGCCCATTTGCTGAAGTGTTGTTACTTAGTTTTATATTGGTCTGGATTGAGTCTCCAGCTATGTAATCTGGCTCTCCACATAGCTGCACTTCAGCTATCAGGGTTTTTTCTCTGTCCACACAGATTGGTTCTCCCCCTTTGTCTAGGCCCGATGCTTAATATGTTTGTTCCGCGGGCCAGAGCTGTAATTGATAGAAATTCAATTGTTTCAGGGCTGCATAATGGCAGTCTCTTGCTGCAGGTTGGTCTCCTCAGATGGTTCCTTGTGCCTGGTTGGCCGTGTATTTGACGCATTGGTGCAAAGTAGAAACTATTGCCTCCATATGATGAAGCCAAAATAATGTTGTAGGTAGACGGAGCATCAACCACCATAAATTCTTGGACATGGTACTTCCACAATTGTGGCTTTCCCGCCACCACCATTAGATTGATCTTTTCGATAGTGAAACATTTTTCTCCACGGAATTCGACAATGGTGTGACTGGCGGGGGTTATGTCTTTCTCCTTGAGTTGCATATTTCAGAATGTGCTGAGAAACATGACTTCAAGTGAGCTTCATGTATCCATCAAGGCTCTTTTCACCTCCCACTTTGCAATGAGGACGGAGATGACCAGGCATCATTGTGAGGAGAATGTACACTCTGGAGATCCCTATCCGTAAACATTAATGGTGGGATCGGGCTATGAACTCGTGTATGTTGCACTTGTCGATCCTCGCACTGGGGTGGTGTCCACATCTCGGTCAACGTCCTCCATTGAGACTTGTTGGATTGTTTTCCCTCGGGACTGACCCCATGGGGATATAAATGATGTCAGGAGCTTCCTTGCCTTCTGTCTGAGCTCAGAAACTCTTTAAGCTTGCATTTCTTGATCCAATACTCGACTTCTCTTCTGAGGTTTCTACAATCCTCAGTATCGTGTCCACCTTCCTCTGTATTTGCTGTTGTCGTGCCGAGCGGGGTCTTCTCGCTACTTGGCAGGTCATTTCAATTCTTCCTAATTATTCAGGAAATCGAGGATGTCAAACAGACTGAAGTTGAGAGGGGTGACAGATTTGGACCCGACATAATTGGAGGCCTTGTCCTGCCTTGCTTGGCCGTAGTCGGTCTTACTGTCGTTGCACTTTCTTTTGTTTCCGTCGTCTTCGTCCTCCTTCTTCCCCTCTTTCTTGTCCCTGGGGACGGAGGGTTTCTTCTTGGATTTCGCCTCCTTCTTGGCGGTCAACATCTCGTCTAGAGTGATATATCTCTGGGCATCCTTCAGTAGGTCTGCCATATTGGTTGGAGGTCCAGAGTAAGGAAATCATAGAACTTTCTACTCCTTAGACTCGAGGTGAATGCCATGATGGTAGTATCATCACTACAACTATCAATGAGAATTAACTCATTGTTGAAACGCATGACGTATTCCCTCAACGCCTCGCTTTGATTTTGCTTCAGGGTCAGCAGATAGTACGGGCCCTTATTGATTTGTTCGATGCCCACAAAGCGTGTGAGAAATGTTGTCACCAATGTTTGGAATGAGTCGATAGACCTCAGAGGGAGGCTGTGAAACCAGGTCAGCACTAACTTCTTCAGGCTGATCAATCGGCATATTCTTGCATAGGACCCTTCCTTGAGTGCCATCACATGTTGGAAGTGCCGCAAATGATCGGACGAATCCCTTGTCCCGTCATAAAACTCCAGATTTGACAGAGTGTACTTCTTCGGTAGCGGTTCATCCATGATATGATCCATGAACGAAATGATAGCAAGGTTGAATAGTACGTCTGGATTTGTGGCCCTTTGACGGATGGGTTTTGCGAGACGTGTCTGTCGACTCTAGACGCTATGTCCCTATTGAGCACTCATTCGCCTCTAGACCACTGGGAAGCTGCAGGGGACTGAACGTGTTTTCTAGAACTTTCTGGGGACTGGGCTCTTTGTTGCTCACGATCTCCTCCTGCGAGTGGATGATTCTATTGATTGAGTATGTCCATTGCTCGTGCGATTTGTTGCATCTGGGTTGACAGTATATCCACCCTTGGATCCGTTGTAATTGCAATCGGTGCGGGGGTCTGAGAGGGTTCCTCCCGCGGTGGTGGCGGCATGGGAGCTGGCAGTGCTCTACTAGTTTGATGGTTCAACAACGTCTCCATTGTTGCGAGACCTTGTTGTCACCATCTTTCTGACTCTCTGGGAAAGGTGGTAGTACCGTTTTCTGAGGGACTTTGTCGTTCCCCACGGACGACACCAAACTGATGTAGTCAATTCATCCTCTCATTCTTCGCCTTTACCTAAACCTGCACAGGGAACGCACGTGAGCCAAAGACCACCGTGTGGCGATCGATGATACTCCGATGCTTAAGTTAGATAAGGCTTAAAAGATGCTTAAAGCTGTAAATTGGGTTTTTGTAGTGTACCTTTGTTCATCGACATTATCTTTCTTTTATAGAGCGAGAGTCTTTGTTCGGCTAGGCCTTTGGTGGCGTAGTTTAGGGAAAGATATCTTGCTGAAAATAATTTCCTAGTTGGGAGTTTTCCATGTAGAGAAGTTTCCCTACACGACTTGTATTCCTAGATCTGCGGGAGAGGTTTCCCTTTTGAAGTGTTGTCCATGTAAGGAAGTTTCCTTGCCCGATTTATATTCCAGTATTTGTTTCCCAGTTGGAACCAATGTATTGTTGGTCTACCTGTCTTGGGTCGATCCCCCAGATACTTGCTTTATCATGGCTTATGAGTATTGGGTTTGACCGTGTGTCAAGTGGGCTTAGTAGCATGTTGCAATTGGGTCCAACCTTCTTCCTTCCTCCAATAATGGGCTTAGTGTTGTCTGAGCCTTGCTGGAATGGGCGTACAATCAAATCTGCTTTGTTCTGTTGATGAGATTATCATGATACACATACGGTGTTGATCAGAGGACGATTTGATGTATCATCACCCACAATTTCTATTCATTTACCCACCACAAACCAAAATCACATTACATATTGTAGTATATATAACCAAATAATAAAATAAATAACATTTATATTTACAATAATTAGGCGGGTTTACATTTACCGTCTTAAAACTTATGTTACCAGGAAATGATGTCTACCAAATTGATTTCTTTGTAGTGTTGGGATATTACCAAGCATGATTTTATGAGAGTGATTGTAGATTTACTGGCATCTTAACTACATGCTCATTACCTTAGTGCCAAAAGTTAAGGGTGCTCTATTGGTAGAAGATTATCGACCTATAAGTTTTAATATCATCAGTTTGCAAAATCATATCGAAGATCTTACCCTCTCGCCTTTGGTGCTTATATTGGTATATGCTTAGTGTTGGTATTATCCTTGTTGTTAGATTATAATTCCTCTTTATTTTGCACAAGATCACATAAGCAAAAAAAGAAAATCTCAAATTATTTGACCCCTACAGTTTTTCAAATAATTAGTGTTTAGTACTCATCTTTCCTAATAACTCTTTTGGGCTTAACTATGGTTTAACCTAATGTAAGCAAAATGGTCTGAAATTTATTTTTGGTCGGTCAATGACGTGGACTTAATGGTTCCGTCATTTAAAAAAAAAAAAAATTAAACTGTAATAATTTTCAAAATGAATGCCACACTCTAATAGGTATAAACTAAAGAGCGTCAGACTAAAAAAACCCAAATAAATTTGCCTTCAACTACGTGGAGAATTTACTTTGTTTACTCACTTCAATAACAGATAGACAGATTCTTACACTGATCAACCACACATATTTCAAGTGAATCTTCTTTCTAGAATCCGATTATAATGAGATCATCAGATTAGGGAATCTTCTTTGTGTGTGAATCCCACCAATATTGAATCAGGCTGGTTTATTAGGTCATCCATTGGTCCAACTACCACTTCAGAGCACACAAACGTCTCAAATCAGTTTAGCTCACAAGTCATATTAGCTTCCAAGACCCTTTGAATCATCTTCACTCACGCATTTTCTTTGGATACAAATGAACATGTATGTATGGAGAAAATTTAGATCCAATCTTGGCAGTCTGATTGATCTAGCTCTGACCTCTGCTTCTCTGTATAGATATGGGAGCCAACAAAGCCCCTACCAACCAGTATGGAACTTGTAAATCCACCGCAACTAAGGTACCAATCAAGCTAGTTTGAGAGCTCTTACATGTAATGTTGCAGAGAGGTTCTTCAGTGGGTTCATGCAAAAGGTGTTTGCCAATGGTTATGAAGCTGTGAAAGATTTATGTCAGAGCTCAGAAGAAGCCCATGTTGTATCGAACTTTCTTGCTTCTCAAAAAAAAAAAATAATAATAATAATAATATAAATAAAAATAAAAATTCTTGTTGGTAATAATGGTAGCAAAGAAAAATTGATTACATATTTCGCATTGTTTAGAGAGTTGTTTGTTTTCTCCATTTGCCAACTTGATGACTAAATTAATCAATTGGGATATTCTTTGTTTATAGATATAGTATTTAATTGCACAAAAGGATACCACAATGTTTATTGTGGATGATGTAAGAGAAGACATCATCAGATCAAAAGTGTACTAGCTTTTGGAAATTAAATGTTTCATTTTCAATACTCGCTTAATTTGATGAATGATTCTCGAGAAATCACTAAACATTTGGGTCTAGGTACTAATGAAATTTTATTCATATTCATTTCAAGGGCCCTATGGACTTCAGTGCAGCGGATTGTAAAGAACCCGGATCCAAATTGCAACAATTAAGTTTAGGCACAATTTCAGGGAAATTGTTGTAAGCTTTGGACATGATTTAGTTATGACTGATAGTAAGCTTCCAATTTGAAAATTGCTGAGCAAGAGAATTTAGCATGTAAGAATTGTTGGATGGCCAGTTGCCCTGGTTTTCGGTTGATGATACAAATTCTACATACAAATTCAGTCTACAATATCAGCTCACAAAGCGCCAACAAATGAATCACCACGGATTATCTGTTTGTTGTGGATATTTTGGTAGTTTTTTTTACTTGTAATAGATACATAGTTGTAATGGTGACCCCTCCTCAATCATGCATATATGGTGTTGTCAATGGTCTGGAATATGATATATAGATCTGCCTATTTAATTGGTATATGCATGCTCAAAGCGAACCACATCTCCAACAACATAGCAGCACACCACCCCAACATTTTAGTGATAATGGAAAAGGGAGAGGGTAGCATAGCTGATCGGATAGCATCTCAGTTCTTGCAAGTTGCAACATCTTCACTGAGGCTTTATGACATTTGGGGTTTCCCTCATATTGCTTAAGCCTGGGTTTTTCCAATAAAACGTTTGGCTTAAACCCAATAAATTAAATGTACCTTGTTAACTCACTCCAATAAAGCAGACAGATTCTTACAGAGATGCAATACAAACTCACACACATTTCAAGTGAATCTTCTTTCTAGAATCCAACTGTAATGAGATGATGAGATAAGGGAATCTCTTGTGTGAGTTGAGTGAACCCCACAAATATGGGATCTGAAAACTCATGGGTCCAGTGGTCCACTCACTATTAGCTTCCAAAGCCCTTTTGAACCTTCTGCACTCATGCATATATGCAGTTGATGCTTTGATGTCTGTCTACTCTAGCTAGCAGTCTGATTGATTTCTGGCCCATACTCTCTTGTTTCAGTTATGTATAGATCATGTATAGAGCTGCAACAAAGACAACACCGACCAATTTATATTATTGAACTTGTAAATCCGCCACAACTGAGGAACCAATCAAGATATGTAGTTTGATCAGAGCAGCTTATATGTTATAATGTGGCAGAGAAAGCATGAACAAAGTTAATTTGCTGGCCAATGGTTTATGAAGCTGTGATTCATGTCAGAGCTCAAAATGAGCCCATGTTATATGTATCAAACTTATTTGGAAATATCATAGCTAAATTAATATATTTGCATAGTTTAGAGATGTGTTTGCCTCCATTTGCCATCTTGGTAATTAAATTAAGGGAATGGGATGTTCTATTTATTTACATATATTGGCTCTTGTGGATGATGTCTAAGATAAACTATAAGATCAGCAGAGTATAAAAAATGTACCAACTTTAGAAGTTTAATGTTAAATTTTCTTTTGACTATTGGCCCTAGGCGGACAAAGTTGAGTACGAGGCAAACTCTGAGTTGTGAATGTTACAGTACCATAAGAATTTGAGTTCAAATCAGTTTAGCATGTTTTTCAGCCAAGTGGCTCCAATTGGGCTTAAATGCAGTGAGATGTAGACCGCAGATCCAAATTGAAATAATAAAGTTCAGTCACATTTTAGGCTTAAGAAAAAAAAGATACTAGACGCCGGCCAAAGATTTGAGGTTGGACGGCTAGATGCTCTGGTTTCTGAACATCTTACAGCGACTGGTGACACAAGTCCATAAATCCAGTCTAAAACACCAGCTCAGAAAGTGCCAACAAATGAATCAGTGCTGATGATCTCTCAATTCGTTGTGGAATCTGCATTTTTAGTTTTTGACTTCGCATCTATACGGTTATGGGATTATTTTGACAGGTAGTGAGTGATCCATTCAAATACGTAGCTGGTCATATTCATGTCACCATTCATTGGAGTTCTATTTGGCAACGACCATGGGCATTATGTTTCAAATATAATAGAGAAACAGAAAACAAAGAAAAAAAAACTATAACTGTGAAGACCATGACTTGTACGTGTTATGAAAATAATTTTGCTAAGGGACCATCACTTTTCTCTATTGCCTTAATCCAATGAGCAATCCTGCATCAACCATTTAGTCACTGTTTCACACATAGAGTTGCGCATAAAGGTATACTGAAGAGAATTATTTGGAGGATCAAGTAAATTCAACAAAGCATTGCTTTTTTTTTCCTGAAATGTGCGAAAACTATAATCAACTGCTGAATGATACAACACATTAGAACTTAAACAAATCCCTAACTATAAAAATCATGCATATTAACTAATATGATTCGCTTGGTACAGTTCAATACTTCTTCCCCATATTATAAATGGGGAAGAGAAAAGATTTCATTGAAGAAGAGTAATATACATACAGTACAAGAATACATAACAATAGGATTACTGTAGACAAGTATGATAAGTTCAGAAAGTTGATATGCATCAGTCAATCCATAAATTGTTGGGAAGATAAGTGATCTAATTCCTGATATCGTCTTAATTAACATTTTTTGGAAAACACGTTTCTGTTACTCCAAAAATAACATTGAAGATTAAAGTATTGGGTTTAGGTTCTGCCCCTTCTTAGTGGGGTATGAGGCATCCATTGCTATACCACACATTCCAGTTTCAAAACCCACATTACGCTCCATCCTGATGTATCCGTTCTCTCCCCAGTTAGCTCCCCATGAGTTCCTTACAATCCAATAGTCTTTTCCATTCTCAGTGCTGTATCCAACAACAGCCACACCGTGGTCAAGGTCTGTCCCGCATTTCCCACTGAAAATACCCTGAATGAGAGTAGAAACCAGAACTTGATTAGTAATATCATTTCAACAATCAGGATAAAATAAGTAGTAGTCTGTCTCCTGACCCAAAAACAGGTCACTAATTTTTTAAATGTCAAAATGATAAAAGAGAGGGTCTTACTGATTTGTAGAGATGGAATGCTCTGGCACCAGCATCTATTCCAACACTAACGGGTTGATTAGCAACAGCCTTTTGCAAAGCACTCTCATCATTCACCGGAACATCCTCATACCCATCTATGCTAACGACTCTGTAATTTCTCTGCATCAATGACAGTGAAAGGGAACGTAATCAAACTGCGTCTTTGATAAAGTATTATAAAACTTAATTTGTTCAAGTAAGATATTACTTCTATGGAATCACACTAACCCGGAGCTGATCACATTGGCCATCAATTCCCATGTAAGGATAATCATGTTCTGTGTCAATACCTCCATTGTTGACTATAAATTCAAAGGCAGTGTCCATGTTACCTCCATTGCATCCTTGATCACTTGTTCTGTCACAGTCCACTAGTTCTTGCTCTGATAGTGAGATAAGATCATCTGTTACAATCTTGTTTATCCCCTCCACAGCAGCAATAGTCGAGAACGCCCAACAACTCCCTGTGAACTTTCATTTCATAAGCAAGTCTTCTAACTCTTCAAATAACCAAACAAATTTGACATTCTTATAAAGAAGACTTACCACATCTTCCTTGATCTTTGACCGGGCCTACGACACCTTCCTTCCTCCAATCAACGGACTCCGGCAGCTCTTCGCCTGATCGAACAACATAACGGTCACTTTTAGGCCTAGAAAGCTTCCTACGGCCATCAACCTTTGTCCCCAGGTACGTCTTACGATACTCCTCATTAGTAAGATCAGCAAACTTGTTCAGTCCAACAGTGTAGGAGTGGTTCTCCTTATTGTGCTCGTCGATGAACCTTAGATTGTCTTTGAATATCTCAAATCTCTTGTCCTTCTCCCCCAATGCATTGTATTGTTTTCCATGTTTCACAAGCCATGTTTCATAAATACCCATCACTTCCTCGTCGGTCCTCCATGAGGACACCTTGTCATAGGAGATGATTGACATGTCCAATGCCGAAGACATGGCAAAGAAGAATAGAAGGGCGGCGAGGACAATTGAAGAACATTTAGAAAATCCCATTGTCTCAGGAAGAGGATGAAAACAGTACTGGGAAGTGTGGTGAAGATGAGAGATCATGCAATGGCTCTTATATTCATATTTATGATAATCTTTAGTTTTTTTTTTTTTTTTTTAAATAACATACTAAAGTCAATAACTTAGAGATTTTTTTAACATTTGAGCACGTTAGCCATTGATTTCATAAGTAATTAGATATCACCTAAGAATAGTTTAAATTTCCCCAAAGGTTCCTTGAGAAGGGAATAATAACTTGTGACTTTTTATTTTTAATTAATTTAGCCATTTTATTTACTACTACTAGCTACTAAAAACTTGTCAAGGTGGAGCCATCCATCCCACGGATTCCACGCCATTATTTATGGAGAATGAACCAAACAGTCATTTTACTAAGGCAACGACAACAACTTAATTAGTATCACAAACATATTATAATTTTCAATGATTGAACATATATAATGGTATCTTGACTCAAGGCTCTAATAGACGTTGGATTGTCTCAAAGATTAGACCGTGCGCATCTTAGAAGGATCGAATGGTTCAAGTATTGCAATGACATTGAAGGCCATTGATAGCAACATATACCTTTCATTTTCAATCATTGAAGATACTTTAGGATAGCTAAGCAACCAAAGACGTGTAAATCTCATCCATAAGAAGATATTATAAGGAGATAACATGACAAATGAGTTGCTTTCATTGAGGCTAATTAAGTAATACTTTAGTCCTCGAATTTTTTTTGGGATGACTTGCATTATCAGAAAGTGTGTAATTGCACCCAAATTTCTTCTCCTTTCTATCCACTTTGCTCTATAGTCTTTAGCCAAGCTTCCTTCTCAAACCAATCTGAACTAAATAATTACCAAATGCTTTCCTTCATTTCTCACACCAATCAAATCTCCATCATTTTGTACCAACCGTCTTGTGACACCCAATTCCAAAAGAAATGAATGAGGCGGTGTAATGGAAAGATGCCTAATTTGAAGATGAGGCGATGTTTGCATTTGGACACATTCTACATCATACAGTTAGAATCAATTTGTCAAAGGTAATTAGTTTGAGCTAAAACCCCTCCCTGGAGGCTGTATATGGCATCTAGGTCTCCTTAGTTAAGTTTGGGTTTTCTACCCTATAGTTAAGTTTAATTAACAACATAGCAGCACACCACCCCTACTTTTAATGATAATGAAAAAGGGGTAGGGTAGCATAGTTGATCGGATAGCATATCAGTCCTTGCAAGTTGCAACATCTTCGCTGAGGCTAAATGGCATTTGGGGTTTCCCTCATATTGCTTCAGCCTGGGTTTTTCCAATAAAAAGTTTGGCTTAAAACCAATAAATTATATGTGATGCGTCCAAATCCATCCTCCTTGAGATCTGACTTGCAAAACAAGATTAGACTATCAAAGACCACCTATTTGGTGGCAGAATACAATCTGATGCAGCAATCAATTAATCAGTGGGAGAAGATCTATGATGCACGGACTCGGATACGACACGGTGACTCGACAATTTTCAAAAAAATAGGACTCGGCGACGCGGTCAAACTTATTTTTTAATATATTTTTTTAACATATACATGGCTTCGAATAACTCCGCCCGTTGCAACGACCGGTCCCAAGCCCGGATAAAGGAGGAGGGTTGGTGTTAGGCTTGTGATAGCCAACCGTAAAAAACCCATCACATCCTTTTTCATGGATATTGGTTCAAAAAGATTAATGCAGAAGGATAGGGCATCCCCCGCTATAAGCGACGCGCTGCACCTACGCTCGGGTGTAGTGACAAATGAGCAAGGCGCGCTGCAGCGGCGCCCGGCTGTAGTGTTAAATAGGCAAGGGTTCTCGCACCATTCTGGACGGGGGCGAGTAAAGAAGCTAGTCCAGTTTAGAGCTAGAGATAGAATGATTAGATTAGCCTCTTGGAACATAGGAACCTTGACGGGAAAGACAATAGAATTAGTGGATGCCCTGCGTAGGAGGAAAGTAAACATAGTTTGTCTTCAAGAGACAAAATGGAAGGGGAACAAGGCTAAAGATTTAGGAGGAGGGTTCAAGCTCTTCTATTCTGGTAAAGATGGCACTAGGAACGGGGTGGGAATAGTGGTAGATAAAGTTTTTAAGGATGCAGTAGTCGACGTTAGGAGGTTTGGGGATAAAATCATAAGTATTAAATTAGCTTTAGAACTAGAGATAGTGCATGTTATTAGTGTGTATGCACCCCAAGTGGGTTTGGATGAGGAGACTAAGAAGGATTTTTGGGACTCTTTAGAGGAGTTAGTTCTTGGAATTCCCTCTTCCGATAGGGTTTTCCTAGGCGGGGATTTGAATGGCCATGTCGGTAAGGATAGAGTTGGGTATGAGAGGGTACATGGAGGTCAAGGCTTTGGGGATCGAAACACTGCGGGGATTTCTATTCTAGATTTTGCTTTAGCTCAGGATTTTGGGATCGTAAATACTTTTTATAAGAAGAGGGAAGATCACTTGGTGACCTTTGCGAGTGGGCGTAATAGAAGTCAAATTGATTATTTTCTTGTGAAGAGACACGATTTAGGTAGGTGTAAAAATTGTAAGGTTATACCAGGGGAGTGTCTGACAAACCAACATAGGCTGTTAGTTCTCGATTTTTGTCTTAAGAGTAGGGGTCGTATTGCTATAGAACAGGTTAGACCGAGAATTAAGTGGTGGACCTTACAGGGAGATGTGTGCCAAAGATTTAGAAAGAGGATTTTGGGTGGCCAGTCAGTTTCAGAGGGTTGGGAGAATCTAGAAGCAAAGGATCGGACTAGTAGCGCGGATCTTTTTGAACATTTGGCAAACCGAATCAGAAGATGTGCGAAGGAAGAGTTAGGACAGGCCAAAAGAGGAGGTTTCTATGGTAAGGAGACATGGTGGTGGAACGCGGATGTGCAACAAACCATTGCGGAAAAGAAAAGATGCTTTAAGGTGTGGCAAAAAGATAGGTGCCTAGAGTCTTATGAGCTTTATAAGCAGGCTAAGAAGTTGAGTAGTAGAGCAGTAGGGGAAGCTAAGAAGAGAGCGTATGATGCTCTTTATAATAGGCTAGGTACGAAGGAAGGGGAGAAGGATATTTTCAAGATAGCTAAAGCTAGAGAACGAAAGACTAGGGACTTGAGTCATGTTAAGTGTGTTAAACATGAGGATGGAAGAGTTTTAATGCAGGATAAAGCTATTTTAGATAGATGGAAGGATTATTTTTGGAACCTACTCAATGGAACACATGTAGGGGAGTTAAACTTGGAGGGGTATGCTTCACAGGAAGGGAGAGATCGCGTGTTCCATCGCAGAGTTAGTGCCACAGAAGTGAGAGAAGCTTTAAAAAGAATGAAGACAGGGAAGGCCGTTGGACCGGATGATATCCCAATTGAAGCATGGAAATGTCTGGGAGAAGTTGGGATTCAATGGCTAACTAAGCTCTTTAATAGGATTTTGGAAACTAGAAAAATGCCAGATGCATGGAGACATAGCATTGTGGTACCAATTTATAAGAACAAAGGGGATATCCAGAATTGCTTGAACTATAGAGGGATAAAGCTTATGAGCCATACGATGAAACTTTGGGAGAGAGTTATAGAACAAAGACTTAGGAGTTTAACCACGGTTTCGGAGAATCAATTTGGATTTATGCCGGGTAGGTCTACTACGGAGGCCATCTTCCTGCTTAGGCAAACTATAGAAAAATATCGAGAGGCACGTAAGAGTTTGCATATGGTTTTTATTGATCTGGAGAAAGCATATGATAGGGTCCCCAGAGAGTTAATTTGGTGGGTGCTTGAAAGGAAGAAAGTGTCTCAATGTTATGTCGATATCATTAAGGATATGTATGAAGGGGTTGTAACAAGTGTTCGCTCAGTAGGTGGGATGTCTAGTGAATTTTCAGTGTCAGTAGGACTACATCAAGGGTCGGCGTTAAGTCCATATCTCTTTGCTTTGGTCATGGATGAGTTGACGAGACATCTGCAAGAAGATGTACCTTGGTGCATGTTATTTGCAGATGATATTGTCTTAATGGATGAGACTAGTGCAGGTTTAGGTCAGAAATTAGTTAAGTGGCGGGAGGCTTTAGAGAGTAAAGGTTTTAGAATTAGCCGTTCGAAGACGAAGTATCTAGTGTGCAACTTTGGGTGTGAACCAAGAGGGAGAAGTAATGCAATTGAGATCAAAGGTGTCGAGGTCCCAGAGTGTGAGGCTTTTCGATATCTAGGATCTATAATTCAAAAGAATGGGGCTATTGGAGAAGATGTAGACCATAGGATTAAAGCTGGTTGGTTGAAATGGAGAATGGCGTTAGGAGTATTATGCGATAGAAGGATGCCTGCAAGGCTAAAAGGGAAATGCTATAAGACAATTGTTCAACCAGCCATGCTATACGGTTCAGAATGTTGGGCTACTACGGGACAACATACGCATAGGATGGCAGTAGCAAAAATGTGTATGTTAAGGTGGATGTGTGGTAAAACTCGTAAGGATAAAATTAGAAATGAAAGAATTAGGAGATACTTAGGTGTAGCGCCCATAGAGGAAAAAATTAGAGAAAGACGTTTAACTTGGTTTGGTCATGTGCGGAGGAGACCAAGCACGGCGCCAATTAGAAAATGTTTAGATTGGCAAGTTAATGGAGGGTGTAGACGGAGGGGACGACCGTTGAAAACTTGGATGAAGACGGTGAATGAAGATATCATTGAGCTTGGATTAGGCGAGGAAATGTGGAAAGATCGCATTGCTTGTAGAACCAAAATCCATGTAGCCGACCCCGAAAATCTCGGGAATGGGCTTTGATGATGATGATGATGATGATGATACATGGCTTCGAATGCTTACATGCAAATAAAAGGAGCAAAAACTGCATAACTACCTGGTAGAGTTATTCAATGTGTCATGATTTTATTGGAGAGTGACACAAGGAGCAAAAGGCTCAATGGGCTAAACAAAAATTCTTCCAAAATCAGACTTTAGTTTGGATAATCTCTGTCTCATTATTTAATTATTCCACTTCCATATAGTTTATCTTCTTTCCTTCATTTCACAACAGCAAGGTCTTCTTCTCCATGACTTTCTCAACAACAAAAAAATATCCGGATCGCTCCAATCAACAAGATCGCTCCACCATTCAGCCACACACATCTCTGGATCGAACTAGCCATTCTCGGCACCACAAAAGGAGAAAACGCAGGAAAAAAAAACAAACGAAAGAAGGTAAGATCTCTCCCTCTCTCTCTCTGTCGAAATCGATCTCTCCCTCTTTCTCTCTCTCTCGATCGATCGATTTCTCCATCTCGACAGATCGATCCCTCTCTACAAATCGATCGATCCCTCTCGACAGATCGATCGATGTCCATTGATTTGTCCATCGATCTCTCAACGTGTCTGGACCGTGTCCAAGACGTGTCGGTGTCTGTCAATGAATTTTGACCGTTGACCACGTGTCAAATACGTGTCGAGCGCGTGTCCGTGTCCGACACGTATTTTACACGTGATACGGGGGTTTTTCGGCGAGTTGGTGCATTAGAGGAAAAGATTAAATATGGACAAAGTATAGTTTAGTTGTGTTTGCATATCTTTTGTCATGCCTCGATTTTTAAGAAAACGAAAAAATCTTTATATTCACGTAGGATTAGGATTTTCCGCTTCCCCGAAACTCGGGACGTGAAAATTTATCAACAGAAACATTAAATAAATAAAAATAAAAATTCTAACCAGGATAATTCTTTGGAGATTTTGACCCACAAGTAAACCTCTCATATCGCCGCCTCAATGACTTTCTAACCTGTGAAAGGCTAAATGACTACGTTCTAATAAAAACGTATCCAAAAACCGTAAACTTACTTGGGTCAGCGAGGTAGCTGGTATGAGTAATATTCATTCTTATACATAAAATAGTTACATGCTTTAACATGAAAATTTTATAAAAAAGAAAATAACATTGAAAGTCTTGTAGTTCCTCAATAAGGCAAACATTTCATATTATTAAGTTTTATCATGCTTAAAGTATACATTTATTTTACCAACACTTACAAAGTGAATGTCGAACGTGGTAAGTCTGACATAAAAAAATTGTTAGTAGACTTACCATCCTGCACGGAATGTTTAGAAATAAATGAATAAAATTAGTAATACAATTTTTTTTCAAATAAATATAGATCATACTCATAACCACCATTATTTAAATGTCAATAAAATACATTCTACCTTAAGGAAGGAAGACATATAGTTATCAGAATGAGCATTTAGTTTTTTCCATCAAGGCAATCAGGCACATACACAAAAATCTCGCTTCTTTTTCACAAATGCACTATCATCCTTATGCCGAACACACCTTACCCAAATGTGTATCCCTTGTCTTCGAAACCACTCGGAGTATACATGTTCCAAATGAGACGCTACATCGAGGAACATCTCATCTCACCCAAAGTTTGATCCATGACAAACATTTCCTAAATACTACACATATTACCAAACTCACATGGAACGATGTATTGATATGCAAACAAGTCTACATACCCAAAATTATATCACACGTATACAAGCAAGTCTGTATACAAAAATCATTTTTCATTTTTTTTTCGGAGTTGTGGAAAAGAGCATAAAAATCAAATAATTCTCAAGACTCTTTTACGCTGACACTTTGTCAACCATAAATACATCGACCACAATATTCACCCTTTCTTTTGGGGAAGCAAAAAACATTTTCAGAAGTAAATTTTATATAACACAGCATGGATCACACTTATTCATTATAAGGGTTAGCATGTCAATTTGCATAACCATAAAATTCAAGTTTATAGTATAATCTCATACTAAACACACATTTCTAGTTATAACGCAAAAATGCAAATACGAATTTAAAAAATAATAATAATAATACCCAAGTCATCCAAAGTTCTCTTCTTACTATAATATTTATGAATAACAAAAAATACCTAAATTTCTAAAATAGAGAAAGGAAGAAACTCACTTAACCTCCTCACCTGGTCATAATAGCTTTAAGCAAAGACACACAATAACAAGTAACAATGCATGATGGTTACAATCAAAGACTTGATTTAGTCTAAACCCTAACCTGAAAACCACCATTACACATCCACTTTCTACCAAACAAACAAACAACCCAAAAATATTTAAAACTACCCCATACCACAAAAACAACAAAGCACATGAATTCAAACAAAAAGGGTTCGATGAAGTCACTGTTTAAGCCATAATGTAAGCCAATCCAATCTAACAAACCAAACCCCATATATATATATATATATATATATATATATATATATATATATATATATATATATATATATATATATATATATATATACCCATTTCAACTGACCATGATTTCAAACTCCACTTCATCCCAAATATAAATTTTCAAATTTATTTCGGTATAAATATCCAGATCATATACATAAATTCATCTAAACAAAAAAATATGAAAAGAGAATGGAGGAAAACTCACTAATTTCCACTAAAACTTTTATATACATGGATTTCTAAAATTCATTAATTCAGTGACATTGTTCTCTACCTCGAGGGAGATCTAACCGTTGGATAAACTCCAAACAAACGCTAAAATTTTTATATTAATTTGCAAGTATTCTGACCAATAAAATTTCTCGATCCACTGAAAACGCTAAGACTGTGCAGCACTGTCTTTATTACATGATTTAAATAAAAACCTAGTTTTGGATTTTCTTTTTTTAACTCAACCAATTCTTACGAAAATACAATAAAATTTTCATATTTCTGTATTAAACTCTAATCTTAATTAATTGATTAATTTAAAAAAAATAAAATAGAACAAAGAAGACTCACCTGTGATCGGATTCAGTAGAGAAAATTGGTGAGACGCGGGTCAAGAGAAGAACAAAGATCCTTTGTTTTAATTCTCTATCGTTTTGTTTGTTTGATGAAAACCCTCTCTCTCTTGGTTTCTCTTTTCTGTTCTTGTACTTCCCATTTCTCTTCTCAATCTCTTATCTCTTTGTCTCTATTTTCTTTCTTAAGCAATGTAAATCAAAGCAAACCTCTTTCTCCCCCATTAAGTCATGTTTTTAGCCACCACCAACATAAAACCAAACAATTTAATAAAGAAAACCATGAAAATTAGGGTTTGTAAAGTATATGTGCACCCCTTTTATTTTACCCTATCACTACCCTAATGTAAAGAAAAACAACCCAAACTATGTTTAGTCAAACAAAACTCAATTTGGGTTTTCTGGCTCACAGACAATATCCAGCCCAGTTCGCTAACCACACTCAAATACACACTTCATTCTATTTAGCAATGGTAAAAAAAACAAATGTTTTTACCTAATATATAAGATTATAATATATCACACATAAATAAATAATAGTATTTATTTATTTATTTAATTCAGCAGGTATTACAATATACACACCTCAAAAGAATCTCGTCCCGAGATTCAGAAGGTAAGGGAGTCATGTGGTTTTTTTTAATATATATATAACTCGACAAACGAAATAAGATTTAAAAAAAATACATTTTTAGAAGAGAAGTTATTCAAATCTTATACTCATAGAAAATTTGCACATCATGCAAAGCCTCATAACAAACATGCATAGAAACGAGGCTGCTACATGAGTATATCCATAATATTGTAATAAGAAGACAAAAATAATGAATTTGAACACTTTATCTACAAAACATTTATTAAGGACAGTGAAAAAGTACGGGTATTACAATATACAACTCAAAAGAATCTCGTCTCGAGATTCGGTAGAGGAGGGTAAGTAGGTAATTAATTCTACAATAAGCAAACTACCTTCCGAATGAAACAACACTAGAGTCCAAATAATAAATTTATCCAGGATAGATTTTGTGCTAACCGTCCTTAAAAACAAACCATACATCACATTGACAAACAAGTAGCTCATGTGTATGCCCACTTCATAAAGATAAACACACAAAAAAAATATTATAAAATTTTTTATGTAAGTATAAAAATACGGAGTGCTACAATATACACAACTCATAAGAAATCTCGCCCCGAGATTTGCTGAAAGGGCTAACTAAAAGCTCATCATAATAAACCGCTACACGGAAATGTCATATGATTATTCCCGCACACGCAAGTCAAAAGAATCTCATCACGAGATTCACCTAGAAAAGGAAACAATACTGAAGGTTCAAGGTTCACCCTTATCACTTTTATACTTTTATACACCCATATCCGCATTCCGAGGATCACATAGACTCTACCCCGGCCTAAGCTAACCAAATGCTCTGATACCAAACTGTCACACCCCAATTTTTGAGAAAACGAAAAAAATCCTTATATCCACTTAGGATTAGGATTTTTCGCTTCCCCGAAACTCGGGACGTGAAAATTTAACAACACAAATATTAAAAAAATAAAAATTAACATAAATAAAAATTGTAACCAGGTTAACTCTTTGGAGATTTTGTCCCACAAGTAAACCTCTCATATCGCCGCCTCAATGACTTTCTAACATGTGAAAGGCTAAATGGCTACGTTTCAATAAAAACGTACCCAAGAAACGTAAATTTACTTGGGTCAGCAAGGTAGCTGGTATGAGTAATGTCCATCCTTATAAATAAAATAGTTACATGCTTTAACATGAAAATTTCATAAACAAGAAAATAACACTCAAAGTCTTGTAGTTTCTCAACGAGGCAAACATTTCATACTACTAAGTTTTATCATGCTTAAAATATACATTTATTTTACCAACACTTACACAATGAATGTCGAATGTGGTAAGTCTGACTTAAAAAAATTGTTAGTAGACTTACCATGCTTCACGGTATGTTTAGATAAAATTCGTAATTTATCGGTCCTCATAAATACAGATCATACTCATAACCACCATTATTTAAATGTCAACAAAATATATTTTACCTTAAGGAAGACATGTAGTTCTCATAATGAACATTTAGTTTCTTCCATTAAGGCAATCATACGCTTTTCAAAAAAATTAAGGCAATCATACACATACACAAAAATCTCGTTTTTTTTTCACAAACACACTACCCTCCTTGTGCCGAATACACCTCGCCCAAGTGTGTCTCCCTTGCCTTCGAAACCACTCGGAGCACACATGTTCCAAATGGGGTGCCACATCGAGGAACATTTCATCTCCCCCGAAGTTCGATCCATGGCAAACATTTTCTAAAAACTACACATACTACCAAACTCACATGGAACGACATACCGATATGCAAGCAAGTCTACATACCCAAAATTATGTCACATGTATACAAGCAAATTTGCATACAAAAATCATTTTTCATTTTTTTTGAGTTGTGGAAAAGAGCATAAAAATCAAATAATTCTCAAAACTCTTTTACGCTGACACTTTGTCAACCATAAACACATCGACCACAATATTCACCATTTCTTTTTGGGAAGCAAAAAACATTTTCAGAAGTAAATTTTATATAACACAACATGGATCACACTTATTCATTATAAGGATTAGCATGTCAATTTGCATACCCATAAAATTCAAGTTTACAGTATAATCTCATACTAAACACACATTCTAGTTATAACGCAAAAATGCAAATACGAATTTACAAAATAATAATAATACCCAAGTCATCCAAAATTCTCTTCTTACTATAATATTTACGAATAACCAAAAATACCTAAATTTCTAAAAGAGAGAAAGGAAGAAACTCACTTAACCTCCTCACCTGGTCATAATAGATTTAAGCAGAGACACACAATAACAAGTAACAACGCATGATGGTTACATTCAAATACATGATTTAGTCTAAACCCTAACCTGAAAACCACCATTACACATCCACTTTCTACCAAACAACCCAAAAAAATTTTAAACAACCCCATACCACAAAAACAACAAAGCACGTGACTTCAAACAAAAAGGGTTCGACGAAGTCACTGTTTAAGCCATAATGTAAGCCAATCCGATCTAACAAACCAAATCCCATCAAAAAAAATATATACATACCCATTTAAACAGACCATGATTTCAAACTCCACTTCATCCCAAATATAAATTTTCAAACTTATTTCCGTATAAATATCCAAATCATATACATATAGTCATCTAAACGAAAAAATATGAAAAGAGAATGGAGGAAAACTCACTAATTTCTACTAAAACTTTTATAGACATGGATTTCTAAAATTCATTTTGTGACATTTTTTTTGCCTCGAGGGAGATCTAACCGTTGGATGAACTCCAAACCAATGCTAAAATTTTTATATGGATGTTATGAACCGAAAGAATTATATTGCAAGTATTCTGACCACTAAAAAGTCTTGATCCACTTAAAACGCTAAGATTGCGCAAAGCTGTCTTTATTACCGGATTTAAATAAAAGCCCAGTTTTGGGTTTTCTCTTTTAACTCATCCAATTCCTACGAAAATACAATAAAAATTTCATATTTCTGTATTAAACTCTAATCTTAATTAATTGATTAATTTTACAAAAATAAAATAGAACAAAGAAGACTCACCTGTGATCGGATTCGACAGGGAAAATTGGTGAAACGCAGGCCAAGAGAAGAACAAAGATCCTTTGTTTTAGTTCTCTATCTTTTTGTTTGTTTGATGAAAACCGTCTCTTTTTTGGTTTCTCTTTTCTGTTCTAGTACTCCCAATTTCTCTTCTCAATCTCTTTTGTCTTTGTCTCTCTTTTATTTCTTAAGCAATGTAAATCAAAGCAAGCATCTTTCTCCCCATTAAGTCATGTTTTGGCCACCACCAACATAAAACCAAACAATTTAATAAAGAAAACAATTAAGATTAGGGTTTTATAAAGTATATGTGCACCCCCTTTTTATTTTACCCTATCACTACCCTAATGCAAAGAAAAACGACCAAAACTATGTTTAGTCAAACAAAGCCCAATTTGGGTTTTCTGGCTCACATACAATATCCATCCCAAATTCGCTAACCACACTCAGACACACACTTCATTCTATTTAGCAACGGTAAACAAACAAATATTTTTACCTAATATATAAGATTATAATATATCACACATAAATAAATAATAGTATTTTATTTATTTATTTAATTCAGCAGGTATTACATCTTTTGTCGAATGTTTTCTTTACCTTATATAATATACATAATTAACCCTCTGCGTGACTTAAGCATGTAGGGCATGATTAGAGGAGGCGTTCTTCATAACGATTTCCTCTTTCATTGAGGTACGTCCTTGGGGGAGTGATTCCCGCCATGACTTGTCTCCATTGTAACCTCTCTTTTCTCTAAGGGAAGAGATTCATTGGGCCTGAACTTTAGCCTTTGATTATGATCTAATTATCAAGGACCCTTTTGGGTTTTAATGATTGGGTCTTTCTTTTTGGGCTTCTAGGATCGGGCTTATTATCCGTGTTGAGATAGAAGTGTTTGTTCCTCTTGATGGATGATCTTTGCCACGTGTACGATTGTGATTAGAGACTCATTTGATGTATCATCAGCTACTCCCCCTAGTTAGTGGGCATGCTTGCGTGGCCACTAACTCTTCGACAGTTGGCTTTACGAATTCATCATTATTTTTCTGCACACCATTAAATATTGTTAATAGCTGTCAATTCGATTTCTATTCCACTGCCCCATTAGTCTGTTTGTTTTGGAGCAATTTTTGGGATTTCGTTCAGCCATCATGTCTGGCACGTCTTCCCATTAGTTGTCTTTTCATTTCCAACCCTATAAAAGGGTGGAGGGTATCTGTGTTACCTTCTTTACGCTATTTCCATTTTTAGAACTCATTCTTTCTCACTTTCTTCGTTTTCTATCTTGCCCAATCTATTTTTCATGGCTTCTAACATAGTTCTAAGTGGGGACGGTCTTACTGTCTGTGAGGCGTTCTTTGAACCTAGGCAGGCGACGCAAGGAACTTTAGACTATGTTCGTCAAACGTTCTCTCTTTTGTCTGATTTGAAGCTTGTTTTAGCGGAAATTTCAAGAGCCCAGGAAGTGGACTAAAATGCATTTTACTGAAGCAGAGCAAAGATTTTGTGAGTGGTTTCTCTCGCTTCCTCATGTTGCTTTGGAGGATTTTCTTGCTCTGGATGCCGTCGAGCGTAGTGGTTTGTACACTATGAACGGTGTTGAGCGTGCTCTGCTTATTGAGCATCGAAATTCTGATACCAATGTTGCTCATGCTGGCAATGTTGTCATCTCTGACAAAGCGAGAGCATAGTGCTTTAGTTAGCATTGGTGATGCTAGCACTGATTGGAAATTAAGCTCTGCCAAAAAGTTATGGATCTCGATGTTCCAATTGTTGTTGGTGGTGCCGGTTCGACCACCAGGAAGAGGAAGGCTTCCAGGCCTGCCAGCCCATCGAAGAGGCTGGTTTCTAGTACTTTGGTTAGCCCTAACCGTATTACAAAGTTGAAGAGACTTGTTGGTTCTACTCCAAGGGCTGCTTGGGTTGTTTCACGATCGAGTTTTGTTGGGCAAGGTGATGAAGACGATGCTCATGTTGCTGTTCGAGAGGCCGATGAACTAAATCAGGTTGTAGAAAGAATCGGGTTGCTGCTCATGTTTCTACTGCTGGCGTGCTCGATCTCGCCAAGTTTTCGGATGATGATGTTCATGTCATCAATAATAAGATGACACAAATTGCAATGGAGTTGTCTCGTAATCCAAACAGTGAGAAGATCATTGATGATTTTGACTATGATCCTATATTTGACGAAGTTGAAGTTGATTGTGGTCAAAACTCCATGTCTCCTCCTCCTCCTTCTCCAACTCGTCATGCTGATGTAGCAGAGTTGCCTTCTTCTCTTCCTACTTGCCCCACGCTTGCCACTACTGTTTTGAAAAATAAGGGTAAGAGTGGTGCTTTTGTCATCACTACCATTCTGATCGTCAAACCAGTTACCAGAGGCGAGGCTTCAGCTCTTCTGGAACCCACTGTCCTTCATCCACGAATCGGTTGAAAGGAGCTTGTCCCTGGAGAGATCAGTATTAACTCGGATGAGAAGTTCAATTGGTTTTTGGAGATAGACGTGTAAGATAGTGCGTGTAATCCCATCATCTCGTGGCATAAGCATTTGGTGGAGAGAGCCCAGATGCCACTGTGTCGATCTAGTGAGCACCTCGACCAAGGTGTTAAACAAATAATGGAGAGGACGAATCATCTCACTTATGCTGGGATGATGGGATCGGTTACAAGGTTGCACGTGATCATGTGTCGATCGTGGAAAAGAAGATGGCAGGGCATGCATTGTTGATTTCTCACGTCTTACGCCAAATTGATAAACTGAAGGCGAAACATGCCGAGTTGGATAAAGGTTGTTGATGCTACTCGATCTTCGTTGAAGGAGGTAGAGTCTTTCCGAGATAAGTTTGTTGCTGACCTTGCTGTTTCGGAGGATGAGATGAACAGTCTGCGGGATCAACTGATTGCTGTCGAAAGTGAGATGTCCAGTGAGAAGGCTGGTCGTGATGAGGCAATGTGTATTGGTGATGAGCTTTCTGTTTGTCGTAAGACCACTGAGGAGCGAGTAGTGCAGCTAACCTCTGAGCTTGCTTATGTTAAAGCGCAAAATCTTGTGAGGCTTTCCGAGGTTGAAGGAGAACTTGCTTTGACTAAGGATGAGCTTTCACGGGTTACAGATAAGTTGAGGTCTACAGAAGTGGCGGAATGGAGCAAAATTGTCGATGGCAGGATTGATATGATCGATTTTATTGAATCGGAGGAAGGTCGTGATATGTCAAAATATCGTGCCTTGGCTGATCAAGTCTTTGAGGACAATGATGATGATCCGATTGACAAAGGTCAAATATCATATCCTCCCTCCGATCCTACCGTTGTTGTTGAGACCTTTTCTCCTTTGACTAGTCATGTTGGTGGAGATAGAGCTCGACGACCATCTGCTGCTACTGCTGAAGAAAAGGCTCCATCTCCTTCTGAAGACAAGACTCCATCTCTTCCCGCCAACCATGCTACTGAAGGAAATATTCAACCTCCTCCAACTTTCTCTGCTAGTGATATATACTTTGATTACCTCGTCTATCTCTTCTACAACTGTTGTATCTTTCTCCCAGGATGTAACAAAATAAAAAATGAATGAATAATTCATTTTGATTACACTTGTGTGCTTTTTGTTGTTTTGTCTTTTTCGTAATGATCGTTGTCCAATTTGCATGTCTCTTCTGATATATTGTGTCATTGAAATTTGTTGTAGACGTAGCCTGACTTTTAACGTCTAAGCTAACCTTGTGATCTAGTCATAGATAATAAATATATTTTGACTTTGTCGTTCAAGTTTTGTATATGTTTTCGTCTAACTTAATTGTTTAGACTTGGCTGAATTCATGTTTTTGAACTTGCTTCTAAATTGGTTGTTCTGATTAATTTGATGTCTTGCGGCTCGACATTGTAATCAAACTATAAATTTTGATTAAGTCTGACTTACACGTATTGACTTATTAAGTACACTTCGTGATCCGACATGGTGATCAGACCAGAAGATTTTTGAGTAAGTTTGACTTATAAGTCCTGACTTTTAAGTACACTTCGTGGTTCGTCTTGGTGATTGGACTCAGAAGATTTACGAGTAAGTCAGACTTATACGTCCTGACTCTCAAGTACACTTCGTGGTCCGACATGTTGGTCAAGCCAGAAGGTTTGCGAGTAAGTTTAACTTATACGTCCGACTTTTAAGTACACTTCATGGCTTGTCATGTGGATTGAACCAGAAGATTTACGAGTAGTTTGACTTATACGTCCTGACTTTTAAGTACACTTCGTGGTCCGACATTTTGGTCGGGCCAGAAGGTTTACGAGTAAGTCTGACTTATACATTTTGACTTATTCATACACTTCTTGGTTTGACATATTGGTCTGGCCAGAAGGTTTACGAGTAAGTCTGACTTATACGTCCTAACTTTTAAGTAAACTTCGTTGTCCGTCATGGTGATCGGACCAGAAGATTTACGAGTAGGTGTGACTTATATGTTCTGACTTTTAAGCACACTTCGTGGTCCGACATTTTGGTTGGGCAAGAAGGTTTACGAGTAAGTTTGACTTATACATCCTGACTTTAAGTACACTTCGTGGTCTGACATGTTGGTCGAGCCAGAAGGTTTACGAGTAAATTCCTAGTCTGAATTTGACGAACTGACTGGATCAGATTATTGGAGCATGAGAGGAAGGGTTCTTGGAATTCAGAGGTTTATTCATAATCTTCTTCAAGTGTTCGACATTCCATGGTATTTTGAGTTGTTTACCCTTCGAATCTTCTAGCCAGTATGTTCATGGGCTATTGATTTTCACCACTTTGTATGGTATTTCCCAATTTGGATTCAGTTTACCCGCGCCTGGTTCTTTTGTATTGAGTCTGACCTTTTAAGAACCTAGTCGCTCACGCTGAACGTGCGAGGTTTTACTTTTTTGTTGTAGTTACTGGCCATTCTTTGTTGTTAGGCCGCTACTTTGAGTGAAGCTTTGTCTCGTTTCTCATCGAGAAGGTCCAGTCCGACATGCAGTGTTTTGTTATTATATTTTGTTTGGAACTCTTTGGTTATGAATGTTGGCATGCCAATTTCTACTGGTACCATTGACCAGATCCATATGCCAGGGCGAACGATGTTTCTCCAATCGGAGTTCTCTTTGTTGTTTTGTACGCCCAAAGGATGTCTGGCAATTTGGACACCCACAATCCTTTTGATGCTTCAAGCTTCTTTTTTTTGGCTTCTAGGATTGTTCTATTAGTCACCTCTGCTTGTTTGTTAGCTTGTGGGTGGGCGGGTGCTGAGAAGTGTTGTTTGATGTTTAAGTTTTCACACAAAATTTTGACTTTCTTGCCTTCTAATTGTTTTCCATTGTCAATGACAATTACTCTAGGGACTCCAAATCTACATATTATGTTCTTCCAGAGAAAGTTTTCAATTTGAGCTTCTCTCATCTTTGCCAATGGTTCTATTTCTGTCCATTTAGTGAAGTAATCTACTGCTACGAGGATGAACTTCTTTCTGTCGGACATTGGAAGTGGCCCTACTATGTCCATTCTCCACTGCTCAAACGGCCAAGGACTACTCATCGGTATTAGGTTTTGGCTTGGCATATGGGAGTACGAAGAGAATTATTGACATTTGTCGTTAGTCCAAACTATTTCATTTGCATCTTGTTGCATTGTTGGCCACTAGCATCCCAATGTTAATGCTTTGGGAGATAATGTTTTTCCTCTTGGATGGTTCCTGCCTATGCCGAAATGTATTTCTCGTAGAACATAGTCGACATCGCTTGATGAAAGGCAATTTAACAGCGGACCCATGGCAGACCTTCTGTAGAGTTTGTCGTTAATCAGTGTGTTTCGTACTGCTCTATTTCGTAGTTTACATGCCTCCATCTTATTCATTGGTAGTGTTTCGTTTTGTGTATACGTCAAGATTGGAGTTATCCAATTGCTCTTCTGATCTGTTGTACACGTTTCTTGTGTTTGGTTTTCCAGGATTGAGCTTTCTTGTACTGTGACAAGTGCATTATCAGTTTCTTCAGCACGTGATGCCTCCTTAGCCAAGCTGTCTGCTCTTTCGTTTTCCCTCGTGTGCATTGTAGAACGGTTATTGTTTTGAAGCTTTCAATCGGTTCGCTTGCCTTTTGATGGTAGACTTTCATCCATGCATCTTTGACTTGGAATTCACCGTTCAATTGGTTGACTACTGATGCAGTCATTTTCTGCTTCCCGCTCTGACCTTGACCTGCAAACCTGTTGATCTACACAAGGAACACACGTGAGCCACAGACCACCGTTGTGGTGGCCGATGGCCCTCCGATGCTAAAGTCAGACAGGAATCTGAGGAAGGTGTAATGTTGTAAAAAGAGAATTTGTAGCGTACCCTACCTTACCAACCTCATCTTATTTATAGTGCAGGAGTCCTGGTTTGACCAGGCCATTGATGTCGTAGTTTAGGGAAGAAGATCATCGTGGAGATCCTTCTCTAATTAAAAGTCGTGTTGAGAAGGAAAGTTTCCATGTTAACCATGTGCTCCTAGATATGCGGGAGATAGTTCCCATTCCGAGAGTAGTCTATAGGTAGAAGTCTTCATATGTGATATGTAGTCTGGAATATGCTTCCTAGTTGGAAGCAAGGAGCTGTTGTAATTTCGCGTCCGAAATTGATCATCGAGATACTTGCCTTAACAGGGCTCACGGGTATTGAGGATAGTTGTGAGACACGTGGGCCTAGCAGGCTATAAGAATTCGGGCCCACTTGACGGACTACATTGGGCGGGCTTAGAATTGAGTGTTAGGCTGACCCTAGGGCCTTGAAATCATCATGACACATGTACGACGCAGAGTTGAGAGCGTTTTAGTTTATCATCAGCTACTCCCCCTGAGTTAGTGGGCTATCACATTGGTTCACTAAGTCATTTCTTGAAAAGATATGTTGCTCATGATGTTTGAGTCTGAATTGTTGCTTGAGTCGTGTGCTTCATTAATTGAACGTGCGTCGGTTTGTTGGAAAAGAGGCGGGAATCCCATCCATGTTTAGGTCATCCTTCATGCGGAGACTAACTCTTATATTTTCTTGCTTTTAGAGATTTTGCTCTGTTTATCTTCTGATTGAAAAGATTGTTTCATCTTCTTCATGGCTCAACAAAACCTTCTTGATGACGCAACTTTGGCCAAGGGCCTTGAGTTTTTCGAAGACAGGTTGCTTTCTGAATCGGGCCTTGCTAAAATCTGTACGAAGTTCGGGGTCCTTAAGGACCTGTTGTTATATGCTCTGAAGGATGATCAAATGCCAATGTTGTCACCGGCGGGGTTCATCTGCGTGTACCGCTGGATGCTCCAACTTGAAGTCCCTTTTCCTGTTCTGGATGTGATTTGGGACTTCTTAAACTTCCTTGGAATTCCTTCGGCCTAGTTGGTGCCTAATGGGTACAAGATCGTTCTTATCATTTTGATTAGGGTGAAAAAACCTGGCGTCCGCGTGACTCCGCGGGTGATCCAGTTGCCAACTTCTTCTCGGTTGAATGATCACATTGTCTGTAATATGATGTCGTCGACTTGCTTTGAGAATTTTCCCGATGACTTCAAGACCTGGCAGAAGTAATGTGTCACGACCCGA